>OU026146.1:0-1485134 GCA_907269125.1 Eristalis pertinax
TCTACTTGGTGCAAGAATGAAAATATTATCTGGAGGAATACGTCAAACTAAAATAAAATGATACGTAAAAATGTCGTATTCTTACATATGTATGTATATTAATTAATAGAAATGATTTCATATTCTCTGTAATATTATCATAAACTAAATAAACGAGGAAGCTATTACAGAATAATACACTAAACATACGTATTCTATATTCTCTTCTGTGGGAACAAAACCTATGGGCTCGTAGATGAGTTTCTTCATTCATTATAACATTTCTAATGTGATTTTACCGCATATGACATATTCACATTAGTTTATAATCTGAAGTCATTATTTAGAATATTTATATATATGAATATATTATTAAAAAGCTATCAATGGAAATGCATCCTTTTTTAACAAATCGAAATCATTGACCGAAAGTGAAAAGATCGTTTCATTTCTCGATAATGTTTCATTTAATTCATAGGCAAATATTGACTTTCTATTTGATTGAAATGATTGCAATTAATATATGAATTGCCTAGTTTATAGTAAAAACAAAAATCGGTAAATAACTAATGATATTGTTTGAATAATTGCATTTTTAAAGGCATGTGACGTAAGAAACTAATGAAACATAAACTTTAATATGCTCACACATCGTGGTCATAAGAGAAATGAGTAGGTAATTATTTGTTATAGAAGAAAGCGTACTATACGCATTAAATTGAATAATAAATTCTTGTGATTTTCATTTCAGGTATACATAAAAGTATTATTTTCCATGAAATTAAAGTATACAACTCGTCAAATATGCTCAAATAAATGAAATTTTTGCGTACCATTCTACTAGTTGATTCTCATATAATTAAGGCCGTGTGGTATTGGCCAGATGGTTGAAAACTAAAACAGTGATTATTCAAGTGTTCATTGAGTAAAGACGAGAATAAAAGTTAATTTATAATTAAAATGGCTGATACAGTTACTGCTGCTGCTCCTGCAATTGTTGCCGAAAAGAAGACAAAGAAGGTTCCTGCTGCTGGCTCTAAGAAACCAAAATCAACTCCAACTCATCCCCCTACACAGCAAATGGTAGATGCTGCCATTAAAACATTGAAGGAACGCGGTGGTTCTTCGCTTTTGGCAATCAAGAAGTACATCGCGGCCACATATAAAGTTGATGTACAAAAGCTTGCTCCATTTATTAAGAAATATTTAAAAGGTGCTGTGACTAGTGGTAAATTAGTGCAAACAAAAGGAAAAGGTGCAGCTGGGTCGTTCAAATTGTCTACAGCGGCTAATAAGGAACCAAAAGTAAAATCTGCGGAGAAGAAGAAGACAACTAAACCAAAATCCATTGCAACCGGTGAGAAAAAGGTAAAAAAAGTTGCTGGAGGTGAAAAGAAATTGAAAAAATCAGCTTCAGCTACTGCGAGTGGTACCAAAAAAAGTGTTGAAAAGAAAAAGGTTGAAAAATCAAAAGTGAAAAGCATTAAGAAGACCAGTATTGTCAAGGCAAAACCAACAAAGCCAAAGGCAGCAGCGCCTAAAGCAAAAGTGCCAAAAGCCAAATCTACAACAGCGTCTGCGGCCAAACCAAAAAAAGTTGCTGCAGCCAAAAAGGCAAAGAAGTAAATTTCTTAAGTAACAAAAATTACTAAGAGAAATACCTATATAAAATACAAAGTCCTTTTCAGGACTACAATTATTTAATTTTTGAGATAAGAAATGATTTCAGTCCATACATACATATATATGTATATATAGATAGCACGACATATAATTTCGTCATGTACAAAACTAAACATCAATTAATTCAATGGAAAATTGGAAATAAAAAAAAAACACCTTGAAATTATATGACCACACACTTAAGGTAAAAAGTCAACAAATCATAAGGCTCAGTTCAATATATCACATATGTATGCACATACAAACATACATATGAATTACAGGCATGCCTTCATTTTTTTTGTTTTATTACAACGCTTATCAGTTATTTGCTCATATCACATACAAATTATCCTTCGCCACTTGAACCGTAATAAAATCTCTCATAAAATCAATTTTGCGGCCCTGAAAAGGGCCATTTTCTGTATGCATAACACATACATAATATGTATGAAAAAATTACTTTGAACTTGTGTATTTTGTTACTGCCTTGGTTCCTTCACTTACAGCGTGCTTAGCAAGCTCACCAGGTAACAATAAACGCACTGCAGTTTGAATTTCCCGACTGGTGATAGTTGAACGCTTGTTGTAGTGAGCCAAACGAGATGCTTCAGCAGCGATTCTTTCAAAGATATCATTCACGAAACTGTTCATAATGCTCATTGCCTTTGATGAAATTCCAGTATCGGGATGAACTTGTTTCAACACTTTGTAAATGTAAATGGCGTAACTTTCCTTCCTCTTGCGCTTCTTCTTCTTATCGTTCTTGGTAATATTTTTCTGTGCCTTTCCAGCCTTTTTCGCTGCTTTTCCACTAGTTTTAGGCGGCATTTTTACTATTATTTTCTTATACTTCAAAACACTTTTATTTCTCACTGACGCGACCAAACGACTATGACAGACTGATGAAAATTTTAAAATTCCATCAAAGATATTCATTAATTGAACGACTTTTTCTCATACACGTGCTAAGAGAAAAGTGCTAACACGGTGTTCACTCACTAGCATATATAGGAGAATTCTTCCACAGCTGAACGCATTCAGCATTCGACAGTGACACATCGCGTGTGAAGAATTTTTGTGGTAGTGTTTTAACTTGTAAAAAAAAATATAAAATAAATATGTCTGGTCGTGGTAAAGGTGGCAAAGTGAAGGGAAAGGCAAAGTCCCGCTCAAATCGTGCTGGATTACAATTCCCTGTTGGACGTATTCATCGTTTGTTGCGCAAGGGCAACTATGCTGAACGCGTTGGTGCCGGTGCTCCAGTATATCTAGCAGCTGTAATGGAATATTTGGCTGCTGAAGTTTTGGAATTGGCGGGAAATGCTGCACGTGACAATAAGAAGACAAGAATAATTCCGCGTCATTTACAATTGGCAATTCGTAATGATGAAGAATTAAATAAACTTCTATCTGGTGTTACAATTGCACAAGGTGGTGTTCTGCCAAATATCCAAGCTGTTTTGTTGCCAAAGAAAACCGAAAAGAGTGCTTAAATGGGCTAATTACGAATTTTGACAACCAAAAAAAAAAACCGTCCTTTTCAGGACGACAAAAAATTCTTCAAGATTATTAGACAATTTCAATTTTCTTATTGTATGTATTCATAATTTGAGAGTACCTAAAAAAAGGTAAAAACCATAAAAAGGGTATAAATAATCAGTAAAATAATAAAATAAAATAAGTGACCAGTCAGTGAAAACTACACACGCCCATATATATACGACGCTATGGCATACGTATGTGTATATTTTTCCGTCCGTCGCAGGCGGCCATTTTGTTATTCACCCAAATGACGCCATCTTCAATCCATGCACACAAAAAGTGTATTTTTTTTTTAAATTTATTCTCTTTCTAGGTAGATTTGAGTTATGTTGTAAAAATTGCTTTTACGATCAATTATCACTTAAGATACATTTTTGTGGTCCTGAAAAGGACCGATTGGTAGCAATAAAAAATATGCAAATCTGAAAATGTTGATCGATTTAACCTCCGAAACCGTAGAGAGTGCGTCCTTGTCTTTTCAATGCATATACAACATCCATTGCAGTGACTGTCTTACGTTTTGCGTGTTCAGTATAAGTGACAGCATCACGGATGACATTTTCCAAAAACACTTTCAATACACCACGTGTTTCTTCGTAAATTAAACCAGAAATACGTTTCACTCCACCGCGTCGAGCTAAACGACGAATTGCTGGCTTAGTTATACCTTGGATGTTATCACGCAACACTTTACGATGACGTTTAGCACCACCTTTGCCCAGACCTTTTCCTCCTTTACCACGACCAGTCATTTTGAAAATTCACTTAATTATTTTAACACAACAGCACAAGAAGAAAACCAAACTGCTTCTGCTTCCAACTGGGAAATGACACCAGTATATATGAAAAAAAAATCTCTTCTTGAATAGGGGAACACGAAAGTAGGGGAAAAATTTCAGTTTGTAGAGAAGAACAGAAAAACAGACGAACAGAAACAAGCGTCACCAGTTAATGCATATAGGTGAGATAGGATTCGCGCCTTTAATATAAATAATCAGTGAAGTGAAGTGAATTGAATTGCATTTTTTGTCTTTCTCCGTTTTGAATTTGTTCTTTTTCGAAATGGCTCGTACTAAGCAAACTGCACGTAAATCGACTGGTGGAAAGGCGCCAAGGAAACAACTTGCAACAAAAGCAGCTCGCAAGAGCGCTCCAGCTACGGGTGGTGTTAAGAAACCACATCGTTATCGTCCTGGTACAGTTGCTCTTCGTGAAATTCGTCGCTATCAAAAGAGCACTGAATTGTTGATTCGCAAATTACCTTTCCAGCGATTAGTTCGCGAAATTGCTCAAGATTTCAAGACAGATTTGCGATTCCAGAGTTCAGCAGTGATGGCACTCCAGGAAGCCAGTGAAGCTTATTTGGTTGGTCTCTTTGAAGATACCAATTTGTGCGCCATTCATGCCAAGCGAGTGACCATTATGCCAAAAGACATTCAATTGGCTCGTCGTATTCGTGGTGAACGTGCTTAAATATTAAATCATAATATTTCTTAATCGGTCCTTTTCAGGACCACAAATACATATAAAAAGAGATTTTTACGAATTTAGTTTATGTATTTTTGGTTTACATAACACAAAACATGCTCATGGGAACTCGTATGATAAGAAGTAGCAATAAAATGAACGATTCTCAGCACCTATTTATTACTTCCGATATGAGTATGATAAATAATCTACTTACATATATGCAATATACACAATTTGTGGGATGATTATTTTATAAACTAATAAATACGTTATTTCTGATTGCTCTGAAATGAAAAGAACTGTAATGGAGAATTAGTGTAGCAAAGGAATATCATATGCACACATATGCATATGGACAATGTACATATGTATATACATATATTTATTAGCAATGAGGATAATCTTCTCTGAATGACAAATACCCTTAGAATATATCCCCGATTAAAATAATATCTATTGCAATTGTCAAAATTCATCCATGAAATTTTATCCTCCATTTTCATACTCTACTTGGTGCAAGAATGAAAATATTATCTGGAAGAATACGTCAAACTAAAATAAAATGATACGTAAAAATGTCGTATTCTTACATATGTATGTATATTAATTAATAGAAATGATTTCATATTCTCTGTAATATTATCATAAACTAAATAAACGAGGAAGCTATTACAGAATAATACACTAAACATACGTATTCTATATTCTCTTCTGTGGGAACAAAACCTATGGGCTCGTAGATGAGTTTCTTCATTCATTATAACATTTCTAATGTGATTTTACCGCATATGACATATTCACATTAGTTTATAATCTGAAGTCATTATTTAGAATATTTATATATATGAATATATTATTAAAAAGCTATCAATGGAAATGCATCCTTTTTTAACAAATCGAAATCATTGACCGAAAGTGAAAAGATCGTTTCATTTCTCGATAATGTTTCATTTAATTCATAGGCAAATATTGACTTTCTATTTGATTGAAATGATTGCAATTAATATATGAATTGCCTAGTTTATAGTAAAAACAAAAATCGGTAAATAACTAATGATATTGTTTGAATAATTGCATTTTTAAAGGCATGTGACGTAAGAAACTAATGAAACATAAACTTTAATATGCTCACACATCGTGGTCATAAGAGAAATGAGTAGGTAATTATTTGTTATAGAAGAAAGCGTACTATACGCATTAAATTGAATAATAAATTCTTGTGATTTTCATTTCAGGTATACATAAAAGTATTATTTTCCATGAAATTAAAGTATACAACTCGTCAAATATGCTCAAATAAATGAAATTTTTGCGTACCATTCTACTAGTTGATTCTCATATAATTAAGGCCGTGTGGTATTGGCCAGATGGTTGAAAACTAAAACAGTGATTATTCAAGTGTTCATTGAGTAAAGACGAGAATAAAAGTTAATTTATAATTAAAATGGCTGATACAGTTACTGCTGCTGCTCCTGCAATTGTTGCCGAAAAGAAGACAAAGAAGGTTTCTGCTGCTGGCTCTAAGAAACCAAAATCAACTCCAACTCATCCCCCTACACAGCAAATGGTAGATGCTGCCATTAAAACATTGAAGGAACGCGGTGGTTCTTCGCTTTTGGCAATCAAGAAGTACATCGCGGCCACATATAAAGTTGATGTACAAAAGCTTGCTCCATTTATTAAGAAATATTTAAAAGGTGCTGTGACTAGTGGTAAATTAGTGCAAACAAAAGGAAAAGGTGCAGCTGGGTCGTTCAAATTGTCTACAGCGGCTAATAAGGAACCAAAAGTAAAATCTGCGGAGAAGAAGAAGACAACTAAACCAAAATCCATTGCAACCGGTGAGAAAAAGGTAAAAAAAGTTGCTGGAGGTGAAAAGAAATTGAAAAAATCAGCTTCAGCTACTGCGAGTGGTACCAAAAAAAGTGTTGAAAAGAAAAAGGTTGAAAAATCAAAAGTGAAAAGCATTAAGAAGACCAGTATTGTCAAGGCAAAACCAACAAAGCCAAAGGCAGCAGCGCCTAAAGCAAAAGTGCCAAAAGCCAAATCTACAACAGCGTCTGCGGCCAAACCAAAAAAAGTTGCTGCAGCCAAAAAGGCAAAGAAGTAAATTTCTTAAGTAACAAAAATTACTAAGAGAAATACCTATATAAAATACAAAGTCCTTTTCAGGACTACAATTATTTAATTTTTGAGATAAGAAATGATTTCAGTCCATACATACATATATATGTATATATAGATAGCACGACATATAATTTCGTCATGTACAAAACTAAACATCAATTAATTCAATGGAAAATTGGAAATAAAAAAAAAACACCTTGAAATTATATGACCACACACTTAAGGTAAAAAGTCAACAAATCATAAGGCTCAGTTCAATATATCACATATGTATGCACGTACATACATACATATGAATTACAGGCATGCCTTCATTTTTTTTGTTTTATTACAACGCTTATCAGTTATTTGCTCATATCACATACAAATTATCCTTTGCCACTTGAACCGTAATAAAATCTCTCATAAAATCAATTTTGCCGCCCTGAAAAGGGCCATTTTCTGTATGCATAACACATACATAATATGTATGAAAAAATTACTTTGAACTTGTGTATTTTGTTACTGCCTTGGTTCCTTCACTTACAGCGTGCTTAGCAAGCTCACCAGGTAACAATAAACGCACTGCAGTTTGAATTTCCCGACTGGTGATAGTTGAACGCTTGTTGTAGTGAGCCAAACGAGATGCTTCAGCAGCGATTCTTTCAAAGATATCATTCACGAAACTGTTCATAATGCTCATTGCCTTTGATGAAATTCCAGTATCGGGATGAACTTGTTTCAACACTTTGTAAATGTAAATGGCGTAACTTTCCTTCCTCTTGCGCTTCTTCTTCTTATCGTTCTTGGTAATATTTTTCTGTGCCTTTCCAGCCTTTTTCGCTGCTTTTCCACTAGTTTTAGGCGGCATTTTTACTATTATTTTCTTATACTTCAAAACACTTTTATTTCTCACTGACGCGACCAAACGACTATGACAGACTGATGAAAATTTTAAAATTCCATCAAAGATATTCATTAATTGAACGACTTTTTCTCATACACGTGCTAAGAGAAAAGTGCTAACACGGTGTTCACTCACTAGCATATATAGGAGAATTCTTCCACAGCTGAACGCATTCAGCATTCGACAGTGACACATCGCGTGTGAAGAATTTTTGTGGTAGTGTTTTAACTTGTAAAAAAAAATATAAAATAAATATGTCTGGTCGTGGTAAAGGTGGCAAAGTGAAGGGAAAGGCAAAGTCCCGCTCAAATCGTGCTGGATTACAATTCCCTGTTGGACGTATTCATCGTTTGTTGCGCAAGGGCAACTATGCTGAACGCGTTGGTGCCGGTGCTCCAGTATATCTAGCAGCTGTAATGGAATATTTGGCTGCTGAAGTTTTGGAATTGGCGGGAAATGCTGCACGTGACAATAAGAAGACAAGAATAATTCCGCGTCATTTACAATTGGCAATTCGTAATGATGAAGAATTAAATAAACTTCTATCTGGTGTTACAATTGCACAAGGTGGTGTTCTGCCAAATATTCAAGCTGTTTTGTTGCCAAAGAAAACCGAAAAGAGTGCTTAAATGGGCTAATTACGAATTTTGACAACCAAAAAAAAAACCGTCCTTTTCAGGACGACAAAAAATTCTTCAAGATTATTAGACAATTTCAATTTTCTTATTGTATGTATTCATAATTTGAGAGTACCTAAAAAAAGGTAAAAACCATAAAAAGGGTATAAATAATCAGTAAAATAATAAAATAAAATAAGTGACCAGTCAGTGAAAACTACACACGCCCATATATATACGACGCTATGGCATACGTATGTGTATATTTTTCCGTCCGTCGCAGGCGGCCATTTTGTTATTCACCCAAATGACGCCATCTTCAATCCATGCACACAAAAAAAGTGTATTTTTTTTTTTAAATTTATTCTCTTTCTAGGTAGATTTGAGTTATGTTGTAAAAATTGCTTTTACGATCAATTATCACTTAAGATACATTTTTGTGGTCCTGAAAAGGACCGATTGGTAGCAATAAAAATAATGCAAATCTGAAAATGTTGATCGATTTAACCTCCGAAACCGTAGAGAGTGCGTCCTTGTCTTTTCAATGCATATACAACATCCATTGCAGTGACTGTCTTACGTTTTGCGTGTTCAGTATAAGTGACAGCATCACGGATGACATTTTCCAAAAACACTTTCAATACACCACGTGTTTCTTCGTAAATTAAACCAGAAATACGTTTCACTCCACCGCGTCGAGCTAAACGACGAATTGCTGGCTTAGTTATACCTTGGATGTTATCACGCAACACTTTACGATGACGTTTAGCACCACCTTTGCCCAGACCTTTTCCTCCTTTACCACGACCAGTCATTTTGAAAATTCACTTAATTATTTTAACACAACAGCACAAGAAGAAAACCAAACTGCTTCTGCTTCCAACTGGGAAATGACACCAGTATATATGCTAAAAAAAAATCTCTTCTTGAATAGCATTTTTTGTCTTTCTCCGTTTTGAATTTGTTCTTTTTCGAAATGGCTCGTACTAAGCAAACTGCACGTAAATCGACTGGTGGAAAGGCGCCAAGGAAACAACTTGCAACAAAAGCAGCTCGCAAGAGCGCTCCAGCTACGGGTGGTGTTAAGAAACCACATCGTTATCGTCCTGGTACAGTTGCTCTTCGTGAAATTCGTCGCTATCAAAAGAGCACTGAATTGTTGATTCGCAAATTACCTTTCCAGCGATTAGTTCGTGAAATTGCTCAAGATTTCAAGACAGATTTGCGATTCCAGAGTTCAGCAGTGATGGCACTCCAGGAAGCCAGTGAAGCTTATTTGGTTGGTCTCTTTGAAGATACCAATTTGTGCGCCATTCATGCCAAGCGAGTGACCATTATGCCAAAAGACATTCAATTGGCTCGTCGTATTCGTGGTGAACGTGCTTAAATATTAAATCATAATATTTCTTAATCGGTCCTTTTCAGGACCACAAATACATATAAAAAGAGATTTTTACGAATTTAGTTTATGTATTTTTGGTTTACATAACAAAACATGCTCATGGGAACTCGTATGATAAGAAGTAGCAATAAAATGAACGATTCTCAGCACCTATTTATTACTTCCGATATGAGTATGATAAATAATCTACTTACATATATGCAATATACACAATTTGTGGGATGATTATTTTATAAACTAATAAATACGTTATTTCTGATTGCTCTGAAATGAAAAGAACTGTAATGGAGAATTAGTGTAGCAAAGGAATATCATATGCACACATATGCATATGGACAATGTACATATGTATATACATATATTTATTAGCAATGAGGATAATCTTCTCTGAATGACAAATACCCTTAGAATATATCCCCGATTAAAATAATATCTATTGCAATTGTCAAAATTCATCCATGAAATTTTATCCTCCATTTTCATACTCTACTTGGTGCAAGAATGAAAATATTATCTGGAGGAATACGTCAAACTAAAATAAAATGATACGTAAAAATGTCGTATTCTTACATATGTATGTATATTAATTAATAGAAATGATTTCATATTCTCTGTAATATTATCATAAACTAAATAAACGAGGAAGCTATTACAGAATAATACACTAAACATACGTATTCTATATTCTCTTCTGTGGGAACAAAACCTATGGGCTCGTAGATGAGTTTCTTCATTCATTATAACATTTCTAATGTGATTTTACCGCATATGACATATTCACATTAGTTTATAATCTGAAGTCATTATTTAGAATATTTATATATATGAATATATTATTAAAAAGCTATCAATGGAAATGCATCCTTTTTTAACAAATCGAAATCATTGACCGAAAGTGAAAAGATCGTTTCATTTCTCGATAATGTTTCATTTAATTCATAGGCAAATATTGACTTTCTATTTGATTGAAATGATTGCAATTAATATATGAATTGCCTAGTTTATAGTAAAAACAAAAATCGGTAAATAACTAATGATATTGTTTGAATAATTGCATTTTTAAAGGCATGTGACGTAAGAAACTAATGAAACATAAACTTTAATATGCTCACACATCGTGGTCATAAGAGAAATGAGTAGGTAATTATTTGTTATAGAAGAAAGCGTACTATACGCATTAAATTGAATAATAAATTCTTGTGATTTTCATTTCAGGTATACATAAAAGTATTATTTTCCATGAAATTAAAGTATACAACTCGTCAAATATGCTCAAATAAATGAAATTTTTGCGTACCATTCTACTAGTTGATTCTCATATAATTAAGGCCGTGTGGTATTGGCCAGATGGTTGAAAACTAAAACAGTGATTATTCAAGTGTTCATTGAGTAAAGACGAGAATAAAAGTTAATTTATAATTAAAATGGCTGATACAGTTACTGCTGCTGCTCCTGCAATTGTTGCCGAAAAGAAGACAAAGAAGGTTCCTGCTGCTGGCTCTAAGAAACCAAAATCAACTCCAACTCATCCCCCTACACAGCAAATGGTAGATGCTGCCATTAAAACATTGAAGGAACGCGGTGGTTCTTCGCTTTTGGCAATCAAGAAGTACATCGCGGCCACATATAAAGTTGATGTACAAAAGCTTGCTCCATTTATTAAGAAATATTTAAAAGGTGCTGTGACTAGTGGTAAATTAGTGCAAACAAAAGGAAAAGGTGCAGCTGGGTCGTTCAAATTGTCTACAGCGGCTAATAAGGAACCAAAAGTAAAATCTGCGGAGAAGAAGAAGACAACTAAACCAAAATCCATTGCAACCGGTGAGAAAAAGGTAAAAAAAGTTGCTGGAGGTGAAAAGAAATTGAAAAAATCAGCTTCAGCTACTGCGAGTGGTACCAAAAAAAGTGTTGAAAAGAAAAAGGTTGAAAAATCAAAAGTGAAAAGCATTAAGAAGACCAGTATTGTCAAGGCAAAACCAACAAAGCCAAAGGCAGCAGCGCCTAAAGCAAAAGTGCCAAAAGCCAAATCTACAACAGCGTCTGCGGCCAAACCAAAAAAAGTTGCTGCAGCCAAAAAGGCAAAGAAGTAAATTTCTTAAGTAACAAAAATTACTAAGAGAAATACCTATATAAAATACAAAGTCCTTTTCAGGACTACAATTATTTAATTTTTGAGATAAGAAATGATTTCAGTCCATACATACATATATATGTATATATAGATAGCACGACATATAATTTCGTCATGTACAAAACTAAACATCAATTAATTCAATGGAAAATTGGAAATAAAAAAAAAACACCTTGAAATTATATGACCACACACTTAAGGTAAAAAGTCAACAAATCATAAGGCTCAGTTCAATATATCACATATGTATGCACATACAAACATACATATGAATTACAGGCATGCCTTCATTTTTTTTGTTTTATTACAACGCTTATCAGTTATTTGCTCATATCACATACAAATTATCCTTCGCCACTTGAACCGTAATAAAATCTCTCATAAAATCAATTTTGCGGCCCTGAAAAGGGCCATTTTCTGTATGCATAACACATACATAATATGTATGAAAAAATTACTTTGAACTTGTGTATTTTGTTACTGCCTTGGTTCCTTCACTTACAGCGTGCTTAGCAAGCTCACCAGGTAACAATAAACGCACTGCAGTTTGAATTTCCCGACTGGTGATAGTTGAACGCTTGTTGTAGTGAGCCAAACGAGATGCTTCAGCAGCGATTCTTTCAAAGATATCATTCACGAAACTGTTCATAATGCTCATTGCCTTTGATGAAATTCCAGTATCGGGATGAACTTGTTTCAACACTTTGTAAATGTAAATGGCGTAACTTTCCTTCCTCTTGCGCTTCTTCTTCTTATCGTTCTTGGTAATATTTTTCTGTGCCTTTCCAGCCTTTTTCGCTGCTTTTCCACTAGTTTTAGGCGGCATTTTTACTATTATTTTCTTATACTTCAAAACACTTTTTATTTCTCACTGACGCGACCAAACGACTATGACAGACTGATGAAAATTTTAAAATTCCATCAAAGATATTCATTAATTGAACGACTTTTTCTCATACACGTGCTAAGAGAAAAGTGCTAACACGGTGTTCACTCACTAGCATATATAGGAGAATTCTTCCACAGCTGAACGCAGTGATCAGTCGACAGTCATAGTGCACGGACGTACGGACCACAGATAATTAGTAAACTAGTTACCGCAACACAAAACCAGCAAATTACTGCTAATTACCCTCTCATCGTTGGATGAAGGAAACCGACAGTGACCCAAGAAACAATATTGTGATAAATTCCGGGAACGTCATTAGTGAAGAAAAAGGTGCTAGTGAGAGTGTGGAGCGTAAGGCAGCCATGGAGCAGCCGAAAACAGCCAATGAGGCCTTCGAGGTGATCGTGGGCCTCATAAGAACCTTGAAAAAGGAAGCCGGTCCCAAATTCGGTAGAAGAATTCGGGATCTGCTACAAAGATTGTCGGACGAAGAGGACGACATGGCGGACTCGGATGCCGTAAGTATGTCGAGCGAGTCCGAGTCCGCACCCGAGTCTCCGCCTCCCAGCGGAAACAATCAAATGGTGGAAGATGATTTATGTCCATCACCATCACCTGAACCAGGGCAAAAGAGGTGTCTTAAGAAGACATCTCCAACGCCGTCGAAGAAGACCAGGACGATCCAGCCAACCCTACCGATCCAGCCAACCCCACCGATCCAGCCAACCCCACCGATCCAGCCAACCCCACCGATCCAGCCAACCCCACCGATCCAGCCAACCCCACCGACCAAACCAACTCAACCGACCCAGCCAACCCCACCGACCAAACCAACCCAACCAACAGTACAGAATCCTACCTCTGTGACAACAAAGGCGCCAGCGATGCCACCTATCACGTGTTTTTCAGCAAACGTGGCCGAAATCTCACGTTACGCCAAAAACAATAACGTTAGCATCTGTATTAAGAACCTGCCCAAAGGAAAAACAGTAATAAACACACAGACTCGTGAAGGGTTCGAAAAAATTAAGTTGCTCCTAAAGCAAAGAAAAATCAACAACTTCACTTACACCCCGAAAACTGACAGGAAGAACATCCTTGTCGTTAAAGGCATTCATGCTTCCTACACGGAAGATGAGATCAAAGATGGACTCATCGCCAAAGAAGTCCCAGCCATCAAAGTGTCGACCTTACGATCTACTAAAACTAAGGATGCACAAACAAACTACCACGTTGTTGAAATTGAAAAATCAGCATCATTGGCAGAGGTCTCCAAGAAGACGATGATCCTCGATCAGAGCGTAAGCTGGCAACCACTGAAAACAAAGGATATTGTGCAGTGCAAGAATTGCCAGAGATTCGGACATGTTGCATCCAACTGCGGGATGGAATATGTGTGTGTTAAGTGTGACTCGAAACACAACCCAGGAGAGTGTGAGCGAAAGGAGACAACAGGAGCCGAGGTATTCTGTGCCAACTGCAAAAGCAAAGGGCATCCAGCTAGCTACAAAGGGTGTCCCTTGTATAAAGCGAAGATCGCAGAAAAAGCGCAAGCCATAGCAGCTAAGAAGGCGCAGCACGAGTTTGCAGCCAAATCTGCCTGTGCCCTTACCCGTCCAGCACTGAGTTTCTCGACTGTAGCGAAACTAAACACCAACACGCAGCGACCACAGCCGGCAGCAGCTACAAACCCAGCCAAACCACAGACCGCATCACCCAAAAACTCGACCAAACCGCAGCCAAACATCAAACCTGGGCAGGGAAACATCAACCTGAACAACGAGGTGCAGAGAGTGTTTGGTGCAGACCTCACCACACTCATTGGCAAGGCTCGCAGCGCTATCCCAGCGGGATACAGGAACCTCAGTGAGAACCAAAAGTCCGTGGCGCTGGCCACGTTTTTATTTGAAATATGCAACGTCTAAAACGACTGCATATTATAGCGTACAACGTGAATTCAGTGCGCAGCTTAGTAAGACGAACAGCACTCAGTCTGTTCCTGAAAACTAATAAACCCGACATCGTTTTGCTTAGCGAAACATGTCTTACTAAGAGAGATAAGGTACAGTATAAAGATTTTTATATTTTCAGATCTGACATCACCGAAGGGGAACGGGGTACAGCCGTCCTCATCAAGAAAACCATCAAATCAACTAATGTCACAATGCCGGAGCTCAGATCATTTGAAGCGACAGGAGTCGAGATCCAGGTGACCCCCACGGAAACATTGCTGGTCTTGAGCATATACGGCCAAAACGGCAGCGATACGAACATGCAGCATGACCTAGAAGCAGTAAATGCACTTCTTTCAAGGCATACCTATGGACTTATAGGTGGAGACTTCAACGCAAGACATCCAATGTGGGAGGACACGGAGGTTGACGCGCAGGGTAGAACTATCGCCAAATGGCTGGATGATAATGCCGACAGGCATTCATTGGTTGCGATCTCACAACCAAAGCCAACATTCCCGCGAACACCATCAACAATCGATTTTTTCATAGCAACCTCCAACCTGGTGAATATCCTCCCAGAAATAAGGAACTACTCCTGCAAAACATTAGGCAGCGATTCTGACCATGAGGCTGTCCAGCTAATAATCAATCTTCAACAGCCAATTTTCACCAACAGCCGACCAGAAGGAGACTTCATCAATTTTCATCAGCTGGACATAGGCAAACTGCACGAAGACGTACTGGGGAACATCCAAATACCATCAACAACAAGGAACCTCACCAACACAGAGATTGATGATGCAATTGGAGGACTGGAGCAGTCAATCAACGGTGCCTTGGACCAACAAAAAAGGCCAAGAACGAGCAAAGACAGGTATAGTCACTTACCAGTTCATATCCAAAACCTTTATCTCCACAGGCAAAGGTTAAGGAAGAGACTACAGCGGATATACCGCAGGGACTGGAACACACAAAGCAGAGACTACCAAACTGTTCTGAGTGAATTGAACTGCACTAAAATAATGTTTCAGAATGCAGTACGCCACCACAACAACACCCAGTTGGAAAACAAGCTTCGCCAAATAAGGCCAGGACCTGACACGTTCCGACAAATACACCAGATCATCGGTAATAAAAAGGGTTTACCAGAAACTCTAACCACAAGTGAAGGAGACGCAAGCACTCCAGCCCAGAAAGCTGAAGCGCTCGCAAGATCCTTCGAAGGCAACTTCCAACCATCGCCACCCGATGATCCAGTATTTGTCACAGAAGTCAATAGCTACGTCTGCACAGTTGGAAATCCATCCCCACCAATCGTTATCTTCAACGAGGAAAATCCAGCCGATGAACCAGCAGAAAATGAAGAGCTGACAACAACAGAGGAAATCACTGGAATCATTCAACGCAGCATAACAAGGAAAGCGGCCGGAGCCGACAAAATATCGAACTTTGTCCTGAAACGAATGCCACAAGCGGTGATGATACTTCTCACCATAGTCATGAACAATTGCATCAACAATTGCTACTTTCCAAGTAAGTGGAAAGTTGCAAAAATTGTTGCAATACCCAAAAAGGGAAACGCTTCTAGTGTTTCGGGATACAGGCCTATATCGCTCTTGAGCAATATAAGCAAGATCCTGGAGTACCTGATAGCGATAAAGCTAAAGCGATGGTCCACCGACCTTAACATCATCCCGGATATACAGTACGGATTCCGGGAAAAACATTCGACGCTGCATCCCTTAATGAAGTTACAACATGACGTCGTAGCTGGCCTGAACAACCACCAAGTCACAGTGGCCTGCTTTCTGGACGTGGAAAAAGCATTTGACACGGTCTGGATAGAGGGACTTGTCTACAAGATGAATCTGATGGGATTCCCCTCGAACCTAATCAAAATGATCTACAGCTTTCTTCACTCTAGAAAGTTTTACGTCCAGGTAGAGGGCAGCCAGTCAACGGAACGGAACATCAAAGCAGGAGTTGCCCAAGGATCAAAGCTGGGACCAAAGCTGTACAACATCTACACGGCAGACCAACCACCTCTAGCCGACACAGTTAGATGTTGTCTATTCGCAGATGACTCACTGACATACGCCACTTCAATGTCACCGCAAATCGCAGCACGGAGGGTCGAAAACCAAGAAAGAGAGAAGTACAACTACTACACCAAATGGGGTATCCGAATAAATGCGGAGAAATCGATACTCATGTGCTTCAGAAGACCATCCGGAGGTAGATGCAGATCAGTAACGGCATGCCGGAGCATTAAAATCGTGCTTCCGAATGGCGCTACAATAACGCCAGTAGACAAGGTGAAGTATCTCGGCGTCAATTTCACCGAGAAACTGAAATTCAACAACCACTCGAAGCTGACCCTTAAAAAGGCCAGTTTTGGATTCCATCGCATCTACCCGCTTATGCAAAAACAAAACGGACTAAGCCAGAAGACGAAGTTGCTACTCTACAAGCAACTCATTCGGCCGATCATAGCGTATGGGTTTCCTATATGGCATACCATCTCCAAGACCAGCATGGAAAAGCTTTCGATCTTCGAGAGGAAGATACTCCGAATATGCACCGGTCTCTCCTATGACAGAGACCGCCAGCAGTACCCCAACAACAGGAGACTTTACGAAGAAGCACGCATCATCCCCTTGCAACAATACTTGGTGACACTGTTCCAGAGACAACTACACGACATCGGAAATCACCCAAACATGGCTATCAGGGACCTGAGAAGTTCGACTCCCGGACAACAATTCCTCAACGCATTGAATCTGCTAAATGAGCAGACATTCCCAAGGACATCAAGCAACGGACCGTATGACTTCTACCAAAGTAGTGATAGCAGTCAACATCGCGGCTAGATAGGCCGCCACACCATCACCCCCCATCCCGAGACGACCAACAAGGACACACGGAATTGAACACCCCGATGTAAAAGATCTCCATTATGTAAAAATTATCAAACCATTAACTTAAATAACATTGTAAATCTTGTAAACACTGTACATCCGTTGGGCCCCTATTGTTGAGCCAACACCTTTTCCGCTAGCTTAAGCTTTTAGCATGTAAGACCAGCTGAACGCATTCAGCATTCGACAGTGACACATCGCGTGTGAAGAATTTTTGTGGTAGTGTTTTAACTTGTAAAAAAAAATATAAAATAAATATGTCTGGTCGTGGTAAAGGTGGCAAAGTGAAGGGAAAGGCAAAGTCCCGCTCAAATCGTGCTGGATTACAATTCCCTGTTGGACGTATTCATCGTTTGTTGCGCAAGGGCAACTATGCTGAACGCGTTGGTGCCGGTGCTCCAGTATATCTAGCAGCTGTAATGGAATATTTGGCTGCTGAAGTTTTGGAATTGGCGGGAAATGCTGCACGTGACAATAAGAAGACAAGAATAATTCCGCGTCATTTACAATTGGCAATTCGTAATGATGAAGAATTAAATAAACTTCTATCTGGTGTTACAATTGCACAAGGTGGTGTTCTGCCAAATATTCAAGCTGTTTTGTTGCCAAAGAAAACCGAAAAGAGTGCTTAAATGGGCTAATTACGAATTTTGACAACCAAAAAAAAAAACCGTCCTTTTCAGGACGACAAAAAATTCTTCAAGATTATTAGACAATTTCAATTTTCTTATTGTATGTATTCATAATTTGAGAGTACCTAAAAAAAGGTAAAAACCATAAAAAGGGTATAAATAATCAGTAAAATAATAAAATAAAATAAGTGACCAGTCAGTGAAAACTACACACGCCCATATATATATACGACGCTATGGCATACGTATGTGTATATTTTTCCGTCCGTCGCAGGCGGCCATTTTGTTATTCACCCAAATGACGCCATCTTCAATCCATGCACACAAAAAAAGTGTATTTTTTTTTTTAAATTTATTCTCTTTCTAGGTAGATTTGAGTTATGTTGTAAAAATTGCTTTTACGATCAATTATCACTTAAGATACATTTTTGTGGTCCTGAAAAGGACCGATTGGTAGCAATAAAAATAATGCAAATCTGAAAATGTTGATCGATTTAACCTCCGAAACCGTAGAGAGTGCGTCCTTGTCTTTTCAATGCATATACAACATCCATTGCAGTGACTGTCTTACGTTTTGCGTGTTCAGTATAAGTGACAGCATCACGGATGACATTTTCCAAAAACACTTTCAATACACCACGTGTTTCTTCGTAAATTAAACCAGAAATACGTTTCACTCCACCGCGTCGAGCTAAACGACGAATTGCTGGCTTAGTTATACCTTGGATGTTATCACGCAACACTTTACGATGACGTTTAGCACCACCTTTGCCCAGACCTTTTCCTCCTTTACCACGACCAGTCATTTTGAAAATTCACTTAATTATTTTAACACAACAGCACAAGAAGAAAACCAAACTGCTTCTGCTTCCAACTGGGAAATGACACCAGTATATATGCTAAAAAAAAATCTCTTCTTGAATAGGGGAACACGAAAGTAGGGGAAAAATTTCAGTTTGTAGAGAAGAACAGAAAAACAGACGAACAGAAACAAGCGTCACCAGTTAATGCATATAGGTGAGATAGGATTCGCGCCTTTAATATAAATAATCAGTGAAGTGAAGTGAATTGAATTGCATTTTTTGTCTTTCTCCGTTTTGAATTTGTTCTTTTTCGAAATGGCTCGTACTAAGCAAACTGCACGTAAATCGACTGGTGGAAAGGCGCCAAGGAAACAACTTGCAACAAAAGCAGCTCGCAAGAGCGCTCCAGCTACGGGTGGTGTTAAGAAACCACATCGTTATCGTCCTGGTACAGTTGCTCTTCGTGAAATTCGTCGCTATCAAAAGAGCACTGAATTGTTGATTCGCAAATTACCTTTCCAGCGATTAGTTCGTGAAATTGCTCAAGATTTCAAGACAGATTTGCGATTCCAGAGTTCAGCAGTGATGGCACTCCAGGAAGCCAGTGAAGCTTATTTGGTTGGTCTCTTTGAAGATACCAATTTGTGCGCCATTCATGCCAAGCGAGTGACCATTATGCCAAAAGACATTCAATTGGCTCGTCGTATTCGTGGTGAACGTGCTTAAATATTAAATCATAATATTTCTTAATCGGTCCTTTTCAGGACCACAAATACATATAAAAAGAGATTTTTACGAATTTAGTTTATGTATTTTTGGTTTACATAACACAAAACATGCTCATGGGAACTCGTATGATAAGAAGTAGCAATAAAATGAACGATTCTCAGCACCTATTTATTACTTCCGATATGAGTATGATAAATAATCTACTTACATATATGCAATATACACAATTTGTGGGATGATTATTTTATAAACTAATAAATACGTTATTTCTGATTGCTCTGAAATGAAAAGAACTGTAATGGAGAATTAGTGTAGCAAAGGAATATCATATGCACACATATGCATATGGACAATGTACATATGTATATACATATATTTATTAGCAATGAGGATAATCTTCTCTGAATGACAAATACCCTTAGAATATATCCCCGATTAAAATAATATCTATTGCAATTGTCAAAATTCATCCATGAAATTTTATCCTCCATTTTCATACTCTACTTGGTGCAAGAATGAAAATATTATCTGGAGGAATACGTCAAACTAAAATAAAATGATACGTAAAAATGTCGTATTCTTACATATGTATGTATATTAATTAATAGAAATGATTTCATATTCTCTGTAATATTATCATAAACTAAATAAACGAGGAAGCTATTACAGAATAATACACTAAACATACGTATTCTATATTCTCTTCTGTGGGAACAAAACCTATGGGCTCGTAGATGAGTTTCTTCATTCATTATAACATTTCTAATGTGATTTTACCGCATATGACATATTCACATTAGTTTATAATCTGAAGTCATTATTTAGAATATTTATATATATGAATATATTATTAAAAAGCTATCAATGGAAATGCATCCTTTTTTAACAAATCGAAATCATTGACCGAAAGTGAAAAGATCGTTTCATTTCTCGATAATGTTTCATTTAATTCATAGGCAAATATTGACTTTCTATTTGATTGAAATGATTGCAATTAATATATGAATTGCCTAGTTTATAGTAAAAACAAAAATCGGTAAATAACTAATGATATTGTTTGAATAATTGCATTTTTAAAGGCATGTGACGTAAGAAACTAATGAAACATAAACTTTAATATGCTCACACATCGTGGTCATAAGAGAAATGAGTAGGTAATTATTTGTTATAGAAGAAAGCGTACTATACGCATTAAATTGAATAATAAATTCTTGTGATTTTCATTTCAGGTATACATAAAAGTATTATTTTCCATGAAATTAAAGTATACAACTCGTCAAATATGCTCAAATAAATGAAATTTTTGCGTACCATTCTACTAGTTGATTCTCATATAATTAAGGCCGTGTGGTATTGGCCAGATGGTTGAAAACTAAAACAGTGATTATTCAAGTGTTCATTGAGTAAAGACGAGAATAAAAGTTAATTTATAATTAAAATGGCTGATACAGTTACTGCTGCTGCTCCTGCAATTGTTGCCGAAAAGAAGACAAAGAAGGTTCCTGCTGCTGGCTCTAAGAAACCAAAATCAACTCCAACTCATCCCCCTACACAGCAAATGGTAGATGCTGCCATTAAAACATTGAAGGAACGCGGTGGTTCTTCGCTTTTGGCAATCAAGAAGTACATCGCGGCCACATATAAAGTTGATGTACAAAAGCTTGCTCCATTTATTAAGAAATATTTAAAAGGTGCTGTGACTAGTGGTAAATTAGTGCAAACAAAAGGAAAAGGTGCAGCTGGGTCGTTCAAATTGTCTACAGCGGCTAATAAGGAACCAAAAGTAAAATCTGCGGAGAAGAAGAAGACAACTAAACCAAAATCCATTGCAACCGGTGAGAAAAAGGTAAAAAAAGTTGCTGGAGGTGAAAAGAAATTGAAAAAATCAGCTTCAGCTACTGCGAGTGGTACCAAAAAAAGTGTTGAAAAGAAAAAGGTTGAAAAATCAAAAGTGAAAAGCATTAAGAAGACCAGTATTGTCAAGGCAAAACCAACAAAGCCAAAGGCAGCAGCGCCTAAAGCAAAAGTGCCAAAAGCCAAATCTACAACAGCGTCTGCGGCCAAACCAAAAAAAGTTGCTGCAGCCAAAAAGGCAAAGAAGTAAATTTCTTAAGTAACAAAAATTACTAGAGAAATACCTATATAAAATACAAAGTCCTTTTCAGGACTACAATTATTTAATTTTTGAGATAAGAAATGATTTCAGTCCATACATACATATATATGTATATATAGATAGCACGACATATAATTTCGTCATGTACAAAACTAAACATCAATTAATTCAATGGAAAATTGGAAATAAAAAAAAACACCTTGAAATTATATGACCACACACTTAAGGTAAAAAGTCAACAAATCATAAGGCTCAGTTCAATATATCACATATGTATGCACGTACAAACATACATATGAATTACAGGCATGCCTTCATTTTTTTTGTTTTATTACAACGCTTATCAGTTATTTGCTCATATCACATACAAATTATCCTTCGCCACTTGAACCGTAATAAAATCTCTCATAAAATCAATTTTGCGGCCCTGAAAAGGGCCATTTTCTGTATGCATAACACATACATAATATGTATGAAAAAATTACTTTGAACTTGTGTATTTTGTTACTGCCTTGGTTCCTTCACTTACAGCGTGCTTAGCAAGCTCACCAGGTAACAATAAACGCACTGCAGTTTGAATTTCCCGACTGGTGATAGTTGAACGCTTGTTGTAGTGAGCCAAACGAGATGCTTCAGCAGCGATTCTTTCAAAGATATCATTCACGAAACTGTTCATAATGCTCATTGCCTTTGATGAAATTCCAGTATCGGGATGAACTTGTTTCAACACTTTGTAAATGTAAATGGCGTAACTTTCCTTCCTCTTGCGCTTCTTCTTCTTATCGTTCTTGGTAATATTTTTCTGTGCCTTTCCAGCCTTTTTCGCTGCTTTTCCACTAGTTTTAGGCGGCATTTTTACTATTATTTTCTTATACTTCAAAACACTTTTTATTTCTCACTGACGCGACCAAACGACTATGACAGACTGATGAAAATTTTAAAATTCCATCAAAGATATTCATTAATTGAACGACTTTTTCTCATACACGTGCTAAGAGAAAAGTGCTAACACGGTGTTCACTCACTAGCATATATAGGAGAATTCTTCCACAGCTGAACGCATTCAGCATTCGACAGTGACACATCGCGTGTGAAGAATTTTTGTGGTAGTGTTTTAACTTGTAAAAAAAAATATAAAATAAATATGTCTGGTCGTGGTAAAGGTGGCAAAGTGAAGGGAAAGGCAAAGTCCCGCTCAAATCGTGCTGGATTACAATTCCCTGTTGGACGTATTCATCGTTTGTTGCGCAAGGGCAACTATGCTGAACGCGTTGGTGCCGGTGCTCCAGTATATCTAGCAGCTGTAATGGAATATTTGGCTGCTGAAGTTTTGGAATTGGCGGGAAATGCTGCACGTGACAATAAGAAGACAAGAATAATTCCGCGTCATTTACAATTGGCAATTCGTAATGATGAAGAATTAAATAAACTTCTATCTGGTGTTACAATTGCACAAGGTGGTGTTCTGCCAAATATTCAAGCTGTTTTGTTGCCAAAGAAAACCGAAAAGAGTGCTTAAATGGGCTAATTACGAATTTTGACAACCAAAAAAAAAAACCGTCCTTTTCAGGACGACAAAAAATTCTTCAAGATTATTAGACAATTTCAATTTTCTTATTGTATGTATTCATAATTTGAGAGTACCTAAAAAAAGGTAAAAACCATAAAAAGGATATAAATAATCAGTAAAATAATAAAATAAAATAAGTGACCAGTCAGTGAAAACTACACACGCCCATATATATACGACGCTATGGCATACGTATGTGTATATTTTTCCGTCCGTCGCAGGCGGCCATTTTGTTATTCACCCAAATGACGCCATCTTCAATCCATGCACACAAAAAAAGTGTATTTTTTTTTTTAAATTTATTCTCTTTCTAGGTAGATTTGAGTTATGTTGTAAAAATTGCTTTTACGATCAATTATCACTTAAGATACATTTTTGTGGTCCTGAAAAGGACCGATTGGTAGCAATAAAAATAATGCAAATCTGAAAATGTTGATCGATTTAACCTCCGAAACCGTAGAGAGTGCGTCCTTGTCTTTTCAATGCATATACAACATCCATTGCAGTGACTGTCTTACGTTTTGCGTGTTCAGTATAAGTGACAGCATCACGGATGACATTTTCCAAAAACACTTTCAATACACCACGTGTTTCTTCGTAAATTAAACCAGAAATACGTTTCACTCCACCGCGTCGAGCTAAACGACGAATTGCTGGCTTAGTTATACCTTGGATGTTATCACGCAACACTTTACGATGACGTTTAGCACCACCTTTGCCCAGACCTTTTCCTCCTTTACCACGACCAGTCATTTTGAAAATTCACTTAATTATTTTAACACAACAGCACAAGAAGAAAACCAAACTGCTTCTGCTTCCAACTGGGAAATGACACCAGTATATATGCTAAAAAAAAATCTCTTCTTGAATAGGGGAACACGAAAGTAGGGGAAAAATTTCAGTTTGTAGAGAAGAACAGAAAAACAGACGAACAGAAACAAGCGTCACCAGTTAATGCATATAGGTGAGATAGGATTCGCGCCTTTAATATAAATAATCAGTGAAGTGAAGTGAATTGAATTGCATTGCATTTTTTGTCTTTCTCCGTTTTGAATTTGTTCTTTTTCGAAATGGCTCGTACTAAGCAAACTGCACGTAAATCGACTGGTGGAAAGGCGCCAAGGAAACAACTTGCAACAAAAGCAGCTCGCAAGAGCGCTCCAGCTACGGGTGGTGTTAAGAAACCACATCGTTATCGTCCTGGTACAGTTGCTCTTCGTGAAATTCGTCGCTATCAAAAGAGCACTGAATTGTTGATTCGCAAATTACCTTTCCAGCGATTAGTTCGTGAAATTGCTCAAGATTTCAAGACAGATTTGCGATTCCAGAGTTCAGCAGTGATGGCACTCCAGGAAGCCAGTGAAGCTTATTTGGTTGGTCTCTTTGAAGATACCAATTTGTGCGCCATTCATGCCAAGCGAGTGACCATTATGCCAAAAGACATTCAATTGGCTCGTCGTATTCGTGGTGAACGTGCTTAAATATTAAATCATAATATTTCTTAATCGGTCCTTTTCAGGACCACAAATACATATAAAAAGAGATTTTTACGAATTTAGTTTATGTATTTTTGGTTTACATAACACAAAACATGCTCATGGGAACTCGTATGATAAGAAGTAGCAATAAAATGAACGATTCTCAGCACCTATTTATTACTTCCGATATGAGTATGATAAATAATCTACTTACATATATGCAATATACACAATTTGTGGGATGATTATTTTATAAACTAATAAATACGTTATTTCTGATTGCTCTGAAATGAAAAGAACTGTAATGGAGAATTAGTGTAGCAAAGGAATATCATATGCACACATATGCATATGGACAATGTACATATGTATATACATATATTTATTAGCAATGAGGATAATCTTCTCTGAATGACAAATACCCTTAGAATATATCCCCGATTAAAATAATATCTATTGCAATTGTCAAAATTCATCCATGAAATTTTATCCTCCATTTTCATACTCTACTTGGTGCAAGAATGAAAATATTATCTGGAGGAATACGTCAAACTAAAATAAAATGATACGTAAAAATGTCGTATTCTTACATATGTATGTATATTAATTAATAGAAATGATTTCATATTCTCTGTAATATTATCATAAACTAAATAAACGAGGAAGCTATTACAGAATAATACACTAAACATACGTATTCTATATTCTCTTCTGTGGGAACAAAACCTATGGGCTCGTAGATGAGTTTCTTCATTCATTATAACATTTCTAATGTGATTTTACCGCATATGACATATTCACATTAGTTTATAATCTGAAGTCATTATTTAGAATATTTATATATATGAATATATTATTAAAAAGCTATCAATGGAAATGCATCCTTTTTTAACAAATCGAAATCATTGACCGAAAGTGAAAAGATCGTTTCATTTCTCGATAATGTTTCATTTAATTCATAGGCAAATATTGACTTTCTATTTGATTGAAATGATTGCAATTAATATATGAATTGCCTAGTTTATAGTAAAAACAAAAATCGGTAAATAACTAATGATATTGTTTGAATAATTGCATTTTTAAAGGCATGTGACGTAAGAAACTAATGAAACATAAACTTTAATATGCTCACACATCGTGGTCATAAGAGAAATGAGTAGGTAATTATTTGTTATAGAAGAAAGCGTACTATACGCATTAAATTGAATAATAAATTCTTGTGATTTTCATTTCAGGTATACATAAAAGTATTATTTTCCATGAAATTAAAGTATACAACTCGTCAAATATGCTCAAATAAATGAAATTTTTGCGTACCATTCTACTAGTTGATTCTCATATAATTAAGGCCGTGTGGTATTGGCCAGATGGTTGAAAACTAAAACAGTGATTATTCAAGTGTTCATTGAGTAAAGACGAGAATAAAAGTTAATTTATAATTAAAATGGCTGATACAGTTACTGCTGCTGCTCCTGCAATTGTTGCCGAAAAGAAGACAAAGAAGGTTCCTGCTGCTGGCTCTAAGAAACCAAAATCAACTCCAACTCATCCCCCTACACAGCAAATGGTAGATGCTGCCATTAAAACATTGAAGGAACGCGGTGGTTCTTCGCTTTTGGCAATCAAGAAGTACATCGCGGCCACATATAAAGTTGATGTACAAAAGCTTGCTCCATTTATTAAGAAATATTTAAAAGGTGCTGTGACTAGTGGTAAATTAGTGCAAACAAAAGGAAAAGGTGCAGCTGGGTCGTTCAAATTGTCTACAGCGGCTAATAAGGAACCAAAAGTAAAATCTGCGGAGAAGAAGAAGACAACTAAACCAAAATCCATTGCAACCGGTGAGAAAAAGGTAAAAAAAGTTGCTGGAGGTGAAAAGAAATTGAAAAAATCAGCTTCAGCTACTGCGAGTGGTACCAAAAAAAGTGTTGAAAAGAAAAAGGTTGAAAAATCAAAAGTGAAAAGCATTAAGAAGACCAGTATTGTCAAGGCAAAACCAACAAAGCCAAAGGCAGCAGCGCCTAAAGCAAAAGTGCCAAAAGCCAAATCTACAACAGCGTCTGCGGCCAAACCAAAAAAAGTTGCTGCAGCCAAAAAGGCAAAGAAGTAAATTTCTTAAGTAACAAAAATTACTAAGAGAAATACCTATATAAAATACAAAGTCCTTTTCAGGACTACAATTATTTAATTTTTGAGATAAGAAATGATTTCAGTCCATACATACATATATATGTATATATAGATAGCACGACATATAATTTCGTCATGTACAAAACTAAACATCAATTAATTCAATGGAAAATTGGAAATAAAAAAAAAACACCTTGAAATTATATGACCACACACTTAAGGTAAAAAGTCAACAAATCATAAGGCTCAGTTCAATATATCACATATGTATGCACATACAAACATACATATGAATTACAGGCATGCCTTCATTTTTTTTGTTTTATTACAACGCTTATCAGTTATTTGCTCATATCACATACAAATTATCCTTCGCCACTTGAACCGTAATAAAATCTCTCATAAAATCAATTTTGCGGCCCTGAAAAGGGCCATTTTCTGTATGCATAACACATACATAATATGTATGAAAAAATTACTTTGAACTTGTGTATTTTGTTACTGCCTTGGTTCCTTCACTTACAGCGTGCTTAGCAAGCTCACCAGGTAACAATAAACGCACTGCAGTTTGAATTTCCCGACTGGTGATAGTTGAACGCTTGTTGTAGTGAGCCAAACGAGATGCTTCAGCAGCGATTCTTTCAAAGATATCATTCACGAAACTGTTCATAATGCTCATTGCCTTTGATGAAATTCCAGTATCGGGATGAACTTGTTTCAACACTTTGTAAATGTAAATGGCGTAACTTTCCTTCCTCTTGCGCTTCTTCTTCTTATCGTTCTTGGTAATATTTTTCTGTGCCTTTCCAGCCTTTTTCGCTGCTTTTCCACTAGTTTTAGGCGGCATTTTTACTATTATTTTCTTATACTTCAAAACACTTTTATTTCTCACTGACGCGACCAAACGACTATGACAGACTGATGAAAATTTTAAAATTCCATCAAAGATATTCATTAATTGAACGACTTTTTCTCATACACGTGCTAAGAGAAAAGTGCTAACACGGTGTTCACTCACTAGCATATATAGGAGAATTCTTCCACAGCTGAACGCATTCAGCATTCGACAGTGACACATCGCGTGTGAAGAATTTTTGTGGTAGTGTTTTAACTTGTAAAAAAAAATATAAAATAAATATGTCTGGTCGTGGTAAAGGTGGCAAAGTGAAGGGAAAGGCAAAGTCCCGCTCAAATCGTGCTGGATTACAATTCCCTGTTGGACGTATTCATCGTTTGTTGCGCAAGGGCAACTATGCTGAACGCGTTGGTGCCGGTGCTCCAGTATATCTAGCAGCTGTAATGGAATATTTGGCTGCTGAAGTTTTGGAATTGGCGGGAAATGCTGCACGTGACAATAAGAAGACAAGAATAATTCCGCGTCATTTACAATTGGCAATTCGTAATGATGAAGAATTAAATAAACTTCTATCTGGTGTTACAATTGCACAAGGTGGTGTTCTGCCAAATATTCAAGCTGTTTTGTTGCCAAAGAAAACCGAAAAGAGTGCTTAAATGGGCTAATTACGAATTTTGACAACCAAAAAAAAAAACCGTCCTTTTCAGGACGACAAAAAATTCTTCAAGATTATTAGACAATTTCAATTTTCTTATTGTATGTATTCATAATTTGAGAGTACCTAAAAAAAGGTAAAAACCATAAAAAGGGTATAAATAATCAGTAAAATAATAAAATAAAATAAGTGACCAGTCAGTGAAAACTACACACGCCCATATATATACGACGCTATGGCATACGTATGTGTATATTTTTCCGTCCGTCGCAGGCGGCCATTTTGTTATTCACCCAAATGACGCCATCTTCAATCCATGCACACAAAAAGTGTATTTTTTTTTTAAATTTATTCTCTTTCTAGGTAGATTTGAGTTATGTTGTAAAAATTGCTTTTACGATCAATTATCACTTAAGATACATTTTTGTGGTCCTGAAAAGGACCGATTGGTAGCAATAAAAAATATGCAAATCTGAAAATGTTGATCGATTTAACCTCCGAAACCGTAGAGAGTGCGTCCTTGTCTTTTCAATGCATATACAACATCCATTGCAGTGACTGTCTTACGTTTTGCGTGTTCAGTATAAGTGACAGCATCACGGATGACATTTTCCAAAAACACTTTCAATACACCACGTGTTTCTTCGTAAATTAAACCAGAAATACGTTTCACTCCACCGCGTCGAGCTAAACGACGAATTGCTGGCTTAGTTATACCTTGGATGTTATCACGCAACACTTTACGATGACGTTTAGCACCACCTTTGCCCAGACCTTTTCCTCCTTTACCACGACCAGTCATTTTGAAAATTCACTTAATTATTTTAACACAACAGCACAAGAAGAAAACCAAACTGCTTCTGCTTCCAACTGGGAAATGACACCAGTATATATGCTAAAAAAAAATCTCTTCTTGAATAGGGGAACACGAAAGTAGGGGAAAAATTTCAGTTTGTAGAGAAGAACAGAAAAACAGACGAACAGAAACAAGCGTCACCAGTTAATGCATATAGGTGAGATAGGATTCGCGCCTTTAATATAAATAATCAGTGAAGTGAAGTGAATTGAATTGCATTGCATTTTTTGTCTTTCTCCGTTTTGAATTTGTTCTTTTTCGAAATGGCTCGTACTAAGCAAACTGCACGTAAATCGACTGGTGGAAAGGCGCCAAGGAAACAACTTGCAACAAAAGCAGCTCGCAAGAGCGCTCCAGCTACGGGTGGTGTTAAGAAACCACATCGTTATCGTCCTGGTACAGTTGCTCTTCGTGAAATTCGTCGCTATCAAAAGAGCACTGAATTGTTGATTCGCAAATTACCTTTCCAGCGATTAGTTCGTGAAATTGCTCAAGATTTCAAGACAGATTTGCGATTCCAGAGTTCAGCAGTGATGGCACTCCAGGAAGCCAGTGAAGCTTATTTGGTTGGTCTCTTTGAAGATACCAATTTGTGCGCCATTCATGCCAAGCGAGTGACCATTATGCCAAAAGACATTCAATTGGCTCGTCGTATTCGTGGTGAACGTGCTTAAATATTAAATCATAATATTTCTTAATCGGTCCTTTTCAGGACCACAAATACATATAAAAAGAGATTTTTACGAATTTAGTTTATGTATTTTTGGTTTACATAACACAAAACATGCTCATGGGAACTCGTATGATAAGAAGTAGCAATAAAATGAACGATTCTCAGCACCTATTTATTACTTCCGATATGAGTATGATAAATAATCTACTTACATATATGCAATATACACAATTTGTGGGATGATTATTTTATAAACTAATAAATACGTTATTTCTGATTGCTCTGAAATGAAAAGAACTGTAATGGAGAATTAGTGTAGCAAAGGAATATCATATGCACACATATGCATATGGACAATGTACATATGTATATACATATATTTATTAGCAATGAGGATAATCTTCTCTGAATGACAAATACCCTTAGAATATATCCCCGATTAAAATAATATCTATTGCAATTGTCAAAATTCATCCATGAAATTTTATCCTCCATTTTCATACTCTACTTGGTGCAAGAATGAAAATATTATCTGGAGGAATACGTCAAACTAAAATAAAATGATACGTAAAAATGTCGTATTCTTACATATGTATGTATATTAATTAATAGAAATGATTTCATATTCTCTGTAATATTATCATAAACTAAATAAACGAGGAAGCTATTACAGAATAATACACTAAACATACGTATTCTATATTCTCTTCTGTGGGAACAAAACCTATGGGCTCGTAGATGAGTTTCTTCATTCATTATAACATTTCTAATGTGATTTTACCGCATATGACATATTCACATTAGTTTATAATCTGAAGTCATTATTTAGAATATTTATATATATGAATATATTATTAAAAAGCTATCAATGGAAATGCATCCTTTTTTAACAAATCGAAATCATTGACCGAAAGTGAAAAGATCGTTTCATTTCTCGATAATGTTTCATTTAATTCATAGGCAAATATTGACTTTCTATTTGATTGAAATGATTGCAATTAATATATGAATTGCCTAGTTTATAGTAAAAACAAAAATCGGTAAATAACTAATGATATTGTTTGAATAATTGCATTTTTAAAGGCATGTGACGTAAGAAACTAATGAAACATAAACTTTAATATGCTCACACATCGTGGTCATAAGAGAAATGAGTAGGTAATTATTTGTTATAGAAGAAAGCGTACTATACGCATTAAATTGAATAATAAATTCTTGTGATTTTCATTTCAGGTATACATAAAAGTATTATTTTCCATGAAATTAAAGTATACAACTCGTCAAATATGCTCAAATAAATGAAATTTTTGCGTACCATTCTACTAGTTGATTCTCATATAATTAAGGCCGTGTGGTATTGGCCAGATGGTTGAAAACTAAAACAGTGATTATTCAAGTGTTCATTGAGTAAAGACGAGAATAAAAGTTAATTTATAATTAAAATGGCTGATACAGTTACTGCTGCTGCTCCTGCAATTGTTGCCGAAAAGAAGACAAAGAAGGTTCCTGCTGCTGGCTCTAAGAAACCAAAATCAACTCCAACTCATCCCCCTACACAGCAAATGGTAGATGCTGCCATTAAAACATTGAAGGAACGCGGTGGTTCTTCGCTTTTGGCAATCAAGAAGTACATCGCGGCCACATATAAAGTTGATGTACAAAAGCTTGCTCCATTTATTAAGAAATATTTAAAAGGTGCTGTGACTAGTGGTAAATTAGTGCAAACAAAAGGAAAAGGTGCAGCTGGGTCGTTCAAATTGTCTACAGCGGCTAATAAGGAACCAAAAGTAAAATCTGCGGAGAAGAAGAAGACAACTAAACCAAAATCCATTGCAACCGGTGAGAAAAAGGTAAAAAAAGTTGCTGGAGGTGAAAAGAAATTGAAAAAATCAGCTTCAGCTACTGCGAGTGGTACCAAAAAAAGTGTTGAAAAGAAAAAGGTTGAAAAATCAAAAGTGAAAAGCATTAAGAAGACCAGTATTGTCAAGGCAAAACCAACAAAGCCAAAGGCAGCAGCGCCTAAAGCAAAAGTGCCAAAAGCCAAATCTACAACAGCGTCTGCGGCCAAACCAAAAAAAGTTGCTGCAGCCAAAAAGGCAAAGAAGTAAATTTCTTAAGTAACAAAAATTACTAAGAGAAATACCTATATAAAATACAAAGTCCTTTTCAGGACTACAATTATTTAATTTTTGAGATAAGAAATGATTTCAGTCCATACATACATATATATGTATATATAGATAGCACGACATATAATTTCGTCATGTACAAAACTAAACATCAATTAATTCAATGGAAAATTGGAAATAAAAAAAAAACACCTTGAAATTATATGACCACACACTTAAGGTAAAAAGTCAACAAATCATAAGGCTCAGTTCAATATATCACATATGTATGCACATACAAACATACATATGAATTACAGGCATGCCTTCATTTTTTTTGTTTTATTACAACGCTTATCAGTTATTTGCTCATATCACATACAAATTATCCTTCGCCACTTGAACCGTAATAAAATCTCTCATAAAATCAATTTTGCGGCCCTGAAAAGGGCCATTTTCTGTATGCATAACACATACATAATATGTATGAAAAAATTACTTTGAACTTGTGTATTTTGTTACTGCCTTGGTTCCTTCACTTACAGCGTGCTTAGCAAGCTCACCAGGTAACAATAAACGCACTGCAGTTTGAATTTCCCGACTGGTGATAGTTGAACGCTTGTTGTAGTGAGCCAAACGAGATGCTTCAGCAGCGATTCTTTCAAAGATATCATTCACGAAACTGTTCATAATGCTCATTGCCTTTGATGAAATTCCAGTATCGGGATGAACTTGTTTCAACACTTTGTAAATGTAAATGGCGTAACTTTCCTTCCTCTTGCGCTTCTTCTTCTTATCGTTCTTGGTAATATTTTTCTGTGCCTTTCCAGCCTTTTTCGCTGCTTTTCCACTAGTTTTAGGCGGCATTTTTACTATTATTTTCTTATACTTCAAAACACTTTTATTTCTCACTGACGCGACCAAACGACTATGACAGACTGATGAAAATTTTAAAATTCCATCAAAGATATTCATTAATTGAACGACTTTTTCTCATACACGTGCTAAGAGAAAAGTGCTAACACGGTGTTCACTCACTAGCATATATAGGAGAATTCTTCCACAGCTGAACGCATTCAGCATTCGACAGTGACACATCGCGTGTGAAGAATTTTTGTGGTAGTGTTTTAACTTGTAAAAAAAAATATAAAATAAATATGTCTGGTCGTGGTAAAGGTGGCAAAGTGAAGGGAAAGGCAAAGTCCCGCTCAAATCGTGCTGGATTACAATTCCCTGTTGGACGTATTCATCGTTTGTTGCGCAAGGGCAACTATGCTGAACGCGTTGGTGCCGGTGCTCCAGTATATCTAGCAGCTGTAATGGAATATTTGGCTGCTGAAGTTTTGGAATTGGCGGGAAATGCTGCACGTGACAATAAGAAGACAAGAATAATTCCGCGTCATTTACAATTGGCAATTCGTAATGATGAAGAATTAAATAAACTTCTATCTGGTGTTACAATTGCACAAGGTGGTGTTCTGCCAAATATTCAAGCTGTTTTGTTGCCAAAGAAAACCGAAAAGAGTGCTTAAATGGGCTAATTACGAATTTTGACAACCAAAAAAAAAAACCGTCCTTTTCAGGACGACAAAAAATTCTTCAAGATTATTAGACAATTTCAATTTTCTTATTGTATGTATTCATAATTTGAGAGTACCTAAAAAAAGGTAAAAACCATAAAAAGGGTATAAATAATCAGTAAAATAATAAAATAAAATAAGTGACCAGTCAGTGAAAACTACACACGCCCATATATATACGACGCTATGGCATACGTATGTGTATATTTTTCCGTCCGTCGCAGGCGGCCATTTTGTTATTCACCCAAATGACGCCATCTTCAATCCATGCACACAAAAAGTGTATTTTTTTTTTAAATTTATTCTCTTTCTAGGTAGATTTGAGTTATGTTGTAAAAATTGCTTTTACGATCAATTATCACTTAAGATACATTTTTGTGGTCCTGAAAAGGACCGATTGGTAGCAATAAAAAATATGCAAATCTGAAAATGTTGATCGATTTAACCTCCGAAACCGTAGAGAGTGCGTCCTTGTCTTTTCAATGCATATACAACATCCATTGCAGTGACTGTCTTACGTTTTGCGTGTTCAGTATAAGTGACAGCATCACGGATGACATTTTCCAAAAACACTTTCAATACACCACGTGTTTCTTCGTAAATTAAACCAGAAATACGTTTCACTCCACCGCGTCGAGCTAAACGACGAATTGCTGGCTTAGTTATACCTTGGATGTTATCACGCAACACTTTACGATGACGTTTAGCACCACCTTTGCCCAGACCTTTTCCTCCTTTACCACGACCAGTCATTTTGAAAATTCACTTAATTATTTTAACACAACAGCACAAGAAGAAAACCAAACTGCTTCTGCTTCCAACTGGGAAATGACACCAGTATATATGAAAAAAAAATCTCTTCTTGAATAGGGGAACACGAAAGTAGGGGAAAAATTTCAGTTTGTAGAGAAGAACAGAAAAACAGACGAACAGAAACAAGCGTCACCAGTTAATGCATATAGGTGAGATAGGATTCGCGCCTTTAATATAAATAATCAGTGAAGTGAAGTGAATTGAATTGCATTGCATTTTTTGTCTTTCTCCGTTTTGAATTTGTTCTTTTTCGAAATGGCTCGTACTAAGCAAACTGCACGTAAATCGACTGGTGGAAAGGCGCCAAGGAAACAACTTGCAACAAAAGCAGCTCGCAAGAGCGCTCCAGCTACGGGTGGTGTTAAGAAACCACATCGTTATCGTCCTGGTACAGTTGCTCTTCGTGAAATTCGTCGCTATCAAAAGAGCACTGAATTGTTGATTCGCAAATTACCTTTCCAGCGATTAGTTCGTGAAATTGCTCAAGATTTCAAGACAGATTTGCGATTCCAGAGTTCAGCAGTGATGGCACTCCAGGAAGCCAGTGAAGCTTATTTGGTTGGTCTCTTTGAAGATACCAATTTGTGCGCCATTCATGCCAAGCGAGTGACCATTATGCCAAAAGACATTCAATTGGCTCGTCGTATTCGTGGTGAACGTGCTTAAATATTAAATCATAATATTTCTTAATCGGTCCTTTTCAGGACCACAAATACATATAAAAAGAGATTTTTACGAATTTAGTTTATGTATTTTTGGTTTACATAACACAAAACATGCTCATGGGAACTCGTATGATAAGAAGTAGCAATAAAATGAACGATTCTCAGCACCTATTTATTACTTCCGATATGAGTATGATAAATAATCTACTTACATATATGCAATATACACAATTTGTGGGATGATTATTTTATAAACTAATAAATACGTTATTTCTGATTGCTCTGAAATGAAAAGAACTGTAATGGAGAATTAGTGTAGCAAAGGAATATCATATGCACACATATGCATATGGACAATGTACATATGTATATACATATATTTATTAGCAATGAGGATAATCTTCTCTGAATGACAAATACCCTTAGAATATATCCCCGATTAAAATAATATCTATTGCAATTGTCAAAATTCATCCATGAAATTTTATCCTCCATTTTCATACTCTACTTGGTGCAAGAATGAAAATATTATCTGGAGGAATACGTCAAACTAAAATAAAATGATACGTAAAAATGTCGTATTCTTACATATGTATGTATATTAATTAATAGAAATGATTTCATATTCTCTGTAATATTATCATAAACTAAATAAACGAGGAAGCTATTACAGAATAATACACTAAACATACGTATTCTATATTCTCTTCTGTGGGAACAAAACCTATGGGCTCGTAGATGAGTTTCTTCATTCATTATAACATTTCTAATGTGATTTTACCGCATATGACATATTCACATTAGTTTATAATCTGAAGTCATTATTTAGAATATTTATATATATGAATATATTATTAAAAAGCTATCAATGGAAATGCATCCTTTTTTAACAAATCGAAATCATTGACCGAAAGTGAAAAGATCGTTTCATTTCTCGATAATGTTTCATTTAATTCATAGGCAAATATTGACTTTCTATTTGATTGAAATGATTGCAATTAATATATGAATTGCCTAGTTTATAGTAAAAACAAAAATCGGTAAATAACTAATGATATTGTTTGAATAATTGCATTTTTAAAGGCATGTGACGTAAGAAACTAATGAAACATAAACTTTAATATGCTCACACATCGTGGTCATAAGAGAAATGAGTAGGTAATTATTTGTTATAGAAGAAAGCGTACTATACGCATTAAATTGAATAATAAATTCTTGTGATTTTCATTTCAGGTATACATAAAAGTATTATTTTCCATGAAATTAAAGTATACAACTCGTCAAATATGCTCAAATAAATGAAATTTTTGCGTACCATTCTACTAGTTGATTCTCATATAATTAAGGCCGTGTGGTATTGGCCAGATGGTTGAAAACTAAAACAGTGATTATTCAAGTGTTCATTGAGTAAAGACGAGAATAAAAGTTAATTTATAATTAAAATGGCTGATACAGTTACTGCTGCTGCTCCTGCAATTGTTGCCGAAAAGAAGACAAAGAAGGTTTCTGCTGCTGGCTCTAAGAAACCAAAATCAACTCCAACTCATCCCCCTACACAGCAAATGGTAGATGCTGCCATTAAAACATTGAAGGAACGCGGTGGTTCTTCGCTTTTGGCAATCAAGAAGTACATCGCGGCCACATATAAAGTTGATGTACAAAAGCTTGCTCCATTTATTAAGAAATATTTAAAAGGTGCTGTGACTAGTGGTAAATTAGTGCAAACAAAAGGAAAAGGTGCAGCTGGGTCGTTCAAATTGTCTACAGCGGCTAATAAGGAACCAAAAGTAAAATCTGCGGAGAAGAAGAAGACAACTAAACCAAAATCCATTGCAACCGGTGAGAAAAAGGTAAAAAAAGTTGCTGGAGGTGAAAAGAAATTGAAAAAATCAGCTTCAGCTACTGCGAGTGGTACCAAAAAAAGTGTTGAAAAGAAAAAGGTTGAAAAATCAAAAGTGAAAAGCATTAAGAAGACCAGTATTGTCAAGGCAAAACCAACAAAGCCAAAGGCAGCAGCGCCTAAAGCAAAAGTGCCAAAAGCCAAATCTACAACAGCGTCTGCGGCCAAACCAAAAAAAGTTGCTGCAGCCAAAAAGGCAAAGAAGTAAATTTCTTAAGTAACAAAAATTACTAAGAGAAATACCTATATAAAATACAAAGTCCTTTTCAGGACTACAATTATTTAATTTTTGAGATAAGAAATGATTTCAGTCCATACATACATATATATGTATATATAGATAGCACGACATATAATTTCGTCATGTACAAAACTAAACATCAATTAATTCAATGGAAAATTGGAAATAAAAAAAAAACACCTTGAAATTATATGACCACACACTTAAGGTAAAAAGTCAACAAATCATAAGGCTCAGTTCAATATATCACATATGTATGCACGTACATACATACATATGAATTACAGGCATGCCTTCATTTTTTTTGTTTTATTACAACGCTTATCAGTTATTTGCTCATATCACATACAAATTATCCTTTGCCACTTGAACCGTAATAAAATCTCTCATAAAATCAATTTTGCCGCCCTGAAAAGGGCCATTTTCTGTATGCATAACACATACATAATATGTATGAAAAAATTACTTTGAACTTGTGTATTTTGTTACTGCCTTGGTTCCTTCACTTACAGCGTGCTTAGCAAGCTCACCAGGTAACAATAAACGCACTGCAGTTTGAATTTCCCGACTGGTGATAGTTGAACGCTTGTTGTAGTGAGCCAAACGAGATGCTTCAGCAGCGATTCTTTCAAAGATATCATTCACGAAACTGTTCATAATGCTCATTGCCTTTGATGAAATTCCAGTATCGGGATGAACTTGTTTCAACACTTTGTAAATGTAAATGGCGTAACTTTCCTTCCTCTTGCGCTTCTTCTTCTTATCGTTCTTGGTAATATTTTTCTGTGCCTTTCCAGCCTTTTTCGCTGCTTTTCCACTAGTTTTAGGCGGCATTTTTACTATTATTTTCTTATACTTCAAAACACTTTTATTTCTCACTGACGCGACCAAACGACTATGACAGACTGATGAAAATTTTAAAATTCCATCAAAGATATTCATTAATTGAACGACTTTTTCTCATACACGTGCTAAGAGAAAAGTGCTAACACGGTGTTCACTCACTAGCATATATAGGAGAATTCTTCCACAGCTGAACGCATTCAGCATTCGACAGTGACACATCGCGTGTGAAGAATTTTTGTGGTAGTGTTTTAACTTGTAAAAAAAAATATAAAATAAATATGTCTGGTCGTGGTAAAGGTGGCAAAGTGAAGGGAAAGGCAAAGTCCCGCTCAAATCGTGCTGGATTACAATTCCCTGTTGGACGTATTCATCGTTTGTTGCGCAAGGGCAACTATGCTGAACGCGTTGGTGCCGGTGCTCCAGTATATCTAGCAGCTGTAATGGAATATTTGGCTGCTGAAGTTTTGGAATTGGCGGGAAATGCTGCACGTGACAATAAGAAGACAAGAATAATTCCGCGTCATTTACAATTGGCAATTCGTAATGATGAAGAATTAAATAAACTTCTATCTGGTGTTACAATTGCACAAGGTGGTGTTCTGCCAAATATTCAAGCTGTTTTGTTGCCAAAGAAAACCGAAAAGAGTGCTTAAATGGGCTAATTACGAATTTTGACAACCAAAAAAAAAACCGTCCTTTTCAGGACGACAAAAAATTCTTCAAGATTATTAGACAATTTCAATTTTCTTATTGTATGTATTCATAATTTGAGAGTACCTAAAAAAAGGTAAAAACCATAAAAAGGGTATAAATAATCAGTAAAATAATAAAATAAAATAAGTGACCAGTCAGTGAAAACTACACACGCCCATATATATACGACGCTATGGCATACGTATGTGTATATTTTTCCGTCCGTCGCAGGCGGCCATTTTGTTATTCACCCAAATGACGCCATCTTCAATCCATGCACACAAAAAAAGTGTATTTTTTTTTTTAAATTTATTCTCTTTCTAGGTAGATTTGAGTTATGTTGTAAAAATTGCTTTTACGATCAATTATCACTTAAGATACATTTTTGTGGTCCTGAAAAGGACCGATTGGTAGCAATAAAAATAATGCAAATCTGAAAATGTTGATCGATTTAACCTCCGAAACCGTAGAGAGTGCGTCCTTGTCTTTTCAATGCATATACAACATCCATTGCAGTGACTGTCTTACGTTTTGCGTGTTCAGTATAAGTGACAGCATCACGGATGACATTTTCCAAAAACACTTTCAATACACCACGTGTTTCTTCGTAAATTAAACCAGAAATACGTTTCACTCCACCGCGTCGAGCTAAACGACGAATTGCTGGCTTAGTTATACCTTGGATGTTATCACGCAACACTTTACGATGACGTTTAGCACCACCTTTGCCCAGACCTTTTCCTCCTTTACCACGACCAGTCATTTTGAAAATTCACTTAATTATTTTAACACAACAGCACAAGAAGAAAACCAAACTGCTTCTGCTTCCAACTGGGAAATGACACCAGTATATATGCTAAAAAAAAATCTCTTCTTGAATAGCATTTTTTGTCTTTCTCCGTTTTGAATTTGTTCTTTTTCGAAATGGCTCGTACTAAGCAAACTGCACGTAAATCGACTGGTGGAAAGGCGCCAAGGAAACAACTTGCAACAAAAGCAGCTCGCAAGAGCGCTCCAGCTACGGGTGGTGTTAAGAAACCACATCGTTATCGTCCTGGTACAGTTGCTCTTCGTGAAATTCGTCGCTATCAAAAGAGCACTGAATTGTTGATTCGCAAATTACCTTTCCAGCGATTAGTTCGTGAAATTGCTCAAGATTTCAAGACAGATTTGCGATTCCAGAGTTCAGCAGTGATGGCACTCCAGGAAGCCAGTGAAGCTTATTTGGTTGGTCTCTTTGAAGATACCAATTTGTGCGCCATTCATGCCAAGCGAGTGACCATTATGCCAAAAGACATTCAATTGGCTCGTCGTATTCGTGGTGAACGTGCTTAAATATTAAATCATAATATTTCTTAATCGGTCCTTTTCAGGACCACAAATACATATAAAAAGAGATTTTTACGAATTTAGTTTATGTATTTTTGGTTTACATAACAAAACATGCTCATGGGAACTCGTATGATAAGAAGTAGCAATAAAATGAACGATTCTCAGCACCTATTTATTACTTCCGATATGAGTATGATAAATAATCTACTTACATATATGCAATATACACAATTTGTGGGATGATTATTTTATAAACTAATAAATACGTTATTTCTGATTGCTCTGAAATGAAAAGAACTGTAATGGAGAATTAGTGTAGCAAAGGAATATCATATGCACACATATGCATATGGACAATGTACATATGTATATACATATATTTATTAGCAATGAGGATAATCTTCTCTGAATGACAAATACCCTTAGAATATATCCCCGATTAAAATAATATCTATTGCAATTGTCAAAATTCATCCATGAAATTTTATCCTCCATTTTCATACTCTACTTGGTGCAAGAATGAAAATATTATCTGGAGGAATACGTCAAACTAAAATAAAATGATACGTAAAAATGTCGTATTCTTACATATGTATGTATATTAATTAATAGAAATGATTTCATATTCTCTGTAATATTATCATAAACTAAATAAACGAGGAAGCTATTACAGAATAATACACTAAACATACGTATTCTATATTCTCTTCTGTGGGAACAAAACCTATGGGCTCGTAGATGAGTTTCTTCATTCATTATAACATTTCTAATGTGATTTTACCGCATATGACATATTCACATTAGTTTATAATCTGAAGTCATTATTTAGAATATTTATATATATGAATATATTATTAAAAAGCTATCAATGGAAATGCATCCTTTTTTAACAAATCGAAATCATTGACCGAAAGTGAAAAGATCGTTTCATTTCTCGATAATGTTTCATTTAATTCATAGGCAAATATTGACTTTCTATTTGATTGAAATGATTGCAATTAATATATGAATTGCCTAGTTTATAGTAAAAACAAAAATCGGTAAATAACTAATGATATTGTTTGAATAATTGCATTTTTAAAGGCATGTGACGTAAGAAACTAATGAAACATAAACTTTAATATGCTCACACATCGTGGTCATAAGAGAAATGAGTAGGTAATTATTTGTTATAGAAGAAAGCGTACTATACGCATTAAATTGAATAATAAATTCTTGTGATTTTCATTTCAGGTATACATAAAAGTATTATTTTCCATGAAATTAAAGTATACAACTCGTCAAATATGCTCAAATAAATGAAATTTTTGCGTACCATTCTACTAGTTGATTCTCATATAATTAAGGCCGTGTGGTATTGGCCAGATGGTTGAAAACTAAAACAGTGATTATTCAAGTGTTCATTGAGTAAAGACGAGAATAAAAGTTAATTTATAATTAAAATGGCTGATACAGTTACTGCTGCTGCTCCTGCAATTGTTGCCGAAAAGAAGACAAAGAAGGTTCCTGCTGCTGGCTCTAAGAAACCAAAATCAACTCCAACTCATCCCCCTACACAGCAAATGGTAGATGCTGCCATTAAAACATTGAAGGAACGCGGTGGTTCTTCGCTTTTGGCAATCAAGAAGTACATCGCGGCCACATATAAAGTTGATGTACAAAAGCTTGCTCCATTTATTAAGAAATATTTAAAAGGTGCTGTGACTAGTGGTAAATTAGTGCAAACAAAAGGAAAAGGTGCAGCTGGGTCGTTCAAATTGTCTACAGCGGCTAATAAGGAACCAAAAGTAAAATCTGCGGAGAAGAAGAAGACAACTAAACCAAAATCCATTGCAACCGGTGAGAAAAAGGTAAAAAAAGTTGCTGGAGGTGAAAAGAAATTGAAAAAATCAGCTTCAGCTACTGCGAGTGGTACCAAAAAAAGTGTTGAAAAGAAAAAGGTTGAAAAATCAAAAGTGAAAAGCATTAAGAAGACCAGTATTGTCAAGGCAAAACCAACAAAGCCAAAGGCAGCAGCGCCTAAAGCAAAAGTGCCAAAAGCCAAATCTACAACAGCGTCTGCGGCCAAACCAAAAAAAGTTGCTGCAGCCAAAAAGGCAAAGAAGTAAATTTCTTAAGTAACAAAAATTACTAAGAGAAATACCTATATAAAATACAAAGTCCTTTTCAGGACTACAATTATTTAATTTTTGAGATAAGAAATGATTTCAGTCCATACATACATATATATGTATATATAGATAGCACGACATATAATTTCGTCATGTACAAAACTAAACATCAATTAATTCAATGGAAAATTGGAAATAAAAAAAAAACACCTTGAAATTATATGACCACACACTTAAGGTAAAAAGTCAACAAATCATAAGGCTCAGTTCAATATATCACATATGTATGCACATACAAACATACATATGAATTACAGGCATGCCTTCATTTTTTTTGTTTTATTACAACGCTTATCAGTTATTTGCTCATATCACATACAAATTATCCTTCGCCACTTGAACCGTAATAAAATCTCTCATAAAATCAATTTTGCGGCCCTGAAAAGGGCCATTTTCTGTATGCATAACACATACATAATATGTATGAAAAAATTACTTTGAACTTGTGTATTTTGTTACTGCCTTGGTTCCTTCACTTACAGCGTGCTTAGCAAGCTCACCAGGTAACAATAAACGCACTGCAGTTTGAATTTCCCGACTGGTGATAGTTGAACGCTTGTTGTAGTGAGCCAAACGAGATGCTTCAGCAGCGATTCTTTCAAAGATATCATTCACGAAACTGTTCATAATGCTCATTGCCTTTGATGAAATTCCAGTATCGGGATGAACTTGTTTCAACACTTTGTAAATGTAAATGGCGTAACTTTCCTTCCTCTTGCGCTTCTTCTTCTTATCGTTCTTGGTAATATTTTTCTGTGCCTTTCCAGCCTTTTTCGCTGCTTTTCCACTAGTTTTAGGCGGCATTTTTACTATTATTTTCTTATACTTCAAAACACTTTTTATTTCTCACTGACGCGACCAAACGACTATGACAGACTGATGAAAATTTTAAAATTCCATCAAAGATATTCATTAATTGAACGACTTTTTCTCATACACGTGCTAAGAGAAAAGTGCTAACACGGTGTTCACTCACTAGCATATATAGGAGAATTCTTCCACAGCTGAACGCATTCAGCATTCGACAGTGACACATCGCGTGTGAAGAATTTTTGTGGTAGTGTTTTAACTTGTAAAAAAAAATATAAAATAAATATGTCTGGTCGTGGTAAAGGTGGCAAAGTGAAGGGAAAGGCAAAGTCCCGCTCAAATCGTGCTGGATTACAATTCCCTGTTGGACGTATTCATCGTTTGTTGCGCAAGGGCAACTATGCTGAACGCGTTGGTGCCGGTGCTCCAGTATATCTAGCAGCTGTAATGGAATATTTGGCTGCTGAAGTTTTGGAATTGGCGGGAAATGCTGCACGTGACAATAAGAAGACAAGAATAATTCCGCGTCATTTACAATTGGCAATTCGTAATGATGAAGAATTAAATAAACTTCTATCTGGTGTTACAATTGCACAAGGTGGTGTTCTGCCAAATATTCAAGCTGTTTTGTTGCCAAAGAAAACCGAAAAGAGTGCTTAAATGGGCTAATTACGAATTTTGACAACCAAAAAAAAAAACCGTCCTTTTCAGGACGACAAAAAATTCTTCAAGATTATTAGACAATTTCAATTTTCTTATTGTATGTATTCATAATTTGAGAGTACCTAAAAAAAGGTAAAAACCATAAAAAGGGTATAAATAATCAGTAAAATAATAAAATAAAATAAGTGACCAGTCAGTGAAAACTACACACGCCCATATATATATACGACGCTATGGCATACGTATGTGTATATTTTTCCGTCCGTCGCAGGCGGCCATTTTGTTATTCACCCAAATGACGCCATCTTCAATCCATGCACACAAAAAAAGTGTATTTTTTTTTTTAAATTTATTCTCTTTCTAGGTAGATTTGAGTTATGTTGTAAAAATTGCTTTTACGATCAATTATCACTTAAGATACATTTTTGTGGTCCTGAAAAGGACCGATTGGTAGCAATAAAAATAATGCAAATCTGAAAATGTTGATCGATTTAACCTCCGAAACCGTAGAGAGTGCGTCCTTGTCTTTTCAATGCATATACAACATCCATTGCAGTGACTGTCTTACGTTTTGCGTGTTCAGTATAAGTGACAGCATCACGGATGACATTTTCCAAAAACACTTTCAATACACCACGTGTTTCTTCGTAAATTAAACCAGAAATACGTTTCACTCCACCGCGTCGAGCTAAACGACGAATTGCTGGCTTAGTTATACCTTGGATGTTATCACGCAACACTTTACGATGACGTTTAGCACCACCTTTGCCCAGACCTTTTCCTCCTTTACCACGACCAGTCATTTTGAAAATTCACTTAATTATTTTAACACAACAGCACAAGAAGAAAACCAAACTGCTTCTGCTTCCAACTGGGAAATGACACCAGTATATATGCTAAAAAAAAATCTCTTCTTGAATAGGGGAACACGAAAGTAGGGGAAAAATTTCAGTTTGTAGAGAAGAACAGAAAAACAGACGAACAGAAACAAGCGTCACCAGTTAATGCATATAGGTGAGATAGGATTCGCGCCTTTAATATAAATAATCAGTGAAGTGAAGTGAATTGAATTGCATTTTTTGTCTTTCTCCGTTTTGAATTTGTTCTTTTTCGAAATGGCTCGTACTAAGCAAACTGCACGTAAATCGACTGGTGGAAAGGCGCCAAGGAAACAACTTGCAACAAAAGCAGCTCGCAAGAGCGCTCCAGCTACGGGTGGTGTTAAGAAACCACATCGTTATCGTCCTGGTACAGTTGCTCTTCGTGAAATTCGTCGCTATCAAAAGAGCACTGAATTGTTGATTCGCAAATTACCTTTCCAGCGATTAGTTCGTGAAATTGCTCAAGATTTCAAGACAGATTTGCGATTCCAGAGTTCAGCAGTGATGGCACTCCAGGAAGCCAGTGAAGCTTATTTGGTTGGTCTCTTTGAAGATACCAATTTGTGCGCCATTCATGCCAAGCGAGTGACCATTATGCCAAAAGACATTCAATTGGCTCGTCGTATTCGTGGTGAACGTGCTTAAATATTAAATCATAATATTTCTTAATCGGTCCTTTTCAGGACCACAAATACATATAAAAAGAGATTTTTACGAATTTAGTTTATGTATTTTTGGTTTACATAACACAAAACATGCTCATGGGAACTCGTATGATAAGAAGTAGCAATAAAATGAACGATTCTCAGCACCTATTTATTACTTCCGATATGAGTATGATAAATAATCTACTTACATATATGCAATATACACAATTTGTGGGATGATTATTTTATAAACTAATAAATACGTTATTTCTGATTGCTCTGAAATGAAAAGAACTGTAATGGAGAATTAGTGTAGCAAAGGAATATCATATGCACACATATGCATATGGACAATGTACATATGTATATACATATATTTATTAGCAATGAGGATAATCTTCTCTGAATGACAAATACCCTTAGAATATATCCCCGATTAAAATAATATCTATTGCAATTGTCAAAATTCATCCATGAAATTTTATCCTCCATTTTCATACTCTACTTGGTGCAAGAATGAAAATATTATCTGGAGGAATACGTCAAACTAAAATAAAATGATACGTAAAAATGTCGTATTCTTACATATGTATGTATATTAATTAATAGAAATGATTTCATATTCTCTGTAATATTATCATAAACTAAATAAACGAGGAAGCTATTACAGAATAATACACTAAACATACGTATTCTATATTCTCTTCTGTGGGAACAAAACCTATGGGCTCGTAGATGAGTTTCTTCATTCATTATAACATTTCTAATGTGATTTTACCGCATATGACATATTCACATTAGTTTATAATCTGAAGTCATTATTTAGAATATTTATATATATGAATATATTATTAAAAAGCTATCAATGGAAATGCATCCTTTTTTAACAAATCGAAATCATTGACCGAAAGTGAAAAGATCGTTTCATTTCTCGATAATGTTTCATTTAATTCATAGGCAAATATTGACTTTCTATTTGATTGAAATGATTGCAATTAATATATGAATTGCCTAGTTTATAGTAAAAACAAAAATCGGTAAATAACTAATGATATTGTTTGAATAATTGCATTTTTAAAGGCATGTGACGTAAGAAACTAATGAAACATAAACTTTAATATGCTCACACATCGTGGTCATAAGAGAAATGAGTAGGTAATTATTTGTTATAGAAGAAAGCGTACTATACGCATTAAATTGAATAATAAATTCTTGTGATTTTCATTTCAGGTATACATAAAAGTATTATTTTCCATGAAATTAAAGTATACAACTCGTCAAATATGCTCAAATAAATGAAATTTTTGCGTACCATTCTACTAGTTGATTCTCATATAATTAAGGCCGTGTGGTATTGGCCAGATGGTTGAAAACTAAAACAGTGATTATTCAAGTGTTCATTGAGTAAAGACGAGAATAAAAGTTAATTTATAATTAAAATGGCTGATACAGTTACTGCTGCTGCTCCTGCAATTGTTGCCGAAAAGAAGACAAAGAAGGTTCCTGCTGCTGGCTCTAAGAAACCAAAATCAACTCCAACTCATCCCCCTACACAGCAAATGGTAGATGCTGCCATTAAAACATTGAAGGAACGCGGTGGTTCTTCGCTTTTGGCAATCAAGAAGTACATCGCGGCCACATATAAAGTTGATGTACAAAAGCTTGCTCCATTTATTAAGAAATATTTAAAAGGTGCTGTGACTAGTGGTAAATTAGTGCAAACAAAAGGAAAAGGTGCAGCTGGGTCGTTCAAATTGTCTACAGCGGCTAATAAGGAACCAAAAGTAAAATCTGCGGAGAAGAAGAAGACAACTAAACCAAAATCCATTGCAACCGGTGAGAAAAAGGTAAAAAAAGTTGCTGGAGGTGAAAAGAAATTGAAAAAATCAGCTTCAGCTACTGCGAGTGGTACCAAAAAAAGTGTTGAAAAGAAAAAGGTTGAAAAATCAAAAGTGAAAAGCATTAAGAAGACCAGTATTGTCAAGGCAAAACCAACAAAGCCAAAGGCAGCAGCGCCTAAAGCAAAAGTGCCAAAAGCCAAATCTACAACAGCGTCTGCGGCCAAACCAAAAAAAGTTGCTGCAGCCAAAAAGGCAAAGAAGTAAATTTCTTAAGTAACAAAAATTACTAGAGAAATACCTATATAAAATACAAAGTCCTTTTCAGGACTACAATTATTTAATTTTTGAGATAAGAAATGATTTCAGTCCATACATACATATATATGTATATATAGATAGCACGACATATAATTTCGTCATGTACAAAACTAAACATCAATTAATTCAATGGAAAATTGGAAATAAAAAAAAACACCTTGAAATTATATGACCACACACTTAAGGTAAAAAGTCAACAAATCATAAGGCTCAGTTCAATATATCACATATGTATGCACGTACAAACATACATATGAATTACAGGCATGCCTTCATTTTTTTTGTTTTATTACAACGCTTATCAGTTATTTGCTCATATCACATACAAATTATCCTTCGCCACTTGAACCGTAATAAAATCTCTCATAAAATCAATTTTGCGGCCCTGAAAAGGGCCATTTTCTGTATGCATAACACATACATAATATGTATGAAAAAATTACTTTGAACTTGTGTATTTTGTTACTGCCTTGGTTCCTTCACTTACAGCGTGCTTAGCAAGCTCACCAGGTAACAATAAACGCACTGCAGTTTGAATTTCCCGACTGGTGATAGTTGAACGCTTGTTGTAGTGAGCCAAACGAGATGCTTCAGCAGCGATTCTTTCAAAGATATCATTCACGAAACTGTTCATAATGCTCATTGCCTTTGATGAAATTCCAGTATCGGGATGAACTTGTTTCAACACTTTGTAAATGTAAATGGCGTAACTTTCCTTCCTCTTGCGCTTCTTCTTCTTATCGTTCTTGGTAATATTTTTCTGTGCCTTTCCAGCCTTTTTCGCTGCTTTTCCACTAGTTTTAGGCGGCATTTTTACTATTATTTTCTTATACTTCAAAACACTTTTTATTTCTCACTGACGCGACCAAACGACTATGACAGACTGATGAAAATTTTAAAATTCCATCAAAGATATTCATTAATTGAACGACTTTTTCTCATACACGTGCTAAGAGAAAAGTGCTAACACGGTGTTCACTCACTAGCATATATAGGAGAATTCTTCCACAGCTGAACGCATTCAGCATTCGACAGTGACACATCGCGTGTGAAGAATTTTTGTGGTAGTGTTTTAACTTGTAAAAAAAAATATAAAATAAATATGTCTGGTCGTGGTAAAGGTGGCAAAGTGAAGGGAAAGGCAAAGTCCCGCTCAAATCGTGCTGGATTACAATTCCCTGTTGGACGTATTCATCGTTTGTTGCGCAAGGGCAACTATGCTGAACGCGTTGGTGCCGGTGCTCCAGTATATCTAGCAGCTGTAATGGAATATTTGGCTGCTGAAGTTTTGGAATTGGCGGGAAATGCTGCACGTGACAATAAGAAGACAAGAATAATTCCGCGTCATTTACAATTGGCAATTCGTAATGATGAAGAATTAAATAAACTTCTATCTGGTGTTACAATTGCACAAGGTGGTGTTCTGCCAAATATTCAAGCTGTTTTGTTGCCAAAGAAAACCGAAAAGAGTGCTTAAATGGGCTAATTACGAATTTTGACAACCAAAAAAAAAAACCGTCCTTTTCAGGACGACAAAAAATTCTTCAAGATTATTAGACAATTTCAATTTTCTTATTGTATGTATTCATAATTTGAGAGTACCTAAAAAAAGGTAAAAACCATAAAAAGGATATAAATAATCAGTAAAATAATAAAATAAAATAAGTGACCAGTCAGTGAAAACTACACACGCCCATATATATACGACGCTATGGCATACGTATGTGTATATTTTTCCGTCCGTCGCAGGCGGCCATTTTGTTATTCACCCAAATGACGCCATCTTCAATCCATGCACACAAAAAAAGTGTATTTTTTTTTTTAAATTTATTCTCTTTCTAGGTAGATTTGAGTTATGTTGTAAAAATTGCTTTTACGATCAATTATCACTTAAGATACATTTTTGTGGTCCTGAAAAGGACCGATTGGTAGCAATAAAAATAATGCAAATCTGAAAATGTTGATCGATTTAACCTCCGAAACCGTAGAGAGTGCGTCCTTGTCTTTTCAATGCATATACAACATCCATTGCAGTGACTGTCTTACGTTTTGCGTGTTCAGTATAAGTGACAGCATCACGGATGACATTTTCCAAAAACACTTTCAATACACCACGTGTTTCTTCGTAAATTAAACCAGAAATACGTTTCACTCCACCGCGTCGAGCTAAACGACGAATTGCTGGCTTAGTTATACCTTGGATGTTATCACGCAACACTTTACGATGACGTTTAGCACCACCTTTGCCCAGACCTTTTCCTCCTTTACCACGACCAGTCATTTTGAAAATTCACTTAATTATTTTAACACAACAGCACAAGAAGAAAACCAAACTGCTTCTGCTTCCAACTGGGAAATGACACCAGTATATATGCTAAAAAAAAATCTCTTCTTGAATAGGGGAACACGAAAGTAGGGGAAAAATTTCAGTTTGTAGAGAAGAACAGAAAAACAGACGAACAGAAACAAGCGTCACCAGTTAATGCATATAGGTGAGATAGGATTCGCGCCTTTAATATAAATAATCAGTGAAGTGAAGTGAATTGAATTGCATTGCATTTTTTGTCTTTCTCCGTTTTGAATTTGTTCTTTTTCGAAATGGCTCGTACTAAGCAAACTGCACGTAAATCGACTGGTGGAAAGGCGCCAAGGAAACAACTTGCAACAAAAGCAGCTCGCAAGAGCGCTCCAGCTACGGGTGGTGTTAAGAAACCACATCGTTATCGTCCTGGTACAGTTGCTCTTCGTGAAATTCGTCGCTATCAAAAGAGCACTGAATTGTTGATTCGCAAATTACCTTTCCAGCGATTAGTTCGTGAAATTGCTCAAGATTTCAAGACAGATTTGCGATTCCAGAGTTCAGCAGTGATGGCACTCCAGGAAGCCAGTGAAGCTTATTTGGTTGGTCTCTTTGAAGATACCAATTTGTGCGCCATTCATGCCAAGCGAGTGACCATTATGCCAAAAGACATTCAATTGGCTCGTCGTATTCGTGGTGAACGTGCTTAAATATTAAATCATAATATTTCTTAATCGGTCCTTTTCAGGACCACAAATACATATAAAAAGAGATTTTTACGAATTTAGTTTATGTATTTTTGGTTTACATAACACAAAACATGCTCATGGGAACTCGTATGATAAGAAGTAGCAATAAAATGAACGATTCTCAGCACCTATTTATTACTTCCGATATGAGTATGATAAATAATCTACTTACATATATGCAATATACACAATTTGTGGGATGATTATTTTATAAACTAATAAATACGTTATTTCTGATTGCTCTGAAATGAAAAGAACTGTAATGGAGAATTAGTGTAGCAAAGGAATATCATATGCACACATATGCATATGGACAATGTACATATGTATATACATATATTTATTAGCAATGAGGATAATCTTCTCTGAATGACAAATACCCTTAGAATATATCCCCGATTAAAATAATATCTATTGCAATTGTCAAAATTCATCCATGAAATTTTATCCTCCATTTTCATACTCTACTTGGTGCAAGAATGAAAATATTATCTGGAGGAATACGTCAAACTAAAATAAAATGATACGTAAAAATGTCGTATTCTTACATATGTATGTATATTAATTAATAGAAATGATTTCATATTCTCTGTAATATTATCATAAACTAAATAAACGAGGAAGCTATTACAGAATAATACACTAAACATACGTATTCTATATTCTCTTCTGTGGGAACAAAACCTATGGGCTCGTAGATGAGTTTCTTCATTCATTATAACATTTCTAATGTGATTTTACCGCATATGACATATTCACATTAGTTTATAATCTGAAGTCATTATTTAGAATATTTATATATATGATATATTATTAAAAAGCTATCAATGGAAATGCATCCTTTTTTAACAAATCGAAATCATTGACCGAAAGTGAAAAGATCGTTTCATTTCTCGATAATGTTTCATTTAATTCATAGGCAAATATTGACTTTCTATTTGATTGAAATGATTGCAATTAATATATGAATTGCCTAGTTTTATAGTAAAAACAAAAATCGGTAAATAACTAATGATATTGTTTGAATAATTGCATTTTTAAAGGCATGTGACGTAAGAAACTAATGAAACATAAACTTTAATATGCTCACACATCGTGGTCATAAGAGAAATGAGTAGGTAATTATTTGTTATAGAAGAAAGCGTACTATACGCATTAAATTGAATAATAAATTCTTGTGATTTTCATTTCAGGTATACATAAAAGTATTATTTTCCATGAAATTAAAGTATACAACTCGTCAAATATGCTCAAATAAATGAAATTTTTGCGTACCATTCTACTAGTTGATTCTCATATAATTAAGGCCGTGTGGTATTGGCCAGATGGTTGAAAACTAAAACAGTGATTATTCAAGTGTTCATTGAGTAAAGACGAGAATAAAAGTTAATTTATAATTAAAATGGCTGATACAGTTACTGCTGCTGCTCCTGCAATTGTTGCCGAAAAGAAGACAAAGAAGGTTCCTGCTGCTGGCTCTAAGAAACCAAAATCAACTCCAACTCATCCCCCTACACAGCAAATGGTAGATGCTGCCATTAAAACATTGAAGGAACGCGGTGGTTCTTCGCTTTTGGCAATCAAGAAGTACATCGCGGCCACATATAAAGTTGATGTACAAAAGCTTGCTCCATTTATTAAGAAATATTTAAAAGGTGCTGTGACTAGTGGTAAATTAGTGCAAACAAAAGGAAAAGGTGCAGCTGGGTCGTTCAAATTGTCTACAGCGGCTAATAAGGAACCAAAAGTAAAATCTGCGGAGAAGAAGAAGACAACTAAACCAAAATCCATTGCAACCGGTGAGAAAAAGGTAAAAAAAGTTGCTGGAGGTGAAAAGAAATTGAAAAAATCAGCTTCAGCTACTGCGAGTGGTACCAAAAAAAGTGTTGAAAAGAAAAAGGTTGAAAAATCAAAAGTGAAAAGCATTAAGAAGACCAGTATTGTCAAGGCAAAACCAACAAAGCCAAAGGCAGCAGCGCCTAAAGCAAAAGTGCCAAAAGCCAAATCTACAACAGCGTCTGCGGCCAAACCAAAAAAAGTTGCTGCAGCCAAAAAGGCAAAGAAGTAAATTTCTTAAGTAACAAAAATTACTAGAGAAATACCTATATAAAATACAAAGTCCTTTTCAGGACTACAATTATTTAATTTTTGAGATAAGAAATGATTTCAGTCCATACATACATATATATGTATATATAGATAGCACGACATATAATTTCGTCATGTACAAAACTAAACATCAATTAATTCAATGGAAAATTGGAAATAAAAAAAAAACACCTTGAAATTATATGACCACACACTTAAGGTAAAAAGTCAACAAATCATAAGGCTCAGTTCAATATATCACATATGTATGCACGTACAAACATACATATGAATTACAGGCATGCCTTCATTTTTTTTGTTTTATTACAACGCTTATCAGTTATTTGCTCATATCACATACAAATTATCCTTCGCCACTTGAACCGTAATAAAATCTCTCATAAAATCAATTTTGCGGCCCTGAAAAGGGCCATTTTCTGTATGCATAACACATACATAATATGTATGAAAAAATTACTTTGAACTTGTGTATTTTGTTACTGCCTTGGTTCCTTCACTTACAGCGTGCTTAGCAAGCTCACCAGGTAACAATAAACGCACTGCAGTTTGAATTTCCCGACTGGTGATAGTTGAACGCTTGTTGTAGTGAGCCAAACGAGATGCTTCAGCAGCGATTCTTTCAAAGATATCATTCACGAAACTGTTCATAATGCTCATTGCCTTTGATGAAATTCCAGTATCGGGATGAACTTGTTTCAACACTTTGTAAATGTAAATGGCGTAACTTTCCTTCCTCTTGCGCTTCTTCTTCTTATCGTTCTTGGTAATATTTTTCTGTGCCTTTCCAGCCTTTTTCGCTGCTTTTCCACTAGTTTTAGGCGGCATTTTTACTATTATTTTCTTATACTTCAAAACACTTTTTATTTCTCACTGACGCGACCAAACGACTATGACAGACTGATGAAAATTTTAAAATTCCATCAAAGATATTCATTAATTGAACGACTTTTTCTCATACACGTGCTAAGAGAAAAGTGCTAACACGGTGTTCACTCACTAGCATATATAGGAGAATTCTTCCACAGCTGAACGCATTCAGCATTCGACAGTGACACATCGCGTGTGAAGAATTTTTGTGGTAGTGTTTTAACTTGTAAAAAAAAATATAAAATAAATATGTCTGGTCGTGGTAAAGGTGGCAAAGTGAAGGGAAAGGCAAAGTCCCGCTCAAATCGTGCTGGATTACAATTCCCTGTTGGACGTATTCATCGTTTGTTGCGCAAGGGCAACTATGCTGAACGCGTTGGTGCCGGTGCTCCAGTATATCTAGCAGCTGTAATGGAATATTTGGCTGCTGAAGTTTTGGAATTGGCGGGAAATGCTGCACGTGACAATAAGAAGACAAGAATAATTCCGCGTCATTTACAATTGGCAATTCGTAATGATGAAGAATTAAATAAACTTCTATCTGGTGTTACAATTGCACAAGGTGGTGTTCTGCCAAATATTCAAGCTGTTTTGTTGCCAAAGAAAACCGAAAAGAGTGCTTAAATGGGCTAATTACGAATTTTGACAACCAAAAAAAAAAACCGTCCTTTTCAGGACGACAAAAAATTCTTCAAGATTATTAGACAATTTCAATTTTCTTATTGTATGTATTCATAATTTGAGAGTACCTAAAAAAAGGTAAAAACCATAAAAAGGGTATAAATAATCAGTAAAATAATAAAATAAAATAAGTGACCAGTCAGTGAAAACTACACACGCCCATATATATATACGACGCTATGGCATACGTATGTGTATATTTTTCCGTCCGTCGCAGGCGGCCATTTTGTTATTCACCCAAATGACGCCATCTTCAATCCATGCACACAAAAAAAGTGTATTTTTTTTTTTAAATTTATTCTCTTTCTAGGTAGATTTGAGTTATGTTGTAAAAATTGCTTTTACGATCAATTATCACTTAAGATACATTTTTGTGGTCCTGAAAAGGACCGATTGGTAGCAATAAAAATAATGCAAATCTGAAAATGTTGATCGATTTAACCTCCGAAACCGTAGAGAGTGCGTCCTTGTCTTTTCAATGCATATACAACATCCATTGCAGTGACTGTCTTACGTTTTGCGTGTTCAGTATAAGTGACAGCATCACGGATGACATTTTCCAAAAACACTTTCAATACACCACGTGTTTCTTCGTAAATTAAACCAGAAATACGTTTCACTCCACCGCGTCGAGCTAAACGACGAATTGCTGGCTTAGTTATACCTTGGATGTTATCACGCAACACTTTACGATGACGTTTAGCACCACCTTTGCCCAGACCTTTTCCTCCTTTACCACGACCAGTCATTTTGAAAATTCACTTAATTATTTTAACACAACAGCACAAGAAGAAAACCAAACTGCTTCTGCTTCCAACTGGGAAATGACACCAGTATATATGCTAAAAAAAAATCTCTTCTTGAATAGGGGAACACGAAAGTAGGGGAAAAATTTCAGTTTGTAGAGAAGAACAGAAAAACAGACGAACAGAAACAAGCGTCACCAGTTAATGCATATAGGTGAGATAGGATTCGCGCCTTTAATATAAATAATCAGTGAAGTGAAGTGAATTGAATTGCATTGCATTTTTTGTCTTTCTCCGTTTTGAATTTGTTCTTTTTCGAAATGGCTCGTACTAAGCAAACTGCACGTAAATCGACTGGTGGAAAGGCGCCAAGGAAACAACTTGCAACAAAAGCAGCTCGCAAGAGCGCTCCAGCTACGGGTGGTGTTAAGAAACCACATCGTTATCGTCCTGGTACAGTTGCTCTTCGTGAAATTCGTCGCTATCAAAAGAGCACTGAATTGTTGATTCGCAAATTACCTTTCCAGCGATTAGTTCGTGAAATTGCTCAAGATTTCAAGACAGATTTGCGATTCCAGAGTTCAGCAGTGATGGCACTCCAGGAAGCCAGTGAAGCTTATTTGGTTGGTCTCTTTGAAGATACCAATTTGTGCGCCATTCATGCCAAGCGAGTGACCATTATGCCAAAAGACATTCAATTGGCTCGTCGTATTCGTGGTGAACGTGCTTAAATATTAAATCATAATATTTCTTAATCGGTCCTTTTCAGGACCACAAATACATATAAAAAGAGATTTTTACGAATTTAGTTTATGTATTTTTGGTTTACATAACACAAAACATGCTCATGGGAACTCGTATGATAAGAAGTAGCAATAAAATGAACGATTCTCAGCACCTATTTATTACTTCCGATATGAGTATGATAAATAATCTACTTACATATATGCAATATACACAATTTGTGGGATGATTATTTTATAAACTAATAAATACGTTATTTCTGATTGCTCTGAAATGAAAAGAACTGTAATGGAGAATTAGTGTAGCAAAGGAATATCATATGCACACATATGCATATGGACAATGTACATATGTATATACATATATTTATTAGCAATGAGGATAATCTTCTCTGAATGACAAATACCCTTAGAATATATCCCCGATTAAAATAATATCTATTGCAATTGTCAAAATTCATCCATGAAATTTTATCCTCCATTTTCATACTCTACTTGGTGCAAGAATGAAAATATTATCTGGAGGAATACGTCAAACTAAAATAAAATGATACGTAAAAATGTCGTATTCTTACATATGTATGTATATTAATTAATAGAAATGATTTCATATTCTCTGTAATATTATCATAAACTAAATAAACGAGGAAGCTATTACAGAATAATACACTAAACATACGTATTCTATATTCTCTTCTGTGGGAACAAAACCTATGGGCTCGTAGATGAGTTTCTTCATTCATTATAACATTTCTAATGTGATTTTACCGCATATGACATATTCACATTAGTTTATAATCTGAAGTCATTATTTAGAATATTTATATATATGAATATATTATTAAAAAGCTATCAATGGAAATGCATCCTTTTTTAACAAATCGAAATCATTGACCGAAAGTGAAAAGATCGTTTCATTTCTCGATAATGTTTCATTTAATTCATAGGCAAATATTGACTTTCTATTTGATTGAAATGATTGCAATTAATATATGAATTGCCTAGTTTATAGTAAAAACAAAAATCGGTAAATAACTAATGATATTGTTTGAATAATTGCATTTTTAAAGGCATGTGACGTAAGAAACTAATGAAACATAAACTTTAATATGCTCACACATCGTGGTCATAAGAGAAATGAGTAGGTAATTATTTGTTATAGAAGAAAGCGTACTATACGCATTAAATTGAATAATAAATTCTTGTGATTTTCATTTCAGGTATACATAAAAGTATTATTTTCCATGAAATTAAAGTATACAACTCGTCAAATATGCTCAAATAAATGAAATTTTTGCGTACCATTCTACTAGTTGATTCTCATATAATTAAGGCCGTGTGGTATTGGCCAGATGGTTGAAAACTAAAACAGTGATTATTCAAGTGTTCATTGAGTAAAGACGAGAATAAAAGTTAATTTATAATTAAAATGGCTGATACAGTTACTGCTGCTGCTCCTGCAATTGTTGCCGAAAAGAAGACAAAGAAGGTTCCTGCTGCTGGCTCTAAGAAACCAAAATCAACTCCAACTCATCCCCCTACACAGCAAATGGTAGATGCTGCCATTAAAACATTGAAGGAACGCGGTGGTTCTTCGCTTTTGGCAATCAAGAAGTACATCGCGGCCACATATAAAGTTGATGTACAAAAGCTTGCTCCATTTATTAAGAAATATTTAAAAGGTGCTGTGACTAGTGGTAAATTAGTGCAAACAAAAGGAAAAGGTGCAGCTGGGTCGTTCAAATTGTCTACAGCGGCTAATAAGGAACCAAAAGTAAAATCTGCGGAGAAGAAGAAGACAACTAAACCAAAATCCATTGCAACCGGTGAGAAAAAGGTAAAAAAAGTTGCTGGAGGTGAAAAGAAATTGAAAAAATCAGCTTCAGCTACTGCGAGTGGTACCAAAAAAAGTGTTGAAAAGAAAAAGGTTGAAAAATCAAAAGTGAAAAGCATTAAGAAGACCAGTATTGTCAAGGCAAAACCAACAAAGCCAAAGGCAGCAGCGCCTAAAGCAAAAGTGCCAAAAGCCAAATCTACAACAGCGTCTGCGGCCAAACCAAAAAAAGTTGCTGCAGCCAAAAAGGCAAAGAAGTAAATTTCTTAAGTAACAAAAATTACTAGAGAAATACCTATATAAAATACAAAGTCCTTTTCAGGACTACAATTATTTAATTTTTGAGATAAGAAATGATTTCAGTCCATACATACATATATATGTATATATAGATAGCACGACATATAATTTCGTCATGTACAAAACTAAACATCAATTAATTCAATGGAAAATTGGAAATAAAAAAAAAACACCTTGAAATTATATGACCACACACTTAAGGTAAAAAGTCAACAAATCATAAGGCTCAGTTCAATATATCACATATGTATGCACGTACAAACATACATATGAATTACAGGCATGCCTTCATTTTTTTTGTTTTATTACAACGCTTATCAGTTATTTGCTCATATCACATACAAATTATCCTTCGCCACTTGAACCGTAATAAAATCTCTCATAAAATCAATTTTGCGGCCCTGAAAAGGGCCATTTTCTGTATGCATAACACATACATAATATGTATGAAAAAATTACTTTGAACTTGTGTATTTTGTTACTGCCTTGGTTCCTTCACTTACAGCGTGCTTAGCAAGCTCACCAGGTAACAATAAACGCACTGCAGTTTGAATTTCCCGACTGGTGATAGTTGAACGCTTGTTGTAGTGAGCCAAACGAGATGCTTCAGCAGCGATTCTTTCAAAGATATCATTCACGAAACTGTTCATAATGCTCATTGCCTTTGATGAAATTCCAGTATCGGGATGAACTTGTTTCAACACTTTGTAAATGTAAATGGCGTAACTTTCCTTCCTCTTGCGCTTCTTCTTCTTATCGTTCTTGGTAATATTTTTCTGTGCCTTTCCAGCCTTTTTCGCTGCTTTTCCACTAGTTTTAGGCGGCATTTTTACTATTATTTTCTTATACTTCAAAACACTTTTTATTTCTCACTGACGCGACCAAACGACTATGACAGACTGATGAAAATTTTAAAATTCCATCAAAGATATTCATTAATTGAACGACTTTTTCTCATACACGTGCTAAGAGAAAAGTGCTAACACGGTGTTCACTCACTAGCATATATAGGAGAATTCTTCCACAGCTGAACGCATTCAGCATTCGACAGTGACACATCGCGTGTGAAGAATTTTTGTGGTAGTGTTTTAACTTGTAAAAAAAAATATAAAATAAATATGTCTGGTCGTGGTAAAGGTGGCAAAGTGAAGGGAAAGGCAAAGTCCCGCTCAAATCGTGCTGGATTACAATTCCCTGTTGGACGTATTCATCGTTTGTTGCGCAAGGGCAACTATGCTGAACGCGTTGGTGCCGGTGCTCCAGTATATCTAGCAGCTGTAATGGAATATTTGGCTGCTGAAGTTTTGGAATTGGCGGGAAATGCTGCACGTGACAATAAGAAGACAAGAATAATTCCGCGTCATTTACAATTGGCAATTCGTAATGATGAAGAATTAAATAAACTTCTATCTGGTGTTACAATTGCACAAGGTGGTGTTCTGCCAAATATTCAAGCTGTTTTGTTGCCAAAGAAAACCGAAAAGAGTGCTTAAATGGGCTAATTACGAATTTTGACAACCAAAAAAAAAAACCGTCCTTTTCAGGACGACAAAAAATTCTTCAAGATTATTAGACAATTTCAATTTTCTTATTGTATGTATTCATAATTTGAGAGTACCTAAAAAAAGGTAAAAACCATAAAAAGGGTATAAATAATCAGTAAAATAATAAAATAAAATAAGTGACCAGTCAGTGAAAACTACACACGCCCATATATATATACGACGCTATGGCATACGTATGTGTATATTTTTCCGTCCGTCGCAGGCGGCCATTTTGTTATTCACCCAAATGACGCCATCTTCAATCCATGCACACAAAAAAAGTGTATTTTTTTTTTTAAATTTATTCTCTTTCTAGGTAGATTTGAGTTATGTTGTAAAAATTGCTTTTACGATCAATTATCACTTAAGATACATTTTTGTGGTCCTGAAAAGGACCGATTGGTAGCAATAAAAATAATGCAAATCTGAAAATGTTGATCGATTTAACCTCCGAAACCGTAGAGAGTGCGTCCTTGTCTTTTCAATGCATATACAACATCCATTGCAGTGACTGTCTTACGTTTTGCGTGTTCAGTATAAGTGACAGCATCACGGATGACATTTTCCAAAAACACTTTCAATACACCACGTGTTTCTTCGTAAATTAAACCAGAAATACGTTTCACTCCACCGCGTCGAGCTAAACGACGAATTGCTGGCTTAGTTATACCTTGGATGTTATCACGCAACACTTTACGATGACGTTTAGCACCACCTTTGCCCAGACCTTTTCCTCCTTTACCACGACCAGTCATTTTGAAAATTCACTTAATTATTTTAACACAACAGCACAAGAAGAAAACCAAACTGCTTCTGCTTCCAACTGGGAAATGACACCAGTATATATGCTAAAAAAAAATCTCTTCTTGAATAGGGGAACACGAAAGTAGGGGAAAAATTTCAGTTTGTAGAGAAGAACAGAAAAACAGACGAACAGAAACAAGCGTCACCAGTTAATGCATATAGGTGAGATAGGATTCGCGCCTTTAATATAAATAATCAGTGAAGTGAAGTGAATTGAATTGCATTGCATTTTTTGTCTTTCTCCGTTTTGAATTTGTTCTTTTTCGAAATGGCTCGTACTAAGCAAACTGCACGTAAATCGACTGGTGGAAAGGCGCCAAGGAAACAACTTGCAACAAAAGCAGCTCGCAAGAGCGCTCCAGCTACGGGTGGTGTTAAGAAACCACATCGTTATCGTCCTGGTACAGTTGCTCTTCGTGAAATTCGTCGCTATCAAAAGAGCACTGAATTGTTGATTCGCAAATTACCTTTCCAGCGATTAGTTCGTGAAATTGCTCAAGATTTCAAGACAGATTTGCGATTCCAGAGTTCAGCAGTGATGGCACTCCAGGAAGCCAGTGAAGCTTATTTGGTTGGTCTCTTTGAAGATACCAATTTGTGCGCCATTCATGCCAAGCGAGTGACCATTATGCCAAAAGACATTCAATTGGCTCGTCGTATTCGTGGTGAACGTGCTTAAATATTAAATCATAATATTTCTTAATCGGTCCTTTTCAGGACCACAAATACATATAAAAAGAGATTTTTACGAATTTAGTTTATGTATTTTTGGTTTACATAACACAAAACATGCTCATGGGAACTCGTATGATAAGAAGTAGCAATAAAATGAACGATTCTCAGCACCTATTTATTACTTCCGATATGAGTATGATAAATAATCTACTTACATATATGCAATATACACAATTTGTGGGATGATTATTTTATAAACTAATAAATACGTTATTTCTGATTGCTCTGAAATGAAAAGAACTGTAATGGAGAATTAGTGTAGCAAAGGAATATCATATGCACACATATGCATATGGACAATGTACATATGTATATACATATATTTATTAGCAATGAGGATAATCTTCTCTGAATGACAAATACCCTTAGAATATATCCCCGATTAAAATAATATCTATTGCAATTGTCAAAATTCATCCATGAAATTTTATCCTCCATTTTCATACTCTACTTGGTGCAAGAATGAAAATATTATCTGGAGGAATACGTCAAACTAAAATAAAATGATACGTAAAAATGTCGTATTCTTACATATGTATGTATATTAATTAATAGAAATGATTTCATATTCTCTGTAATATTATCATAAACTAAATAAACGAGGAAGCTATTACAGAATAATACACTAAACATACGTATTCTATATTCTCTTCTGTGGGAACAAAACCTATGGGCTCGTAGATGAGTTTCTTCATTCATTATAACATTTCTAATGTGATTTTACCGCATATGACATATTCACATTAGTTTATAATCTGAAGTCATTATTTAGAATATTTATATATATGAATATATTATTAAAAAGCTATCAATGGAAATGCATCCTTTTTTAACAAATCGAAATCATTGACCGAAAGTGAAAAGATCGTTTCATTTCTAGATAATGTTTCATTTAATTCATAGGCAAATATTGACTTTCTATTTGATTGAAATGATTGCAATTAATATATGAATTGCCTAGTTTATAGTAAAAACAAAAATCGGTAAATAACTAATGATATTGTTTGAATAATTGCATTTTTAAAGGCATGTGACGTAAGAAACTAATGAAACATAAACTTTAATATGCTCACACATCGTGGTCATAAGAGAAATGAGTAGGTAATTATTTGTTATAGAAGAAAGCGTACTATACGCATTAAATTGAATAATAAATTCTTGTGATTTTCATTTCAGGTATACATAAAAGTATTATTTTCCATGAAATTAAAGTATACAACTCGTCAAATATGCTCAAATAAATGAAATTTTTGCGTACCATTCTACTAGTTGATTCTCATATAATTAAGGCCGTGTGGTATTGGCCAGATGGTTGAAAACTAAAACAGTGATTATTCAAGTGTTCATTGAGTAAAGACGAGAATAAAAGTTAATTTATAATTAAAATGGCTGATACAGTTACTGCTGCTGCTCCTGCAATTGTTGCCGAAAAGAAGACAAAGAAGGTTCCTGCTGCTGGCTCTAAGAAACCAAAATCAACTCCAACTCATCCCCCTACACAGCAAATGGTAGATGCTGCCATTAAAACATTGAAGGAACGCGGTGGTTCTTCGCTTTTGGCAATCAAGAAGTACATCGCGGCCACATATAAAGTTGATGTACAAAAGCTTGCTCCATTTATTAAGAAATATTTAAAAGGTGCTGTGACTAGTGGTAAATTAGTGCAAACAAAAGGAAAAGGTGCAGCTGGGTCGTTCAAATTGTCTACAGCGGCTAATAAGGAACCAAAAGTAAAATCTGCGGAGAAGAAGAAGACAACTAAACCAAAATCCATTGCAACCGGTGAGAAAAAGGTAAAAAAAGTTGCTGGAGGTGAAAAGAAATTGAAAAAATCAGCTTCAGCTACTGCGAGTGGTACCAAAAAAAGTGTTGAAAAGAAAAAGGTTGAAAAATCAAAAGTGAAAAGCATTAAGAAGACCAGTATTGTCAAGGCAAAACCAACAAAGCCAAAGGCAGCAGCGCCTAAAGCAAAAGTGCCAAAAGCCAAATCTACAACAGCGTCTGCGGCCAAACCAAAAAAAGTTGCTGCAGCCAAAAAGGCAAAGAAGTAAATTTCTTAAGTAACAAAAATTACTAGAGAAATACCTATATAAAATACAAAGTCCTTTTCAGGACTACAATTATTTAATTTTTGAGATAAGAAATGATTTCAGTCCATACATACATATATATGTATATATAGATAGCACGACATATAATTTCGTCATGTACAAAACTAAACATCAATTAATTCAATGGAAAATTGGAAATAAAAAAAAAACACCTTGAAATTATATGACCACACACTTAAGGTAAAAAGTCAACAAATCATAAGGCTCAGTTCAATATATCACATATGTATGCACGTACAAACATACATATGAATTACAGGCATGCCTTCATTTTTTTTGTTTTATTACAACGCTTATCAGTTATTTGCTCATATCACATACAAATTATCCTTCGCCACTTGAACCGTAATAAAATCTCTCATAAAATCAATTTTGCGGCCCTGAAAAGGGCCATTTTCTGTATGCATAACACATACATAATATGTATGAAAAAATTACTTTGAACTTGTGTATTTTGTTACTGCCTTGGTTCCTTCACTTACAGCGTGCTTAGCAAGCTCACCAGGTAACAATAAACGCACTGCAGTTTGAATTTCCCGACTGGTGATAGTTGAACGCTTGTTGTAGTGAGCCAAACGAGATGCTTCAGCAGCGATTCTTTCAAAGATATCATTCACGAAACTGTTCATAATGCTCATTGCCTTTGATGAAATTCCAGTATCGGGATGAACTTGTTTCAACACTTTGTAAATGTAAATGGCGTAACTTTCCTTCCTCTTGCGCTTCTTCTTCTTATCGTTCTTGGTAATATTTTTCTGTGCCTTTCCAGCCTTTTTCGCTGCTTTTCCACTAGTTTTAGGCGGCATTTTTACTATTATTTTCTTATACTTCAAAACACTTTTTATTTCTCACTGACGCGACCAAACGACTATGACAGACTGATGAAAATTTTAAAATTCCATCAAAGATATTCATTAATTGAACGACTTTTTCTCATACACGTGCTAAGAGAAAAGTGCTAACACGGTGTTCACTCACTAGCATATATAGGAGAATTCTTCCACAGCTGAACGCATTCAGCATTCGACAGTGACACATCGCGTGTGAAGAATTTTTGTGGTAGTGTTTTAACTTGTAAAAAAAAATATAAAATAAATATGTCTGGTCGTGGTAAAGGTGGCAAAGTGAAGGGAAAGGCAAAGTCCCGCTCAAATCGTGCTGGATTACAATTCCCTGTTGGACGTATTCATCGTTTGTTGCGCAAGGGCAACTATGCTGAACGCGTTGGTGCCGGTGCTCCAGTATATCTAGCAGCTGTAATGGAATATTTGGCTGCTGAAGTTTTGGAATTGGCGGGAAATGCTGCACGTGACAATAAGAAGACAAGAATAATTCCGCGTCATTTACAATTGGCAATTCGTAATGATGAAGAATTAAATAAACTTCTATCTGGTGTTACAATTGCACAAGGTGGTGTTCTGCCAAATATTCAAGCTGTTTTGTTGCCAAAGAAAACCGAAAAGAGTGCTTAAATGGGCTAATTACGAATTTTGACAACCAAAAAAAAAAACCGTCCTTTTCAGGACGACAAAAAATTCTTCAAGATTATTAGACAATTTCAATTTTCTTATTGTATGTATTCATAATTTGAGAGTACCTAAAAAAAGGTAAAAACCATAAAAAGGGTATAAATAATCAGTAAAATAATAAAATAAAATAAGTGACCAGTCAGTGAAAACTACACACGCCCATATATATATACGACGCTATGGCATACGTATGTGTATATTTTTCCGTCCGTCGCAGGCGGCCATTTTGTTATTCACCCAAATGACGCCATCTTCAATCCATGCACACAAAAAAAGTGTATTTTTTTTTTTAAATTTATTCTCTTTCTAGGTAGATTTGAGTTATGTTGTAAAAATTGCTTTTACGATCAATTATCACTTAAGATACATTTTTGTGGTCCTGAAAAGGACCGATTGGTAGCAATAAAAATAATGCAAATCTGAAAATGTTGATCGATTTAACCTCCGAAACCGTAGAGAGTGCGTCCTTGTCTTTTCAATGCATATACAACATCCATTGCAGTGACTGTCTTACGTTTTGCGTGTTCAGTATAAGTGACAGCATCACGGATGACATTTTCCAAAAACACTTTCAATACACCACGTGTTTCTTCGTAAATTAAACCAGAAATACGTTTCACTCCACCGCGTCGAGCTAAACGACGAATTGCTGGCTTAGTTATACCTTGGATGTTATCACGCAACACTTTACGATGACGTTTAGCACCACCTTTGCCCAGACCTTTTCCTCCTTTACCACGACCAGTCATTTTGAAAATTCACTTAATTATTTTAACACAACAGCACAAGAAGAAAACCAAACTGCTTCTGCTTCCAACTGGGAAATGACACCAGTATATATGCTAAAAAAAAATCTCTTCTTGAATAGGGGAACACGAAAGTAGGGGAAAAATTTCAGTTTGTAGAGAAGAACAGAAAAACAGACGAACAGAAACAAGCGTCACCAGTTAATGCATATAGGTGAGATAGGATTCGCGCCTTTAATATAAATAATCAGTGAAGTGAAGTGAATTGAATTGCATTTTTTGTCTTTCTCCGTTTTGAATTTGTTCTTTTTCGAAATGGCTCGTACTAAGCAAACTGCACGTAAATCGACTGGTGGAAAGGCGCCAAGGAAACAACTTGCAACAAAAGCAGCTCGCAAGAGCGCTCCAGCTACGGGTGGTGTTAAGAAACCACATCGTTATCGTCCTGGTACAGTTGCTCTTCGTGAAATTCGTCGCTATCAAAAGAGCACTGAATTGTTGATTCGCAAATTACCTTTCCAGCGATTAGTTCGTGAAATTGCTCAAGATTTCAAGACAGATTTGCGATTCCAGAGTTCAGCAGTGATGGCACTCCAGGAAGCCAGTGAAGCTTATTTGGTTGGTCTCTTTGAAGATACCAATTTGTGCGCCATTCATGCCAAGCGAGTGACCATTATGCCAAAAGACATTCAATTGGCTCGTCGTATTCGTGGTGAACGTGCTTAAATATTAAATCATAATATTTCTTAATCGGTCCTTTTCAGGACCACAAATACATATAAAAAGAGATTTTTACGAATTTAGTTTATGTATTTTTGGTTTACATAACACAAAACATGCTCATGGGAACTCGTATGATAAGAAGTAGCAATAAAATGAACGATTCTCAGCACCTATTTATTACTTCCGATATGAGTATGATAAATAATCTACTTACATATATGCAATATACACAATTTGTGGGATGATTATTTTATAAACTAATAAATACGTTATTTCTGATTGCTCTGAAATGAAAAGAACTGTAATGGAGAATTAGTGTAGCAAAGGAATATCATATGCACACATATGCATATGGACAATGTACATATGTATATACATATATTTATTAGCAATGAGGATAATCTTCTCTGAATGACAAATACCCTTAGAATATATCCCCGATTAAAATAATATCTATTGCAATTGTCAAAATTCATCCATGAAATTTTATCCTCCATTTTCATACTCTACTTGGTGCAAGAATGAAAATATTATCTGGAGGAATACGTCAAACTAAAATAAAATGATACGTAAAAATGTCGTATTCTTACATATGTATGTATATTAATTAATAGAAATGATTTCATATTCTCTGTAATATTATCATAAACTAAATAAACGAGGAAGCTATTACAGAATAATACACTAAACATACGTATTCTATATTCTCTTCTGTGGGAACAAAACCTATGGGCTCGTAGATGAGTTTCTTCATTCATTATAACATTTCTAATGTGATTTTACCGCATATGACATATTCACATTAGTTTATAATCTGAAGTCATTATTTAGAATATTTATATATATGAATATATTATTAAAAAGCTATCAATGGAAATGCATCCTTTTTTAACAAATCGAAATCATTGACCGAAAGTGAAAAGATCGTTTCATTTCTCGATAATGTTTCATTTAATTCATAGGCAAATATTGACTTTCTATTTGATTGAAATGATTGCAATTAATATATGAATTGCCTAGTTTATAGTAAAAACAAAAATCGGTAAATAACTAATGATATTGTTTGAATAATTGCATTTTTAAAGGCATGTGACGTAAGAAACTAATGAAACATAAACTTTAATATGCTCACACATCGTGGTCATAAGAGAAATGAGTAGGTAATTATTTGTTATAGAAGAAAGCGTACTATACGCATTAAATTGAATAATAAATTCTTGTGATTTTCATTTCAGGTATACATAAAAGTATTATTTTCCATGAAATTAAAGTATACAACTCGTCAAATATGCTCAAATAAATGAAATTTTTGCGTACCATTCTACTAGTTGATTCTCATATAATTAAGGCCGTGTGGTATTGGCCAGATGGTTGAAAACTAAAACAGTGATTATTCAAGTGTTCATTGAGTAAAGACGAGAATAAAAGTTAATTTATAATTAAAATGGCTGATACAGTTACTGCTGCTGCTCCTGCAATTGTTGCCGAAAAGAAGACAAAGAAGGTTCCTGCTGCTGGCTCTAAGAAACCAAAATCAACTCCAACTCATCCCCCTACACAGCAAATGGTAGATGCTGCCATTAAAACATTGAAGGAACGCGGTGGTTCTTCGCTTTTGGCAATCAAGAAGTACATCGCGGCCACATATAAAGTTGATGTACAAAAGCTTGCTCCATTTATTAAGAAATATTTAAAAGGTGCTGTGACTAGTGGTAAATTAGTGCAAACAAAAGGAAAAGGTGCAGCTGGGTCGTTCAAATTGTCTACAGCGGCTAATAAGGAACCAAAAGTAAAATCTGCGGAGAAGAAGAAGACAACTAAACCAAAATCCATTGCAACCGGTGAGAAAAAGGTAAAAAAAGTTGCTGGAGGTGAAAAGAAATTGAAAAAATCAGCTTCAGCTACTGCGAGTGGTACCAAAAAAAGTGTTGAAAAGAAAAAGGTTGAAAAATCAAAAGTGAAAAGCATTAAGAAGACCAGTATTGTCAAGGCAAAACCAACAAAGCCAAAGGCAGCAGCGCCTAAAGCAAAAGTGCCAAAAGCCAAATCTACAACAGCGTCTGCGGCCAAACCAAAAAAAGTTGCTGCAGCCAAAAAGGCAAAGAAGTAAATTTCTTAAGTAACAAAAATTACTAGAGAAATACCTATATAAAATACAAAGTCCTTTTCAGGACTACAATTATTTAATTTTTGAGATAAGAAATGATTTCAGTCCATACATACATATATATGTATATATAGATAGCACGACATATAATTTCGTCATGTACAAAACTAAACATCAATTAATTCAATGGAAAATTGGAAATAAAAAAAAACACCTTGAAATTATATGACCACACACTTAAGGTAAAAAGTCAACAAATCATAAGGCTCAGTTCAATATATCACATATGTATGCACGTACAAACATACATATGAATTACAGGCATGCCTTCATTTTTTTTGTTTTATTACAACGCTTATCAGTTATTTGCTCATATCACATACAAATTATCCTTCGCCACTTGAACCGTAATAAAATCTCTCATAAAATCAATTTTGCGGCCCTGAAAAGGGCCATTTTCTGTATGCATAACACATACATAATATGTATGAAAAAATTACTTTGAACTTGTGTATTTTGTTACTGCCTTGGTTCCTTCACTTACAGCGTGCTTAGCAAGCTCACCAGGTAACAATAAACGCACTGCAGTTTGAATTTCCCGACTGGTGATAGTTGAACGCTTGTTGTAGTGAGCCAAACGAGATGCTTCAGCAGCGATTCTTTCAAAGATATCATTCACGAAACTGTTCATAATGCTCATTGCCTTTGATGAAATTCCAGTATCGGGATGAACTTGTTTCAACACTTTGTAAATGTAAATGGCGTAACTTTCCTTCCTCTTGCGCTTCTTCTTCTTATCGTTCTTGGTAATATTTTTCTGTGCCTTTCCAGCCTTTTTCGCTGCTTTTCCACTAGTTTTAGGCGGCATTTTTACTATTATTTTCTTATACTTCAAAACACTTTTTATTTCTCACTGACGCGACCAAACGACTATGACAGACTGATGAAAATTTTAAAATTCCATCAAAGATATTCATTAATTGAACGACTTTTTCTCATACACGTGCTAAGAGAAAAGTGCTAACACGGTGTTCACTCACTAGCATATATAGGAGAATTCTTCCACAGCTGAACGCATTCAGCATTCGACAGTGACACATCGCGTGTGAAGAATTTTTGTGGTAGTGTTTTAACTTGTAAAAAAAAATATAAAATAAATATGTCTGGTCGTGGTAAAGGTGGCAAAGTGAAGGGAAAGGCAAAGTCCCGCTCAAATCGTGCTGGATTACAATTCCCTGTTGGACGTATTCATCGTTTGTTGCGCAAGGGCAACTATGCTGAACGCGTTGGTGCCGGTGCTCCAGTATATCTAGCAGCTGTAATGGAATATTTGGCTGCTGAAGTTTTGGAATTGGCGGGAAATGCTGCACGTGACAATAAGAAGACAAGAATAATTCCGCGTCATTTACAATTGGCAATTCGTAATGATGAAGAATTAAATAAACTTCTATCTGGTGTTACAATTGCACAAGGTGGTGTTCTGCCAAATATTCAAGCTGTTTTGTTGCCAAAGAAAACCGAAAAGAGTGCTTAAATGGGCTAATTACGAATTTTGACAACCAAAAAAAAAAACCGTCCTTTTCAGGACGACAAAAAATTCTTCAAGATTATTAGACAATTTCAATTTTCTTATTGTATGTATTCATAATTTGAGAGTACCTAAAAAAAGGTAAAAACCATAAAAAGGATATAAATAATCAGTAAAATAATAAAATAAAATAAGTGACCAGTCAGTGAAAACTACACACGCCCATATATATACGACGCTATGGCATACGTATGTGTATATTTTTCCGTCCGTCGCAGGCGGCCATTTTGTTATTCACCCAAATGACGCCATCTTCAATCCATGCACACAAAAAAAGTGTATTTTTTTTTTTAAATTTATTCTCTTTCTAGGTAGATTTGAGTTATGTTGTAAAAATTGCTTTTACGATCAATTATCACTTAAGATACATTTTTGTGGTCCTGAAAAGGACCGATTGGTAGCAATAAAAATAATGCAAATCTGAAAATGTTGATCGATTTAACCTCCGAAACCGTAGAGAGTGCGTCCTTGTCTTTTCAATGCATATACAACATCCATTGCAGTGACTGTCTTACGTTTTGCGTGTTCAGTATAAGTGACAGCATCACGGATGACATTTTCCAAAAACACTTTCAATACACCACGTGTTTCTTCGTAAATTAAACCAGAAATACGTTTCACTCCACCGCGTCGAGCTAAACGACGAATTGCTGGCTTAGTTATACCTTGGATGTTATCACGCAACACTTTACGATGACGTTTAGCACCACCTTTGCCCAGACCTTTTCCTCCTTTACCACGACCAGTCATTTTGAAAATTCACTTAATTATTTTAACACAACAGCACAAGAAGAAAACCAAACTGCTTCTGCTTCCAACTGGGAAATGACACCAGTATATATGCTAAAAAAAAATCTCTTCTTGAATAGGGGAACACGAAAGTAGGGGAAAAATTTCAGTTTGTAGAGAAGAACAGAAAAACAGACGAACAGAAACAAGCGTCACCAGTTAATGCATATAGGTGAGATAGGATTCGCGCCTTTAATATAAATAATCAGTGAAGTGAAGTGAATTGAATTGCATTGCATTTTTTGTCTTTCTCCGTTTTGAATTTGTTCTTTTTCGAAATGGCTCGTACTAAGCAAACTGCACGTAAATCGACTGGTGGAAAGGCGCCAAGGAAACAACTTGCAACAAAAGCAGCTCGCAAGAGCGCTCCAGCTACGGGTGGTGTTAAGAAACCACATCGTTATCGTCCTGGTACAGTTGCTCTTCGTGAAATTCGTCGCTATCAAAAGAGCACTGAATTGTTGATTCGCAAATTACCTTTCCAGCGATTAGTTCGTGAAATTGCTCAAGATTTCAAGACAGATTTGCGATTCCAGAGTTCAGCAGTGATGGCACTCCAGGAAGCCAGTGAAGCTTATTTGGTTGGTCTCTTTGAAGATACCAATTTGTGCGCCATTCATGCCAAGCGAGTGACCATTATGCCAAAAGACATTCAATTGGCTCGTCGTATTCGTGGTGAACGTGCTTAAATATTAAATCATAATATTTCTTAATCGGTCCTTTTCAGGACCACAAATACATATAAAAAGAGATTTTTACGAATTTAGTTTATGTATTTTTGGTTTACATAACACAAAACATGCTCATGGGAACTCGTATGATAAGAAGTAGCAATAAAATGAACGATTCTCAGCACCTATTTATTACTTCCGATATGAGTATGATAAATAATCTACTTACATATATGCAATATACACAATTTGTGGGATGATTATTTTATAAACTAATAAATACGTTATTTCTGATTGCTCTGAAATGAAAAGAACTGTAATGGAGAATTAGTGTAGCAAAGGAATATCATATGCACACATATGCATATGGACAATGTACATATGTATATACATATATTTATTAGCAATGAGGATAATCTTCTCTGAATGACAAATACCCTTAGAATATATCCCCGATTAAAATAATATCTATTGCAATTGTCAAAATTCATCCATGAAATTTTATCCTCCATTTTCATACTCTACTTGGTGCAAGAATGAAAATATTATCTGGAGGAATACGTCAAACTAAAATAAAATGATACGTAAAAATGTCGTATTCTTACATATGTATGTATATTAATTAATAGAAATGATTTCATATTCTCTGTAATATTATCATAAACTAAATAAACGAGGAAGCTATTACAGAATAATACACTAAACATACGTATTCTATATTCTCTTCTGTGGGAACAAAACCTATGGGCTCGTAGATGAGTTTCTTCATTCATTATAACATTTCTAATGTGATTTTACCGCATATGACATATTCACATTAGTTTATAATCTGAAGTCATTATTTAGAATATTTATATATATGAATATATTATTAAAAAGCTATCAATGGAAATGCATCCTTTTTTAACAAATCGAAATCATTGACCGAAAGTGAAAAGATCGTTTCATTTCTCGATAATGTTTCATTTAATTCATAGGCAAATATTGACTTTCTATTTGATTGAAATGATTGCAATTAATATATGAATTGCCTAGTTTATAGTAAAAACAAAAATCGGTAAATAACTAATGATATTGTTTGAATAATTGCATTTTTAAAGGCATGTGACGTAAGAAACTAATGAAACATAAACTTTAATATGCTCACACATCGTGGTCATAAGAGAAATGAGTAGGTAATTATTTGTTATAGAAGAAAGCGTACTATACGCATTAAATTGAATAATAAATTCTTGTGATTTTCATTTCAGGTATACATAAAAGTATTATTTTCCATGAAATTAAAGTATACAACTCGTCAAATATGCTCAAATAAATGAAATTTTTGCGTACCATTCTACTAGTTGATTCTCATATAATTAAGGCCGTGTGGTATTGGCCAGATGGTTGAAAACTAAAACAGTGATTATTCAAGTGTTCATTGAGTAAAGACGAGAATAAAAGTTAATTTATAATTAAAATGGCTGATACAGTTACTGCTGCTGCTCCTGCAATTGTTGCCGAAAAGAAGACAAAGAAGGTTCCTGCTGCTGGCTCTAAGAAACCAAAATCAACTCCAACTCATCCCCCTACACAGCAAATGGTAGATGCTGCCATTAAAACATTGAAGGAACGCGGTGGTTCTTCGCTTTTGGCAATCAAGAAGTACATCGCGGCCACATATAAAGTTGATGTACAAAAGCTTGCTCCATTTATTAAGAAATATTTAAAAGGTGCTGTGACTAGTGGTAAATTAGTGCAAACAAAAGGAAAAGGTGCAGCTGGGTCGTTCAAATTGTCTACAGCGGCTAATAAGGAACCAAAAGTAAAATCTGCGGAGAAGAAGAAGACAACTAAACCAAAATCCATTGCAACCGGTGAGAAAAAGGTAAAAAAAGTTGCTGGAGGTGAAAAGAAATTGAAAAAATCAGCTTCAGCTACTGCGAGTGGTACCAAAAAAAGTGTTGAAAAGAAAAAGGTTGAAAAATCAAAAGTGAAAAGCATTAAGAAGACCAGTATTGTCAAGGCAAAACCAACAAAGCCAAAGGCAGCAGCGCCTAAAGCAAAAGTGCCAAAAGCCAAATCTACAACAGCGTCTGCGGCCAAACCAAAAAAAGTTGCTGCAGCCAAAAAGGCAAAGAAGTAAATTTCTTAAGTAACAAAAATTACTAGAGAAATACCTATATAAAATACAAAGTCCTTTTCAGGACTACAATTATTTAATTTTTGAGATAAGAAATGATTTCAGTCCATACATACATATATATGTATATATAGATAGCACGACATATAATTTCGTCATGTACAAAACTAAACATCAATTAATTCAATGGAAAATTGGAAATAAAAAAAAACACCTTGAAATTATATGACCACACACTTAAGGTAAAAAGTCAACAAATCATAAGGCTCAGTTCAATATATCACATATGTATGCACGTACAAACATACATATGAATTACAGGCATGCCTTCATTTTTTTTGTTTTATTACAACGCTTATCAGTTATTTGCTCATATCACATACAAATTATCCTTCGCCACTTGAACCGTAATAAAATCTCTCATAAAATCAATTTTGCGGCCCTGAAAAGGGCCATTTTCTGTATGCATAACACATACATAATATGTATGAAAAAATTACTTTGAACTTGTGTATTTTGTTACTGCCTTGGTTCCTTCACTTACAGCGTGCTTAGCAAGCTCACCAGGTAACAATAAACGCACTGCAGTTTGAATTTCCCGACTGGTGATAGTTGAACGCTTGTTGTAGTGAGCCAAACGAGATGCTTCAGCAGCGATTCTTTCAAAGATATCATTCACGAAACTGTTCATAATGCTCATTGCCTTTGATGAAATTCCAGTATCGGGATGAACTTGTTTCAACACTTTGTAAATGTAAATGGCGTAACTTTCCTTCCTCTTGCGCTTCTTCTTCTTATCGTTCTTGGTAATATTTTTCTGTGCCTTTCCAGCCTTTTTCGCTGCTTTTCCACTAGTTTTAGGCGGCATTTTTACTATTATTTTCTTATACTTCAAAACACTTTTTATTTCTCACTGACGCGACCAAACGACTATGACAGACTGATGAAAATTTTAAAATTCCATCAAAGATATTCATTAATTGAACGACTTTTTCTCATACACGTGCTAAGAGAAAAGTGCTAACACGGTGTTCACTCACTAGCATATATAGGAGAATTCTTCCACAGCTGAACGCATTCAGCATTCGACAGTGACACATCGCGTGTGAAGAATTTTTGTGGTAGTGTTTTAACTTGTAAAAAAAAATATAAAATAAATATGTCTGGTCGTGGTAAAGGTGGCAAAGTGAAGGGAAAGGCAAAGTCCCGCTCAAATCGTGCTGGATTACAATTCCCTGTTGGACGTATTCATCGTTTGTTGCGCAAGGGCAACTATGCTGAACGCGTTGGTGCCGGTGCTCCAGTATATCTAGCAGCTGTAATGGAATATTTGGCTGCTGAAGTTTTGGAATTGGCGGGAAATGCTGCACGTGACAATAAGAAGACAAGAATAATTCCGCGTCATTTACAATTGGCAATTCGTAATGATGAAGAATTAAATAAACTTCTATCTGGTGTTACAATTGCACAAGGTGGTGTTCTGCCAAATATTCAAGCTGTTTTGTTGCCAAAGAAAACCGAAAAGAGTGCTTAAATGGGCTAATTACGAATTTTGACAACCAAAAAAAAAAACCGTCCTTTTCAGGACGACAAAAAATTCTTCAAGATTATTAGACAATTTCAATTTTCTTATTGTATGTATTCATAATTTGAGAGTACCTAAAAAAAGGTAAAAACCATAAAAAGGATATAAATAATCAGTAAAATAATAAAATAAAATAAGTGACCAGTCAGTGAAAACTACACACGCCCATATATATACGACGCTATGGCATACGTATGTGTATATTTTTCCGTCCGTCGCAGGCGGCCATTTTGTTATTCACCCAAATGACGCCATCTTCAATCCATGCACACAAAAAAAGTGTATTTTTTTTTTTAAATTTATTCTCTTTCTAGGTAGATTTGAGTTATGTTGTAAAAATTGCTTTTACGATCAATTATCACTTAAGATACATTTTTGTGGTCCTGAAAAGGACCGATTGGTAGCAATAAAAATAATGCAAATCTGAAAATGTTGATCGATTTAACCTCCGAAACCGTAGAGAGTGCGTCCTTGTCTTTTCAATGCATATACAACATCCATTGCAGTGACTGTCTTACGTTTTGCGTGTTCAGTATAAGTGACAGCATCACGGATGACATTTTCCAAAAACACTTTCAATACACCACGTGTTTCTTCGTAAATTAAACCAGAAATACGTTTCACTCCACCGCGTCGAGCTAAACGACGAATTGCTGGCTTAGTTATACCTTGGATGTTATCACGCAACACTTTACGATGACGTTTAGCACCACCTTTGCCCAGACCTTTTCCTCCTTTACCACGACCAGTCATTTTGAAAATTCACTTAATTATTTTAACACAACAGCACAAGAAGAAAACCAAACTGCTTCTGCTTCCAACTGGGAAATGACACCAGTATATATGCTAAAAAAAAATCTCTTCTTGAATAGGGGAACACGAAAGTAGGGGAAAAATTTCAGTTTGTAGAGAAGAACAGAAAAACAGACGAACAGAAACAAGCGTCACCAGTTAATGCATATAGGTGAGATAGGATTCGCGCCTTTAATATAAATAATCAGTGAAGTGAAGTGAATTGAATTGCATTGCATTTTTTGTCTTTCTCCGTTTTGAATTTGTTCTTTTTCGAAATGGCTCGTACTAAGCAAACTGCACGTAAATCGACTGGTGGAAAGGCGCCAAGGAAACAACTTGCAACAAAAGCAGCTCGCAAGAGCGCTCCAGCTACGGGTGGTGTTAAGAAACCACATCGTTATCGTCCTGGTACAGTTGCTCTTCGTGAAATTCGTCGCTATCAAAAGAGCACTGAATTGTTGATTCGCAAATTACCTTTCCAGCGATTAGTTCGTGAAATTGCTCAAGATTTCAAGACAGATTTGCGATTCCAGAGTTCAGCAGTGATGGCACTCCAGGAAGCCAGTGAAGCTTATTTGGTTGGTCTCTTTGAAGATACCAATTTGTGCGCCATTCATGCCAAGCGAGTGACCATTATGCCAAAAGACATTCAATTGGCTCGTCGTATTCGTGGTGAACGTGCTTAAATATTAAATCATAATATTTCTTAATCGGTCCTTTTCAGGACCACAAATACATATAAAAAGAGATTTTTACGAATTTAGTTTATGTATTTTTGGTTTACATAACACAAAACATGCTCATGGGAACTCGTATGATAAGAAGTAGCAATAAAATGAACGATTCTCAGCACCTATTTATTACTTCCGATATGAGTATGATAAATAATCTACTTACATATATGCAATATACACAATTTGTGGGATGATTATTTTATAAACTAATAAATACGTTATTTCTGATTGCTCTGAAATGAAAAGAACTGTAATGGAGAATTAGTGTAGCAAAGGAATATCATATGCACACATATGCATATGGACAATGTACATATGTATATACATATATTTATTAGCAATGAGGATAATCTTCTCTGAATGACAAATACCCTTAGAATATATCCCCGATTAAAATAATATCTATTGCAATTGTCAAAATTCATCCATGAAATTTTATCCTCCATTTTCATACTCTACTTGGTGCAAGAATGAAAATATTATCTGGAGGAATACGTCAAACTAAAATAAAATGATACGTAAAAATGTCGTATTCTTACATATGTATGTATATTAATTAATAGAAATGATTTCATATTCTCTGTAATATTATCATAAACTAAATAAACGAGGAAGCTATTACAGAATAATACACTAAACATACGTATTCTATATTCTCTTCTGTGGGAACAAAACCTATGGGCTCGTAGATGAGTTTCTTCATTCATTATAACATTTCTAATGTGATTTTACCGCATATGACATATTCACATTAGTTTATAATCTGAAGTCATTATTTAGAATATTTATATATATGAATATATTATTAAAAAGCTATCAATGGAAATGCATCCTTTTTTAACAAATCGAAATCATTGACCGAAAGTGAAAAGATCGTTTCATTTCTCGATAATGTTTCATTTAATTCATAGGCAAATATTGACTTTCTATTTGATTGAAATGATTGCAATTAATATATGAATTGCCTAGTTTATAGTAAAAACAAAAATCGGTAAATAACTAATGATATTGTTTGAATAATTGCATTTTTAAAGGCATGTGACGTAAGAAACTAATGAAACATAAACTTTAATATGCTCACACATCGTGGTCATAAGAGAAATGAGTAGGTAATTATTTGTTATAGAAGAAAGCGTACTATACGCATTAAATTGAATAATAAATTCTTGTGATTTTCATTTCAGGTATACATAAAAGTATTATTTTCCATGAAATTAAAGTATACAACTCGTCAAATATGCTCAAATAAATGAAATTTTTGCGTACCATTCTACTAGTTGATTCTCATATAATTAAGGCCGTGTGGTATTGGCCAGATGGTTGAAAACTAAAACAGTGATTATTCAAGTGTTCATTGAGTAAAGACGAGAATAAAAGTTAATTTATAATTAAAATGGCTGATAAAGTTACTGCTGCTGCTCCTGCAATTGTTGCCGAAAAGAAGACAAAGAAGGTTCCTGCTGCTGGCTCTAAGAAACCAAAATCAACTCCAACTCATCCCCCTACACAGCAAATGGTAGATGCTGCCATTAAAACATTGAAGGAACGCGGTGGTTCTTCGCTTTTGGCAATCAAGAAGTACATCGCGGCCACATATAAAGTTGATGTACAAAAGCTTGCTCCATTTATTAAGAAATATTTAAAAGGTGCTGTGACTAGTGGTAAATTAGTGCAAACAAAAGGAAAAGGTGCAGCTGGGTCGTTCAAATTGTCTACAGCGGCTAATAAGGAACCAAAAGTAAAATCTGCGGAGAAGAAGAAGACAACTAAACCAAAATCCATTGCAACCGGTGAGAAAAAGGTAAAAAAAGTTGCTGGAGGTGAAAAGAAATTGAAAAAATCAGCTTCAGCTACTGCGAGTGGTACCAAAAAAAGTGTTGAAAAGAAAAAGGTTGAAAAATCAAAAGTGAAAAGCATTAAGAAGACCAGTATTGTCAAGGCAAAACCAACAAAGCCAAAGGCAGCAGCGCCTAAAGCAAAAGTGCCAAAAGCCAAATCTACAACAGCGTCTGCGGCCAAACCAAAAAAAGTTGCTGCAGCCAAAAAGGCAAAGAAGTAAATTTCTTAAGTAACAAAAATTACTAGAGAAATACCTATATAAAATACAAAGTCCTTTTCAGGACTACAATTATTTAATTTTTGAGATAAGAAATGATTTCAGTCCATACATACATATATATGTATATATAGATAGCACGACATATAATTTCGTCATGTACAAAACTAAACATCAATTAATTCAATGGAAAATTGGAAATAAAAAAAAAACACCTTGAAATTATATGACCACACACTTAAGGTAAAAAGTCAACAAATCATAAGGCTCAGTTCAATATATCACATATGTATGCACGTACAAACATACATATGAATTACAGGCATGCCTTCATTTTTTTTGTTTTATTACAACGCTTATCAGTTATTTGCTCATATCACATACAAATTATCCTTCGCCACTTGAACCGTAATAAAATCTCTCATAAAATCAATTTTGCGGCCCTGAAAAGGGCCATTTTCTGTATGCATAACACATACATAATATGTATGAAAAAATTACTTTGAACTTGTGTATTTTGTTACTGCCTTGGTTCCTTCACTTACAGCGTGCTTAGCAAGCTCACCAGGTAACAATAAACGCACTGCAGTTTGAATTTCCCGACTGGTGATAGTTGAACGCTTGTTGTAGTGAGCCAAACGAGATGCTTCAGCAGCGATTCTTTCAAAGATATCATTCACGAAACTGTTCATAATGCTCATTGCCTTTGATGAAATTCCAGTATCGGGATGAACTTGTTTCAACACTTTGTAAATGTAAATGGCGTAACTTTCCTTCCTCTTGCGCTTCTTCTTCTTATCGTTCTTGGTAATATTTTTCTGTGCCTTTCCAGCCTTTTTCGCTGCTTTTCCACTAGTTTTAGGCGGCATTTTTACTATTATTTTCTTATACTTCAAAACACTTTTTATTTCTCACTGACGCGACCAAACGACTATGACAGACTGATGAAAATTCAATTCAATTCAATTCAATTTTATTTGAACAAAAACTATACAATTGGTCTTACATGCTAAAAGCTTAAGCTAGCGGAAAAGGTGTTGGCTCAACAATAGGGGCCCAACGGATGTACAGTGTTTACAAGATTTACAATGTTATTTAAGTTAATGGTTTGATAATTTTTACATAATGGAGATCTTTTACATCGGGGTGTTCAATTCCGTGTGTCCTTGTTGGTCCTCTCGGGATGGGGGGTGATGGTGTGGCGGCCTATCTAGCCGCGATGTTGACTGCTATCACTACTTTGGTAGAAGTCATACGGTCCGTTGCTTGATGTCCTTGGGAATGTCTGCTCATTTAGCAGATTCAATGCGTTGAGGAATTGTTGTCCGGGAGTCGAACTTCTCAGGTCCCTGATAGCCATGTTTGGGTGATTTCCGATGTCGTGTAGTTGTCTCTGGAACAGTGTCACCAAGTATTGTTGCAAGGGGATGATGCGTGCTTCTTCGTAAAGTCTCCTGTTGTTGGGGTACTGCTGGCGGTCTCTGTCATAGGAGAGACCGGTGCATATTCGGAGTATCTTCCTCTCGAAGATCGAAAGCTTTTCCATGCTGGTCTTGGAGATGGTATGCCATATAGGAAACCCATACGCTATGATCGGCCGAATGAGTTGCTTGTAGAGTAGCAACTTCGTCTTCTGGCTTAGTCCGTTTTGTTTTTGCATAAGCGGGTAGATGCGATGGAATCCAAAACTGGCCTTTTTAAGGGTCAGCTTCGAGTGGTTGTTGAATTTCAGTTTCTCGGTGAAATTGACGCCGAGATACTTCACCTTGTCTACTGGCGTTATTGTAGCGCCATTCGGAAGCACGATTTTAATGCTCCGGCATGCCGTTACTGATCTGCATCTACCTCCGGATGGTCTTCTGAAGCACATGAGTATCGATTTCTCCGCATTTATTCGGATACCCCATTTGGTGTAGTAGTTGTACTTCTCTCTTTCTTGGTTTTCGACCCTCCGTGCTGCGATTTGCGGTGACATTGAAGTGGCGTATGTCAGTGAGTCATCTGCGAATAGACAACATCTAACTGTGTCGGCTAGAGGTGGTTGGTCTGCCGTGTAGATGTTGTACAGCTTTGGTCCCAGCTTTGATCCTTGGGCAACTCCTGCTTTGATGTTCCGTTCCGTTGACTGGCTGCCCTCTACCTGGACGTAAAACTTTCTAGAGTGAAGAAAGCTGTAGATCATTTTGATTAGGTTCGAGGGGAATCCCATCAGATTCATCTTGTAGACAAGTCCCTCTATCCAGACCGTGTCAAATGCTTTTTCCACGTCCAGAAAGCAGGCCACTGTGACTTGGTGGTTGTTCAGGCCAGCTACGACGTCATGTTGTAACTTCATTAAGGGATGCAGCGTCGAATGTTTTTCCCGGAATCCGTACTGTATATCCGGGATGATGTTAAGGTCGGTGGACCATCGCTTTAGCTTTATCGCTATCAGGTACTCCAGGATCTTGCTTATATTGCTCAAGAGCGATATAGGCCTGTATCCCGAAACACTAGAAGCGTTTCCCTTTTTGGGTATTGCAACAATTTTTGCAACTTTCCACTTACTTGGAAAGTAGCAATTGTTGATGCAATTGTTCATGACTATGGTGAGAAGTATCATCACCGCTTGTGGCATTCGTTTCAGGACAAAGTTCGATATTTTGTCGGCTCCGGCCGCTTTCCTTGTTATGCTGCGTTGAATGATTCCAGTGATTTCCTCTGTTGTTGTCAGCTCTTCATTTTCTGCTGGTTCATCGGCTGGATTTTCCTCGTTGAAGATAACGATTGGTGGGGATGGATTTCCAACTGTGCAGACGTAGCTATTGACTTCTGTGACAAATACTGGATCATCGGGTGGCGATGGTTGGAAGTTGCCTTCGAAGGATCTTGCGAGCGCTTCAGCTTTCTGGGCTGGAGTGCTTGCGTCTCCTTCACTTGTGGTTAGAGTTTCTGGTAAACCCTTTTTATTACCGATGATCTGGTGTATTTGTCGGAACGTGTCAGGTCCTGGCCTTATTTGGCGAAGCTTGTTTTCCAACTGGGTGTTGTTGTGGTGGCGTACTGCATTCTGAAACATTATTTTAGTGCAGTTCAATTCACTCAGAACAGTTTGGTAGTCTCTGCTTTGTGTGTTCCAGTCCCTGCGGTATATCCGCTGTAGTCTCTTCCTTAACCTTTGCCTGTGGAGATAAAGGTTTTGGATATGAACTGGTAAGTGACTATACCTGTCTTTGCTCGTTCTTGGCCTTTTTTGTTGGTCCAAGGCACCGTTGATTGACTGCTCCAGTCCTCCAATTGCATCATCAATCTCTGTGTTGGTGAGGTTCCTTGTTGTTGATGGTATTTGGATGTTCCCCAGTACGTCTTCGTGCAGTTTGCCTATGTCCAGCTGATGAAAATTGATGAAGTCTCCTTCTGGTCGGCTGTTGGTGAAAATTGGCTGTTGAAGATTGATTATTAGCTGGACAGCCTCATGGTCAGAATCGCTGCCTAATGTTTTGCAGGAGTAGTTCCTTATTTCTGGGAGGATATTCACCAGGTTGGAGGTTGCTATGAAAAAATCGATTGTTGATGGTGTTCGCGGGAATGTTGGCTTTGGTTGTGAGATCGCAACCAATGAATGCCTGTCGGCATTATCATCCAGCCATTTGGCGATAGTTCTACCCTGCGCGTCAACCTCCGTGTCCTCCCACATTGGATGTCTTGCGTTGAAGTCTCCACCTATAAGTCCATAGGTATGCCTTGAAAGAAGTGCATTTACTGCTTCTAGGTCATGCTGCATGTTCGTATCGCTGCCGTTTTGGCCGTATATGCTCAAGACCAGCAATGTTTCCGTGGGGGTCACCTGGATCTCGACTCCTGTCGCTTCAAATGATCTGAGCTCCGGCATTGTGACATTAGTTGATTTGATGGTTTTCTTGATGAGGACGGCTGTACCCCGTTCCCCTTCGGTGATGTCAGATCTGAAAATATAAAAATCTTTATACTGTACCTTATCTCTCTTAGTAAGACATGTTTCGCTAAGCAAAACGATGTCGGGTTTATTAGTTTTCAGGAACAGACTGAGTGCTGTTCGTCTTACTAAGCTGCGCACTGAATTCACGTTGTACGCTATAATATGCAGTCGTTTTAGACGTTGCATATTTCAAATAAAAACGTGGCCAGCGCCACGGACTTTTGGTTCTCACTGAGGTTCCTGTATCCCGCTGGGATAGCGCTGCGAGCCTTGCCAATGAGTGTGGTGAGGTCTGCACCAAACACTCTCTGCACCTCGTTGTTCAGGTTGATGTTTCCCTGCCCAGGTTTGATGTTTGGCTGCGGTTTGGTCGAGTTTTTGGGTGATGCGGTCTGTGGTTTGGCTGGGTTTGTAGCTGCTGCCGGCTGTGGTCGCTGCGTGTTGGTGTTTAGTTTCGCTACAGTCGAGAAACTCAGTGCTGGACGGGTAAGGGCACAGGCAGATTTGGCTGCAAACTCGTGCTGCGCCTTCTTAGCTGCTATGGCTTGCGCTTTTTCTGCGATCTTCGCTTTATACAAGGGACACCCTTTGTAGCTAGCTGGATGCCCTTTGCTTTTGCAGTTGGCACAGAATACCTCGGCTCCTGTTGTCTCCTTTCGCTCACACTCTCCTGGGTTGTGTTTCGAGTCACACTTAACACACACATATTCCATCCCGCAGTTGGATGCAACATGTCCGAATCTCTGGCAATTCTTGCACTGCACAATATCCTTTGTTTTCAGTGGTTGCCAGCTTACGCTCTGATCGAGGATCATCGTCTTCTTGGAGACCTCTGCCAATGATGCTGATTTTTCAATTTCAACAACGTGGTAGTTTGTTTGTGCATCCTTAGTTTTAGTAGATCGTAAGGTCGACACTTTGATGGCTGGGACTTCTTTGGCGATGAGTCCATCTTTGATCTCATCTTCCGTGTAGGAAGCATGAATGCCTTTAACGACAAGGATGTTCTTCCTGTCAGTTTTCGGGGTGTAAGTGAAGTTGTTGATTTTTCTTTGCTTTAGGAGCAACTTAATTTTTTCGAACCCTTCACGAGTCTGTGTGTTTATTACTGTTTTTCCTTTGGGCAGGTTCTTAATACAGATGCTAACGTTATTGTTTTTGGCGTAACGTGAGATTTCGGCCACGTTTGCTGAAAAACACGTGATAGGTGGCATCGCTGGCGCCTTTGTTGTCACAGAGGTAGGATTCTGTACTGTTGGTTGGGTTGGTTTGGTCGGTGGGGTTGGCTGGGTCGGTTGAGTTGGTTTGGTCGGTGGGGTTGGCTGGATCGGTGGGGTTGGCTGGATCGGTGGGGTTGGCTGGATCGGTGGGGTTGGCTGGATCGGTGGGGTTGGCTGGATCGGTAGGGTTGGCTGGATCGTCCTGGTCTTCTTCGACGGCGTTGGAGATGTCTTCTTAAGACACCTCTTTTGCCCTGGTTCAGGTGATGGTGATGGACATAAATCATCTTCCACCATTTGATTGTTTCCGCTGGGAGGCGGAGACTCGGGTGCGGACTCGGACTCGCTCGACATACTTACGGCATCCGAGTCCGCCATGTCGTCCTCTTCGTCCGACAATCTTTGTAGCAGATCCCGAATTCTTCTACCGAATTTGGGACCGGCTTCCTTTTTCAAGGTTCTTATGAGGCCCACGATCACCTCGAAGGCCTCATTGGCTGTTTTCGGCTGCTCCATGGCTGCCTTACGCTCCACACTCTCACTAGCACCTTTTTCTTCACTAATGACGTTCCCGGAATTTATCACAATATTGTTTCTTGGGTCACTGTCGGTTTCCTTCATCCAACGATGAGAGGGTAATTAGCAGTAATTTGCTGGTTTTGTGTTGCGGTAACTAGTTTACTAATTATCTGTGGTCCGTACGTCCGTGCACTATGACTGTCGACTGATCACTCTCTGATGAAAATTTTAAAATTCCATCAAAGATATTCATTAATTGAACGACTTTTTCTCATACACGTGCTAAGAGAAAAGTGCTAACACGGTGTTCACTCACTAGCATATATAGGAGAATTCTTCCACAGCTGAACGCATTCAGCATTCGACAGTGACACATCGCGTGTGAAGAATTTTTGTGGTAGTGTTTTAACTTGTAAAAAAAAATATAAAATAAATATGTCTGGTCGTGGTAAAGGTGGCAAAGTGAAGGGAAAGGCAAAGTCGCGCTCAAATCGTGCTGGATTACAATTCCCTGTTGGACGTATTCATCGTTTGTTGCGCAAGGGCAACTATGCTGAACGCGTTGGTGCCGGTGCTCCAGTATATCTAGCAGCTGTAATGGAATATTTGGCTGCTGAAGTTTTGGAATTGGCGGGAAATGCTGCACGTGACAATAAGAAGACAAGAATAATTCCGCGTCATTTACAATTGGCAATTCGTAATGATGAAGAATTAAATAAACTTCTATCTGGTGTTACAATTGCACAAGGTGGTGTTCTGCCAAATATTCAAGCTGTTTTGTTGCCAAAGAAAACCGAAAAGAGTGCTTAAATGGGCTAATTACGAATTTTGACAACCAAAAAAAAAAACCGTCCTTTTCAGGACGACAAAAAATTCTTCAAGATTATTAGACAATTTCAATTTTCTTATTGTATGTATTCATAATTTGAGAGTACCTAAAAAAAGGTAAAAACCATAAAAAGGGTATAAATAATCAGTAAAATAATAAAATAAAATAAGTGACCAGTCAGTGAAAACTACACACGCCCATATATATACGACGCTATGGCATACGTATGTGTATATTTTTCCGTCCGTCGCAGGCGGCCATTTTGTTATTCACCCAAATGACGCCATCTTCAATCCATGCACACAAAAAAAGTGTATTTTTTTTTTTAAATTTATTCTCTTTCTAGGTAGATTTGAGTTATGTTGTAAAAATTGCTTTTACGATCAATTATCACTTAAGATACATTTTTGTGGTCCTGAAAAGGACCGATTGGTAGCAATAAAAATAATGCAAATCTGAAAATGTTGATCGATTTAACCTCCGAAACCGTAGAGAGTGCGTCCTTGTCTTTTCAATGCATATACAACATCCATTGCAGTGACTGTCTTACGTTTTGCGTGTTCAGTATAAGTGACAGCATCACGGATGACATTTTCCAAAAACACTTTCAATACACCACGTGTTTCTTCGTAAATTAAACCAGAAATACGTTTCACTCCACCGCGTCGAGCTAAACGACGAATTGCTGGCTTAGTTATACCTTGGATGTTATCACGCAACACTTTACGATGACGTTTAGCACCACCTTTGCCCAGACCTTTTCCTCCTTTACCACGACCAGTCATTTTGAAAATTCACTTAATTATTTTAACACAACAGCACAAGAAGAAAACCAAACTGCTTCTGCTTCCAACTGGGAAATGACACCAGTATATATGCTAAAAAAAAATCTCTTCTTGAATAGGGGAACACGAAAGTAGGGGAAAAATTTCAGTTTGTAGAGAAGAACAGAAAAACAGACGAACAGAAACAAGCGTCACCAGTTAATGCATATAGGTGAGATAGGATTCGCGCCTTTAATATAAATAATCAGTGAAGTGAAGTGAATTGAATTGCATTTTTTGTCTTTCTCCGTTTTGAATTTGTTCTTTTTCGAAATGGCTCGTACTAAGCAAACTGCACGTAAATCGACTGGTGGAAAGGCGCCAAGGAAACAACTTGCAACAAAAGCAGCTCGCAAGAGCGCTCCAGCTACGGGTGGTGTTAAGAAACCACATCGTTATCGTCCTGGTACAGTTGCTCTTCGTGAAATTCGTCGCTATCAAAAGAGCACTGAATTGTTGATTCGCAAATTACCTTTCCAGCGATTAGTTCGTGAAATTGCTCAAGATTTCAAGACAGATTTGCGATTCCAGAGTTCAGCAGTGATGGCACTCCAGGAAGCCAGTGAAGCTTATTTGGTTGGTCTCTTTGAAGATACCAATTTGTGCGCCATTCATGCCAAGCGAGTGACCATTATGCCAAAAGACATTCAATTGGCTCGTCGTATTCGTGGTGAACGTGCTTAAATATTAAATCATAATATTTCTTAATCGGTCCTTTTCAGGACCACAAATACATATAAAAAGAGATTTTTACGAATTTAGTTTATGTATTTTTGGTTTACATAACACAAAACATGCTCATGGGAACTCGTATGATAAGAAGTAGCAATAAAATGAACGATTCTCAGCACCTATTTATTACTTCCGATATGAGTATGATAAATAATCTACTTACATATATGCAATATACACAATTTGTGGGATGATTATTTTATAAACTAATAAATACGTTATTTCTGATTGCTCTGAAATGAAAAGAACTGTAATGGAGAATTAGTGTAGCAAAGGAATATCATATGCACACATATGCATATGGACAATGTACATATGTATATACATATATTTATTAGCAATGAGGATAATCTTCTCTGAATGACAAATACCCTTAGAATATATCCCCGATTAAAATAATATCTATTGCAATTGTCAAAATTCATCCATGAAATTTTATCCTCCATTTTCATACTCTACTTGGTGCAAGAATGAAAATATTATCTGGAGGAATACGTCAAACTAAAATAAAATGATACGTAAAAATGTCGTATTCTTACATATGTATGTATATTAATTAATAGAAATGATTTCATATTCTCTGTAATATTATCATAAACTAAATAAACGAGGAAGCTATTACAGAATAATACACTAAACATACGTATTCTATATTCTCTTCTGTGGGAACAAAACCTATGGGCTCGTAGATGAGTTTCTTCATTCATTATAACATTTCTAATGTGATTTTACCGCATATGACATATTCACATTAGTTTATAATCTGAAGTCATTATTTAGAATATTTATATATATGAATATATTATTAAAAAGCTATCAATGGAAATGCATCCTTTTTTAACAAATCGAAATCATTGACCGAAAGTGAAAAGATCGTTTCATTTCTCGATAATGTTTCATTTAATTCATAGGCAAATATTGACTTTCTATTTGATTGAAATGATTGCAATTAATATATGAATTGCCTAGTTTATAGTAAAAACAAAAATCGGTAAATAACTAATGATATTGTTTGAATAATTGCATTTTTAAAGGCATGTGACGTAAGAAACTAATGAAACATAAACTTTAATATGCTCACACATCGTGGTCATAAGAGAAATGAGTAGGTAATTATTTGTTATAGAAGAAAGCGTACTATACGCATTAAATTGAATAATAAATTCTTGTGATTTTCATTTCAGGTATACATAAAAGTATTATTTTCCATGAAATTAAAGTATACAACTCGTCAAATATGCTCAAATAAATGAAATTTTTGCGTACCATTCTACTAGTTGATTCTCATATAATTAAGGCCGTGTGGTATTGGCCAGATGGTTGAAAACTAAAACAGTGATTATTCAAGTGTTCATTGAGTAAAGACGAGAATAAAAGTTAATTTATAATTAAAATGGCTGATACAGTTACTGCTGCTGCTCCTGCAATTGTTGCCGAAAAGAAGACAAAGAAGGTTCCTGCTGCTGGCTCTAAGAAACCAAAATCAACTCCAACTCATCCCCCTACACAGCAAATGGTAGATGCTGCCATTAAAACATTGAAGGAACGCGGTGGTTCTTCGCTTTTGGCAATCAAGAAGTACATCGCGGCCACATATAAAGTTGATGTACAAAAGCTTGCTCCATTTATTAAGAAATATTTAAAAGGTGCTGTGACTAGTGGTAAATTAGTGCAAACAAAAGGAAAAGGTGCAGCTGGGTCGTTCAAATTGTCTACAGCGGCTAATAAGGAACCAAAAGTAAAATCTGCGGAGAAGAAGAAGACAACTAAACCAAAATCCATTGCAACCGGTGAGAAAAAGGTAAAAAAAGTTGCTGGAGGTGAAAAGAAATTGAAAAAATCAGCTTCAGCTACTGCGAGTGGTACCAAAAAAAGTGTTGAAAAGAAAAAGGTTGAAAAATCAAAAGTGAAAAGCATTAAGAAGACCAGTATTGTCAAGGCAAAACCAACAAAGCCAAAGGCAGCAGCGCCTAAAGCAAAAGTGCCAAAAGCCAAATCTACAACAGCGTCTGCGGCCAAACCAAAAAAAGTTGCTGCAGCCAAAAAGGCAAAGAAGTAAATTTCTTAAGTAACAAAAATTACTAGAGAAATACCTATATAAAATACAAAGTCCTTTTCAGGACTACAATTATTTAATTTTTGAGATAAGAAATGATTTCAGTCCATACATACATATATATGTATATATAGATAGCACGACATATAATTTCGTCATGTACAAAACTAAACATCAATTAATTCAATGGAAAATTGGAAATAAAAAAAAAACACCTTGAAATTATATGACCACACACTTAAGGTAAAAAGTCAACAAATCATAAGGCTCAGTTCAATATATCACATATGTATGCACGTACAAACATACATATGAATTACAGGCATGCCTTCATTTTTTTTGTTTTATTACAACGCTTATCAGTTATTTGCTCATATCACATACAAATTATCCTTCGCCACTTGAACCGTAATAAAATCTCTCATAAAATCAATTTTGCGGCCCTGAAAAGGGCCATTTTCTGTATGCATAACACATACATAATATGTATGAAAAAATTACTTTGAACTTGTGTATTTTGTTACTGCCTTGGTTCCTTCACTTACAGCGTGCTTAGCAAGCTCACCAGGTAACAATAAACGCACTGCAGTTTGAATTTCCCGACTGGTGATAGTTGAACGCTTGTTGTAGTGAGCCAAACGAGATGCTTCAGCAGCGATTCTTTCAAAGATATCATTCACGAAACTGTTCATAATGCTCATTGCCTTTGATGAAATTCCAGTATCGGGATGAACTTGTTTCAACACTTTGTAAATGTAAATGGCGTAACTTTCCTTCCTCTTGCGCTTCTTCTTCTTATCGTTCTTGGTAATATTTTTCTGTGCCTTTCCAGCCTTTTTCGCTGCTTTTCCACTAGTTTTAGGCGGCATTTTTACTATTATTTTCTTATACTTCAAAACACTTTTTATTTCTCACTGACGCGACCAAACGACTATGACAGACTGATGAAAATTCAATTCAATTTCAATTTTATTTGAACAAAAACTATACAATTGGTCTTACATGCTAAAAGCTTAAGCTAGCGGAAAAGGTGTTGGCTCAACAATAGGGGCCCAACGGATGTACAGTGTTTACAAGATTTACAATGTTATTTAAGTTAATGGTTTGATAATTTTTACATAATGGAGATCTTTTACATCGGGGTGTTCAATTCCGTGTGTCCTTGTTGGTCCTCTCGGGATGGGGGGTGATGGTGTGGCGGCCTATCTAGCCGCGATGTTGACTGCTATCACTACTTTGGTAGAAGTCATACGGTCCGTTGCTTGATGTCCTTGGGAATGTCTGCTCATTTAGCAGATTCAATGCGTTGAGGAATTGTTGTCCGGGAGTCGAACTTCTCAGGTCCCTGATAGCCATGTTTGGGTGATTTCCGATGTCGTGTAGTTGTCTCTGGAACAGTGTCACCAAGTATTGTTGCAAGGGGATGATGCGAGCTTCTTCGTAAAGTCTCCTGTTGTTGGGGTACTGCTGGCGGTCTCTGTCATAGGAGAGACCGGTGCATATTCGGAGTATCTTCCTCTCGAAGATCGAAAGCTTTTCCATGCTGGTCTTGGAGATGGTATGCCATATAGGAAACCCATACGCTATGATCGGCCGAATGAGTTGCTTGTAGAGTAGCAACTTCGTCTTCTGGCTTAGTCCGTTTTGTTTTTGCATAAGCGGGTAGATGCGATGGAATCCAAAACTGGCCTTTTTAAGGGTCAGCTTCGAGTGGTTGTTGAATTTCAGTTTCTCGGTGAAATTGACGCCGAGATACTTCACCTTGTCTACTGGCGTTATTGTCGCGCCATTCGGAAGCACGATTTTAATGCTCCGGCATGCCGTTACTGATCTGCATCTACCTCCGGATGGTCTTCTGAAGCACATGAGTATCGATTTCTCCGCATTTATTCGGATACCCCATTTGGTGTAGTAGTTGTACTTCTCTCTTTCTTGGTTTTCGACCCTCCGCGCTGCGATTTGCGGTGACATTGAAGTGGCGTATGTCAGTGAGTCATCTGCGAATAGACAACATCTAACTGTGTCGGCTAGAGGTGGTTGGTCTGCCGTGTAGATGTTGTACAGCTTTGGTCCCAGCTTTGATCCTTGGGCAACTCCTGCTTTGATGTTCCGTTCCGTTGACTGGCTGCCCTCTACCTGGACGTAAAACTTTCTAGAGTGAAGAAAGCTGTAGATCATTTTGATTAGGTTCGAGGGGAATCCCATCAGATTCATCTTGTAGACAAGTCCCTCTATCCAGACCGTGTCAAATGCTTTTTCCACGTCCAGAAAGCAGGCCACTGTGACTTGGTGGTTGTTCAGGCCAGCTACGACGTCATGTTGTAACTTCATTAAGGGATGCAGCGTCGAATGTTTTTCCCGGAATCCGTACTGTATATCCGGGATGATGTTAAGGTCGGTGGACCATCGCTTTAGCTTTATCGCTATCAGGTACTCCAGGATCTTGCTTATATTGCTCAAGAGCGATATAGGCCTGTATCCCGAAACACTAGAAGCGTTTCCCTTTTTGGGTATTGCAACAATTTTTGCAACTTTCCACTTACTTGGAAAGTAGCAATTGTTGATGCAATTGTTCATGACTATGGTGAGAAGTATCATCACCGCTTGTGGCATTCGTTTCAGGACAAAGTTCGATATTTTGTCGGCTCCGGCCGCTTTCCTTGTTATGCTGCGTTGAATGATTCCAGTGATTTCCTCTGTTGTTGTCAGCTCTTCATTTTCTGCTGGTTCATCGGCTGGATTTTCCTCGTTGAAGATAACGATTGGTGGGGATGGATTTCCAACGGTGCAGACGTAGCTATTGACTTCTGTGACAAATACTGGATCATCGGGTGGCGATGGTTGGAAGTTGCCTTCGAAGGATCTTGCGAGCGCTTCAGCTTTCTGGGCTGGAGTGCTTGCGTCTCCTTCACTTGTGGTTAGAGTTTCTGATAAACCCTTTTTATTACCGATGATCTGGTGTATTTGTCGGAACGTGTCAGGTCCTGGCCTTATTTGGCGAAGCTTGTTTTCCAACTGGGTGTTGTTGTGGTGGCGTACTGCATTCTGAAACATTATTTTAGTGCAGTTCAATTCACTCAGAACAGTTTGGTAGTCTCTGCTTTGTGTGTTCCAGTCCCTGCGGTATATCCGCTGTAGTCTCTTCCTTAACCTTTGCCTGTGGAGATAAAGGTTTTGGATATGAACTGGTAAGTGACTATACCTGTCTTTGCTCGTTCTTGGCCTTTTTTGTTGGTCCAAGGCACCGTTGATTGACTGCTCCAGTCCTCCAATTGCATCATCAATCTCTGTGTTGGTGAGGTTCCTTGTTGTTGATGGTATTTGGATGTTCCCCAGTACGTCTTCGTGCAGTTTGCCTATGTCCAGCTGATGAAAATTGATGAAGTCTCCTTCTGGTCGGCTGTTGGTGAAAATTGGCTGTTGAAGATTGATTATTAGCTGGACAGCCTCATGGTCAGAATCGCTGCCTAATGTTTTGCAGGAGTAGTTCCTTATTTCTGGGAGGATATTCACCAGGTTGGAGGTTGCTATGAAAAAATCGATTGTTGATGGTGTTCGCGGGAATGTTGGCTTTGGTTGTGAGATCGCAACCAATGAATGCCTGTCGGCATTATCATCCAGCCATTTGGCGATAGTTCTACCCTGCGCGTCAACCTCCGTGTCCTCCCACATTGGATGTCTTGCGTTGAAGTCTCCACCTATAAGTCCATAGGTATGCCTTGAAAGAAGTGCATTTACTGCTTCTAGGTCATGTTGCATGTTCGTATCGCTGCCGTTTTGGCCGTATATGCTCAAGACCAGCAATGTTTCCGTGGGGGTCACCTGGATCTCGACTCCTGTCGCTTCAAATGATCTGAGCTCCGGCATTGTGACATTAGTGGATTTGATGGTCTTCTTGATGAGGACGGCTGTACCCCGTTTCCCTTCGGTGATGTCAGATCTGAAAATATAAAAATCTTTATACTGTACCTTATCTCTCTTAGTAAGACATGTTTCGCTAAGCAAAACGATGTCGGGTTTATTAGTTTTCAGGAACAGACTGAGTGCTGTTCGTCTTACTAAGCTGCGCACTGAATTCACGTTGTACGCTATAATATGCAGTCGTTTTAGACGTTGCATATTTCAAATAAAAACGTGGCCAGCGCCACGGACTTTTGGTTCTCACTGAGGTTCCTGTATCCCGCTGGGATAGCGCTGCGAGCCTTGCCAATGAGTGTGGTGAGGTCTGCACCAAACACTCTCTGCACCTCGTTGTTCAGGTTGATGTTTCCCTGCCCAGGTTTGATGTTTGGCTGCGGTTTGGTCGAGTTTTTGGGTGATGCGGTCTGTGGTTTGGCTGGGTTTGTAGCTGCTGCCGGCTGTGGTCGCTGCGTGTTGGTGTTTAGTTTCGCTACAGTCGAGAAACTCAGTGCTGGACGGGTAAGGGCACAGGCAGATTTGGCTGCAAACTCGTGCTGCGCCTTCTTAGCTGCTATGGCTTGCGCTTTTTCTGCGATCTTCGCTTTATACAAGGGACACCCTTTGTAGCTAGCTGGATGCCCTTTGCTTTTGCAGTTGGCACAGAATACCTCGGCTCCTGTTGTCTCCTTTCGCTCACACTCTCCTGGGTTGTGTTTCGAGTCACACTTAACACACACATATTCCATCCCGCAGTTGGATGCAACATGTCCGAATCTCTGGCAATTCTTGCACTGCACAATATCCTTTGTTTTCAGTGGTTGCCAGCTTACGCTCTGATCGAGGATCATCGTCTTCTTGGAGACCTCTGCCAATGATGCTGATTTTTCAATTTCAACAACGTGGTAGTTTGTTTGTGCATCCTTAGTTTTAGTAGATCGTAAGGTCGACACTTTGATGGCTGGGACTTCTTTGGCGATGAGTCCATCTTTGATCTCATCTTCCGTGTAGGAAGCATGAATGCCTTTAACGACAAGGATGTTCTTCCTGTCAGTTTTCGGGGTGTAAGTGAAGTTGTTGATTTTTCTTTGCTTTAGGAGCAACTTAATTTTTTCGAACCCTTCACGAGTCTGTGTGTTTATTACTGTTTTTCCTTTGGGCAGGTTCTTAATACAGATGCTAACGTTATTGTTTTTGGCGTAACGTGAGATTTCGGCCACGTTTGCTGAAAAACACGTGATAGGTGGCATCGCTGGCGCCTTCGTTGTCACAGAGGTAGGATTCTGTACTGTTGGTTGGGTTGGTTTGGTCGGTGGGGTTGGCTGGGTTGGCTGGGTCGGTTGAGTTGGTTTGGTCGGTGGGGTTGGCTGGATCGGTGGGGTTGGCTGGATCGGTGGGGTTGGCTGGATCGGTGGGGTTGGCTGGATCGGTAGGGTTGGCTGGATCGTCCTGGTCTTCTTCGACGGCGTTGGAGATGTCTTCTTAAGACACCTCTTTTGCCCTGGTTCAGGTGATGGTGATGGACATAAATCATCTTCCACCATTTGATTGTTTCCGCTGGGAGGCGGAGACTCGGGTGCGGACTCGGACTCGCTCGACATACTTACGGCATCCGAGTCCGCCATGTCGTCCTCTTCGTCCGACAATCTTTGTAGCAGATCCCGAATTCTTCTACCGAATTTGGGACCGGCTTCCTTTTTCAAGGTTCTTATGAGGCCCACGATCACCTCGAAGGCCTCATTGGCTGTTTTCGGCTGCTCCATGGCTGCCTTACGCTCCACACTCTCTCTAGCACCTTTTTCTTCACTAATGACGTTCCCGGAATTTATCACAATATTGTTTCTTGGGTCACTGTCGGTTTCCTTCATCCAACGATGAGAGGGTAATTAGCAGTAATTTGCTGGTTTTGTGTTGCGGTAACTAGTTTACTAATTATCTGTGGTCCGTACGTCCGTGCACTATGACTGTCGACTGATCACTGACTGATGAAAATTTTAAAATTCCATCAAAGATATTCATTAATTGAACGACTTTTTCTCATACACGTGCTAAGAGAAAAGTGCTAACACGGTGTTCACTCACTAGCATATATAGGAGAATTCTTCCACAGCTGAACGCATTCAGCATTCGACAGTGACACATCGCGTGTGAAGAATTTTTGTGGTAGTGTTTTAACTTGTAAAAAAAAATATAAAATAAATATGTCTGGTCGTGGTAAAGGTGGCAAAGTGAAGGGAAAGGCAAAGTCGCGCTCAAATCGTGCTGGATTACAATTCCCTGTTGGACGTATTCATCGTTTGTTGCGCAAGGGCAACTATGCTGAACGCGTTGGTGCCGGTGCTCCAGTATATCTAGCAGCTGTAATGGAATATTTGGCTGCTGAAGTTTTGGAATTGGCGGGAAATGCTGCACGTGACAATAAGAAGACAAGAATAATTCCGCGTCATTTACAATTGGCAATTCGTAATGATGAAGAATTAAATAAACTTCTATCTGGTGTTACAATTGCACAAGGTGGTGTTCTGCCAAATATTCAAGCTGTTTTGTTGCCAAAGAAAACCGAAAAGAGTGCTTAAATGGGCTAATTACGAATTTTGACAACCAAAAAAAAAAACCGTCCTTTTCAGGACGACAAAAAATTCTTCAAGATTATTAGACAATTTCAATTTTCTTATTGTATGTATTCATAATTTGAGAGTACCTAAAAAAAGGTAAAAACCATAAAAAGGGTATAAATAATCAGTAAAATAATAAAATAAAATAAGTGACCAGTCAGTGAAAACTACACACGCCCATATATATACGACGCTATGGCATACGTATGTGTATATTTTTCCGTCCGTCGCAGGCGGCCATTTTGTTATTCACCCAAATGACGCCATCTTCAATCCATGCACACAAAAAAAGTGTATTTTTTTTTTTAAATTTATTCTCTTTCTAGGTAGATTTGAGTTATGTTGTAAAAATTGCTTTTACGATCAATTATCACTTAAGATACATTTTTGTGGTCCTGAAAAGGACCGATTGGTAGCAATAAAAATAATGCAAATCTGAAAATGTTGATCGATTTAACCTCCGAAACCGTAGAGAGTGCGTCCTTGTCTTTTCAATGCATATACAACATCCATTGCAGTGACTGTCTTACGTTTTGCGTGTTCAGTATAAGTGACAGCATCACGGATGACATTTTCCAAAAACACTTTCAATACACCACGTGTTTCTTCGTAAATTAAACCAGAAATACGTTTCACTCCACCGCGTCGAGCTAAACGACGAATTGCTGGCTTAGTTATACCTTGGATGTTATCACGCAACACTTTACGATGACGTTTAGCACCACCTTTGCCCAGACCTTTTCCTCCTTTACCACGACCAGTCATTTTGAAAATTCACTTAATTATTTTAACACAACAGCACAAGAAGAAAACCAAACTGCTTCTGCTTCCAACTGGGAAATGACACCAGTATATATGCTAAAAAAAAATCTCTTCTTGAATAGGGGAACACGAAAGTAGGGGAAAAATTTCAGTTTGTAGAGAAGAACAGAAAAACAGACGAACAGAAACAAGCGTCACCAGTTAATGCATATAGGTGAGATAGGATTCGCGCCTTTAATATAAATAATCAGTGAAGTGAAGTGAATTGAATTGCATTTTTTGTCTTTCTCCGTTTTGAATTTGTTCTTTTTCGAAATGGCTCGTACTAAGCAAACTGCACGTAAATCGACTGGTGGAAAGGCGCCAAGGAAACAACTTGCAACAAAAGCAGCTCGCAAGAGCGCTCCAGCTACGGGTGGTGTTAAGAAACCACATCGTTATCGTCCTGGTACAGTTGCTCTTCGTGAAATTCGTCGCTATCAAAAGAGCACTGAATTGTTGATTCGCAAATTACCTTTCCAGCGATTAGTTCGTGAAATTGCTCAAGATTTCAAGACAGATTTGCGATTCCAGAGTTCAGCAGTGATGGCACTCCAGGAAGCCAGTGAAGCTTATTTGGTTGGTCTCTTTGAAGATACCAATTTGTGCGCCATTCATGCCAAGCGAGTGACCATTATGCCAAAAGACATTCAATTGGCTCGTCGTATTCGTGGTGAACGTGCTTAAATATTAAATCATAATATTTCTTAATCGGTCCTTTTCAGGACCACAAATACATATAAAAAGAGATTTTTACGAATTTAGTTTATGTATTTTTGGTTTACATAACACAAAACATGCTCATGGGAACTCGTATGATAAGAAGTAGCAATAAAATGAACGATTCTCAGCACCTATTTATTACTTCCGATATGAGTATGATAAATAATCTACTTACATATATGCAATATACACAATTTGTGGGATGATTATTTTATAAACTAATAAATACGTTATTTCTGATTGCTCTGAAATGAAAAGAACTGTAATGGAGAATTAGTGTAGCAAAGGAATATCATATGCACACATATGCATATGGACAATGTACATATGTATATACATATATTTATTAGCAATGAGGATAATCTTCTCTGAATGACAAATACCCTTAGAATATATCCCCGATTAAAATAATATCTATTGCAATTGTCAAAATTCATCCATGAAATTTTATCCTCCATTTTCATACTCTACTTGGTGCAAGAATGAAAATATTATCTGGAGGAATACGTCAAACTAAAATAAAATGATACGTAAAAATGTCGTATTCTTACATATGTATGTATATTAATTAATAGAAATGATTTCATATTCTCTGTAATATTATCATAAACTAAATAAACGAGGAAGCTATTACAGAATAATACACTAAACATACGTATTCTATATTCTCTTCTGTGGGAACAAAACCTATGGGCTCGTAGATGAGTTTCTTCATTCATTATAACATTTCTAATGTGATTTTACCGCATATGACATATTCACATTAGTTTATAATCTGAAGTCATTATTTAGAATATTTATATATATGAATATATTATTAAAAAGCTATCAATGGAAATGCATCCTTTTTTAACAAATCGAAATCATTGACCGAAAGTGAAAAGATCGTTTCATTTCTCGATAATGTTTCATTTAATTCATAGGCAAATATTGACTTTCTATTTGATTGAAATGATTGCAATTAATATATGAATTGCCTAGTTTATAGTAAAAACAAAAATCGGTAAATAACTAATGATATTGTTTGAATAATTGCATTTTTAAAGGCATGTGACGTAAGAAACTAATGAAACATAAACTTTAATATGCTCACACATCGTGGTCATAAGAGAAATGAGTAGGTAATTATTTGTTATAGAAGAAAGCGTACTATACGCATTAAATTGAATAATAAATTCTTGTGATTTTCATTTCAGGTATACATAAAAGTATTATTTTCCATGAAATTAAAGTATACAACTCGTCAAATATGCTCAAATAAATGAAATTTTTGCGTACCATTCTACTAGTTGATTCTCATATAATTAAGGCCGTGTGGTATTGGCCAGATGGTTGAAAACTAAAACAGTGATTATTCAAGTGTTCATTGAGTAAAGACGAGAATAAAAGTTAATTTATAATTAAAATGGCTGATACAGTTACTGCTGCTGCTCCTGCAATTGTTGCCGAAAAGAAGGCAAAGAAGGTTCCTGCTGCTGGCTCTAAGAAACCAAAATCAACTCCAACTCATCCCCCTACACAGCAAATGGTAGATGCTGCCATTAAAACATTGAAGGAACGCGGTGGTTCTTCGCTTTTGGCAATCAAGAAGTACATCGCGGCCACATATAAAGTTGATGTACAAAAGCTTGCTCCATTTATTAAGAAATATTTAAAAGGTGCTGTGACTAGTGGTAAATTAGTGCAAACAAAAGGAAAAGGTGCAGCTGGGTCGTTCAAATTGTCTACAGCGGCTAATAAGGAACCAAAAGTAAAATCTGCGGAGAAGAAGAAGACAACTAAACCAAAATCCATTGCAACCGGTGAGAAAAAGGTAAAAAAAGTTGCTGGAGGTGAAAAGAAATTGAAAAAATCAGCTTCAGCTACTGCGAGTGGTACCAAAAAAAGTGTTGAAAAGAAAAAGGTTGAAAAATCAAAAGTGAAAAGCATTAAGAAGACCAGTATTGTCAAGGCAAAACCAACAAAGCCAAAGGCAGCAGCGCCTAAAGCAAAAGTGCCAAAAGCCAAATCTACAACAGCGTCTGCGGCCAAACCAAAAAAAGTTGCTGCAGCCAAAAAGGCAAAGAAGTAAATTTCTTAAGTAACAAAAATTACTAGAGAAATACCTATATAAAATACAAAGTCCTTTTCAGGACTACAATTATTTAATTTTTGAGATAAGAAATGATTTCAGTCCATACATACATATATATGTATATATAGATAGCACGACATATAATTTCGTCATGTACAAAACTAAACATCAATTAATTCAATGGAAAATTGGAAATAAAAAAAAAACACCTTGAAATTATATGACCACACACTTAAGGTAAAAAGTCAACAAATCATAAGGCTCAGTTCAATATATCACATATGTATGCACGTACAAACATACATATGAATTACAGGCATGCCTTCATTTTTTTTGTTTTATTACAACGCTTATCAGTTATTTGCTCATATCACATACAAATTATCCTTCGCCACTTGAACCGTAATAAAATCTCTCATAAAATCAATTTTGCGGCCCTGAAAAGGGCCATTTTCTGTATGCATAACACATACATAATATGTATGAAAAAATTACTTTGAACTTGTGTATTTTGTTACTGCCTTGGTTCCTTCACTTACAGCGTGCTTAGCAAGCTCACCAGGTAACAATAAACGCACTGCAGTTTGAATTTCCCGACTGGTGATAGTTGAACGCTTGTTGTAGTGAGCCAAACGAGATGCTTCAGCAGCGATTCTTTCAAAGATATCATTCACGAAACTGTTCATAATGCTCATTGCCTTTGATGAAATTCCAGTATCGGGATGAACTTGTTTCAACACTTTGTAAATGTAAATGGCGTAACTTTCCTTCCTCTTGCGCTTCTTCTTCTTATCGTTCTTGGTAATATTTTTCTGTGCCTTTCCAGCCTTTTTCGCTGCTTTTCCACTAGTTTTAGGCGGCATTTTTACTATTATTTTCTTATACTTCAAAACACTTTTTATTTCTCACTGACGCGACCAAACGACTATGACAGACTGATGAAAATTTTAAAATTCCATCAAAGATATTCATTAATTGAACGACTTTTTCTCATACACGTGCTAAGAGAAAAGTGCTAACACGGTGTTCACTCACTAGCATATATAGGAGAATTCTTCCACAGCTGAACGCATTCAGCATTCGACAGTGACACATCGCGTGTGAAGAATTTTTGTGGTAGTGTTTTAACTTGTAAAAAAAAATATAAAATAAATATGTCTGGTCGTGGTAAAGGTGGCAAAGTGAAGGGAAAGGCAAAGTCGCGCTCAAATCGTGCTGGATTACAATTCCCTGTTGGACGTATTCATCGTTTGTTGCGCAAGGGCAACTATGCTGAACGCGTTGGTGCCGGTGCTCCAGTATATCTAGCAGCTGTAATGGAATATTTGGCTGCTGAAGTTTTGGAATTGGCGGGAAATGCTGCACGTGACAATAAGAAGACAAGAATAATTCCGCGTCATTTACAATTGGCAATTCGTAATGATGAAGAATTAAATAAACTTCTATCTGGTGTTACAATTGCACAAGGTGGTGTTCTGCCAAATATTCAAGCTGTTTTGTTGCCAAAGAAAACCGAAAAGAGTGCTTAAATGGGCTAATTACGAATTTTGACAACCAAAAAAAAAAACCGTCCTTTTCAGGACGACAAAAAATTCTTCAAGATTATTAGACAATTTCAATTTTCTTGTATGTATTCATAATTTGAGAGTACCTAAAAAAAGGTAAAAACCATAAAAAGGGTATAAATAATCAGTAAAATAATAAAATAAAATAAGTGACCAGTCAGTGAAAACTACACACGCCCATATATATACGACGCTATGGCATACGTATGTGTATATTTTTCCGTCCGTCGCAGGCGGCCATTTTGTTATTCACCCAAATGACGCCATCTTCAATCCATGCACACAAAAAAAGTGTATTTTTTTTTTTAAATTTATTCTCTTTCTAGGTAGATTTGAGTTATGTTGTAAAAATTGCTTTTACGATCAATTATCACTTAAGATACATTTTTGTGGTCCTGAAAAGGACCGATTGGTAGCAATAAAAATAATGCAAATCTGAAAATGTTGATCGATTTAACCTCCGAAACCGTAGAGAGTGCGTCCTTGTCTTTTCAATGCATATACAACATCCATTGCAGTGACTGTCTTACGTTTTGCGTGTTCAGTATAAGTGACAGCATCACGGATGACATTTTCCAAAAACACTTTCAATACACCACGTGTTTCTTCGTAAATTAAACCAGAAATACGTTTCACTCCACCGCGTCGAGCTAAACGACGAATTGCTGGCTTAGTTATACCTTGGATGTTATCACGCAACACTTTACGATGACGTTTAGCACCACCTTTGCCCAGACCTTTTCCTCCTTTACCACGACCAGTCATTTTGAAAATTCACTTAATTATTTTAACACAACAGCACAAGAAGAAAACCAAACTGCTTCTGCTTCCAACTGGGAAATGACACCAGTATATATGCTAAAAAAAAATCTCTTCTTGAATAGGGGAACACGAAAGTAGGGGAAAAATTTCAGTTTGTAGAGAAGAACAGAAAAACAGACGAACAGAAACAAGCGTCACCAGTTAATGCATATAGGTGAGATAGGATTCGCGCCTTTAATATAAATAATCAGTGAAGTGAAGTGAATTGAATTGCATTTTTTGTCTTTCTCCGTTTTGAATTTGTTCTTTTTCGAAATGGCTCGTACTAAGCAAACTGCACGTAAATCGACTGGTGGAAAGGCGCCAAGGAAACAACTTGCAACAAAAGCAGCTCGCAAGAGCGCTCCAGCTACGGGTGGTGTTAAGAAACCACATCGTTATCGTCCTGGTACAGTTGCTCTTCGTGAAATTCGTCGCTATCAAAAGAGCACTGAATTGTTGATTCGCAAATTACCTTTCCAGCGATTAGTTCGTGAAATTGCTCAAGATTTCAAGACAGATTTGCGATTCCAGAGTTCAGCAGTGATGGCACTCCAGGAAGCCAGTGAAGCTTATTTGGTTGGTCTCTTTGAAGATACCAATTTGTGCGCCATTCATGCCAAGCGAGTGACCATTATGCCAAAAGACATTCAATTGGCTCGTCGTATTCGTGGTGAACGTGCTTAAATATTAAATCATAATATTTCTTAATCGGTCCTTTTCAGGACCACAAATACATATAAAAAGAGATTTTTACGAATTTAGTTTATGTATTTTTGGTTTACATAACACAAAACATGCTCATGGGAACTCGTATGATAAGAAGTAGCAATAAAATGAACGATTCTCAGCACCTATTTATTACTTCCGATATGAGTATGATAAATAATCTACTTACATATATGCAATATACACAATTTGTGGGATGATTATTTTATAAACTAATAAATACGTTATTTCTGATTGCTCTGAAATGAAAAGAACTGTAATGGAGAATTAGTGTAGCAAAGGAATATCATATGCACACATATGCATATGGACAATGTACATATGTATATACATATATTTATTAGCAATGAGGATAATCTTCTCTGAATGACAAATACCCTTAGAATATATCCCCGATTAAAATAATATCTATTGCAATTGTCAAAATTCATCCATGAAATTTTATCCTCCATTTTCATACTCTACTTGGTGCAAGAATGAAAATATTATCTGGAGGAATACGTCAAACTAAAATAAAATGATACGTAAAAATGTCGTATTCTTACATATGTATGTATATTAATTAATAGAAATGATTTCATATTCTCTGTAATATTATCATAAACTAAATAAACGAGGAAGCTATTACAGAATAATACACTAAACATACGTATTCTATATTCTCTTCTGTGGGAACAAAACCTATGGGCTCGTAGATGAGTTTCTTCATTCATTATAACATTTCTAATGTGATTTTACCGCATATGACATATTCACATTAGTTTATAATCTGAAGTCATTATTTAGAATATTTATATATATGAATATATTATTAAAAAGCTATCAATGGAAATGCATCCTTTTTTAACAAATCGAAATCATTGACCGAAAGTGAAAAGATCGTTTCATTTCTCGATAATGTTTCATTTAATTCATAGGCAAATATTGACTTTCTATTTGATTGAAATGATTGCAATTAATATATGAATTGCCTAGTTTATAGTAAAAACAAAAATCGGTAAATAACTAATGATATTGTTTGAATAATTGCATTTTTAAAGGCATGTGACGTAAGAAACTAATGAAACATAAACTTTAATATGCTCACACATCGTGGTCATAAGAGAAATGAGTAGGTAATTATTTGTTATAGAAGAAAGCGTACTATACGCATTAAATTGAATAATAAATTCTTGTGATTTTCATTTCAGGTATACATAAAAGTATTATTTTCCATGAAATTAAAGTATACAACTCGTCAAATATGCTCAAATAAATGAAATTTTTGCGTACCATTCTACTAGTTGATTCTCATATAATTAAGGCCGTGTGGTATTGGCCAGATGGTTGAAAACTAAAACAGTGATTATTCAAGTGTTCATTGAGTAAAGACGAGAATAAAAGTTAATTTATAATTAAAATGGCTGATACAGTTACTGCTGCTGCTCCTGCAATTGTTGCCGAAAAGAAGACAAAGAAGGTTCCTGCTGCTGGCTCTAAGAAACCAAAATCAACTCCAACTCATCCCCCTACACAGCAAATGGTAGATGCTGCCATTAAAACATTGAAGGAACGCGGTGGTTCTTCGCTTTTGGCAATCAAGAAGTACATCGCGGCCACATATAAAGTTGATGTACAAAAGCTTGCTCCATTTATTAAGAAATATTTAAAAGGTGCTGTGACTAGTGGTAAATTAGTGCAAACAAAAGGAAAAGGTGCAGCTGGGTCGTTCAAATTGTCTACAGCGGCTAATAAGGAACCAAAAGTAAAATCTGCGGAGAAGAAGAAGACAACTAAACCAAAATCCATTGCAACCGGTGAGAAAAAGGTAAAAAAAGTTGCTGGAGGTGAAAAGAAATTGAAAAAATCAGCTTCAGCTACTGCGAGTGGTACCAAAAAAAGTGTTGAAAAGAAAAAGGTTGAAAAATCAAAAGTGAAAAGCATTAAGAAGACCAGTATTGTCAAGGCAAAACCAACAAAGCCAAAGGCAGCAGCGCCTAAAGCAAAAGTGCCAAAAGCCAAATCTACAACAGCGTCTGCGGCCAAACCAAAAAAAGTTGCTGCAGCCAAAAAGGCAAAGAAGTAAATTTCTTAAGTAACAAAAATTACTAGAGAAATACCTATATAAAATACAAAGTCCTTTTCAGGACTACAATTATTTAATTTTTGAGATAAGAAATGATTTCAGTCCATACATACATATATATGTATATATAGATAGCACGACATATAATTTCGTCATGTACAAAACTAAACATCAATTAATTCAATGGAAAATTGGAAATAAAAAAAAAACACCTTGAAATTATATGACCACACACTTAAGGTAAAAAGTCAACAAATCATAAGGCTCAGTTCAATATATCACATATGTATGCACGTACAAACATACATATGAATTACAGGCATGCCTTCATTTTTTTTGTTTTATTACAACGCTTATCAGTTATTTGCTCATATCACATACAAATTATCCTTCGCCACTTGAACCGTAATAAAATCTCTCATAAAATCAATTTTGCGGCCCTGAAAAGGGCCATTTTCTGTATGCATAACACATACATAATATGTATGAAAAAATTCAGTCGTTCACAGATCGTTGAACAGTGCAGATGTGTTTCGACTAATTTAAAGTAAATCAAGTGATAAGCAAGAAAAGTGAAGTAGTGTAATTGGTACGAGGATCCGCAGCAAGTACTTGGCCGAACAAGTAGCGTCTACAGCCGTGACGCATAGGGGCACGGGTTCGAAGCCCAGTGGGGGCGGACAGTTTTTCTTTTTTTTTTTTTTCTTTCTTACACTAAGTACGTGAGTCCCTAGAATGGAAGGGAACGGGCAGCCCGATCGCCGAGGAACGGACGGGGAACATCAACCGGTGGCCGAAGTGTCACGCCACCAACCAACGGTGTCCCAAGAAGGCACGTCGAAGAGGAGGAGAAAGAAGCGCATCTCCAAAAGTGCAAAACGTCGCCTCACTGACACGTCACTAGAAAGACGGCAGGAGGGAGAAAGCGCTGCAGCTACGTCATCTAATGAGACGGCAGCCGAGGGCGAAACAGAGGATGACGGGTACTCCTATGTATCTGACGGGAGGGAAGGGCGGTTCGCTATTAGCAGTAATAGCTTTGAATCGATGCCCTCCGACACAGAGGAAGAAGTAGAGGCAATAATTCGTGCCAAAGAAGACAAAGTCTCTAATTTGCAGGAGGAAACTGACAAACTCCTTCAAGAAATTAGAGCACTTCGGGCAAGTAACCTTGAAAGGAGAAGGATCGAGGATGAGCTAGAACTACAAGGGCTCAGACAACAACAACAACAGCTGGCAAAGCCAACCCAGCCACAAAAGCAACAACAACAACAGCAAAAAACAACACAACAGCTGAAGCAGCAACAACATGCAGCTGCTTTGCAGCAACAGAAGTCTGCAACACAACAGCTGAAACAGCCAGCAGCTCAACAACATCTGCACGTAACAACACAGCAGAAACAGAAGCAACATCAGGCAACAGTTCAGCAACATCACCATTCAGCAGCACAACAAAACAAGCAGACGCAACAGATAGCAGCGCAACAACAAAAACAGCAGTCAGCAGTACACCAGCAGCCAAAAAAGAACGAGAAAGTGCCACCCATCAACTTGTTCAAGACGGATATTATACAAACTGCGCAGGTATGTAGGCGGGCCATAGGTAGTGGCAATTTTAGCATTAAGAAAAATAAAGGATTTGAAAAATATTCTATCCGCTGTAAGACCGTAGAGCATCACAAAGCTCTTAAGACGTGTCTATCGCGTTCGACGACGCAGTTCTTCTCCTTCACACCGAAGGGAGAAAAAAATCAATCCAAACTATTAAAGATCGCCGCACCGCTCGAAGCGGATGATATCTTCCAACTGCTCAAAGAGCAAGTGTGTGACGGTCTCGAGTTCGTAGGGGTCAAGCCCTTCACCACAGCTAAGGCAAAAAGAGAGGGGCGGAAATTACCGTTCTTTATTGTACAGCTGTCACCCAACAGCAAAATAGATAAGTTGAATGACATAAAAACATTAGCTGACTATGATTGCGTCTGGGAAAGCATAAGAAGGCGCGACGGCATTCTCCAATGCGTTCGTTGCCAAAGGTTTGGGCACGCCGCGTCGAACTGCCAAATGCAGCCTCGATGCGTGAAGTGCAGTGGAAAACACAAGGCGGAGGATTGCCCATTGGGGAAAGAGGGAGCAGCTGACAAAAGTCAGCTCAAGTGCGTACTCTGCGGGAACGCGGGGCACACCGCCAACTATCGGGGTTGCCCTAAGTTCCAGGAGCTTAAAACAAAAACAGTTCTGCAGAAGCAGCCCCCAGTGAAAAATCCACTCGGGGCAGCCATACCCGTCACCCCTCAATTGACCTACGCCCAAATGGCGTCTGGCCAGAGGAATACGGAAAAGCAGCAACTACCAAAGGTAGCGCCGCAAGTCTCAGTGCCAAGGGCACACGATCCAACGCCCGATTGGAAATCCTCCATTGAAAGGCGTATGGATCGGTTAGAGGAGCAGGTAAGCCAAATTCTGGCGCTCCTGCAGAACCAAGCACGTCACCAGTCATGATGGCTGCGCAGACGGAGAGTACCTATAAGATCCTTGCAGTGAATGCAAATTCATTGATAAGGATCCCGCGAAAAAACGAGCTCTATAGATTGTTGGACGATCAAAGCCCAGAGCTATTTCTGATTAGCGAAACCAAGCTAACCCAGAGAGGCACACTGGAGCACAGTAATTATAATGTTATTAGAAGAGACCGGCCCAACTCCAATGGTGGAGGCGGTGTTGCGATCTTCATTAAAAATAACATTAAACACAAAGTTGTGTATAGTAGTGAAGTTCGACGGTTTCAGGAGTTGGAGGCCTGCACCGTGTGCATTTCTCTCCGCAGTGGAAAGAAGCTGTATGCGGTGTCGGTCTACTCCTCCGGCTGCCCTAGTTCCAGAACGACTATATCAGAGCTCGATTCACTCTTTCGATGTCTAAGACTGGACTCGGAGGAGAACTATTTCATTTTGGCCGGGGACTTAAATGCCCGACATGGATATTGGGGAAACATAGTTTCCAATTATAGAGGGGACCAGCTTTACAACTGGTATTGCTTACACAGTGTCGAGTATAGACTCGATTTGAAGGCAACAGAGATCTCGTCATACCCCAGAAGCGGTTCATATCTGGATCTCCTGCTATTTGACGCAAGACTGCAGCTGACAGACACAAACTCACAAACGGTAAACTGTTTGAACACTTTCGTGTATCTCAGTGACCATTGCGGACTCAGTGCCGAAATCAAGATCCCCAACGATATTGCGGAATTAGGAGAGTTTGTTCAAACGTATCCCTACAATTACAGTAGAACACGCTGGACACGCTTCTCCAGACAAATGACGAGAGCAGTCTCCTCGAATGCGCTCCACATACCGTCCAATAGAAACTTGTCAAACGAGGAGATTGACATGTATCTTAAACAATTGGACGAGACAGTAAAACGAACAATGGACAGTACTATACCACGGTATACACGCACAAATAACGAAAACTTATATCGCAATGCGACAATTGACGCACTCCACCAACAAAAAAGTAGACTGCTGTCAAGATTAAAAACCTTGTATAGACGTTTTACTGACAGACGAGATGAGGAAATTAGGACACTGAAATCGCTCATTAAGAACATTCAAACACTAATTGTCCAAAATTACAGAGTTTCTGTTAACTTGCATTGGAACAATAAGATTCGGGCTGTTAGATCCAACAACCCGAGCATGTTCCCGCAAATAAACAAATTCTTTCGCAGTAAGCGTAGCGATCTTCCGTGTCTTAAGCTCCCCAGAACGACGGACAACGAACAAATACTGACTACAGCAGGTATTGATCCGGATAACGCGGTACTCGACGATAACTTCTTTGTGGTCGAAGACCCGCAAGAAAAAATGGAGGTACTAGGCGCGGTCTTTCAGGAAGTGTATAAGGTGAATGAGAGTGTTCGCCCGAGCCACGACCTGGAGAATCGCGTACAATCTAGCAACTCGCAACTTCGAGAAGACATGCAACAATGGCGATCTGAGAACATCGGCTTTGTCGTGTTCAATGAAGATAACATGGCAGATAATGTCGTCGCCGACGAAGGAGTTCATATCCCGTTCATATCGAAGACAGAGCTCCAAGCGGTCTTCGAATCACTTAAGAAGAAAAAGTCAGTTGGAATCGACGGGATCTCGAACATTGTGCTAAGACATCTCCCCCTAGATGTGGTTAATATGTACACTATCCTGTTTAACAATGCTCTGAATAATGCACATTATCCGGAGCATTGGAAAACTGCGATTGTGCAACCCATATCCAAGCGAGGTAAAGATTCTTCGAATCCGTGCAACCTCCGGTCAATTAGTCTCCTTCCGAACATCAGCAAGGTATTCGAGAAGGTGATAAATAGAGCTCTGACCAACTGGACAGAGGACAAACATATTATTCCGGATAACCAATTCGGTTTCAAAGCGGGGCATGACACTATTCATGCCGCGTCGAAACTGGTGTCGGATATCCAATGGAACAAGAGCCAGAAACAATGTACGGGTGCCTGCCTGATTGACCTGGAGAAGGCCTTCGACACCGTATGGTTAGAAGGACTTTTTTACAAGCTCAATGGGCTAGGCATTAGTAAACCACTGCTGTACCTACTGTGTAACATGCTTACTGGCAGAAGGTTCGTCGTCAAGAATGGCAATGTGACCTCTGCAGGTACATTTGAAGTAAAAAATGGTCTCCAACAGGGTGCCGTTAATTCGCCGATCCTGTTCAACATTTTCTTGAGCGATCTAATAAGTTCTCTTCCTCACGTAATTGCGTACGCCGACGATTTGATCGTGTACAGATCAGGCAAAAAGATCGAGGACATCACTACTCTCGCGCAGGGTGACTTCGACTCATTCATGAGAAGTTGCGATGACTGGAAGTTGAATATCAACTTTCAGAAGTCGGAAACCATACTGTTCAGGACCCCGTTGTATAAGGCTTCGGCGGATACAAAAAAGAATTGGCGAAAGTTCTCAATTGTTGGGCGTCACGGGCAACCACTGGCGCAAAGGACTGTAGTCAGATACCTGGGGATCTGGCTAGATCATTATCTATATTTTAACAAACATGTAGATGCTGCTCTAGCCCGAGCCCGAGGCGCTTTCGCTCTTACAAAGAGACTGTTTTACAACAGCCAACTCGATGCGAGGGTGAAGGTGATCTGCTACATGGCCCTCATCCGGCCAATGCTCACCTATGGCTGTCCCGTGTGGTTCAACGTGAGTGCAAGCTTGATGGAAAAGATTCGGGTGTTTGAGAGGGCTTGTCTTAGGGCTTGCCTTCGCCTTTACAGAACACCAGAGTCCCAGTACAGAAAATTCTACTCTAACGAGGTATTATACAACGGGGCGAACCTGATACGAGTGGACAATTTCCTGGTGAAGATGATTCGAAGTCATACTGCCAGAGCGATGAACTCGATCAATAACTTGATCTCAGGGGCTTACTACCCCAATCCTCAGTACCACGAAAGGGTACGTCATAACGGCTTCGTCCCCCCAGAAGCATTCCTCCATTTTGATAAGCACGGTCTGATACAAGACAAGAATGCGGTACCGCTTCTCTTTCACATCGCCCGTTCAACTGTGGATGGGCGACTCAACTACGACCGTTCCGTCGCACGACGAGCTGAGGAGGGTCTCCTCCGCTTTAGTACGGCGGTATCAAGGCGAGATGTTCGGGATGTTGGATTGCAACATCAAAAATTCTGGTGGTTAGGGAGTGAGGGAACTCCCTCGTCGAACCATTTAGACCCGGGGTAGAGGTAGTACAGATCCCCTTATGGGATGCAGTCGGTCTCTGTCTTGCAGCGGAGTGATTGAAATCTATCTGCCGCAACCTACGGCCGACCTACATACTTAGCTTAGGGTAGTTTAAGGTAGAATAAGTTTAAAAAAAAAAAAAAAAAAAAAAAAAAAAAAAAAAAAAAAAAATATAAAAAAAAAAAAAAAAAAAAATAAAAAAAAAAAAAAAAAAAAAAAAAAAAAATTTAAAAGGGTATTTATGTCTATATACATGTTATATGGACGTATATACCACTGTATATAGATTATATAGATGCATATATGTACATGATTTTGTATAGCTGTTTATACAAGACGTATGTATATATATGTAGTGTAGGTAATAAGTTAGTTTGTAAGTCTAGTTAAGTTTTATTTAGTTTTAATTTTATTTTAAGGTAGAATTTAAGTTAGTATAATTTTCACACAAATGTTCAGTTAATAAGTTTTTTCAATTTTTCTTATTACATATTTTTTAAATATAATAATTTTTTTTTAAATATTATAAACAATATTTGTTAGGTTAAGTCGAAAGACATAGTGTAAGATTAAGTTTAGCTTAGAGTGCCCGCCGAGGGCCAGTAAGTTAAAATATAATATCACTGTTCGTCCCAGCTAGTTTTAAGCATTTTTGTCTAGTAGTTAAGTTTGTTATGAATTATAAAAATAAAAATGAAATTAAAAAAAAAAAAAAAAAAAAAATGCATATATGTATCATCTTGCATAAATATATGCATATTTCGTCAACTTTTTTTTTTTTTTTTTATATACATATATACATCTTAAATACTACCTTAAACCTACCCTACGCTATGGAAGTCGGCCATAGGTTGCAGCTGATGGATTCTGAAGTTATCCACTGCAAGACAGTGACCGACTGCGTCAAATAAGGGGATACGCACTACCCTATCTACCCCGGGTCTAAAGGGTTCGAAGCTGGAGTTCCCGGCTAAGAAATCCTTACTATACACTGCGGATTTGTTTAGGTAAAAAATTCGATGTCTTCGAATGCATTCCAGTCTTTGGATTTCGATAATACACATCTAAGCACATAGCCACAGGTGTACACAGGTCGTAGGTACGCCTTTTTTTTTTTTTTTTTTAATTCTTTTTTATTAACTTAATTCATAACAAATACTTAAATACTAGACAAAAATGCTTAAAACTAGTTGGACGAACATTGTTACTACTTCTAATTTACTGGCCCTAGGCGGGCACTCTAAGCTAAACTTAATCTTAATCTATGTCTTTCGACTTAACCTAACCTAACAATGCATATGCATGTGCTTAATATTATATGACTTAAACTGAACAATTTAAAATTAAGAAAACTTTGAAAAAACTTAATAACAGAACTGATTTTATTTAAAACCTATTGCTAACTTACATACTACCTTAAAATAACTTAAACTACCTTAATCTAAACATACATACATATATACATGTATATATAATAATATACGCACATATATATATATATGTACTTAAACTATTTACAAAGGTATACACATAAGTACACACATGTACAAATGTGTATACGTAATTTTTTTTTTTTTCTTTTTTTTTTTTTTTTTTTTTATTTTTTTATATACTTATGTACAACTTACAAACTACCCTAAAAAACTACCCCAAGATATGTAGGTCGGCCATAGGTTGCGGCTGATAAAATGCGTTTAATCAGCTGCAAGACAAAGACCGATATGCACTGCCCGTTTTTAACCCGGGTCTAAAGGGTTCGATGAGGGAGTTCCCTCACTGCACAGCCACCAGAATTTTCGGTGTTGCATTGCAACATCCCGAACATCTCGCCTTGATACCGCCGTACTGAACCGGAGGAGACCCTCCTCAGCTCGTTGTGCGACGGAACGGTCGTGGTTGAGTCGCCCATCCACAGTTGAACGGGCGATGTGGAAGAGGAGCGGTACCGCATTTTCAGTTTGTATCAGACCGTGTTTGTCCAAATGGAGGAATGCTTCTGGGGGGACGAAGCCGTTATGACGGTAGGTACGCCTAGTTGGGCCGCTGTGGCAGTTGGAAGATAAACTAGGAAAATGGGTAAAATTTCCTTACTAACCACAGTCGATTTTTTTAGGTGAAAATTCCATGTCGTCAGATGCACTCCTGATTTCGATATTACGCATCTAAACACATAGCCATAGGTGTACACAGGTCGTAGTTATGCCTAGTTGGGGCGCTGTGGCAGTTGGAAGATGAGCAAGAAATGGCAAAGAAATCCTTACTATTGTAAACTCGAACTTGATCGTCCCAATCAAACTTCACTCCACAAAACCGTCCCACCCATAATACCACACACAAGCCAACCCATTGTACCTATCACACCACAATCGTATGAAAAAAATTAGAATGATGATCGAACGACACTGCTATTGGTTGCCTAACATCGAACCAGCCCAGGAAGCGGTTCTTTCCGTATCGCGGTGTAGGTATGTAAGGAGGCTGCATTGTGTTAGCAGAGGGGAGTCGAAAAGAGAGAAGATGAGCAAGAAATGGCAAAGAAATCCTTACTATTGTAAACTCGAACTTGATCGTCCCAATCAAACTTCACTCAACAAAACCGTCCCACCCATAATACCACACACAAGCCAACCCATTGTACCTATCACACCACAATCGTATGAAAAAAATTAGAATGGTGATCGAACGACACTGCTATTGGTTGCCTAACATCGAACCAGCGCAGGAAGCGGTTCTTTCCGTATCGCGGTGTAGGTATGTAAGGTGGCTGCACTGTGTCAGCAGAGGGGAGTCGAAAAGAGAGTGAACGAGAAGATTGTGAGAAGAACTGAATTGGATATAAAGTTTGAGTTTTTTGTTGTTCGGAATATTTTTCTTATAGTATACACTGTGGATTTTTTTAGGTGAAAAGTTCGATGTCGTCGGGTGCACTCCAGTCTTTGGATGTCGATAATAAACATCTAAACACATAGCCACAGGTGTACACAGGTCGTAGGTACGCCTAGTTGGGGCGCTGTGGCCATCTTAAAATGAGAGATGAGAGACTAAGAAATCCTTACTTTACACTGTGGCTTTTTCAGGTGAAAATTCGATGTCGTTGGATCCACTCCAGTCTTTGGATTTCGATATTACACATCTAATCACATAACCACAGGTATACACAGGTCGTAGGTATGCCTAGTAGGGCCGCTGTGGCAGTTGAAAGATGAGCAATGAAAAGGCTAAGAAATCCTTACTATACACTGCGGATTTGTTTAGGTAAAAAATTCGATGTCTTCGAATGCATTCCAGTCTTTGGATTTCGATAATACACATCTAAGCACATAGCCACAGGTGTACACAGGTCGTAGGTACGCCTAGTTGGGGCGCTGTGGCCATCTTAAAATGAGAGATGAGAGACTAAGAAATCTTTACTATACACTGTAGCTTTTTCAGGTGAAAATTCGATGTCGTTGGATCCACTCCAGTCTTTGGATTTCGATATTACACATCTAATCACATAACCACAGGTATACACAGGTCGTAGGTATGCCTAGTAGGGCCGCTGTGGCAGTTGAAAGATAAGCAATGAAAAGGCTAAGAAATCCTTACTATACACTGCGGATTTGTTTAGGTAAAAAATTCGATGTCTTCGAATGCATTCCAGTCTTTGGATTTCGATAATACACATCTAAGCACATAGCCACAGGTGTACACAGGTCGTAGGTACGCCTAGTTGGGGCGCTGTGGCCATCTTAAAATGAGAGATGAGAGACTAAGAAATCTTTACTATACACTGTGGCTTTTTCAGGTGAAAATTCGATGTCGTTGGATCCACTATAGTCTTTGGATTTCGATATTACACATCCAATCACATAACCACAGGTGTAAACAGGTCGTAGGTACGCCTAGTTCGGCCGCTGTGGCAGTTGAAAGATGAGCAATGAAAAGGCTAAGAAATCGTTACTTTACACTGTGGCTTTTTCAGGTGAAAATTCGATGTCGTTGGATCCATTCCAGTCTTTGGATTTCGATATTACACATCTAATCACATAACCACAGGTATACACAGGTCGTAGGTATACCTAGTAGGGCCGCTGTGGCAGTTGAAAGATGAGCAATGAAAAGGCTAAGAAATCCTTACTATACACTGCGCATTTCTTTAGGTGAAAAATTCGATGTCGTCGAATGTACTCCAGTCTTTGGAGTTCGATAATACACATCTAAACACATAGCCACAGGTGTACACAGGTCGTAAGTACGCCTAGTTCGGCCGCTGTGGCAGTTGAAAGTCGTAGGTATGCCTAGTTGGGCACTGTGGCAGTTGGAAGATGAGCAAGAAATGGCAAAGAAATCCTTACTTACGCCTAGTTGGGCCGCTGTGGCAGTTGGAAGATAAGCAATGAAAAGGCTAAGGAATCCTTACAATACACTGCGGATTTCTTAAGGTGAAAAAATCAATATGGTCGGATGCATTCCAGTCTTTGGATTTCGATAATACACATCTAAGCACATAACCACAGGTGTACACAGGTCGTAGGTTCGCCTAGTTGGGCCGCTGTGGCAGTTGGAAGATAAACTAGGAAAATGGGTAAAATTTCCTTACTAACCACAGTCGATTTTTTTAGGTGAAAATTCCATGTCGTCAGATGCACTCCTGATTTCGATATTACGCATCTAAACACATAGCCATAGGTGTACACAGGTCGTAGGTATGCCTAGTTGGGGCGCTGTGGCAGTTGGAAGATGAGCAAGAAATGGCAAAGAAATCCTTACTATTGTAAACTCGAACTTGATCGTCCCAATCAAACTTCACTCCACAAAACCGTCCCACCCATAATACCACACACAAGACAATCCATTGTATCTTTCACACCACAGTCGTATGACAAAACAATAGCATGGAGATCGAACGACACTGGTATTGGTTGCCTAACATCGAACCAGCGCAGGAAGCGGTTCTTTCCGTATCGCGGTGTAGGTATGTAAGGTGGCTGCACTGTGTCAGCAGAGGGGAGTCGAAAAGAGAGTGAACGAGAAGATTGTGAGAAGAACTGAATTGGATATAAAGTTTGAGTTTTTTGTTGTTCGGAATATTTTTCCTATACTATACACTGTGGTTTTTTTTAGGTGAAAAGTTCGATGTCGTTGGGTGCAATCCAGTCTTTGGATGTCGATAATAAACATCTAAACACGTAGCCACAGGTGTACACAGGTCGTAGGTACGCCTAGTTGGGGCGCTGTGGCCATCTTAAAATGAGAGATGAGAGACTAAGAAATCTTTACTATACACTGCGCATTTCTTTAGGTGAAAAATTCGATGTCGTCGAATGCACTCCAGTCTTTGGAGTTCGATAAAACACATCTATACACATAGCCACAGGTGTACACAGGTCGTAGGTATGCCTAGTTGGGCCGCTGTGGCAGTTGGAAGATAAGCAATGAAAAGGCTAAGGAATCCTTACTATACACTGCGTATTCCTTTAGGTGAAAAATTCGATGTCGTCGAATGCACTCCAGTCTTTGGAGTTCGATAATACACATCTAAACACATAGCCACAGGTGTACGTACACAGGTCGTAGGTATGATTAGTTGGGCCGCTGTGGCAGTTGGAAGATAAGCAATGAAAAGGCTAAGGAATCCTTACAATACACTGCGGATTTCTTAAGGTGAAAAAATCAATATGGTCGGATGCATTCCAGTCTTTGGATTTCGATAATACACATCTAAGCACATAACCACAGGTGTACACAGGTCGTAGGTACGCCTAGTTGGGCCGCTGTGGCAGTTGGAAGATAAACTAGGAAAATGGGTAAAATTTCCTTACTAACCACAGTCGATTTTTTTAGGTGAAAATTCCATGTCGTCAGATGCACTCCTGATTTCGATATTACGCATCTAAACACATAGCCATAGGTGTACACAGGTCGTAGTTATGCCTAGTTGGGGCGCTGTGGCAGTTGGAAGATGAGCAAGAAATGGCAAAGAAATCCTTACTATTGTAAACTCGAACTTGATCGTCCCAATCAAACTTCACTCCACAAAACCGTCCCACCCATAATACCACACACAAGCCAATCCATTGTATCTTTCACACCACAGTCGTATGACAAAACAATAGCATGGAGATCGAACGACACTGCTATTGGTTGCCTAACATCGAACCAGCGCAGGAAGCGGTACTTTCCGTATGGCGGTGTAGGTATTTAAGGAGGCTGCACTTTGTCAGCAGAGGGGAGTCGAAAAGAGAGTGAACGAGAAGATTGTGAGAAAAACTGAATTGGAAATAAAGTTTGAGTTTTTTGTTGTTCGGAATATTTTTCTTCTTACACTGTGGATTTTTTTATGTGAAAAATTCGATGTGGTCGGGATGATAGTTCGGCCGCTGTGGCAGTTGGAAGAAGAGCCATGAAAAGGCTCAGAAATCCTTACTTAGGCTTAGAAATCACTGTACATTTTTTTAGGTGAAAAATTCGATGTCGTCGAATGCACTAAAGTCTTTGGATTTCGATAATACACATCTAAGCACATAGCCACAGGTGTACACAGGTCGTAGGTATGAATAGTTGGGCCGCTGTGGCAGTTGGAAGATAAACTAGGAAAATGGGTAAAAATCCCTTACTAACCACAGTCGATTTTTTTAGGCGAAAATTCCATGTCGTCAGATGCACTAATGATTTCGATATTACGCATCTAAACACATAGCCACAGCTGTACACAGGTCGTGGGTATGCCTAGTTGGGGCGCTGTGGCAGTTGGAAGATGAGCAATGAAAAGGCTCAGGAATCCTTACTACACACTTTGGCTTTTTCAGGTGAAAATTCGATGTCGTTGGATCCACTCCAGTCTTTGGATTTCGATATTACACATCTAAACACATAGCCACAGGTGTACACAGGTCGTAGCTATGCCTAGTAGAGCCGCTGTGGCAGTTGAAAGATGAGCAATGAAAAGGCTAAGAAATCCTTACTATACACTGCGGATTTCTTTAGGTGAAAAATTCGATGTCGTCGAATGCACTCCAGTCTTTGGAGTTCGATAATACACATCTAAACACATAGCCACAGGTGTACACAGGTCGTAGCTATGCCTAGTTGGGCCGCTGTGGCAGTTGATGAGTAATGAAAAGACTAAGGAATCCTTACAATACACTGTCCATTTTTTTAGGTGAAAAATTCGATGTCGTCGAATGCACTCCAGTCTTTGGAGTTCGATAATACACATCTAAACACATAGCCACAGGTGCGCACAGGTCGTAGGTACGCCTAGTTGGGCCGCTGTGGCAGTTGGAAGAAGAGCCATGGAAAGGCTCCAAAATCCTTACTATACACTGTACATTTTTTTAGGTGAAAAATTCGATGTCGTCGGATCCACTCCAGTCCTTGGATTTCGTTAATACACATCTAAGCACATAGCCACAGGTGTACACAGGTCGTAGGTATGAATAGTTGGGCCGCTGTGGCAGTTTGAAGATAAACTAGGAAAATTTGTAAAAATCCCTTACTAACCACACTGGATTTTTTTAGGTGAAAATTCCATGTCGTCAGATGCTCTCTCCTCCTTACTATTGTAAACTCGAACTTGATCGTCCCAAGCAAACTTCACTCAACAAAACCGTCCCACCCAAAATACCACACACAAGCCTACCCATTGTACCTATCACACCAAAGTCGTATGACAAAAAAATAGAATGGAGATCGAACGACACTGCTATTGGTTGCCTAACATCGAACCAGCGCAGGAAGCGGTACTTTCAGTATCGCGGTGTAGGTATGTAAGGTGGCTGCACTGTGTTAGCAGAGGGGAGTCGAAAAGAGAGTGAGCGAGAAGATTGTGAGAAAAACTGAATTGGAAATAAAGTTTGAGTTTTTTGTTGTTCGGAATATTTTTCTTATAGCATACACTGTGGATTTTTTTAGGTGAAAAGTTCGATGTCGTCGGGTGTACTCCAGTCTTTGGATGTCGATAATAAACATCTAAACACATAGCCACAGGTGTACACAGGTCGTAGGTACGCGTAGTTGGGGCGCTGTGGCCATCTTAAAATGAGAGATGAGAGACTAAGAAATCTTTACTATACACTGTGGCTTTTTCAGGTGAAAATTCGATGTCGTTGGATCCACTATAGTCTTTGGATTTCGATATTACACATCTAATCACATAACCACAGGTGTACACAGGTCGTAGGTACGCCTAGTTGAGGCGCTGTGGCAGTTGGAAGATGAGCAAGAAATGGCAAAGAAATCCTTACTATTGTAAACTGTGTGGCAGTTGGAAGATGAGCAAGAAATGGCAAAGAAATCCTTACTATTGTAAACTCGAACTTGATCGTCCCAATCAAACTTCACTCCACAAAACCGTCCCACCCATTTTTTTTTTTTTTTTTTTTTTTTTATTTCATTTTTATTTATTATTTCAGGATAAGCTTATATACTAGACAAAAATGCTTAAAGCTAGTTGGACGAACAATTTTACTATTTCTAACTTACTGGCTCTCGGCGAGCACTCTAAGCTAAACTTAACCTTAAACTATGTCTTTCGACCTAACCTAACAATGAATAAAATATATACTAATATTGAAGGACTGATTATTAAATTATGAAAAAATTTAAAAAACATAATAACTTAACTGTTTTTTTTTATTTAAAAACTACAAACTACCTTACATTCTACCTTAAAATAAACTTAAACAACTAACTTAAACTAATCTACATATATATGCATATACATATGTGTATACCCATATACAAATATGTATACGCATATATCCCTATATACATAAATGCATATATGTATCATCCTGTATAAATATATGCATATTTCGTCAATTTTTTTTTTTTTTTTTTTTTTTTTTTTTTTTTTTTTTTTTTTTTTTTTTATTTAAATATATACATCTTAAATACTACCTTAAACCTACCCTACGCTATGGAAGTCGGCCATAGGTTGCACCTGATGGATTCTGAAGTTATCCACTGCAAGACAGTGACCGACTGCGTCCCATAAGGGGATACGCACTACCCTATCTACCCCGGGTCTAAAGGGTTCGAAGCTGGAGTTCCCTCGCTCCCCAGCCACCAGAACATTCGATGTTGCATAGCAACATCCCGCACATCCCGACTCGATACCGCTGTACTGAACCGGAGGAGACCCTCCTCAGCTCGTTGTGCGACGGAACGGTCGTGGTTGAGTCGCCCATCCACAGTCGAACGGGCGATGTGAAAGATGAGCGGTACCGCATTTATGTCTTGTAACAGACCGTACATGTCTAAATGGAGAAAAGCTTCTGGGGGGACGAAGCCACTGTGACGTACCCTTTCATGGTACTGAGGATTGGGGTAGTAAGCCCCAGAGATCAAGTTATTGACTGAGTTCATCGCTCTGGCAGTATGGCCTCGAATCAGTTTCAACAGGAAATTGTCCACTCGTATCAGGTTCGCCCCGTTGTATAAAACCTCATTGGAGTAGAATTTTTTGTACTGGGACTCTGGGGTTCTGTAAAGGCGAAGGCAAGCCCTAAGACAAGCCCTCTCAAACACCCGAATCTTTTCCATCAAGCTTGCACTCACGTTGAACCACACGGGACAGCCATAGGTGAGCATTGGCCGGATGAGGGCCATGTAGCAGATCACCTTCACCCTCGCATCGAGTTGGCTGTTGTAAAACAGTCTCTTTGTAAGAGCGAAAGCGCCTCGACCGTCCCACCCATAATACCACACACAAGACAATCCATTGTACCTTTCACACCACAGTCGTATGACAAAAAAATATCATGGAGATCGAACGACACTGCTATTCGTTGCCTAACATCGAACCATCGCAGGAAGCGGTACTTTCCGTAACTCGGTGTTGGTATTTAAGGAGGCTGCACTGTATCAACAGAGGAGAGTCGGAAACAGAGTGAACGAGGAGATTGTGAGAAAAATAGAATTAGAAATAAAGTTTGAGTGTTTTGTTGTTCGAAATATTTTTCATCTTATAGTATACACTGTGGATTTTTTTAGGTGAAAAATTCGATGTAGTCGAATGCACTCCAGTCTTTGGATTTCGATAATACACATCTAAACACATAGCCACAGGTATACACAGGTCGTACGTACGCCTAGTTGGGCCGCTGTGGCAGTTGGAAGATGAGCCATGAAAAGGCTAAGAAATCCTTACTATACACTGCGGATTTCTTTCCGTGAAAAATTCGATGTCGTCGGATGCACTCCAGTCTTTGTATTTCTTTAATACACATCTAAACACATAACCACAGGTGTACACAGGTCGTAGGTCACTGTAAATTTTTTTTGGTGAAAAATTCCATGTCGTCAGATGCACTCCTGATTTCGATATAACGCATCTAAACACATAGCCACAGATGTACACAGGTCGTATATACGCCTAGTTGGGTCGCTGTGGCAGTTGGAAAATGAGCCATGAAAATGCTAAGAATCCTTAGTATACACTGCGGATTTCTTTAGGTGAAAAATTCGATGTCGTCGAATGCACCCCAGTATTCGGATTTCGATAATACAAATCTAAACACATAGCCACAGGTGTACACAGGTCGTAGGTACGCCTAGTTTGGTCGCTGTGGCAGTTGGAAAATGAGCCATGAAAATGCTAAGAATCCTTAGTATACACTATGGATTTTTTTGGTGAAAGCGTCGATGTCGTCGAATGCACCCCAGTATTCGGATTTCGATAATACAAATCTAAACACATAGCCACAGGTGTACACAGGTCATAGGTACGCCTAGTTGGGCCGCTGTGGCAGTCACTGTGGATTTTTTTAGGTGAAAAATTCGATGTCGTCGGATACACTCCAGTCTTTGGATATCGATAATACACATCTAAACACATAACCACATTATATTAGATTATTTACTTTTAGGCCCAAACACTAGATCTAAGTCTACTCCTTACGAGCACGAGCATGTTATAACGCCTACAGCGACACGGTTCCCCTCCGGACCACCCAATCTTATGCAGCGCATCCCAAGACCCACTATTATGATTCCTTCATCCACCCTACAGACTGTTTAGATCTGCAAACGACATCAAAAGATCAGAGAAGCCATTCAAAATAAAGTTCCCGTTCGTGTTCGACTGAAAATGTCCCATTTGCCCTCATTTTCCACCGAAAATCCACCAATTTTCAACTTTTATGTGCCTTCTGGTCTTATTTAAGCATGCTGCCACCCCTCACTTTCATTGAAATCCTTCAAAAGTTCTTAAAATTCGATATTCCAAAATTGACTTCTTCAGACCAAAAAAAGTGCACTCACTTCGTTTCCCATTTTACTGCATTTTTTCCACTGAGCGATGGCAAATTCTTATAAGTCGTTTTTTTTCTTATTGTCACATCGAAATGACTGAAATAAAGCGCGGCTGTGTGTGGTGGACTAATTACGATCGATCTGCGTCCCAGATTCGCCATTTGTTTGCTTTTTTCGGCTGGAAATGGAGTTTTTCAATTTTGATGACGTCACAAATCGATTGGCGCGAGAGTGTAAAAATGAGATTATCACAGCCAGTCTGGCAATGATGTGATCGATTTGCACTGGATTCTGACAGTTGGTGGTGGAAATTGATGATGAGAGTTGAGAATGGCTTAAATGGTTTTTTTTAAAATTAAATTAAATTCTTTTTTAGGGACGATTTGGAGGTGTGGTTGTTTTGGTGTGGGTGTGGGTGTGGTGTGTGGTGTGTGGTGTGTGGTGTGTCCCGCTCGTTCAAATGTTACCTTGGACTGCGGGCTATACCAAGCTGATCCTTGGTCTGTGTGAAGGTGTGGAGATGTGGGGTCGCGGAGGTGTGAAGGTCTGGATGTGTGGATTATTCTATATGCAGGTGGGTGGCAGTTCGAACTACCATCTAAAAGATCTGAGACCAATCAGAGGTTATTGTCTTTTGAGAACGACGCAAAGATCCATCTTCATCGAAGCATTGTGCAACCCAAGCTGATTGGCTTTCAGCACGGGCACTGGAAAGCGAAACTAGTAGAGACTGCTCTACAGTCAATAGAGCGCCTCATCGAAAAATTGCTACGTTTTAAGGTGGTTTAGACACATATTGTTAAAATCGACATTGATGGAGCTTGTCTTCAGTTCTAGGGATCTGAAGATCTGTGGGGTTGAAGAGAAACTATGAGCACTGGTTCGCCAACTCCTTGAAAGCATGCATAGCCATGCAAAGATGGGATCTGTCAATACATCTAGGTTCGCCAACAGGAGGCGCTATCTCCACATCTCTGGAACCTAGTCGACAGATTGCCTGTCGGGCGCTCGGGCAAACAACTCAGAGTACTAAGAGGTAGACTGCTGTTGGGACAGTCCATCAATAGCTCATCAATCAGAGGCCGGACATCACCACCCTTGAACGACAAATAAATGGTAGCGTGACTCTTCTGTTTCAGTCCTTTGGGATAACATCCACATGCTTTCAGGCCTACGGACTCCGTTCAATGTATCTGTTGGTTCGACAACGTAAACAGGATATGGAATTGGCACATGCTCTAAACAACTTTTCAATGATCGGAGATCGTCTTAACAGCCAGTCAGGCACAGTCACTAAGTCACTCGAAATTGGTTCAAAATGCGTATGGAAATATCGTTCCATTCTAGAGACAATGACAGAAGAGCCTGTACACAGCTCATAGGTACGCTGTGGCGGTTGGAAGCTGAGCCATGAAAAGGCTAATAAATCCTTATTATACACTGTGGATATTTTTAGGTGAACATTTCGATGCCGTCGGATGCACTCCAGTCTTTGGATTTCGGTAATACACATCGAAACACATAACCACAGGTGTACACAGGTCGTAAGTATCCCTAGTTCGGCCGCTGTGGCAGTTGAAAGTCGTAGGTATGCCTAGTTGGGGCACTGTGGCAGTTGGAAGATGAGCAAGAAATGGCAAAGAAATCCTTACAACTGTAAACTCGAACTTGATCGTCCCAATCAAACTTCACTCCACAAAACCGTCCCACCCATAATACCACACACAAGACAACCCATTGTACCTTTCACACCACAGTCGTATGACAAAAAAATAGAATGGTGATCGAATGACCTGCTATTGGTTGCCTAACATCGAACCAGCGCAGGAAGCGGTACTTTCCGTAATTCGGTGTAGGTATTTAAGGAGGCTGCACTTTTAAAACAGTGGGAGTCGGAAAGAGAGTGAACGAGGAGATTGTGAGAAAAACAGAATTAGAAATAAAGTTTGAGTGTTTTGTTGTTCGGAATATTTTTCTTCTTACACTGTGGATTTTTTTATGTGAAAAATTCGATGTCGTCGGATGCACTCCAGTCTTTGGATTTTGATAACACACATCCAGCTACATAGCCACAGGTGTATGCAGGTCGTAGGAATGCCTAGAAGGGCCGCTGTGGCAGTTGAAAGATGAGCAATGAAAAGGCTTAGAAATCCTTAGTATACACTGCGGATTTCTTTAGGTGAAAAATTCGATGTCGTCGAATGCACTCCAGTCTTTGGATTTCTATAATACACATCTAAACACATAACCACAGACGTACACAGGTCGTAGCTACGCCTAGTTGGGCTGCTGTGGCAGTTGGAAGGTGAGCAATGAAAAGGCTAAGGAATCCTTACAATACACTGAGGATTTCTTAAGGTGAAAAATTCGATAAGGTCGGATGCAATCCAGTCTTTGGATTTCGATAATACACATCTAAACACATAACCACAGGCGTACACAGGTCGTAGGTACGCCTAGTGTGGCCGCTGTGGCAGTTGGAAAATGAGCCATGAAAATGCTAAGAATCCTTAGTATACACTATGGATTTTTTTGGTGAAAGCGTCGATGTCGTCGAATGCACCCCAGTATTCGGATTTCGATAATACAAATCTAAACACATAGCCACAGGTGTACACAGGTCATAGGTACGCCTAGTTGGCCCGCTGTGGCAGTCACTGTGGATTTTTTTAGGTGAAAAATTCGATGTCGTCGGATACACTCCAGTCTTTGGATTTGGATAATACAAATCTAAACACATAGCCACAGATGTACACAGGTCGTAGGTACGCCTAGTTGGGTCGCTGTGGCAGTTGGAAGATAAACTAGGAAAATGGGTAAAAATCCCTTACTAACCACACTGGATTTTTTTAGGCGAAAATTCCATGTCGTCAGATGCACTCCTGATTTCGATATAACGCATCTAAACACATAGCCACAGATGTACACAGGTCGTATATACGCCTAGTTGGGTCGCTGTGGCAGTTGGAAAATGAGCCATGAAAATGCTAAGAATCCTTAGTATACACTGCGGATTTCTTTAGGTGAAAAATTCGATGTCGTCGAATGCACCCCAGTATTCGGATTTCGATAATACGAATCTAAACACATAGCCACAGGTGTACACAGGTCGTAGGTACGCCTAGTTTGGTCGCTGTGGCAGTTGGAAAATGAGCCATGAAAATGCTAAGAATCCTTAGTATACACTATGGATTTTTTTGGTGAAAGCGTCGATGTCGTCGAATGCACCCCAGTATTCGGATTTCGATAATACAAATCTACACACATAGCCACAGGTGTACACAGGTCATAGGTACGCCTAGTTGGGCCGCTGTGGCAGTCACTGTGGATTTTTTTAGGTGAAAAATTCGATGTCGTCGGGTACACTCCAGTCTTTGGATATCGATAATACACATCTAAACACATAACCACATTATATTAGATAATTTACGTTTAGGCCCAAACACTAGATCTAAGTCTACTCCTTACGAGCACGAGCATGTTATAACGCCTACAGCGACACGGTTCCCCTCCGGACCACCCAATCTTATGCAGCGCATTCCAAGACCCACTATTATGATTCCCTCATCCACCCTACAGACTGTTTAGATCTGCAAACGACATCAAAAGATCAGAGAAGCCATTCAAAATAAAGTTCCCGTTCGTGTTCGACTGAAAATGTCCCATTTGCCCTCATTTTCCACCGAAAATCCACCAATTTTCAACTTTTATGCGCCTTCTGGTCTTATTTAAGCATGCTGCCACCCCTCACTTTCATTGAAATCCTTCAAAAGTTCTTAAAATCCGATATTCCAAAATTGACTTCTTCAGACCAAAAAAAGTGCACTCACTTCGTTTCCCATTTTACTGCATTTTTTCCACTGAGCGATGGCAAATTCTTATAAGTCGATTTTTTTCTTATTGTCACAACGAAATGACTGAAATAAAGCGCGGCTGTGTGTGGTGGACTAATTACGATCGATCTGCGTCCCAGATTCGCCATTTGTTTGCTTTTTTCGGCTGGAAATGGAGTTTTTCAATTTTGATGACGTCACAAATCGATTGGCGCGAGAGTGTAAAAATCAGATTATCACAGCCAGTCTGGCAATGATGTGATCGATTTGCACTGGATTCTGACAGTTGGTGGTGGAAATTGATGATGAGAGTTGAGAATGGCTTAAATGGTTTTTTTTAAAATTAAATTAAATTCTTTTTTAGGGACGATTTGGAGGTGTGGTTGTTTTGGTGTGGGTGTGGGTGTGGTGTGTGGTGTGTGGTGTGTCCCGCTCGTTCAAATGTTACCTTGGACTGCGGGCTATACCAAGCTGATCCTTGGTCTGTGTGAAGGTGTGGAGATGTGGGGTCGCGGAGGTGTGAAGGTCTGGATGTGTGGATTATTCTGTATGCAGGTGGGTGGCAGTTCGAACTACCATCTAAAAGATCTGAGACCAATCAGAGGTTATTGTCTTTTGAGAACGACGCAAAGATCCATCTTCATCGAAGCATTGTGCAACCCAAGCTGATTGGCTTTCAGCACGGGCACTGGAAAGCGAAACTAGTAGAGACTGCTCTACAGTCAATAGAGCGCCTCATCGAAAAATTGCTACGTTTTAAGGTGGTTTAGACACATATTGTTAAAATCGACATTGATGGAGCTTGTCTTCAGTTCTAGGGATCTGAAGATCTGTGGGGTTGAAGAGAAACTATGAGCACTGGTTCGCCAACTCCTTGAAAGCATGCATAGCCATGCAAAGATGGGATCTGTCAATAAATCTAGGTTCGCCAACAGGAGGCGCTATCTCCACATCTCTGGAACCTAGTCGACAGATTGCCTGTCGGGCGCTCGGGCAAACAACTCAGAGTACTAAGAGGTAGACTGCTGTTGGGACAGTCCATCAATAGCTCATCAATCGGAGGCCGGACATCACCACCCTTGAACGACAAATAAATGGTAGCGTGACTCTTCTGTTTCAGTCCTTTGGGATAACATCCACATGCTTTCAGGCCTACGGAATCCGTTCAATGTATCTGTTGGTTCGACAACGTAAACAGGATATGGAATTGGCACATGCTCTAAACAACTTTTCAATGATCGGAGATCGTCTTAACAGCCAGTCAGGCACAGTCACTAAGTCACTCGAAATTGGTTCAAAATGCGTATGGAAATATCGTTCCATTCTAGAGACAATGACAGAAGAGCCTGTACACAGCTCATAGGTACGCTGTGGCGGTTGGAAGCTGAGCCATGAAAAGGCTAATAAATCCTTATTATACACTGTGGATATTTTTAGGTGAACATTTCGATGCCGTCGGATGCACTCCAGTCTTTGGATTTCGGTAATACACATCGAAACACATAACCACAGGTGTACACAGGTCGTAAGTATCCCTAGTTCGGCCGCTGTGGCAGTTGAAAGTCGTAGGTATGCCTAGTTGGGGCACTGTGGCAGTTGGAAGATGAGCAAGAAATGGCAAAGAAATCCTTACAACTGTAAACTCGAACTTGATCGTCCCAATCAAACTTCACTCCACAAAACCGTCCCACCCATAATACCACACACAAGACAACCCATTGTACCTTTCACACCACAGTCGTATGACAAAAAAATAGAATGGTGATCGAATGACCTGCTATTGGTTGCCTAACATCGAACCAGCGCAGGAAGCGGTACTTTCCGTAATTCGGTGTAGGTATTTAAGGAGGCTGCACTTTTAAAACAGTGGGAGTCGGAAAGAGAGTGAACGAGGAGATTGTGAGAAAAACAGAATTAGAAATAAAGTTTGAGTGTTTTGTTGTTCGGAATATTTTTCTTCTTACACTGTGGATTTTTTTATGTGAAAAATTCGATGTCGTCGGATGCACTCCAGTCTTTGGATTTTGATAACACACATCCAGCTACATAGCCACAGGTGTATGCAGGTCGTAGGAATGCCTAGAAGGGCCGCTGTGGCAGTTGAAAGATGAGCAATGAAAAGGCTTAGAAATCCTTAGTATACACTGCGGATTTCTTTAGGTGAAAAATTCGATGTCGTCGAATGCACTCCAGTCTTTGGATTTCTATAATACACATCTAAACACATAACCACAGACGTACACAGGTCGTAGCTACGCCTAGTTGGGCTGCTGTGGCAGTTGGAAGGTGAGCAATGAAAAGGCTAAGGAATCCTTACAATACACTGAGGATTTCTTAAGGTGAAAAATTCGATAAGGTCGGATGCAATCCAGTCTTTGGATTTCGATAATACACATCTAAACACATAACCACAGGCGTACACAGGTCGTAGGTACGCCTAGTGTGGCCGCTGTGGCAGTTGGAAAATGAGCCATGAAAATGCTAAGAATCCTTAGTATACACTATGGATTTTTTTGGTGAAAGCGTCGATGTCGTCGAATGCACCCCAGTATTCGGATTTCGATAATACAAATCTAAACACATAGCCACAGGTGTACACAGGTCATAGGTACGCCTAGTTGGCCCGCTGTGGCAGTCACTGTGGATTTTTTTAGGTGAAAAATTCGATGTCGTCGGATACACTCCAGTCTTTGGATTTGGATAATACAAATCTAAACACATAGCCACAGATGTACACAGGTCGTAGGTACGCCTAGTTGGGTCGCTGTGGCAGTTGGAAGATAAACTAGGAAAATGGGTAAAAATCCCTTACTAACCACACTGGATTTTTTTAGGCGAAAATTCCATGTCGTCAGATGCACTCCTGATTTCGATATAACGCATCTAAACACATAGCCACAGATGTACACAGGTCGTATATACGCCTAGTTGGGTCGCTGTGGCAGTTGGAAAATGAGCCATGAAAATGCTAAGAATCCTTAGTATACACTGCGGATTTCTTTAGGTGAAAAATTCGATGTCGTCGAATGCACCCCAGTATTCGGATTTCGATAATACGAATCTAAACACATAGCCACAGGTGTACACAGGTCGTAGGTACGCCTAGTTTGGTCGCTGTGGCAGTTGGAAAATGAGCCATGAAAATGCTAAGAATCCTTAGTATACACTATGGATTTTTTTGGTGAAAGCGTCGATGTCGTCGAATGCACCCCAGTATTCGGATTTCGATAATACAAATCTAAACACATAGCCACAGGTGTACACAGGTCATAGGTACGCCTAGTTGGGCCGCTGTGGCAGTCACTGTGGATTTTTTTAGGTGAAAAATTCGATGTCGTCGGATACACTCCAGTCTTTGGATATCGATAATACACATCTAAACACATAACCACATTATATTAGATTATTTACTTTTAGGCCCAAACACTAGATCTAAGTCTACTCCTTACGAGCACGAGCATGTTATAACGCCTACAGCGACACGGTTCCCCTCCGGACCACCCAATCTTATGCAGCGCATTCCAAGACCCACTATTATGATTCCCTCATCCACCCTACAGACTGTTTAGATCTGCAAACGACATCAAAAGATCAGAGAAGCCATTCAAAATAAAGTTCCCGTTCGTGTTCGACTGAAAATGTCCCATTTGCCCTCATTTTCCACCGAAAATCCACCAATTTTCAACTTTTATGCTCCTTCTGGTCTTATTTAAGCATGCTGCCACCCCTCACTTTCATTGAAATCCTTCAAAAGTTCTTAAAATCCGATATTCCAAAATTGACTTCTTCAGACCAAAAAAAGTGCACTCACTTCGTTTCCCATTTTACTGCATTTTTTCCACTGAGCGATGGCAAATTCTTATAAGTCGATTTTTTTCTTATTGTCACAACGAAATGACTGAAATAAAGCGCGGCTGTGTGTGGTGGACTAATTACGATCGATCTGCGTCCCAGATTCGCCATTTGTTTGCTTTTTTCGGCTGGAAATGGAGTTTTTCAATTTTGATGACGTCACAAATCGATTGGCGCGAGAGTGTAAAAATGAGATTATCACAGCCAGTCTGGCAATGATGTGATCGATTTGCACTGGATTCTGACAGTTGGTGGTGGAAATTGATGATGAGAGTTGAGAATGGCTTAAATGGTTTTTTTTAAAATTAAATTAAATTCTTTTTTAGGGACGATTTGGAGGTGTGGTTGTTTTGGTGTGGGTGTGGGTGTGGTGTGTGGTGTGTGGTGTGTCCCGCTCGTTCAAATGTTACCTTGGACTGCGGGCTATACCAAGCTGATCCTTGGTCTGTGTGAAGGTGTGGAGATGTGGGGTCGCGGAGGTGTGAAGGTCTGGATGTGTGGATTATTCTATATGCAGGTGGGTGGCAGTTCGAACTACCATCTAAAAGATCTGAGACCAATCAGAGGTTATTGTCTTTTGAGAACGACGCAAAGATCCATCTTCATCGAAGCATTGTGCAACCCAAGCTGATTGGCTTTCAGCACGGGCACTGGAAAGCGAAACTAGTAGAGACTGCTCTACAGTCAATAGAGCGCCTCATCGAAAAATTGCTACGTTTTAAGGTGGTTTAGACACATATTGTTAAAATCGACATTGATGGAGCTTGTCTTCAGTTCTAGGGATCTGAAGATCTGTGGGGTTGAAGAGAAACTATGAGCACTGGTTCGCCAACTCCTTGAAAGCATGCATAGCCATGCAAAGATGGGATCTGTCAATACATCTAGGTTCGCCAACAGGAGGCGCTATCTCCACATCTCTGGAACCTAGTCGACAGATTGCCTGTCGGGCGCTCGGGCAAACAACTCAGAGTACTAAGAGGTAGACTGCTGTTGGGACAGTCCATCAATAGCTCATCAATCAGAGGCCGGACATCACCACCCTTGAACGACAAATAAATGGTAGCGTGACTCTTCTGTTTCAGTCCTTTGGGATAACATCCACATGCTTTCAGGCCTACGGACTCCGTTCAATGTATCTGTTGGTTCGACAACGTAAACAGGATATGGAATTGGCACATGCTCTAAACAACTTTTCAATGATCGGAGATCGTCTTAACAGCCAGTCAGGCACAGTCACTAAGTCACTCGAAATTGGTTCAAAATGCGTATGGAAATATCGTTCCATTCTAGAGACAATGACAGAAGAGCCTGTACACAGCTCATAGGTACGCTGTGGCGGTTGGAAGCTGAGCCATGAAAAGGCTAATAAATCCTTATTATACACTGTGGATATTTTTAGGTGAACATTTCGATGCCGTCGGATGCACTCCAGTCTTTGGATTTCGATAATACACATCGAAACACATAACCACAGGTGCGCACAGGTCGTAGGTACGCCTAGTTGGGCCGCTATGGCAGTTGGAAGATGAGCCATTAAAGGCTCCAAAATCCTTACTATACACTGTACATTTTTTTAGGTGAAAAATTCGATGTCGTCGGATCCACTCCAGTCTTTGGATTTCGTTAATACACATCTCAACACATAACCACAGGTGCGCACAGGTCGTAGGTACGCCTAGTTGGGCCGCTGTGGCAGTTGGAAGATGAGCCATGGAAGGCTCCAAAATCCTTACTATACACTGTACATTTTTTTAGGTGAAAAATTCGATGTCGTCGGATCCACTCCAGTCTTTGGATTTCGTTAATACACATCTCAACACATAACCACAGGTGCGCACAGGTCGTAGGTACGCCTAGTTGGGCCGCTGTGGCAGTTGGAAGATGAGCCATGGAAGGCTCCAAAATCCTTACTATACACTGTACATTTTTTTAGGTGAAAAATTCGATGTCGTCGGATCCACTCCAGTCTTTGGATTTCGTTAAAAGACATCTCAACACATAACCACAGGTGCGCACAGGTCGTAGGTACGCCTAGTTGGGCCGCTGTGGCAGTTGGAAGATGAGCCATATAAAGGCTCCAAAATCCTTACGATACATCGTACATTTTTTTAGGTGAAAAATTCGATGTCGTCGGATCCACTCCAGTCTTTGGATTTCGTTAATACACATCTCAACACATAACCACAGGTGCGCACAGTTCGTAGGTACGCCTAGTTTTGCCGCTGTGGCAGTTGGAAGATGAGCCATGAAAAGGCTAAGAAATCCTTACTATTTTAAACTCGAACTTGATCGTCCCAATCAAACTTCACTCCACAAAACCGTCACACCCGTAATACCACACACAAGACAACCCATTGTACCTTTCACACCACAGTCGTATGACAAAAAAATAGAATGGTGATCGAACGACACTGCTATTGGTTGCCTAATATCGAACCAGCGCAGGAAGCGGTACTTTCCGTAACTCGGTGTAGGTATTTACGGAGGCTGCACTTTTTCAACAGAGGGGAGTCGGAAAGAGAGTGAACGAGGAGATTGTGAGAAAAACAGAATTAGAAATAAAGTTTGAGTGTTTTGTTGTTCGGACTATTTTTCTTCTTACACTGTGGATTTTTTTATGTGAAAAATTCGATGTCGTCGGATGCACTCCAGTCTTTGGATTTTGATAACACACATCTAACTACATAGCCACAGGTGTATGCAGGTCGTAGGAATGCCTAGGACGGCCGCTGTGGCAGTTGAAAGATGAGCAATGAAAAGGCTTAGAAATCCTTAGTATACACTGCGGATTTCTTTAGCTGAAAAATTCGATGTCGTCGGATCCACTCCAGTCTTTGGATTTCGATAATACACATCTAAACACATAGACACAGGTGTACACAGGTCGTAGGTACGCCTAGTTGCGGATTTCTTAAGGTAAAAAATTCGATATGGTCGGATGCATTCCAGTCTTTGGATTTCGAAAATACACATCTGAACACATACCCACAGGTGTACACAGGTCGTAAGTACGCCTAGTTGGCCCGCTGTGGCAGTTGGAAGATAAACTAGGAAAATGGGTAAAAATCCCTTACTAACCACAGTGGATTTTTTTAGGCGAAAACTCCATGTCGTCAGATGCACTCCTGATTTCGATATAACGCATCTAAACACATAGCCACAGGTGTACACAGGTCGTAGGTATGCCTAGTCGGGGCGCTGTGGCAGTTGGAAGATGAGCAATGAAAAGGCTAAGAAATCCTTACTATACACTGCGGATTTCTTTAGGTGAAAAATTCGATGTCGTCGAATGCACTCCTATCTTTGTATTTCTTTAATACACATCTAAACACATAACCACAGGTGTACACAGGTCGTAGGTATGCCTAGTTGGGCGCTGTGGCAGTTGATGAGCCATGAAAATCCTCAGAAATCCATACTATACACTGTACATTTTTGTTGGTGAAAAATTCGATGTCGTCGGATCCACTCCAGTCTTTGGATTTGGATAATACAAATCTAAACACATAGCCACAGATGTACACAGGTCGTAGGTACGCCTAGTTTGGTCGCTGTGGCAGTTGGAAAATGAGCCATGAAAATGCTAAGAATCCTTAGTATACACTATGGATTTTTTTGGTGAAAGCGTCGATGTCGTCGAATGCACCCTAGTATTCGGATTTCGATAATACAAATCTAAACACATAGCCACAGGTGTACACAGGTCATAGGTACGCCTAGTTAAATGGTTTTTTTTAAAATTAAATTAAATTCTTTTTTAGGGACGATTTGGAGGTGTGGTTGTTTTGGTGTGGGTGTGGGTGTGGTGTGTGGTGTGTCCCGCTCGTTCAAATGTTACCTTGAACTGCGGGCTATACCAAGCTGATCCTTGGTCTGTGTGAAGGTGTGGAGATGTGGGTCGCGGAGGTGTGAAGGTCTGGATGTGTGGATTATTCTGTATGCAGGTGGGTGGCAGTTCGACCTACCATCTAAAAGATCTGAGACCAATCAGAGGTTATTGTCTTTTGAGAACGACGCAAAGATCCATCTTCATCGAAGCATTGTGCAACCCAAGCTGATTGGCTTTCAGCACGGGCACTGGAAAGCGAAACTAGTAGAGACTGCTCTACAGTCAATAGAGCGCCTCATCGAAAAATTGCTACGTTTTAAGGTGGTTTAGACACATATTGTTAAAATCGACATTGATGGAGCTTGTCTTCAGTTCTAGGGATCTGAAGATCTGTGGGGTTGAAGAGAAACTATGAGCACTGGTTCGCCAACTCCTTGAAAGCATGCATAGCCATGCAAAGATGGGATCTGTCAATACATCTAGGTTCGCCAACAGGAGGCGCTATCTCAACATCTCTGGAACCTAGTCGACAGATTGCCTGTCGGGCGCTCGGGCAAACAACTCAGAGTACTAAGAGGTAGACTGCTGTTGGGACAGTCCATCAATAGCTCATCAATCAGAGGCCGGACATCACCACCCTTGAACGACAAATAAATGGTAGCGTGACTCTTCTGTTTCAGTCCTTTGGGATAACATCCACATGCTTTCAGGCCTACGGAATCCGTTCAATGTATCTGTTGGTTCGACAACGTAAACAGGATATGGAATTGGCACATGCTCTAAACAACTTTTCAATGATCGGAGATCGTCTTAACAGCCAGTCAGGCACAGTCACTAAGTCACTCGAAATTGGTTCAAAATGCGTATGGAAATATCGTTCCATTCTAGAGACAATGACAGAAGAGCCTGTACACAGCTCATAGGTACGCTGTGGCGGTTGGAAGCTGAGCCATGAAAAGGCTAATAAATCCTTATTATACACTGTGGATATTTTTAGGTGAACATTTCGATGCCGTCGGATGCACTCCAGTCTTTGGATTTCGATAATACACATCGAAACACATAACCACAGGTGCGCACAGGTCGTAGGTACGCCTAGTTGGGCCGCTATGGCAGTTGGAAGATGAGCCATTAAAGGCTCCAAAATCCTTACTATACACTGTACATTTTTTTAGGTGAAAAATTCGATGTCGTCGGATCCACTCCAGTCTTTGGATTTCGTTAATACACATCTCAACACATAACCACAGGTGCGCACAGGTCGTAGGTACGCCTAGTTGGGCCGCTGTGGCAGTTGGAAGATGAGCCATGGAAGGCTCCAAAATCCTTACTATACACTGTACATTTTTTTAGGTGAAAAATTCGATGTCGTCGGATCCACTCCAGTCTTTGGATTTCGTTAATACACATCTCAACACATAACCACAGGTGCGCACAGGTCGTAGGTACGCCTAGTTGGGCCGCTGTGGCAGTTGGAAGATGAGCCATGGAAGGCTCCAAAATCCTTACTATACACTGTACATTTTTTTAGGTGAAAAATTCGATGTCGTCGGATCCACTCCAGTCTTTGGATTTCGTTAAAAGACATCTCAACACATAACCACAGGTGCGCACAGGTCGTAGGTACGCCTAGTTGGGCCGCTGTGGCAGTTGGAAGATGAGCCATATAAAGGCTCCAAAATCCTTACTATACACTGTGGATATTTTTAGGTGAACATTTCGATGTCGTCGGATCCACTCCAGTCTTTGGATTTCGTTAATACACATCTCAACACATAACCACAGGTGCGCACAGGTCGTAGGTACGCCTAGTTGGGCCGCTGTGGCAGTTGGAAGATGAGCCATGGAAGGCTCCAAAATCCTTACGATACATCGTACATTTTTTTAGGTGAAAAATTCGATGTCGTCGGATCCACTCCAGTCTTTGGATTTCGTTAATACACATCTCAACACATAACCACAGGTGCGCACAGTTCGTAGGTACGCCTAGTTTTGCCGCTGTGGCAGTTGGAAGATGAGCCATGAAAAGGCTAAGAAATCCTTACTATTTTAAACTCGAACTTGATCGTCCCAATCAAACTTCACTCCACAAAACCGTCACACCCGTAATACCACACACAAGACAACCCATTGTACCTTTCACACCACAGTCGTATGACAAAAAAATAGAATGGTGATCGAACGACACTGCTATTGGTTGCCTAATATCGAACCAGCGCAGGAAGCGGTACTTTCCGTAACTCGGTGTAGGTATTTACGGAGGCTGCACTTTTTCAACAGAGGGGAGTCGGAAAGAGAGTGAACGAGGAGATTGTGAGAAAAACAGAATTAGAAATAAAGTTTGAGTGTTTTGTTGTTCGGACTATTTTTCTTCTTACGCTGTGGATTTTTTTATGTGAAAAATTCGATGTCGTCGGATGCACTCCAGTCTTTGGATTTTGATAACACACATCTAACTACATAGCCACAGGTGTATGCAGGTCGTAGGAATGCCTAGGACGGCCGCTGTGGCAGTTGAAAGATGAGCAATGAAAAGGCTTAGAAATCCTTAGTATACACTGCGGATTTCTTTAGCTGAAAAATTCGATGTCGTCGGATCCACTCCAGTCTTTGGATTTCGATAATACACATCTAAACACATAGACACAGGTGTACACAGGTCGTAGGTACGCCTAGTTGCGGATTTCTTAAGGTAAAAAATTCGATATGGTCGGATGCATTCCAGTCTTTGGATTTCGAAAATACACATCTGAACACATACCCACAGGTGTACACAGGTCGTAAGTACGCCTAGTTGGCCCGCTGTGGCAGTTGGAAGATAAACTAGGAAAATGGGTAAAAATCCCTTACTAACCACAGTGGATTTTTTTAGGCGAAAACTCCATGTCGTCAGATGCACTCCTGATTTCGATATAACGCATCTAAACACATAGCCACAGGTGTACACAGGTCGTAGGTATGCCTAGTCGGGGCGCTGTGGCAGTTGGAAGATGAGCAATGAAAAGGCTAAGAAATCCTTACTATACACTGCGGATTTCTTTAGGTGAAAAATTCGATGTCGTCGAATGCACTCCTATCTTTGTATTTCTTTAATACACATCTAAACACATAACCACAGGTGTACACAGGTCGTAGGTATGCCTAGTTGGGCGCTGTGGCAGTTGATGAGCCATGAAAATCCTCAGAAATCCATACTATACACTGTACATTTTTTTTGGTGAAAAATTCGATGTCGTCGGATCCACTCCAGTCTTTGGATTTGGATAATACAAATCTAAACACATAGCCACAGATGTACACAGGTCGTAGGTACGCCTAGTTGGGTCGCTGTGGCAGTTGGAAAATGAGCCATGAAAATGCTAAGAATCCTTAGTATACACTATGGATTTTTTTGGTGAAAGCGTCGATGTCGTCGAATGCACCCTAGTATTCGGATTTCGATAATACAAATCTAAACACATAGCCACAGGTGTACACAGGTCATAGGTACGCCTAGTTAAATGGTTTTTTTTAAAATTAAATTAAATTCTTTTTTAGGGACGATTTGGAGGTGTGGTTGTTTTGGTGTGGGTGTGGGTGTGGTGTGTGGTGTGTCCCGCTCGTTCAAATGTTACCTTGAACTGCGGGCTATACCAAGCTGATCCTTGGTCTGTGTGAAGGTGTGGAGATGTGGGTCGCGGAGGTGTGAAGGTCTGGATGTGTGGATTATTCTGTATGCAGGTGGGTGGCAGTTCGACCTACCATCTAAAAGATCTGAGACCAATCAGAGGTTATTGTCTTTTGAGAACGACGCAAAGATCCATCTTCATCGAAGCATTGTGCAACCCAAGCTGATTGGCTTTCAGCACGGGCACTGGAAAGCGAAACTAGTAGAGACTGCTCTACAGTCAATAGAGCGCCTCATCGAAAAATTGCTACGTTTTAAGGTGGTTTAGACACATATTGTTAAAATCGACATTGATGGAGCTTGTCTTCAGTTCTAGGGATCTGAAGATCTGTGGGGTTGAAGAGAAACTATGAGCACTGGTTCGCCAACTCCTTGAAAGCATGCATAGCCATGCAAAGATGGGATCTGTCAATACATCTAGGTTCGCCAACAGGAGGCGCTATCTCAACATCTCTGGAACCTAGTCGACAGATTGCCTGTCGGGCGCTCGGGCAAACAACTCAGAGTACTAAGAGGTAGACTGCTGTTGGGACAGTCCATCAATAGCTAATCAATCAGAGGCCGGACATCACCACCCTTGAACGACAAATAAATGGTAGCGTGATTCTTCTGTTTCAGTCCTTTGGGATAACATCCACATGCTTTCAGGCCTACGGACTCCGTTCAATGTATCTGTTGGTTCGACAACGTAAACAGGATATGGAATTGGCACATGCTCTAAACAACTTTTCAATGATCGGAGATCGTCTTAACAGCCAGTCAGGCACAGTCACTAAGTCACTCGAAATTGGTTCAAAATGCGTATGGAAATATCGTTCCATTCTAGAGACAATGACAGAAGAGCCTGTACACAGCTCATAGGTACGCTGTGGCGGTTGGAAGCTGAGCCATGAAAAGGCTAATAAATCCTTATTATACACTGTGGATGTTTTTAGGTGAACATTTCGATGCCGTCGGATGCACTCCAGTCTTTGGATTTCGATAATACACATCGAAACACATAACCACAGGTGCGCACAGGTCGTAGGTACGCCTAGTTGGGCCGCTGTGGCAGTTGGAAGATGAGCCATGGAAAGGCTCTAAAATCCTTACTATACACTGTATATTTTTTTAGGTGAAAAATTCGATGTCGTCGGATCCACTCCAGTCTTTGGATTTCGTTAAAAGACATCTCAACACATAACCACAGGTGCGCAAAGGTCGTAGGTACGCCTAGTTGGGCCGCTGTGGCAGTTGGAAGATGAGCCATGCAAGGCTCCAAAATCCTTACTATACACTGTACATTTTTTTAGGTGAAAAATTCGATGTCGTCGGATCCACTCCAGTCTTTGGATTTCGTTAATAGACATCTCAACACATAACCACAGGTGCGCAAAGGTCGTAGGTACGCCTAGTTGGGCCGCTGTGGCAGTTGGAAGATGAGCCATGGAAGGCTCCAAAATCTATGGAGCCTATGGAGCCGCTATGGCAGTTGGAAGATGAGCCATGGAAGGCTCCAAAATCCTTACTATACATTGTACATTTTTTTAGGTGAAAAATTCGATGTCGTCGGATCCACTCCAGTCTTTGGATTTCGTTAATACACATCTCAACACATAACCACAGGTGCGCACAGGTCGTAGGTACGCCTAGTTGGGCCGCTATGGCAGTTGGAAGATGAGCCATGGAAGGCTCCAAAATCCTTACTATACACTGTACATTTTTTTAGGTGAAACATTCGATGTCGTCGGATCCACTCCAGTCTTTGGATTTCGTTAATACACATCTCAACACATAACCACATGTGCGCACAGGTCGTAGGTACGCCTAGTTGGGCCGCTGTGGCAGTTGGAAGAAGAGCCATGGAAAGGCTCTAAAATCCTTACTATACACTGTACATTTTTTTAGGTGAAAAATTCGATGTCGTCGGATCCACTCCAGTCTTTGGATTTCGTTAATAGACATCTCAACACATAACCGCAGGTGCGCACAGGTCGTAGGTACGCCTAGTTGGGCCGTTGTGGCAGTTGGAAGAAGAGCCATGGAAAGGCTCCAAAATCCTTACTATACACTGTACATTTTTTTAGGTGAAAAATTCGATGTCGTCGGATCCACTCCAGTCTTTGGATTTCGTTAATACACATCTCAACACATAACCACAGGTGCGCACAGGTCGTAGGTACGCCTAGTTGGGCCGCTGTGGCAGTTGGAAGAAGAGCTATGGAAAGGCTCTAAAATCCTTACTATACACTGTACATTTTTTTAGGTGAAAAATTCGATGTTGTCGGATCCACTCCAGTCTTTGGATTTCGTTAATACACATCTCAACACATAACCACAGGTGCGCACAGGTCGTAGGTACGCCTAGTTGGGCCGCTATGGCAGTTGGAAGATGAGCCATGGAAGGCTCCAAAATCCTTACACTGTACATTTTTTTAGGTGAAAAATTCGATGTTGTCGGATCCACTCCAGTCTTTGGATTTCGTTAATACACATCTCAACACATAACCACAGGTGCGCACAGGTCGTAGGTACGCCTAGTTGGGCCGCTGTGGCAGTTGGAAGAAGAGCCATTGAAAGGCTCTAAGATCCTTACTATACACTGTACATTTTTTTAGGTGAAAAATTCGATGTCGTCGGATCCACTCCAGTCTTTGGATTTCGTTAATACACATCTCAACACATAACCACAGGTGCGCACAGGTCGTAGGTACGCCTAGTTGGGCCGCTGTGGCAGTTGGAAGAAGAGCCATGGAAAGGCTCTAAAATCCTTACTATACACTGTACATTTTTTTAGGTGAAAAATTCGAGGTCGTCGGATCCACTCCAGTCTTTGGATTTCGTTAATAGACATCTCAACACATAACCACAGGTGCGCACAGGTCGTAGGTACGCCTAGTTGGGCCGCAATGGCAGTTGGAAGATGAGCCATGGAAGGCTCCAAAATCCTTACACTGTACATTTTTTTAGGTGAAAAATTCGAGGTCGTCGGATCCACTCCAGTCTTTGGATTGCGTTAATACACATCTCAACACATAACCACAGGTGCGCACAGGTCGTAGGTACGCCTAGTTGGGCCGCTGTGGCAGTTGGAAGATGAGCCATGGAAGGCTCCAAAATCCTTACTATACACTGTACATTTTTTTAGGTGAAAAATTCGATGTCGTCGGATCCACTCCAGTCTTTGGATTTCGTTAATACACATCTCAACACATAACCACAGGTGCGCACAGGTCGTAGGTACGCCTAGTTGGGCCGCTGTGGCAGTTGGAAGAAGAGCTATGGAAAGGCTCTAAAATCCTTACTATACACTGTACATTTTTTTAGGTGAAAAATTCGATGTTGTCGGATCCACTCCAGTCTTTGGATTTCGTTAATACACATCTCAACACATAACCACAGGTGCGCACAGGTCGTAGGTACGCCTAGTTGGGCCGCTATGGCAGTTGGAAGATGAGCCATGGAAGGCTCCAAAATCATTACAATACACTGTACATTTGTTTAGGTGAAAAATTCGATGTCGTCTGATCCACTCCAGTCTTTGGATTTCGTTAATACACATCTCAACACATAACCACAGGTGCGCACAGGTCGTAGGTACGCCTAGTTGGGCCGCTGTGGCAGTTGGCAGAAGAGCCATGGAAAGGCTCCAAAATACTTACTATACACTGTACATTTTTTTAGGTGAAAAATTCGATGTCGTCGGATCCACTCCAGTCTTTGGATTTCGTTAATACACATCTCAACACATAACCACAGGTGCGCACAGGTCGTAGGTACGCCTAGTTGGGCCGCTGTGGCAGTTGGAAGAAGAGCCATGGAAAGGCTCTAAAATCCTTACTATACACTGTACATTTTTTTGGGTGAAAAATTCGATGTCGTCGGATCCACTCCAGTCTTTAGATTTCGTTAATACACATCTCAACACATAACCACAGGTGCGCACAGGTCGTAGGTACGCCTAGTTGGGTCGCTGTGGCAGTTGGAAGAAGAGCCATGGAAAGGCTCTAAAATCCTTACTATACACTACATTTTTTTAGGTGAAAAATTCGATGTCGTCGGATCCACTCCAGTCTTTGGATTTTGTTAATACACATCTCAACACATAACCACAGGTGCGCACAGGTCGTAGGTACGCCTAGTTGGGCCGCTGTGGCAGTTGGAAGAAGAGCCATGGAAAGGCTCTAAAATCCTTACTATACACTGTACATTTTTTTAGGTGAAAAATTCGATGTCGTCGGATCCACTCCAGTCTTTGGATTTCGTTAATACACATCTCAACACATAACCACTGGTGCGCACAGGTCGTAGGTACGCCTAGTTGGGCCGCTGTGGCAGTTGGAAGAAGAGCCATGGAAAGGCTCTAAAATCCTTACTATACACTGTACATTTTTTTAGGTGAAAAATTCGATGTCGTCGGATCCACTCCAGTCTTTGGATTTCGTTAATACACATCTCAACACATAACCACAGGTGCGCACAGGTCGTAGGTACGCCTAGTTGGGCCGCTATGGCAGTTGGAAGATGAGCCATGCAAGGCTCCAAAATCCTTACTATACACTGTACATTTTTTAGGTGAAACATTCGATGTCGTCGGATCCACTCCAGTCTTTGGATTTCGTTAATACACATCTCAACACATAACCACAGGTGCGCACAGGTCGTTGGTACGCCTAGTTGGGCCGCTATGGCAGTTGGAAGATGAGCCATGGAAGGCTCCAAAATCCTTACTATACACTGTACATTTTTTTAGGTGAAAAATTCGATGTCGTCGGATCCACTCCAGTCTTTGGATTTCGTTAATACACATCTCAACAAATAACCACAGGTGCGCACATGTCGTAGGTACGCCTAGTTGGGCCGCTGTGGCAGTTGGAAGAAGAGCCATGGAAAGGCTCTAAAATCCTTACTATACACTGTACATTTTTTTAGGTGAAAAATTCGATGTCGTCGGATCCACTCCAGTCTTTGGATTTCGTTAATACACATCTCAACACATAACCACAGGTGCGCACAGGTCGTAGGTACGCCTAGTTGGGCCGCTGTGGCAGTTGGAAGAAGAGCCATGGAAAGGCTCTAAAATCCTTACTATACACTGTACATTTTTTTAGGTGAAAAATTCGATGTCGTCGGATCCACTAAAGTCTTTAGATTTCGTTAATACACATCTCAACACATAACCACAGGTGCGCACAGGTCGTAGGTACGCCTAGTTGGGCCGCTGTGGCAGTTGGAAGAAGAGCCATGGAAAGGCTTTAAAATCCTTACTATACACTGTACATTTTTTTAGGTGAAAAATTCGATGTCGTCGGATCCACTCCAGTCTTTGGATTTCGTTAATACACATCTCAACACATAACCACAGGTGCGCACAGGTCGTAGGTACGCCTAGTTGGGCCGCTGTGGCAGTTGGAAGATGAGCCATGGAAGGCTCCAAAATCCTTACTATACACTGTACATTTTTTTAGGTGAAAAATTCGATGTCGTCGGATCCACTCCAGTCTTTGGATTTCATTAATACACATCTCAACACATAACCACAGGTGCGCACAGGTCGTAGGTACGCCTAGTTGGGCCGCTGTGGCAGTTGGAAGAAGAGCCATGGAAAGGCTCTAAAATCCTTACTATACACTGTACATTTTTTTAGGTGAAAAATTCGATGTCGTCGGATCCACTCCAGTCTTTAGATTTCGTGAATACACATCTCAACACATAACCACAGGTGCGCACAGGTCGTAGGTACGCCTAGTTGGGCCGCTGTGGCAGTTGGAAGAAGAGCCATGGAAAGGCTCTAAAATCCTTACTATACACTGTACATTATTTTAGGTGAAAAATTCGATGTCGTCGGATCCACTCCAGTCTTTGGATTTCGTTAATACACATCTCAACACATAACCACAGGTGCGCACAGGTCGTAGGTACGCCTAGTTGGGCCGCTGTGGCAGTTGGAAGAAGAGCCATGGAAAAGCTCTAAAATCCTTACTATACACTGTACATTTTTTTAGGTGAAAAATTCGATGTCGTCGGATCCACTCCAGTCTTTGGATTTCGTTAATACACATCTCAACACATAACCACAGGTGCGCACAGGTCGTAGGTACACCTAGTTGGGCCGCTGTGGCAGTTGGAAGAAGAGCCAAGGAAAGGCTCTAAAATCCTTACTATACACTGTACATTTTTTTAGGTGAAAAATTCGATGTCGTCGGATCCACTCCAGTCTTTAGATTTCGTTAATACATATCTCAACACATAACCACAGGTGCGCACAGGTCGTAGGTACGCCTAGTTGGGCCGCTGTGGCAGTTGGAAGAAGAGCCATGGAAAGGCTCTAAAATTCTTACTATACACTGTACATTTTTTTAGGTGAAAAATTCGATGTCGTCGGATCCACTCCAGTCTTTGGATTTCGTTAATACACATCTCAACACATAACCACAGGTGCGCACAGGTCGTAGGTACGCCTAGTTGGGCCGCTGTGGCAGTTGGAAGAAGAGCCATCGAAAGGCTCTAAAATCCTTACTATACACTGTACATTTTTTTAGGTGAAAAATTCGATGTCGTCGGGTCCACTCCAGTCTTTGGATTTCGTTAATAGACATCTCAACACATAACCACAGGTGCGCACAGTTCGTAGGTACGCCTAGTTGGGCCGCTGTGGCAGTTGGAAGATGAGCCAAGAAAAGGCTAAGAAATCCTTACTATTTTAAACTTGAACTTGATCGTCCCAATCAAACTTCACTCCACAAAACCGTCACACCCGTAATACCACACACAAGACAACCCATTGTACCTTTCACACCACAGTCGTATGACAAAAAAATAGAATGGTGATCGAACGACACTGCTATTGGTTGCCTAACATCGAACCAGCGCAGGAAGCGGTACTTTCCGTAACTCGGTGTAGGTATTTACGGAGGCTGCACTTTTAAAACAGAGGGGAGTCGGAAAGAGAGTGAACGACGAGATTGTGAGAAAAACAGAATTAGAAATAAAGTTTGAGTGTTTTGTTGTTCGGAATATTTTTCTTCTTACACTGTGGATTTTTTTATGTGAAAAATTCGATGTCGTCGGATGCACTCCAGTCTTTGGATTTTGATAACACACATCTAACTACATAGCCACAGGTGTATGCAGGTCGTAGGAATGCCTAGAAGGGCCGCTGTGGCAGTTGAAAGATGAGCAATGAAAAGGCTTAGAAATCCTTAGTATACACTGCGGATTTCTTTAGCTGAAAAATTCGATGTCGTCGGATCCACTCCAGTCTTTGGATTTCGATAATACACATCTAAACACATACACACAGGTGTACACAGGTCGTAAGTACGCCTAGTTCGGCCGCTGTGGCAGTTGAAAGTCGTAGGTATGCCTAGTTGGGGCACTGTGGCAGTTGGAAGATGAGCAAGAAATGGCAAAGAAATCCTTACTACTGTAAACTCGAACTTGATCGTCCCAATCAAACTTCACTCCACAAAACCGTCCCACCCATAATACCACACACAAGCCAACCCATTGTACCTTTCACACCACAGTCGTATGACAAAAAAATAGCATGGAGATCGAACGACACTGCTATTGGTTGCCTAACTTCGAACCAGCGCAGGAAGCGGTACTTTCCATATCGCGGTGTAGGTATTTAAGGAGGCTGTACTGTTATAGCAGAGGGGGGTCGGAAGGAGAGTGAACGAGGAGATTGTGAGAAAAACAGAATTAGAAATAAAGTTTGAGTTTTTTGTTGTTCGGAATATTTTTCTTCTTACACTGTGGATTTTTTTATGTGAAAAATTCGATGTGGTCGGGATGATAGTTGGGGCGCTGTGGCAGTTGGAAGATTAGCAAGAAATGGCAAAGAAATCCTTACTATTGTAAACTCGAACTTGATCGTCCCAATCAAACTTCACTCCACAAAACCGTCCCACCCATAATACCACACACAAGACAACCCATTGTACCTTTCACACCACAGTCGTTTGACAAAAAAATATAATGGTGATCGCACGTCACTGCTATTGGTTGCCTAACATCGAACCAGCGCAGGAAGCGGTACTTTCCGTAACTCGGTGTAGGTATTTAAGGAGGCTGCTCCTTGTCAATAGAGGGGAGTCGGAAAGAGAGTGAACGAGGAGATTGTGAGAAAAACAGAATTAGAAATGAAGTTTGAGTGTTTTGTTGTTCGGAATATTTTTCTTCTTACACTGTGAACGAGGAGATTGTGAGAAAAACAGAATTAGAAATAAAGTTTGAGTTTTTTGTTGTTCGGAATATTTTTCTTCTTACACTGTGGATTTTTTTATGTGAAAAATTCGATGTGGTCGGGATGATAGTTGGGGCGCTGTGGCAGTTGGAAAATTAGCAAGAAATGGCAAAGAAATCCTTACTATTGTAAACTCGAACTTGATCGTCCCAATCAAACTTCACTCCACAAAACCGTCCCACCCATAATACCACACACAAGACAACCCATTGTACCTTTCACACCACAGTCGTATGACAAAAAAATAGAATGGTGATCGAACGACACTGCTATTGGTTGCCTAACATCGAACCAGCGCAGGAAGCGGTACTTTCCGTAACTCGGGGTAGGTATTTAAGGAGCCTGCACTTTGTCAACAGACGGGAGTCGGAAAGAGAGTGAACGAGGAGATTGTGAGAAAAACAGAATTAGAAATAAAGTTTGAGTGTTTTGTTCGGAATATATTTCTTCTTACACTGTGGATTTTTTTATGTGAAAAATTCGATGACATCGGATGCACTCCAGTCTTTGGATTTTGATAACACACATCTAACTACATAGCCACAGGTGTATGCAGGTCGTAGGAATGCCTAGAAGGGCCGCTGCGGCAGTTGAAAGATGAGCAATGAAAAGGCTTAGAAATCCTTAGTATACACTGCGGATTTCTTTAGCTGAAAAATTCGATGTCGTCGGATCCACTCCAGTCTTTGGATTTCGATAATACACATCTAAACACATCCACACAGGTATACACAGGTCGTAGGTACGCCTAGTTGGTCCGCTGTGGCAGTTGGAAGATGAGCCATGGAAGGCTCCAAAATCCTTACTATACACTGTACATTTTTTTAGGTGAAAAATTCGATGTCGTCGGATTCACTCCAGTCTTTGGATTTCGTTAATACACATCTCAACACATAACCACAGGTGCGCACAGGTCGTAGGTACGCCTAGTTGGGCCGCTGTGGCAGTTGGAAGATGAGCCATGGAAAGGCTCCAAAATGCTTACTATACACTGTACATTTTTTTAGGTGAAAAATTCGATGTCGTCGGATCCACTCCAGTCTTTGGATTTCGTTAATAGACATCTCAACACATAACCACAGGTGCGCACAGGTCGTAGGTACGCCTAGTTCGGCCGCTATGGCAGTTGGAAGATGAGCAATGAAAAGGCTAAGAAATCCTTACTATACACTGCGGATTTCTTTAGGTGAAAAATTCGATGTCGTCGAATGCACTCCTATCTTTGTATTTCTTTAATACACATCTCAACACATAACCACAGGTGCGCACAGGTCGTAGGTACGCCTAGTTGGGCCGCTGTGGCAGTTGGAAGAAGAGCCATGGAAAGGCTCTAAAATCCTTACTATACACTGTACATTTTTTTAGGTGAAAAATTCGATGTCGTCGGATCCACTCCAGTCTTTGGATTTCGTTAATAGACATCTCAACACATAACCACAGGTGCGCACAGGTCGTAGGTACGCCTAGTTGGGCCGCTGTGGCAGTTGGAAGATGAGCCATGGAAGGCTCCAAAATCCTTACACACACTGTACATTTTTTTAGGTGAAAAATTCGATGTCGTCGGATCCACTCCAGTCTTTGGATTTCGTTAATACACATCTCAACACATAACCACAGGTACGCACAGGTCGTAGGTACGCCTAGTTGGGCCGCTGTGGCAGTTGGAAGAAGAGCCATGGAAAGGCTCTAAAATCCTTACTATACACTGTACTTTTTTTTAGGTGAAAAATTCGATGTCGTCGGATCCACTCCAGTCTTTGGATTTCGTTAATACACATCTCAACACATAACCACAGGTGCGCACAGGTCGTAGGTACGCCTAGTTGGGCCGCTGTGGCAGTTGGAAGATGAACCATGGAAGGCTCCAAAATCCTTACTATACACTGTACATTTTTTTAGGTGAAAAATTCGATGTCGTCGGATCCACTCCAGTCTTTGGATTTCGTTAATACACATCTCAACATATAACCACAGGTGCGCACAGGTCGTAGGTACGACTAGTTGGGCCGCTATGGCAGTTGGAAGATGAGCCATGGAAGGCTCCAAAATCCTCCACTGTACATTTTTTTAGGTGAAAAATTCGATGTCGTCGGATCCACTCCAGTCTTTGGATTTCGTTAATACACATCTCAACACATAACCACAGGTGCGCACAGGTCGTAGGTACGCCTAGTTGGGCCGCTATGGCATTTGGAAGATGAGCCATGGAAGGCTCCAAAATCCTTACTATACACTGTACATTTTTTTAGGTGAAAAATTCTATGTCGTCGGATCCACTCCAGTCTTTGGATTTCGTTAATAGACATCTCAACACATAGCCACAGGTGTGCACAGGTCGTAGGTACGCCTAGTTGGGCCGCTGTGTCAGTTGGAAGATGAGCCATGGAAAGGCTCCAAAATCCTTACTATACACTGTAAATTTTTTTAGGTGAAAAATTCGATGTCGTCGGATCCACTCCAGTCTTTGGATTTCGTTAATACACATCTCAACACATAACCACAGGTGCGCACAGGTCGTAGGTACGCCTAGTTGGGCCGCTGTGGCAGTTGGAAGATGAGCCATGGAAGGCTCCAAAATCCTTACTATACACTGTACATTTTTTTAGGTGAAAAATTCGATGTCATCGGATCCACTCCAGTCTTTGGATTTCGTTAATACACATCTCAACACATAACCACAGGTGCGCACAGGTCGTAGGTACGCCTAGTTGGGCCGCTATGGCAGTTGGAAGATGAGCCATGGAAGGCTCCAAAATCCTCCACTGTACATTTTTTTAGGTGAAAAATTCGATGTCGTCGGATCCACTCCAGTCTTTGGATTTCGTTAATACACATCTCAACACATAACCACAGGTGCGCACAGGTCGTAGGTACGCCTAGTTGGGCCGCTGTGGCAGTTGGAAGATGAACCATGGAAGGCTCCAAAATCCTTACTATACACTGTACATTTTTTTAGGTGAAAAATTCGATGTCGTCGGATCCACTCCAGTCTTTGGATTTCGTTAATACACATCTCAACATATAACCACAGGTGCGCACAGGTCGTAGGTACGACTAGTTGGGCCGCTATGGCAGTTGGAAGATGAGCCATGGAAGGCTCCAAAATCCTCCACTGTACATTTTTTTAGGTGAAAAATTCGATGTCGTCGGATCCACTCCAGTCTTTGGATTTCGTTAATACACATCTCAACACATAACCACAGGTGCGCACAGGTCGTAGGTACGCCTAGTTGGGCCGCTATGGCATTTGGAAGATGAGCCATGGAAGGCTCCAAAATCCTTACTATACACTGTACATTTTTTTAGGTGAAAAATTCTATGTCGTCGGATCCACTCCAGTCTTTGGATTTCGTTAATAGACATCTCAACACATAACCACAGGTGTGCACAGGTCGTAGGTACGCCTAGTTGGGCCGCTGTGTCAGTTGGAAGATGAGCCATGGAAAGGCTCCAAAATCCTTACTATACACTGTAAATTTTTTTAGGTGAAAAATTCGATGTCGTCGGATCCACTCCAGTCTTTGGATTTCGTTAATACACATCTCAACACATAACCACAGGTGCGCACAGGTCGTAGGTACGCCTAGTTGGGCCGCTGTGGCAGTTGGAAGATGAGCCATGGAAGGCTCCAAAATCCTTACTATACACTGTACATTTTTTTAGGTGAAAAATTCGATGTCATCGGATCCACTCCAGTCTTTGGATTTCGTTAATACACATCTCAACACATAACCACAGGTGCGCACAGGTCGTAGGTACGCCTAGTTGGGCCGCTATGGCAGTTGGAAGATGAGCCATGGAAGGCTCCAAAATCCTCCACTGTACATTTTTTTAGGTGAAAAATTCGATGTCGTCGGATCCACTCCAGTCTTTGGATTTCGTTAATACACATCTCAACACATAACCACAGGTGCGCACAGGTCGTAGGTACGCCTAGTTGGGACGCTGTGGCAGTTGGAAGAAGAGCCATGGAAAACCTCTAAAATCCTTACTATACACTGTACATTTTTTTAGGTGAAAAATTCGATGTCCTCGGATCCACTCCAGTCTTTGGATTTCGTTAATACACATCTCAACACATAACCACAGGTGCGCACAGGTCGTAGGTACGCCTAGTTGGGCCGCTGTGGCAGTTGGAAGATGAGCCATGGAAGGCTCCAAAATCCTTACTATACACTGTACATTTCTTTAGGTGAAAAATTCGATGTCGTCGGATCCACTCCAGTCTTTGGATTTCGTTAATACACTTCTCAACACATAACCACAGGTGCGCACAGGTCGTAGGTACGCCTAGTTGGGCCGCTGTGGCAGTGGGAAGATGAGCCATGGAAGGCTCCAAAATCCTTACTATACACTGTACATTTTTTTAGGTGAAAAATTCGATGTCGTCGGATCCACTCCAGTCTTTGGATTTCGTTAATACACATCTCAACACATAACCACAGGTGCGCACAGGTCGTAGGTACGCCTAGTTGGGCCGCTGTGGCAGTTGGAAGAAGAGCCATGGAAAGGCTCTAAAATCCTTACTATACACTGTACATTTTTTTAGGTAAAAAATTCTATGTCGTCGGATCCACTCCAGTCTTTGGATTTCGTTAATAGACATCTCAACACATAACCACAGGTGCGCACAGGTCGTAGGTACGCCTAGTTGGGCCGCTATGGCAGTTGGAAGATGAGCCATGGAAGGCTCCAAAATCCTCCACTGTACATTTTTTTAGGTGAAAAATTCGATGTCGTCGGATCCACTCCAGTCTTTGGATTTCGTTAATACACATCTCAACACATAACCACAGGTGCGCACAGGTCGTAGGTACGCCTAGTTGGGCCGCTGTGGCAGTTGGAAGAAGAGCCATGGAAAGGCTCCAAAATCCTTACTATACACTGTACATTTTTTTAGGTGAAACATTCGATGTCGTCGGATCCACTCTAGTCTTTGGATTTCGTTAATAGACATCTCAACACATAACCACAGGTGCGCAAAGGTCGTAGGTACGCCTAGTTGGGCCGCTGTGGCAGTTGGAAGATGAGCCATGCAAGGCTCCAAAATCCTTACTATGTACACTGTACATTTTTTTAGGTGAAAAATTCGATGTCGTCGGATCCACTCCAGTCTTTGGATTTCGTTAATACACATCTCAACACATAACCACAGGTGCGCACAGGTCGTAGGTACACCTAGTTGGGCCGCTATGGCAGTTGGAAGATGAGCCATGGAAGGCTCCAAAATCCTTACTATACACTGTACATTTTTTTAGGTGAAAAATTCGATGTCGTCGGATCCACTCCAGTCTTTGGATTTCGTTAATAGACATCTCAACACATAACCACAGGTGCGCAAAGGTCGTAGGTACGCCTAGTTGGGCCGCTGTGGCAGTTGGAAGATGAGCCATGCAAGGCTCCAAAATCCTTACTATACATTGTACATTTTTTTAGGTGAAAAATTCGATGTCGTCGGATCCACTCCAGTCTTTGGATTTCGTTAATACACATCTCAACACATAACCACAGGTGCGCACAGGTCGTAGGTACGCCTAGTTGGGCCGCTGTGGCAGTTGGAAGATGAGCCATGGAAGGCTCCAAAATCCTTACTATACACTGTACATTTTTTTAGGTGAAACATTCGATGTCGTCGGATCCACTCCAGTCTTTGGATTTCGTTAATACACATCTCAACACATAACCACATGTGCGCACAGGTCGTAGGTACGCCTAGTTGGGACGCTGTGGCAGTTGGAAGAAGAGCCATGGAAAACCTCTAAAATCCTTACTATACACTGTACATTTTTTTAGGTGAAAAATTCGATGTCCTCGGATCCACTCCAGTCTTTGGATTTCGTTAATACACATCTCAACACATAACCACAGGTGCGCACAGGTCGTAGGTACGCCTAGTTGGGCCGCTGTGGCAGTTGGAAGATGAGCCATGGAAGGCTCCAAAATCCTTACTATACACTGTACATTTCTTTAGGTGAAAAATTCGATGTCGTCGGATCCACTCCAGTCTTTGGATTTCGTTAATACACATCTCAACACATAACCACAGGTGCGCACAGGTCGTAGGTACGCCTAGTTGGGCCGCTGTGGCAGTTGGAAGATGAGCCATGGAAAGGCTCCAAAATCCTTACTATACACTGTACATTTTTTTAGGTGGAAAATTCGATGTCGTCGGATCCACTCCAGTCTTTGGATTTCGTTAATACACATCTCAACACATAACCACAGGTGCGCACAGGTCGTAGGTACGCCTAGTTGGGCCGCTGTGGCAGTTGGAAGTAGAGCCATGGAAAGGCTCCAAAATCCTTACTATACACTGTACATTTTTTTAGGTAAAAAATTCGATGTCATCGGATCCACTTCAGTCTTTGGATTTCGTTAATACACATCTCAACACATAACCACAGGTGCGCACAGGTCGTAGGTACGCCTAGTTGGGACGCTGTGGCAGTTGGAAGAAGAGCCATGGAAAGGCTCTAAAATCCTTACTATACACTGTACATTTTTTTAGGTGAAAAATTCGATGTCGTCGGATCCACTCCAGTCTTTGGATTTCGTTAATACACATCTCAACACATAACCACAGGTGCGCACAGGTCGTTGGTACGCCTAGTTGGGCCGCTATGGCAGTTGGAAGATGAGCCATGGAAGGCTCCAAAATCCTTACTATACACTGTACATTTTTTTAGGTGAAAAATTCGATGTCCTCGGATCCACTCCAGTCTTTGGATTTTGTTAATACACATCTCAACACATAACCACAGGTGCGCACATGTCGTAGGTACGCCTAGTTGGGCCGCTGTGGCAGTTGGAAGAAGAGCCATGGAAAGGCTCTAAAATCCTTACAATACACTGTACATTTTTTTAGGTGAAAAATTCGATGTCGTCGGATCCACTCCAGTCTTTGGATTTCGTTAATACACATCTCAACTCATAACCACAGGTGCGCACATGTCGTAGGTACGCCTAGTTGGGCCGCTGTGGCAGTTGGAAGAAGAGCCATGGAAAGGCTCTAAAATCCTTACTATACAGTGTACATTTTTTTAGGTGAAAAATTCGATGTCGTCGGATCCACTCCAGTCTTTGGATTTCGTTAATACACATCTCAACACATAACCACAGGTGCGCACAGGTCGTAGGTACGCCTAGTTGGGCCGCTGTGGCAGTTGGAAGATGAGCCATGGAAGGCTCCAAAATCCTTACTATACACAGTACATTTTTTTAGGTGAAAAATTCGATGTCGTCGGATCCACTCCAGTCTTTGGATTTCGTTAATAGACATCTCAACACATAACCACAGGTGCGCACAGGTCGTAGGTACGCCTAGTTGGGCCGCTGTGGCAGTTGGAAGAAGAGCCATGGAAAGGCTCCAAAATCCTTACTTTTTTTAGGAGAAAAATTCGATGTCGTCGGATCCACTCCAGTCTTTGGATTTCGTTAATAGACATCTCAACACATAACCACAGGTGCGCACAGGTCGTAGGTACGCCTAGTTGGGCCGCTGTGGCAGTTGGAAGATGAGCCATGGAAGGCTCCAAAATCCTTACTTTACACTGTACATTTTTTTAGGTGAAAAATTCGATGTCGTCGGATCCACTCCAGTCTTTGGATTTCGTTAATACACTTCTCAACACATAACCACAGGTGCGCACAGGTCGTAGGTACTCCTAGTTGGGCCGCTGTGGCAGTTGGAAGATGAGCCATGGAAGGCTCCAAAATCCTTACTATACACTGTACATTTTTTTAGGTGAAAAATTCGATGTCGTCGGATCCACTCCAGTCTTTGGATTTCGTTAATACACATCTCAACACATAACCACAGGTGCGCACAGGTCGTAGGTACGCCTAGTTGGGCCGCTGTGGCAGTTGGAAGAAGAGCCATGGAAAGGTTCTAAAATCCTTACTATACACTGTACATTTTTTTAGGTAAAAAATTCGATGTCGTCGGATCCACTCCAGTCTTTGGATTTCGTTAATAGACATCTCAACACATAACCACAGGTGCGCACAGGTCGTAGGTACGCCTAGTTGGGCCGCTATGGCAGTTGGAAGATGAGCCATGGAAGGCTCCAAAATCCTCCACTGTACATTTTTTTAGGTGAAAAATTCGATGTCGTCGGATCCACTCCAGTCTTTGGATTTCGTTAATACACATCTCAACAAATAACCACAGGTGCGCACAGGTCGTAGGTACGCCTAGTTGGGCCGCTGTGGCAGTTGGAAGAAGAGCCATGGAAAGGCTCTAAAATCCTTACTATACACTGTACATTTTTTTAGGTAAAAAATTCGATGTCGTCGGATCCACTCCAGTCTTTGGATTTCGTTAATAGACATCTCAACACATAACCACAGGTGCGCACAGGTCGTAGGTACGCCTAGTTGGGCCGTTGTGGCAGTTGGAAGAAGAGCCATGGAAAGGCTCCAAAATCCTTACTATACACTGTACATTTTTTTAGGTGAAACATTCGATGTCGTCGGATCCACTCCAGTTTTTGGATTTCGTTAATAGACATCTCAACACATAACCACAGGTGCGCAAAGGTCGTAGGTACGCCTAGTTGGGCCGCTGTGGCAGTTGGAAGATGAGCCATGCAAGGCTCCAAAATCCTTACTATGTACACTGTACATTTTTTTAGGTGAAAAATTCGATGTCGTCGGATCCACTCCAGTCTTTGGATTTCGTTAATACACATCTCAACACATAACCACAGGTGCGCACAGGTCGTAGGTACACCTAGTTGGGCCGCTATGGCAGTTGGAAGATGAGCCATGGAAGGCTCCAAAATCCTTACTATACACTGTACATTTTTTTAGGTGAAAAATTCGATGTCGTCGGATCCACTCCAGTCTTTGGATTTCGTTAATAGACATCTCAACACATAACCACAGGTGCGCAAAGGTCGTAGGTACGCCTAGTTGGGCCGCTGTGGCAGCTGGAAGATGAGCCATGCAAGGCTCCAAAATCCTTACTATACACTGTACATTTTTTTAGGTGAAAAATTCGATGTCGTCGGATCCACTCCAGTCTTTGGATTTCGTTAATAGACATCTCAACACATAACCACAGGTGCGCAAAGGTCGTAGGTACGCCTAGTTGGGCCGCTGTGGCAGTTGGAAGATGAGCCATGCAAGGCTCCAAAATCCTTACTATACATTGTACATTTTTTTAGGTGAAAAATTCGATGTCGTCGGATCCACTCCAGTCTTTGGATTTCGTTAATACACATCTCAACACATAACCACAGGTGCGCACAGGTCGTAGGTACGCCTAGTTGGGCCGCTATGGCAGTTGGAAGATGAGCCATGGAAGGCTCCAAAATCCTTACTATACACTGTACATTTTTTTAGGTGAAACATTCGATGTCGTCGGATCCACTCCAGTCTTTGGATTTCGTTAATACACATCTCAACACATAACCACAGGTGCGCACAGGTCGTAGGTACGCCTAGTTGGGCCGCTATGGCAGTTGGAAGATGAGCCATGGAAAGGCTCTAAAATCCTTACATACATTTTTTTAGGTGAAAAATTCGATGTCGTCGGATCCACTCCAGTCTTTGGATTTCGATAATACACATCCAAACACATACCCACAGGTGTACACAGGTCGTAGGTACTCCTAGTTGGGCCGCTGTGGCAGTTGGAGGAAGAGTCATGGAAAGGCTCTAAAATCCTTACTATACACTGTACATTTTTTTAGGTGAAAAATTCGATGTCGTCGGATCCACTCCAGTCTTTGGACTTCGTTAATACACATGTCAACACATAACCACAGGTGCGCACAGGTCGTAGGTACGCCTAGTTGGGCCGCTGTGGCAGTTGGAAGAAGAGCCATGGAAAGGCTCTAAAATCCTTACTATACACTGTACATTTTTTTAGGTGAAAAATTCGATGTCGTCGGATCCACTCCAGTCTTTGGATTTCGTTAATAGACATCTCAACACATAACCACAGGTGCGCACAGGTCGTAGGTACGCCTAGTTGGGACGCTGTGGCAGTTGGAAGAAGAGCCATGGAAATTCTCCAAAATCCTTACTATACACTGTACATTTTTTTAGGTGAAAAATTCGATGTCGTCGGATCCACTCCAGTTTTTGGATTTCGTTAATAGACATCTCAACACATAACCACAGGTGCGCACAGGTCGTAGGTACGCCTAGTTAGGCCGCTGTGGCAGTTGGAAGATGAGCCATGGAAGGCTCCAAAATCCTTACTATACACTGTACATTTCTTTAGGTGAAACATTCGATGTCGTCGGATCCACTCCAGTCTTTGGATTTCGTTAATACACATCTCAACACATAACCACAGGTGCGCACAGGTCGTAGGTACGCCTAGTTGGGCCGCTGTGGCAGTTGGAAGATGAGCCATGGAAAGGCTCCAAAATCCTTACTATACACTGTACATTTTTTTAGGTGGAAAATTCGATGTCGTCGGATCCACTCCAGTCTTTGGATTTCGTTAATACACATCTCAACACATAACCACAGGTGCGCACAGGTCGTAGGTACGCCTAGTTGGGCCGCTGTGGCAGTTGGAAGATGAGCCATGGAAGGCTCCAAAATCCTTACTATACACTGTACATTTTTTTAGGTGAAAAATTCGATGTCGTCGGATCCACTCCAGTCTTTGGATTTCGTTAATAGACATCTCAACACATAACCACAGGTGCGCACAGGTCGTAGGTACGCCTAGTTGGGCCGCTATGGCAGTTGGAAGATGAGCCATGGAAGGCTCCAAAATCCTTACTATACACTGTACATATTTTTAGGTGAAAAATTCGATGTCGTCGGATCCACCCCAGTCTTTGGATTTCGTTAATACACATCTCAACATATAAACACAGGTGCGCACAGGTCGTAGGTACGACTAGTTGGGCCGCTATGGCAGTTGGAAGATGAGCCATGGAAGGCTCCAAAATCCTCCACTGTACATTTTTTTAGGTGAAAAATTCGATGTCGTCGGATCCACTCCAGTCTTTGGATTTCGTTAATACACATCTCAACACATAACCACAGGTGCGCACAGGTCGTAGGTACGCCTAGTTGGGCCGCTGTGGCAGTTGAAAGATGAGCCATGGAAAGGCTCCAAAATCCTTACTATACACTGTACATTTTTTTAGGTGAAAAATTCGATGTCGTCGGATCCACTCCAGTCTTTGGATTTCGTTAATACACATCTCAACACATAACCACAAGTGCGCACAGGTCGTAGGTACGCCTAGTTGGGCCGCTATGGCAGTTGGAAGATGAGCCATGGAAGGCTCCAAAATCCTTACTATACACTGTACATTTTTTTAGGTGAAAAATTCTATGTCGTCGGATCCACTCCAGTCTTTGGATTTCGTTAATAGACATCTCAACACATAACCACAGGTGTGCACAGGTCGTAGGTACGCCTAGTTGGGCCGCTGTGGCAGTTGGAAGATGAGCCATGGAAAGGCTCCAAAATCCTTACTATACACTGTACATTTTTTTAGGTGAAAAATTCGATGTCGTCGGATCCACTCCAGTCTTTGGATTTCGTTAATACACATCTCAACACATAACCACAGGTGCGCACAGGTCGTAGGTACGCCTAGTTGGGCCGCTGTGGCAGTTGGAAGATGAGCCATGGAAAGGCTCCAAAATCCTTACTATACACTGTACATTTTTTTAGGTGAAAAATTCGATGTCATCGGATCCACTCCAGTCTTTGGATTTCGTTAATACACATCTCAACACATAACCACAGGTGCGCACAGGTCGTAGGTACGCCTAGTTGGGCCGCTGTTGCAGTCGGAAGAAGAGCCATGGAAAGGCTCTAAAATCCTTACTATACTCTGTACATTTTTTTAGGTGAAAAATTCGATGTCGTCGGATCGACTCCAGTCTTTGGATTTCGTTAATACACATCTCAACACATAACCACAGGTGCGCAAAGGTCGTAGGTACGCCTAGTTGGGCCGCTATGGCAGTTGGAAGATAAGCCATGGAAGGCTCCAAAATCCTCCAATGTACATTTTTTTAGGTGAAAAATTCGATGTCGTCGGATCCACTCCAGTCTTTGGATTTCGTTAATACACATCTCAACACATAACCACAGGTGCACACAGGTCGTTGGTACGCCTAGTTGGGCCGCTATGGCAGTTGGAAGATGAGCCATGGAAGGCTCCAAAATCCTTACTATACACTGTACATTTTTTTAGGTGAAAAATTCGATGTCGTCGGATCCACTCCAGTCTTTGGATTTCGTTAATACACATCTCAACACATAACCACAGGTGCGCACATGTCGTAGGTACGCCTAGTTGGGCCGCTGTGGCAGTTGGAAGAAGAGCCATGGAAAGGCTCTAAAATCCTTACTATACACTGTACATTTTTTTAGGTGAAAAATTCGATGTCGTCGGATCCACTCCAGTCTTTGGATTTCGTTAATACACATCTCAACACATAACCACAGGTGCGCATAGGTCGTAGGTACGCCTAGTTGGGCCGCTGTGGCAGTTGGAAGAAGAGCCATGGAAAGGCTCTAAAATCCTTACTATACAGTGTACATTTTTTTAGGTGAAAAATTCGATGTCGTCGGATCCACTCCAGTCTTTGGATTTCGTTAATACACATCTCAACACATAACCACAGGTGCGCACAGGTCGTAGGTACGCCTAGTTGGGCCGCTGTGGCAGTTGGAAGATGAGCCATGGAAGGATCCAAAATCCTTACTATACACTGTACATTTTTTTAGGTGAAAAATTCGATGTCGTCGGATCCACTCCAGTCTTTGGATTTCGTTAATACACATCTCAACACATAACCACAGGTGCGCACAGGTCGTAGGTACGCCTAGTTGGGCCGCTGTGGCAGTTGGAAGAAGAGCCATGGAAAGGCTCCAAAATCCTTACTTTTTTTAGGTGAAAAATTCGATGTCGTCGGATCCACTCCAGTTTTTGGATTTCGTTAATAGACATCTCAACACATAACCACAGGTGCGTACAGGTCGTAGGTACGCCTAGTTAGGCCGCTGTGGCAGTTGGAAGATGAGCCATGGAAGGCTCCAAAATCCTTACTATACACTGTACATTTCTTTAGGTGAAAAATTCGATGTCGTCGGATCCACTCCAGTCTTTGGATTTCGTTAGTACACATTTCAACACATAACCACAGGTGCGCACAGGTCGTAGGTACGCCTAGTTGGGCCTCTGTGGCAGTTGGAAGATGAGCCATGGAAAGGCTCCAAAATTATTGCTATACACTGTACATTTTTTTAGGTGGAAAATTCGATGTCGTCGGATCCACTCCAGTCTTTGGATTTCGTTAATACACATCTCAACACATAACCACAGGTGCGCACAGGTCGTAGGTACGCCTAGTTGGGCCGCTGTGGCAGTTGGAAGATGAGCCATGGAAAGGCTTCAAAATCCTTACTATACACTGTACATTTTTTTAGGTGAAAAATTCGATGTCGTCGGATCCACTCCAGTCTTTGGATTTCGTTAATACACATCTCAACACATAACCACAGGTGCGCACAGGTCGTAGGTACGCCTAGTTGGGCCGCTGTGGCAGTTGGAAGATGAGCCATGGAAAGGCTCCAAAATCCTTACTATACACTGTACATTTTTTTTGGTGAAAAATTCGATGTCGTCGGATCCACTCCAGTCTTTGGATTTCATTAATACACATCTCAACACATAACCACAGGTGCGCACAGGTCGTAGGTACGCCTAGTTGGGCCGCTGTGGCAGTTGGAAGATGAGCCATGGAAGGCTCCAAAATCCTTACTATACACTGTACATTTTTTTAGGTGAAAAATTGATGTCGTCGGATCCACTCCAGTCTTTGGATTTCGTTAATAGACATCTCAACACATAACCACAGGTGCGCACAGGTCGTAGGTACGCCTAGTTGGGCCGCTATGGCAGTTGGAAGATGAGCCATGGAAGGCTCCAAAATCCTTACTATACACTGTACATATTTTTAGGTGAAAAATTCGATGTCGTCGGATCCACCCCAGTCTTTGGATTTCGTTAATACACATCTCAACATATAACCACAGGTGCGCACAGGTCGTAGGTACGACTAGTTGGGCCGCTATGGCAGTTGGAAGATGAGCCATGGAAGGCTCCAAAATCCTCCACTGTACATTTTTTTAGGTGAAAAATTCGATGTCGTCGGATCCACTCGTCTTTGGATTTCGTTAATACACATCTCAACACATAACCACAGGTGCGCACAGGTCGTAGGTACGCCTAGTTGGGCCGCTGTGGCAGTTGGAAGATGAGCCATGGAAAGGCTCCAAAATCCTTACTATACACTGTACATTTTTTTAGGTGAAAAATTCGATGTCGTCGGATCCACTCCAGTCTTTGGATTTCGTTAATACACATCTCAACACATAACCACAAGTGCGCACAGGTCGTAGGTACGCCTAGTTGGGCCGCTATGGCAGTTGGAAGATGAGCCATGGAAGGCTCCAAAATCCTTACTATACACTGTACATTTTTTTAGGTGAAAAATTCTATGTCGTCGGATCCACTCCAGTCTTTGGATTTCGTTAATAGACATCTCAACACATAACCACAGGTGTGCACAGGTCGTAGGTACGCCTAGTTGGGCCGCTGTGGCAGTTGGAAGATGAGCCATGGAAAGGCTCCAAAATCCTTACTATACACTGTACATTTTTTTAGGTGAAAAATTCGATGTCGTCGGATCCACTCCAGTCTTTGGATTTCGTTAATACACATCCCAACACATAACCACAGGTGCGCACAGGTCGTAGGTACGCCTAGTTGGGCCGCTGTGGCAGTTGGAAGATGAGCCATGGAAGGCTCCAAAATCCTTACTATACACTGTACATCTTTTTAGGTGAAAAATTCGATGTCATCGGATCCACTCCAGTCTTTGGATTTCGTTAATACACATCTCAACACATAACCACAGGTGCGCACAGGTCGTAGGTACGCCTAGTTGGGCCGCTGTGGCAGTCGGAAGAAGAGCCATGGAAAGGCTCTAAAATCCTTACTATACACTGTACATTTTTTTAGGTGAAAAATTCGATGTCGTCGGATCCACTCCAGTCTTTGGATTTCGTTAATACACATCTCAACACATAACCACAGGTGCGCACAGGTCGTAGGTACGCCTAGTTGGGCCGCTATGGCAGTTGGAAGATAAGCCATGGAAGGCTCCAAGATCCTCCAATGTACATTTTTTTAGGTGAAAAATTCGATGTCGTCGGATCCACTCCAGTCTTTGGATTTCGTTAATACACATCTCAACACATAACCACAGGTGCGCACAGGTCGTAGGTACGCCTAGTTGGGCCGCTGTGGCAGTTGGAAGAAGAGCCATGGAAAGGCTCTAAAATCCTTACTATACACTGTACATTTTTTTAGGTGAAAAATTCGATGTCGTCGGATCCACTCCAGTCTTTGGATTCCGTTAATAGACATCTCAACACATAACCACAGGTGCGCACAGGTCGTAGGTACGCCTAGTTGGGCCGCTGTGGCAGTTGGAAGATGAGCCATGGAAGGCTCCAAAATCCTTACTATACACTGTAAATTTTTTTAGGTGAAAAATTCGATGTCGTCGGATCCACTCCAGTCTTTGGATTTCGTTAATACACATCTCAACACATAACCACAGGTGCGCACAGGTCGTTGGTACGCCTAGTTGGGCCGCTATGGCAGTTGGAAGATGAGCCATGGAAGGCTCCAAAATCCTTACTATACACTGTACATTTTTTTAGGTGAAAAATTCGATGTCGTCGGATCCACTCCAGTCTTTGGATTTCGTTAATACACATCTCAACACATAACCACAGGTGCGCACATGTCGTAGGTACGCCTAGTTGGGCCGCTGTGGCAGTTGGAAGAAGAGCCATGGAAAGGCTCTAAAATCCTTACTATACACTGTACATTTTTTTAGGTGAAAAATTCGATGTCGTCGGATCCACTCCAGTCTTTGGATTTCGTTAATACACATCTCAACACATAACCACAGGTGCGCATAGGTCGTAGGTTGGAAGCCATGGAAAGGCTCTAAAATCCTTACTATACAGTGTACATTTTTTTAGGTGAAAAATTCGATGTCGTCGGATCCACTCCAGTCTTTGGATTTCGTTAATACACATCTCAACACATAACCACAGGTGCGCACAGGTCGTAGGTACGCCTAGTTGGGCCGCTGTGGCAGTTGGAAGATGAGCCATGGAAGGATCCAATATCCTTACTATACACTGTACATTTTTTTAGGTGAAAAATTCGATGTCGTCGGATCCACTCCAGTCTTTGGATTTCGTTAATACACATCTCAACACATAACCACAGGTGCGCACAGGTCGTAGGTACGCCTAGTTGGGCCGCTGTGGCAGTTGGAAGATGAGCCATGGAAGGCTCCAAAATCCTTACTATACACTGTACATTTTTTTAGGTGAAAAATTCGATGTCGTCGGATCCACTCCAGTCTTTGGATTTCGTTAATACACATCTCAACACATAACCACAGGTGCGCACAGGTCGTAGGTACGCCTAGTTGGGCCGCTGTGGCAGTTGGAAGAAGAGCCATGGAAAGGCTCTAAAATCCTTACTATACACTGTACATTTTTTTAGGTAAAAAATTCGATGTCGTCGGATCCACTCCAGTCTTTGGATTTCGTTAATAGACATCTCAACACATAACCACAGGTGCGCACAGGTCGTAGGTACGCCTAGTTGGGCCGCTATGGCAGTTGGAAGATGAGCCATGGAAGGCTCCAAAATCCTTACTATACACTGTACATTTTTTTAGGTGAAAAATTCTATGTCGTCGGATCCACTCCAGTCTTTGGATTTCGTTAATAGACATCTCAACACATAACCACAGGTGTGCACAGGTCGTAGGTACGCCTAGTTGGGCCGCTGTGGCAGTTGGAAGATGAGCCATGGAAAGGCTCCAAAATCCTTACTATACACTGTACATTTTTTTAGGTGAAAAATTCGATGTCGTCGGATCCACTCCAGTCTTTGGATTTCGTTAATACACATCCCAACACATAACCACAGGTGCGCACAGGTCGTAGGTACGCCTAGTTGGGCCGCTGTGGCAGTTGGAAGATGAGCCATGGAAGGCTCCAAAATCCTTACTATACACTGTACATCTTTTTAGGTGAAAAATTCGATGTCATCGGATCCACTCCAGTCTTTGGATTTCGTTAATACACATCTCAACACATAACCACAGGTGCGCACAGGTCGTAGGTACGCCTAGTTGGGCCGCTGTGGCAGTCGGAAGAAGAGCCATGGAAAGGCTCTAAAATCCTTACTATACACTGTACATTTTTTTAGGTGAAAAATTCGATGTCGTCGGATCCACTCCAGTCTTTGGATTTCGTTAATACACATCTCAACACATAACCACAGGTGCGCACAGGTCGTAGGTACGCCTAGTTGGGCCGCTATGGCAGTTGGAAGATAAGCCATGGAAGGCTCCAAGATCCTCCAATGTACATTTTTTTAGGTGAAAAATTCGATGTCGTCGGATCCACTCCAGTCTTTGGATTTCGTTAATACACATCTCAACACATAACCACAGGTGCGCACAGGTCGTAGGTACGCCTAGTTGGGCCGCTGTGGCAGTTGGAAGAAGAGCCATGGAAAGGCTCTAAAATCCTTACTATACACTGTACATTTTTTTAGGTGAAAAATTCGATGTCGTCGGATCCACTCCAGTCTTTGGATTCCGTTAATAGACATCTCAACACATAACCACAGGTGCGCACAGGTCGTAGGTACGCCTAGTTGGGCCGCTGTGGCAGTTGGAAGATGAGCCATGGAAGGCTCCAAAATCCTTACTATACACTGTAAATTTTTTTAGGTGAAAAATTCGATGTCGTCGGATCCACTCCAGTCTTTGGATTTCGTTAATACACATCTCAACACATAACCACAGGTGCGCACAGGTCGTTGGTACGCCTAGTTGGGCCGCTATGGCAGTTGGAAGATGAGCCATGGAAGGCTCCAAAATCCTTACTATACACTGTACATTTTTTTAGGTGAAAAATTCGATGTCGTCGGATCCACTCCAGTCTTTGGATTTCGTTAATACACATCTCAACACATAACCACAGGTGCGCACATGTCGTAGGTACGCCTAGTTGGGCCGCTGTGGCAGTTGGAAGAAGAGCCATGGAAAGGCTCTAAGATCCTTACTATACACTGTACATTTTTTTAGGTGAAAAATTCGATGTCGTCGGATCCACTCCAGTCTTTGGATTTCGTTAATAGACATCTCAACACATAACCACAGGTGCGCACAGGTCGTAGGTACGCCTAGTTGGGCCGCTGTGGCAGTTGGAAGAAGAGCCATGGAAAGGCTCTAAAATCCTTACTTTTTTTAGGTGAAAAATTCGATGTCGTCGGATCCACTCCAGTCTTTGGATTTCGTTAATAGACATCTCAACACATAACCACAGGTGCGCACAGGTCGTAGGTACGCCTAGTTGGGCCGCTGTGGCAGTTGGAAGAAGAGCCATGGAAAGGCTCTAAAATCCTTACTATACACTGTACATTTTTTTAGGTGAAAAATTCGATGTCGTCGGATCCACTCCAGTCTTTGGATTTCGTTAATACACATCTCAACACATAACCACAGGTGCGCACATGTCGTAGGTACGCCTAGTTGGGCCGCTGTGGCAGTTGGAAGAAGAGCCATGGAAAGGCTCTAAAATCCTTACTATACACTGTACATTTTTTTAGGTGAAAAATTCGATGTCGTCGGATCCACTCCAGTCTTTGGATTTCGTTAATACACATCTCAACACATAACCACAGGTGCGCATAGGTCGTAGGTACGCCTAGTTGGGCCGCTGTGGCAGTTGGAAGAAGAGCCATGGAAAGGCTCTAAAATCCTTACTATACACTGTACATTTTTTTAGGTGAAAAATTCGATGTCGTCGGATCCACTCCAGTCTTTGGATTTCGTTAATACACTTCTCAACACATAACCACAGGTGCGCACAGGTCGTAGGTACGCCTAGTTGGGCCGCTGTGGCAGTTGGAAGATGAGCCATGGAAGGCTCCAAAATCCTTACTATACACTGTACATTTTTTTAGGTGAAAAATTCGATGTCGTCGGATCCACTCCAGTCTTTGGATTTCGTTAATACACATCTCAACACATAACCACAGGTGCGCACAGGTCGTAGGTACGCCTAGTTGGGCCGCTGTGGCAGTTGGAAGAAGAGCCATGGAAAGGCTCTAAAATCCTTACTATACACTGTTTTTCGTTAATACACATCTCAACACATAACCACAGGTGCGCACAGGTCGTAGGTACGCCTAGTTGGGCCGCTGTGGCAGTTGGAAGAAGAGCCATGGAAAGGCTCTAAAATCCTTACTATACACTGTACATTTTTTTAGGTGAAAAATTCGATGTCGTCGGATCCACTCCAGTCTTTGGATTCCGTTAATAGACATCTCAACACATAACCACAGGTGCGCACAGGTCGTAGGTACGCCTAGTTGGGCCGCTGTGGCAGTTGGAAGATGAGCCATGGAAGGCTCCAAAATCCTTACTATACACTGTACATTTTTTTAGGTGAAAAATTCGATGTCGTCGGATCCACTCCAGTCTTTGGATTTCGTTAATACACATCTCAACACATAACCACAGGTGCGCACAGGTCGTTGGTACGCCTAGTTGGGCCGCTATGGCAGTTGGAAGATGAGCCATGGAAGGCTCCAAAATCCTTACTATACACTGTACATTTTTTTAGGTGAAAAATTCGATGTCGTCGGATCCACTCCAGTCTTTGGATTTCGTTAATACACATCTCAACACATAACCACAGGTGCGCACATGTCGTAGGTATGCCTAGTTGGGCCGCTGTGGCAGTTGGAAGAAGAGCCATGGAAAGGCTCTAAAATCCTTACTATACACTGTACATTTTTTTAGGTGAAAAATTCGATGTCGTCGGATCCACTCCAGTCTTTGGATTTCGTTAATACACATCTCAACACATAACCACAGGTGCGCATAGGTCGTAGGTACGCCTAGTTGGGCCGCTGTGGCAGTTGGAAGAAGAGCCATGGAAAGGCTCTAAAATCCTTACTATACAGTGTACATTTTTTTAGGTGAAAAATTCGATGTCGTCGGATCCACTCCAGTCTTTGGATTTCGTTAATACACATCTCAACACATAACCACAGGTGCGCACAGGTCGTAGGTACGCCTAGTTGGGCCGCTGTGGCAGTTGGAAGATGAGCCATGGAAGGATCCAAAATCCTTACTATACACTGTACATTTTTTTAGGTGAAAAATTCGATGTCGTCGGATCCACTCCAGTCTTTGGATTTCGTTAATACACATCTCAACACATAACCACAGGTGCGCACAGGTCGTAGGTACGCCTAGTTGGGCCGCTGTGGCAGTTGGAAGAAGAGCCATGGAAAGGCTCCAAAATCCTTACTTTTTTTAGGTGAAAAATTCGATGTCGTCGGATCCACTCCAGTCTTTGGATTTCGTTAATAGACATCTCAACACATAACCACAGGTGCGCACAGGTCGTAGGTACGCCTAGTTGGGCCGCTGTGGCAGTTGGAAGATGAGCCATGGAAGGCTCCAAAATCCTTTTTATACACTGTACATTTTTTTAGGTGAAAAATTCGATGTCGTCGGATCCACTCCAGTCTTTGGATTTCGTTAATACACTTCTCAACACATAACCACAGGTGCGCACAGGTCGTAGGTACGCCTAGTTGGGCCGCTGTGGCAGTTGGAAGATGAGCCATGGAAGGCTCCAAAATCCTTACTATACACTGTACATTTTTTTAGGTGAAAAATTCGATGTCGTCGGATCCACTCCAGTCTTTGGATTTCGTTAATACACATCTCAACACATAACCACAGGTGCGCACAGGTCGTAGGTACGCCTAGTTGGGCCGCTGTGGCAGTTGGAAGAAGAGCCATGGAAAGGCTCTAAAATCCTTACTATACACTGTACATTTTTTTAGGTAAAAAATTCGATGTCGTCGGATCCACTCCAGTCTTTGGATTTCGTTAATAGACATCTCAACACATAACCACAGGTGCGCACAGGTCGTAGGTACGCCTAGTTGGGCCGCTGTGGCAGTTGGAAGAAGAGCCATGGAAAGGCTCTAAGATCCTTACTATACACTGTACATTTTTTTAGGTGAAAAATTCGATGTCGTCGGATCCACTCCAGTCTTTGGATTTCGTTAATACACATCTCAACACATAACCACAGGTGCGCACATGTCGTAGGTACGCCTAGTTGGGCCGCTGTGGCAGTTGGAAGAAGAGCCATGGAAAGGCTCTAAAATCCACTGTACATTTTTTTAGGTGAAAAATTCGATGTCGTCGGATCCACTCCAGTCTTTGGATTTCGTTAATACACATCTCAACACATAACCACAGGTGCGCACAGGTCGCAGGTACGCCTAGTTGGGCCGCTATGGCAGTTGGAAGATGAGCCATGGAAGGCTCCAAAATCCTTACTATACACTGTGGCAGTTGGAAGAAGAGCCATGGAAAGGCTCTAAAATCCTTACTATACACTGTACATTTTTTTAGGTGAAAAATTCGATGTCGTCGGATCCACTCCAGTCTTTGGATTTCGTTAATACACATCTCAACACATAACCACAGGTGCGCATAGGTCGTAGGTACGCCTAGTTGGGCCGCTGTGGCAGTTGGAAGAAGAGCCATGGAAAGGCTCTAAAATCCTTACTATACACTGTACATTTTTTTAGGTGAAAAATTCGATGTCGTCGGATCCACTCCAGTCTTTGGATTTCGTTAATACACTTCTCAACACATAACCACAGGTGCGCACAGGTCGTAGGTACGCCTAGTTGGGCCGCTGTGGCAGTTGGAAGAAGAGCCATGGAAAGGCTCTAAAATCCTTACTATACACTGTACATTTTTTTAGGTAAAAAATTCGATGTCGTCGGATCCACTCCAGTCTTTGGATTTCGTTAATAGACATCTCAACACATAACCACAGGTGCGCACAGGTCGTAGGTACGCCTAGTTGGGCCGCTGTGGCAGTTGGAAGAAGAGCCATGGAAAGGCTCTAAGATCCTTACTATACACTGTACATTTTTTTAGGTGAAAAATTCGATGTCGTCGGATCCACTCCAGTCTTTGGATTTCGTTAATAGACATCTCAACACATAACCACAGGTGCGCACAGGTCGTAGGTACGCCTAGTTGGGCCGCTGTGGCAGTTGGAAGAAGAGCCATGGAAAGGCTCTAAAATCCTTACTTTTTTTAGGTGAAAAATTCGATGTCGTCGGATCCACTCCAGTCTTTGGATTTCGTTAATAGACATCTCAACACATAACCACAGGTGCGCACAGGTCGTAGGTACGCCTAGTTGGGCCGCTGTGGCAGTTGGAAGAAGAGCCATGGAAAGGCTCTAAAATCCTTACTATACACTGTACATTTTTTTAGGTGAAAAATTCGATGTCGTCGGATCCACTCCAGTCTTTGGATTTCGTTAATACACATCTCAACACATAACCACAGGTGCGCACATGTCGTAGGTACGCCTAGTTGGGCCGCTGTGGCAGTTGGAAGAAGAGCCATGGAAAGGCTCTAAAATCCTTACTATACACTGTACATTTTTTTAGGTGAAAAATTCGATGTCGTCGGTTCCACTCCAGTCTTTGGATTTCGTTAATACACATCTCAACACATAACCACAGGTGCGCATAGGTCGTAGGTACGCCTAGTTGGGCCGCTGTGGCAGTTGGATCCACTCCAGTCTTTGGATTTCGTTAATACACATCTCAACACATAACCACAGGTGCGCACAGGTCGTAGGTACGCCTAGTTGGGCCGCTGTGGCAGTTGGAAGATGAGCCATGGAAGGCTCCAAAATCCTTACTATACACTGTACATTTTTTTAGGTGAAAAATTCGATGTCGTCGGATCCACTCCAGTCTTTGGATTTCGTTAATACACATCTCAACACATAACCACAGGTGCGCACAGGTCGTAGGTACGCCTAGTTGGGCCGCTGTGGCAGTTGGAAGAAGAGCCATGGAAAGGCTCCAAAATCCTTACTTTTTTTAGGTGAAAAATTCGATGTCGTCGGATCCACTCCAGTCTTTGGATTTCGTTAATAGACATCTCAACACATAACCACAGGTGCGCACAGGTCGTAGGTACGCCTAGTTGGGCCGCTGTGGCAGTTGGAAGATGAGCCATGGAAGGCTCCAAAATCCTTACTATACACTGTACATTTTTTTAGGTGAAAAATTCGATGTCGTCGGATCCACTCCAGTCTTTGGATTTCGTTAATACACTTCTCAACACATAACCACAGGTGCGCACAGGTCGTAGGTACGCCTAGTTGGGCCGCTGTGGCAGTTGGAAGAAGAGCCATGGAAAGGCTCTAAGATCCTTACTATACACTGTACATTTTTTTAGGTGAAAAATTCGATGTCGTCGGATCCACTCCAGTCTTTGGATTTCGTTAATAGACATCTCAACACATAACCACAGGTGCGCACAGGTCGTAGGTACGCCTAGTTGGGCCGCTGTGGCAGTTGGAAGAAGAGCCATGGAAAGGCTCTAAAATCCTTACTTTTTTTAGGTGAACAATTCGATGTCGTCGGATCCACTCCAGTCTTTGGATTTCGTTAATAGACATCTCAACACATAACCACAGGTGCGCACAGGTCGTAGGTACGCCTAGTTGGGCCGCTGTGGCAGTTGGAAGAAGAGCCATGGAAAGGCTCTAAAATCCTTACTATACACTGTACATTTTTTTAGGTGAAAAATTCGATGTCGTCGGATCCACTCCAGTCTTTGGATTTCGTTAATACACATCTCAACACATAACCACAGGTGCGCACATGTCGTAGGTACGCCTAGTTGGGCCGCTGTGGCAGTTGGAAGAAGAGCCATGGAAAGGCTCTAAAATCCTTACTATACACTGTACATTTTTTTAGGTGAAAAATTCGATGTCGTCGGATCCACTCCAGTCTTTGGATTTCGTTAATACACATCTCAACACATAACCACAGGTGCGCATAGGTCGTAGGTACGCCTAGTTGGGCCGCTGTGGCAGTTGGAAGAAGAGCCATGGAAAGGCTCTAAAATCCTTACTATACAGTGTACATTTTTTTAGGTGAAAAATTCGATGTCGTCGGATCCACTCCAGTTTTGGATTTCGTTAATACACATCTCAACACATAACCACAGGTGCGCACAGGTCGTAGGTACGCCTAGTTGGGCCGCTGTGGCAGTTGGAAGATGAGCCATGGAAGGATCCAAAATCCTTACTATACACTGTACATTTTTTTAGGTGAAAAATTCGATGTCGTCGGATCCACTCCAGTCTTTGGATTTCGTTAATACACATCTCAACACATAACCACAGGTGCGCACAGGTCGTAGGTACGCCTAGTTGGGCCGCTGTGGCAGTTGGAAGAAGAGCCATGGAAAGGCTCCAAAATCCTTACTTTTTTTAGGTGAAAAATTCGATGTCGTCGGATCCACTCCAGTCTTTGGATTTCGTTAATAGACATCTCAACACATAACCACAGGTGCGCACAGGTCGTAGGTAAGCCTAGTTGGGCCGCTGTGGCAGTTGGAAGATGAGCCATGGAAGGCTCCAAAATCCTTACTATACACTGTACATTTTTTTAGGTGAAAAATTCGATGTCGTCGGATCCACTCCAGTCTTTGGATTTCGTTAATACACTTCTCAACACATAACCACAGGTGCGCACAGGTCGTAGGTACGCCTAGTTGGGCCGCTGTGGCAGTTGGAAGATGAGCCATGGAAGGCTCCAAAATCCTTACTATACACTGTACATTTTTTTAGGTGAAAAATTCGATGTCGTCGGATCCACTCCAGTCTTTGGATTTCGTTAATACACATCTCAACACATAACCACAGGTGCGCACAGGTCGTAGGTACGCCTAGTTGGGCCGCTGTGGCAGTTGGAAGAAGAGCCATGGAAAGGCTCTAAAATCCTTACTATACACTGTACATTTTTTTAGGTAAAAAATTCGATGTCGTCGGATCCACTCCAGTCTTTGGATTTCGTTAATAGACATCTCAACACATAACCACAGGTGCGCACAGGTCGTAGGTACGCCTAGTTGGGCCGCTGTGGCAGTTGGAAGAAGAGCCATGGAAAGGCTCTAAGATCCTTACTATACACTGTACATTTTTTTAGGTGAAAAATTCGATGTCGTCGGATCCACTCCAGTCTTTGGATTTCGTTAATAGACATCTCAACACATAACCACAGGTGCGCACAGGTCGTAGGTACGCCTAGTTGGGCCGCTGTGGCAGTTGGAAGAAGAGCCATGGAAAGGCTCTAAAATCCTTACTTTTTTTAGGTGAAAAATTCGATGTCGTCGGATCCACTCCAGTCTTTGGATTTCGTTAATACACATCTCAACACATAACCACAGGTGCGCACAGGTCGTAGGTACGCCTAGTTGGGCCGCTGTGGCAGTTGGAAGATGAGCCATGCAAGGCTCCAAAATCCTTACTATACACTGTACATTTTTTTAGGTGAAACATTCGATGTCGTCGGATCCACTCCAGTCTTTGGATTTCGTTAATACACATCTCAACACATAACCACATGTGCGCACAGGTCGTAGGTACGCCTAGTTGGGCCGCTGTGGCAGTTGGAAGAAGAGCCATGGAAAGGCTCTAAAATCCTTACTATACACTGTACATTTTTTTAGGTGAAAAATTCGATGTCGTCGGATCCACTCCAATCTTTGGATTTCGATAATACACATCCAAACACATACCCACAGGTGTACACAGGTCGTAGGTACGCCTAGTTGGGCCGCTGTGGCAGTTGGAAGAAGAGTCATGGAAAGGCTCTAAAATCCTTACTATACACTGTACATTTTTTTAGGTGAAAAATTCGATGTCGTCGGATCCACTCCAGTCTTTGGATTTCGTTAATACACATCTCAACACATAACCACAGGTGCGCACATGTCGTAGGTACGCCTAGTTGGGCCGCTGTGGCAGTTGGAAGAAGAGCCATGGAAAGGCTCCAAAATCCTTACTTTTTTTAGGTGAAAAATTCGATGTCGTCGGATCCACTCCAGTCTTTGAATTTCGTTAATACACATCTCAACACATAACCACAGGTGCGCATAGGTCGTAGGTACGCCTAGTTGGGCCGCTGTGGCAGTTGGAAGAAGAGCCATGGAAAGGCTCTAAAATCCTTACTATACACTGTACATTTTTTTAGGTGAAAAATTCGATGTCGTCGGATCCACTCCAGTCTTTGGATTTCGTTAATAGACATCTCAACACATAACCACAGGTGCGCACAGGTCGTAGGTACGCCTAGTTGGGCCGCTGTGGCAGTTGGAAGATGAGCCATGGAAGGCTCCAAAATCCTTACTATACACTGTACATTTTTTTAGGTGAAAAATTCGATGTCGTCGGATCCACTCCAGTCTTTGGATTTCGTTAATACACTTCTCAACACATAACCACAGGTGCGCACAGGTCGTAGGTACGCCTAGTTGGGCCGCTGTGGCAGTTGGAAGATGAGCTATGGAAGGCTCCAAAATCCTTACTATACACTGTACATTTTTTTAGGTGAAAAATTCGATGTCGTCGGATCCTCTCCAGTCTTTGGATTTCGTTAATACACATCTCAACACATAACCACAGGTGCGCACAGGTCGTAGGTACTCCTAGTTGGGCCGCTGTGGCAGTTGGAAGAAGAGCCATGGAAAGGCTCTAAAATCCTTACTATACACTGTACATTTTTTTAGGTAAAAAATTCGATGTCGTCGGATCCACTCCAGTCTTTGGATTTCGTTAATAGACATCTCAACACATAACCACAGGTGCGCACAGGTCGTAGGTACGCCTAGTTGGGCCGCTGTGGCAGTTGGAAGAAGAGCCATGGAAAGGCTCTAAAATCCTTACTTTTTTTAGGTGAACAATTCGATGTCGTCGGATCCACTCCAGTCTTTGGATTTCGTTAATAGACATCTCAACACATAACCACAGGTGCGCACAGGTCGTAGGTACGCCTAGTTGGGCCGCTGTGGCAGTTGGAAGAAGAGCCATGGAAAGGCTCTAAAATCCTTACTATACACTGTACATTTTTTTAGGTGAAAAATTCGATGTCGTCGGATCCACTCCAGTCTTTGGATTTCGTTAATACACATCTCAACACATAACCACAGGTGCGCACATGTCGTAGGTACGCCTAGTTGGGCCGCTGTGGCAGTTGGAAGAAGAGCCATGGAAAGGCTCTAAAATCCTTACTATACACTGTACATTTTTTTAGGTGAAAAATTCGATGTCGTCGGATCCACTCCAGTCTTTGGATTTCGTTAATACACATCTCAACACATAACCACAGGTGCGCATAGGTCGTAGGTACGCCTAGTTGGGCCGCTGTGGCAGTTGGAAGAAGAGCCATGGAAAGGCTCTAAAATCCTTACTATACAGTGTACATTTTTTTAGGTGAAAAATTCGATGTCGTCGGATCCACTCCAGTTTTGGATTTCGTTAATACACATCTCAACACATAACCACAGGTGCGCACAGGTCGTAGGTACGCCTAGTTGGGCCGCTGTGGCAGTTGGAAGATGAGCCATGGAAGGATCCAAAATCCTTACTATACACTGTACATTTTTTTAGGTGAAAAATTCGATGTCGTCGGATCCACTCCAGTCTTTGGATTTCGTTAATACACATCTCAACACATAACCACAGGTGCGCACAGGTCGTAGGTACGCCTAGTTGGGCCGCTGTGGCAGTTGGAAGAAGAGCCATGGAAAGGCTCCAAAATCCTTACTTTTTTTAGGTGAAAAATTCGATGTCGTCGGATCCACTCCAGTCTTTGGATTTCGTTAATAGACATCTCAACACATAACCACAGGTGCGCACAGGTCGTAGGTACGCCTAGTTGGGCCGCTGTGGCAGTTGGAAGATGAGCCATGGAAGGCTCCAAAATCCTTACTATACACTGTACATTTTTTTAGGTGAAAAATTCGATGTCGTCGGATCCACTCCAGTCTTTGGATTTCGTTAATACACTTCTCAACACATAACCACAGGTGCGCACAGGTCGTAGGTACGCCTAGTTGGGCCGCTGTGGCAGTTGGAAGATGAGCCATGGAAGGCTCCAAAATCCTTACTATACACTGTACATTTTTTTAGGTGAAAAATTCGATGTCGTCGGATCCACTCCAGTCTTTGGATTTCGTTAATACACATCTCAACACATAACCACAGGTGCGCACAGGTCGTAGGTACGCCTAGTTGGGCCGCTGTGGCAGTTGGAAGAAGAGCCATGGAAAGGCTCTAAAATCCTTACTATACACTGTACATTTTTTTAGGTAAAAAATTCGATGTCGTCAGATCCACTCCAGTCTTTGGATTTCGTTAATAGACATCTCAACACATAACCACAGGTGCGCACAGGTCGTAGGTACGCCTAGTTGGGCCGCTGTGGCAGTTGGAAGAAGAGCCATGGAAAACCTCTAAAATCCTTACTATACACTGTACATTTTTTTAGGTGAAATATTCGATGTCCTCGGATCCACTCCAGTCTTTGGATTTCGTTAATACACATCTCAACACATAACCACAGGTGCGCACAGGTCGTAGGTACGCCTAGTTGGGCCGCTGTGGCAGTTGGAAGAAGAGCCATGGAAAGGCTCTAAAATCCTTACTATACACTGTACATTTTTTTAGGTGAAAAATTCGATGTCGTCGGGTCCACTCCAGTCTTTGGATTTCGTTAATAGACATCTCAACACATAACCACAGGTGCGCACAGGTCGTAGGTACGCCTAGTTGGGCCGCTGTGGCAGTTGGAAGAAGAGCCATGGAAAGGCTCCAAAATCCTTACTTTTTTTAGGTGAAAAATTCGATGTCGTCGGATCCACTCCAGTCTTTGGATTTCGTTAATAGACATCTCAACACATAACCACAGGTGCGCACAGGTCGTAGGTACGCCTAGTTGGGCCGCTGTGGCAGTTGGAAGATGAGCCATGGAAGGCTCCAAAATCCTTACTATACACTGTACATTTTTTTAGGTGAAAAATTCGATGTCGTCGGATCCACTCCAGTCTTTGGATTTCGTTAATAGACATCTCAACACATAACCACATGTGCGCACAGGTCGTAGGTACGCCTAGTTGGGCCGCTGTGGCAGTTGGAAGAAGAGCCATGGAAAGGCTCTAAAATCCTTACTATACACTGTACATTTTTTAGGTGAAACATTCGATGTCGTCGGATCCACTCCAGTCTTTGGATTTCGTTAATACACATCTCAACACATAACCACAGGTGCGCACAGGTCGTAGGTACGCCTAGTTGGGCCGCTATGGCAGTTGGAAGATGAGCCATGGAAGGCTCCAAAATCCTTACTATACACTGTACATTTTTTTAGGTGAAAAATTCGATGTCGTCGGATCCACTCCAGTCTTTGGATTTCGTTAATAGACATCTCAACACATAACCACAGGTGCGCAAAGGTCGTAGGTACGCCTAGTTGGGCCGCTGTGGCAGTTGGAAGATGAGCCATGCAAGGCTCCAAAATGCTTACTATACACTGTACATTTTTTAGGTGAAACATTCGATGTCGTCGGATCCACTCCAGTCTTTGGATTTCGTTAATACACATCTCAACACATAACCACATGTGCGCACAGGTCGTAGGTACGCCTAGTTGGGCCGCTTCGGCAGTTGGAAGAAGAGCCATGGAAAGGCTCTAAAATCCTTACTATACACTGTACATTTTTTTAGGTGAAAAATTCGATGTCGTCGGATCCACTCCAATCTTTGGATTTCGATAATACACATCCAAACACATACCCACAGGTGTACACAGGTCGTAGGTACGCCTAGTTGGGCCGCTGTGGCAGTTGGAAGAAGAGTCATGGAAAGGCTCTAAAATCCTTACTATACACTGTACATTTTTTTAGGTGAAAAATTCGATGTCGTCGGATCCACTCCAGTCTTTGGATTTCGTTAATACACATCTCAACACATAACCACAGGTGCGCACAGGTCGTAGGTACGCCTAGTTGGGCCGCTGTGGCAGTTGGAAGAAGAGCCATGGAAAGGCTCTAAAATCCTTACTATACACTGTACATTTTTTTAGGTGAAAAATTCGATGTCGTCGGATCCACTCCAGTCTTTGGATTTCGTTAATAGACATCTCAACACATAACCACAGGTGCGCACAGGTCGTAGGTACGCCTAGTTGGGCCGCTATGGCTGTTGGAAGATGAGCCATGGAAGGCTCCAAAATTCCTTACTATACACTGTACATTTTTTTAGGTGAAAAATTCGATGTCGTCGGATCCACTCCAGTCTTTGGATTTCGTTAATACACATCTCAACACATAACCACAGGTGCGCACAGGTCGTAGGTACGCCTAGTTGGGACGCTGTGGCAGTTGGAAGAAGAGCCATGGAAATTCTCCAAAATCCTTACTATACACTGTACATTTTTTTAGGTGAAAAATTCGATGTCGTCGGATCCACTCCAGTTTTTGGATTTCGTTAATAGACATCTCAACACATAACCACAGGTGCGCACAGGTCGTAGGTACGCCTAGTTAGGCCGCTGTGGCAGTTGGAAGATGAGCCATGGAAGGCTCCAAAATCCTTACTATACACTGTACATTTTTTTAGGTGAAAAATTCGATGTCGTCGGATCCACTCCAGTCTTTGGATTTCGTTAATAGACATCTCAATACATAACCACAGGTGCGCACTGGTCGTAGGTACGCCTAGTTGGGCCGCTGTGGCAGTTGGAAGAAGAGCCATGGAAAGGCTCTAAAATCCTCACTTTTTTTAGGTGAAAAATTCGATGTCGTCGGATCCACTCCGGTCTTTGGATTTCGTTAATAGACATCTCGACACATAACCACAGGTGCGCACAGGTCGTAGGTACGCCTAGTTGGGCCGCTGTGGCAGTTGGTAGATGAGCCATGGAAGGCTCCAAAATCCTTACTATACACTGTACATTTTTTTAGGTGAAAAATTCGATGTCGTCGGATCCACTCCAGTCTTTGGATTTCGTTAATACACATCTCAACACATAACCACAGATGCGCACAGGTCGTAGGTACGCCTAGTTGGGCCGCTGTGGCAGTTGGAAGAAGAGCCATGGAAAGGCTCCAAAATCCTTACTATACACTGTACATTTTTTTAGGTGAAAAATTCGATGTCGTCGGATCCACTCCAGTCTTTGGATTTCGATAATACACATCCAAACACATACCCACAGGTGTACACAGGTCGTAGGTACTCCTAGTTGGGCCGCTGTGGCAGTTGGAAGAAGAGCCATGGAAAGGCTCTAAAATCCTTACTATACACTGTACATTTTTTTAGGTGAAAAATTCGATGTCGTCGGATCCACTCCAGTCTTTGGATTTCGTTAATAGACATCTCAACACATAACCACAGGTGCGCACAGGTCGTAGGTTCGCCTAGTTGGGCCGCTATGGCTGTTGGAAGATGAGCCATGGAAGGCTCCAAAATTCCTTACTATACACTGTACATTTTTTTAGGTGAAAAATTCGATGTCGTCGGATCCACTCCAGTCTTTGGATTTCGTTAATACACATCTCAACACATAACCACAGGTGCGCACAGGTCGTAGGTACGCCTAGTTGGGACGCTGTGGCAGTTGGAAGAAGAGCCATGGAAATTCTCCAAAATCCTTACTATACACTGTACATTTTTTTAGGTGAAAAATTCGATGTCGTCGGATCCACTCCAGTTTTTGGATTTCGTTAATAGACATCTCAACACATAACCACAGGTGCGCACAGGTCGTAGGTACGCCTAGTTAGGCCGCTGTGGCAGTTGGAAGATGAGCCATGGAAGGCTCCAAAATCCTTACTATACACTGTACATTTCTTTAGGTGAAAAATTCGATGTCGTCGGATCCACTCCAGTCTTTGGATTTCGTTAATACACATCTCAACACATAACCACAGGTGCGCACAGGTCGTAGGTACGCCTAGTTGGGCCGCTGTGGCAGTTGGAAGATGAGCCATGGAAAGGCTCCAAAATCCTTACTATACACTGTACATTTTTTTAGGTGGAAAATTCGATGTCGTCGGATCCACTCCAGTCTTTGGATTTCGTTAATACACATCTCAACACATAACCACAGGTGCACACAGGTCGTAGGTACGCCTAGTTGGGCCGCTGTGGCAGTTGGAAGATGAGCCATGGAAAGGCTTCAAAATCCTTACTATACACTGTACATTTTTTTAGGTGAAAAATTCGATGTCGTCGGATCCACTCCAGTCTTTGGATTTCGTTAATACACATCTCAACACATAACCACAGGTGCGCACAGGTCGTAGGTACGCCTAGTTGGGCCGCTGTGGCAGTTGGAAGATGAGCCATGGAAAGGCTCCAAAATCCTTACTATACACTGTACATTTTTTTTGGTGAAAAATTCGATGTCGTCGGATCCACTCCAGTCTTTGGATTTCATTAATACACATCTCAACACATAACCACAGGTGCGCACAGGTCGTAGGTACGCCTAGTTGGGCCGCTGTGGCAGTTGGAAGATGAGCCATGGAAGGCTCCAAAATCCTTACTATACACTGTACATTTTTTTAGGTGAAAAATTCGATGTCGTCGGATCCACTCCAGTCTTTGGATTTCGTTAATACACATCTCAACACATAACCACAAGTGCGCACAGGTCGTAGGTACGCCTAGTTGGGCCGCTATGGCAGTTGGAAGATGAGCCATGGAAGGCTCCAAAATCCTTACTATACACTGTACATTTTTTTAGGTGAAAAATTCGATGTCATCGGATCCACTCTAGTCTTTGGATTTCGTTAATACACATCTCAACACATAACCACAGGTGCGCACAGGTCGTAGGTACGCCTAGTTGGGCCGCTGTGCCAGTCGGAAGAAGAGCCATGGAAAGGCTCTAAAATCCTTACTATAGACTGTACATTTTTTTAGGTGAAAAATTCGATGTCGTCGGATCCACTCCAGTCTTTGGATTTCGTTAATACACATCTCAACACATAACCACAGGTGCGCACAGGTCGTAGGTACGCCTAGTTGGGCCGCTATGGCAGTTGGAAGATAAGCCATGAAGGCTCCAAAATCCTCCAATGTACATTTTTTTAGGTGAAAAATTCGATGTCGTCGGATCCACTCCAGTCTTTGGATTTCGTTAATACACATCTCAACACATAACCACAGATGCGCACAGGTCGTAGGTACGCCTAGTTGGGCCGCTGTGGCAGTTGGAAGAAGAGCCATGGAAAGGCTCCAAAATCCTTACTATACACTGTACATTTTTTTAGGTGAAAAATTCGATGTCGTCGGATCCACTCCAGTCTTTGGATTTCGATAATACACATCCAAACACATACCCACAGGTGTACACAGGTCGTAGGTACTCCTAGTTGGGCCGCTGTGGCAGTTGGAAGAAGAGCCATGGAAAGGCTCTAAAATCCTTACTATACACTGTACATTTTTTTAGGTGAAAAATTCGATGTCGTCGGATCCACTCCAGTCTTTGGATTTCGTTAATAGACATCTCAACACATAACCACAGGTGCGCACAGGTCGTAGGTACGCCTAGTTGGGCCGCTATGGCTGTTGGAAGATGAGCCATGGAAGGCTCCAAAATTCCTTACTATACACTGTACATTTTTTTAGGTGAAAAATTCGATGTCGTCGGATCCACTCCAGTCTTTGGATTTCGTTAATACACATCTCAACACATAACCACAGGTGCGCACAGGTCGTAGGTACGCCTAGTTGGGACGCTGTGGCAGTTGGAAGAAGAGCCATGGAAATTCTCCAAAATCCTTACTATACACTGTACATTTTTTTAGGTGAAAAATTCGATGTCGTCGGATCCACTCCAGTTTTTGGATTTCGTTAATAGACATCTCAACACATAACCACAGGTGCGCACAGGTCGTAGGTACGCCTAGTTAGGCCGCTGTGGCAGTTGGAAGATGAGCCATGGAAGGCTCCAAAATCCTTACTATACACTGTACATTTCTTTAGGTGAAAAATTCGATGTCGTCGGATCCACTCCAGTCTTTGGATTTCGTTAATACACATCTCAACACATAACCACAGGTGCGCACAGGTCGTAGGTACGCCTAGTTGGGCCGCTGTGGCAGTTGGAAGATGAGCCATGGAAAGGCTCCAAAATCCTTACTATACACTGTACATTTTTTTAGGTGGAAAATTCGATGTCGTCGGATCCACTCCAGTCTTTGGATTTCGTTAATACACATCTCAACACATAACCACAGGTGCACACAGGTCGTAGGTACGCCTAGTTGGGCCGCTGTGGCAGTTGGAAGATGAGCCATGGAAAGGCTTCAAAATCCTTACTATACACTGTACATTTTTTTAGGTGAAAAATTCGATGTCGTCGGATCCACTCCAGTCTTTGGATTTCGTTAATACACATCTCAACACATAACCACAGGTGCGCACAGGTCGTAGGTACGCCTAGTTGGGCCGCTGTGGCAGTTGGAAGATGAGCCATGGAAAGGCTCCAAAATCCTTACTATACACTGTACATTTTTTTTGGTGAAAAATTCGATGTCGTCGGATCCACTCCAGTCTTTGGATTTCATTAATACACATCTCAACACATAACCACAGGTGCGCACAGGTCGTAGGTACGCCTAGTTGGGCCGCTGTGGCAGTTGGAAGATGAGCCATGGAAGGCTCCAAAATCCTTACTATACACTGTACATTTTTTTAGGTGAAAAATTCGATGTCGTCGGATCCACTCCAGTCTTTGGATTTCGTTAATACACATCTCAACACATAACCACAAGTGCGCACAGGTCGTAGGTACGCCTAGTTGGGCCGCTATGGCAGTTGGAAGATGAGCCATGGAAGGCTCCAAAATCCTTACTATACACTGTACATTTTTTTAGGTGAAAAATTCGATGTCATCGGATCCACTCCAGTCTTTGGATTTCGTTAATACACATCTCAACACATAACCACAGGTGCGCACAGGTCGTAGGTACGCCTAGTTGGGCCGCTGTGCCAGTCGGAAGAAGAGCCATGGAAAGGCTCTAAAATCCTTACTATACACTGTACATTTTTTTAGGTGAAAAATTCGATGTCGTCGGATCCACTCCAGTCTTTGGATTTCGTTAATACACATCTCAACACATAACCACAGGTGCGCACAGGTCGTAGGTACGCCTAGTTGGGCCGCTATGGCAGTTGGAAGATAAGCCATGAAGGCTCCAAAATCCTCCAATGTACATTTTTTTAGGTGAAAAATTCGATGTCGTCGGATCCACTCCAGTCTTTGGATTTCGTTAATACACATCTCAACACATAACCACAGATGCGCACAGGTCGTAGGTACGCCTAGTTGGGCCGCTGTGGCAGTTGGAAGAAGAGCCATGGAAAGGCTCCAAAATCCTTACTATACACTGTACATTTTTTTAGGTGAAAAATTCGATGTCGTCGGATCCACTCCAGTCTTTGGATTTCGTTAATAGACATCTCAACACATAACCACAGGTGCGCACAGGTCGTAGGTACGCCTAGTTGGGCCGCTATGGCTGTTGGAAGATGAGCCATGGAAGGCTCCAAAATTCCTTACTATACACTGTACATTTTTTTAGGTGAAAAATTCGATGTCGTCGGATCCACTCCAGTCTTTGGATTTCGTTAATACACATCTCAACACATAACCACAGGTGCGCACAGGTCGTAGGTACGCCTAGTTGGGACGCTGTGGCAGTTGGAAGAAGAGCCATGGAAATTCTCCAAAATCCTTACTATACACTGTACATTTTTTTAGGTGAAAAATTCGATGTCGTCGGATCCACTCCAGTTTTTGGATTTCGTTAATAGACATCTCAACACATAACCACAGGTGCGCACAGGTCGTAGGTACGCCTAGTTAGGCCGCTGTGGCAGTTGGAAGATGAGCCATGGAAGGCTCCAAAATCCTTACTATACACAGTACATTTCTTTAGGTGAAAAATTCGATGTCGTCGGATCCACTCCAGTCTTTGGATTTCGTTAATACACATCTCAACACATAACCACAGGTGCGCACAGGTCGTAGGTACGCCTAGTTGGGCCGCTGTGGCAGTTGGAAGATGAGCCATGGAAAGGCTCCAAAATCCTTACTATACACTGTACATTTTTTTAGGTGGAAAATTCGATGTCGTCGGATCCACTCCAGTCTTTGGATTTCGTTAATACACATCTCAACACATAACCACAGGTGCACACAGGTCGTAGGTACGCCTAGTTGGGCCGCTGTGGCAGTTGGAAGATGAGCCATGGAAAGGCTTCAAAATCCTTACTATACACTGTACATTTTTTTAGGTGAAAAATTCGATGTCGTCGGATCCACTCCAGTCTTTGGATTTCGTTAATACACATCTCAACACATAACCACAGGTGCGCACAGGTCGTAGGTACGCCTAGTTGGGCCGCTGTGGCAGTTGGAAGATGAGCCATGGAAAGGCTCCAAAATCCTTACTATACACTGTACATTTTTTTTGGTGAAAAATTCGATGTCGTCGGATCCACTCCAGTCTTTGGATTTCATTAATACACATCTCAACACATAACCACAGGTGCGCACAGGTCGTAGGTACGCCTAGTTGGGCCGCTGTGGCAGTTGGAAGATGAGCCATGGAAGGCTCCAAAATCCTTACTATACACTGTACATTTTTTTAGGTGAAAAATTCGATGTCGTCGGATCCACTCCAGTCTTTGGATTTCGTTAATACACATCTCAACACATAACCACAAGTGCGCACAGGTCGTAGGTACGCCTAGTTGGGCCGCTATGGCAGTTGGAAGATGAGCCATGGAAGGCTCCAAAATCCTTACTATACACTGTACATTTTTTTAGGTGAAAAATTCGATGTCATCGGATCCACTCCAGTCTTTGGATTTCGTTAATACACATCTCAACACATAACCACAGGTGCGCACAGGTCGTAGGTACGCCTAGTTGGGCCGCTGTGGCAGTCGGAAGAAGAGCCATGGAAAGGCTCTAAAATCCTTACTATACACTGTACATTTTTTTAGGTGAAAAATTCGATGTCGTCGGATCCACTCCAGTCTTTGGATTTCGTTAATACACATCTCAACACATAACCACAGGTGCGCACAGGTCGTAGTACGCCTAGTTGGGCCGCTATGGCAGTTGGAAGATAAGCCATGAAGGCTCCAAAATCCTCCAATGTACATTTTTTTAGGTGAAAAATTCGATGTCGTCGGATCCACTCCAGTCTTTGGATTTCGTTAATACACATCTCAACACATAACCACAGGTGCGCACAGGTCGTAGGTACGCCTAGTTGGGCCGCTGTGGCAGTTGGAAGAAGAGCCATGGAAAGGCTCTAAAATCCTTACTATACACTGTACATTTTTTTAGGTGAAAAATTCGATGTCGTCGGATCCACTCCAATCTTTGGATTTCGATAATACACATCCAAACACATACCCACAGGTGTACACAGGTCGTAGGTACGCCTAGTTGGGCCGCTGTGGCAGTTGGAAGAAGAGTCATGGAAAGGCTCTAAAATCCTTACTATACACTGTAAATTTTTTTAGGTGAAAAATTCGATGTCGTCGGATCCACTCCAGTCTTTGGATTTCGTTAATACACATCTCAACACATAACCACAGGTGCGCACAGGTCGTTGGTACGCCTAGTTGGGCCGCTATGGCAGTTGGAAGATGAGCCATGGAAGGCTCCAAAATCCTTACTATACACTGTACATTTTTTTAGGTGAAAAATTCGATGTCGTCGGATCCACTCCAGTCTTTGGATTTCGTTAATACACATCTCAACACATAACCACAGGTGCGCACATGTCGTAGGTACGCCTAGTTGGGCCGCTGTGGCAGTTGGAAGAAGAGCCATGGAAAGGCTCTAAAATCCTTACTATACACTGTACATTTTTTTAGGTGAAAAATTCGATGTCGTCGGATCCACTCCAGTCTTTGGATTTCGTTAATACACATCTCAACACATAACCACAGGTGCGCACATGTCGTAGGTACGCCTAGTTGGGCCGCTGTGGCAGTTGGAAGAAGAGCCATGGAAAGGCCCTAAAATCCTTACTATACACTGTACATTTTTTTAGGTGAAAAATTCGATGTCGTCGGATCCACTCCAGTCTTTGGATTTCGTTAATACACATCTCAACACATAACCACAGGTGCGCATAGGTCGTAGGTACGCCTAGTTGGGCCGCTGTGGCAGTTGGAAGAAGAGCCATGGAAAGGCTCTAAAATCCTTACTATATAGTGTACATTTTTTTAGGTGAAAAATTCGTTGTCGTCGGATCCACTCCAGTCTTTGGATTTCGTTAATACACATCTCAACACATAACCACAGGTGCGCACAGGTCGTAGGTACGCCTAGTTGGGCCGCTGTGGCAGTTGGAAGATGAGCCATGGAAGGATCCAAAATCCTTACTATACACTGTACATTTTTTTAGGTGAAAAATTCGATGTCGTCGGATCCACTCCAGTCTTTGGATTTCGTTAATACACATCTCAACACATAACCACAGGTGCGCACAGGTCGTAGGTACGCCTAGTTGGGCCGCTGTGGCAGTTGGAAGAAGAGCCATGGAAAGGCTCCAAAATCCTTACTTTTTTTAGGTGAAAAATTCGATGTCGTCGGATCCACTCCAGTCTTTGGATTTCGTTAATAGACATCTCAACACATAACCACAGGTGCGCACAGGTCGTAGGTACGCCTAGTTGGGCCGCTGTGGCAGTTGGAAGATTAGCCATGGAAGGCTCCAAAATCCTTACTATACACTGTACATTTTTTTAGGTGAAAAATTCGATGTCGTCGGATCCACTCCAGTCTTTGGATTTCGTTAATACACTTCTCAACACATAACCACAGGTCGTAGGTACGCCTAGTTGGGCCGCTGTGGCAGTTGGAAGATGAGCCATGGAAGGCTCCAAAATCCTTACTATACACTGTACATTTTTTTAGGTGAAAAATTCGATGTCGTCGGATCCACTCCAGTCTTTGGATTTCGTTAATACACATCTCAACACATAACCACAGGTGCGCACAGGTCGTAGGTACGCCTAGTTGGGCCGCTGTGGCAGTTGGAAGAAGAGCCATGGAAAGGCTCTAAAATCCTTACTATACACTGTACATTTTTTTAGGTAAAAAATTCGATGTCGTCGGATCCACTCCAGTCTTTGGATTTCGTTAATAGACATCTCAACACATAACCACAGGTGCGCACAGGTCGTAGGTACGCCTAGTTGGGCCGCTGTGGCAGTTGGAAGAAGAGCCATGGAAAGGCTCTAAGATCCTTACTATACACTGTACATTTTTTTAGGTGAAAAATTCGATGTCGTCGGATCCACTCCAGTCTTTGGATTTCGTTAATAGACATCTCAACACATAACCACAGGTGCGCACAGGTCGTAGGTACGCCTAGTTGGGCCGCTGTGGCAGTTGGAAGAAGAGCCATGGAAAGGCTCTAAAATCCTTACTTTTTTTAGGTGAAAAATTCGATGTCGTCGGATCCACTCCAGTCTTTGGATTTCGTTAATAGACATCTCAACACATAACCACAGGTGCGCACAGGTCGTAGGTACGCCTAGTTGGGCCGCTGTGGCAGTTGGAAGAAGAGCCATGGTAAGGCTCTAAAATCCTTACTATACACTGTACATTTTTTTAGGTGAAAAATTCGATGTCGTCGGATCCACTCCAGTCTTTGGATTTCGTTAATACACATCTCAACACATAACCCCAGGTGCGCACATGTCGTAGGTACGCCTAGTTGGGCCGCTGTGGCAGTTGGAAGAAGAGCCATGGAAAGGCTCTAAAATCCTTACTATACATTGTACATTTTTTTAGGTGAAAAATTCGATGTCGTCGGATCCACTCCAGTCTTTGGATTTCGTTAATACACATCTCAACACATAACCACAGGTGCGCATAGGTCGTAGGTACGCCTAGTTGGGCCGCTGTGGCAGTTGGAAGAAGAGCCATGGAAAGGCTCTAAAATCCTTACTATACACTGTACATTTTTTTAGGTGAAAAATTCGATGTCGTCGGATCCACTCCAGTCTTTGGATTTCGTTAATACACTTCTCAACACATAACCACAGGTGCGCACAGGTCGTAGGTACGCCTAGTGGGGCCGCTGTGGCAGTTGGAAGATGAGCCATGGAAGGCTCCAAAATCCTTACTATACACTGTACATTTTTTTAGGTGAAAAATTCGATGTCGTCGGATCCACTCCAGTCTTTGGATTTCGTTAATAGACATCTCAACACATAACCACAGGTGCGCACAGGTCGTAGGTACGCCTAGTTGGGCCGCTGTGGCAGTTGGAAGAAGAGCCATGGAAAGGCTCTAAAATCCTTACTATACACTGTACATTTTTTTAGGTAAAAAATTCGATGTCGTCGGATCCACTCCAGTCTTTGGATTTCGTTAATAGACATCTCAACACATAACCACAGGTGCGCACAGGTCGTAGGTACGCCTAGTTGGGCCGCTGTGGCAGTTGGAGGAAGAGCCATGGAAAGGCTCTAAGATCCTTACTATACACTGTACATTTTTTTAGGTGAAAAATTCAATGTCGTCGGATCCACTCCAATCTTTGGATTTCGTTAATAGACATCTCAACACATAACCACAGGTGCGCACAGGTCGTAGGTACGCCTAGTTGGGCCGCTGTGGCAGTTGGAAGAAGAGCCATGGAAAGGCTCTAAAATCCTTACTTTTTTTAGGTGAAAAATTCGATGTCGTCGGATCCACTCCAGTCTTTGGATTTCGTTAATAGACATCTCAACACATAACCACAGGTGCGCACAGGTCGTAGGTACGCCTAGTTGGGCCGCTGTGGCAGTTGGAAGAAGAGCCATGGAAAGGCTCTAAAATCCTTACTATACACTCTACATTTTTTTAGGTGAAAAATTCGATGTCGTCGGATCCACTCCAGTCTTTGGATTTCGTTAATACACATCTCAACACATAACCACAGGTGCGCACATGTCGTAGGTACGCCTAGTTGGGCCGCTGTGGCAGTTGGAAGAAGAGCCATGGAAAGGCTCTAAAATCCTTACTATACACTGTACATTTTTTTAGGTGAAAAATTCGATGTCGTCGGATCCACTCCAGTCTTTGGATTTCGTTAATACACATCTCAACACATAACCACAGGTGCGCATAGGTCGTAGGTACGCCTAGTTGGGCCGCTGTGGCAGTTGGAAGAAGAGCCATGGAAAGGCTCTAAAATCCTTACTATACAGTGTACATTTTTTTAGGTGAAAAATTCGATGTCGTCGGATCCACTCCAGTCTTTGGATTTCGTTAATACACATCTCAACACATAACCACAGGTGCGCACAGGTCGTAGGTACGCCTAGTTGGGCCGCTGTGGCAGTTGGAAGATGAGCCATGGAAGGATCCAAAATCCTTACTATACACTGTACATTTTTTTAGGTGAAAAATTCGATGTCGTCGGATCCACTCCAGTCTTTGGATTTCGTTAATACACATCTCAACACATAACCACAGGTGCGCACAGGTCGTAGGTACGCCTAGTTGGGCCGCTGTGGCAGTTGGAAGAAGAGCCATGGAAAGGCTCCAAAATCCTTACTTTTTTTAGGTGAAAAATTCGATGTCGTCGGATCCACTCCAGTCTTTGGATTTCGTTAATAGACATCTCAACACATAACCACAGGTGCGCACAGGTCGTAGGTACGCCTAGTTGGGCCGCTGTGGCAGTTGGAAGATGAGCCATGGAAGGCTCCAAGATCCTTACTATACACTGTACATTTTTTTAGGTGAAAAATTCGATGTCGTCGGATCCACTCCAGTCTTTGGATTTCGTTAATACACATCTCAACACATAACCACAGGTGCGCACAGGTCGTAGGTACGCCTAGTTGGGCCGCTGTGGCAGTTGGAAGAAGAGCCATGGAAAGGCTCCAAAATCCTTACTTTTTTTAGGTGAAAAATTCGATGTCGTCGGATCCACTCCAGTCTTTGGATTTCGTTAATAGACATCTCAACACATAACCACAGGTGCGCACAGGTCGTAGGTACGCCTAGTTCGGCCGCTGTGGCAGTTGGAAGATGAGCCATGGAAGGCTCCAAAATCCTTACTATACACTGTACATTTTTTTAGGTGAAAAAATCGATGTCGTCGGATCCACTCCAGTCTTTGGATTTCGTTAATACACATCTCAACACATAACCACAGGTGCGCACAGGTCGTAGGTACGCCTAGTTGGGCCGCTGTGGCAGTTGGAAGAAGAGCCATGGAAAGGCTCTAAAATCCTTACTTTTTTTAGGTGAAAAATTCGATGTCGTCGGATCCACTCCAGTCTTTGGATTTCGTTAATAGACATCTCAACACATAACCACAGGTGCGCACAGGTCGTAGGTACGCCTAGTTGGGCCGCTGTGGCAGTTGGAAGAAGAGCCATGGTAAGGCTCTAAAATCCTTACTATACACTGTACATTTTTTTAGGTGAAAAATTCGATGTCGTCGGATCCACTCCAGTCTTTGGATTTCGTTAATACACATCTCAACACATAACCACAGGTGCGCACATGTCGTAGGTACGCCTAGTTGGGCCGCTGTGGCAGTTGGAAGAAGAGCCATGGAAAGGCTCTAAAATCCTTACTATACACTGTACATTTTTTTAGGTGAAAAATTCGATGTCGTCGGATCCACTCCAGTCTTTGGATTTCGTTAATACACATCTCAACACATAACCACAGGTGCGCATAGGTCGTAGGTACGCCTAGTTGGGCCGCTGTGGCAGTTGGAAGAAGAGCCATGGAAAGGCTCTAAAATCCTTACTATACACTGTACATTTTTTTAGGTGAAAAATTCGATGTCGTCGGATCCACTCCAGTCTTTGGATTTCGTTAATACACTTCTCAACACATAACCACAGGTGCGCACAGGTCGTAGGTACGCCTAGTTGGGCCGCTGTGGCAGTTGGAAGATGAGCCATGGAAGGCTCCAAAATCCTTACTATACACTGTACATTTTTTTAGGTGAAAAATTCGATGTCCGCGGATCCACTCCAGTCTTTGGATTTCGTTAATAGACATCTCAACACATAACCACAGGTGCGCACAGGTCGTAGGTACGCCTAGTTGGGCCGCTGTGGCAGTTGGAAGAAGAGCCATGGAAAGGCTCTAAAATCCTTACTATACACTGTACATTTTTTTAGGTAAAAAATTCGATGTCGTCGGATCCACTCCAGTCTTTGGATTTCGTTAATAGACATCTCAACACATAACCACAGGTGCGCACAGGTCGTAGGTACGCCTAGTTGGGCCGCTGTGGCAGTTGGAAGAAGAGCCATGGAAAGGCTCTAAGATCCTTACTATACACTGTACATTTTTTTAGGTGAAAAATTCGATGTCGTCGGATCCACTCCAGTCTTTGGATTTCGTTAATAGACATCTCAACACATAACCACAGGTGCGCACAGGTCGTAGGTACGCCTAGTTGGGCCGCTGTGGCAGTTGGAAGAAGAGCCATGGAAAGGCTCTAAAATCCTTACTTTTTTTAGGTGAAAAATTCGATGTCGTCGGATCCACTCCAGTCTTTGGATTTCGTTAATAGACATCTCAACACATAACCACAGGTGCGCACAGGTCGTAGGTACGCCTAGTTGGGCCGCTGTGGCAGTTGGAAGAAGAGCCATGGAAAGGCTCTAAAATCCTTACTATACACTCTACATTTTTTTAGGTGAAAAATTCGATGTCGTCGGATCCACTCCAGTCTTTGGATTTCGTTAATACACATCTCAACACATAACCACAGGTGCGCACATGTCGTAGGTACGCCTAGTTGGGCCGCTGTGGCAGTTGGAAGAAGAGCCATGGAAAGGCTCTAAAATCCTTACTATACACTGTACATTTTTTTAGGTGAAAAATTCGATGTCGTCGGATCCACTCCAGTCTTTGGATTTCGTTAATACACATCTCAACACATAACCACAGGTGCGCATAGGTCGTAGGTACGCCTAGTTGGGCCGCTGTGGCAGTTGGAAGAAGAGCCATGGAAAGGCTCTAAAATCCTTACTATACAGTGTACATTTTTTTAGGTGAAAAATTCGATGTCGTCGGATCCACTCCAGTCTTTGGATTTCGTTAATACACATCTCAACACATAACCACAGGTGCGCACAGGTCGTAGGTACGCCTAGTTGGGCCGCTGTGGCAGTTGGAAGATGAGCCATGGAAGGATCCAAAATCCTTACTATACACTGTACATTTTTTTAGGTGAAAAATTCGATGTCGTCGGATCCACTCCAGTCTTTGGATTTCGTTAATACACATCTCAACACATAACCACAGGTGCGCACAGGTCGTAGGTACGCCTAGTTGGGCCGCTGTGGCAGTTGGAAGAAGAGCCATGGAAAGGCTCCAAAATCCTTACTTTTTTTAGGTGAAAAATTCGATGTCGTCGGATCCACTCCAGTCTTTGGATTTCGTTAATAGACATCTAAACACATAACCACAGGTGCGCACAGGTCGTAGGTACGCCTAGTTGGGCCGCTGTGGCAGTTGGAAGATGAGCCATGGAAGGCTCCAAAATCCTTACTATACACTGTACATTTTTTTAGGTGAAAAATTCGATGTCGTCGGATCCACTCCAGTCTTTGGATTTCGTTAATACACATCTCAACACATAACCACAGGTGCGCACAGGTCGTAGGTACGCCTAGTTGGGCCGCTGTGGCAGTTGGAAGAAGAGCCATGGAAAGGCTCCAAAATCCTTACTTTTTTTAGGTGAAAAATTCGATGTCGTCGGATCCACTCCAGTCTTTGGATTTCGTTAATAGACATCTCAACACATAACCACAGGTGCGCACAGGTCGTAGGTACGCCTAGTTGGGCCGCTGTGGCAGTTGGAAGATGAGCCATGGAAGGCTCCAAAATCCTTACTATACACTGTACATTTTTTTAGGTGAAAAAATCGATGTCGTCGGATCCACTCCAGTCTTTGGATTTCGTTAATACACTTCTCAACACATAACCACAGGTGCGCACAGGTCGTAGGTACGCCTAGTTGGGCCGCTGTGGCAGTTGGAAGATGAGCCATGGAAGGCTCCAAAATCCTTACTATACACTGTACATTTTTTTAGGTGAAAAATTCGATGTCGTCGGATCCTCTCCAGTCTTTGGATTTCGTTAATACACATCTCAACACATAACCACAGGTGCGCACAGGTCGTAGGTACGCCTAGTTGGGCCGCTGTGGCAGTTGGAAGAAGAGCCATGGAAAGGCTCTAAAATCCTTACTATACACTGTACATTTTTTTAGGTAAAAAATTCGATGTCGTCGGATCCACTCCAGTCTTTGGATTTCGTTAATAGACATCTCAACACATAACCACAGGTGCGCACAGGTCGTAGGTACGCCTAGTTGGGCCGCTGTGGCAGTTGGAAGAAGAGCCATGGAAAGGCTCTAAGATCCTTACTTTTTTTAGGTGAACAATTCGATGTCGTCGGATCCACTCCAGTCTTTGGATTTCGTTAATAGACATCTCAACACAAAACCACAGGTGCGCACAGGTCGTAGGTACGCCTAGTTGGACCGCTGTGGCAGTTGGAAGAAGAGCCATGGAAAGGCTCTAAAATCCTTACTATACACTGTACATTTTTTTAGGTGAAAAATTCGATGTCGTCGGATCCACTCCAGTCTTTGGATTTCGTTAATACACATCTCAACACATAACCACAGGTGCGCACATGTCGTAGGTACGCCTAGTTAGGCCGCTGTGGCAGTTGGAAGAAGAGCCATGGAAAGGCTCTAAAATCCTTACTATACACTGTACATTTTTTTAGGTGAAAAATTCGATGTCGTCGGATCCACTCCAGTCTTTGGATTTCGTTAATACACATCTCAACACATAACCACAGGTGCGCATAGGTCGTAGGTACGCCTAGTTGGGCCGCTGTGGCAGTTGGAAGAAGAGCCATGGAAAGGCTCTAAAATCCTTACTATACAGTGTACATTTTTTTAGGTGAAAAATTCGATGTCGTCGGATCCACTCCAGTTTTGGATTTCGTTAATACACATCTCAACACATAACCACAGGTGCGCACAGGTCGTAGGTACGCCTAGTTGGGCCGCTGTGGCAGTTGGAAGATGAGCCATGGAAGGATCCAAAATCCTTACTATACACTGTACATTTTTTTAGGTGAAAAATTCGATGTCGTCGGATCCACTCCAGTCTTTGGATTTCGTTAATACACATCTCAACACATAACCACAGGTGCGCACAGGTCGTAGGTACGCCTAGTTGGGCCGCTGTGGCAGTTGGAAGAAGAGCCATGGAAAGGCTCCAAAATCCTTACTTTTTTTAGGTGAAAAATTCGATGTCGTCGGATCCACTCCAGTCTTTGGATTTCGTTAATAGACATCTCAACACATAACCACAGGTGCGCACAGGTCGTAGGTACGCCTAGTTGGGCCGCTGTGGCAGTTGGAAGATGAGCCATGGAAGGCTCCAAAATCCTTACTATACACTGTACATTTTTTTAGGTGAAAAATTCGATGTCGTCGGATCCACTCCAGTCTTTGGATTTCGTTAATACACATCTCAACACATAACCACAGGTGCGCATAGGTCGTAGGTACGCCTAGTTGGGCCGCTGTGGCAGTTGGAAGAAGAGCCATGGAAAGGCTCTAAAATCCTTACTATACAGTGTACATTTTTTTAGGTGAAAAATTCGATGTCGTCGGATCCACTCCAGTTTTGGATTTCGTTAATACACATCTCAACACATAACCACAGGTGCGCACAGGTCGTAGGTACGCCTAGTTGGGCCGCTGTGGCAGTTGGAAGATGAGCCATGGAAGGATCCAAAATCCTTACTATACACTGTACATTTTTTTAGGTGAAAAATTCGATGTCGTCGGATCCACTCCAGTCTTTGGATTTCGTTAATACACATCTCAACACATAACCACAGGTGCGCACAGGTCGTAGGTACGCCTAGTTGGGCCGCTGTGGCAGTTGGAAGAAGAGCCATGGAAAGGCTCCAAAATCCTTACTTTTTTTAGGTGAAAAATTCGATGTCGTCGGATCCACTCCAGTCTTTGGATTTCGTTAATAGACATCTCAACACATAACCACAGGTGCGCACAGGTCGTAGGTACGCCTAGTTGGGCCGCTGTGGCAGTTGGAAGATGAGCCATGGAAGGCTCCAAAATCCTTACTATACACTGTACATTTTTTTAGGTGAAAAATTCGATGTCGTCGGATCCACTCAAGTCTTTGGATTTCGTTAATACACATCTCAACACATAACCACAGGTGCGCACAGGTCGTAGGTACGCCTAGTTGGGCCGCTGTGGCAGTTGGAAGAAGAGCCATGGAAAGGCTCTAAAATCCTTACTATACACTGTACATTTTTTTAGGTAAAAAATTCGATGTCGTCGGATCCACTCCAGTCTTTGGATTTCGTTAATAGACATCTCAACACATAACCACAGGTGCGCACAGGTCGTAGGTACGCCTAGTTGGGCCGCTGTGGCAGTTGGAAGAAGAGCCATGGAAAGGCTCTAAGATCCTTACTATACACTGTACATTTTTTTAGGTGAAAAATTCGATGTCGTCGGATCCACTCCAGTCTTTGGATTTCGTTAATAGACATCTCAACACATAACCACAGGTGCGCACAGGTCGTAGGTACGCCTAGTTGGGCCGCTGTGGCAGTTGGAAGAAGAGCCATGGAAAGGCTCTAAAATCCTTACTTTTTTTAGGTGAAAAATTCGATGTCGTCGGATCCACTCCAGTCTTTGGATTTCGTTAATACACATCTCAACACATAACCACAGGTGCGCACAGGTCGTAGGTACGCCTAGTTGGGCCGCTATGGCAGTTGGAAGATGAGCCATGGAAGGCTCCAAAATCCTTACTATACACTGTACATTTTTTTAGGTGAAAAATTCGATGTCGTCGGATCCACTCCAGTCTTTGGATTTCGTTAATAGACATCTCAACACATAACCACAGGTGCGCAAAGGTCGTAGGTACGCCTAGTTGGGCCGCTGTGGCAGTTGGAAGATGAGCCATGCAAGGCTCCAAAATCCTTACTATACACTGTACATTTTTTTAGGTGAAACATTCGATGTCGTCGGATCCACTCCAGTCTTTGGATTTCGTTAATACACATCTCAACACATAATCACATGTGCGCACAGGTCGTAGGTACGCCTAGTTGGGCCGCTGTGGCAGTTGGAAGAAGAGCCATGGAAAGGCTCTAAAATCCTTACTATACACTGTACATTTTTTTAGGTGAAAAATTCGATGTCGTCGGATCCACTCCAATCTTTGGATTTCGATAATACACATCCAAACACATACCCACAGGTGTACACAGGTCGTAGGTACGCCTAGTTGGGCCGCTGTGGCAGTTGGAAGAAGAGTCATGGAAAGGCTCTAAAATCCTTACTATACACTGTACATTTTTTTAGGTGAAAAATTCGATGTCGTCGGATCCACTCCAGTCTTTGGATTTCGTTAATACACATCTCAACACATAACCACAGGTGCGCACAGGTCGTAGGTACGCCTAGTTGGGCCGCTGTGCCAGTTGGAAGAAGAGCCATGGAAAGGCTCTAAAATCCTTACTATACACATTTTACATTTTTTTAGGTGAAAAATTCGATGTCGTCGGATCCACTCCAGTCTTTGGATTTCGTTAATAGACATCTCAACACATAACCACAGGTGCGCACAGGTCGTAGGTACGCCTAGTTGGGCCGCTATGGCTGTTGGAAGATGAGCCATGGAAGGCTCCAAAATTCCTTACTATACACTGTACATTTTTTTAGGTGAAAAATTCGATGTCGTCGGATCCACTCCAGTCTTTGGATTTCGTTAATACACATCTCAACACATAACCACAGGTGCGCACAGGTCGTAGGTACGCCTAGTTGGGCCGCTGTGGTAGTTGGAAGATGAGCCATGGAAGGCTCCAAAATCCTTACTATACACTGTACATTTTTTTAGGTGAAAAATTCGATGTCGTCGGATCCACTCCAGTCTTTGGATTTCGTTAATAGACATCTCAACACATAACCACAGGTGCGCACTGGTCGTAGGTACGCCTAGTTGGGCCGCTGTGGCAGTTGGTAGATGAGCCATGGAAGGCTCCAAAATCCTTACTATACACTGTACAATTTTTTAGGTGAAAAATTCGATGTCGTCGGATCCACTCCAGTCTTTGGATTTCGTTAATACACATCTCAACACATAACCACAGATGCGCACAGGTCGTAGGTACGCCTAGTTGGGCCGCTGTGGCAGTTGGAAGAAGAGCCATGGAAAGGCTCCAAAATCCTTACTATACACTGTACATTTTTTTAGGTGAAAAATTCGATGTCGTCGGATCCACTCCAGTCTTTGGATTTCGTTAATACACATCTCAACACATAACCACAGGTGCGCACAGGTCGTAGGTACGCCTAGTTGGGCCGCTGTGGCAGTTGGAAGAAGAGCCATGGAAAGGCTCTAAAATCCTTACTATACACTGTACATTTTTTTAGGTGAAAAATTCGATGTCGTCGGATCCACTCCAGTCTTTGGATTTCGTTAATAGACATCTCAACACATAACCACAGGTGCGCACAGGTCGTAGGTACGCCTAGTTGGGCCGCTGTGGCAGTTGGAAGAAGAGCCATGGAAAGGCTCTAAAATCCTTACTTTTTTTAGGTGAAAAATTCGATGTCGTCGGATCCACTCCAGTCTTTGGATTTCGTTAATAGACATCTCAACACATAACCACAGGTGCGCACAGGTCGTAGGTACGCCTAGTTGGGCCGCTGTGGCAGTTGGAAGAAGAGCCATGGAAAGGCTCTAAAATCCTTACTTTTTTTAGGTGAAAAATTCGATGTCGTCGGATCCACTCCAGTCTTTGGATTTCGTTAATAGACATCTCAACACATAACCACAGGTGCGCACAGGTCGTAGGTACGCCTAGTTGGGCCGCTATGGCAGTTGGAAGATGAGCCATGGAAGGCTCCAAAATCCTTACTATACACTGTAAATTTTTTTAGGTGAAAAATTCGATGTCGTCGGATCCACTCCAGTCTTTGGATTTCGTTAATACACATCTCAACACATAACCACAGGTGCGCACAGGTCGTAGGTACGCCTAGTTGAGCCGCTATGGCAGTTGGAAGATGAGCCATGGAAGGCTTCAAAATCCTTACTATACACTGTACATTTTTTTAGGTGAAAAATTCGATGTCGTCGGATCCACTCCAGTCTTTGGATTTCGTTAATACACATCTCAACACATAACCACAGGTGCGCACAGGTCGTAGGTACGCCTAGTTGGGCCGTTGTGGCAGTTGGAAGAAGAGCCATGGAAAGGCTCCAAAATCCTTACTATACACTGTACATTTTTTTAGGTGAAACATTCGATGTCGTCGGATCCACTCCAGTCTTTGGATTTCGTTAATAGACATCTCAACACATAACCACAGGTGCGCAAAGGTCGTAGGTACGCCTAGTTGGGCCGCTGTGGCAGTTGGAAGATGAGCCATGCAAGGCTCCAAAATCCTTACTATACATTGCACATTTTTTTAGGTGAAAAATTCGATGTCTTCGGATCCACTCCAGTCTTTGGATTTCGTTAATACACATCTCAACACATAACCACAGGTGCGCACAGGTCGTAGGTACGCCTAGTTGGGCCGCTATGGCAGTTGGAAGATGAGCCATGGAAGGCTCCAAAATCCTTACTATACACTGTACATTTTTTTAGGTGAAACATTCGATGTCGTCGGATCCACTCCAGTCTTTGGATTTCGTTAATACACATCTCAACACATAACCACATGTGCGCACAGGTCGTAGGTACGCCTAGTTGGGCCGCTGTGGCAGTTGGAAGAAGAGCCATGGAAAGGCTCTAAGATCCTTACTATACACTGTACATTTTTTTAGGTGAAAAATTCGATGTCGTCGGATCCACTCCAGTCTTTGGATTTCGATAATACACATCTCAACACATAACCACAGGTGCGCACAGGTCGTAGGTACGCCTAGTTGGGCCGCTGTGGCAGTTGGAAGAAGAGTCATGGAAAGGCTCTAAAATCCTTACTATACACTGTACATTTTTTTAGGTGAAAAATTCGATGTCGTCGGATCCACTCCAGTCTGGATTTCGTTAATAGACATCTCGACACATAACCACAGGTGCGCACAGGTCGTAGGTACGCCTAGTTGGGCCGCTGTGGCAGTTGGTAGATGAGCCATGGAAGGCTCCAAAATCCTTACTATACACTGTACAATTTTTTAGGTGAAAAATTCGATGTCGTCGGATCCACTCCAGTCTTTGGATTTCGTTAATACACATCTCAACACATAACCACAGATGCGCACAGGTCGTAGGTACGCCTAGTTGGGCCGCTGTGGCAGTTGGAAGAAGAGCCATGGAAAGGCTCCAAAATCCTTACTATACACTGTACATTTTTTTAGGTGAAAAATTCGATGTCGTCGGATCCACTCCAGTCTTTGGATTTCGTTAATACACATCTCAACACATAACCACAGGTGCGCACAGGTCGTAGGTACGCCTAGTTGGGCCGCTGTGGCAGTTGGAAGAAGGGCCATGGAAAGGCTCTAAAATCCTTACTATACACTGTACATTTTTTTAGGTGAAAAATTCGATGTCGTCGGATCCACTCCAGTCTTTGGATTTCGTTAATAGACATCTCAACACATAACCACAGGTGCGCACAGGTCGTAGGTACGCCTAGTTGGGCCGCTGTGGCAGTTGGAAGAAGAGCCATGGAAAGGCTCTAAAATCCTTATTTTTTTTAGGTGAAAAATTCGATGTCGTCGGATCCACTCCAGTCTTTGGATTTCGTTAATAGACATCTCAACACATAACCACAGGTGCGCACAGGTCGTAGGTACGCCTAGTTGGGCCGCTGTGGCAGTTGGAAGAAGAGCCATGGAAAGGCTCTAAAATCCTTACTTTTTTTAGGTGAAAAATTCGATGTCGTCGGATCCACTCGTCTTTGGATTTCGTTAATAGACATCTCAACACATAACCACAGGTGCGCACAGGTCGTAGGTACGCCTAGTTGGGCCGCTATGGCAGTTGGAAGATGAGCCATGGAAGGCTCCAAAATCCTCCACTGTACATTTTTTTAGGTGAAAAATTCGATGTCGTCGGATCCACTCCAGTCTTTGGATTTCGTTAATACACATCTCAACACATAACCACAGGTGCGCACAGGTCGTAGGTACGCCTAGTTGGGCCGCTATGGCAGTTGGAAGATGAGCCATGGAAGGCTTCAAAATCCTTACTATACACTGTACATTTTTTTAGGTGAAAAATTCGATGTCGTCGGATCCACTCCAGTCTTTGGATTTCGTTAATACACATCTCAACACATAACCACAGGTGCGCACAGGTAGTAGGTACGCCTAGTTGGGCCGTTGTGGCAGTTGGAAGAAGAGCCATGGAAAGGCTCCAAAATCCTTACTATACACTGTACATTTTTTTAGGTGAAACATTCGATGTCGTCGGATCCACTCCAGTCTTTGGATTTCGTTAATAGACATCTCAACACATAACCACAGGTGCGCAAAGGTCGTAGGTACGCCTAGTTGGGCCGCTGTGGCAGTTGGAAGATGAGCCATGCAAGGCTCCAAAATCCTTACTATACATTGTACATTTTTTTAGGTGAAAAATTCGATGTCTTCGGATCCACTCCAGTCTTTGGATTTCGTTAATACACATCTCAACACATAACCACAGGTGCGCACAGGTCGTAGGTACGCCTAGTTGGGCCGCTATGGCAGTTGGAAGATGAGCCATGGAAGGCTCCAAAATCCTTACTATACACTGTACATTTTTTTAGGTGAAACATTCGATGTCGTCGGATCCACTCCAGTCTTTGGATTTCGTTAATACACATCTCAACACATAACCACATGTGCGCACAGGTCGTAGGTACGCCTAGTTGGGCCGCTGTGGCAGTTGGAAGAAGAGCCATGGAAAGGCTCTAAGATCCTTACTATACACTGTACATTTTTTTAGGTGAAAAATTCGATGTCGTCGGATCCACTCCAGTCTTTGGATTTCGATAATACACATCTCAACACATAACCACAGGTGCGCACAGGTCGTAGGTACGCCTAGTTGGGCCGCTGTGGCAGTTGGAAGAAGAGTCATGGAAAGGCTCTAAAATCCTTACTATACACTGTACATTTTTTTAGGTGAAAAATTCGATGTCGTCGGATCCACTCCAGTCTGGATTTCGTTAATACACATCTCAACACATAACCACAGGTGCGCACAGGTCGTAGGTACGCCTAGTTGGGCCGCTGTGGCAGTTGGAAGAAGAGCCATGGAAAGGCTCTAAAATCCTTACTACACTATGTACATTTTTTTAGGTGAAAAATTCGATGTCGTCGGATCCAATCCAGTCTTTGGATTTCGTTAATAGACATCTCAACACATAACCACAGGTGCGCACAGGTCGTAGGTACGCCTAGTTGGGCCGCTATGGCAGTTGGAAGATGAGCCATGGAAGGCTCCAAAATTCCTTACTATACACTGTACATTTTTTTAGGTGAAAAATTCGATGTCGTCGGATCCACTCCAGTCTTTGGATTTCGTTAATACACATCTCAACACATAACCACAGGTGCGCACAGGTCGTAGGTACGCCTAGTTGGGACGCTGTGGCAGTTGGAAGATGAGCCATGGAAGGCTCCAAAATCCTTACTATACACTGTACATTTTTTTAGGTGAAAAATTCGATGTCGTCGGATCCACTCCAGTCTTTGGATTTCGTTAATAGACATCTCAACACATAACCACAGGTGCGCACTGGTCGTAGGTACGCCTAGTTGGGCCGCTGTGGCAGTTGGAAGAAGAGCCATGGAAAGGCTCTAAAATCCTCACTTTTTTTAGGTGAAAAATTCGATGTCGTCGGATCCACTCCAGTCTTTGGATTTCGTTAATAGACATCTCGACACATAACCACAGGTGCGCACAGGTCGTAGGTACGCCTAGTTGGGCCGCTGTGGCAGTTGGAAGAAGAGCCATGGAAAGGCTCTAAGATCCTTACTATACACTGTACATTTTTTTAGGTGAAAAATTCGATGTCGTCGGATTCACTCCAGTCTTTGGATTTCGTTAATACACATCTCAACACATAACCACAGGTGCGCACAGGTCGTAGGTACGCCTAGTTGGGCCGCTGTGGCAGTTGGAAGAAGAGCCATGGAAAGGCTCTAAGATCCTTACTATACACTGGACATTTTTTTAGGTGAAAAATTCGATGTCGTCTGATCCACTCCAGTCTTTGGATTTCGTTAATACACATCTCAACACATAACCACAGGTGCGCACAGGTCGTAGGTACGCCTAGTTGGGCCGCTGTGGCAGTTGGAAGATGAGCCATGGAAGGCTCCAAAATCCTTACTATACACTGTACATTTTTTTAGGTGAAAAATTCGATGTCGTCGGATCCACTCCAGTCTTTGGATTTCGTTAATACACATCTCAACACATAACCACAGGTGCGCACAGGTCGTAGGTACGCCTAGTTGGGCCGCTGTGGGAGTTGGAAGAAGAGCCATGGAAAAGCTCTAAAATCCTTACTATACACTGTACATTTTTTTAGGTAAAAAATTCGATGTCGTCGGATCCACTCCAGTCTTTGGATTTCGTTAATAGACATCTCAACACATAACCACAGGTGCGCACAGGTCGTAGGTACGCCTAGTTGGGCCGCTGTGGCAGTTGGAAGAAGAGCCATGGAAAGGCTCTAAAATCCTTACTATACACTGTACATTTTTTTAGGTGAAAAATTCGATGTCGTCGGATCCACTCCAGTCTTTGGATTTCGTTAAAAGACATCTCAACACATAACCACAGGTGCGCACAGGTCGTAGGTACGCCTAGTTGGGCCGCTGTGGCAGTTGGAAGAAGAGCCATGGAAAGGCTCTAAAATCCTTACTTTTTTTAGGTGAAAAATTCGATGTCGTCGGATCCACTCTAGTCTTTGGATTTCGTTAATAGACATCTCAACACATAACCACAGGTGCGCACAGGTCGTAGGTACGCCTAGTTGGGCCGCTATGGCAGTTGGAAGATGAGCCATGGAAGGCTCCAAAATCCTCCACTGTACATTTTTTTAGGTGAAAAATTCGATGTCGTCGGATCCACTCCAGTCTTTGGATTTCGTTAATACACATCTCAACACATAACCACAGGTGCGCACAGGTCGTAGGTACGCCTAGTTGGGCCGTTATGGCAGTTGGAAGATGAGCCATGGAAGGCTTCAAAATCCTTACTATACACTGTACATTTTTTTAGGTGAAAAATTCGATGTCGTCGGATCCACTCCAGTCTTTGGATTTCGTTAATACACATCTCAACACATAACCACAGGTGCGCACAGGTCGTAGGTACGCCTAGTTGGGCCGTTGTGGCAGTTGGAAGAAGAGCCATGGAAAGGCTCCAAAATCCTTACTATACACTGTACATTTTTTTAGGTGAAACATTCGATGTCGTCGGATCCACTCCAGTCTTTGGATTTCGTTAATAGACATCTCAACACATAACCACAGGTGCGCACAGGTCGTAGGTACGCCTAGTTGGGCCGCTGTGGCAGTTGGAAGATGAGCCATGCAAGGCTCCAAAATCCTTACTATACATTGTACATTTTTTTAGGTGAAAAATTCGATGTCTTCGGATCCACTCCAGTCTTTGGATTTCGTTAATACACATCTCAACACATAACCACAGGTGCGCACAGGTCGTAGGTACGCCTAGTTGGGCCGCTATGGCAGTTGGAAGATGAGCCATGGAAGGCTCCAAAATCCTTACTATACACTGTACATTTTTTTAGGTGAAACATTCGATGTCGTCGGATCCACTCCAGTCTTTGGATTTCGTTAATACACATCTCAACACATAACCACATGTGCGCACAGGTCGTAGGTACGCCTAGTTGGGCCGCTGTGGCAGTTGGAAGAAGAGCCATGGAAAGGCTCTAAAATCCTTACTATACACTGTACATTTTTTTAGGTGAAAAATTCGATGTCGTCGGATCTACTCCAGTCTTTGGATTTTCGATAATACACATCTCAACACATAACCACAGGTGCGCACAGGTCGTAGGTACGCCTAGTTGGGCCGCTGTGGCAGTTGGAAGAAGAGTCATGGAAAGGCTCTAAAATCCTTACTATACACTGTACATTTTTTTAGGTGAAAAATTCGATGTCGTCGGATCCACTCCAGTCTTTATTTCGTTAATACACATCTCAACACATAACCACAGGTGCGCACAGGCCGTAGGTACGCCTAGTTGGGCCGCTGTGGCAGTTGGAAGAAGAGCCATGGAAAGGCTCTAAAATCCTTACTATACACTGTACATTTTTTTAGGTGAAAAATTCGATGTCGTCGGATCCAATCCAGTCTTTGGATTTCGTTAATAGACATCTCAACACATAACCACAGGTGCGCACAGGTCGTAGGTACGCCTAGTTGGGCCGCTGTGGCAGTTGGAAGAAGAGCCATGGAAATTCTCCAAAATCCTTACTATACACTGTACATTTTTTTAGGTGAAAAATTCGATGTCGTCGGATCCACTCCAGTCTTTGGATTTCGTTAATAGACATCTCAACACATAACCACAGGTGCGCACTGGTCGTAGGTACGCCTAGTTGGGCCGCTGTGGCAGTTGGAAGAAGAGCCATGGAAAGGCTCTAAAATCCTTACTTTTTTTAGGTGAAAAATTCGATGTCGTCGGATCCACTCCAGTCTTTGGATTTCGTTAATAGACATCTCGACACATAACCACAGGTGCGCACAGGTCGTAGGTACGCCTAGTTGGGCCGCTGTGGCAATTGGTAGATGAGCCATGGAAGGCTCCAAAATCCTTACTATACACTGTACATTTTTTTAGGTGAAAAATTCGATGTCGTCGGATCCACTCCAGTCTTTGGATTTCGTTAATACACATCTCAACACATAACCACAGATGCGCACAGGTCGTAGGTACGCCTAGTTGGGCCGCTGTGGCAGTTGGTAGATGAGCCATGGAAGGCTCCAAAATCCTTACTATACACTGTACATTTTTTTAGGTGAAAAATTCGATGTCGTCGGATCCACTCCAGTCTTTGGATTTCGTTAATACACATCTCAACACATAACCACAGATGCGCACAGGTCGTAGGTACGCCTAGTTGGGCCGCTGTGGCAGTTGGAAGAAGAGCCATGGAAAGGCTCCAAAATCCTTACTATACACTGTACATTTTTTTAGGTGAAAAATTCGATGTCGTCGGATCCACTCCAGTCTTTGGATTTCGTTAATACACATCTCAACACATAACCACAGGTGCGCACAGGTCGTAGGTACGCCTAGTTGGGCCGCTGTGGCAGTTGGAAGATGAGCCATGGAAGGCTCCAAAATCCTTACTATACACTGCACATTTTTTTAGGTGAAAAATTCGATGTCGTCGGATCCACTCCAGTGTTTGGATTTCGTTAATACACATCTCAACACATAACCACAGGTGCGCACAGGTCGTAGGTACGCCTAGTTGGGCCGCTATGGCAGTTGGAAGATGAGCCATGGAAGGCTCCAAAATCCTTACTATACACTGTACATTTTTTTAGGTGAAACATTCGATGTCGTCGGATCCACTCCAGTCTTTGGATTTCGTTAATACACATCTCAACACATAACCACATGTGCGCACAGGTCGTAGGTACGCCTAGTTGGGCCGCTGTGGCAGTTGGAAGAAGAGCCATGGAAAGGCTCTAAAATCCTTACTATACACTGTACATTTTTTTAGGTGAAAAATTCGATGTCGTCGGATCCACTCCAGTCTTTGGATTTCGTTAATAGACATCTCAACACATAACCACAGGTGCGCACAGGTCGTAGGTACGCCTAGTTGGGCCGCTATGGCAGTTGGAAGATGAGCCATGGAAGGTTCCAAAATTCCTTACTATACACTGTACATTATTTTTAGGTGAAAAATTCGATGTCGTCGGATCCACTCCAGTCTTTGGATTTCGTTAATACACATCTCAACACATAACCACAGGTGCGCACAGGTCGTAGGCACGCCTAGTTGGGCCGCTGTGGCAGTTGGAAGATGAGCCATGCAAGGCTCCAAAATCCTTACTATACATTGTACATTTTTTTAGGTGAAAAATTCGATGTCTTCGGATCCACTCCAGTCTTTGGATTTCGTTAATACACATCTCAACACATAACCACAGGTGCGCACAGGTCGTAGGTACGCCTAGTTGGGCCGCTATGGCAGTTGGAAGATGAGCCATGGAAGGCTCCAAAATCCTTACTATACACTGTACATTTTTTTAGGTGAAACATTCGATGTCGTCGGATCCACTCCAGTCTTTGGATTTCGTTAATACACATCTCAACACATAACCACATGTGCGCACAGGTCGTAGGTACGCCTAGTTGGGCCGCTGTGGCAGTTGGAAGAAGAGCCATGGAAAGGCTCTAAAATCCTTACTATACACTGTACATTTTTTTAGGTGAAAAATTCGATGTCGTCGGATCCACTCCAGTCTTTGGATTTTCGATAATACACATCTCAACACATAACCACAGGTGCGCACAGGTCGTAGGTACGCCTAGTTGGGCCGCTGTGGCAGTTGGAAGAAGAGTCATGGAAAGGCTCTAAAATCCTTACTATACACTGTACATTTTTTTAGGTGAAAAATTCGATGTCGTCGGATCCACTCCAGTCTTTATTTCGTTAATACACATCTCAACACATAACCACAGGTGCGCACAGGCCGTAGGTACGCCTAGTTGGGCCGCTGTGGCAGTTGGAAGAAGAGCCATGGAAAGGCTCTAAAATCCTTACTATACACTGTACATTTTTTTAGGTGAAAAATTCGATGTCGTCGGATCCAATCCAGTCTTTGGATTTCGTTAATAGACATCTCAACACATAACCACAGGTGCGCACAGGTCGTAGGAACGCCTAGTTGGGCCGCTGTGGCAGTTGGAAGAAGAGCCATGGAAATTCTCCAAAATCCTTGCTATACACTGTACATTTTTTTAGGTGAAAAATTCGATGTCGTCGGATCCACTCCAGTCTTTGGATTTCGTTAATAGACATCTCAACACATAACCACAGGTGCGCACTGGTCGTAGGTACGCCTAGTTGGGCCGCTGTGGCAGTTGGAAGAAGAGCCATGGAAAGGCTCTAAAATCCTTACTTTTTTTAGGTGAAAAATTCGATGTCGTCGGATCCACTCCAGTCTTTGGATTTCGTTAATACACATCTCAACACATAACCACAGGTGCGCACAGGTCGTAGGTACGCCTAGTTGGGCCGCTATGGCAGTTGGAAGATGAGCCATGGAAGGCTCCAAAATCCTTACTATACACTGTACATTTTTTTAGGTGAAAAATTCGATGTCGTCGGTTCCACTCCAGTCTTTGGATTTCGTTAATAGACATCTCAACACATAACCACAGGTGCGCACAGGTCGTAGGTACGCCTAGTTGGGCCGCTATGGCAGTTGGAAGATGAGCCATGGAAGGCTCCAAAATCCTTACTATACACTGTACATTTTTTTAGGTGAAACATTCGATGTCGTCGGATCCACTCCAGTCTTTGGATTTCGTTAATACACATCTCAACACATAACCACAGGTGCGCACAGGTCGTAGGTACGCCTAGTTGGGCCGCTGTGGCAGTTGGAAGATGAGCCATGGAAGGCTCCAAAATCCTTACTATACACTGTACATTTTTTTAGGTGAAAAATTCGATGTCGTCGGATCCACTCCAGTCTTTGGATTTCGTTAATACACATCTCAACACATAACCACAGGTGCGCACAGGTCGTAGGTACGCCTAGTTGGGCCGCTGTGGCAGTTGGAAGAAGAGCCATGGAAAGGCTCTAAAATCCTTACTTTTTTTAGGTGAAAAATTCGATGTCGTCGGATCCACTCCAGTCCTTGGATTTCGTTAATAGACATCTCGACACATAACCACAGGTGCGCACAGGTCGTAGGTACGCCTAGTTGGGCCGCTGTGGCAATTGGTAGATGAGCCATGGAAGGCTCCAAAATCCTTACTATACACTGTACATTTTTTTAGGTGAAAAATTCGATGTCGTCGGATCCACTCCAGTCTTTGGATTTCGTTAATACACATCTCAACACATAACCACAGATGCGCACAGATCGTAGGTACGCCTAGTTGGGCCGCTGTGGCAGTTGGTAGATGAGCCATGGAAGGCTCCAAAATCCTTACTATACACTGTACATTTTTTTAGGTGAAAAATTCGATGTCGTCGGATCCACTCCAGTCTTTGGATTTCGTTAATACACATCTCAACACATAACCACAGGTGCGCACAGGTCGTAGGTACGCCTAGTTGGGCCGCTGTGGCAGTTGGAAGAAGAGTCATGGAAAGGCTCTAAAATCCTTACTATACACTGTACATTTTTTTAGGTGAAAAATTCGATGTCGTCGGATCCACTCCAGTCTTTGGATTTCGTTAATACACATCTCAACACATAACCACAGGTGCGCACAGGTGTAGGTACGCCTAGTTGGGCCGCTGTGGCAGTTGGAAGATGAGCCATGGAAGGCTCCAAAATCCTTACTATACACTGTACATTTTCTTAGGTGAAAAATTCGATGTCGTCGGATCCACTCCAGTATTTGGATTTCGTTAATACACATCTCAACACATAACCACAGGTGCGCACAGGTCGTAGGTACGCCTAGTTGGGCCGCTGTGGCAGTTGGAAGAAGAGCCATGGAAAGGCTCTAAAATCCTTACTTTTTTTAGGTGAAAAATTCGATGTCGTCGGATCCACTCCAGTCTTTGGATTTCGTTAATAGACATCTCGACACATAACCACAGGTGCGCACAGGTCGTAGGTACGCCTAGTTGGGCCGCTGTGGCAATTGGTAGATGAGCCATGGAAGGCTCCAAAATCCTTACTATACACTGTACATTTTTTTAGGTGAAAAATTCGATGTCGTCGGATCCACTCCAGTCTTTGGATTTCGTTAATAGACATCTCAACACATAACCACAGGTGCGCACAGGTCGTAGGTACGCCTAGTTGGGCCGCTATGGCAGTTGGAAGATGAGCCATGGAAGGCTCCAAAATCCTTACTATACACTGTACATTTTTTTAGGTGAAACATTCGATGTCGTCGGATCCACTCCAGTCTTTGGATTTCGTTAATACACATCTCAACACATAACCACATGTGCGCACAGGTCGTAGGTACGCCTAGTTGGGCCGATGTGGCAGTTGGAAGAAGAGCCATGGAAAGGCTCTAAAATCCTTACTATACACTGTACATTTTTTTAGGTGAAAAATTCGATGTCGTCGGATCCACTCCAGTCTTTGGATTTCGATAATACACATCCAAACACATACCCACAGGTGTACACAGGTCGTAGGTACGCCTAGTTGGGCCGCTGTGGCAGTTGGAAGAAGAGTCATGGAAAGGCTCTAAAATCCTTACTATACACTGTACATTTTTTTAGGTGAAAAATTCGATGTCGTCGGATCCACTCCAGTCTTTGGATTTCGTTAATACACATCTCAACACATAACCACAGGTGCGCACAGGTCGTAGGTACGCCTAGTTGGGCGGCTGTGGCAGTTGGAAGAAGAGCCATGGAAAGGCTCTAAAATCCTTACTTTTTTTAGGTGAAAAATTCGATGTCGTCGGATCCACTCCAGTCCTTGGATTTCGTTAATAGACATCTCGACACATAACCACAGGTGCGCACAGGTCGTAGGTACGCCTAGTTGGGCCGCTGTGGCAATTGGTAGATGAGCCATGGAAGGCTCCAAAATCCTTACTATACACTGTACATTTTTTTAGGTGAAAAATTCGATGTCGTCGGATCCACTCCAGTCTTTGGATTTCGTTAATACACATCTCAACACATAACCACAGATGCGCACAGATCGTAGGTACGCCTAGTTGGGCCGCTGTGGCAGTTGGTAGATGAGCCATGGAAGGCTCCAAAATCCTTACTATACACTGTACATTTTTTTAGGTGAAAAATTCGATGTCGTCGGATCCACTCCAGTCTTTGGATTTCGTTAATACACATCTCAACACATAACCACAGGTGCGCACAGGTCGTAGGTACGCCTAGTTGGGCCGCTGTGGCAATTGGAAGAAGAGTCATGGAAAGGCTCTAAAATCCTTACTATACACTGTACATTTTTTTAGGTGAAAAATTCGATGTCGTCGGATCCACTCCAGTCTTTGGATTTCGTTAATACACATCTCAACACATAACCACAGGTGCGCACAGGTGTAGGTACGCCTAGTTGGGCCGCTGTGGCAGTTGGAAGAAGAGCCATGGAAAGGCTCTAAAATCCTTACTATACACTGTACATTTTTTTAGGTGAAAAATTCGATGTCGTCGGATCCACTCCAGTCTTTGGATTTCGTTAATAGACATCTCAACACATAACCACAGGTGCGCACAGGTCGTAGGTACGCCTAGTTGGGCCGCTATGGCAGTTGGAAGATGAGCCATGGAAGGCTCCAAAATCCTTACTATACACCGTACATTTTTTTAGGTGAAAAGTTCGAGGTCGTCGGATCCACTCCAGTCTTTGGATTACGTTAATACACATCTCAACACATAATCACAGGTGCCCACAGGTCGTAGGTACGTCTAGTTGGGCCGCTGTGGCAGTTAGAAGATGAGCCATGGAAGGCTCCAAAATCCTTACTATACACTGTACATTTTTTTAGGTGAAAAATTCGATGTCGTCGGATCCACTCCAGTCTTTAGATTTCGTTAATAGACATCTCAACACATAACCACAGGTGCGCACAGGTCGCAGGTACGCCTAGTTGGGCCGCTATGGCAGTTGGAAGATGAGCCATGGAAGGCTCCAAAATCCTTACTATACACTGTGGCAGTTGGAAGAAGAGCCATGGAAAGGCTCTAAAATCCTTACTATACACTGTACATTTTTTTAGGTGAAAAATTCGATGTCGTCGGATCCACTCCAGTCTTTGGATTTCGTTAATACACATCTCAACACATAACCACAGGTGCGCACAGGTCGTAGGTACGCCTAGTTGGGCCGCTGTGGCAGTTGGAAGAAGAGCCATGGAAAGGCTCTAAAATCCTTACTATACACTGTACATTTTTTTAGGTGAAAAATTCGATGTCGTCGGATCCACTCCAGTCTTTGGATTTCGTTAATACACATCTCAACACATAACCACAGGTGCGCACAGGTGTAGGTACGCCTAGTTGGGCCGCTGTGGCAGTTGGAAGAAGAGCCATGGAAAGGCTCTAAAATCCTTACTATACACTGTACATTTTTTTAGGTGAAAAATTCGATGTCGTCGGATCCACTCCAGTCTTTGGATTTCGTTAATAGACATCTCAACACATAACCACAGGTGCGCACAGGTCGTAGGTACGCCTAGTTGGGCCGCTATGGCAGTTGGAAGATGAGCCATGGAAGGCTCCAAAATCCTTACTATACACCGTACATTTTTTTAGGTGAAAATTCGATGTCGTCGGGTCCACTCCAGTCTTTGGATTACGTTAATACACATCTCAACACATAACCACAGGTGCGCACAGGTCGTAGGTACGTCTAGTTGGGCCGCTGTGGCAGTTGGAAGATGAGCCATGGAAGGCTCCAAAATCCTTACTATACACTGTACATTTTTTAGGTGAAAAATTCGATGTCGTCGGATCCACTCCAGTCTTTGGATTTCGTTAATACACATCTCAACACATAACCACAGGTGCGCACAGGTCGTAGGTACGCCTAGTTGGGCCGCTGTGGCAGTTGGAAGAAGAGCCATGGAAAGGCTCTAAAATCCTTACTATACACTGTACATTTTTTGAGGTGAAAAATTCGATGTCGTCGGATCCACTCCAGTCTTTGGATTACGCTAATACACATCTCAACACATAACCACAGGTGCGCACAGGTCGTAGGTACGCCTAGTTGGGCCGCTGTGGCAGTTGGAAGAAGAGCCATGGAAAGGCTCTAAAATCCTTACTATACACTGTACATTTTTTGAGGTGAAAAATTCGATGTCGTCGGATCCACTCCAGTCTTTGGATTACGCTAATACACATCTCAACACATAACCACAGGTGCGCACAGGTCGTAGGTACGCCTAGTTGGGCCGCTGTGGCAGTTGGAAGATGAGCCATGGAAGGCTCCAAAATCCTTACAATACACTGTACATTTTTTTAGGTGAAAAATTCGATGTCGTCGGATCCACTCCAGTCTTTGGATTTCGTTAATACACATCTCAACACATAACCACAGGTGCGCACAGGTCGTAGGTACGCCTAGTTGGGCCGCTGTGGCAGTTGGAAGAACAGCCATGGAAAGGCTCTAAAATCCTTACTATACACTGTACATTTTTTTAGGTGAAAAATTCGATGTCGTCGGATCCACTCCAGTCTTTGGATTTCGTTAATAGACATCTCAACACATAACCACAGGTGCGCACAGGTCGTAGGTACGCCTAGTTGGGCCGCTGTGGCAGTTGGAAGAAGAGCCATGGAAAGGCTCTAAAATCCTTACTATACACTGTACATTTTTTTAGGTGAAAAATTCGATGTCGTCGGATCCACTCCAGTCTTTGGATTTCGTTAATAGACATCTCAACACATAACCACAGGTGCGCACAGGTCGTAGGTACGTCTAGTTGGGCCGCTGTGGCAGTTAGAAGATGAGCCATGGAAAACCTCTAAAATCCTTACTATACACTGTACATTTTTTTAGGTGAAAAATTCGATGTCGTCGGATCCACTCCAGTCTTTGGATTTCGTTAATAGACATCTCAACACATAACCACAGGTGCGCACAGGTCGTAGGTACGCCTAGTTGGGCCGCTGGTGGCAGTTGGAAGAAGAGCCATGGAAAGGCTCTAAAATCCTTACTTTTTTTAGGTGAAAAATTCGATGTCGTCGGATCCACTCCAGTCTTTGGATTTCGTTAATAGACATCTCGACACATAACCACAGGTGCGCACAGGTCGTAGGTACGCCTAGTTGGGCCGCTGTGGCAATTGGTAGATGAGCCATGGAAGGCTCCAAAATCCTTACTATACACTGTACATTTTTTTAGGTGAAAAATTCGATGTCGTCGGATCCACTCTAGTCTTTGGATTTCGTTAATACACATCTCAACACATAACCACAGATGCGCACAGGTCGTAGGTACGCCTAGTTGGGCCGCTGTGGCAGTTGGTAGATGAGCCATGGAAGGCTCCAAAATCCTTACTATACACTGTACATTTTTTTAGGTGAAAAATTCGATGTCGTCGGATCCACTCCAGTCTTTGGATTTCGTTAATACACATCTCAACACATAACCACAGATGCGCACAGGTCGTAGGTACGCCTAGTTGGGCCGCTGTGGCAGTTGGAAGAAGAACCATGGAAAGGCTCCAAAATCCTTACTACACACTGTACATTTTTTTAGGTGAAAAATTCGATGTCGTCGGATCCACTCCAGTCTTTGGATTTCGTTAATACACATCTCAACACATAACCACTGGTGCGCACAGGTCGTAGGTACGCCTAGTTGGGCCGCTATGGCAGTTGGAAGATGAGCCATGGAAGGCTCCAAAATCCTTACTATACACTGTACATTTTTTTAGGTGAAACATTCGATGTCGTCGGATCCACTCCAGTCTTTGGATTTCGTTAATACACATCTCAACACATAACCACATGTGCGCACAGGTCGTAGGTACGCCTAGTTGGGCCGCTGTGGCAGTTGGAAGAAGAGCCATGGAAAGGCTCTAAAATCCTTACTATACACTGTACATTTTTTTAGGTGAAAAATTCGATGTCGTCGGATCCACTCCAGTCTTTGGATTTCGTTAATAGACATCTCAACACATAACCACAGGTGCGCACAGGTCGTAGGTACGCCTAGTTGGGCCGCTATGGCAGTTGGAAGATGAGCCATGGAAGGTTCCAAAATTCCTTACTATACACTGTACATTATTTTTAGGTGAAAAATTCGATGTCGTCGGATCCACTCCAGTCTTTGGATTTCGTTAATACACATCCCAACACATAACCACAGGTGCGCACAGGTCGTAGGCACGCCTAGTTGGGCCGCTGTGGCAGTTGGAAGATGAGCCATGCAAGGCTCCAAAATCCTTACTATACATTGTACATTTTTTTAGGTGAAAAATTCGATGTCTTCGGATCCACTCCAGTCTTTGGATTTCGTTAATACACATCTCAACACATAACCACAGGTGCGCACAGGTCGTAGGTACGCCTAGTTGGGCCGCTATGGCAGTTGGAAGATGAGCCATGGAAGGCTCCAAAATCCTTACTATACACTGTACATTTTTTTAGGTGAAACATTCGATGTCGTCGGATCCACTCCAGTCTTTATTTCGTTAATACACATCTCAACACATAACCACAGGTGCGCACAGGCCGTAGGTACGCCTAGTTGGGCCGCTGTGGCAGTTGGAAGAAGAGCCATGGAAAGGCTCTAAAATCCTTACTATACACTGTACATTTTTTTAGGTGAAAAATTCGATGTCGTCGGATCCAATCCAGTCTTTGGATTTCGTTAATAGACATCTCAACACATAACCACAGGTGTGCACAGGTCGTAGGTACGCCTAGTTGGGCCGCTGTGGCACTTGGAAGAAGAGCCATGGAAATTCTCCAAAATCCTTACTATACACTGTACATTTTTTTAGGTGAAAAATTCGATGTCGTCGGATCCACTCCAGTCTTTGGATTTCGTTAATACACATCTCAACACATAACCACAGGTGCGCACAGGTCGTAGGTACGCCTAGTTGGGCCGCTGTGGCAGTTGGAAGAAGAGCCATGCTCTAAAATCCTTACTTTTTTAGGTGAAAAATTCGATGTCGTCGGATCCACTCCAGTCTTTGGATTTCGTTAATACACATCTCAACACATAACCACAGGTGCGCACAGGTCGTAGGTACGCCTAGTTGGGCCGCTGTGGCAGTTGGAAGATGAGCCATGGAAGGCTCCAAAATCCTCACTATACACTGTACATTTTTTTAAGTGAAAAATTCGATGTCGTCGGATCCACTCCAGTCTTTGGATTTCGTTAATACACATCTCAACACATAACCACAGGTGCGCACAGGTCGTAGGTACGCCTAGTTGGGCCGCTGTGGCAGTTGGAAGAAGAGCCATGCTCTAAAATCCTTACTTTTTTTAGGTGAAAAATTCGATGTCGTCGGATCCACTCCAGTCTTTGGATTTCGTTAATAGACATCTCGACACATAACCACAGGTGCGCACAGTTCGTAGGTACGCCTAGTTGGGCCGCTGTGGCAATTGGTAGATGAGCCATGGAAGGCTCCAAAATCCTTACTATACACTGTACATTTTTTTAGGTGAAAAATTCGATGTCGTCGGATCCACTCCAGTCTTTGGATTTCGTTAATACACATCTCAACACATAACCACAGATGCGCACAGGCCGTAGGTACGCCTAGTTGGGCCGCTGTGGCAGTTGGTAGATGAGCCATGGAAGGCTCCAAAATCCTTACTATACACTGTACATTTTTTTAGGTGAAAAATTCGATGTCGTCGGATCCACTCCAGTCTTTGGATTTCGTTAATAGACATCTCAACACATAACCACAGGTGCGCACAGGTCGTAGGTACGCCTAGTTGGGCCGCTATGGCAGTTGGAAGATGAGCCATGGAAGGCTCCAAAATCCTTACTATACACTGTACATTTTTTTAGGTGAAACATTCGATGTCGTCGGATCCACTCCAGTCTTTGGATTTCGTTAATACACATCTCAACACATAACCACATGTGCGCACAGGTCGTAGGTACGCCTAGTTGGGCCGCTGTGGCAGTTGGAAGAGGAGCCATGGAAAGGCTCTAAAATCCTTACTATACACTGTACATTTTTTTAGGTGAAAAATTCGATGTCGTCGGATCCACTCCAGTCTTTGGATTTCGATAATACACATCCAAACACATACCCACAGGTGTACACAGGTCGTAGGTACGCCTAGTTGGGCCGCTGTGGCAGTTGGAAGAAGAGTCATGGAAAGGCTCTAAAATCCTTACTATACACTGTACATTTTTTTAGGTGAAAAATTCGATGTCGTCGGATCCACTCCAGTCTTTGGTCTTCGTTAATACACATCTCAACACATAACCACAGGTGCGCACAGGTCGTAGGTACGCCTAGTTGGGCCGCTGTGGCAGTTGGAAGATGAGCCATGGAAGGCTCCAAAATCCTTACTATACACTGTACATTTTTTTAGGTGAAAAATTCGATGTCGTCGGATCCACTCCAGTCTTTGGATTTCGTTAATACACATCTCAACACATAACCACAGGTGCGCACAGGTCGTAGGTACGCCTAGTTGGGCCGCTGTGGCAGTTGGAAGAAGAGCCATGGAAAGGCTCTAAAATCCTTACTTTTTTTAGGTGAAAAATTCGATGTCGTCGGATCCACTCCAGTCCTTGGATTTCGTTAATAGACATCTCGACACATAACCACAGGTGCGCACAGGTCGTAGGTACGCCTAGTTGGGCCGCTGTGGCAATTGGTAGATGAGCCATGGAAGGCTCCAAAATCCTTACTATACACTGTACATTTTTTTAGGTGAAAAATTCGATGTCGTCGGATCCACTCCAGTCTTTGGATTTCGTTAATACACATCTCAACACATAACCACAGATGCGCACAGATCGTAGGTACGCCTAGTTGGGCCGCTGTGGCAGTTGGTAGATGAGCCATGGAAGGCTCCAAAATCCTTACTATACACTGTACATTTTTTTAGGTGAAAAATTCGATGTCGTCGGATCCACTCCAGTCTTTGGATTTCGTTAATACACATCTCAACACATAACCACAGGTGCGCACAGGTCGTAGGTACGCCTAGTTGGGCCGCTGTTGCAGTTGGAAGAAGAGTCATGGAAAGGCTCTAAAATCCTTACTATACACTGTACATTTTTTTAGGTGAAAAATTCGATGTCGTCGGATCCACTCCAGTCTTTGGATTTCGTTAATACACATCTCAACACATAACCACAGGTGCGCACAGGTGTAGGTACGCCTAGTTGGGCCGCTGTGGCAGTTGGAAGATGAGCCATGGAAGGCTCCAAAATCCTTACTATACACTGTACATTTTCTTAGGTGAAAAATTCGATGTCGTCGGATCCACTCCAGTATTTGGATTTCGTTAATACACATCTCAACACATAACCACAGGTGCGCACAGGTCGTAGGTACGCCTAGTTGGGCCGCTGTGGCAGTTGGAAGAAGAGCCATGGAAAGGCTCTAAAATCCTTACTTTTTTTAGGTGAAAAATTCGATGTCGTCGGATCCACTCCAGTCTTTGGATTTCGTTAATAGACATCTCGACACATAACCACAGGTGCGCACAGGTCGTAGGTACGCCTAGTTGGGCCGCTGTGGCAATTGGTAGATGAGCCATGGAAGGCTCCAAAATCCTTACTATACACTGTACATTTTTTTAGGTGAAAAATTCGATGTCGTCGGATCCACTCCAGTCTTTGGATTTCGTTAATACACATCTCAACACATAACCACAGATGCGCACAGATCGTAGGTACGCCTAGTTGGGCCGCTGTGGCAGTTGGTAGATGAGCCATGGAAGGCTCCAAAATCCTTACTATACACTGTACATTTTTTTAGGTGAAAAATTCGATGTCGTCGGATCCACTCCAGTCTTTGGATTTCGTTAATAGACATCTCAACACATAACCACAGGTGCGCACAGGTCGTAGGTACGCCTAGTTGGGCCGCTATGGCAGTTGGAAGATGAGCCATGGAAGGCTCCAAAATCCTTACTATACACTGTACATTTTTTTAGGTGAAACATTCGATGTCGTCGGATCCACTCCAGTCTTTGGATTTCGTTAATACACATCTCAACACATAACCACATGTGCGCACAGGTCGTAGGTACGCCTAGTTGGGCCGCTGTGGCAGTTGGAAGAAGAGCCATGGAAAGGCTCTAAAATCCTTACTATACACTGTACATTTTTTTAGGTGAAAAATTCGATGTCGTCGGATCCACTCCAGTCTTTGGATTTCGTTAATACACATCTCAACACATAACCACAGGTGCGCACAGGTCGTAGGTACGCCTAGTTGGGCCGCTGTGGCAGTTGGAAGAAGAGCCATGGAAAGGCTCTAAAATCCTTACTTTTTTTAGGTGAAAAATTCGATGTCGTCGGATCCACTCCAGTCTTTGGATTTCGTTAATAGACATCTCGACACATAACCACAGGTGCGCACAGTTCGTAGGTACGCCTAGTTGGGCCGCTGTGGCAGTTGGAAGAAGAGCCATGGAAAGGCTCTAAAATCCTTACTATACACTGTACATTTTTTTAGGTGAAAAATTCGATGTCGTCGGAACCACTCCAGTCTTTGGATTTTCGATAATACACATCTCAACACATAACCACAGGTGCGCACAGGTCGTAGGTACGCCTAGTTGGGCCGCTGTGGCAGTTGGAAGAAGAGCCATGGAAAGGCTCTAAAATCCTTACTATACACTGTACATTTTTTTAGGTGAAAAATTCGATGTCGTCGGATCCACTCCAGTCTTTATTTCGTTAATACACATCTCAACACATAACCACAGGTGCGCACAGGCCGTAGGTACGCCTAGTTGGGCCGCTGTGGCAGTTGGAAGAAGAGCCATGGAAAGGCTCTAAAATCCTTACTATACACTGTACATTTTTTTAGGTGAAAAATTCGATGTCGTCGGATCCAATCCAGTCTTTGGATTTCGTTAATAGACATCTCAACACATAACCACAGGTGCGCACAGGTCGTAGGTACGCCTAGTTGGGCCGCTGTGGCACTTGGAAGAAGAGCCATGGAAATTCTCCAAAATCCTTACTATACACTGTACATTTTTTTAGGTGAAAAATTCGATGTCGTCGGATCCACTCCAGTCTTTGGATTTCGTTAATAGACATCTCAACACATAACCACAGGTGCGCACTGGTCGTAGGTACGCCTAGTTGGGCCGCTGTGGCAGTTGGAAGAAGAGCCATGGAAAGGCTCTAAAATCCTTACTTTTTTTAGGTGAAAAATTCTATGTCGTCGGATCCACTCCAGTCTTTGGATTTCGTTAATACACATCTCAACACATAACCACAGGTGCGCACAGGTCGTAGGTACGCCTAGTTGGGCCGCTGTGGCAGTTGGAAGATGAGCCATGGAAGGCTCCAAAATCCTCACTATACACTGTACATTTTTTTAAGTGAAAAATTCGATGTCGTCGGATCCACTCCAGTCTTTGGATTTCGTTAATAGACATCTCAACACATAACCACAGGTGCGCACAGGTCGTAGGTACGCCTAGTTGGGCCGCTGTGGCACTTGGAAGAAGAGCCATGGAAATTCTCCAAAATCCTTACTATACACTGTACATTTTTTTAGGTGAAAAATTCGATGTCGTCGGATCCACTCCAGTCTTTGGATTTCGTTAATAGACATCTCAACACATAACCACAGGTGCGCACTGGTCGTAGGTACGCCTAGTTGGGCCGCTGTGGCAGTTGGAAGAAGAGCCATGGAAAGGCTCTAAAATCCTTACTTTTTTTAGGTGAAAAATTCGATGTCGTCGGATCCACTCCAGTCTTTGGATTTCGTTAATACACATCTCAACACATAACCACAGGTGCGCACAGGTCGTAGGTACGCCTAGTTGGGCCGCTGTGGCAGTTGGAAGATGAGCCATGGAAGGCTCCAAAATCCTCACTATACACTGTACATTTTTTTAAGTGAAAAATTCGATGTCGTCGGATCCACTCCAGTCTTTGGATTTCGTTAATACACATCTCAACACATAACCACAGGTGCGCACAGGTCGTAGGTACGCCTAGTTGGGCCGCTGTGGCAGTTGGAAGAAGAGCCATGGAAAGGCTCTAAAATCCTTACTTTTTTTAGGTGAAAAATTCGATGTCGTCGGATCCACTCCAGTCTTTGGATTTCGTTAATAGACATCTCGACACATAACCACAGGTGCGCACAGTTCGTAGGTACGCCTAGTTGGGCCGCTGTGGCAATTGGTAGATGAGCCATGGAAGGCTCCAAAATCCTTACTATACACTGTACATTTTTTTAGGTGAAAAATTCGATGTCGTCGGATCCACTCCAGTCTTTGGATTTCGTTAATACACATCTCAACACATAACCACAGATGCGCACAGATTGTAGGTACGCCTAGTTGGGCCGCTGTGGCAGTTGGTAGATGAGCCATGGAAGGCTCCAAAATCCTTACTATACACTGTACATTTTTTTAGGTGAAAAATTCGATGTCGTCGGATCCACTCCAGTCTTTGGATTTCGTTAATAGACATCTCAACACATAACCACAGGTGCGCACAGGTCGTAGGTACGCCTAGTTGGGCCGCTATGGCAGTTGGAAGATGAGCCATGGAAGGCTCCAAAATCCTTACTATACACTGTACATTTTTTTAGGTGAAACATTCGATGTCGTCGGATCCACTCCAGTCTTTGGATTTCGTTAATACACATCTCAACACATAACCACATGTGCGCACAGGTCGTAGGTACGCCTAGTTGGGCCGCTGTGGCAGTTGGAAGAAGAGCCATGGAAAGGCTCTAAAATCCTTACTATACACTGTACATTTTTTTAGGTGAAAAATTCGATGTCGTCGGATCCACTCCAGTCTTTGGATTTCGATAATACACATCCAAACACATACCCACAGGTGTACACAGGTCGTAGGTACGCCTAGTTGGGCCGCTGTGGCAGTTGGAAGAAGAGTCATGGAAAGGCTCTAAAATCCTTACTATACACTGTACATTTTTTTAGGTGAAAAATTCGATGTCGTCGGATCCACTCCAGTCTTTGGATTTCGTTAATACACATCTCAACACATAACCACAGGTGCGCACAGGTCGTAGGTACGCCTAGTTGGGCCGCTGTGGCAGTTGGAAGATGAGCCATGGAAGGCTCCAAAATCCTTACTATACACTGTACATTTTTTTAGGTGAAAAATTCGATGTCGTCGGATCCACTCCAGTCTTTGGATTTCGTTAATACACATCTCAACACATAACCACAGGTGCGCACAGGTCGTAGGTACGCCTAGTTGGGCCGCTGTGGCAGTTGGAAGAAGAGCCATGGAAAGGCTCTAAAATCCTTACTTTTTTTAGGTGAAAAATTCGATGTCGTCGGATCCACTCCAGTCCTTGGATTTCGTTAATAGACATCTCGACACATAACCACAGGTGCGCACAGGTCGTAGGTACGCCTAGTTGGGCCGCTGTGGCAATTGGTAGATGAGCCATGGAAGGCTCCAAAATCCTTACTATACACTGTACATTTTTTTAGGTGAAAAATTCGATGTCGTCGGATCCACTCCAGTCTTTGGATTTCGTTAATACACATCTCAACACATAACCACAGATGCGCACAGATCGTAGGTACGCCTAGTTGGGCCGCTGTGGCAGTTGGTAGATGAGCCATGGAAGGCTCCAAAATCCTTACTATACACTGTACATTTTTTTAGGTGAAAAATTCGATGTCGTCGGATCCACTCCAGTCTTTGGATTTCGTTAATACACATCTCAACACATAACCACAGGTGCGCACAGGTCGTAGGTACGCCTAGTTGGGCCGCTGTGGCAGTTGGAAGAAGAGTCATGGAAAGGCTCTAAAATCCTTACTATACACTGTACATTTTTTTAGGTGAAAAATTCGATGTCGTCGGATCCACTCCAGTCTTTGGATTTCGTTAATACACATCTCAACACATAACCACAGGTGCGCACAGGTGTAGGTACGCCTAGTTGGGCCGCTGTGGCAGTTGGAAGATGAGCCATGGAAGGCTCCAAAATCCTTACTATACACTGTACATTTTCTTAGGTGAAAAATTCGATGTCGTCGGATCCACTCCAGTATTTGGATTTCGTTAATACACATCTCAACACATAACCACAGGTGCGCACAGGTCGTAGGTACGCCTAGTTGGGCCGCTGTGGCAGTTGGAAGAAGAGCCATGGAAAGGCTCTAAAATCCTTACTTTTTTTAGGTGAAAAATTCGATGTCGTCGGATCCACTCCAGTCTTTGGATTTCGTTAATAGACATCTCGACACATAACCACAGGTGCGCACAGTTCGTAGGTACGCCTAGTTGGGCCGCTGTGGCAATTGGTAGATGAGCCATGGAAGGCTCCAAAATCCTTACTATACACTGTACATTTTTTTAGGTGAAAAATTCGATGTCGTCGGATCCACTCCAGTCTTTGGATTTCGTTAATACACATCTCAACACATAACCACAGGTGCGCACAGGTCGTAGGTACGCCTAGTTGGGCCGCTGTGGCAGTTGGAAGAAGAGCCATGGAAAGGCTCTAAAATCCTTACTTTTTTTAGGTGAAAAATTCGATGTCGTCGGATCCACTCCAGTCCTTGGATTTCGTTAATAGACATCTCGACACATAACCACAGGTGCGCACAGGTCGTAGGTACGCCTAGTTGGGCCGCTGTGGCAATTGGTAGATGAGCCATGGAAGGCTCCAAAATCCTTACTATACACTGTACATTTTTTTAGGTGAAAAATTCGATGTCGTCGGATCCACTCCAGTCTTTGGATTTCGTTAATACACATCTCAACACATAACCACAGATGCGCACAGATCGTAGGTACGCCTAGTTGGGCCGCTGTGGCAGTTGGTAGATGAGCCATGGAAGGCTCCAAAATCCTTACTATACACTGTACATTTTTTTAGGTGAAAAATTCGATGTCGTCGGATCCACTCCAGTCTTTGGATTTCGTTAATACACATCTCAACACATAACCACAGGTGCGCACAGGTCGTAGGTACGCCTAGTTGGGCCGCTGTGGCAATTGGAAGAAGAGTCATGGAAAGGCTCTAAAATCCTTACTATACACTGTACATTTTTTTAGGTGAAAAATTCGATGTCGTCGGATCCACTCCAGTCTTTGGATTTCGTTAATACACATCTCAACACATAACCACAGGTGCGCACAGGTGTAGGTACGCCTAGTTGGGCCGCTGTGGCAGTTGGAAGAAGAGCCATGGAAAGGCTCTAAAATCCTTACTATACACTGTACATTTTTTTAGGTGAAAAATTCGATGTCGTCGGATCCACTCCAGTCTTTGGATTTCGTTAATAGACATCTCAACACATAACCACAGGTGCGCACAGGTCGTAGGTACGCCTAGTTGGGCCGCTATGGCAGTTGGAAGATGAGCCATGGAAGGCTCCAAAATCCTTACTATACACCGTACATTTTTTTAGGTGAAAAGTTCGAGGTCGTCGGATCCACTCCAGTCTTTGGATTACTTTAATACACATCTCAACACATAATCACAGGTGCCCACAGGTCGTAGGTACATCTAGTTGGGCCGCTGTGGCAGTTAGAAGATGAGCCATGGAAGGCTCCAAAATCCTTACTATACACTGTACATTTTTTTAGGTGAAAAATTCGATGTCGTCGGATCCACTCCAGTCTTTAGATTTCGTTAATAGACATCTCAACACATAACCACAGGTGCGCACAGGTCGCAGGTACGCGTAATTGGGCCGCTATGGCAGTTGGAAGATGAGCCATGGAAGGCTCCAAAATCCTTACTATACACTGTGGCAGTTGGAAGAAGAGCCATGGAAAGGCTCTAAAATCCTTACTATACACTGTACATTTTTTTAGGTGAAAAATTCGATGTCGTCGGATCCACTCCAGTCTTTGGATTTCGTTAATACACATCTCAACACATAACCACAGGTGCGCACAGGTCGTAGGTACGCCTAGTTGGGCCGCTGTGGCAGTTGGAAGAAGAGCCATGGAAAGGCTCTAAAATCCTTACTATACACTGTACATTTTTTTAGGTGAAAAATTCGATGTCGTCGGATCCACTCCAGTCTTTGGATTTCGTTAATACACATCTCAACACATAACCACAGGTGCGCACAGGTGTAGGTACGCCTAGTTGGGCCGCTGTGGCAGTTGGAAGAAGAGCCATGGAAAGGCTCTAAAATCCTTACTATACACTGTACATTTTTTTAGGTGAAAAATTCGATGTCGTCGGATCCACTCCAGTCTTTGGATTTCGTTAATAGACATCTCAACACATAACCACAGGTGCGCACAGGTCGTAGGTACGCCTAGTTGGGCCGCTATGGCAGTTGGAAGATGAGCCATGGAAGGCTCCAAAATCCTTACTATACACCGTACATTTTTTTAGGTGAAAATTCGATGTCGTCGGGTCCACTCCAGTCTTTGGATTACGTTAATACACATCTCAACACATAACCACAGGTGCGCACAGGTCGTAGGTACGTCTAGTTGGGCCGCTGTGGCAGTTGGAAGATGAGCCATGGAAGGCTCCAAAATCCTTACTATACACTGTACATTTTTTAGGTGAAAAATTCGATGTCGTCGGATCCACTCCAGTCTTTGGATTTCGTTAATACACATCTCAACACATAACCACAGGTGCGCACAGGTCGTAGGTACGCCTAGTTGGGCCGCTGTGGCAGTTGGAAGAAGAGCCATGGAAAGGCTCTAAAATCCTTACTATACACTGTACATTTTTTGAGGTGAAAAATTCGATGTCGTCGGATCCACTCCAGTCTTTGTATTACGCTAATACACATCTCAACACATAACCACAGGTGCGCACAGGTCGTAGGTACGCCTAGTTGGGCCGCTGTGGCAGTTGGAAGATGAGCCATGGAAGGCTCCAAAATCCTTACAATACACTGTACATTTTTTTAGGTGAAAAATTCGATGTCGTCGGATCCACTCCAGTCTTTGGATTTCGTTAATACACATCTCAACACATAACCACAGGTGCGCACAGGTCGTAGGTACGCCTAGTTGGGCCGCTGTGGCAGTTGGAAGAACAGCCATGGAAAGGCTCTAAAATCCTTACTATACACTGTACATTTTTTTAGGTGAAAAATTCGATGTCGTCGGATCCACTCCAGTCTTTGGATTTCGTTAATAGACATCTCAACACATAACCACAGGTGCGCACAGGTCGTAGGTACGCCTAGTTGGGCCGCTGTGGCAGTTGGAAGAAGAGCCATGGAAAGGCTCTAAAATCCTTACTATACACTGTACATTTTTTTAGGTGAAAAATTCGATGTCGTCGGATCCACTCCAGTCTTTGGATTTCGTTAATAGACATCTCAACACATAACCACAGGTGCGCACAGGTCGTAGGTACGTCTAGTTGGGCCGCTGTGGCAGTTAGAAGATGAGCCATGGAAAGGCTCTAAAATCCTTACTATACACTGTACATTTTTTTAGGTGAAAAATTCGATGTCGTCGGATCCACTCCAGTCTTTGGATTTCGTTAATAGACATCTCAACACAAAACCACGGGTGCGCACAGGTCGTAGGTACGCCTAGTTGGGCCGCTGTGGCAGCTGGAAGAAGAGCAATGGAAAGGCTCTAAAATCCTTACTTTTTTTAGGTGAAAAATTCGATGTCGTCGGATCCACTCCAGTCCTTGGATTTCGTTAATAGACATCTCGACACATAACCACAGGTGCGCACAGGTCGTAGGTACGCCTAGTTGGGCCGCTGTGGCAATTGGTAGATGAGCCATGGAAGGCTCCAAAATCCTTACTATACACTGTACATTTTTTTAGGTGAAAAATTCTATGTCGTCGGATCCACTCCAGTCTTTGGATTTCGTTAATACACATCTCAACACATAACCACAGATGCGCACAGATCGTAGGTACGCCTAGTTGGGCCGCTGTGGCAGTTGGTAGATGAGCCATGGAAGGCTCTAAGATCCTTACTATACACTGTACATTTTTTTAGGTGAAAAATTCGATGTCGTCGGATCCACTCCAGTCTTTGGATTTCGTTAATACACATCTCAACACATAACCACAGGTGCGCACAGGTCGTAGGTACGCCTAGTTGGGCCGCTGTGGCAATTGGAAGAAGAGTCATGGAAAGGCTCTAAAATTATACACTGTACATTTTTTTAGGTGAAAAATTCGATGTCGTCGGATCCACTCCAGTCTTTGGATTTCGTTAATACACATCTCAACACATAACCACAGGTGCGCACAGGTCGTAGGTACGCCTAGTTGGGCCGCTGTGGCAGTTGGAAGAAGAGCCATGGAAAGGCTCTAAAATCCTTACTATACACTGTACATTTTTTTAGGTGAAAAATTCGATGTCGTCGGCTCCACTCCAGTCTTTGGATTACGTTAATACACATCTCAACACATAATCACAGGTGCCCACAGGTCGTAGGTACGTCTAGTTGGGCCGCTGTGGCAGTTAGAAGATGAGCCATGGAAGGCTCCAAAATCCTTACTATACACTGTACATTTTTTTAGGTGAAAAATTCGATGTCGTCGGATCCACTCCAGTCTTTAGATTTCGTTAATAGACATCTCAACACATAACCACAGGTGCGCACAGGTCGCAGGTACGCCTAGTTGGGCCGCTATGGCAGTTGGAAGATGAGCCATGGAAGGCTCCAAAATCCTTACTATACACTGTGGCAGTTGGAAGAAGAGCCATGGAAAGGCTCTAAAATCCTTACTATACACTGTACATTTTTTTAGGTGAAAAATTCGATGTCGTCGGATCCACTCCTGTCTTTGGATTTCGTTAATACACATCTCAACACATAACCACAGGTGCGCACAGGTCGTAGGTACGCCTAGTTGGGCCGCTGTGGCAGTTGGAAGAAGAGCCATGGAAAGGCTCTAAAATCCTTACTATACACTGTACATTTTTTTAGGTGAAAAATTCGATGTCGTCGGATCCACTCCAGTCTTTGGATTTCGTTAATACACATCTCAACACATAACCACAGGTGCGCACAGGTGTAGGTACGCCTAGTTGGGCCGCTGTGGCAGTTGGAAGAAGAGCCATGGAAAGGCTCTAAAATCCTTACTATACACTGTACATTTTTTTAGGTGAAAAATTCGATGTCGTCGGATCCACTCCAGTCTTTGGATTTCGTTAATAGACATCTCAACACATAACCACAGGTGCGCACAGGTCGTAAGTACGCCTAGTTGGGCCGCTATGGCAGTTGGAAGATGAGCCATGGAAGGCTCCAAAATCCTTACTATACACCGTACATTTTTTTAGGTGAAAATTCGATGTCGTCGGGTCCACTCCAGTCTTTGGATTACGTTAATACACATCTCAACACATAACCACAGGTGCGCACAGGTCGTAGGTACGTCTAGTTGGGCCGCTGTGGCAGTTGGAAGATGAGCCATGGAAGGCTCCAAAATCCTTACTATACACTGTACATTTTTTAGGTGAAAAATTCGATGTCGTCGGATCCACTCCAGTCTTTGGATTTCGTTAATACACATCTCAACACATAACCACAGGTGCGCACAGGTCGTAGGTACGCCTAGTTGGGCCGCTGTGGCAGTTGGAAGAAGAGCCATGGAAAGGCTCTAAAATCCTTACTATACACTGTACATTTTTTGAGGTGAAAAATTCGATGTCGTCGGATCCACTCCAGTCTTTGGATTACGCTAATACACATCTCAACACATAACCACAGGTGCGCACAGGTCGTAGGTACGCCTAGTTGGGCCGCTGTGGCAGTTGGAAGATGAGCCATGGAAGGCTCCAAAATCCTTACTATACACTGTACATTTTTTTAGGTGAAAAATTCGATGTCGTCGGATCCACTCCAGTCTTTGGATTTCGTTAATACACATCTCAACACATAACCACAGGTGCGCACAGGTGTAGGTACGCCTAGTTGGGCCGCTGTGGCAGTTGGAAGAAGAGCCATGGAAAGGCTCTAAAATCCTTACTATACACTGTACATTTTTTTAGGTGAAAAATTCGATGTCGTCGGATCCACTCCAGTCTTTGGATTTCGTTAATACACATCTCAACACATAACCACAGGTGCGCACAGGTCGTAGGTACGCCTAGTTGGGCCGCTGTGGCAGTTGGAAGAACAGCCATGGAAGGCCCCAAAATCCTTACTATACACTGTACATTTTTTTAGGTGAAAAATTCGATGTCGTCGGATCCACTCCAGTCTTTGGATTTCGTTAACACACATCTCAACACATAACCACAGGTGCGCACAGGTCGTAGGTACGCCTAGGATCCACTCCAGTCTTTGGATTTCGTTAATAGACATCTCAACACATAACCACAGGTGCGCACAGGTCGTAGGTACGTATAGTTGGGCCGCTGTGGCAGTTAGAAGATGAGCCATGGAAAGGCTCTAAAATCCTTACTATACACTGTACATTTTTTTAGGTGAAAAATTCGATGTCGTCGGATCCACTCCAGTCTTTGGATTTCGTTAATAGACATCTCAACACAAAACCACAGGTGCGCACAGGTCGTAGGTACGCCTAGTTGGGCCGCTGTGGCAGCTGGAAGAAGAGCAATGGAAAGGCTCTAAAATCCTTACTTTTTTTAGGTGAAAAATTCGATGTCGTCGGATCCACTCCAGTCTTTGGATTTCGTTAATAGACATCTCAACACATAACCACAGGTGCGCACAGGTCGTAGGTACGCCTAGTTGGGCCGCTGTGGCAGTTGGAAGATGAGCCATGGAAGGCTCCAAAATCCTTACTATACACTGTACATTTTTTTAGGTGAAAAATTCGATGTCGTCGGATCCACTCCAGTCTTTGGATTTCGTTAATACACATCTCAACACATAACCACAGGTGCGCACAGGTCGTAGGTACGCCTAGTTGGGCCGCTGTGGCAGTTGGAAGAAGAGCCATGGAAAGGCTCTAAAATCCTTACTATACAGTGTACATTTTTTTAGGTGAAAAATTCGATGTCGTCGGTTCCACTCCAGTCTTTGGATTTCGTTAATACACATCTCAACACATAACCACAGGTGCGCACAGGTCGTAGGTACGCCTAGTTGGGCCGCTGTGGCAGTTGGAAGAAGAGCCATGGAAAGGCTCTAAAATCCTTACTATACACTGTACATTTTTTTAGGTGAAAAATTCGAGGTCGTCGGGTCCACTCCAGTCTTTGGATTACGTTAATACACATCTCAACACATAACCACAGGTGCCCACAGGTCGTAGGTACGTCTAGTTGTGCCGCTGTGGCAGTTGGAAGAAGAGCCATGGAAAGGCTCTAAAATCCTTACTATACACTGTACATTTTTTTAGGTGAAAAATTCGATGTCGTCGGATCCACTCCAGTCTTTGGATTTCGTTAATAGACATCTCAACACATAACCACAGGTGCGCACAGGTCGTAGGTACGCCTAGTTGGGCCGCTATGGCAGTTGGAAGATGAGCCATGGAAGGCTCCAAAATCCTTACTATACACCGTACATTTTTTTAGGTGAAAATTCGATGTCGTCGGGTCCACTCCAGTCTTTGGATTACGTTAATACACATCTCAACACATAACCACAGGTGCGCACAGGTCGTAGGTACGTCTAGTTGGGCCGCTGTGGCAGTTGGAAGATGAGCCATGGAAGGCTCCAAAATCCTTACTATACACTGTACATTTTTTAGGTGAAAAATTCGATGTCGTCGGATCCACTCCAGTCTTTGGATTTCGTTAATACACATCTCAACACATAACCACAGGTGCGCACAGGTCGTAGGTACGCCTAGTTGGGCCGCTGTGGCAGTTGGAAGAAGAGCCATGGAAAGGCTCTAAAATCCTTACTATACACTGTACATTTTTTGAGGTGAAAAATTCGATGTCGTCGGATCCACTCCAGTATTTAGATTACGCTAATACACATCTCAACACATAACCACAGGTGCGCACAGGTCGTAGGTACGCCTAGTTGGGCCGCTGTGGCAGTTGGAAGATGAGCCATGGAAGGCTCCAAAATCCTTACAATACACTGTACATTTTTTTAGGTGAAAAATTCGATGTCGTCGGATCCACTCCAGTCTTTGGATTTCGTTAATACACATCTCAACACATAACCACAGGTGCGCACAGGTCGTAGGTACGCCTAGTTGGGCCGCTGTGGCAGTTGGAAGAACAGCCATGGAAGGCCCCAAAATCCTTACTATACACTGTACATTTTTTTAGGTGAAAAATTCGATGTCGTCGGATCCACTCCAGTCTTTGGATTTCGTTAACACACATCTCAACACATAACCACAGGTGCGCACAGGTCGTAGGTACGCCTAGTTGGGCCGCTGTGGCAGTTGGAAGAAGAGCCATGGAAAGGCTCTAAAATCCTTACTATACACTGTACATTTTTTTAGGTGAAAAATTCGATGTCGTCGGATCCACTCCAGTCTTTGGATTTCGTTAATAGACATCTCAACACAAAACCACAGGTGCGCACAGGTCGTAGGTACGCCTAGTTGGGCCGCTGTGGCAGCTGGAAGAAGAGCAATGGAAAGGCTCTAAAATCCTTACTTTTTTTAGGTGAAAAATTCGATGTCGTCGGATCCACTCCAGTCTTTGGATTTCGTTAATAGACATCTCAACACATAACCACAGGTGCGCACAGGTCGTAGGTACGCCTAGTTGGGCCGCTGTGGCAGTTGGAAGATGAGCCATGGAAGGCTCCAAAATCCTTACTATACACTGTACATTTTTTTAGGTGAAAAATTCGATGTCGTCGGATCCACTCCAGTCTTTGGATTTCGTTAATACACATCTCAACACATAACCACAGGTGCGCACAGGTCGTAGGTACGCCTAGTTGGGCCGCTGTGGCAGTTGGAAGAAGAGCCATGGAAAGGCTCTAAAATCCTTACTATACAGTGTACATTTTTTTAGGTGAAAAATTCGATGTCGTCGGTTCCACTCCAGTCTTTGGATTTCGTTAATACACATCTCAACACATAACCACAGGTGCGCACAGGTCGTAGGTACGCCTAGTTGGGCCGCTGTGGCAGTTGGAAGAAGAGCCATGGAAAGGCTCTAAAATCCTTACTATACACTGTACATTTTTTTAGGTGAAAAATTCGAGGTCGTCGGGTCCACTCCAGTCTTTGGATTACGTTAATACACATCTCAACACATAACCACAGGTGCCCACAGGTCGTAGGTACGTCTAGTTGTGCCGCTGTGGCAGTTAGAAGATGAGCCATGGAAGGCTCCAAAATCCTTACTATACACTGTACATTTTTTTAGGTGAAAAATTCGATGTCGTCGGATCCACTCCAGTCTTTAGATTTCGTTAATAGACATCTCAACACATAACCACAGGTGCGCACAGGTCGCAGGTACGCCTAGTTGGGCCGCTATGGCAGTTGGAAGATGAGCCATGGAAGGCTCCAAAATCCTTACTATACACTGTGGCAGTTGGAAGAAGAGCCATGGAAAGGCTCTAAAATCCTTACTATACACTGTACATTTTTTTAGGTGAAAAATTCGATGTCGTCGGATCCACTCCAGTCTTTGGATTTCGTTAATAAACATCTCAACACATAACCACAGGTGCGCACAGGTCGTAGGTACGCCTAGTTGGGCCGCTGTGGCAGTTGGAAGAAGAGCCATGGAAAGGCTCTAAAATCCTTACTATACACTGTACATTTTTTTAGGTGAAAAATTCGATGTCGTCGGATCCACTCCAGTCTTTGGATTTCGTTAATACACATCTCAACACATAACCACAGGTGCGCACAGGTCGTAGGTACGCCTAGTTGGGTCGCTGTGGCAGTTGGAAGATGAGCCATGGAAGGCTCCAAAATCCTTACTGTACACTGTACATTTTTTTAGGTGAAAAATTCGATGTCGTCGGATCCACTCCAGTCTTTGGATTTCGTTAATACACATCTCAACACATAACCACAGGTGCGCACAGGTCGTAGGTACGCCTAGTTGGGCCGCTGTGGCAGTTGGAAGAAGAGCAATGGAAAGGCTCTAAAATCCTTACTATACACTGTACATTTTTTGAGGTGAAAAATTCGATGTCGTCGGATCCACTCCAGTCTTTGGATTACGCTAATACACATCTCAACACATAACCACAGGTGCGCACAGGTCGTAGGTACGCCTAGTTGGGCCGCTGTGGCAGTTGGAAGATGAGCCATGGAAGGCTCCAAAATCCTTACAATACACTGTACATGTTTTTAGGTGAAAAATTCGATGTCGTCGGATCCACTCCAGTCTTTGGATTTCGTTAATACACATCTCAACACATAACCACAGGTGCGCACAGGTCGTAGGTACGCCTAGTTGGGCCGCTGTGGCAGTTGGAAGAAATGCCATGGAAAGGCTCTAAAATCCTTACTATACACTGTACATTTTTTTAGGTGAAAAATTCGATGTCGTCGGATCCACTCCAGTCTTTGGATTTCGTTAACACACATCTCAACACATAACCACAGGTGCGCACAGGTCGTAGGTACGCCTAGTTGGGCCGCTGTGGCAGTTGGAAGAAGAGCCATGGAAAGGCTCTAAAATCCTTACTATACTCTGTACATTTTTTTAGGTGAAAAATTCGATGTCGTCGGATCCACTCCAGTCTTTGGATTTCGTTAATAGACATCTCAACACAAAACCACAGGCGCGCACAGGTCGTAGGTACGCCTAGTTGGGCCGCTGTGGCAGTTGGAAGAAGAGCAATGGAAAGGCTCTAAAATCCTTACTTTTTTTAGGTGAAAAATTCGATGTCGTCGGATCCACTCCAGTCTTTGGATTTCGTTAATAGACATCTCAACATATAACCACAGGTGCGCACAGGTCGTAGGTACGCCTAGTTGGGCCGCTGTGGCAGTTGGAAGATGAGCCATGGAAGGCTCCAAAATCCTTACTATACACTGTACATTTTTTTAGGTGAAAAATTCGATGTCGTCGGATCCACTCCAGTCTTTGGATTTCGTTAATACACATCTCAACACATAACCACAGGTGCGCACAGGTCGTAGGTACGCCTAGTTGGGCCGCTATGGCAGTTGGAAGGTGAGCCATGGAAGGCTCCAAAATCCTTACTATACACCGTACATTTTTTTAGGTGAAAATTCGATGTCGTCGGGTCCACTCCAGTCTTTGGATTACGTTAATACACATCTCAACACATAACCACAGGTGCGCACAGGTCGTAGGTACGTCTAGTTGGGCCGCTGTGGCAGTTAGAAGATGAGCCATGGAAGGCTCCAAAATCCTTACTATACACTGTACATTTTTTTAGGTGAAAAATTCGATGTCGTCGGATCCACTCCAGTCTTTGGATTTCGTTAATAGACATCTCAACACATAACCACAGGTGCGCACAGGTCGTAGGTACGCCTAGTTGGGGCGCTGTGGCAGTTGGAAGAAGAGCCATGGAAATTCTCTAAAATCCTTACTATACACTGTACATTTTTTTAGGTGAAAAATTCGATGTCGTCGGATCCACTCCAGTCTTTGGATTTCGTTAATAGACATCTCAACACAAAACCACAGGTGCGCACAGGTCGTAGGTACGCCTAGTTGGGCCGCTGTGGCAGCTGGAAGAAGAGCAATGGAAAGGCTCTAAAATCCTTACATTTTTTAGGTGAAAAATTCGATGTCGTCGGATCCACTCCAGTCTTTGGATTTCGTTAATAGACATCTCAACACATAACCACAGGTGCGCACAGGTCGTAGGTACGCCTAGTTGGGCCGCTGTGGCAGTTGGAAGATGAGCCATGGAAGGCTCCAAAATCCTTACTATACACTGTACATTTTTTTAGGTGAAAAATTCGATGTCGTCGGATCCACTCCAGTCTTTGGATTTCGTTAATTCACATCTCAACACATAACCACAGGTGCGCACAGGTCGTAGGTACGCCTAGTTGGACCGCTGTGGCAGTTGGAAGAAAAGCCATGGAAATGCTCTAAAATCCTTACTATACACTGTACATTTTTTTAGGTGATAAATTCGATGTCGTCGGATCCACTCCAGTCTTTGGATTTCGTTAATAGACATCTCAACACATAACCACAGGTGCGCACAGGTCGTAGGTACGCCTAGTTGGGCCGCTGTGGCAGTTGGAAGAAGAGCCAGGGAAAGGCTCTAAAATCCTTACTATACACTGTACATTTTTTTAGGTGAAAAATTCGATGTCGTCGGATCCACTCCAGTCTTTGGATTTCGTTAATTCACATCTCAACACATAACCACAGGTGCGTACAGGTCGTAGGTACGCCTAGTTGGACCGCTGTGGCAGTTGGAAGAAAAGCCATGGAAATGCTCTAAAATCCTTACTATACACTGTACATTTTTTTAGGTGAAAAATTCGATGTCGTCGGATCCACTCCAGTCTTTGGATTTCGTTAATACACATCTCAACACATAACCACAGGTGCGCACAGGTCGTAGGTACGCCTAGTTGGGCCGCTGTGGCAGTTGGAAGAAGAGCCATGGAAAGGCTCTAAAATCCTTACTATACAGTGTACATTTTTTTAGGTGAAAAATTCGATGTCGTCGGATCCACTCCAGTCTTTGGATTTCGTTAATACACATCTCAACACATAACCACAGGTGCGCACAGGTCGTAGGTACGCCTAGTTGGGCCGCTGTGGCAGTTGGAAGAAGAGCCATGGAAAGGCTCTAAAATCCTTACTATACACTGTACATTTTTTTAGGTGAAAAATTCGATGTCGTCGGATCCACTCCAGTCTTTGGATTTCGTTAATACACATCTCAACACATAACCACAGGTGCGCACATGTCGTAGGTACGCCTAGTTGGGCCGCTGTGGCAGTTGGAAGAAGAGCCATGGAAAGGCTCTAAAATCCTTACTATACACTGTACATTTTTTTAGGTGAAAAATTCGATGTCGTCGGATCCACTCCAGTCTTTGGATTTCGTTAATACACATCTCAACACATAACCACAGGTGCGCACAGGTCGTAGGTACGCCTAGTTGGGTCGCTGTGGCAGTTGGAAGATGAGCCATGGAAGGCTCCAAAATCCTTACTATACACTGTACATTTTTTTAGGTGAAAAATTCGATGTCGTCGGATCCACTCCAGTCTTTGGATTTCGTTAATACACATCTCAACACATAACCACAGGTGCGCACAGGTGTAGGTACGTCTAGTTGGGCCGCTGTGACAGTTGGAAGATGAGCCATGGAAGGCTCCAAAATCCTTACTGTACACTGTACATTTTTTTAGGTGAAAAATTCGATGTCGTCGGATCCACTCCAGTCTTTGGATTTCGTTAATACACATCTCAACACATAACCACAGGTGCGCACAGGTCGTAGGTACGCCTAGTTGGGCCGCTGTGGCAGTTGGAAGAAGAGCCATGGAAAGGCTCTAAAATCCTTACTATACACTGTACATTTTTTGAGGTGAAAAATTCGATGTCGTCGGATCCACTCCAGTCTTTGGATTACGCTAATACACATCTCAACACATAACCACAGGTGCGCACAGGTCGTAGGTACGCCTAGTTGGGCCGCTGTGGCAGTTGGAAGATGAGCCATGGAAGGCTCCAAAATCCTTACAATACACTGTACATGTTTTTAGGTGAAAAATTCGATGTCGTCGGATCCACTCCAGTCTTTGGATTTCGTTAATAGACATCTCAACACATAACCACAGGTGCGCACAGGTCGTAGGTACGCCTAGTTGGGCCGCTGTGGCAGTTGGAAGAAGAGCCATGGAAAGGCTCTAAAATCCTTACTATACACTGTACATTTTTTTAGGTGAAAAATTCGATGTCGTCGGATCCACTCCAGTCTTTGGATTTCGTTAACACACATCTCAACACATAACCACAGGTGCGCACAGGTCGTAGGTACGCCTAGTTGGGCCGCTGTGGCAGTTGGAAGAAGAGCCATGGAAAGGCTCTAAAATCCTTACTATACTCTGTACATTTTTTTAGGTGAAAAATTCGATGTCGTCGGATCCACTCCAGTCTTTGGGTTTCGTTAATAGACATCTCAACACAAAACCACAGGCGCGCACAGGTCGTAGGTACGCCTAGTTGGGCCGCTGTGGCAGTTGGAAGAAGAGCAATGGAAAGGCTCTAAAATCCTTACTTTTTTTAGGTGAAAAATTCGATGTCGTCGGATCCACTCCAGTCTTTGGATTTCGTTAATAGACATCTCAACACATAACCACAGGTGCGCACAGGTCGTAGGTACGCCTAGTTGGGCCGCTGTGGCAGTTGGAAGATGAGCCATGGAAGGCTCCAAAATCCTTACTATACACTGTACATTTTTTTAGGTGAAAAATTCGATGTCGTCGGATCCACTCCAGTCTTTGGATTTCGTTAATACACATCTCAACACATAACCACAGGTGCGCACAGGTCGTAGGTACGCCTAGTTGGGCCGCTATGGCAGTTGGAAGATGAGCCATGGAAGGCTCCAAAATCCTTACTATACACCGTACATTTTTTTAGGTGAAAATTCGATGTCGTCGGGTCCACTCCAGTCTTTGGATTACGTTAATACACATCTCAACACATAACCACAGGTGCGCACAGGTCGTAGGTACGTCTAGTTGGGCCGCTGTGGCAGTTAGAAGATGAGCCATGGAAGGCTCCAAAATCCTTACTATACACTGTACATTTTTTTAGGTGAAAAATTCGATGTCGTCGGATCCACTCCAGTCTTTGGATTTCGTTAATAGACATCTCAACACATAACCACAGGTGCGCACAGGTCGTAGGTACGCCTAGTTGGGCCGCTGTGGCAGTTGGAAGAAGAGCCATGGAAAGGCTCTAAAATCCTTACTATACACTGTACATTTTTTTAGGTGAAAAATTCGATGTCGTCGGATCCACTCCAGTCTTTGGATTTCGTTAATAGACATCTCAACACAAAACCACAGGTGCGCACAGGTCGTAGGTACGCCTAGTTGGGCCGCTGTGGCAGCTGGAAGAAGAGCAATGGAAAGGCTCTAAAATCCATACATTTTTTAGGTGAAAAATTCGATGTCGTCGGATCCACTCCAGTCTTTGGATTTCGTTAATAGACATCTCAACACATAACCACAGGTGCGCACAGGTCGTAGGTACGCCTAGTTGGGCCGCTGTGGCAGTTGGAAGATGAGCCATGGAAAGGCTCCAAAATCCTTACTATACACTGTACATTTTTTTAGGTGAAAAATTCGATGTCGTCGGATCCACTCCAGTCTTTGGATTTCGTTAATTCACATCTCAACACATAACCACAGGTGCGCACAGGTCGTAGGTACGCCTAGTTGGACCGCTGTGGCAGTTGGAAGAAAAGCCATGGAAATGCTCTAAAATCCTTACTATACACTGTACATTTTTTTAGGTGATAAATTCGATGTCGTCGGATCCACTCCAGTCTTTGGATTTCGTTAATAGACATCTCAACACATAACCACAGGTGCGCACAGGTCGTAGGTACGCCTAGTTGGGCCGCTATGGCAGTTGGAAGATGAGCCATGGAAGGCTCCAAAATCCTTACTATACACCGTACATTTTTTTAGGTGAAAATTCGATGTCGTCGGGTCCACTCCAGTCTTTGGATTACGTTAATACACATCTCAACACATAACCACAGGTGCGCACAGGTCGTAGGTACGTCTAGTTGGGCCGCTGTGGCAGTTAGAAGATGAGCCATGGAAGGCTCCAAAATCCTTACTATACACTGTACATTTTTTTAGGTGAAAAATTCGATGTCGTCGGATCCACTCCAGTCTTTGGATTTCGTTAATAGACATCTCAACACATAACCACAGGTGCGCACAGGTCGTAGGTACGCCTAGTTGGGCCGCTGTGGCAGTTGGAAGAAGAGCCATGGAAAGGCTCTAAAATCCTTACTATACACTGTACATTTTTTTAGGTGAAAAATTCGATGTCGTCGGATCCACTCCAGTCTTTGGATTTCGTTAATAGACATCTCAACACAAAACCACAGGTGCGCACAGGTCGTAGGTACGCCTAGTTGGGCCGCTGTGGCAGTTGGAAGAAGAGCCATGGAAAGGCTCTAAAATCCTTACTATACACTGTACATTTTTTTAGGTGAAAAATTCGATGTCGTCGGATCCACTCCAGTCTTTGGATTTCGTTAATAGACATCTCAACACATAACCACAGGTGCGCACAGGTCGTAGGTACGCCTAGTTGGGCCGCTGTGGCAGTTGGAAGAAGAGCCATGGAAAGGCTCTAAAATCCTTACTATACAGTGTACATTTTTTTAGGTGAAAAATTCGATGTCGTCGGATCCACTCCAGTCTTTGGATTTCGTTAATACACATCTCAACACATAACCACAGGTGCGCACAGGTCGTAGGTACGTCTAGTTGGGCCGCTGTGGCAGTTAGAAGATGAGTCATGGAAGGCTCCGAAATCCTTACTATACACTGTACATTTTTTTAGGTGAAAAATTCGATGTCGTCGGATCCACTCCAGTCTTTGGATTTCGTTAATAGACATCTCAACACATAACCACAGGTGCGCACAGGTCGTAGGTACGCCTAGTTGGGCCGCTGTGGCAGTTGGAAGAAGAGCCAGGGAAAGGCTCTAAAATCCTTACTATACACTGTACATTTTTTTAGGTGAAAAATTCGATGTCGTCGGATCCACTCCAGTCTTTGGATTTCGTTAATTCACATCTCAACACATAACCACAGGTGCGTACAGGTCGTAGGTACGCCTAGTTGGGCCGCTGTGGCAGTTGGAAGAAGAGCCATGGAAAGGCTCTAAAATCCTTACTATACACTGTACATTTTTTTAGGTGAAAAATTCGATGTCGTCGGATCCACTCCAGTCTTTGGATTTCGTTAATAGACATCTCAACACAAAACCACAGGTGCGCACAGGTCGTAGGTACGCCTAGTTGGGCCGCTGTGGCAGTTGGAAGAAGAGCAATGGAAAGGCTCTAAAATCCTTACTTTTTTTAGGTGAAAAATTCGATGTCGTCGGATCCACTCCAGTCTTTGGATTTCGTTAATTCACATCTCAACACATAACCACAGGTGCGCACAGGTCGTAGGTACGCCTAGTTGGGCCGCTGTGGCAGTTGGAAGAAGAGCCATGGAAAGGCTCTAAAATCCTTACTATACACTGTACATTTTTTTAGGTGAAAAATTCGATGTCGTCGGATCCACTCCAGTCTTTGGATTTCGTTAATAGACATCTCAACACATAACCACAGGTGCGCACAGGTCGTAGGTACGCCTAGTTGGGCCGCTGTGGCAGTTGGAAGATGAGCCATGGAAGGCTCCAAAATCCTTACTATACACTGTACATTTTTTTAGGTGAAAAATTCGATGTCGTCGGATCCACTCCAGTCTTTGGATTTCGTTAATTCACATCTCAACACATAACCACAGGTGCGCACAGGTCGTAGGTACGCCTAGTTGGACCGCTGTGGCAGTTGGAAGAAAAGCCATGGAAATGCTCTAAAATCCTTACTATACACTGTACATTTTTTTAGGTGATAAATTCGATGTCGTCGGATCCACTCCAGTCTTTGGATTTCGTTAATAGACATCTCAACACATAACCACAGGTGCGCACAGGTCGTAGGTACGCCTAGTTGGGCCGCTGTGGCAGTTGGAAGAAGAGCCAGGGAAAGGCTCTAAAATCCTTACTATACACTGTACATTTTTTTAGGTGAAAAATTCGATGTCGTCGGATCCACTCCAGTCTTTGGATTTCGTTAATTCACATCTCAACACATAACCACAGGTGCGTACAGGTCGTAGGTACGCCTAGTTGGACCGCTGTGGCAGTTGGAAGAAAAGCCATGGAAATGCTCTAAAATCCTTACTATACACTGTACATTTTTTTAGGTGAAAAATTCGATGTCGTCGGATCCACTCCAGTCTTTGGATTTCGTTAATAGACATCTCAACACATAACCACAGGTGCGCACAGGTCGTAGGTACGCCTAGTTGGGCCGCTGTGGCAGTTGGAAGAAGAGCCAGGGAAAGGCTCTAAAATCCTTACTATACACTGTACATTTTTTTAGGTGAAAAATTCGATGTCGTCGGATCCACTCCAGTCTTTGGATTTCGTTAATTCACATCTCAACACATAACCACAGGTGCGTACAGGTCGTAGGTACGCCTAGTTGGGCCGCTGTGGCAGTTGGAAGAAGAGCCATGGAAAGGCTCTAAAATCCTTACTATACACTGTACATTTTTTTAGGTGAAAAATTCGATGTCGTCGGATCCACTCCAGTCTTTGGATTTCGTTAATAGACATCTCAACACAAAACCACAGGTGCGCACAGGTCGTAGGTACGCCTAGTTGGGCCGCTGTGGCAGCTGGAAGAAGAGCAATGGAAAGGCTCTAAAATCCTTAATTTTTTTAGGTGAAAAATTCGATGTCGTCGGATCCACTCCAGTCTTTGGATTTCGTTAATAGACATCTCAACACATAACCACAGGTGCGCACAGGTCGTAGGTACGCCTAGTTGGGCCGCTGTGGCAGTTGGAAGATGAGCCATGGAAGGCTCCAAAATCCTTACTATACACTGTACATTTTTTTAGGTGAAAAATTCGATGTCGTCGGATCCACTCCAGTCTTTGGATTTCGTTAATTCACATCTCAACACATAACCACAGGTGCGCACAGGTCGTAGGTACGCCTAGTTGGACCGCTGTGGCAGTTGGAAGAAAAGCCATGGAAATGCTCTAAAATCCTTACTATACACTGTACATTTTTTTAGGTGATAAATTCGATGTCGTCGGATCCACTCCAGTCTTTGGATTTCGTTAATAGACATCTCAACACATAACCACAGGTGCGCACAGGTCGTAGGTACGCCTAGTTGGGCCGCTGTGGCAGTTGGAAGAAGAGCCAGGGAAAGGCTCTAAAATCCTTACTATACACTGTACATTTTTTTAGGTGAAAAATTCGATGTCGTCGGATCCACTCCAGTCTTTGGATTTCGTTAATTCACATCTCAACACATAACCACAGGTGCGTACAGGTCGTAGGTACGCCTAGTTGGACCGCTGTGGCAGTTGGAAGAAAAGCCATGGAAATGCTCTAAAATCCTTACTATACACTGTACATTTTTTTAGGTGAAAAATTCGATGTCGTCGGATCCACTCCAGTCTTTGGATTTCGTTAATAGACATCTCAACACATAACCACAGGTGCGCACAGGTCGTAGGTACGCCTAGTTGGGCCGCTGTGGCAGTTGGAAGAAGAGCCATGGAAAGGCTCTAAAATCCTTACTATACAGTGTACATTTTTTTAGGTGAAAAATTCGATGTCGTCGGATCCACTCCAGTCTTTGGATTTCGTTAATACACATCTCAACACATAACCACAGGTGCGCACAGGTCGTAGGTACGCCTAGTTGGGCCGCTGTGGCAGTTGGAAGAAGAGCCATGGAAAGGCTCTAAAATCCTTACTATACACTGTACATTTTTTTAGGTGAAAAATTCGATGTCGTCGGATCCACTCCAGTCTTTGGATTTCGTTAATAGACATCTCAACACGTAACCACAGGTGCGCACAGGTCGTAGGTACGCCTAGTTGGGCCGCTATGGCAGTTGGAAGATGAGCCATGGAAGGCTCCAAAATCCTTACTATACACTGTACATTTTTTTAGGTGAAAAGTTCGAGGTCGTCGGATCCACTCCAGTCTTTGGATTACGTTAATACACATCTCAGCACATAACCACAGGTGCGCACAGGTCGTAGGTACGTCTAGTTGGGCCGCTGTGGCAGTTAGAAGATGAGTCATGGAAGGCTCCAAAATCCTTACTATACACTGTACATTTTTTTAGGTGAAAAATTCGATGTCGTCGGATCCACTCCAGTCTTTGGATTTCGTTAATAGACATCTCAACACATAACCACAGGTGCGCACAGGTCGTAGGTACGCCTAGTTGGGCCGCTGTGGCAGTTGGAAGAAGAGCCAGGGAAAGGCTCTAAAATCCTTACTATACACTGTACATTTTTTTAGGTGAAAAATTCGATGTCGTCGGATCCACTCCAGTCTTTGGATTTCGTTAATTCACATCTCAACACATAACCACAGGTGCGCACAGGTCGTAGGTACGCCTAGTTGGACCGCTGTGGCAGTTGGAAGAAAAGCCATGGAAATGCTCTAAAATCCTTACTATACACTGTACATTTTTTTAGGTGAAAAATTCGATGTCGTCGGATCCACTCCAGTCTTTGGATTTCGTTAATAGACATCTCAACACGTAACCACAGGTGCGCACAGGTCGTAGGTACGCCTAGTTGGGCCGCTATGGCGGTTGGAAGATGAGCCATGGAAGGCTCCAAAATCCTTACTATACACCGTAAATTTTTTTAGGTGAAAAATTCGAGGTCGTCGGATCCACTCCAGTCTTTGGATTACGTTAATACACATCTCAACACATAACTACAGGTGCGCACAGGTCGTAGGTGCCTCTAGTTGGGCCGCTGTGGCAGTTAGAAGATGAGCCATGGAAGGCTCCAAAATCCTTACTATACACTGTAAATTTTTTTAGGTGAAAAATTCGATGTCGTCGGATCCACTCCAGTCTTTGGATTTCGTTAATAGACATCTCAACACAAAACCACAGGTGCGCACAGGTCGTAGGTACGCCTAGTTGGGCCGCTGTGGCAGCTGGAAGAAGAGCAATGGAAAGGCTCTAAAATCCTTACTTTTTTTAGGTGAAAAATTCGATGTCGTCGGATCCACTCCAGTCTTTGGATGTCGTTAATAGACATCTCAACACATAACCACAGGTGCGCACAGGTCGTAGGTACGCCTAGTTGGGCCGCTGTGGCAGTTGGAAGATGAGCCATGGAAGGCTCCAAAATCCTTACTATACACTGTACATTTTTTTAGGTGAAAAATTCGATGTCGTCGGATCCACTCCAGTCTTTGGATTTCGTTAATACACATCTCAACACATAACCACAGGTGCGCACAGGTCGTAGGTACGCCTAGTTGGGCCGCTGTGGCAGTTGGAAGATGAGCCATGGAAAGGCTCTAAAATCCTTACTATACACTGTACATTTTTTTAGGTGAAAAATTCGATGTCGTCGGATCCACTCCAGTCTTTGGATCTCGTTAATACACATCTCAACACATAACCACAGGTGCGCACAGGTCGTAGGTACGCCTAGTTGGGCCGCTGTGGCAGTTGGAAGAAGAGCCATGGAAAGGCTCTAAAATCCTTACTATACACTGTACATTTTTTTAGGTGAAAAGTTCGAGGTCGTCGGATCCACTCCAGTCTTTGGATTACGTTAATACACATCTCAACACATAACCACAGGTGCGCACAGGTCGTAGGTACGTCTAGTTGGGCCGCTGTGGCAGTTAGAAGATGAGCCTTGGAAGGCTCCAAAATCGTTACTATACACTGTACATTTTTTTAGGTGAAAAATTCGATGTCGTCGGATCCACTCCAGTCTTTGGATTTCGTTAATAGACATCTCAACACAAAACCACAGGTGCGCACAGGTCGTAGGTACGCCTAGTTGGGCCGCTGTGGCAGTTGGAAGAAGAGCCAGGGAAAGGCTCTAAAATCCTTACTATACACTGTACATTTTTTTAGGTGAAAAATTCGATGTCGTCGGATCCACTCCAGTCTTTGGATTTCGTTAATTCACATCTCAACACATAACCACAGGTGCGCACAGGTCGTAGGTACGCCTAGTTGGACCGCTGTGGCAGTTGGAAGAAAAGCCATGGAAATGCTCTAAAATCCTTACTATACACTGTACATTTTTTTAGGTGAAAAATTCGATGTCGTCGGATCCACTCCAGTCTTTGGATTTCGTTAATAGACATCTCAACACGTAACCACAGGTGCGCACAGGTCGTAGGTACGCCTAGTTGGGCCGCTGTGGCAGTTGGAAGATGAGCCATGGAAGGCTCCAAAATCCTTACTATACACCGTACATTTTTTTAGGTGAAAAATTCGAGGTCGTCGGATCCACTCCAGTCTTTGGATTACGTTAATACACATCTCAACACATAACTACAGGTGCGCACAGGTCGTAGGTACGCCTAGTTGGGCCGCTGTGGCAGCTGGAAGAAGAGCAATGGAAAGGCTCTAAAATCCTTACTTTTTTTAGGTGAAAAATTCGATGCCGTCGGATCCACTCCAGTCTTTGGATTTCGTTAATACACATCTCAACACATAACCACAGGTGCGCACAGGTCGTAGGTACGCCTAGTTGGGCCGCTGTGGCAGTTGGAAGATGAGCCATGGAAATGCTCTAAAATCCTTATACACTGTACATTTTTTTAGGTGAAAAATTCGATGTCGTCGGATCCACTCCAGTCTTTGGATCTCGTTAATACACATCTCAACACATAACCACAGGTGCGCACAGGTCGTAGGTACGCCTAGTTGGGCCGCTGTGGCAGTTGGAAGAAGAGCCATGGAAAGGCTCTAAAATCCTTACTATACAGTGTACATTTTTTTAGGTGAAAAATTCGATGTCGTCGGATCCACTCCAGTCTTTGGATTTCGTTAATAGACATCTCAACACATAACCACAGGTGCGCACAGGTCGTAGGTACGCCTAGTTGGGCCGCTGTGGCAGTTGGAAGAAGAGCCATGGAAAGGCTCTAAAATCCTTACTATACAGTGTACATTTTTTTAGGTGAAAAATTCGATGTAGTCGGATCCACTCCAGTCTTTGGATTTCGTTAATACACATCTCAACACATAACCACAGGTGCGCACAGGTCGTAGGTACGCCTAGTTGGGCCGCTGTGGCAGTTGGAAGAAGAGCCATGGAAAGGCTCTAAAATCCTTACTATACACTGTACATTTTTTTAGGTGAAAAATTCGATGTCGTCGGATCCACTCCAGTCTTTGGATTTCGTTAATAGACATCTCAACACATAACCACAGGTGCGCACAGGTCGTAGGTACGCCTAGTTGGGCCGCTGTGGCAGTTGGAAGAAGAGCCATGGAAAGGCTCTAAAATCCTTACTATACAGTGTACATTTTTTTAGGTGAAAAATTCGATGTCGTCGGATCCACTCCAGTCTTTGGATTTCGTTAATACACATCTCAACACATAACCACAGGTGCGCACAGGTCGTAGGTACGCCTAGTTGGGCCGCTGTGGCAGTTGGAAGAAGAGCCATGGAAAGGCTCTAAAATCCTTACTATACACTGTACATTTTTTTAGGTGAAAAATTCGATGTCGTCGGATCCACTCCAGTCTTTGGATTTCGTTAATAGACATCTCAACACGTAACCACAGGTGCGCACAGGTCGTAGGTACGCCTAGTTGGGCCGCTATGGCAGTTGGAAGATGAGCCATGGAAGGCTCCAAAATCCTTACTATACACCGTACATTTTTTTAGGTGAAAAGTTCGAGGTCGTCGGATCCACTCCAGTCTTTGGATTACGTTAATACACATCTCAGCACATAACCACAGGTGCGCACAGGTCGTAGGTACGTCTAGTTGGGCCGCTGTGGCAGTTAGAAGATGAGTCATGGAAGGCTCCAAAATCCTTACTATACACTGTAAATTTTTTTAGGTGAAAAATTCGATGTCGTCGGATCCACTCCAGTCTTTGGATTTCGTTAATAGACATCTCAACACATAACCACAGGTGCGCACAGGTCGTAGGTACGCCTAGTTGGGCCGCTGTGGCAGTTGGAAGAAGAGCCAGGGAAAGGCTCTAAAATCCTTACTATACACTGTACATTTTTTTAGGTGAAAAATTCGATGTCGTCGGATCCACTCCAGTCTTTGGATTTCGTTAATTCACATCTCAACACATAACCACAGGTGCGCACAGGTCGTAGGTACGCCTAGTTGGACCGCTGTGGCAGTTGGAAGAAAAGCCATGGAAATGCTCTAAAATCCTTACTATACACTGTACATTTTTTTAGGTGAAAAATTCGATGTCGTCGGATCCACTCCAGTCTTTGGATTTCGTTAATAGACATCTCAACACGTAACCACAGGTGCGCACAGGTCGTAGGTACGCCTAGTTGGGCCGCTATGGCAGTTGGAAGATGAGCCATGGAAGGCTCCAAAATCCTTACTATACACAGTAAATTTTTTTAGGTGAAAAATTCGAGGTCGTCGGTTCCACTCAAGTCTTTGGATTACGTTAATACACATCTCAACACATAACTACAGGTGCGCACAGGTCGTAGGTGCGTCTAGTTGGGCCGCTGTGGCAGTTAGAAGATGAGCCATGGAAGGCTCCAAAATCCTTACTATACACTGTAAATTTTTTTAGGTGAAAAATTCGATGTCGTCGGATCCACTCCAGTCTTTGGATTTCGTTAATAGACATCTCAACACAAAACCACAGGTGCGCACAGGTCGTAGGTACGCCTAGTTGGGCCGCTGTGGCAGCTGGAAGAAGAGCAATGGAAAGGCTCTAAAATCCTTACTTTTTTTAGGTGAAAAATTCGATGTCGTCGGATCCACTCCAGTCTTTGGATGTCGTTAATAGACATCTCAACACATAACCACAGGTGCGCACAGGTCGTAGGTACGCCTAGTTGGGCCGCTGTGGCAGTTGGAAGATGAGCCATGGAAGGCTCCAAAATCCTTACTATACACTGTACATTTTTTTAGGTGAAAAATTCGATGTCGTCGGATCCACTCCAGTCTTTGGATTTCGTTAATACACATCTCAACACATAACCACAGGTGCGCACAGGTCGTAGGTACGCCTAGTTGGGCCGCTGTGGCAGTTGGAAGATGAGCCATGGAAAGGCTCTAAAATCCTTACTATACACTGTACATTTTTTTAGGTGAAAAATTCGATGTCGTCGGATCCACTCCAGTCTTTGGATTTCGTTAATACACATCTCAACACATAACCACAGGTGCGCACAGGTCGTAGGTACGCCTAGTTGGGCCGCTGTGGCAGTTGGAAGAAGAGCCATGGAAAGGCTCTAAAATCCTTACTATACACTGTACATTTTTTTAGGTGAAAAATTCGATGTCGTCGGATCCACTCCAGTCTTTGGATTTCGTTAATAGACATCTCAACACGTAACCACAGGTGCGCACAGGTCGTAGGTACGTCTAGTTGGGCCGCTATGGCAGTTGGAAGATGAGCCATGGAAGGCTCCAAAATCCTTACTATACACCGTACATTTTTTTAGGTGAAAAGTTCGAGGTCGTCGGATCCACTCCAGTCTTTGGATTACGTTAATACACATCTCAGCACATAACCACAGGTGCGCACAGGTCGTAGGTACGTCTAGTTGGGCCGCTGTGGCAGTTAGAAGATGAGTCATGGAAGGCTCCAAAATCCTTACTATACACTGTACATTTTTTTAGGTGAAAAATTCGATGTCGTCGGATCCACTCCAGTCTTTGGATTTCGTTAATAGACATCTCAACACATAACTACAGGTGCGCACAGGTCGTAGGTACGCCTAGTTGGGCCGCTGTGGCAGTTGGAAGAAGAGCCAGGGAAAGGCTCTAAAATCCTTACTATACACTGTACATTTTTTTAGGTGAAAAATTTGATGTCGTCGGATCCACTCCAGTCTTTGGATTTCGTTAATTCACATCTCAACACATAACCACAGGTGCGCACAGGTCGTAGGTACGCCTAGTTGGACCGCTGTGGCAGTTGGAAGAAAAGCCATGGAAATGCTCTAAAATCCTTACTATACACTGTACATTTTTTTAGGTGAAAAATTCGATGTCGTCGGATCCACTCCAGTCTTTGGATTTCGTTAATAGACATCTCAACACGTAACCACAGGTGCGCACAGGTCGTAGGTACGCCTAGTTGGGCCGCTATGGCAGTTGGAAGATGAGCCATGGAAGGCTCCAAAATCCTTACTATACACCGTAAATTTTTTTAGGTGAAAAATTCGAGGTCGTCGGATCCACTCCAGTCTTTGGATTACGTTAATACACATCTCAACACATAACTACAGGTGCGCACAGGTCGTAGGCACGCCTAGTTGGGCCGCTGTGGCAGTTGGAAGATGAGCCATGGAAGGCTCCAAAATCCTTACTATACACTGTAAATTTTTTTAGGTGAAAAATTCGATGTCGTCGGATCCACTCCAGTCTTTGGATTTCGTTAATAGACATCTCCACACAAAACCACAGGTGCGCACAGGTCGTAGGTACGCCTAGTTGGGCCGCTGTGGCAGCTGGAAGAAGAGCAATGGAAAGGCTCTAAAATCCTTACTTTTTTTAGGTGAAAAATTCGATGTCGTCGGATCCACTCCAGTCTTTGGATGTCGTTAATAGACATCTCAACACATAACCACAGGTGCGCACAGGTCGTAGGTACGCCTAGTTGGGCCGCTGTGGCAGTTGGAAGATGAGCCATGGAAGGCTCCAAAATCCTTACTATACACTGTACATTTTTTTAGGTGAAAAATTCGATGTCGTCGGATCCACTCCAGTCTTTGGATTTCGTTAATACACATCTCAACACATAACCACAGGTGCGCACAGGTCGTAGGTACGCCTAGTTGGGCCGCTGCGGCAGTTGGAGGAAGAGCCATGGAAAGGCTCTAAAATCCTTCCTGTACACGGTACATTTTTTTAGGTGAAAAATTCGATGTCGTCGGATCCACTCCAGTCTTTGGATTTCGTTAATAGACATCTCAACACATAACCACAGGTGCTCACAGGTCGTAGGTACGCCTAGTTGGGCCGCTGTGGCAGTTGGAAGAAGAGCCATGGAAAGGCTCTAAAATCCTTACTATACACTGTACATTTTTTTAGGTGAAAAATTCGATGTCGTCGGATCCACTCCAGTCTTTGGATTTCGTTAATAGACATCTCAACACATAACCACAGGTGCGCACAGGTCGTAGGTACGCCTAGTTGGGCCGCTATGGCAGTTGGAAGATGAGCCATGGAAGGCTCCAAAATCCTTACTATACACTGTACATTTTTTTAGGTGAAAAATTCGATGTCGTCGGATCCACTCCAGTCTTTGGATTTCGTTAATAGACATCTCAACACGTAACCACAGGTGCGCACAGGTCGTAGGTACGCCTAGTTGGGCCGCTATGGCAGTTGGAAGATGAGCCATGGAAGGCTCCAAAATCCTTACTATACACCGTACATTTTTTTAGGTGAAAAGTTCGAGGTCGTCGGATCCACTCCAGTCTTTGGATTACGTTAATACACATCTCAACACATAACCACAGGTGCGCACAGGTCGTAGGTACGTCTAGTTGGGCCGCTATGGCAGTTAGAAGATGAGCCATGGAAGGCTCCAAAATCGTTACTATACACTGTACATTTTTTTAGGTGAAAAATGCGATGTCGTCGGATCCACTCCAGTCTTTGGATTTCGTTAATAGACATCTCAACACATAACCACAGGTGCGCACAGGTCGTAGGTACGCCTAGTTGGGCCGCTGTGGCAGTTGGAAGAAGAGCCAGGGAAAGGCTCTAAAATCCTTACTATACACTGTACATTTTTTTAGGTGAAAAATTCGATGTCGTCGGATCCACTCCAGTCTTTGGATTTCGTTAATTCACATCTCAACACATAACCACAGGTGCGCACAGGTCGTAGGTACGCCTAGTTGGGCCGCTATGGCAGTTGGAAGATGAGCCATGGAAATGCTCTAAAATCCTTACTATACACTGTACATTTTTTTAGGTGAAAAATTCGATGTCGTCGGATCCACTCCAGTCTTTGGATTTCGTTAATAGACATCTCAACACGTAACCACAGGTGCGCACAGGTCGTAGGTACGCCTAGTTGGGCCGCTATGGCAATTGGAAGATGAGCCATGGAAGGCTCCAAAATCCTTACTATACACCGTACATTTTTTTAGGTGAAAAATTCGAGGTCGTCGGATCCACTCCAGTCTTTGGATTACGTTAATACACATCTCAACACATAACTACAGGTGCGCACAGGTCGTAGGTACGCCTAGTTGGGCCGCTGTGGCAGCTGGAAGAAGAGCAATGGAAAGGCTCTAAAATCCTTACTTTTTTTAGGTGAAAAATTCGATGTCGTCGGATCCACTCCAGTCTTTGGATTTCGTTAATACACATCTCAACACATAACCACAGGTGCGCACAGGTCGTAGGTACGCCTAGTTGGGCCGCTGTGGCAGTTGGAAGATGAGCCATGGAAAGGCTCTAAAATCCTTACTATACACTGTACATTTTTTTAGGTGAAAAATTCGATGTCGTCGGATCCACTCCAGTCTTTGGATTTCGTTAATAGACATCTCAACACATAACCACAGGTGCGCACAGGTCGTAGGTACGCCTAGTTGGGCCGCTATGGCAGTTGGAAGATGAGCCATGGAAGGCTCCAAAATCCTTACTATACACTGTACACTTTTTTAGGTGAAAAATTCGATGTCGTCGGATCCACTCCAGTCTTTGGATTTCGTTAATAGACATCTCAACACGTAACCACAGGTGCGCACAGGTCGTAGGTACGCCTAGTTGGGCCGCTGTGGCAGTTGGAAGATGAGCCATGGAAGGCTCCAAAATCCTTACTATACACTGTACATTTTTTTAGGTGAAAAATTCGATGTCGTCGGATCCACTCCAGTCTTTGGATTTCGTTAATACACATCTCAACACATAACCACAGGGGCGCACAGGTCGTAGGTACGCCTAGTTGGGCCGCTTTGGCAGTTGGAAGATGAGCCATGGAAAGGCTCTAAAATCCTTACTATACACTGTACATTTTTTTAGGTGAAAAATTCGATGTCGTCGGATCCACTCCAGTCTTTGGATCTCGTTAATACACATCTCAACACATAACCACAGGTGCGCACAGGTCGTAGGTACGCCTAGTTGGGCCGCTGTGGCAGTTGGAAGAAGAGCCATGGAAAGGCTCTAAAATCCTTACTATACACTGTACATTTTTTTAGGTGAAAAATTCGATGTCGTCGGATCCACTCCAGTCTTTGGATTTCGTTAATAGACATCTCAACACATAACCACAGGTGCGCACAGGTCGTAGGTACGCCTAGTTGGGCCGCTATGGCAGTTGGAAGATGAGCCATGGAAGGCTCCAAAATCCTTACTATACACTGTACATTTTTTTAGGTGAAAAATTCGATGTCGTCGGATCCACTCCAGTCTTTGGATTTCGTTAATAGACATCTCAACACATAACCACAGGTGCGCACAGGTCGTAGGTACGTCTAGTTGGGCCGCTGTGGCAGTTAGAAGATGAGCCATGGAAGGCTCCAAAATCCTTACTATACACTGTACATTTTTTTAGGTGAAAAATTCGATGTCGTCGGATCCACTCCAGTCTTTGGATTTCGTTAATAGACATCTCAACACATAACCACAGGTGCGCACAGGTCGTAGGTACGCCTAGTTGGGCCGCTGTGGCAGTTGGAAGAAGAGCCAGGGAAAGGCTCTAAAATCCTTATACACTGTACATTTTTTTAGGTGAAAAATTCGATGTCGTCGGATCCACTCCAGTCTTTGGATTTCGTTAATTCACATCTCAACACATAACCACAGGTGCGCACAGGTCGTAGGTACGCCTAGTTGGACCGCTGTGGCAGTTGGAAGAAAAGCCATGGAAATGCTCTAAAATCCTTACTATACACTGTACATTTTTTTAGGTGAAAAATTCGATGTCGTCGGATTCACTCCAGTCTTTGGATTTCGTTAATAGACATCTCAACACGTAACCACAGGTGCGCACAGGTCGTAGGTACGCCTAGTTGGGCCGCTATGGCAGTTGGAAGATGAGCCATGGAAGGCTCCAAAATCCTTACTATACACCGTACATTTTTTTAGGTGAAAAATTCGAGGTCGTCGGATCCACTCCAGTCTTTGGATTACGTTAATACACATCTCAACACATAACTACAGGTGCGCACAGGTCGTAGGTACGTCTAGTTGGGCCGCTGTGGCAGTTAGAAGATGAGCCATGGAAGGCTCCAAAATCCTTACTATACACTGTAAATTTTTTTAGGTGAAAAATTCGATGTCGTCGGATCCACTCCAGTCTTTGGATTTCGTTAATAGACACAAAACCACAGGTGCGCACAGGTCGTAGGTACGCCTAGTTGGGCCGCTGTGGCAGCTGGAAGAAGAGCAATGGAAAGGCTCTAAAATCCTTACTTTTTTTAGGTGAAAAATTCGATGTCGTCGGATCCACTCCAGTCTTTGGATTTCGTTAATAGACATCTCAACACATAACTACAGGTGCGCACAGGTCGTAGGTACGCCTAGTTGGGCCGCTGTGGCAGTTGGAAGATGAGCCATGGAAGGCTCCAAAATCCTTACTATACACTGTACATTTTTTTAGGTGAAAAATTCGATGTCGTCGGATCCACTCCAGTCTTTGGATTTCGTTAATACACATCTCAACACATAACCACAGGTGCGCACAGGTCGTAGGTACGCCTAGTTGGGCCGCTGTGGCAGTTGAAAGAAGAGCCATGGAAAGGCTCTAAAATCCTTACTATACACTGTACATTTTTTTAGGTGAAAAATTCGATGTCGTCGGATCCACTCCAGTCTTTGGATTTCGTTAATAGACATCTCAACACATAACCACAGGTGCGCACAGGTCGTAGGTACGCCTAGTTGGGCCGCTATGGCAGTTGGAAGATGAGCCATGGAAGGCTCCAAAATCCTTACTATACACTGTACATTTTTTTAGGTGAAAAATTCGATGTCGTCGGATCCACTCCAGTCTTTGGATTTCGTTAATAGACATCTCAACACATAACCACAGGTGCGCACAGGTCGTAGGTACGCCTAGTTGGGCCGCTATGGCAGTTGGAAGATGAGCCATGGAAGGCTCCAAAATCCTTACTATACACCGTACATTTTTTTAGGTGAAAAGTTCGAGGTCGTCGGATCCACTCCAGTCGTTGGATTACGTTAATACACATCTCAACACATAACCACAGGTGCGCACAGGTCGTAGGTACGCCTAGTTGGGCCGCTGTGGCAGTTGGAAGAAGAGCCATGGAAAACCTCCAAAATCCTTACTATACACTGTACATTTTTTTAGGTGAAAAATTCGATGTCGTCGGATCCACTCCAGTCTTTGGATTTCGTTAATAGACATCTCAACACATAACCACAGGTGCGCACAGGTCGTAGGTACGCCTAGTTGGGCCGCTGTGGCAGTTGGAAGAAGAGCCAGGGAAAGGCTCTAAAATCCTTACTATACACTGTACATTTTTTTAGGTGAAAAATTCGATGTTGTCGGATCCACTCCAGTCTTTGGATTTCGTTAATTCACATCTCAACACATAACCACAGGTGCGCACAGGTCGTAGGAACGCCTAGTTGGACCGCTGTGGCAGTTGGAAGAAAAGCCATGGAAATGCTCTAAAATCCTTACTATACACTGTACATTTTTTTAGGTGAAAAATTCGATGTCGTCGGATCCACTCCAGTCTTTGGATTTCGTTAATAGACATCTCAACACGTAACCACAGGTGCGCACAGGTCGTAGGTACGCCTAGTTGGGCCGCTATGGCAGTTGGAAGATGAGCCATGGAAGGCTCCAAAATCCTTACTATACACCGTACATTTTTTTAGGTGAAAAATTCGATGTCGTCGGATCCACTCCAGTCTTTGGATTTCGTTAATAGACATCTCAACACAAAACCACAGGTGCGCACAGGTCGTAGGTACGCCTAGTTGGGCCGCTGTGGCAGCTGGAAGAAGAGCAATGGAAAGGCTCTAAAATCCTTACTTTTTTTAGGTGAAAAATTCGATGTCGTCGGATCCACTCCAGTCTTTGGATTTCGTTAATAGACATCTCAACACATAACTACAGGTGCGCACAGGTCGTAGGTACGCCTAGTTGGGCCGCTGTGGCAGTTGGAAGATGAGCCATGGAAGGCTCCAAAATCCTTACTATACACTGTACATTTTTTTAGGTGAAAAATTCGATGTCGTCGGATCCACTCCAGTCTTTGGATTTCGTTAATACACATCTCAACACATAACCACAGGTCGTAGGTACGCCTAGTTGGGCCGCTGTGGCAGTTGGAAGATGAGCCATGGAAAGGCTCTAAAATCCTTACTATACACTGTACATTTTTTTAGGTGAAAAATTCGATGTCGTCGGATCCACTCCAGTCTTTGGATCTCGTTAATACACATCTCAACACATAACCACAGGTGCGCACAGGTCGTAGGTACGCCTAGTTGGGCCGCTGTGGCAGTTGGAAGAAGAGCCATGGAAAGGCTCTAAAATCCTTACTATACACTGTACATTTTTTTAGGTGAAAAATTCGATGTCGTCGGATCCACTCCAGTCTTTGGATTTCGTTAATAGACATCTCAACACATAACCACAGGTGCGCACAGGTCGTAGGTACGCCTAGTTGGGCCGCTATGGCAGTTGGAAGATGAGCCATGGAAGGCTCCAAAATCCTTACTATACACTGTACATTTTTTTAGGTGAAAAATTCGATGTCGTCGGATCCACTCCAGTCTTTGGATTTCGTTAATAGACATCTCAACACGTAACCACAGGTGCGCACAGGTAGTAGGTACGCCTAGTTGGGCCGCTATGGCAGTTGGAAGATGAGCCATGGAAGGCTCCAAAATCCTTACTATACACCGTACATTTTTTTAGGTGAAAAGTTCGAGGTCGTCGGATCCACTCCAGTCTTTGGATTACGTTAATACACATCTCAACACATAACCACAGGTGCGCACAGGTCGTAGGTACGTCTAGTTGGGCCGCTGTGGCAGTTAGAAGATGAGCCATGGAAGGCTCCAAAATCCTTACTATACACTGTACATTTTTTTAGGTGAAAAATTCGATGTCGTCGGATCCACTCCAGTCTTTGGATTTCGTTAATACACATCTCAACACATAACCACAGGTGCGCACAGGTCGTAGGTACGCCTAGTTGGGCCGCTGTGGCAGTTGGAAGAAGAGCCATGGAAAGGCTCTAAAATCCTTACTATACACTGTACATTTTTTTAGGTGAAAAATTCGATGTCGTCGGATCCACTCCAGTCTTTGGATTTCGTTAATAGACATCTCAACACATAACCACAGGTGCGCACAGGTCGTAGGTACCCCTAGTTGGGCCGCTGTGGCAGTTGGAAGATGAGCCATGGAAGGCTCCAAAATCCTTACTATACACTGTACATTTTTTTAGGTGAAAAATTCGATGTCGTCGGATCCACTCCAGTCTTTGGATTTCGTTAATTCACATCTCAACACATAACCACAGGTGCTCACAGGTCGTAGGTACGCCTAGTTGGACCGCTGTGGCAGTTGGAAGAAAAGCCATGGAAATGCTCTAAAATCCTTACTATACACTGTACATTTTTTTAGGTGAAAAATTCGATGTCGTCGGATCCACTCCAGTCTTTGGATTTCGTTAATAGACATCTCAACACATAACCACAGGTGCGCACAGGTCGTAGGTACCCCTAGTTGGGCCGCTGTGGCAGTTGGAAGATGAGCCATGGAAGGCTCCAAAATCCTTACTATACACTGTACATTTTTTTAGGTGAAAAATTCGATGTCGTCGGATCCACTCCAGTCTTTGGATTTCGTTAATTCACATCTCAACACATAACCACAGGTGCTCACAGGTCGTAGGTACGCCTAGTTGGACCGCTGTGGCAGTTGGAAGAAAAGCCATGGAAATGCTCTAAAATCCTTACTATACACTGTACATTTTTTTAGGTGAAAAATTCGATGTCGTCGGATCCACTCCAGTCTTTGGATTTCGTTAATACACATCTCAACACATAACCACAGGTGCGCACAGGTCGTAGGTACGCCTAGTTGGGCCGCTATGGCAGTTGGAAGATGAGCCATGGAAGGCTCCAAAATACTTACTATACACTGTACATTTTTTTAGGTGAAAAATTCGATGTCGTCGGATCCACTCCAGTCTTTGGATTTCGTTAATACACATCTCAACACATAACCACAGGTGCGCACAGGTCGTAGGTACGCCTAGTTGGGCCGCTGTGGCAGTTGGAAGAAGAGCCATGGAAAGGCTCTAAAATCCTTACTATACACTGTACATTTTTTTAGGTGAAAAATTCGATGTCGTCGGATCCACTCCAGTCTTTGGATTTCGTTAATAGACATCTCAACACATAACCACAGGTGCGCACAGGTCGTAGGTACGCCTAGTTGGACCGCTGTGGCAGTTGGAAGAAGAGCCAGGGAAAGGCTCTAAAATCCTTACTATACACTGTACATTTTTTTAGGTGAAAAATTCGATGTCGTCGGATCCACTCCAGTCTTTGGATTTCGTTAATACACATCTCAACACATAACCACAGGTGCGCACAGGTCGTAGGTACGCCTAGTTGGGCCGCTGTGGCAGTTGGAAGAAGAGCCATGGAAAGGCTCTAAAATCCTTACTATACACTGTACATTTTCTTAGGTGAAAAATTCGATGTCGTCGGATCCACTCCAGTCTTTGGATTTCGTTAATAGACATCTCAACACGTAACCACAGGTGCGCACAGGTCGTAGGTACGCCTAGTTGGGCCGCTATGGCAGTTGGAAGATGAGCCATGGAAGGCTCCAAAATCCTTACTATACACCGTACATTTTTTTAGGTGAAAAGTTCGAGGTCGTCGGATCCACTCCAGTCTTTGGATTACGTTAATACACATCTCAGCACATAACCACAGGTGCGCACAGGTCGTAGGTACGTCTAGTTGGGCCGCTGTGGCAGTTGGAAGATGAGCCATGGAAGGCTCCAAAATCCTTACTATACACTGTACATTTTTTTAGGTGAAAAATTCGATGTCGTCGGATCCACTCCAGTCTTTGGATTTCGTTAATAGACATCTCAACACATAACCACAGGTGCGCACAGGTCGTAGGTACGCCTAGTTGGGCCGCTGTGGCAGTTGGAAGAAGAGCAATGGAAAGGCTCTAAAATCCTTACTTTTTTTAGGTGAAAAATTCGATGTCGTCGGATCCACTCCAGTCTTTGGATTTCGTTAATAGACATCTCAACACATAACCACAGGTGCGCACAGGTCGTAGGTACGCCTAGTTGGGCCGCTGTGGCAGTTGGAAGATGAGCCATGGAAGGCTCCAAAATCCTTACTATACACTGTACATTTTTTTAGGTGAAAAATTCGATGTCGTCGGATCCACTCCAGTCTTTGGATTTCGTTAATACACATCTCAACACATAACCACAGGTGCGCACAGGTCGTAGGTACGCCTAGTTGGGCCGCTATGGCAGTTGGAAGATGAGCCATGGAAGGCTCCAAAATCCTTACTATACACTGTACATTTTTTTAGGTGAAAAATTCGATGTCGTCGGATCCACTCCAGTCTTTGAATTTCGTTAATACACATCTCAACACATAACCACAGGTGCGCACAGGTCGTAGGTACGCCTAGTTGGGCCGCTGTGGCAGTTGGAAGAAGAGCCATGGAAAGGCTCTAAAATCCTTACTATACACTGTACATTTTTTTAGGTGAAAAATTCGATGTCGTCGGATCCACTCCAGTCTTTGGATTTCGTTAATAGACATCTCAACACATAACCACAGGTGCGCACAGGTCGTAGGTACGCCTAGTTGGGCCGCTGTGGCAGTTGGAAGAAGAGCCAGGGAAAGGCTCTAAAATCCTTACTATACACTGTACATTTTTTTAGGTGAAAAATTCGATGTCGTCGGATCCACTCCAGTCTTTGGATTTCGTTAATACACATCTCAACACATAACCACAGGTGCGCACAGGTCGTAGGTACGCCTAGTTGGGCCGCTGTGGCAGTTGGAAGAAGAGCCATGGAAAGGCTCTAAAATCCTTACTATACACTGTACATTTTTTTAGGTGAAAAATTCGATGTCGTCGGATCCACTCCAGTCTTTGGATTTCGTTAATAGACATCTCAACACGTAACCACAGGTGCGCACAGGTCGTAGGTACGCCTAGTTGGGCCGCTATGGCAGTTGGAAGATGAGCCATGGAAGGCTCCAAAATCCTTACTATACACCGTACATTTTTTTAGGTGAAAAGTTCGAGGTCGTCGGATCCACTCCAGTCTTTGGATTACGTTAATACACAACTCAGCACATAACCACAGGTGCGCACAGATCGTAGGTACGTCTAGTTGGGCCGCTGTGGCAGTTAGAAGATGAGCCATGGAAGGCTCCAAAATCCTTACTATACACTGTACATTTTTTTAGGTGAAAAATTCGATGTCGTCGGATCCACTCCAGTCTTTGGATTTCGTTAATAGACATCTCAACACATAACCACAGGTGCGCACAGGTCGTAGGTACGCCTAGTTGGGCCGCTATGGCAGTTGGAAGATGAGCCATGGAAGGCTCCAAAATCCTTACTATACACTGTACATTTTTTTAGGTGAAAAATTCGATGTCGTCGGATCCACTCCAGTCTTTGGATTTCGTTACTACACATCTCAACACATAACCACAGGTGCGCACAGGTCGTAGGTACGCCTAGTTGGGCCGCTGTGGCAGTTGGAAGAAGAGCCATGGAAGGCTCCAAAATCCTTACAATACACTGTACATTTTTTTAGGTGAAAAATTCGATGTCGTCGGATCCACTCCAGTCTTTGGATTTCGTTAATAGACATCTCAACACGTAACCACAGGTGCGCACAGGTCGTAGGTACGCCTAGTTGGGCCGCTATGGCAGTTGGAAGATGAGCCATGGAAGGCTCCAAAATCCTTACTATACACTGTACATTTTTTTAGGTGAAAAATTCGATGTCGTCGGATCCACTCCAGTCTTTGGATTTCGTTAATACACATCTCAACACATAACCACAGGTGCGCACAGGTCGTAGGTACGCCTAGTTGGGCCGCTATGGCAGTTGGAAGATGAGCCATGGAAGGCTCCAAAATCCTTACTATACACTGTACATTTTTTTAGGTGAAAAATTCGATGTCGTCGGATCCACTCCAGTCTTTGGATTTCGTTAATACACATCTCAACACATAACCACAGGTGCGCACAGGTCGTAGGTACGCCTAGTTGGGCCGCTGTGGCAGTTGGAAGAAGAGCCATGGAAGGCTCCAAAATCCTTACTATACACTGTACATTTTTTTAGGTGAAAAATTCGATGTCGTCGGATCCACTCCAGTCTTTGGATTTCGTTAATACACATCTCAACACATAACCACAGGTGCGCACAGGTCGTAGGTACGCCTAGTTGGGCCGCTATGGCAGTTGGAAGATGAGCCATGGAAGGCTCCAAAATCCTTACTATACACTGTACATTTTTTTAGGTGAAAAATTCGATGTCGTCGGATCCACTCCAGTCTTTGAATTTCGTTAATACACATCTCAACACATAACCACAGGTGCGCACAGGTCGTAGGTACGCCTAGTTGGGCCGCTGTGGCAGTTGGAAGAAGAGCCATGGAAAGGCTCTAAAATCCTTACTATACACTGTACATTTTTTTAGGTGAAAAATTCGATGTCGTCGGATCCACTCCAGTCTTTGGATTTCGTTAATAGACATCTCAACACATAACCACAGGTGCGCACAGGTCGTAGGTACGCCTAGTTGGGCCGCTGTGGCAGTTGGAAGAAGAGCCAGGGAAAGGCTCTAAAATCCTTACTATACACTGTACATTTTTTTAGGTGAAAAATTCGATGTCGTCGGATCCACTCCAGTCTTTGGATTTCGTTAATTCACATCTCAACACATAACCACAGGTGCGCACAGGTCGTAGGTACGCCTAGTTGGGCCGCTGTGGCAGTTGGAAGAAGAGCCATGGAAAGGCTCTAAAATCCTTACTATACACTGTACATTTTTTTAGGTGAAAAATTCGATGTCGTCGGATCCACTCCAGTCTTTGGATTTCGTTAATAGACATCTCAACACGTAACCACAGGTGCGCACAGGTCGTAGGTACGCCTAGTTGGGCCGCTATGGCAGTTGGAAGATGAGCCATGGAAGGCTCCAAAATCCTTACTATACACCGTACATTTTTTTAGGTGAAAAGTTCGAGGTCGTCGGATCCACTCCAGTCTTTGGATTACGTTAATACACATCTCAGCACATAACCACAGGTGCGCACAGGTCGTAGGTACGTCTAGTTGGGCCGCTGTGGCAGTTAGAAGATGAGCCATGGAAGGCTCCAAAATCCTTACTATACACTGTACATTTTTTTAGGTGAAAAATTCGATGTCGTCGGATCCACTCCAGTCTTTGGATTTCGTTAATAGACATCTCAACACATAACCACAGGTGCGCACAGGTCGTAGGTACGCCTAGTTGGGCCGCTGTGGCAGTTGGAAGAAGAGCAATGGAAGGCTCCAAAATCCTTACTATACACTGTACATTTTTTTAGGTGAAAAATTCGATGTCGTCGGATCCACTCCAGTCTTTGGATTTCGTTACTACACATCTCAACACATAACCACAGGTGCGCACAGGTCGTAGGTACGCCTAGTTGGGCCGCTGTGGCAGTTGGAAGAAGAGCCATGGAAGGCTCCAAAATCCTTACAATACACTGTACATTTTTTTAGGTGAAAAATTCGATGTCGTCGGATCCACTCCAGTCTTTGGATTTCGTTAATAGACATCTCAACACATAACCACAGGTGCGCACAGGTCGTAGGTACGCCTAGTTGGGCCGCTATGGCAGTTGGAAGATGAGCCATGGAAGGCTCCAAAATCCTTACTATACACCGTACATTTTTTTAGGTGAAAAATTCGATGTCGTCGGATCCACTCCAGTCTTTGGATTTCGTTACTACACATCTCAACACATAACCACAGGTGCGCACAGGTCGTAGGTACGCCTAGTTGGGCCGCTGTGGCAGTTGGAAGAAGAGCCATGGAAGGCTCCAAAATCCTTACAATACACTGTACATTTTTTTAGGTGAAAAATTCGATGTCGTCGGATCCACTCCAGTCTTTGGATTTCGTTAATAGACATCTCAACACGTAACCACAGGTGCGCACAGGTCGTAGGTACGCCTAGTTGGGCCGCTATGGCAGTTGGAAGATGAGCCATGGAAGGCTCCAAAATCCTTACTATACACCGTACATTTTTTTAGGTGAAAAATTCGATGTCGTCGGATCCACTCCAGTCTTTGGATTTCGTTAATAGACATCTCAACACATAACCACAGGTGCGCACAGGTCGTAGGTACGCCTAGTTGGGCCGCTGTGGCAGTTGGAAGAAGAGCAATGGAAAGGCTCTAAAATCCTTACTTTTTTTAGGTGAAAAATTCGATGTCGTCGGATCCACTCCAGTCTTTGAATTTCGTTAATACACATCTCAACACATAACCACAGGTGCGCACAGGTCGTAGGTACGCCTAGTTGGGCCGCTGTGGCAGTTGGAAGAAGAGCCATGGAAAGGCTCTAAAATCCTTACTATACACTGTACATTTTTTTAGGTGAAAAATTCGATGTCGTCGGATCCACTCCAGTCTTTGGATTTCGTTAATAGACATCTCAACACATAACCACAGGTGCGCACAGGTCGTAGGTACGCCTAGTTGGGCCGCTGTGGCAGTTGGAAGAAGAGCCAGGGAAAGGCTCTAAAATCCTTACTATACACTGTACATTTTTTTAGGTGAAAAATTCGATGTCGTCGGATCCACTCCAGTCTTTGGATTTCGTTAAATCACATCTCAACACATAACCACAGGTGCGCACAGGTCGTAGGTACGCCTAGTTGGGCCGCTGTGGCAGTTGGAAGAAGAGCCATGGAAAGGCTCTAAAATCCTTACTATACACTGTACATTTTTTTAGGTGAAAAATTCGATGTCGTCGGATCCACTCCAGTCTTTGGATTTCGTTAATAGACATCTCAACACGTAACCACAGGTGCGCACAGGTCGTAGGTACGCCTAGTTGGGCCGCTATGGCAGTTGGAAGATGAGCCATGGAAGGCTCCAAAATCCTTACTATACACCGTACATTTTTTTAGGTGAAAAGTTCGAGGTCGTCGGATCCACTCCAGTCTTTGGATTACGTTAATACACATCTCAGCACATAACCACAGGTGCGCACAGGTCGTAGGTACGTCTAGTTGGGCCGCTGTGGCAGTTAGAAGATGAGCCATGGAAGGCTCCAAAATCCTTACTATACACTGTACATTTTTTTAGGTGAAAAATTCGATGTCGTCGGATCCACTCCAGTCTTTGGATTTCGTTAATAGACATCTCAACACATAACCACAGGTGCGCACAGGTCGTAGGTACGCCTAGTTGGGCCGCTGTGGCAGTTGGAAGAAGAGCAATGGAAGGCTCCAAAATCCTTACTATACACTGTACATTTTTTTAGGTGAAAAATTCGATGTCGTCGGATCCACTCCAGTCTTTGGATTTCGTTACTACACATCTCAACACATAACCACAGGTGCGCACAGGTCGTAGGTACGCCTAGTTGGGCCGCTGTGGCAGTTGGAAGAAGAGCCATGGAAGGCTCCAAAATCCTTACAATACACTGTACATTTTTTTAGGTGAAAAATTCGATGTCGTCGGATCCACTCCAGTCTTTGGATTTCGTTAATAGACATCTCAACACGTAACCACAGGTGCGCACAGGTCGTAGGTACGCCTAGTTGGGCCGCTATGGCAGTTGGAAGATGAGCCATGGAAGGCTCCAAAATCCTTACTATACCCCGTACATTTTTTTAGGTGAAAAATTCGATGTCGTCGGATCCACTCCAGTCTTTGGATTTCGTTACTACACATCTCAACACATAACCACAGGTGCGCACAGGTCGTAGGTACGCCTAGTTGGGCCGCTGTGGCAGTTGGAAGAAGAGCCATGGAAGGCTCCAAAATCCTTACAATACACTGTACATTTTTTTAGGTGAAAAATTCGATGTCGTCGGATCCACTCCAGTCTTTGGATTTCGTTAATAGACATCTCAACACGTAACCACAGGTGCGCACAGGTCGTAGGTACGCCTAGTTGGGCCGCTATGGCAGTTGGAAGATGAGCCATGGAAGGCTCCAAAATCCTTACTATACACCGTACATTTTTTTAGGTGAAAAATTCGATGTCGTCGGATCCACTCCAGTCTTTGGATTTCGTTAATAGACATCTCAACACATAACCACAGGTGCGCACAGGTCGTAGGTACGCCTAGTTGGGCCGCTGTGGCAGTTGGAAGAAGAGCAATGGAAAGGCTCTAAAATCCTTACTTTTTTTAGGTGAAAAATTCGATGTCGTCGGATCCACTCCAGTCTTTGGATTTCGTTAATAGACATCTCAACACATAACCACAGGTGCGCACAGGTCGTAGGTACGCCTAGTTGGGCCGCTGTGGCAGTTGGAAGAAGAGCCATGGAAAGGCTCTAAAATCCTTACTATACACTGTACATTTTTTTAGGTGAAAAATTCGATGTCGTCGGATCCACTCCAGTCTTTGGATTTCGTTAATAGACATCTCAACACATAACCACAGGTGCGCACAGGTCGTAGGTACGCCTAGTTGGGCCGCTGTGGCAGTTGGAAGAAGAGCCAGGGAAAGGCTCTAAAATCCTTACTATACACTGTACATTTTTTTAGGTGAAAAATTCGATGTCGTCGGATCCACTCCAGTCTTTGGATTTCGTTAATTCACATCTCAACACATAACCACAGGTGCGCACAGGTCGTAGGTACGCCTAGTTGGGCCGCTGTGGCAGTTGGAAGAAGAGCCATGGAAAGGCTCTAAAATCCTTACTATACACTGTACATTTTTTTAGGTGAAAAATTCGATGTCGTCGGATCCACTCCAGTCTTTGGATTTCGTTAATAGACATCTCAACACGTAACCACAGGTGCGCACAGGTCGTAGGTACGCCTAGTTGGGCCGCTATGGCAGTTGGAAGATGAGCCATGGAAGGCTCCAAAATCCTTACTATACACCGTACATTTTTTTAGGTGAAAAGTTCGAGGTCGTCGGATCCACTCCAGTCTTTGGATTACGTTAATACACAACTCAGCACATAACCACAGGTGCGCACAGATCGTAGGTACGTCTAGTTGGGCCGCTGTGGCAGTTAGAAGATGAGCCATGGAAGGCTCCAAAATCCTTACTATACACTGTACATTTTTTTAGGTGAAAAATTCGATGTCGTCGGATCCACTCCAGTCTTTGGATTTCGTTAATAGACATCTCAACACATAACCACAGGTGCGCACAGGTCGTAGGTACGCCTAGTTGGGCCGCTATGGCAGTTGGAAGATGAGCCATGGAAGGCTCCAAAATCCTTACTATACACTGTACATTTTTTTAGGTGAAAAATTCGATGTCGTCGGATCCACTCCAGTCTTTGGATTTCGTTACTACACATCTCAACACATAACCACAGGTGCGCACAGGTCGTAGGTACGCCTAGTTGGGCCGCTGTGGCAGTTGGAAGAAGAGCCATGGAAGGCTCCAAAATCCTTACTATACACTGTACATTTTTTTAGGTGAAAAATTCGATGTCGTCGGATCCACTCCAGTCTTTGGATTTCGTTAATAGACATCTCAACACGTAACCACAGGTGCGCACAGGTCGTAGGTACGCCTAGTTGGGCCGCTATGGCAGTTGGAAGATGAGCCATGGAAGGCTCCAAAATCCTTACTATACACTGTACATTTTTTTAGGTGAAAAATTCGATGTCGTCGGATCCACTCCAGTCTTTGGATTTCGTTAATACACATCTCAACACATAACCACAGGTGCGCACAGGTCGTAGGTACGCCTAGTTGGGCCGCTATGGCAGTTGGAAGATGAGCCATGGAAGGCTCCAAAATCCTTACTATACACTGTACATTTTTTTAGGTGAAAAATTCGATGTCGTCGGATCCACTCCAGTCTTTGGATTTCGTTAATACACATCTCAACACATAACCACAGGTGCGCACAGGTCGTAGGTACGCCTAGTTGGGCCGCTGTGGCAGTTGGAAGAAGAGCCATGGAAGGCTCCAAAATCCTTACTATACACTGTACATTTTTTTAGGTGAAAAATTCGATGTCGTCGGATCCACTCCAGTCTTTGGATTTCGTTAATACACATCTCAACACATAACCACAGGTGCGCACAGGTCGTAGGTACGCCTAGTTGGGCCGCTATGGCAGTTGGAAGATGAGCCATGGAAGGCTCCAAAATCCTTACTATACACTGTACATTTTTTTAGGTGAAAAATTCGATGTCGTCGGATCCACTCCAGTCTTTGAATTTCGTTAATACACATCTCAACACATAACCACAGGTGCGCACAGGTCGTAGGTACGCCTAGTTGGGCCGCTGTGGCAGTTGGAAGAAGAGCCATGGAAAGGCTCTAAAATCCTTACTATACACTGTACATTTTTTTAGGTGAAAAATTCGATGTCGTCGGATCCACTCCAGTCTTTGGATTTCGTTAATAGACATCTCAACACATAACCACAGGTGCGCACAGGTCGTAGGTACGCCTAGTTGGGCCGCTGTGGCAGTTGGAAGAAGAGCCAGGGAAAGGCTCTAAAATCCTTACTATACACTGTACATTTTTTTAGGTGAAAAATTCGATGTCGTCGGATCCACTCCAGTCTTTGGATTTCGTTAATTCACATCTCAACACATAACCACAGGTGCGCACAGGTCGTAGGTACGCCTAGTTGGGCCGCTGTGGCAGTTGGAAGAAGAGCCATGGAAAGGCTCTAAAATCCTTACTATACACTGTACATTTTTTTAGGTGAAAAATTCGATGTCGTCGGATCCACTCCAGTCTTTGGATTTCGTTAATAGACATCTCAACACGTAACCACAGGTGCGCACAGGTCGTAGGTACGCCTAGTTGGGCCGCTATGGCAGTTGGAAGATGAGCCATGGAAGGCTCCAAAATCCTTACTATACACCGTACATTTTTTTAGGTGAAAAGTTCGAGGTCGTCGGATCCACTCCAGTCTTTGGATTTCGTTAATACACATCTCAGCACATAACCACAGGTGCGCACAGGTCGTAGGTACGTCTAGTTGGGCCGCTGTGGCAGTTAGAAGATGAGCCATGGAAGGCTCCAAAATCCTTACTATACACTGTACATTTTTTTAGGTGAAAAATTCGATGTCGTCGGATCCACTCCAGTCTTTGGATTTCGTTAATAGACATCTCAACACATAACCACAGGTGCGCACAGGTCGTAGGTACGCCTAGTTGGGCCGCTGTGGCAGTTGGAAGAAGAGCAATGGAAGGCTCCAAAATCCTTACTATACACTGTACATTTTTTTAGGTGAAAAATTCGATGTCGTCGGATCCACTCCAGTCTTTGGATTTCGTTACTACACATCTCAACAAATAACCACAGGTGCGCACAGGTCGTAGGTACGCCTAGTTGGGCCGCTGTGGCAGTTGGAAGAAGAGCCATGGAAGGCTCCAAAATCCTTACAATACACTGTACATTTTTTTAGGTGAAAAATTCGATGTCGTCGGATCCACTCCAGTCTTTGGATTTCGTTAATAGACATCTCAACACGTAACCACAGGTGCGCACAGGTCGTAGGTACGCCTAGTTGGGCCGCTATGGCAGTTGGAAGATGAGCCATGGAAGGCTCCAAAATCCTTACTATACACCGTACATTTTTTTAGGTGAAAAATTCGATGTCGTCGGATCCACTCCAGTCTTTGGATTTCGTTACTACACATCTCAACACATAACCACAGGTGCGCACAGGTCGTAGGTACGCCTAGTTGGGCCGCTGTGGCAGTTGGAAGAAGAGCCATGGAAGGCTCCAAAATCCTTACAATACACTGTACATTTTTTTAGGTGAAAAATTCGATGTCGTCGGATCCACTCCAGTCTTTGGATTTCGTTAATAGACATCTCAACACATAACCACAGGTGCGCACAGGTCGTAGGTACGCCTAGTTGGGCCGCTATGGCAGTTGGAAGATGAGCCATGGAAGGCTCCAAAATCCTTACTATACACCGTACATTTTTTTAGGTGAAAAATTCGATGTCGTCGGATCCACTCCAGTCTTTGGATTTCGTTAATAGACATCTCAACACATAACCACAGGTGCGCACAGGTCGTAGGTACGCCTAGTTGGGCCGCTGTGGCAGTTGGAAGAAGAGCAATGGAAAGGCTCTAAAATCCTTACTTTTTTTAGGTGAAAAATTCGATGTCGTCGGATCCACTCCAGTCTTTGGATTTCGTTAATAGACATCTCAACACATAACCACAGGTGCGCACAGGTCGTAGGTACGCCTAGTTGGGCCGCTGTGGCAGTTGGAAGATGAGCCATGGAAGGCTCCAAAATCCTTACTATACACTGTACATTTTTTTAGGTGAAAAATTCGATGTCGTCGGATCCACTCCAGTCTTTGGATTTCGTTAATAGACATCTCAACACATAACCACAGGTGCGCACAGGTCGTAGGTACGCCTAGTTGGGCCGCTGTGGCAGTTGGAAGAAGAGCCAGGGAAAGGCTCTAAAATCCTTACTATACACTGTACATTTTTTTAGGTGAAAAATTCGATGTCGTCGGATCCACTCCAGTCTTTGGATTTCGTTAATTCACATCTCAACACATAACCACAGGTGCGCACAGGTCGTAGGTACGCCTAGTTGGACCGCTGTGGCAGTTGGAAGAAAAGCCATGGAAATGCTCTAAAATCCTTACTATACACTGTACATTTTTTTAGCTGAAAAATTCGATGTCGTCGGATCCACTCCAGTCTTTGGATTTCGTTAATACACATCTCAACACATAACCACAGGTGCGCACAGGTCGTAGGTACGCCTAGTTGGGCCGCTGTGGCAGTTGGAAGAAGAGCCATGGAAAGGCTCTAAAATCCTTACTATACACTGTACATTTTCTTAGGTGAAAAATTCGATGTCGTCGGATCCACTCCAGTCTTTGGATTTCGTTAATAGACATCTCAACACGTAACCACAGGTGCGCACAGGTCGTAGGTACGCCTAGTTGGGCCGCTATGGCAGTTGGAAGATGAGCCATGGAAGGCTCCAAAATCCTTACTATACACCGTACATTTTTTTAGCTGAAAAGTTCGATGTCGTCGGATCCACTCCAGTCTTTGGATTACGTTAATACACATCTCAGCACATAACCACAGGTGCGCACAGGTCGTAGGTACGTCTAGTTGGGCCGCTGTGGCAGTTAGAAGATGAGCCATGGAAGGCTCCAAAATCCTTACTATACACTGTACATTTTTTTAGGTGAAAAATTCGATGTCGTCGGATCCACTCCAGTCTTTGGATTTCGTTAATAGACATCTCAACACATAACCACAGGTGCGCACAGGTCGTAGGTACGCCTAGTTGGGCCGCTGTGGCAGTTGGAAGAAGAGCAATGGAAAGGCTCTAAAATCCTTACTTTTTTTAGGTGAAAAATTCGATGTCGTCGGATCCACTCCAGTCTTTGGATTTCGTTAATAGACATCTCAACACATAACCACAGGTGCGCACAGGTCGTAGGTACCCCTAGTTGGGCCGCTGTGGCAGTTGGAAGATGAGCCATGGAAGGCTCCAAAATCCTTACTATACACTGTACATTTTTTTAGGTGAAAAATTCGATGTCGTCGGATCCACTCCAGTCTTTGGATTTCGTTAATACACATCTCAACACATAACCACAGGTGCGCACAGGTCGTAGGTACGCCTAGTTGGGCCGCTATGGCAGTTGGAAGATGAGCCATGGAAGGCTCCAAAATCCTTACTATACACTGTACATTTTTTTAGGTGAAAAATTCGATGTCGTCGGATCCACTCCAGTCTTTGGATTTCGTTAATACACATCTCAACACATAACCACAGGTGCGCACAGGTCGTAGGTACGCCTAGTTGGGCCGCTATGGCAGTTGGAAGATGAGCCATGGAAGGCTCCAAAATCCTTACTATACACTGTACATTTTTTTAGGTGAAAAATTCGATGTCGTCGGATCCACTCCAGTCTTTGAATTTCGTTAATACACATCTCAACACATAACCACAGGTGCGCACAGGTCGTAGGTACGCCTAGTTGGGCCGCTGTGGCAGTTGGAAGATGAGCCATGGAAGGCTCCAAAATCCTTACTATACACTGTACATTTTTTTAGGTGAAAAATTCGATGTCGTCGGATCCACTCCAGTCTTTGGATTTCGTTAATAGACATCTCAACACATAACCACAGGTGCGCACAGGTCGTAGGTACGCCTAGTTGGGCCGCTGTGGCAGTTGGAAGAAGAGCCAGGGAAAGGCTCTAAAATCCTTACTATACACTGTACATTTTTTTAGGTGAAAAATTCGATGTCGTCGGATCCACTCCAGTCTTTGGATTTCGTTAATTCACATCTCAACACATAACCACAGGTGCGCACAGGTCGTAGGTACGCCTAGTTGGACCGCTGTGGCAGTTGGAAGAAAAGCCATGGAAATGCTCTAAAATCCTTACTATACACTGTACATTTTTTTAGCTGAAAAATTCGATGTCATCGGATCCACTCCAGTCTTTGGATTTCGTTAATACACATCTCAACACATAACCACAGGTGCGCACAGGTCGTAGGTACGCCTAGTTGGGCCGCTGTGGCAGTTGGAAGAAGAGCCATGGAAAGGCTCTAAAATCCTTACTATACACTGTACATTTTCTTAGGTGAAAAATTCGATGTCGTCGGATCCACTCCAGTCTTTGGATTTCGTTAATAGACATCTCAACACGTAACCACAGGTGCGCACAGGTCGTAGGTACGCCTAGTTGGGCCGCTATGGCAGTTGGAAGATGAGCCATGGAAGGCTCCAAAATCCTTACTATACACCGTACATTTTTTTAGGTGAAAAGTTCGAGGTCGTCGGATCCACTCCAGTCTTTGGATTACGTTAATACACATCTCAGCACATAACCACAGGTGCGCACAGGTCGTAGGTACGTCTAGTTGGGCCGCTGTGGCAGTTAGAAGATGAGCCATGGAAGGCTCCAAAATCCTTACTATACACTGTACATTTTTTTAGGTGAAAAATTCGATGTCGTCGGATCCACTCCAGTCTTTGGATTTCGTTAATAGACATCTCAACACATAACCACAGGTGCGCACAGGTCGTAGGTACGCCTAGTTGGGCCGCTGTGGCAGTTGGAAGAAGAGCAATGGAAAGGCTCTAAAATCCTTACTTTTTTTAGGTGAAAAATTCGATGTCGTCGGATCCACTCCAGTCTTTGGATTTCGTTAATAGACATCTCAACACATAACCACAGGTGCGCACAGGTCGTAGGTACGCCTAGTTGGGCCGCTGTGGCAGTTGGAAGATGAGCCATGGAAGGCTCCAAAATCCTTACTATACACTGTACATTTTTTTAGGTGAAAAATTCGATGTCGTCGGATCCACTCCAGTCTTTGGATTTCGTTAATACACATCTCAACACATAACCACAGGTGCGCACAGGTCGTAGGTACGCCTAGTTGGGCCGCTATGGCAGTTGGAAGATGAGCCATGGAAGGCTCCAAAATCCTTACTATACACTGTACATTTTTTTAGGTGAAAAATTCGATGTCGTCGGATCCACTCCAGTCTTTGAATTTCGTTAATACACATCTCAACACATAACCACAGGTGCGCACAGGTCGTAGGTACGCCTAGTTGGGCCGCTGTGGCAGTTGGAAGATGAGCCATGGAAGGCTCCAAAATCCTTACTATACACTGTACATTTTTTTAGGTGAAAAATTCGATGTCGTCGGATCCACTCCAGTCTTTGGATTTCGTTAATAGACATCTCAACACATAACCACAGGTGCGCACAGGTCGTAGGTACGCCTAGTTGGGCCGCTGTGGCAGTTGGAAGAAGAGCCAGGGAAAGGCTCTAAAATCCTTACTATACACTGTACATTTTTTTAGGTGAAAAATTCGATGTCGTCGGATCCACTCCAGTCTTTGGATTTCGTTAATACACATCTCAACACATAACCACAGGTGCGCACAGGTCGTAGGTACGCCTAGTTGGACCGCTGTGGCAGTTGGAAGAAAAGCCATGGAAATGCTCTAAAATCCTTACTATACACTGTACATTTTTTTAGCTGAAAAATTCGATGTCATCGGATCCACTCCAGTCTTTGGATTTCGTTAATACACATCTCAACACATAACCACAGGTGCGCACAGGTCGTAGGTACGCCTAGTTGGGCCGCTGTGGCAGTTGGAAGAAGAGCCATGGAAAGGCTCTAAAATCCTTACTATACACTGTACATTTTCTTAGGTGAAAAATTCGATGTCGTCGGATCCACTCCAGTCTTTGGATTTCGTTAATAGACATCTCAACACGTAACCACAGGTGCGCACAGGTCGTAGGTACGCCTAGTTGGGCCGCTATGGCAGTTGGAAGATGAGCCATGGAAGGCTCCAAAATCCTTACTATACACCGTACATTTTTTTAGGTGAAAAGTTCGAGGTCGTCGGATCCACTCCAGTCTTTGGATTACGTTAATACACATCTCAGCACATAACCACAGGTGCGCACAGGTCGTAGGTACGTCTAGTTGGGCCGCTGTGGCAGTTAGAAGATGAGCCATGGAAGGCTCCAAAATCCTTACTATACACTGTACATTTTTTTAGGTGAAAAATTCGATGTCGTCGGATCCACTCCAGTCTTTGGATTTCGTTAATAGACATCTCAACACATAACCACAGGTGCGCACAGGTCGTAGGTACGCCTAGTTGGGCCGCTGTGGCAGTTGGAAGAAGAGCAATGGAAAGGCTCTAAAATCCTTACTTTTTTTAGGTGAAAAATTCGATGTCGTCGGATCCACTCCAGTCTTTGGATTTCGTTAATAGACATCTCAACACATAACCACAGGTGCGCACAGGTCGTAGGTACGCCTAGTTGGGCCGCTGTGGCAGTTGGAAGATGAGCCATGGAAGGCTCCAAAATCCTTACTATACACTGTACATTTTTTTAGGTGAAAAATTCGATGTCGTCGGATCCACTCCAGTCTTTGGATTTCGTTAATACACATCTCAACACATAACCACAGGTGCGCACAGGTCGTTGGTACGCCTAGTTGGGCCGCTATGGCAGTTGGAAGATGAGCCATGGAAGGCTCCAAAATTCTTACTATACACTGTACATTTTTTTAGGTGAAAAATTCGATGTCGTCGGATCCACTCCAGTCTTTGGATTTCGTTAATACACATCTCAACACATAACCACAGGTGCGCACAGGTCGTAGGTACGCCTAGTTGGGCCGCTATGGCAGTTGGAAGATGAGCCATGGAAGGCTCCAAAATCCTTACTATACACTGTACATTTTTTTAGGTGAAAAATTCGATGTCGTCGGATCCACTCCAGTCTTTGAATTTCGTTAATACACATCTCAACACATAACCACAGGTGCGCACAGGTCGTAGGTACGCCTAGTTGGGCCGCTGTGGCAGTTGGAAGAAGAGCCATGGAAAGGCTCTAAAATCCTTACTATACACTGTACATTTTTTTAGGTGAAAAATTCGATGTCGTCGGATCCACTCCAGTCTTTGGATTTCGTTAATAGACATCTCAACACATAACCACAGGTGCGCACAGGTCGTAGGTACGCCTAGTTGGGCCGCTGTGGCAGTTGGAAGAAGAGCCAGGGAAAGGCTCTAAAATCCTTACTATACACTGTACATTTTTTTAGCTGAAAAATTCGATGTCGTCGGATCCACTCCAGTCTTTGGATTTCGTTTATTCACATCTCAACACATAACCACAGGTGCGCACAGGTCGTAGGTACGCCTAGTTGGGCCGCTGTGGCAGTTGGAAGAAGAGCCATGGAAAGGCTCTAAAATCCTTACTATACACTGTACATTTTTTTAGGTGAAAAATTCGATGTCGTCGGATCCACTCCAGTCTTTGGATTTCGTTAATAGACATCTCAACACGTAACCACAGGTGCGCACAGGTCGTAGGTACGCCTAGTTGGGCCGCTATGGCAGTTGGAAGATGAGCCATGGAAGGCTCCAAAATCCTTACTATACACCGTACATTTTTTTAGGTGAAAAGTTCGAGGTCGTCGGATCCACTCCAGTCTTTGGATTACGTTAATACACATCTCAGCACATAACCACAGGTGCGCACAGATCGTAGGTACGTCTAGTTGGGCCGCTGTGGCAGTTAGAAGATGAGCCATGGAAGGCTCCAAAATCCTTACTATACACTGTACATTTTTTTAGGTGAAAAATTCGATGTCGTCGGATCCACTCCAGTCTTTGGATTTCGTTAATAGACATCTCAACACATAACCACAGGTGCGCACAGGTCGTAGGTACGCCTAGTTGGGCCGCTATGGCAGTTGGAAGATGAGCCATGGAAGGCTCCAAAATCCTTACTATACACTGTACATTTTTTTAGGTGAAAAATTCGATGTCGTCGGATCCACTCCAGTCTTTGGATTTCGTTACTACACATCTCAACACATAACCACAGGTGCGCACAGGTCGTAGGTACGCCTAGTTGGGCCGCTGTGGCAGTTGGAAGAAGAGCCATGGAAGGCTCGAAAATCCTTACAATACACTGTACATTTTTTTAGGTGAAAAATTCGATGTCGTCGGATCCACTCCAGTCTTTGGATTTCGTTAATAGACATCTCAACACATAACCACAGGTGCGCAAAGGTCGTAGGTACGCCTAGTTGGGCCGCTGTGGCAGTTGGAAGATGAGCCATGGAAGGCTCCAAAATCCTTACTATACACTGTACATTTTTTTAGGTGAAAAATTCGATGTCGTCGGATCCACTCCAGTCTTTGGATTTCGTTAATACACATCTCAACACATAACCACAGGTGCGCACAGGTCGTAGGTACGCCTAGTTGGGCCGCTATGGCAGTTGGAAGATGAGCCATGGAAGGCTCCAAAATCCTTACTATACACTGTACATTTTTTTAGGTGAAAAATTCGATGTCGTCGGATCCACTCCAGTCTTTGGATTTCGTTAATACACATCTCAACACATAACCACAGGTGCGCACAGGTCGTAGGTACGCCTAGTTGGGCCGCTGTGGCAGTTGGAAGAAGAGCCATGGAAGGCTCCAAAATCCTTACTATACACTGTACATTTTTTTAGGTGAAAAATTCGATGTCGTCGGATCCACTCCAGTCTTTGGATTTCGTTAATACACATCTCAACACATAACCACAGGTGCGCACAGGTCGTAGGTACGCCTAGTTGGGCCGCTATGGCAGTTGGAAGATGAGCCATGGAAGGCTCCAAAATCCTTACCATACACTGTACATTTTTTTAGGTGAAAAATTCGATGTCGTCGGATCCACTCCAGTCTTTGAATTTCGTTAATACACATCTCAACACATAACCACAGGTGCGCACAGGTCGTAGGTACGCCTAGTTGGGCCGCTGTGGCAGTTGGAAGAAGAGCCATGGAAAGGCTCTAAAATCCTTACTATACACTGTACATTTTTTTAGGTGAAAAATTCGATGTCGTCGGATCCACTCCAGTCTTTGGATTTCGTTAATAGACATCTCAACACATAACCACAGGTGCGCACAGGTCGTAGGTACGCCTAGTTGGGCCGCTGTGGCAGTTGGAAGAAGAGCCAGGGAAAGGCTCTAAAATCCTTACTATACACTGTACATTTTTTTAGGTGAAAAATTCGATGTCGTCGGATCCACTCCAGTCTTTGGATTTCGTTAATTCACATCTCAACACATAACCACAGGTGCGCACAGGTCGTAGGTACGCCTAGTTGGGCCGCTGTGGCAGTTGGAAGAAGAGCCATGGAAAGGCTCTAAAATCCTTACTATACACTGTACATTTTTTTAGGTGAAAAATTCGATGTCGTCGGATCCACTCCAGTCTTTGGATTTCGTTAATAGACATCTCAACACGTAACCACAGGTGCGCACAGGTCGTAGGTACGCCTAGTTGGGCCGCTATGGCAGTTGGAAGATGAGCCATGGAAGGCTCCAAAATCCTTACTATACACCGTACATTTTTTTAGGTGAAAAGTTCGAGGTCGTCGGATCCACTCCAGTCTTTGGATTACGTTAATACACATCTCAGCACATAACCACAGGTGCGCACAGGTCGTAGGTACGTCTAGTTGGGCCGCTGTGGCAGTTAGAAGATGAGCCATGGAAGGCTCCAAAATCCTTACTATACACTGTACATTTTTTTAGGTGAAAAATTCGATGTCGTCGGATCCACTCCAGTCTTTGGATTTCGTTAATAGACATCTCAACACATAACCACAGGTGCGCACAGGTCGTAGGTACGCCTAGTTGGGCCGCTATGGCAGTTGGAAGATGAGCCATGGAAGGCTCCAAAATCCTTACTATACACTGTACATTTTTTTAGGTGAAAAATTCGATGTCGTCGGATCCACTCCAGTCTTTGGATTTCGTTACTACACATCTCAACACATAACCACAGGTGCGCACAGGTCGTAGGTACGCCTAGTTGGGCCGCTGTGGCAGTTGGAAGAAGAGCCATGGAAGGCTCCAAAATCCTTACAATACACTGTACATTTTTTTAGGTGAAAAATTCGATGTCGTCGGATCCACTCCAGTCTTTGGATTTCGTTAATAGACATCTCAACACGTAACCACAGGTGCGCACAGGTCGTAGGTACGCCTAGTTGGGCCGCTATGGCAGTTGGAAGATGAGCCATGGAAGGCTCCAAAATCCTTACTATACACTGTACATTTTTTTAGGTGAAAAATTCGATGTCGTCGGATCCACTCCAGTCTTTGGATTTCGTTAATAGACATCTCAACACATAACCACAGGTGCGCACAGGTCGTAGGTACGCCTAGTTGGGCCGCTGTGGCAGTTGGAAGAAGAGCAATGGAAAGGCTCTAAAATCCTTACTTTTTTTAGGTGAAAAATTCGATGTCGTCGGATCCACTCCAGTCTTTGGATTTCGTTAATAGACATCTCAACACATAACCACAGGTGCGCACAGGTCGTAGGTACGCCTAGTTGGGCCGCTCTGGCAGTTGGAAGATGAGCCATGGAAGGCTCCAAAATCCTTACTATACACTGTACATTTTTTTAGGTGAAAAATTCGATGTCGTCGGATCCACTCCAGTCTTTGGATTTCGTTAATACACATCTCAACACATAACCACAGGTGCGCACAGGTCGTAGGTACGCCTAGTTGGGCCGCTATGGCAGTTGGAAGATGAGCCATGGAAGGCTCCAAAATCCTTACTATACACTGTACATTTTTTTAGGTGAAAAATTCGATGTCGTCGGATCCACTCCAGTCTTTGGATTTCGTTAATAGACATCTCAACACATAACCACAGGTGCGCACAGGTCGTAGGTACGCCTAGTTGGGCCGCTGTGGCAGTTGGAAGAAGAGCCAGGGAAAGGCTCTAAAATCCTTACTATACACTGTACATTTTTTTAGGTGAAAAATTCGATGTCGTCGGATCCACTCCAGTCTTTGGATTTCGTTAATTCACATCTCAACACATAACCACAGGTGCGCACAGGTCGTAGGTACGCCTAGTTGGACCGCTGTGGCAGTTGGAAGAAAAGCCATGGAAATGCTCTAAAATCCTTACTATACACTGTACATTTTTTTAGCTGAAAAATTCGATGTCGTCGGATCCACTCCAGTCTTTGGATTTCGTTAATACACATCTCAACACATAACCACAGGTGCGCACAGGTCGTAGGTACGCCTAGTTGGGCCGCTGTGGCAGTTGGAAGAAGAGCCATGGAAAGGCTCTAAAATCCTTACTTTTTTTAGGTGAAAAATTCGATGTCGTCGGATCCACTCTAGTCTTTGGATTTCGTTAATAGACATCTCAACACATAACCACAGGTGCGCACAGGTCGTAGGTACGCCTAGTTGGGCCGCTATGGCAGTTGGAAGATGAGCCATGGAAGGCTCCAAAATCCTCCACTGTACATTTTTTTAGGTGAAAAATTCGATGTCGTCGGATCCACTCCAGTCTTTGGATTTCGTTAATACACATCTCAACACATAACCACAGGTGCGCACAGGTCGTAGGTACGCCTAGTTGGGCCGCTGTGGCAGTTGGAAGAAGAGCCATGGAAAGGCTCTAAAATCCTTACTATACACTGTACATTTTTTTAGGTGAAAAATTCGATGTCGTCGGATCCACTCCAGTCTTTGGATTTCGTTAATAGACATCTCAACACGTAACCACAGGTGCGCACAGGTCGTAGGTACGCCTAGTTGGGCCGCTATGGCAGTTGGAAGATGAGCCATGGAAGGCTCCAAAATCCTTACTATACACCGTACATTTTTTTAGGTGAAAAGTTCGAGGTCGTCGGATCCACTCCAGTCTTTGGATTACGTTAATACACATCTCAGCACATAACCACAGGTGCGCACAGGTCGTAGGTACGTCTAGTTGGGCCGCTGTGGCAGTTAGAAGATGAGCCATGGAAGGCTCCAAAATCCTTACTATACACTGTACATTTTTTTAGGTGAAAAATTCGATGTCGTCGGATCCACTCCAGTCTTTGGATTTCGTTAATAGACATCTCAACACATAACCACAGGTGCGCACAGGTCGTAGGTACGCCTAGTTGGGCCGCTATGGCAGTTGGAAGATGAGCCATGGAAGGCTCCAAAATCCTTACTATACACTGTACATTTTTTTAGGTGAAAAATTCAAAGTCGTCAGATCCACTCCAGTCTTTGGATTACGCTAATACACATCTCAACACATAACCACAGGTGCGCACAGGTCGTAGGTACGTCTAGTTGGGCCGCTGTGGCAGTTGGAAGAAGAGCCATGGAAAGGCTCTAAAATCCTAACTATACACTGTACATTTTTTTAGGTGAAAAATTCGATGTCGTCGGATCCACTCCAGTCTTTGGATCTCGTTAATACACATCTCAACACATAACCACAGGTGCGCACAGGTCGTAGGTACGCCTAGTTGGGCCGCTGTGGCAGTTGGAAGAAGAGCCATGGAAGGCTCCAAAATCCTTACAATACACTGTACATTTTTTTGGTGAAAAATTCGATGTCGTCGGATCCACTCCAGTCTTTGGATTTCGTTAATAGACATCTCAACACATAACCACAGGTGCGCACAGGTCGTAGGTACGCCTAGTTGGGCCGCTGTGGCAGTTCGAAGAAGAGCCAGGGAAAGGCTCTAAAATCCTTACTATACACTGTACATTTTTTTAGGTGAAAAGTTCGAGGTCGTCGGATCCACTCCAGTCTTTGGATTACGTTAATACACATCTCAGCACATAACCACAGGTGCGCACAGGTCGTAGGTACGTCTATTTGGGCCGCTGTGGCAGTTAGAAGATGAGCCATGGAAGGCTCCAAAATCCTTACTATACACTGTACATTTTTTTAGGTGAAAAATTCGATGTCGTCGGATCCACTCCAGTCTTTGGATTTCGTTAATAGACATCTCAACACATAACCACAGGTGCGCACAGGTCGTAGGTACGCCTAGTTGGGCCGCTGTGGCAGTTGGAAGAAGAGCAATGGAAAGGCTCTAAAATCCTTACTTTTTTTAGGTGAAAAATTCGATGTCGTCGGATCCACTCCAGTCTTTGGATTTCGTTAATAGACATCTCAACACATAACCACAGGTGCGCACAGGTCGTAGGTACGCCTAGTTGGGCCGCTGTGGCAGTTGGAAGATGAGCCATGGAAGGCTCCAAAATCCTTACTATACACTGTACATTTTTTTAGGTGAAAAATTCGATGTCGTCGGATCCACTCCAGTCTTTGGATTTCGTTAATACACATCTCAACACATAACCACAGGTGCGCACAGGTCGTAGGTACGCCTAGTTGGGCCGCTATGGCAGTTGGAAGATGAGCCATGGAAGGCTCCAAAATCCTTACTATACACTGTACATTTTTTTAGGTGAAAAATTCGATGTCGTCGGATCCACTCCAGTCTTTGGATTTCGTTAATACACATCTCAACACATAACCACAGGTGCGCACAGGTCGTAGGTACGCCTAGTTGGGCCGCTGTGGCAGTTGGAAGAAGAGCCATGGAAAGGCTCTAAAATCCTTACTATACACTGTACATTTTTTTAGGTGAAAAATTCGATGTCGTCGGATCCACTCCAGTCTTTGGATTTCGTTAATAGACATCTCAACACATAACCACAGGTGCGCACAGGTCGTAGGTACGCCTAGTTGGGCCGCTGTGGCAGTTGGAAGAAGAGCCAGGGAAAGGCTCTAAAATCCTTACTATACACTGTACATTTTTTTAGGTGAAAAATTCGATGTCGTCGGATCCACTCCAGTCTTTGGATTTCGTTAATTCACATCTCAACACATAACCACAGGTGCGCACAGGTCGTAGGTACGCCTAGTTGGACCGCTGTGGCAGTTGGAAGAAAAGCCATGGAAATGCTCTAAAATCCTTACTATACACTGTACATTTTTTTAGGTGAAAAATTCGATGTCGTCGGATCCACTCCAGTCTTTGGATTTCGTTAATACACATCTCAACACATAACCACAGGTGCGCACAGGTCGTAGGTACGCCTAGTTGGGCCGCTGTGGCAGTTGGAAGAAGAGCCATGGAAAGGCTCTAAAATCCTTACTATACACTGTACATTTTTTTAGGTGAAAAATTCGATGTCGTCGGATCCACTCCAGTCTTTGGATTTCGTTAATACACATCTCAACACATAACCACAGGTGCGCACAGGTCGTAGGTACGCCTAGTTGGGCCGCTGTGGCAGTTGGAAGAAGAGCCATGGAAAGGCTCTAAAATCCTTACTATACACTGTACATTTTTTTAGGTGAAAAATTCGATGTCGTCGGATCCACTCCAGTCTTTGGATTTCGTTAATAGACATCTCAACACGTAACCACAGGTGCGCACAGGTCGTAGGTACGCCTAGTTGGGCCGCTATGGCAGTTGGAAGATGAGCCATGGAAGGCTCCAAAATCTGTACATTTTTTTAGGTGAAAAGTTCGAGGTCGTCGGATCCACTCCAGTCTTTGGATTTCGTTAATACACATCTCAACACATAACCACAGGTGCGCACAGGTCGTAGGTACGCCTAGTTGGGCCGCTGTGGCAGTTGGAAGAAGAGCCATGGAAGGCTCCAAAATCCTTACAATACACTGTACATTTTTTTAGGTGAAAAATTCGATGTCGTCGGATCCGCTCCAGTCTTTGGATTTCGTTAATACACATCTCAACACATAACCACAGGTGCGCACAGGTCGTAGGTACGCCTAGTTGGGCCGCTGTGGCAGTTGGAAGAAGAGCCATGGAAGGCTCCAAAATCCTTACAATACACTGTACATTTTTTTAGGTGAAAAATTCGATGTCGTCGGATCCACTCCAGTCTTTGGATTTCGTTAATAGACATCTCAACACATAACCACAGGTGCGCACAGGTCGTAGGTACGCCTAGTTGGGCCGCTGTGGCAGTTGGAAGAAGAGCCAGGGAAAGGCTCTACAATCCTTACTATACACTGTACATTTTTTTAGGTGAAAAATTCGATGTCGTCGGATCCACTCCAGTCTTTGGATTTCGTTAATACACATCTCAACACATAACTACAGGTGCGCACAGGTCGAAGGTACGCCTAGTTGGGCCGCTGTGGCAGTTGGAAGAAGAGCCATGGAAAGGTTCTAAAATCCTTACTATACACTGTACATTTTTTTAGGTGAAAAATTCGATGTCGTCGGATCCACTCCAGTCTTTGGATCTCGTTAATACACATCTCAACACATAACCACAGGTGCGCACAGGTCGTAGGTACGCCTAGTTGGGCCGCTGTGGCAGTTGGAAGAAGAGCCATGGAAAGGCTCTAAAATCCTTACTATACACTGTACATTTTTTTAGGTGAAAAATTCGATGTCGTCGGATCCACTCCAGTCTTTGGATTTCGTTAATAGACATCTCAACACATAACCACAGGTGCGCACAGGTCGTAGGTACGTCTAGTTGGGCCGCTGTGGCAGTTGGAAGAAGAGCCATGGAAAGGCTCTAAAATCCTAACTATACACTGTACATTTTTTTAGGTGAAAAATTCGATGTCGTCGGATCCACTCCAGTCTTTGGATCTCGTTAATACACATCTCAACACATAACCACAGGTGCGCACAGGTCGTAGGTACGCCTAGTTGGGCCGCTGTGGCAGTTGGAAGAAGAGCCATGGAAGGCTCCAAAATCCTTACAATACACTGTACATTTTTTTAGGTGAAAAATTCGATGTCGTCGGATCCACTCCAGTCTTTGGCTTTCGTTAATAGACATCTCAACACATAACCACAGGTGCGCACAGGTCGTAGGTACGCCTAGTTGGGCCGCTGTGGCAGTTGGAAGAAGAGCCAGGGAAAGGCTCTAAAATCCTTACTATACACTGTACATTTTTTTAGGTGAAAAGTTCGAGGTCGTCGGATCCACTCCAGTCTTTGGATTACGTTAATACACATCTCAGCACATAACCACAGGTGCGCACAGGTCGTAGGTACGTCTATTTGGGCCGCTGTGGCAGTTAGAAGATGAGCCATGGAAGGCTCCAAAATCCTTACTATACACTGTACATTTTTTTAGGTGAAAAATTCGATGTCGTCGGATCCACTCCAGTCTTTGGATTTCGTTAATAGACATCTCAACACATAACCACAGGTGCGCACAGGTCGTAGGTACGCCTAGTTGGGCCGCTGTGGCAGTTGGAAGAAGAGCAATCGGAAAGGCTCCTAAAATCCTTACTTTTTTTAGGTGAAAAATTCGATGTCGTCGGATCCACTCCAGTCTTTGGATTTCGTTAATAGACATCTCAACACATAACCACAGGTGCGCACAGGGTCGTAGGTACGCCTAGTTCGGCCGCTGTTGCAGGTGGAAGAAGAGCCCATGGAAGGCTCCAAAATCCTTACTATACACTGTACATTTTTTTAGGTGAAAAATTCGATGTCGTCGGATCCACTCCAGTCTTTGGATTTCGTTAATACACATCTCAACACATAACCACAGGTGCGCACAGGTCGTAGGTACGCCTAGTTGGGCCGCTGTGGCAGTTGGAAGAAGAGCCATGGAAAGGCTCTAAAATCCTTACTATACACTGTACATTTTTTTAGGTGAAAAATTCGATGTCGTCGGATCCACTCCAGTCTTTGGATTTCGTTAATAGACATCTCAACACATAACCACAGGTGCGCACAGGTCGTAGGTACGCCTAGTTGGGCCGCTGTGGCAGTTGGAAGAAGAGCCAGGGAAAGGCTCTAAAATCCTTACTATACACTGTACATTTTTTTAGGTGAAAAATTCGATGTCGTCGGATCCACTCCAGTCTTTGGATTTCGTTAATTCACATCTCAACACATAACCACAGGTGCGCACAGGTCGTAGGTACGCCTAGTTGGACCGCTGTGGCAGTTGGAAGAAAAGCCATGGAAATGCTCTAAAATCCTTACTATACACTGTACATTTTTTTAGGTGATAAATTCGATGTCGTCGGATCCACTCCAGTCTTTGGATTTCGTTAATACACATCTCAACACATAACCACAGGTGCGCACAGGTCGTAGGTACGCCTAGTTGGGCCGCTGTGGCAGTTGGAAGAAGAGCCATGGAAAGGCTCTAAAATCCTTACTATACACTGTACATTTTTTTAGGTGAAAAATTCGATGTCGTCGGATCCACTCCAGTCTTTGGATTTTCGTTAATACACATCTCAACACATAACCACAGGTGCGCACAGGTCGTAGGTACGCCTAGTTGGGCCGCTGTGGCAGTTGGAAGAAGAGCCATGGAAAGGCTCTAAAATCCTTACTATACACTGTACATTTTTTTAGGTGAAAAATTCGATGTCGTCGGATCCACTCCAGTCTTTGGATTTCGTTAATAGACATCTCAACACGTAACCACAGGTGCGCACATGTCGTAGGTACGCCTAGTTGGGCCGCTATGGCAGTTGGAAGATGAGCCATGGAAGGCTTCAAAATCCTTACTATACACCGTACATTTTTTTAGGTGAAAAGTTCGAGGTCGTCGGATCCACTCCAGTCTTTGGATTACGTTAATACACATCTCAGCACATAACCACAGGTGCGCACAGGTCGTAGGTACGTCTAGTTGGGCCGCTGTGGCAGTTAGAAGATGAGCCATGGAAGGCTCCAAAATCCTTACTATACACTGTACATTTTTTTAGGTGAAAAATTCGATGTCGTCGGATCCACTCCAGTCTTTGGATTTCGTTAATAGACATCTCAACACATAACCACAGGTGCGCACAGGTCGTAGGTACGCCTAGTTGGGCCGCTATGGCAGTTGGAAGATGAGCCATGGAAGGCTCCAAAATCCTTACTATACACTGTACATTTTTTTAGGTGAAAAATTCAAAGTCGTCAGATCCACTCCAGTCTTTGGATTACGCTAATACACATCTCAACACATAACCACAGGTGCGCACAGGTCGTAGGTACGTCTAGTTGGGCCGCTGTGGCAGTTGGAAGATGAGCCATGGAAGGCTCCAAAATCCTTACAATACACTGTACATTTTTTTAGGTGAAAAATTCGATGTCGTCGGATCCACTCCAGTCTTTGGATTTCGTTAATACACATCTCAACACATAACCACAGGTGCGCACAGGTCGTAGGTACGCCTAGTTGGGCCGCTGTGGCAGTTGGAAGAAGAGCCATGGAAGGCTCCAAAATCCTTACAATACACTGTGAAAAATTCGATGTCGTCGGATCCACTCCAGTCTTTGGATTTCGTTAATAGACATCTCAACACATAACCACAGGTGCGCACAGGTCGTAGGTACGCCTAGTTGGGCCGCTGTGGCAGTTGGAAGAAGAGCCAGGGAAAGGCTCTACAATCCTTACTATACACTGTACATTTTTTTAGGTGAAAAATTCGATGTCGTCGGATCCACTCCAGTCTTTGGATTTCGTTAATACACATCTCAACACATAACTACAGGTGCGCACAGGTCGAAGGTACGCCTAGTTGGGCCGCTGTGGCAGTTGGAAGAAGAGCCATGGAAAGGTTCTAAAATCCTTACTATACACTGTACATTTTTTTAGGTGAAAAATTCGATGTCGTCGGATCCACTCCAGTCTTTGGATCTCGTTAATACACATCTCAACACATAACCACAGGTGCGCACAGGTCGTAGGTACGCCTAGTTGGGCCGCTGTGGCAGTTGGAAGAAGAGCCATGGAAAGGCTCTAAAATCCTTACTATACACTGTACATTTTTTTAGGTGAAAAATTCGATGTCGTCGGATCCACTCCAGTCTTTGGATTTCGTTAATAGACATCTCAACACATAACCACAGGTGCGCACAGGTCGTAGGTACGCCTAGTTGGGCCGCTGTGGCAGTTGGAAGATGAGCCATGGAAGGCTCCAAAATCCTTACTATACACTGTACATTTTTTTAGGTGAAAAATTCAAAGTCGTCGGATCCACTCCAGTCTTTGGATTACGCTAATACACATCTCAACACATAACCACAGGTGCGCACAGGTCGTAGGTACGTCTAGTTGGGCCGCTGTGGCAGTTGGAAGATGAGCCATGGAAGGCTCCAAAATCCTTACAATACACTGTACATTTTTTTAGGTGAAAAATTCGATGTCGTCGGATCCACTCCAGTCTTTGGATTTCGTTAATACACATCTCAACACATAACCACAGGTGCGCACAGGTCGTAGGTACGCCTAGTTGAGCCGCTGTGGCAGTTGGAAGAAGAGCCATGGAAAGGCTCTAAAATCCTTACTATACACTGTACATTTTTTTAGGTGAAAAATTCGATGTCGTCGGATCCACTCCAGTCTTTGGATCTCGTTAATACACATCTCAACACATAACCACAGGTGCGCACAGGTCGTAGGTACGCCTAGTTGGGCCGCTGTGGCAGTTGGAAGAAGAGCAATGGAAAGGCTCTAAAATCCTTACTTTTTTTAGGTGAAAAATTCGATGTCGTCGGATCCACTCCAGTCTTTGGATTTCGTTAATAGACATCTCAACACATAACCACAGGTGCGCACAGGTCGTAGGTACGCCTAGTTGGGCCGCTGTGGCAGTTGGAAGATGAGCCATGGAAGGCTCCAAAATCCTTACTATACACTGTACATTTTTTTAGGTGAAAAATTCGATGTCGTCGGATCCACTCCAGTCTTTGGATTTCGTTAATACACATCTCAACACATAACCACAGGTGCGCACAGGTCGTAGGTACGCCTAGTTGGGCCGCTGTGGCAGTTGGAAGAAGAGCCATGGAAAGGCTCTAAAATCCTTACTATACACTGTACATTTTTTTAGGTGAAAAATTCGATGTCGTCGGATCCACTCCAGTCTTTGGATTTCGTTAATAGACATCTCAACACATAACCACAGGTGCGCACAGGTCGTAGGTACGCCTAGTTGGGCCGCTGTGGCAGTTGGAAGAAGAGCCAGGGAAAGGCTCTAAAATCCTTACTATACACTGTACATTTTTTTAGGTGAAAAATTCGATGTCGTCGGATCCACTCCAGTCTTTGGATTTCGTTAATTCACATCTCAACACATAACCACAGGTGCGCACAGGTCGTAGGTACGCCTAGTTGGACCGCTGTGGCAGTTGGAAGAAAAGCCATGGAAATGCTCTAAAATCCTTACTATACACTGTACATTTTTTTAGGTGATAAATTCGATGTCGTCGGATCCACTCCAGTCTTTGGATTTCGTTAATACACATCTCAACACATAACCACAGGTGCGCACAGGTCGTAGGTACGCCTAGTTGGGCCGCTGTGGCAGTTGGAAGAAGAGCCATGGAAAGGCTCTAAAATCCTTACTATACACTGTACATTTTTTTAGGTGAAAAATTCGATGTCGTCGGATCCACTCCAGTCTTTGGATTTCGTTAATACACATCTCAACACATAACCACAGGTGCGCACAGGTCGTAGGTACGCCTAGTTGGGCCGCTGTGGCAGTTGGAAGAAGAGCCATGGAAAGGCTCTAAAATCCTTACTATACACTGTACATTTTTTTAGGTGAAAAATTCGATGTCGTCGGATCCACTCCAGTCTTTGGATTTCGTTAATAGACATCTCAACACGTAACCACAGGTGCGCACAGGTCGTAGGTACGCCTAGTTGGGCCGCTATGGCAGTTGGAAGATGAGCCATGGAAGGCTTCAAAATCCTTACTATACACCGTACATTTTTTTAGGTGAAAAGTTCGAGGTCGTCGGATCCACTCCAGTCTTTGGATTACGTTAATACACATCTCAGCACATAACCACAGGTGCGCACAGGTCGTAGGTACGTCTAGTTGGGCCGCTGTGGCAGTTAGAAGATGAGCCATGGAAGGCTCCAAAATCCTTACTATACACTGTACATTTTTTTAGGTGAAAAATTCGATGTCGTCGGATCCACTCCAGTCTTTGGATTTCGTTAATAGACATCTCAACACATAACCACAGGTGCGCACAGGTCGTAGGTACGCCTAGTTGGGCCGCTATGGCAGTTGGAAGATGAGCCATGGAAGGCTCCAAAATCCTTACTATACACTGTACATTTTTTTAGGTGAAAAATTCAAAGTCGTCAGATCCACTCCAGTCTTTGGATTACGCTAATACACATCTCAACACATAACCACAGGTGCGCACAGGTCGTAGGTACGTCTAGTTGGGCCGCTGTGGCAGTTGGAAGATGAGCCATGGAAGGCTCCAAAATCCTTACAATACACTGTACATTTTTTTAGGTGAAAAATTCGATGTCGTCGGATCCACTCCAGTCTTTGGATTTCGTTAATACACATCTCAACACATAACCACAGGTGCGCACAGGTCGTAGGTACGCCTAGTTGGGCCGCTGTGGCAGTTGGAAGAAGAGCCATGGAAGGCTCCAAAATCCTTACAATACACTGTACATTTTTTTAGGTGAAAAATTCGATGTCGTCGGATCCACTCCAGTCTTTGGATTTCGTTAATAGACATCTCAACACATAACCACAGGTGCGCACAGGTCGTAGGTACGCCTAGTTGGGCCGCTGTGGCAGTTGGAAGAAGAGCCAGGGAAAGGCTCTACAATCCTTACTATACACTGTACATTTTTTTAGGTGAAAAATTCGATGTCGTCGGATCCACTCCAGTCTTTGGATTTCGTTAATACACATCTCAACACATAACTACAGGTGCGCACAGGTCGAAGGTACGCCTAGTTGGGCCGCTGTGGCAGTTGGAAGAAGAGCCATGGAAAGGTTCTAAAATCCTTACTATACACTGTACATTTTTTTAGGTGAAAAATTCGATGTCGTCGGATCCACTCCAGTCTTTGGATCTCGTTAATACACATCTCAACACATAACCACAGGTGCGCACAGGTCGTAGGTACGCCTAGTTGGGCCGCTGTGGCAGTTGGAAGAAGAGCCATGGAAAGGCTCTAAAATCCTTACTATACACTGTACATTTTTTTAGGTGAAAAATTCGATGTCGTCGGATCCACTCCAGTCTTTGGATTTCGTTAATAGACATCTCAACACATAACCACAGGTGCGCACAGGTCGTAGGTACGCCTAGTTGGGCCGCTGTGGCAGTTGGAAGATGAGCCATGGAAGGCTCCAAAATCCTTACTATACACTGTACATTTTTTTAGGTGAAAAATTCAAAGTCGTCGGATCCACTCCAGTCTTTGGATTACGCTAATACACATCTCAACACATAACCACAGGTGCGCACAGGTCGTAGGTACGTCTAGTTGGGCCGCTGTGGCAGTTGGAAGATGAGCCATGGAAGGCTCCAAAATCCTTACAATACACTGTACATTTTTTTAGGTGAAAAATTCGATGTCGTCGGATCCACTCCAGTCTTTGGATTTCGTTAATACACATCTCAACACATAACCACAGGTGCGCACAGGTCGTAGGTACGCCTAGTTGAGCCGCTGTGGCAGTTGGAAGAAGAGCCATGGAAAGGCTCTAAAATCCTTACTATACACTGTACATTTTTTTAGGTGAAAAATTCGATGTCGTCGGATCCACTCCAGTCTTTGGATTTCGTTAATACACATCTCAACACATAACCACAGGTGCGCACAGGTCGTAGGTACGCCTAGTTGGGCCGCTGTGGCAGTTGGAAGAAGAGCCATGGAAAGGCTCTAAAATCCTTACTATACACTGTAAATTTTTTTAGGTGAAAAATTCGATGTCGTCGGATCCACTCCAGTCTTTGGATTTCGTTAATAGACATCTCAACACAAAACCACATGTGCGCACAGGTCGTAGGTACGCCTAGTTGGGCCGCTGTGGCAGCTGGAAGAAGAGCAATGGAAAGGCTCTAAAATCCTTACTTTTTTTAAGTGAAAAATTCGATGTCGTCGGATCCACTCCAGTCTTTGGATTTCGTTAATTCACATCTCAACACATAACCACAGGTGCGCACAGGTCGTAGGTACGCCTAGTTGGACCGCTGTGGCAGTTGGAAGAAAAGCCATGGAAATGCTCTAAAATCCTTACTATACACTGTACATTTTTTTAGGTGAAAAATTCGATGTCGTCGGATCCACTCCAGTCTTTGGATTTCGTTAATACACATCTCAACACATAACCACAGGTGCGCACAGGTCGTAGGTACGCCTAGTTGGGCCGCTGTGGCAGTTGGAAGAAGAGCCATGGAAAGGCTCTAAAATCCTTACTATACACTGTACATTTTTTTAGGTGAAAAATTCGATGTCGTCGGATCCACTCCAGTCTTTGGATTTCGTTAATACACATCTCAACACATAACCACAGGTGCGCACAGGTCGTAGGTACGCCTAGTTGGGCCGCTGTGGCAGTTGGAAGAAGAGCCATGGAAAGGCTCTAAAATCCTTACTATACACTGTACATTTTTTTAGGTGAAAAATTCGATGTCGTCGGATCCACTCCAGTCTTTGGATTTCGTTAATAGACATCTCAACACGTAACCACAGGTGCGCACAGGTCGTAGGTACGCCTAGTTGGGCCGCTATGGCAGTTGGAAGATGAGCCATGGAAGGCTCCAAAATCCTTACTATACACCGTACATTTTTTTAGCTGAAAAGTTCGAGGTCGTCGGATCCACTCCAGTCTTTGGATTACGTTAATACACATCTCAGCACATAACCACAGGTGCGCACAGGTCGTAGGTACGTCTAGTTGGGCCGCTGTGGCAGTTAGAAGATGAGCCATGGAAGGCTCCAAAATCCTTACTATACACTGTACATTTTTTTAGGTGAAAAATTCGATGTCGTCGGATCCACTCCAGTCTTTGGATTTCGTTAATAGACATCTCAACACATAACCACAGGTGCGCACAGGTCGTAGGTACGCCTAGTTGGGCCGCTATGGCAGTTGGAAGATGAGCCATGGAAGGCTCCAAAATCCTTACTATACACTGTACATTTTTTTAGGTGAAAAATTCAAAGTCGTCAGATCCACTCCAGTCTTTGGATTACGCTAATACACATCTCAACACATAACCACAGGTGCGCACAGGTCGTAGGTACGTCTAGTTGGGCCGCTGTGGCAGTTGGAAGATGAGCCATGGAAGGCTCCAAAATCCTTACAATACACTGTACATTTTTTTAGGTGAAAAATTCGATGTCGTCGGATCCACTCCAGTCTTTGGATTTCGTTAATAGACATCTCAACACATAACCACAGGTGCGCACAGGTCGTAGGTACGCCTAGTTGGGCCGCTGTGGCAGTTGGAAGAAGAGCCATGGAAGGCTCCAAAATCCTTACAATACACTGTACATTTTTTTAGGTGAAAAATTCGATGTCGTCGGATCCACTCCAGTCTTTGGATTTCGTTAATAGACATCTCAACACATAACCACAGGTGCGCACAGGTCGTAGGTACGCCTAGTTGGGCCGCTGTGGCAGTTGGAAGAAGAGCCAGGGAAAGGCTCTACAATCCTTACTATACACTGTACATTTTTTTAGGTGAAAAATTCGATGTCGTCGGATCCACTCCAGTCTTTGGATTTCGTTAATACACATCTCAACACATAACTACAGGTGCGCACAGGTCGTAGGTACGCCTAGTTGGGCCGCTGTGGCAGTTGGAAGAAGAGCCATGGAAAGGCTCTAAAATCCTTACTATACACTGTACATTTTTTTAGGTGAAAATTTTCGATGTCGTCGGATCCACTCCAGTCTTTGGATCTCGTTAATACACATCTCAACACATAACCACAGGTGCGCACAGTTCGTAGGTACGCCTAGTTGGGCCGCTGTGGCAGTTGGAAGAAGAGCCATGGAAAGGCTCTAAAATCCTTACTATACACTGTACATTTTTTTAGGTGAAAAATTCGATGTCGTCGGATCCACTCCAGTCTTTGGATTTCGTTACTACACATCTCAACACATAACCACAGGTGCGCACAGGTCGTAGGTACGTCTAGTTGGGCCGCTGTGGCAGTTGGAAGATGAGCCATGGAAGGCTCCAAAATCCTTACAATACACTGTACATTTTTTTAGGTGAAAAATTCGATGTCGTCGGATCCACTCCAGTCTTTGGATTTCATTAATACACATCTCAACACATAACCACAGGTGCGCACAGGTCGTAGGTACGCCTAGTTGAGCCGCTGTGGCAGTTGGAAGAAGAGCCATGGAAAGGCTCTAAAATCCTTACTTTTTTTAGGTGAAAAATTCGATGTCGTCGGATCCACTCCAGTCTTTGGATTTCGTTAATTCACATCTCAACACATAACCACAGGTGCGCACAGGTCGTAGGTACGCCTAGTTGGACCGCTGTGGCAGTTGGAAGAAAAGCCATGGAAATGCTCTAAAATCCTTACTATACACTGTACATTTTTTTAGGTGAAAAATTCGATGTCGTCGGATCCACTCCAGTGTTTGGATTTCGTTAATACACATCTCAACACATAACCACAGGTGCGCACAGGTCGTAGGTACGCCTAGTTGGGCCGCTGTGGCAGTTGGAAGAAGAGCCATGGAAAGGCTCTAAAATCCTTACTATACACTGTACATTTTTTTAGGTGAAAAATTCGATGTCGTCGGATCCACTCCAGTCTTTGGATTTCGTTAATAGACATCTCAACACGTAACCACAGGTGCGCACAGGTCGTAGGTACGCCTAGTTGGGCCGCTATGGCAGTTGGAAGATGAGCCATGGAAGGCTCCAAAATCCTTACTATACACCGTACATTTTTTTAGGTGAAAAGTTCGAGGTCGTCGGATCCACTCCAGTCTTTGGATTTCGTTAATACACATCTCAGCACATAACCACAGGTGCGCACAGGTCGTAGGTACGCCTAGTTGGGCCGCTGTGGCAGTTAGAAGATGAGCCATGGAAGGCTCCAAAATCCTTACTATACACTGTAAATTTTTTTAGGTGAAAAATTCGATGTCGTCGGATCCACTCCAGTCTTTGGATTTCGTTAATAGACATCTCAACACATAACCACAGGTGCGCACAGGTCGTAGGTACGCCTAGTTGGGCCGCTATGGCAGTTGGAAGATGAGCCATGGAAGGCTCCAAAATCCTTACTATACACTGTACATTTTTTTAGGTGAAAAATTCAAAGTCGTCAGATCCACTCCAGTCTTTGGATTACGCTAATACACATCTCAACACATAACCACAGGTGCGCACAGGTCGTAGGTACGTCTAGTTGGGCCGCTGTGGCAGTTGGAAGATGAGCCATGGAAGGCTCCAAAATCCTTACAATACACTGTACATTTTTTTAGGTGAAAAATTCGATGTCGTCGGATCCACTCCAGTCTTTGGATTTCGTTAATACACATCTCAACACATAACCACAGGTGCGCACAGGTCGTAGGTACGCCTAGTTGGGCCGCTGTGGCAGTTGGAAGAAGAGCCATGGAAGGCTCCAAAATCCTTACAATACACTGTACATTTTTTTAGGTGAAAAATTCGATGTCGTCGGATCCACTCCAGTCTTCGGATTTCGTTAATAGACATCTCAACACATAACCACAGGTGCGCACAGGTCGTAGGTACGCCTAGTTGGGCCGCTGTGGCAGTTGGAAGAAGAGCCAGGGAAAGGCTCTACAATCCTTACTATACACTGTACATTTTTTTAGGTGAAAAATTCGATGTCGTCGGATCCACTCCAGTCTTTGGATTTCGTTAATAGACATCTCAACACATAAACACAGGTGCGCACAGGTCGTAGGTACGCCTAGTTGGGCCGCTGTGGCAGTTGGAAGAAGAGCCATGGAAAGGCTCTAAAATCCTTACTATACACTGTACATTTTTTTAGGTGAAAAATTCGATGTCGTCGGATCCACTCCAGTCTTTGGATCTCGTTAATACACATCTCAACACATAACCACAGGTGCGCACAGGTCGTAGGTACGCCTAGTTGGGCCGCTGTGGCAGTTGGAAGAAGAGCCATGGAAAGGCTCTAAAATCCTTACTATACACTGTACATTTTTTTAGGTGAAAAATTCGATGTCGTCGGATCCACTCCAGTCTTTGGATTTCGTTAATAGACATCTCAACACATAACCACAGGTGCGCACAGGTCGTAGGTACGCCTAGTTGGGCCGCTGTGGCAGTTGGAAGAAGAGCCAGGGAAAGGCTCTACAATCCTTACTATACACTGTACATTTTTTTAGGTGAAAAATTCGATGTCGTCGGATCCACTCCAGTCTTTGGATTTCGTTAATACACATCTCAACACATAACTACAGGTGCGCACAGGTCGTAGGTACGCCTAGTTGGGCCGCTGTGGCAGTTGGAAGAAGAGCCATGGAAAGGCTCTAAAATCCTTACTATACACTGTACATTTTTTTAGGTGAAAAATTCGATGTCGTCGGATCCACTCCAGTCTTTGGATTTCGTTAATAGACATCTCAACACATAACCACAGGTGCGCACAGGTCGTAGGTACGCCTAGTTGGGCCGCTGTGGCAGTTGGAAGATGAGCCATGGAAGGCTCCAAAATCCTTACTATACACTGTACATTTTTTTAGGTGAAAAATTCAAAGTCGTCGGATCCACTCCAGTCTTTGGATTACGCTAATACACATCTCAACACATAACCACAGGTGCGCACAGGTCGTAGGTACGTCTAGTTGGGCCGCTGTGGCAGTTGGAAGATGAGCCATGGAAGGCTCCAAAATCCTTACAATACACTGTACATTTTTTTAGGTGAAAAATTCGATGTCGTCGGATCCACTCCAGTCTTTGGATTTCGTTAATACACATCTCAACACATAACCACAGGTGCGCACAGGTCGTAGGTACGCCTAGTTGAGCCGCTGTGGCAGTTGGAAGAAGAGCCATGGAAAGGCTCTAAAATCCTTACTATACACTGTACATTTTTTTAGGTGAAAAATTCGATGTCGTCGGATCCACTCCAGTCTTTGGATTTCGTTAATACACATCTCAACACATAACCACAGGTGCGCACAGGTCGTAGGTACGCCTAGTTGGGCCGCTATGGCAGTTGGAAGAAGAGCCAGGGAAAGGCTCTAAAATCCTTACTATACACTGTACATTTTTTTAGGTGAAAAATTCGATGTCGTCGGATCCACTCCAGTCTTTGGATTTCGTTAATAGACATCTCAACACGTAACCACAGGTGCGCACAGGTCGTAGGTACGCCTAGTTGGCCGCTATGGCAGTTGGAAGATGAGCCATGGAAGGCTCCAAAATCCTTACTATACACCGTACATTTTTTTAAGGTGAAAAGTTCGAGGTCGTCGGATCCACTCCAGTCTTTGGATTACGTTAATACACATCTCAACACATAACCACAGGTGCGCACAGGTCGTAGGTACGTCTAGTTGGGCCGCTGTGGCAGTTAGAAGATGAGCCATGGAAGGCTCCAAAATCCTTACTATACACTGTACATTTTTTTAGGTGAAAAATTCGATGTCGTCGGATCCACTCCAGTCTTTGGATTTCGTTAATAGACATCTCAACACATAACCACAGGTGCGCACAGGTCGTAGGTACGCCTAGTTGGGCCGCTATGGCAGTTGGAAGATGAGCCATGGAAGGCTCCAAAATCCTTCCTATACACTGTACATTTTTTTAGGTGAAAAATTCAAAGTCGTCAGATCCACTCCAGTCTTTGGATTACGCTAATACACATCTCAACACATAACCACAGGTGCGCACAGGTCGTAGGTACGTCTAGTTGGGCCGCTGTGGCAGTTGGAAGATGAGCCATGGAAGGCTCCAAAATCCTTACAATACACTGTACATTTTTTTAGGTGAAAAATTCGATCTCGTCGGATCCACTCCAGTCTTTGGATTTCGTTAATACACATCTCAACACATAACCACAGGTGCGCACAGGTCGTAGGTACGCCTAGTTGGGCCGCTGTGGCAGTTGGAAGAAGAGCCATGGAAAGGCTCTAAAATCCTTACTATACACTGTACATTTTTTTAGGTGAAAAATTCGATGCCGTCGGATCCACTCCAGTCTTTGGATTTCGTTAATACACATCTCAACACATAACCACAGGTGCGCACAGGTCGTAGGTACGCCTAGTTGGGCCGCTGTGGCAGTTGGAAGAAGAGCCATGGAAAGGCTCTAAAAGCCTTACTATACACTGTACATTTTTTTAGGTGAAAAATTCGATGTCGTCGGATCCACTCCAGTCTTTGGATTTCGTTAATAGACATCTCAACACACAACCACAGCTGCGCACAGGTCGTAGGTACGCCTAGTTGGGCCGCTGTGGCAGTTGGAAGAAGAGCCATGGAAAGGCTCTAAAATCCTTATTATACACTGTACATTTTTTTAGGTGAAAAATTCGATGTCGTCGGATCCACTCCAGTCTTTGGATTTCGTTAATACACATCTCAACACATAACCACAGGTGCGCACAGGTCGTAGGTACGCCTAGTTGGGCCGCTGTGGCAGTTGGAAGAAGAGCCATGGAAAGGCTCTAAAATCCTTACTATACACTGTACATTTTTTTAGGTGAAAAATTCGATGTCGTCGGATCCACTCCAGTCTTTGGATTTCGTTAATAGACATCTCAACACATAACCACAGGTGCGCACAGGTCGTAGGTACGCCTAGTTGGGCCGCTGTGGCAGTTGGAAGAAGAGCCAGGGAAAGGCTCTAAAATCCTTACTATACACTGTACATTTTTTTAGGTGAAAAATTCGATGTCGTCGGATCCACTCCAGTCTTTGGATTTCGTTAATTCACATCTCAACACATAACCACAGGTGCGCACAGGTCGTAGGTACGCCTAGTTGGACCGCTGTGGCAGTTGGAAGAAGAGCCATGGAAAGGCTCTAAAATCCTTACTATACACTGTACATTTTTTTAGGTGAAAAATTCGATGTCGTCGGATCCACTCCAGTCTTTGGATTTCGTTAATACACATCTCAACACATAACCACAGGTGCGCACAGGTCGTAGGTACGCCTAGTTGGGCCGCTGTGGCAGTTGGAAGAAGAGCCATGGAAAGGCTCTAAAATCCTTACTATACACTGTACATTTTTTTAGGTGAAAAATTCGATGTCGTCGGATCCACTCCAGTCTTTGGATTTCGTTAATAGACATCTCAACACGTAACCACAGGTGCGCACAGGTCGTAGGTACGCCTAGTTGGGCCGCTATGGCAGTTGGAAGATGAGCCATGGAAGGCTCCAAAATCCTTACTATACACTGTACATTTTTTTAGGTGAAAAATTCAAAGTCGTCAGATCCACTCCAGTCTTTGGATTACGCTAATACACATCTCAACACATAACCACAGGTGCGCACAGGTCGTAGGTACGTCTAGTTGGGCCGCTGTGGCAGTTGGAAGATGAGCCATGGAAGGCTCCAAAATCCTTACAATACACTGTACATTTTTTTAGGTGAAAAATTCGATGTCGTCGGATCCACTCCAGTCTTTGGATTTCGTTAATATACATCTCAACACATAACCACAGGTGCGCACAGGTCGTAGGTACGCCTAGTTGGGCCGCTGTGGCAGTTGGAAGAAGAGCCATGGAAGGCTCCAAAATCCTTACAATACACTGTACATTTTTTTAGGTGAAAAATTCGATGTCGTCGGATCCACTCCAGTCTTTGGATTTCGTTAATAGACATCTCAACACATAACCACAGGTGCGCACAGGTCGTAGGTACGCCTAGTTGGGCCGCTGTGGCAGTTGGAAGAAGAGCCAGGGAAAGGCTCTACAATCCTTACTATACACTGTACATTTTTTTAGGTGAAAAATTCGATGTCGTCGGATCCACTCCAGTCTTTGGATTTCGTTAATACACATCTCAACACATAACTACAGGTGCGCACAGGTCGTAGGTACGCCTAGTTGGGCCGCTGTGGCAGTTGGAAGAAGAGCCATGGAAAGGCTCTAAAATCCTTACTATACACTGTACATTTTTTTAGGTGAAAAATTCGATGTCGTCGGATCCACTCCAGTCTTTGGATCTCGTTAATACACATCTCAACACATAACCACAGGTGCGCACAGGTCGTAGGTACGCCTAGTTGGGCCGCTGTGGCAGTTGGAAGAAGAGCCATGGAAAGGCTCTAAAATCCTTACTATACACTGTACATTTTTTTAGGTGAAAAATTCGATGTCGTCGGATCCACTCCAGTCTTTGGATTTCGTTAATAGACATCTCAACACATAACCACAGGTGCGCACAGGTCGTAGGTACGCCTAGTTGGGCCGCTGTGGCAGTTGGAAGAAGAGCCAGGGAAAGGATCTACAATCCTTACTATACACTGTACATTTTTTTAGGTGAAAAATTCGATGTCGTCGGATCCACTCCAGTCTTTGGATTTCGTTAATACACATCTCAACACATAACTACAGGTGCGCACAGGTCGTAGGTACGCCTAGTTGGGCCGCTGTGGCAGTTGGAAGAAGAGCCATGGAAAGGCTCTAAAATCCTTACTATACACTGTACATTTTTTTAGGTGAAAAATTCGATGTCGTCGGATCCACTCCAGTCTTTGGATCTCGTTAATACACATCTCAACACATAACCACAGGTGCGCACAGGTCGTAGGTACGCCTAGTTGGGCCGCTGTGGCAGTTGGAAGAAGAGCCATGGAAAGGCTCTAAAATCCTTACTATACACTGTACATTTTTTTAGGTGAAATATTCGATGTCGTCGGATCCACTCCAGTCTTTGGATTTCGTTAATAGACATCTCAACACATAACCACAGGTGCGCACAGGTCGTAGGTACGCCTAGTTGGGCCGCTGTGGCAGTTGGAAGATGAGCCATGGAAGGCTCCAAAATCCTTACTATACACTGTACATTTTTTTAGGTGAAAAATTCAAAGTCGTCGGATCCACTCCAGTCTTTGGATTACGCTAATACACATCTCAACACATAACCACAGGTGCGCACAGGTCGTAGGTACGTCTAGTTGGGCCGCTGTGGCAGTTGGAAGATGAGCCATGGAAGGCTCCAAAATCCTTACAATACACTGTACATTTTTTTAGGTGAAAAATTCGATGTCGTCGGATCCACTCCAGTCTTTGGATTTCGTTAATACACATCTCAACACATAACCACAGGTGCCCACAGGTCGTAGGTACGCCTAGTTGAGCCGCTGTGGCAGTTGGAAGAAGAGCCATGGAAAGGCTCTAAAATCCTTACTATACACTGTACATTTTTTTAGGTGAAAAATTCGATGTCGTCGGATCCACTCCAGTCTTTGGATTTCGTTAATACACATCTCAACACATAACCACAGGTGCGCACAGGTCGTAGGTACGCCTAGTTGGGCCGCTATGGCAGTTGGAAGAAGAGCCAGGGAAAGGCTCTAAAATCCTTACTATACACTGTACATTTTTTTAGGTGAAAAATTCGATGTCGTCGGATCCACTCCAGTCTTTGGATTTCGTTAATTCACATCTCAACACATAACCACAGGTGCGCACAGGTCGTAGGTACGCCTAGTTGGGCCGCTGTGGCAGTTGGAAGAAGAGCCATGGAAAGGATTTAAAATCCTTACTATACACTGTACATTTTTTTAGGTGAAAAATTCGATGTCGTCGGATCCACTCCAGTCTTTGGATTTCGTTAATAGACATCTCAACACGTAACCACAGGTGCGCACAGGTCGTAGGTACGCCTAGTTGGCCGCTATGGCAGTTGGAAGATGAGCCATGGAAGGCTCCAAAATCCTTACTATACACCGTACATTTTTTTAGGTGAAAAGTTCGAGGTCGTCGGATCCACTCCAGTCTTTGGATTACGTTAATACACATCTCAACACATAACCACAGGTGCGCACAGGTCGTAGGTACGTCTAGTTGGGCCGCTGTGGCAGTTAGAAGATGAGCCATGGAAGGCTCCAAAATCCTTACTATACACTGTACATTTTTTTAGGTGAAAAATTCGATGTCGTCGGATCCACTCCAGTCTTTGGATTTCGTTAATAGACATCTCAACACATAACCACAGGTGCGCACAGGTCGTAGGTACGCCTAGTTGGGCCGCTATGGCAGTTGGAAGATGAGCCATGGAAGGCTCCAAAATCCTTACTATACACTGTACATTTTTTTAGGTGAAAAATTCAAAGTCGTCAGATCCACTCCAGTCTTTGGATTACGCTAATACACATCTCAACACATAACCACAGGTGCGCACAGGTCGTAGGTACGTCTAGTTGGGCCGCTGTGGCAGTTGGAAGATGAGCCATGGAAGGCTCCAAAATCCTTACAATACACTGTACATTTTTTTAGGTGAAAAATTCGATCTCGTCGGATCCACTCCAGTCTTTGGATTTCGTTAATACACATCTCAACACATAACCACAGGTGCGCACAGGTCGTAGGTACGCCTAGTTGGGCCGCTGTGGCAGTTGGAAGAAGAGCCATGGAAAGGCTCTAAAATCCTTACTATACACTGTACATTTTTTTAGGTGAAAAATTCGATGCCGTCGGATCCACTCCAGTTTTTGGATTTCGTTAATACACATCTCAACACATAACCACAGGTGCGCACAGGTCGTAGGTACGCCTAGTTGGGCCGCTGTGGCAGTTAGAAGAAGAGCCATGGAAAGGCTCTAAAAGCCTTACTATACACTGTACATTTTTTTAGGTGAAAAATTCGATGTCGTCGGATCCACTCCAGTCTTTGGATTTCGTTAATACACATCTCAACACACAACCACAGCTGCGCACAGGTCGTAGGTACGCCTAGTTGGGCCGCTGTGGCAGTTGGAAGAAGAGCCATGGAAAGGCTCTAAAATCCTTATTATACACTGTACATTTTTTTAGGTGAAAAATTCGATGTCGTCGGATCCACTCCAGTCTTTGGATTTCGTTAATACACATCTCAACACATAACCACAGGTGCGCACAGGTCGTAGGTACGCCTAGTTGGGCCGCTGTGGCAGTTGGAAGAAGAGCCATGGAAAGGCTCTAAAATCCTTACTTTTTTTAGGTGAAAAATTCGATGTCGTCGGATCCACTCCAGTCTTTGGATTTCGTTAATACACATCTCAACACATAACCACAGGTGCGCACAGGTCGTAGGTACGTCTAGTTGGGCCGCTGTGGCAGTTGGAAGATGAGCCATGGAAAGGCTCTAAAATCCTTACTATACACTGTACATTTTTTTAGGTGAAAAATTCGATGTCGTCGGATCCACTCCAGTCTTTGGATTTCGTTAATACACATCTCAACACATAACCACAGGTGCGCACAGGTCGTAGGTACGCCTAGTTGGGCCGCTGTGGCAGTTGGAAGAAGAGCCATGGAAAGGCTCTAAAATCCTTACTATACACTGTACATTTTTTTAGGTGAAAAATTCGATGTCGTCGGATCCACTCCAGTCTTTGGATTTCGTTAATACACATCTCAACACATAACCACAGGTGCGCACAGGTCGTAGGTACGCCTAGTTGGGCCGCTGTGGCAGTTGGAAGAAGAGCCATGGAAAGGCTCTAAAATCCTTACTATACACTGTACATTTTTTTAGGTGAAAAATTCGATGTCGTCGGATCCACTCCAGTCTTTGGATTTCGTTAATACACATCTCAACACATAACCACAGGTGCGCACAGGTCGTAGGTACGCCTAGTTGGGCCGCTGTGGCAGTTGGAAGAAGAGCCATGGAAAGGCTCCAAAATTCCTTACTATACACTGTACATTTTTTTTAGGTGAAAAATTCGATGTCGTCGGATCCACTCCAGTCTTTGGATTTCGTTAATACACATCTCAACACAAAACCACAGGTGCGCACAGGTCGTAGGTACGCCTATTTGGGCCGCTGTGGCAGTTGGAAGAAGAGCAATGGAAAAGCTCTAAAATCCTTACTTTTTTTAGGTGAAAAATTCGATGTCGTCGGATCCACTCCAGTCTTTGGATTTCGTTAATACACATCTCAACACATAACCACAGGTGCGCACAGGTCGTAGGTACGCCTAGTTGGGCCGCTGTGGTAGTTGGAAGAAGAGCCATGGAAAGGCTCTAAAATCCTTACTATACACTGTACATTTTTTTAGGTGAAAAATTCGATGTCGTCGGATCCACTCCAGTTTTTGGATTTCGTTAATACACATCTCAACACATAACCACAGGTGCGCACAGGTCGTAGGTACGTCTAGTTGGGCCGCTGTGGCAGTTGGAAGATGAGCCATGGAAGGCTCCAAAATCCTTACAATACACTGTACATTTTTTTAGGTGAAAAATTCGATCTCGTCGGATCCACTCCAGTCTTTGGATTTCGTTAATACACATCTCAACACATAACCACAGGTGCGCACAGGTCGTAGGTACGCCTAGTTGGGCCGCTGTGGCAGTTGGAAGAAGAGCAATGGAAAAGCTCTAAAATCCTTACTTTTTTTAGGTGAAAAATTCGATGTCGTCGGATCCACTCCAGTCTTTGGATTTCGTTAATAGACATCTCAACACATAAACACAGGTGCGCACAGGTCTAGGTACGCCTAGTTGGGCCGCTGTGGCAGTTGGAAGATGAGCCATGGAAGGCTCCAAAATCCTTACTATACACTGTACATTTTTTTAGGTGAAAAATTCGATGTCGTCGGATCCACTCCAGTCTTTGGATTTCGTTAATAGACATCTCAACACATAACCACAGGTGCGCACAGGTCGTAGGTACGCCTAGTTGGGCCGCTATGGCAGTTGGAAGATGAGCCATGGAAGGCTCCAAAATCCTTACTATAACTGTACATTTTTTTAGGTGAAAAATTCGATGTCGTCGGATCCACTCCAGTCTTTGGATTTCGTTAATACACATCTCAACACATAACCACAGGTGCGCACAGGTCGTAGGTACGCCTAGTTGGGCCGCTGTGGCAGTTGGAAGAAGAGCCATGGAAAGGCTCTAAAATCCTTACTATACACTGTACATTTTTTTAGGTGAAAAATTCGATGTCGTCGGATCCACTCCAGTCTTTGGATTTCGTTAATACACATCTCAACACATAACCACAGGTGCGCACAGGTCGTAGGTACGCCTAGTTGGGCCGCTGTGGCAGTTGGAAGAAGAGCCATGGAAAGGCTCTAAAATCCTTACTATACACTGTACATTTTTTTAGGTGAAAAATTCGATGTCGTCGGATCCACTCCAGTCTTTGGATTTCGTTAATACACATCTCAACACATAACCACAGGTGCGCACAGGTCGTAGGTACGCCTAGTTGGGCCGCTGTGGCAGTTGGAAGAAGAGCCATGGAAAGGCTCTAAAATCCTTACTATACACTGTACATTTTTTTAGGTGAAAAATTCGATGTCGTCGGATCCACTCCAGTCTTTGGATTTCGTTAATACACATCTCAACACATAACCACAGGTGCGCACAGGTCGTAGGTACGCCTAGTTGGGCCGCTGTGGCAGTTGGAAGAAGAGCCATGGAAAGGCTCTAAAATCCTTACTATACACTGTACATTTTTTTAGGTGAAAAATTCGATGTCGTCGGATCCACTCCAGTCTTTGGATTTCGTTAATAGACATCTCAACACATAACCACAGCTGCGCACAGGTCGTAGGTACGCCTAGTTGGGCCGCTGTGGCAGTTGGAAGAAGAGCCATGGAAAGGCTCTAAAATCCTTATTATACACTGTACATTTTTTTAGGTGAAAAATTCGATGTCGTCGGATCCACTCCAGTCTTTGGATTTCGTTAATACACATCTCAACACATAACCACAGGTGCGCACAGGTCGTAGGTACGCCTAGTTGGGCCGCTGTGGCAGTTGGAAGAAGAGCCATGGAAAGGCTCTAAAATCCTTACTATACACTGTACATTTTTTTAGGCGAAAAATTCGATGTCGTCGGATCCACTCCAGTCTTTGGATTTCGTTAATAGACATCTCAATACATAACCACAGGTGCGCACAGGTCGTAGGTACGCCTAGTTGGGCCGCTATGGCAGTTGGAAGATGAGCCATGGAAGGCTCCAAAATTCCTTACTATACACTGTACATTTTTTTTAGGTGAAAAATTCGATGTCGTCGGATCCACTCCAGTCTTTGGATTTCGTTAATACACATCTCAACACATAACCACAGGTGCGCACAGGTCGTAAGTACGCCTAGTTGGGCCGCTGTGGCAGTTGGAAGAAGAGCCATGGAAAGGCTCCAAAATCCTTACTATACACTGTACATTTTTTTTAGGTGAAAAATTCGATGTCGTCGGATCCACTCCAGTCTTTGGATTTCGTTAATACACATCTCAACACATAACCACAGGTGCGCACAGGTCGTAGGTACGCCTAGTTGGGCCGCTGTGGCAGTTGGAAGAAGAGCCATGGAAAGGCTCCAAAATCCTTACTATACACTGTACATTTTTTTAGGTGAAAAATTCGATGTCGTCGGATCCACTCCAGTTTTTGGATTTCGTTAATACACATCTCAACACATAACCACAGGTGCGCACAGGTCGTAGGTACGCCTAGTTGGGCCGCTGTGGCAGTTGGAAGATGAGCCATGGAAGGCTCCAAAATTCCTTACTATACACTGTACATTTTTTTTAGGTGAAAAATTCGATGTCGTCGGATCCACTCCAGTCTTTGGATTTCGTTAATACACATCTCAACACAAAACCACAGGTGCGCACAGGTCGTAGGTACGCCTAGTTGGGCCGCTGTGGCAGTTGGAAGAAGAGCAATGGAAAAGCTCTAAAATCCTTACTTTTTTTAGGTGAAAAATTCGATGTCGTCGGATCCACTCCAGTCTTTGGATTTCGTTAATAGACATCTCAACACATAAACACAGGTGCGCACAGGTCGTAGGTACGCCTAGTTGGGCCGCTGTGGCAGTTGGAAGATGAGCCATGGAAGGCTCCAAAATCCTTACTATACACTGTACATTTTTTTAGGTGAAAAATTCGATGTCGTCGGATCCACTACAGTCTTTGGATTTCGTTAATAGACATCTCAACACATAACCACAGGTGCGCACAGGTCGTAGGTACGCCTAGTTGGGCCGCTATGGCAGTTGGAAGATGAGCCATGGAAGGCTCCAAAATCCTTACTATACACTGTACATTTTTTTAGGTGAAAAATTCGATGTCGTCGGATCCACTCCAGTCTTTGGATTTCGTTAGTAGACATCTCAACACATAAACACAGGTGCGCACAGGTCGTAGGTACGCCTAGTTGGGCCGCTGTGGCAGTTGGAAGATGAGCCATGGAAGGCTCCAAAATCCTTACTATACACTGTACATTTTTTTAGGTGAAAAATTCGATGTCGTCGGATCCACTCCAGTCTTTGGATTTCGTTAATACACATCTCAACACATAACCACAGGTGCGCACAGGTCGTAGGTACGCCTAGTTGGGCCGCTATGGCAGTTGGAAGATGAGCCATGGAAAGGCTCTAAAATCCTTATTATACACTGTACATTTTTTTAGGTGAAAAATTCGATGTCGTCGGATCCACTCCAGTCTTTGGATTTCGTTAATACACATCTCAACACATAACCACAGGTGCGCACAGGTCGTAGGTACGCCTATTTGGGCCGCTGTGGCAGTTGGAAGAAGAGCCTGTACTGTACTGTACATTTTTTTAGGTGAAAAATTCGATGTCGTCGGCTCCACTCCAGTCTTTGGATTTCGTTAATAGACATCTCAACACATAACCACAGGTGCGCACAGGTCGTAGGTACGCCTAGTTGGGCCGCTATGGCAGTTGGAAGATGAGCCATGGAAGGCTCCAAAATTCCTTACTATACACTGTACATTTTTTTTAGGTGAAAAATTCGATGTCGTCGGATCCACTCCAGTCTTTGGATTTCGTTAATACACATCTCAACACATAACCACAGGTGCGCACAGGTCGTAGGTACGCCTAGTTGGGCCGCTGTGGCAGTTGGAAGAAGAGCCATGGAATGGCTCCAAAATCCTTACTATACACTGTACATTTTTTTAGGTGAAAAATTCGATGTCGTCGGATCCACTCCAGTTTTTGGATTTCGTTAATAGACATCTCAACACAAAACCACAGGTGCGCACAGGTCGTAGGTACGCCTAGTTGGGCCGCTGTGGCAGTTGGAAGAAGAGCAATGGAAAAGCTCTAAAATCCTTACTTTTTTTAGGTGAAAAATTCGATGTCGTCGGATCCACTCCAGTCTTTGGATTTCGTTAATAGACATCTCAACACATAAACACAGGTGCGCACAGGTCTAGGTACGCCTAGTTGGGCCGCTGTGGCAGTTGGAAGATGAGCCATGGAAGGCTCCAAAATCCTTACTATACACTGTACATTTTTTTAGGTGAAAAATTCGATGTCGTCGGATCCACTCCAGTCTTTGGATTTCGTTAATAGACATCTCAACACATAACCACAGGTGCGCACAGGTCGTAGGTACGCCTAGTTGGGCCGCTATGGCAGTTGGAAGATGAGCCATGGAAGGCTCCAAAATCCTTACTATAACTGTACATTTTTTTAGGTGAAAAATTCGATGTCGTCGGATCCACTCCAGTCTTTGGATTTCGTTAATACACATCTCAACACATAACCACAGGTGCGCACAGGTCGTAGGTACGCCTAGTTGGGCCGCTGTGGTAGTTGGAAGAAGAGCCATGGAAAGGCTCTAAAATCCTTACTATACACTGTACATTTTTTTAGGTGAAAAATTCGATGTCGTCGGATCCACTCCAGTTTTTGGATTTCGTTAATACACATCTCAACACATAACCACAGGTGCGCACAGGTCGTAGGTACGCCTAGTTGGGCCGCTGTGGCAGTTGGAAGATGAGCCATGGAAGACTCCAAAATCCTTACTATACACTGTACATTTTTTAGGTGAAAAATTCGATGTCGTCGGATCCACTCCAGTCTTTGGATTTCGTTAATAGACATCTCAACACAAAACCACAGGTGCGCACAGGTCGTAGGTACGCCTAGTTGGGCCGCTGTGGCAGTTGGAAGAAGAGCAATGGAAAAGCTCTAAAATCCTTACTTTTTTTAGGTGAAAAATTCGATGTCGTCGGATCCACTCCAGTCTTTGGATTTCGTTAATAGACATCTCAACACATAAACACAGGTGCGCACAGGTCTAGGTACGCCTAGTTGGGCCGCTGTGGCAGTTGGAAGATGAGCCATGGAAGGCTCCAAAATCCTTACTATACACTGTACATTTTTTTAGGTGAAAAATTCGATGTCGTCGGATCCACTCCAGTCTTTGGATTTCGTTAATAGACATCTCAACACATAACCACAGGTGCGCACAGGTCGTAGGTACGCCTAGTTGGGCCGCTATGGCAGTTGGAAGATGAGCCATGGAAGGCTCCAAAATCCTTACTATAACTGTACATTTTTTTAGGTGAAAAATTCGATGTCGTCGGATCCACTCCAGTCTTTGGATTTCGTTAATACACATCTCAACACATAACCACAGGTGCGCACAGGTCGTAGGTACGCCTAGTTGGGCCGCTGTGGCAGTTGGAAGAAGAGCCATGGAAAGGCTCTAAAATCCTTACTATACACTGTACATTTTTTTAGGTGAAAAATTCGATGTCGTCGGGTCCACTCCAGTCTTTGGATTTCGTTAATAGACATCTCAACACATAAACACAGGTGCGCACAGGTCGTAGGTACGCCTAGTTGGGCCGCTGTGGCAGTTGGAAGATGAGCCATGGAAGGCTCCAAAATCCTTACTATACACTGTACATTTTTTTAGGTGAAAAATTCGATGTCGTCGGATCCACTCCAGTCTTTGGATTTCGTTAATAGACATCTCAACACATAACCACAGGTGCGCACAGGTCGTAGGTACGCCTAGTTGGGCCGCTATGGCAGTTGGAAGATGAGCCATGGAAGGCTCCAAAATCCTTACTATACACTGTACATTTTTTTAGGTGAAAAATTCGATGTCGTCGGATCCACTCCAGTCTTTGGATTTCGTTAATACACATCTCAACACATAACCACAGGTGCGCACAGGTCGTAGGTACGCCTAGTTGGGCCGCTGTGGCAGTTGGAAGAAGAGCCATGGAAAGGCTCTAAAATCCTTACTATACACTGTACATTTTTTTAGGTGAAAAATTCGATGTCGTCGGATCCACTCCAGTCTTTGGATTTCGTTAATAGACATCTCAACACGTAACCACAGGTGCGCACAGGTCGTAGGTACGCCTAGTTGGGCCGCTATGGCAGTTGGAAGATGAGCCATGGAAGGCTCCAAAATCCTTACTATACACTGTACATTTTTTTAGGTGAAAAATTCGATGTCGTCGGATCCACTCCAGTCTTTGGATTTCGTTAATACACATCTCAACACATAACCACAGGTGCGCACAGGTCGTAGGTACGCCTAGTTGGGCCGCTGTGGCAGTTAGACGATGAGCCATGGAAGGCTCCAAAATCCTTACTATACACTGTACATTTTTTTAGGTGAAAAATTCGATGTCGTCGGATCCACTCCAGTCTTTGGATTTCGTTAATAGACATCTCAACACATAACCACAGGTGCGCACAGGTCGTAGGTACGCCTAGTTGGGCCGCTATGGCAGTTGGAAGATGAGCCATGGAAGGCTCCAAAATCCTTACTATACACTGTACATTTTTTTAGGTGAAAAATTCGATGTCGTCGGATCCACTCCAGTCTTTGGATTTCGTTAATACACATCTCAACACATAACCACAGGTGCGCACAGGTCGTAGGTACGCCTAGTTGGGCCGCTGTGGCATTTGGAAGAAGAGCCATGGAAAGGCTCTAAAATCCTTACTATACACTGTACATTTTTTTAGGTGAAAAATTCGATGTCGTCGGATCCACTCCAGTCTTTGGATTTCGTTAATTCACATCTCAACACATAACCACAGGTGCGCACAGGTCGTAGGTACGCCTAGTTGGACCGCTGTGGCAGTTGGAAGAAGAGCCATGGAAAGGCTCTAAAATCCTTACTATACACTGTACATTTTTTTAGGTGAAAAATTCGATGTCGTCGGATCCACTCCAGTCTTTGGATTTCGTTAATAGACATCTCAACACATAAACACAGGTGCGCAAAGGTCGTAGGTACGCCTAGTTGGGCCGCTGTGGCAGTTGGAAGATGAGTCATGGAAGGCTCCAAAATCCTTACTATACACTGTACATTTTTTTAGGTGAAAAATTCGATGTCGTCGGATCCACTCCAGTCTGTGAATTTCGTTAATAGACATCTCAACACATAACCACAGGTGCGCACAGGTCGTAGGTACGCCTAGTTGGGCCGCTATGGCAGTTGGAAGATGAGCCATGGAAGGCTCCAAAATCCTTACTATACACTGTACATTTTTTTAGGTGAAAAATTCGATGTCGTCGGATCCACTCCAGTCTTTGGATTTCGTTAATAGACATCTCAACACATAACCACAGGTGCGCACAGGTCGTAGGTACGCCTAGTTGGGCCGCTATGGCAGTTGGAAGATGAGCCATGGAAGGCTCCAAAATCCTTACTATACACTGTACATTTTTTTAGGTGAAAAATTCAAAGTCGTCAGATCCACTCCAGTCTTTGGATTACGCTAATACACATCTCAACACATAACCACAGGTGCGCACAGGTCGTAGGTACGTCTAGTTGGGCCGCTGTGGCAGTTGGAAGATGAGCCATGGAAGGCTCCAAAATCCTTACAATACACTGTACATTTTTTTAGGTGAAAAATTCGATGTCGTCGGATCCACTCCAGTCTTTGGATTTCGTTAATACACATCTCAACACATAACCACAGGTGCGCACAGGTCGTAGGTACGCCTAGTTGGGCCGCTGTGGCAGTTGGAAGAAGAGCCATGGAAAGGCTCTAAAATCCTTACTATACACTGTACATTTTTTTAGGTGAAAAATTCGATGTCGTCGGATCCACTCCAGTCTTTGAGTTTCGTTAATACACATCTCAACACATAACCACAGGTGCGCACAGGTCGTAGGTACGCCTAGTTGGGCCGCTGTGGCAGTTGGAAGAAGAGCCATGGAAAGGCTCTAAAATCCTTACTATACACTGTACATTTTTTTAGGTGAAAAATTCGATGTCGTCGGATCCACTCCAGTCTTTGGATTTCGTTAATAGACATCTCAACACATAACCACAGCTGCGCACAGGTCGTAGGTACGCCTAGTTGGGCCGCTGTGGCAGTTGGAAGAAGAGCCATGGAAAGGCTCTAAAATCCTTATTATACACTGTACATTTTTTTAGGTGAAAAATTCGATGTCGTCGGATCCACTCCAGTCTTTGGATTTCGTTAATACACATCTCAACACATAACCACAGGTGCGCACAGGTCGTAGGTACGCCTAGTTGGGCCGCTGTGGCAGTTGGAAGAAGAGCCATGGAAGGCTCCAAAATTCCTTACTATACACTGTACATTTTTTTTAGGTGAAAAATTCGATGTCGTCGGATCCACTCCAGTCTTTGGATTTCGTTAATACACATCTCAACACATAACCACAGGTGCGCACAGGTCGTAGGTACGCCTAGTTGGGCCGCTGTGTCAGTTGGAAGAAGAGCCATGGAATGGCTCCAAAATCCTTACTATACACTGTACATTTTTTTAGGTGAAAAATTCGATGTCGTCGGATCCACTCCAGTTTTTGGATTTCGTTAATAGACATCTCAACACATAACCACAGGTGCGCACAGGTCGTAGGTACGCCTAGTTGGGCCGCTGTGGCAGTTGGAAGAAGAGCCATGGAAAGGCTCTAAAATCCTTATTATACACTGTACATTTTTTTAGGTGAAAAATTCGATGTCGTCGGATCCACTCCAGTCTTTGGATTTCGTTAATAGACATCTCAACACATAACCACAGGTGCGCACAGGTCGTAGGTACGCCTAGTTGGGCCGCTATGGCAGTTGGAAGATGAGCCATGGAAGGCTCCAAAATTCCTTACTATACACTGTACATTTTTTTTAGGTGAAAAATTCGATGTCGTCGGATCCACTCCAGTCTTTGGATTTCGTTAATACACATCTCAACACATAACCACAGGTGCGCACAGGTCGTAGGTACGCCTAGTTGGGCCGCTGTGTCAGTTGGAAGAAGAGCCATGGAATGGCTCCAAAATCCTTACTATACACTGTACATTTTTTTAGGTGAAAAATTCGATGTCGTCGGATCCACTCCAGTTTTTGGATTTCGTTAATACACATCTCAACACATAACCACAGGTGCGCACAGGTCGTAGGTACGCCTAGTTGGGCCGCTGTGGCAGTTGGAAGATGAGCCATGGAAGGCTCCAAAATCCTTACTATACACTGTACATTTTTTTAGGTGAAAAATTCGATGTCGTCGGATCCACTCCAGTCTTTGGATTTCGTTAATAGACATCTCAACACAAAACCACAGGTGCGCACAGGTCGTAGGTACGCCTAGTTGGGCCGCTGTGGCAGTTGGAAGAAGAGCAATGGAAAAGCTCTAAAATCCTTACTTTTTTTAGGTGAAAAATTCGATGTCGTCGGATCCACTCCAGTCTTTGGATTTCGTTAATAGACATCTCAACACATAAACACAGGTGCGCACAGGTCGTAGGTACGCCTAGTTGGGCCGCTGTGGCAGTTGGAAGATGAGCCATGGAAGGCTCCAAAATCCTTACTATACACTGTACATTTTTTTAGGTGAAAAATTCGATGTCGTCGGATCCACTCCAGTTTTTGGATTTCGTTAATAGACATCTCAACACATAACCACAGGTGCGCACAGGTCGTAGATACGCCTAGTTGGGCCGCTGTGGCAGTTGGAAGAAGAGCCATGGAAAGGCTCTAAAATCCTTATTATACACTGTACATTTTTTTAGGTGAAAAATTCGATGTCGTCGGATCCACTCCAGTCTTTGGATTTCGTTAATAGACATCTCAACACATAACCACAGGTGCGCACAGGTCGTAGGTACGCCTAGTTGGGCCGCTATGGCAGTTGGAAGATGAGCCATGGAAGGCTCCAAAATTCCTTACTATACACTGTACATTTTTTTTAGGTGAAAAATTCGATGTCGTCGGATCCACTCCAGTCTTTGGATTTCGTTAATACACATCTCAACACATAACCACAGGTGCGCACAGGTCGTAGGTACGCCTAGTTGGGCCGCTGTGTCAGTTGGAAGAAGAGCCATGGAATGGCTCCAAAATCCTTACTATACACTGTACATTTTTTTAGGTGAAAAATTCGATGTCGTCGGATCCACTCCAGTTTTTGGATTTCGTTAATACACATCTCAACACATAACCACAGGTGCGCACAGGTCGTAGGTACGCCTAGTTGGGCCGCTGTGGCAGTTGGAAGATGAGCCATGGAAGGCTCCAAAATCCTTACTATACACTGTACATTTTTTTAGGTGAAAAATTCGATGTCGTCGGATCCACTCCAGTCTTTGGATTTCGTTAATAGACATCTCAACACAAAACCACAGGTGCGCACAGGTCGTAGGTACGCCTAGTTGGGCCGCTGTGGCAGTTGGAAGAAGAGCAATGGAAAAGCTCTAAAATCCTTACTTTTTTTAGGTGAAAAATTCGATGTCGTCGGATCCACTCCAGTCTTTGGATTTCGTTAATAGACATCTCAACACATAAACACAGGTGCGCACAGGTCGTAGGTACGCCTAGTTGGGCCGCTGTGGCAGTTGGAAGATGAGCCATGGAAGGCTCCAAAATCCTTACTATACACTGTACATTTTTTTAGGTGAAAAATTCGATGTCGTCGGATCCAATCCAGTCTTTGGATTTCGTTAATAGACATCTCAACACATAACCACAGGTGCGCACAGGTCGTAGGTACGCCTAGTTGGGCCGCTATGGCAGTTGGAAGATGAGCCATGGAAGGCTCCAAAATCCTTACTATACACTGTACATTTTTTTAGGTGAAAAATTCGATGTCGTCGGATCCACTCCAGTCTTTGGATTTCGTTAATACACATCTCAACACATAACCACAGGTGCGCACAGGTCGTAGGTACGCCTAGTTGGGCCGCTGTGGCAGTTGGAAGAAGAGCCATGGAAAGGCTCTAAAATCCTTACTATACACTGTACATTTTTTTAGGTGAAAAATTCGATGTCGTCGGATCCACTCCAGTCTTTGGATTTCGTTAATAGACATCTCAACACATAAACACAGGTGCGCACAGGTCGTAGGTACGCCTAGTTGGGCCGCTGTGGCAGTTGGAAGATGAGCCATGGAAGGCTCCAAAATCCTTACTATACACTGTACATTTTTTTAGGTGAAAAATTCGATGTCGTCGGATCCACTCCAGTCTTTGGATTTCGTTAATACACATCTCAACACATAACCACAGGTGCGCACAGGTCGTAGGTACGCCTAGTTGGGCCGCTATGGCAGTTGGAAGATGAGCCATGGAAGGCTCCAAAATCCTTACTATACACTGTACATTTTTTTAGGTGAAAAATTCGATGTCGTCGGATCCAATCCAGTCTTTGGATTTCGTTAATACACATCTCAACACATAACCACAGGTGCGCACAGGTCGTAGGTACGCCTAGTTGGGCCGCTGTGGCAGTTGGAAGAAGAGCCATGGAAAGGCTCTAAAATCCTTACTATACACTGTACATTTTTTTAGGTGAAAAATTCGATGTCGTCGGATCCAATCCAGTCTTTGGATTTCGTTAATAGACATCTCAACACATAATCACAGGTGCGCACAGGTCGTAGGTACGCCTAGTTGGGCCGCTGTGGCAGTTGGAAGATGAGCCATGGAAGGCTCCAAAATCCTTACTATACACTGTACATTTTTTTAGAGTGAAAAATTCGATGTCGTCGGATCCACTCCAGTCTTTGGATTTCGTTAATACACATCTCAACACATAACCACAGGTGCGCACAGGTCGTAGGTACGCCTAGTTGGGCCGCTGTGGCAGTTGGAAGAAGAGCCATGGAAAGGCTCTAAAATCCTTACTATACACTGTACATTTTTTTAGGTGAAAAATTCGATGTCGTCGGATCCACTCCAGTCTTTGGATTTCGTTAATAGACCATCTCAACACATAAACACAGGTGCGCACAGGTCGTAGGTACGCCTAGTTGGGCCGCTGTGGCAGTTGGAAGATGAGCCATGGAAGGCTCCAAAATCCTTACTATACACTGTACATTTTTTTAGGTGAAAAATTCGATGTCGTCGGATCCACTCCAGTCTTTGGATTTCGTTAATACACATCTCAACACATAACCACAGGTGCGCACAGGTCGTAGGTACGCCTAGTTGGGCCGCTATGGCAGTTGGAAGATGAGCCATGGAAGGCTCCAAAATCCTTACTATACACTGTACATTTTTTTAGGTGAAAAATTCGATGTCGTCGGATCCACTCCAGTCTTCGGATTTCGTTAATACACATCTCAACACATAACCACAGGTGCGCACAGGTCGTAGGTACGCCTAGTTGGGCCGCTATGGCAGTTGGAAGATGAGCCATGGAAGGCTCCAAAATCCTTACTATACACTGTACATTTTTTTAGGTGAAAAATTCGATGTCGTCGGATCCAATCCAGTCTTTGGATTTCGTTAATACACATCTCAACACATAACCACAGGTGCGCACAGGTCGTAGGTACGCCTAGTTGGGCCGCTGTGGCAGTTGGAAGAAGAGCCATGGAAAGGCTCTAAAATCCTTACTATACACTGTACATTTTTTTAGGTGAAAAATTCGATGTCGTCGGATCCACTCCAGTCCTTGGATTTCGTTAATACACATCTCAACACATAACCACAGGTGCGCACAGGTCGTAGGTACGCCTAGTTGGGCCGCTGTGGCAGTTGGAAGAAGAGCCATGGAAAGGCTCTAAAATCCTTACTATACACTGTACATTTTTTTAGGTGAAAAAATTCGATGTCGTCGGATCCACTCCAGTCTTTGGATTTCGTTAATAGACATCTCAACACATAACCACAGGTGCGCACAGGTCGTAGGTACGCCTAGTTGGGCCCGCTGTGGCAGTTGGAAGATGAGCCATGGAAGGCTCCAAAATCCTTACTATACACTGTACATTTTTTTAGGTGAAAAATTCGATGTCGTCGGATCCACTCCAGTCTTTGGATTTCGTTAATACACATCTCAACACATAACCACAGGTGCGCACAGGTCGTAGGTACGCCTAGTTGGGCCGCTATGGCAGTTGGAAGAAGAGCCATGGAAAGGCTCTGAAATCCTTACTATACACTGTACATTTTTTTAAGGTGAAAAATTCGATGTCGTCGGATCCACTCCAGTCTTTGGATTTCGTTAATAGACATCTCAACACATAAACACAGGTGCGCACAGGTCGTAGGTACGCCTAGTTGGGCCGCTGTGGCAGTTGGGAAGATGAGCCATGGAAGGCTCCAAAATCCTTACTATACACTGTACATTTTTTTAGGTGAAAAATTCGATGTCGTCGGATCCACTCCAGTCTTTGGATTTCGTTAATACACATCTCAACACATAACCACAGGTGCGCACAGGTCGTAGGTACGCCTAGTTGGGCCGCTATGGCAGTTGGAAGATGAGCCATGGAAGGCTCCAAAATCCTTACTATACACTGTACATTTTTTTAGGTGAAAAATTCGATGTCGTCGGATCCAATCCAGTCTTTGGATTTCGTTAATACACATCTCAACACATAACCACAGGTGCGCACAGGTCGTAGGTACGCCTAGTTGGGCCGCTGTGGCAGTTGGAAGAAGAGCCATGGAAAGGCTCCAAAATCCTTACTATACACTGTAAATTTTTTTAGGTGAAAAATTCGATGTCGTCGGATCCACTCCAGTCTTTGGATTTCGTTAATAGACATCTCAACACATAACCACAGGTGCGCACAGGTCGTAGGTACGCCTAGTTGGGCCGCTGTGGCAGTTGGAAGAAGAGCCAGGGAAAGGCTCTAAAATCCTTACTATACACTGTACATTTTTTTAGGTGAAAAATTCGATGTCGTCGGATCCACTCCAGTCTTTGGATTTCGTTAATACACATCTCAACACATAACCACAGGTGCGCACAGGTCGTAGGTACGCCTAGTTGGGCCGCTGTGGCATTTGGAAGAAGAGCCATGGAAAGGCTCTAAAATCCTTACTAAACACTGTACATTTTTTTAGGTGAAAAATTCGATGTCGTCGGATCCACTCCAGTTTTTGGATTTCGTTAATACACATCTCAACACATAACCACAGGTGCGCACAGGTTGTAGGTACGCCTAGTTGGGCCGCTGTGGCAGTTGGAAGATGAGCCATGGAAGGCTCCAAAATCCTTACTATACACTGTACATTTTTTTAGGTGAAAAATTCGATGTCGTCGGATCCACTCCAGTCTTTGGATTTCGTTAATAGACATCTCAACACAAAACCACAGGTGCGCACAGGTCGTAGGTACGCCTAGTTGGGCTGCTGTGGCAGTTGGAAGAAGAGCAATGGAAAAGCTCTAAAATCCTTACTTTTTTTTAGGTGAAAAATTCGATGTCGTCGGATCCACTCCAGTCTTTGGATTTCGTTAATAGACATCTCAACACATAAACACAGGTGCGCACAGGTCGTAGGTACGCCTAGTTGGGCCGCTGTGGCAGTTGGAAGATGAGCCATGGAAGGCTCCAAAATCCTTACTATACACTGTACATTTTTTTAGGTGAAAAATTCGATGTCGTCGGATCCAATCCAGTCTTTGGATTTCGTTAATAGACATCTCAACACATAAACACAGGTGCGCACAGGTCGTAGGTACGCCTAGTTGGGCCGTTGTGGCAGTTGGAAGATGAGCCATGGAAGGCTCCAAAATCCTTACTATACACTGTACATTTTTTTAGGTGAAAAATTCGATGTCGTCGGATCCACTCCAGTCTTTGGATTTCGTTAATTCACATCTCAACACATAACCACAGGTGCGCACAGGTCGTAGGTACGCCTAGTTGGACCGCTGTGGCAGTTGGAAGAAGAGCCATGGAAAGGCTCTAAAATCCTTACTATACACTGTACATTTTTTTAGGTGAAAAATTCGATGTCGTCGGATCCACTCCAGTCTTTGGATTTCGTTAATACACATCTCACCACATAACCACAGGTGCGCACAGGTCGTAGGTACGCCTAGTTGTGCCGCTGTGGCAGTTGGAAGATGAGCCATGGAAGGCTCCAAAATCCTTACTATACACTGCACATTTTTTTAAGTGAAAAATTCGATGTCGTCGGATCCACTCCAGTCTTTGGATTTCGTTAATAGACATCTCAACACATAACCACAGGTGCGCAAAGGTCGTAGGTGCGCCTAGTTGGGCCGCTGTGGCAGTTGGAAGAAGAGCCATGGAAAGGCTCTAAAATCCTTATTATACACTGTACATTTTTTTAGGTGAAAAATTCGATGTCGTCGGATCCACTCCAGTCTTTGGATTTCGTTAATACACATCTCAACACATAACCACAGGTGCGCACAGGTCGTAGGTACGCCTAGTTGGGCCGCTGTGGCAGTTGGAAGAAGAGCCATGGAAAGGCTCTAAAATCCTTACTATACACTGTACATTTTTTTAGGTGAAAAATTCGATGTCGTCGGATCCACTCCAGTCTTTGGATTTCGTTAATAGACATCTCAACACATAACCACAGGTGCGCACAGGTCGTAGGTACGCCTAGTTGGGCCGCTGTGGCAGTTGGAAGATGAGCCATGGAAGGCTCCAAAATCCTTACTATACACTGCACATTTTTTTAGGTGAAAAATTCGATGTCGTCGGATCCACTCCAGTCTTTGGATTTCGTTAATACACATCTCAACACATAACTACAGGTGCGCACAGGTCGTAGGTACGCCTAGTTGGGCCGCTGTGGCAGTTGGAAGAAGAGCCATGGAAAGGCTCTAAAATCCTTACTATACACTGTACATTTTTTTAGGTGAAAAATTCGATGTCGTCGGATCCACTCCAGTCTTTGGATTTCGTTAATTCACATCTCAACACATAACCACAGGTGCGCACAGGTCGTAGGTACGCCTAGTTGGACCGCTGTGGCAGTTGGAAGAAGAGCCAGGGAAAGGCTCTAAAATCCTTACTATACACTGTACATTTTTTTAGGTGAAAAATTCGATGTCGTCGGATCCACTCCAGTCTTTGGATTTCGTTAATACACATCTCAACACATAACCACAGGTGCGCACAGGTCGTAGGTACGCCTAGTTGGGCCGCTGTGGCAGTTGGAAGAAGAGCCATGGAAAGGCTCTAAAATCCTTACTATACACTGTACATTTTTTTAGGTGAAAAATTCGATGTCGTCGGATCCACTCCAGTCTTTGGATTTTGTTAATAGACATCTCAACACATAACCACAGGTGCGCAAAGGTCGTAGGTACGCCTAGTTGGGCCGCTGTGGCAGTTGGAAGAAGAGCCATGGAAAGGCTCTAAAATCCTTACTATACACTGTACATTTTTTTAGGTGAAAAATTCGATGTCGTCGGATCCACTCCAGTCTTTGGATTTCGTTAATAGACATCTCAACACATAACCACAGGTGCGCAAAGGTCGTAGGTACGCCTAGTTGGGCCGCTGTGGCAGTTGGAAGAAGAGCCATGGAAAGGCTCTAAAATCCTTACTATACACTGTACATTTTTTTAGGTGAAAAATTCGATGTCGTCGGATCCACTCCAGTCTTTGGATTTCGTTAATAGACATCTCAACACATAACCACAGGTGCGCAAAGGTCGTAGGTACGCCTAGTTGGGCCGCTGTGGCAGTTGGAAGAAGAGCCATGGAAAGGCTCTAAAATCCTTACTATACACTGTACATTTTTTTAGGTGAAAAATTCGATGTCGTCGGATCCACTCCAGTCTTTGGATTTCGTTAATACACATCTCAACACATAACCACAGGTGCGCACAGGTCGTAGGTACGCCTAGTTGGGCCGCTGTGGCAGTTGGAAGAAGAGCCATGGAAAGGCTCTAAAATCCTTACTATACACTGTACATTTTTTTAGGTGAAAAATTCGATGTCGTCGGATCCACTCCAGTCTTTGGATTTCGTTAATAGACATCTCAACACATAACCACAGGTGCGCACAGGTCGTAGGTACGCCTAGTTGGGCCGCTGTGGCAGTTGGAAGATGAGCCATGGAAGGCTCCAAAATCCTTACTATACACTGCACATTTTTTTAGGTGAAAAATTCGATGTCGTCGGATCCACTCCAGTCTTTGGATTTCGTTAATACACATCTCAACACATAACTACAGGTGCGCACAGGTCGTAGGTACGCCTAGTTGGGCCGCTGTGGCAGTTGGAAGAAGAGCCATGGAAAGGCTCTAAAATCCTTACTATACACTGTACATTTTTTTAGGTGAAAAATTCGATGTCGTCGGATCCACTCCAGTCTTTGGATTTCGTTAATTCACATCTCAACACATAACCACAGGTGCGCACAGGTCGTAGGTACGCCTAGTTGGACCGCTGTGGCAGTTGGAAGAAGAGCCAGGGAAAGGCTCTAAAATCCTTACTATACACTGTACATTTTTTTAGGTGAAAAATTCGATGTCGTCGGATCCACTCCAGTCTTTGGATTTCGTTAATAGACATCTCAAGACATAACCACAGGTGCGCACAGGTCGTAGGTACGCCTAGTTGGGCCGCTGTGGCAGTTGGAAGAAGAGCCATGGAAAGGCTCTAAAATCCTTACTATACACTGTACATTTTTTTAGGTGAAAAATTCGATGTCGTCGGATCCACTCCAGTCTTTGGATTTCGTTAATAGACATCTCAACACATAACCACAGGTGCGCACAGGTCGTAGGTACGCCTAGTTGGGCCGCTGTGGCAGTTGGAAGATGAGCCATGGAAGGCTCCAAAATCCTTACTTTACACTGCACATTTTTTTAGGTGAAAAATTCGATGTCGTCGGATCCACTCCAGTCTTTGGATTTCGTTAATACACATCTCAACACATAACCACAGGTGCGCACAGGTCGTAGGTACGCCTAGTTGGGCCGCTGTGGCAGTTGGAAAAAGAGCCATGGAAAGGCTCTAAAATCCTTACTATACACTGTACATTTTTTTAGGTGAAAAATTCGATGTCGTCGGATCCACTCCAGTCTTTGGATTTCGTTAATTCACATCTCAACACATAACCACAGGTGCGCACAGGTCGTAGGTACGCCTAGTTGGACCGCTGTGGCAGTTGGAAGAAGAGCCATGGAAAGGCTCTAAAATCCTTACTATACACTGTACATTTTTTTAGGTGAAAAATTCGATGTCGTCGGATCCACTCCAGTCTTTGGATTTCGTTAATAGACATCTCAAGACATAACCACAGGTGCGCACAGGTCGTAGGTACGCCTAGTTGGGCCGCTGTGGCAGTTGGAAGAAGAGCCATGGAAAGGCTCTAAAATCCTTACTATACACTGTACATTTTTTTAGGTGAAAAATTCGATGTCGTCGGATCCACTCCAGTCTTTGGATTTCGTTAATAGACATCTCAACACATAACCACAGGTGCGCACAGGTCGTAGGTACGCCTAGTTGGGCCGCTGTGGCAGTTGGAAGATGAGCCATGGAAGGCTCCAAAATCCTTACTGCACATTTTTTTAGGTGAAAAATTCGATGTCGTCGGATCCACTCCAGTCTTTGGATTTCGTTAATACACATCTCAACACATAACCACAGGTGCGCACAGGTCGTAGGTACGCCTAGTTGGGCCGCTGTGGCAGTTGGAAGAAGAGCCATGGAAAGGCTCTAAAATCCTTACTATACACTGTACATTTTTTTAGGTGAAAAATTCGATGTCGTCGGATCCACTCCAGTCTTTGGATTTCGTTAATTCACATCTCAACACATAACCACAGGTGCGCACAGGTCGTAGGTACGCCTAGTTGGACCGCTGTGGCAGTTGGAAGAAGAGCCATGGAAAGGCTCTAAAATCCTTACTATACACTGTACATTTTTTTAGGTGAAAAATTCGATGTCGTCGGATCCACTCCAGTCTTTGGATTTCATTAATAGACATCTCAACACATAACCACAGGTGCGCACAGGTCGTAGGTACGCCTAGTTGGGCCGCTGTGGCAGTTGGAAGAAGAGCCATGGAAAGGCTCTAAAATCCTTACTATACACTGTACATTTTTTTAGGTGAAAAATTCGATGTCGTCGGGTCCACTCCAGTCTTTGGATTTCGTTAATAGACATCTCAACACATAACTACAGGTGCGCACAGGTCGTAGGTACGCCTAGTTGGGCCGCTGTGGCAGTTGGAAGAAGAGCCATGGAAAGGCTCTAACATCCTTACTATACACTGTACATTTTTTTAGGTGAAAAATTCGATGTCGTCGGATCCACTCCAGTCTTTGGATTTCGTTAATAGACATCTCAACACATAACCACAGGTGCGCACAGGTCGTAGGTACGCCTAGTTGGGCCGCTATGGGAGTTGGAAGATGAGCCATGGAAGGCTCCAAAATCCTTACTATACACTGTACATTTTTTTAGGTGAAAAATTCAAAGTCGTCAGATCCACTCCAGTCTTTGGATTACGCTAATACACATCTCAACACATAACCACAGGTGCGCACAGGTCGTAGGTACGTCTAGTTGGGCCGCTGTGGCAGTTGGAAGATGAGCCATGGAAGGCTCCAAAATCCTTACAATACACTGTACATTTTTTTAGGTGAAAAATTCGATGTCGTCGGATCCACTCCAGTCTTTGGATTTCGTTAATACATATCTCAACACATAACCACAGGTGCGCACAGGTCGTAGGTACGCCTAGTTGGGCCGCTGTGGCAGTTGGAAGAAGAGCCATGGAAGGCTCCAAAATCCTTACAATACACTGTACATTTTTTTAGGTGAAAAATTCGATGTCGTCGGATCCACTCCAGTCTTTGGATTTCGTTAATAGACATCTCAACACATAACCACAGGTGCGCACAGGTCGTAGGTACGCCTAGTTGGGCCGCTGTGGCAGTTGGAAGAAGAGCCAGGGAAAGGCTCTACAATCCTTACTATACACTGTACATTTTTTTATGTGAAAAATTCGATGTCGTCGGATCCACTCCAGTCTTTGGATTTCGTTAATAGACATCTCAACACATAACCACAGGTGCGCACAGGTCGTAGGTACGCCTAGTTGGGCCGCTGTGGCAGTTGGAAGATGAGCCATGGAAGGCTCCAAAATCCTTACTATACACTGCACATTTTTTTAGGTGAAAAATTCGATGTCGTCGGATCCACTCCAGTCTTTGGATTTCGTTAATACACATCTCAACACATAACCACAGGTGCGCACAGGTCGTAGGTACGCCTAGTTGGGCCGCTGTGGCAGTTGGAAGAAGAGCCATGGAAAGGCTCTAAAATCCTTACTATACACTGTACATTTTTTTAGGTGAAAAATTCGATGTCGTCGGATCCACTCCAGTCTTTGGATTTCGTTAATTCACATCTCAACACATAACCACAGGTGCGCACAGGTCGTAGGTACGCCTAGTTGGACCGCTGTGGCAGTTGGAAGAAGAGCCATGGAAAGGCTCTAAAATCCTTACTATACACTGTACATTTTTTTAGGTGAAAAATTCGATGTCGTCGGATCCACTCCAGTCTTTGGATTTCATTAATAGACATCTCAACACATAACCACAGGTGCGCACAGGTCGTAGGGACGCCTAGTTGGGCCGCTGTGGCAGTTGGAAGAAGAGCCATGGAAAGGCTCTAAAATCCTTACTATACACTGTACATTTTTTTAGGTGAAAAATTCGATGTCGTCGGATCCACTCCAGTCTTTGGATTTCGTTAATAGACATCTCAACACATAACCACAGGTGCGCACAGGTCGTAGGTACGCCTAGTTGGGCCGCTGTGGCAGTTGGAAGAAGAGCCATGGAAAGGCTCTAACATCCTTACTATACACTGTACATTTTTTTAGGTGAAAAATTCGATGTCGTCGGATCCACTCCAGTCTTTGGATTTCGTTAATAGACATCTCAACACATAACCACAGGTGCGCACAGGTCGTAGGTACGCCTAGTTGGGCCGCTGTGGCAGTTGGAAGAAGAGCCATGGAAAGGCTCCAAAATCCTTACTATACACTGTACATTTTTTTAGGTGAAAAATTCGATGTCGTCGGATCCACTCCAGTCTTTGGATTTCATTAATACACATCTCAACACATAACCACAGGTGCGCACAGGTCGTAGGTACGCCTAGTTGGGCCGCTGTGGCAGTTGGAAGAAGAGCCATGGAAAACCTCTAAAATCCTTACTATACACTGTACATTTTTTTAGGTGAAAAATTCGATGTCGTCGGATCCACTCCAGTCTTTGGATTTCTTTAATAGACATCTCAACACATAACCACAGGTGCGCACAGGTCGTAGGTACGCCTAGTTGGGCCGCTGTAGCAGTTGGAAGAAGAGCCATGGAAAGGCTCTAAAATCCTTACTATACACTGTACATTTTTTTAGGTGAAAAATTCGATGTCGTCGGATCCACTCCAGTCTTTGGATTTCGTTAATACACATCTCAACACATAACCACAGGTGCGCACAGGTCGTAGGTACGCCTAGTTGGGCCGCTGTGGCAGTTGGAAGATGAGCAATGGAAGGCTCCAAAATCCTTACTATACACTGCACATTTTTTTAGGTGAAAAATTCGATGTCGTCGGATCCACTCCAGTCTTTGGATTTCGTTAATACACATCTCAACACATAACTACAGATGCGCACAGGTCGTAGGTACGCCTAGTTGGGCCGCTGTGGCAGTTGGAAGAAGAGCCATGGAAAGGCTCTAAAATCCTTACTATACACTGTACATTTTTTTAGGTGAAAAATTCGATGTCGTCGGATCCACTCCAGTCTTTGGATTTCGTTAATTCACATCTCAACACATAACCACAGGTGCGCACAGGTCGTAGGTACGCCTAGTTGGACCGCTGTGGCAGTTGGAAGAAGAGCCATGGAAAGGCTCTAAAATCCTTACTATACACTGTACATTTTTTTAGGTGAAAAATTCGATGTCGTCGGATCCACTCCAGTCTTTGGATTTCATTAATAGACATCTCAACACATAACCACAGGTGCGCACAGGTCGTAGGTACGCCTAGTTGGGCCGCTGTGGCAGTTGGAAGAAGAGCCATGGAAAGGCTCTAAAATCCTTACTATACACTGTACATTTTTTTAGGTGAAAAATTCGATGTCGTCGGATCCACTCCAGTCTTTGGATTTCGTTAATAGACATCTCAACACATAACCACAGGTGCGCACAGGTCGTAGGTACGCCTAGTTGGGCCGCTGTGGCAGTTGGAAGAAGAGCCATGGAAAGGCTCTAACATCCTTACTATACACTGTACATTTTTTTAGGTGAAAAATTCGATGTCGTCGGATCCACTCCAGTCTTTGGATTTCGTTAATAGACATCTCAACACATAACCACAGGTGCGCACAGGTCGTAGGTACGCCTAGTTGGGCCGCTGTGGCAGTTGGAAGAAGAGCCATGGAAAGGCTCCAAAATCCTTACTATACACTGTACATTTTTTTAGGTGAAAAATTCGATGTCGTCGGATCCACTCCAGTCTTTGGATTTCATTAATAGACATCTCAACACATAACCACAGGTGCGCACAGGTCGTAGGTACGCCTAGTTGGGCCGCTGTGGCAGTTGGAAGAAGAGCCATGGAAAGGCTCTAAAATCCTTACTATACACTGTACATTTTTTTAGGTGAAAAATTCGATGTTGTCGGATCCACTCCAGTCTTTGGATTTCGTTAATACACATCTCAACACATAACCACAGGTGCGCACAGGTCGTAGGTACGCCTAGTTGGGCCGCTGTGGCAGTTGGAAGAAGAGCCATGGAAAGGCTCTAAAATCCTTACTATACACTGTACATTTTTTTAGGTGAAAAATTCGATGTCGTCGGATCCACTCCAGTCTTTGGATTTCGTTAATAGACATCTCAACACATAACCACAGGTGCGCACAGGTCGTAGGTACGCCTAGTTGGGCCGCTGTAGCAGTTGGAAGAAGAGCCATGGAAAGGCTCTAAAATCCTTACTATACACTGTACATTTTTTTAGGTGAAAAATTCGATGTCGTCGGATCCACTCCAGTCTTTGGATTTCGTTAATAGACATCTCAACACATAACCACAGGTGCGCACAGGTCGTAGGTACGCCTAGTTGGGCCGCTGTGGCAGTTGGAAGAAGAGCCATGGAAAGACTCTAAAATCCTTACTATACACTGTACATTTTTTTAGGTGAAAAATTCGATGTTGTCGGATCCACTCCAGTCTTTGGATTTCGTTAATACACATCTCAACACATAACCACAGGTGCGCACAGGTCGTAGGTACGCCTAGTTGGGCCGCTGTGGCAGTTGGAAGAAGAGCCATGGAAAGGCTCTAAAATCCTTACTATACACTGTACATTTTTTTAGGTGAAAAATTCGATGTCGTCGGATCCACTCCAGTCTTTGGATTTCGTTAATAGACATCTCAACACATAACCACAGGTGCGCACAGGTCGTAGGTACGCCTAGTTGGGCCGCTGTAGCAGTTGGAAGAAGAGCCATGGAAAGGCTCTAAAATCCTTACTATACACTGTACATTTTTTTAGGTGAAAAATTCGATGTCGTCGGATCCACTCCAGTCTTTGGATTTCGTTAAAAGACATCTCAACACATAACCACAGGCGCGCACAGGTCGTAGGTACGCCTAGTTGGGCCGCTGTGGCAGTTGGAAGAAGAGCCAGGGAAAGGCTCTAAAATCCTTACTATACACTGTACATTTTTTTAGGTGAAAAATTCGATGTCGTCGGATCCACTCCAGTCTTTGGATTTCGTTAATACACATCTCAACACATAACCACAGGTGCGCACAGGTCGTAGGTACGCCTAGTTGGGCCGCTGTGGCAGTTGGAAGATGAGCCATGGAAGGCTCCAAAATCCTTACTATACACTGCACATTTTTTTAGGTGAAAAATTCGATGTCGTCGGATCCACTCCAGTCTTTGGATTTCGTTAATACACATCTCAACACATAACTACAGATGCGCACAGGTCGTAGGTACGCCTAGTTGGGCCGCTGTGGCAGTTGGAAGAAGAGCCATGGAAAGGCTCTAAAATCCTTACTATACACTGGACATTTTTTTAGGTGAAAAATTCGATGTCGTCGGATCCACTCCAGTCTTTGGATTTCGTTAATACACATCTCAACACACAACCACAGGTGCGCACAGGTCGTAGGTACGCCTAGTTGGGCCGCTGTGGCAGTTGGAAGATGAGCCATGGAAAGGCTCTAAAATCCTTACTATACACTGGACATTTTTTTAGGTGAAAAATTCGATGTCGTCGGATCCACTCCAGTCTTTGGATTTCGTTAATACACATCTCAACACATAACCACTGATGCGCACAGGTCGTAGGTATGCCTAGTTGGGCCGCTGTGGCAGTTGGAAGAAGAGCCATGGAAAGGCTCTAAAATCCTTACTATACACTGGACATTTTTTTAGGTGAAAAATTCGATGTCGTCGGATCCACTCCAGTCTTTGGATTTCGTTAATACACATCTCAACACATAACCACAGGTGCGCACAGGTCGTAGGTACGCCTAGTTGGGCCGCTGTGGCAGTTGGAAGATGAGCCATGGAAAGGCTCTAAAATCCTTACTATACACTGGACATTTTTTTTGGTGAAAAATTCGATGTCGTCGGATCCACTCCAGTCTTTGGATTTCGTTAATACACATCTCAACACATAACCACAGGTGCGCACAGGTCGTAGGTACGCCTAGTTGGGCCGCTGTGGCAGTTGGAAGATGAGCCATGGAAGGCTCCAAAATCCTTACTATACACTGTACATTTTTTTAGGTGAAAAATTCGATGTCGTCGGATCCACTCCAGTCTTTGGATTTTGTTAATAGACATCTCAACACATAACCACAGGTGCGCACAGGTCGTAGGTACGCCTAGTTGGGCCGCTGTGGCAGTTGGAAGAAGAGCCATGGAAAGGCTCCAAAATCCTTACTATACACTGTACATTTTTTTAGGTGAAAAATTCGATGTCGTCGGATCCACTCCAGTCTTTGGATTTCGTTAATACACATCTCAACACATAACCACAGGTGCGCAAAGGTCGTAGGTACGCCTAGTTGGGCCGCTGTGGCAGTTGGAAGATGAGCCATGCAAGGCTCCACAATATTTACTATACACTGTACATTTTTTTAGGTGAAAAATTCGATGTCGTCGGATCCACTCCAGTCTTTGGATTTCGTTAATACACATCTCAACACATAACCACAGGTGCGCACAGGTCGTAGGTACGCCTAGTTGGGCCGCTGTGGCAGTTGGAAGATGAGCCATGGAAGGCTCCAAAATCCTTACTATACACTGCACATTTTTTTAGGTGAAAAATTCGATGTCGTCGGATCCACTCCAGTCTTTGGATTTCGTTAATACACATCTCAACACATAACTACAGATGCGCACAGGTCGTAGGTACGCCTAGTTGGGCCGCTGTGGCAGTTGGAAGAAGAGCCATGGAAAGGCTCTAAAATCCTTACAATACACTGTACATTTTTTTAGGTGAAAAATTCGATGTCGTCGGATCCACTCCAGTCTTTGGATTTCGTTAATACACATCTCAACACACAACCACAGGTGCGCACAGGTCGTAGGTACGCCTAGTTGGGCCGCTGTGGCAGTTGGAAGATGAGCCATGGAAAGGCTCTAAAATCCTTACTATACACTGGACATTTTTTTAGGTGAAAAATTCGATGTCGTCGGATCCACTCCAGTCTTTGGATTTCGTTAATACACATCTCAACACATAACCACTGATGCGCACAGGTCGTAGGTATGCCTAGTTGGGCCGCTGTGGCAGTTGGAAGAAGAGCCATGGAAAGGCTCTAAAATCCTTACTATACACTGTACATTTTTTTAGGTGAAAAATTCGATGTCGTCGGATCCACTCCAGTCTTTGGATCTCGTTAATACACATCTCAACACATAACCACAGGTGCGCACAGGTCGTAGGCACGCCTAGTTGGGCCGCTGTGGCAGTTGGAAGAAGAGCCATGGAAAGGCTCTAAAATCCTTACTATACACTGTACATTTTTTTAGGTGAAAAATTCGATGTCGTCGGATCCACTCCAGTCTTTGGATCTCGTTAATACACATCTCAACACATAACCACAGGTGCGCACAGGTCGTAGGTACGCCTAGTTGGGCCGCTGTGGCAGTTGGAAGATGAGCCATGCAAGGCTCCACAATATTTACTATACACTGTACATTTTTTTAGGTGAAAAATTCGATGTCGTCGGATCCACTCCAGTCTTTGGATTTCGTTAATACACATCTCAACACATAACTACAGATGCGCACAGGTCGTAGGTACGCCTAGTTGGGCCACTGTGGCAGTTGGAAGAAGAGCCATGGAAAGGCTCTAAAATCCTTACTATACACTGGACATTTTTTTAGGTGAAAAATTCGATGTCGTCGGATCCACTCCAGTCTTTGGATTTCGTTAATACACATCTCAACACATAACCACAGGTGCGCACAGGTCGTAGGTACGCCTAGTTGGGCCGCTGTGGCAGTTGGAAGATGAGCCATGGAAGGCTCTAAAATCCTTACTATACACTGGACATTTTTTTAGGTGAAAAATTCGATGTCGTCGGATCCACTCCAGTCTTTGGATTTCGTTAATACACATCTCAACACATAACCACAGGTGCGCACAGGTCGTAGGTACGCCTAGTTGGGCCGCTGTGGCAGTTGGAAGATGAGCCATGGAAGGCTCCAAAATCCTTACTATACACTGTACATTTTTTTAGGTGAAAAATTCGATGTCGTCGGATCCACTCCAGTCTTTGGATTTTGTTAATAGACATCTCAACACATAACCACAGGTGCGCACAGGTCGTAGGTACGCCTAGTTGGGCCGCTGTGGCAGTTGGAAGAAGAGCCATGGAAAGGCTCCAAAATCCTTACTATACACTGTACATTTTTTTAGGTGAAAAATTCGATGTCGTCGGATCCACTCCAGTCTTTGGATTTCGTTAATACACATCTCAACACATAACCACAGGTGCGCAAAGGTCGTAGGTACGCCTAGTTGGGCCGCTGTGGCAGTTGGAAGATGAGCCATGCAAGGCTCCAAAATATTTACTATACACTGTACATTTTTTTAGGTGAAAAATTCGATGTCGTCGGATCCACTCCAGTCTTTGGATTTCGTTAATACACATCTCAACACATAATCACAGGTGCGCACAGGTCGTAGGTACGCCTAGTTGGGCCGCTATGGCAGTTGGAAGATGAGCCATGGAAGGCCCCAAAATCCTTACTATACACTGTACATTTTTTTAGGTGAAAAATTCGATGTCGTCGGATCCACTCCAGTCTTTGGATTTCGTTAATACACATCTCAACACATAACCACAGGTGCGCACAGGTCGTAGGTACGCCTAGTTGGGCCGCTGTGGCAGTTGGAAGATGAGCCATGGAAGGCTCCAAAATCCTTACTATACACTGCACATTTTTTTAGGTGAAAAATTCGATGTCGTCGGATCCACTCCAGTCTTTGGATTTCGTTAATACACATCTCAACACATAACTACAGATGCGCACAGGTCGTAGGTACGCCTAGTTGGGCCGCTGTGGCAGTTGGAAGAAGAGCCATGGAAAGGCTCTAAAATCCTTACTATACACTGGACATTTTTTTAGGTGAAAAATTCGATGTCGTCGGATCCACTCCAGTCTTTGGATTTCGTTAATACACATCTCAACACACAACCACAGGTGCGCACAGGTCGTAGGTACGCCTAGTTGGGCCGCTGTGGCAGTTGGAAGATGAGCCATGGAAAGGCTCTAAAATCCTTACTATACACTGGACATTTTTTTAGGTGAAAAATTCGATGTCGTCGGATCCACTCCAGTCTTTGGATTTCGTTAATACACATCTCAACACATAACCACTGATGCGCACAGGTCGTAGGTATGCCTAGTTGGGCCGCTGTGGCAGTTGGAAGAAGAGCCATGGAAAGGCTCTAAAATCCTTACTATACACTGGACATTTTTTTAGGTGAAAAATTCGATGTCGTCGGATCCACTCCAGTCTTTGGATTTCGTTAATACACATCTCAACACATAACCACAGGTGCGCACAGGTCGTAGGTACGCCTAGTTGGGCCGCTGTGGCAGTTGGAAGATGAGCCATGGAAAGGCTCTAAAATCCTTACTATACACTGGACATTTTTTTAGGTGAAAAATTCGATGTCGTCGGATCCACTCCAGTCTTTGGATTTCGTTAATACACATCTCAACACATAACCACAGGTGCGCACAGGTCGTAGGTACGCCTAGTTGGGCCGCTGTGGCAGTTGGAAGATGAGCCATGGAAGGCTCCAAAATCCTTACTATACACTGTACATTTTTTTAGGTGAAAAATTCGATGTCGTCGGATCCACTCCAGTCTTTGGATTTTGTTAATAGACATCTCAACACATAACCACAGGTGCGCACAGGTCGTAGGTACGCCTAGTTGGGCCGCTGTGGCAGTTGGAAGAAGAGCCATGGAAAGGCTCCAAAATCCTTACTATACACTGTACATTTTTTTAGGTGAAAAATTCGATGTCGTCGGATCCACTCCAGTCTTTGGATTTCGTTAATACACATCTCAACACATAACCACAGGTGCGCAAAGGTCGTAGGTACGCCTATTTGGGCCGCTGTGGCAGTTGGAAGATGAGCCATGCAAGGCTCCAAAATATTTACTATACACTGTACATTTTTTTAGGTGAAAAATTCGATGTCGTCGGATCCACTCCAGTCTTTGGATTTCGTTAATACACATCTCAACACATAATCACAGGTGCGCACAGGTCGTAGGTACGCCTAGTTGGGCCGCTATGGCAGTTGGAAGATGAGCCATGGAAGGCCCCAAAATCCTTACTATACACTGTACATTTTTTTAGGTGAAAAATTCGATGTCGTCGGATCCACTCCAGTCTTTGGATTTCGTTAATACACATCTCAACACATAACCACAGGTGCGCACAGGTCGTAGGTACGCCTAGTTGGGCCGCTGTGGCAGTTGGAAGATGAGCCATGGAAGGCTCCAAAATCCTTACTATACACTGCACATTTTTTTAGGTGAAAAATTCGATGTCGTCGGATCCACTCCAGTCTTTGGATTTCGTTAATAGACATCTCAACACATAACTACAGATGCGCACAGGTCGTAGGTACGCCTAGTTGGGCCGCTGTGGCAGTTGGAAGAAGAGCCATGGAAAGGCTCTAAAATCCTTACTATACACTGGACATTTTTTTAGGTGAAAAATTCGATGTCGTCGGATCCACTCCAGTCTTTGGATTTCGTTAATACACATCTCAACACACAACCACAGGTGCGCACAGGTCGTAGGTACGCCTAGTTGGGCCGCTGTGGCAGTTGGAAGATGAGCCATGGAAAGGCTCTAAAATCCTTACTATACACTGGACATTTTTTTAGGTGAAAAATTCGATGTCGTCGGATCCACTCCAGTCTTTGGATTTCGTTAATACACATCTCAACACATAACCACTGATGCGCACAGGTCGTAGGTATGCCTAGTTGGGCCGCTGTGGCAGTTGGAAGAAGAGCCATGGAAAGGCTCTAAAATCCTTACTATACACTGGACATTTTTTTAGGTGAAAAATTCGATGTCGTCGGATCCACTCCAGTCTTTGGATTTCGTTAATACACATCTCAACACATAACCACAGGTGCGCACAGGTCGTAGGTACGCCTAGTTGGGTCGCTGTGGCAGTTGGAAGATGAGCCATGGAAGGCTCCAAAATCCTTACTATACACTGTACATTTTTTTAGGTGAAAAATTCGATGTCGTCGGATCCACTCCAGTCTTTGGATTTCGTTAATACACATCTCAACACATAATCACAGGTGCGCACAGGTCGTAGGTACGCCTAGTTGGGCCGCTATGGCAGTTGGAAGATGAGCCATGGAAGGCCCCAAAATCCTTACTATACACTGTACATTTTTTTAGGTGAAAAATTCGATGTCGTCGGATCCACTCCAGTCTTTGGATTTCGTTAATACACATCTCAACACATAACCACAGGTGCGCACAGGTCGTAGGTACGCCTAGTTGGGCCGCTGTGGCAGTTGGAAGATGAGCCATGGAAGGCTCCAAAATCCTTACTATACACTGCACATTTTTTTAGGTGAAAAATTCGATGTCGTCGGATCCACTCCAGTCTTTGGATTTCGTTAATACACATCTCAACACATAACTACAGATGCGCACAGGTCGTAGGTACGCCTAGTTGGGCCGCTGTGGCAGTTGGAAGAAGAGCCATGGAAAGGCTCTAAAATCCTTACTATACACTGGACATTTTTTTAGGTGAAAAATTCGATGTCGTCGGATCCACTCCAGTCTTTGGATTTCGTTAATACACATCTCAACACATAACCACAGGTGCGCACAGGTCGTAGGTACGCCTAGTTGGGCCGCTGTGGCAGTTGGAAGATGAGCCATGGAAGGCTCCAAAATCCTTACTATACACTGTACATTTTTTTAGGTGAAAAATTCGATGTCGTCGGATCCACTCCAGTCTTTGGATTTTGTTAATAGACATCTCAACACATAACCACAGGTGCGCACAGGTCGTAGGTACGCCTAGTTGGGCCGCTGTGGCAGTTGGAAGAAGAGCCATGGAAAGGCTCCAAAATCCTTACTATACACTGTACATTTTTTTAGGTGAAAAATTCGATGTCGTCGGATCCACTCCAGTCTTTGGATTTCGTTAATACACATCTCAACACATAACCACAGGTGCGCAAAGGTCGTAGGTACGCCTAGTTGGGCCGCTGTGGCAGTTGGAAGATGAGCCATGCAAGGCTCCAAAATATTTACTATACACTGTACATTTTTTTAGGTGAAAAATTCGATGTCGTCGGATCCACTCCAGTCTTTGGATTTCGTTAATACACATCTCAACACATAATCACAGGTGCGCACAGGTCGTAGGTACGCCTAGTTGGGCCGCTATGGCAGTTGGAAGATGAGCCATGGAAGGCCCCAAAATCCTTACTATACACTGTACATTTTTTTAGGTGAAAAATTCGATGTCGTCGGATCCACTCCAATTTTTCGGATTTCGTTAATACACATCTCAACACATAACCACAGGTGCGCACAGGTCGTAGGTACGCCTAGTTGGGCCGCTGTGGCAGTTGGAAGATGAGCCATGGAAGGCTCCAAAATCCTTACTATACACTGCACATTTTTTTAGGTGAAAAATTCGATGTCGTCGGATCCACTCCAGTCTTTGGATTTCGTTAATACACATCTCAACACATAACTACAGATGCGCACAGGTCGTAGGTACGCCTAGTTGGGCCGCTGTGGCAGTTGGAAGAAGAGCCATGGAAAGGCTCTAAAATCCTTACTATACACTGGACATTTTTTTAGGTGAAAAATTCGATGTCGTCGGATCCACTCCAGTCTTTGGATTTCGTTAATACACATCTCAACACACAACCACAGGTGCGCACAGGTCGTAGGTACGCCTAGTTGGGCCGCTGTGGCAGTTGGAAGATGAGCCATGGAAAGGCTCTAAAATCCTTACTATACACTGGACATTTTTTTAGGTGAAAAATTCGATGTCGTCGGATCCACTCCAGTCTTTGGATTTCGTTAATACACATCTCAACACATAACCACTGATGCGCACAGGTCGTAGGTATGCCTAGTTGGGCCGCTGTGGCAGTTGGAAGAAGAGCCATGGAAAGGCTCTAAAATCCTTACTATACACTGGACATTTTTTTAGGTGAAAAATTCGATGTCGTCGGATTCACTCCAGTCTTTGGATTTCGTTAATACACATCTCAACACATAACCACAGGTGCGCACAGGTCGTAGGTACGCCTAGTTGGGCCGCTGTGGCAGTTGGAAGATGAGCCATGGAAAGGCTCTAAAATCCTTACTATACACTGGACATTTTTTTAGGTGAAAAATTCGATGTCGTCGGATCCACTCCAGTCTTTGGATTTCGTTAATACACATCTCAACACATAACTACAGATGCGCACAGGTCGTAGGTACGCCTAGTTGGGCCGCTGTGGCAGTTGGAAGAAGAGCCATGGAAAGGCTCTAAAATCCTTACTATACACTGGACATTTTTTTAGGTGAAAAATTCGATGTCGTCGGATCCACTCCAGTCTTTGGATTTCGTTAATACACATCTCAACACACAACCACAGGTGCGCACAGGTCGTAGGTACGCCTAGTTGGGCCGCTGTGGCAGTTGGAAGATGAGCCATGGAAAGGCTCTAAAATCCTTACTATACACTGGACATTTTTTTAGGTGAAAAATTCGATGTCGTCGGATCCACTCCAGTCTTTGGATTTCGTTAATACACATCTCAACACATAACCACTGATGCGCACAGGTCGTAGGTATGCCTAGTTGGGCCGCTGTGGCAGTTGGAAGAAGAGCCATGGAAAGGCTCTAAAATCCTTACTATACACTGGACATTTTTTTAGGTGAAAAATTCGATGTCGTCGGATCCACTCCAGTCTTTGGATTTCGTTAATACACATCTCAACACATAACCACAGGTGCGCACAGGTCGTAGGTACGCCTAGTTGGGCCGCTGTGGCAGTTGGAAGATGAGCCATGGAAAGGCTCTAAAATCCTTACTATACACTGGACATTTTTTTAGGTGAAAAATTCGATGTCGTCGGATCCACTCCAGTCTTTGGATTTCGTTAATACACATCTCAACACATAACCACAGGTGCGCACAGGTCGTAGGTACGCCTAGTTGGGCCGCTGTGGCAGTTGGAAGATGAGCCATGGAAGGCTCCAAAATCCTTACTATACACTGTACATTTTTTTAGGTGAAAAATTCGATGTCGTCGGATCCACTCCAGCCTTTGGATTTTGTTAATAGACATCTCAACACATAACCACAGGTGCGCACAGGTCGTAGGTACGCCTAGTTGGGCCGCTGTGGCAGTTGGAAGAAGAGCCATGGAAAGGCTCAAAAATCCTTACTATACACTGTACATTTTTTTAGGTGAAAAATTCGATGTCGTCGGATCCACTCCAGTCTTTGGATTTCGTTAATACACATCTCAACACATAACCACAGGTGCGCAAAGGTCGTAGGTACGCCTAGTTGGGCCGCTGTGGCAGTTGGAAGATGAGCCATGCAAGGCTCCAAAATATTTACTATACACTGTACATTTTTTTAGGTGAAAAATTCGATGTCGTCGGATCCACTCCAGTCTTTGGATTTCGTTAATACACATCTCAACACATAATCACAGGTGCGCACAGGTCGTAGGTACGCCTAGTTGGGCCGCTATGGCAGTTGGAAGATGAGCCATGGAAGGCCCCAAAATCCTTACTATACACTGTACATTTTTTTAGGTGAAAAATTCGATGTCGTCGGATCCACTCCAGTCTTTGGATTTCGTTAATACACATCTCAACACATAACCACAGGTGCGCACAGGTCGTAGGTACGCCTAGTTGGGCCGCTGTGGCAGTTGGAAGATGAGCCATGGAAGGCTCCAAAATCCTTACTATACACTGCACATTTTTTTAGGTGAAAAATTCGATGTCGTCGGATCCACTCCAGTCTTTGGATTTCGTTAATACACATCTCAACACATAACCACAGATGCGCACAGGTCGTAGGTACGCCTAGTTGGGCCGCTGTGGCAGTTGGAAGAAGAGCCATGGAAAGGCTCTAAAATCCTTACTATACACTGGACATTTTTTTAGGTGAAAAATTCGATGTCGTCGGATCCACTCCAGTCTTTGGATTTCGTTAATACACATCTCAACACACAACCACAGGTGCGCACAGGTCGTAGGTACGCCTAGTTGGGCCGCTGTGGCAGTTGGAAGATGAGCCATGGAAAGGCTCTAAAATCCTTACTATACACTGGACATTTTTTTAGGTGAAAAATTCGATGTCGTCGGATCCACTCCAGTCTTTGGATTTCGTTAATACACATCTCAACACATAACCACAGGTGCGCACAGGTCGTAGGTACGCCTAGTTGGGCCGCTGTGGCAGTTGGAAGATGAGCCATGGAAGGCTCCAAAATCCTTACTATACACTGTACATTTTTTTAGGTGAAAAATTCGATGTCGTCGGATCCACTCCAGTCTTTGGATTTTGTTAATAGACATCTCAACACATAACCACAGGTGCGCACAGGTCGTAGGTACGCCTAGTTGGGCCGCTGTGGCAGTTGGAAGAAGAGCCATGGAAAGGCTCCAAAATCCTTACTATACACTGTACATTTTTTTAGGTGAAAAATTCGATGTCGTCGGATCCACTCCAGTCTTTGGATTTCGTTAATACACATCTCAACACATAACCACAGGTGCGCAAAGGTCGTAGGTACGCCTAGTTGGGCCGCTGTGGCAGTTGGAAGATGAGCCATGCAAGGCTCCAAAATATTTACTATACACTGTACATTTTTTTAGGTGAAAAATTCGATGTCGTCGGATCCACTCCAGTCTTTGGATTTCGTTAATACACATCTCAACACATAATCACAGGTGCGCACAGGTCGTAGGTACGCCTAGTTGGGCCGCTATGGCAGTTGGAAGATGAGCCATGGAAGGCCCCAAAATCCTTACTATACACTGTACATTTTTTTAGGTGAAAAATTCGATGTCGTCGGATCCACTCCAGTCTTTGGATTTCGTTAATCCACATCTCAACACATAACCACAGGTGCGCACAGGTCGTAGGTACGCCTAGTTGGGCCGCTGTGGCAGTTGGAAGATGAGCCATGGAAGGCTCCAAAATCCTTACTATACACTGCACATTTTTTTAGGTGAAAAATTCGATGTCGTCGGATCCACTCCAGTCTTTGGATTTCGTTAATACACATCTCAACACATAACTACAGATGCGCACAGGTCGTAGGTACGCCTAGTTGGGCCGCTGTGGCAGTTGGAAGAAGAGCCATGGAAAGGCTCTAAAATCCTTACTATACACTGGACATTTTTTTAGGTGAAAAATTCGATGTCGTCGGATCCACTCCAGTCTTTGGATTTCGTTAATACACATCTCAACACACAACCACAGGTGCGCACAGGTCGTAGGTACGCCTAGTTGGGCCGCTGTGGCAGTTGGAAGATGAGTCATGGAAAGGCTCTAAAATCCTTACTATACACTGGACATTTTTTTAGGTGAAAAATTCGATGTCGTCGGATCCACTCCAGTCTTTGGATTTCGTTAATACACATCTCAACACATAACCACTGATGCGCACAGGTCGTAGGTATGCCTAGTTGGGCCGCTGTGGCAGTTGGAAGAAGAGCCATGGAAAGGCTCTAAAATCCTTACTATACACTGGACATTTTTTTAGGTGAAAAATTCGATGTCGTCGGATCCACTCCAGTCTTTGGATTTCGTTAATACACATCTCAACACATAACCACAGGTGCGCACAGGTCGTAGGTACGCCTAGTTGGGCCGCTGTGGCAGTTGGAAGATGAGCCATGGAAAGGCTCTAAAATCCTTACTATACACTGGACATTTTTTTAGGTGAAAAATTCGATGTCGTCGGATCCACTCCAGTCTTTGGATTTCGTTAATACACATCTCAACACATAACCACAGGTGCGCACAGGTCGTAGGTACGCCTAGTTGGGCCGCTGTAGCAGTTGGAAGATGAGCCATGGAAGGCTCCAAAATCCTTACTATACACTGTACATTTTTTTAGGTGAAAAATTCGATGTCGTCGGATCCACTCCAGTATTTGGATTTTGTTAATAGACATCTCAACACATAACCACAGGTGCGCACAGGTCGTAGGTACGCTTAGTTGGGCCGCTGTGGCAGTTGGAAGAAGAGCCATGGAAAGGCTCCAAAATCCTTACTATACACTGTACATTTTTTTAGGTGAAAAATTCGATGTCGTCGGATCCACTCCAGTCTTTGGATTTCGTTAATACACATCTCAACACATAACCACAGGTGCGCAAAGGTCGTAGGTACGCCTAGTTGGGCCGCTGTGGCAGTTGGAAGATGAGCCATGCAAGGCTCCAAAATATTTACTATACACTGTACATTTTTTTAGGTGAAAAATTCGATGTCGTCGGATCCACTCCAGTCTTTGGATTTCGTTAATACACATCTCAACACATAATCACAGGTGCGCACAGGTCGTAGGTACGCCTAGTTGGGCCGCTATGGCAGTTGGAAGATGAGCCATGGAAGGCCCCAAAATCCTTACTATACACTGTACATTTTTTTAGGTGAAAAATTCGATGTCGTCGGATCCACTCCAGTCTTTGGATTTCGTTAATACACATCTCAACACATAACCACAGGTGCGCACAGGTCGTAGGTACGCCTAGTTGGGCCGCTGTGGCAGTTGGAAGAAGAGCCATGGAAAGGCTCTAAAATCCTTACTATACACTGTACATTTTTTTAGGTGAAAAATTCGATGTCGTCGGATCCACTCCAGTCTTTGGATTTCGTTAATAGACATCTCAACACATAACCACAGGTGCGCACAGGTCGTAGGTACGCCTAGTTGGGCCGCTGTAGCAGTTGGAAGAAGAGCCATGGAAACTGTACATTTTTTTAGGTGAAAAATTCGATGTCGTCGGATCCACTCCAGTCTTTGGATTTCGTTAATACACATCTCAACACATAACCACAGGTGCGCACAGGTCGTAGGTACGCCTAGTTGGGCCGCTGTGGCAGTTGGAAGATGAGCCATGGAAGGCTCCAAAATCCTTACTATACACTGCACATTTTTTTAGGTGAAAAATTCGATGTCGTCGGATCCACTCCAGTCTTTGGATTTCGTTAATACACATCTCAACACATAACTACAGATGCGCACAGGTCGTAGGTACGCCTAGTTGGGCCGCTGTGGCAGTTGGAAGAAGAGCCATGGAAAGGCTCTAAAATCCTTACTATACACTGGACATTTTTTTAGGTGAAAAATTCGATGTCGTCGGATCCACTCCAGTCTTTGGATTTCGTTAATACACATCTCAACACACAACCACAGATGCGCACAGGTCGTAGGTACGCCTAGTTGGGCCGCTGTGGCAGTTGGAAGATGAGCCATGGAAAGGCTCTAAAATCCTTACTATACACTGGACATTTTTTTAGGTGAAAAATTCGATGTCGTCGGATCCACTCCAGTCTTTGGATTTCGTTAATACACATCTCAACACATAACCACTGATGCGCACAGGTCGTAGGTATGCCTAGTTGGGCCGCTGTGGCAGTTGGAAGAAGAGCCATGGAAAGGCTCTAAAATCCTTACTATACACTGGACATTTTTTTAGGTGAAAAATTCGATGTCGTCGGATCCACTCCAGTCTTTGGATTTCGTTAATACACATCTCAACACATAACCACAGGTGCGCACAGGTCGTAGGTACGCCTAGTTGGGCCGCTGTGGCAGTTGGAAGATGAGCCATGGAAAGGCTCTAAAATCCTTACTATACACTGGACATTTTTTTAGGTGAAAAATTCGATGTCGTCGGATCCACTCCAGTCTTTGGATTTCGTTAATACACATCTCAACACATAACCACAGGTGCGCACAGGTCGTAGGTACGCTTAGTTGGGCCGCTGTGGCAGTTGGAAGATGAGCCATGGAAGGCTCCAAAATCCTTACTATACACTGTACATTTTTTTAGGTGAAAAATTCGATGTCGTCGGATCCACTCCAGTCTTTGGATTTTGTTAATAGACATCTCAACACATAACCACAGGTGCGCACAGGTCGTAGGTACGCCTAGTTGGGCCGCTGTGGCAGTTGGAAGAAGAGCCATGGAAAGGCTCCAAAATCCTTACTATACACTGTACATTTTTTTAGGTGAAAAATTCGATGTCGTCGGATCCACTCCAGTCTTTGGATTTCGTTAATAGACATCTCAACACATAAGCCGCTGTGGCAGTTGGAAGATGAGCCATGCAAGGCTCCAAAATATTTACTATACACTGTACATTTTTTTAGGTGAAAAATTCGATGTCGTCGGATCCACTCCAGTCTTTGGATTTCGTTAATACACATCTCAACACATAATCACAGGTGCGCACAGGTCGTAGGTACGCCGAGTTGGGCCGCTATGGCAGTTGGAAGATGAGCCATGGAAGGCCCCAAAATCCTTACTATACACTGTACATTTTTTTAGGTGAAAAATTCGATGTCGTCGGATCCACTCCAGTCTTTGGATTTCGTTAATACACATCTCAACACATAACCACAGGTGCGCACAGGTCGTAGGTACGCCTAGTTGGGCCGCTGTGGCAGTTGGAAGAAGAGCCATGGAAAGGCTCTAAAATCCTTACTATACCCTGTACATTTTTTTAGGTGAAAAATTCGATGTCGTCGGATCCACTCCAGTCTTTGGATTTCGTTAATAGACATCTCAACACATAACACAGGTCGTAGGTACGCCTAGTTGGGCCGCTATGGCAGTTGGAAGATGAGCCATGGAAAGGCTCTAAAATCCTTACTATACACTGTACATTTTTCTAGGTGAAAAATTCGATGTCGTCGGATCCACTCCAGTCTTTGGATTTCGTTAATACACATCTCAACACATAACCACAGGTGCGCACAGGTCGTAGGTACGCCTAGTTGGGCCGCTGTGGCAGTTGGAAGATGAGCCATGGAAGGCTCCAAAATCCTTACTATACACTGCACATTTTTTTAGGTGAAAAATTCGATGTCGTCGGATCCACTCCAGTCTTTGGATTTCGTTAATACACATCTCAACACATAACCACAGGTGCGCACAGGTCGTAGGTACGCCTAGTTGGGCCGCTGTGGCAGTTGGAAGAAGAGCCATGGAAAGGCTCTAAAATCCTTACTATACACTGTACATTTTTTTAGGTGAAAAATTCGATGTCGTCGGATCCACTCCAGTCTTTGGATTTCGTTAATAGACATCTCAACACATAACCACAGGTGCGCACAGGTCGTAGGTACGCCTAGTTGGGCCGCTATGGCAGTTGGAAGATGAGCCATGGAAGGCTCCAAAATCCTTACTATACACTGAACATTTTTTTAGGTGAAAAATTCGATGTCGTCGGATCCACTCCAGTCTTTGGATTTCGTTAATACACATCTCAACACATAACCACAGGTGCGCACAGGTCGTAGGTACGCCTAGTTGGGCCGCTGTGGCAGTTGGAAGAAGAGCCATGGAAAGGCTCCAAAATCCTTACTATACACTGTACATTTTTTTAGGTGAAAAATTCGATGTCGTCGGATCCACTCCAGTCTTTGGATTTCGTTAATAGACATCTCAACACATAACCACAGGTGCGCACAGGTCGTAGGTACGCCTAGTTGGGCCGGTATGGCAGTTGGAAGATGAGCCATGGAAGGCTCCAAAATCCTTACTATACACTGAACATTTTTTTAGGTGAAAAATTCGATGTCGTCGGATCCACTCCAGTCTTTGGATTTCGTTAATACACATCTCAACACATAACCACAGGTGCGCACAGGTCGTAGGTACGCCTAGTTGGGCCGCTGTGGCAGTTGGAAGATGAGCCATGGAAGGCTCCAAAATCCTTACTATACACTGCACATTTTTTTAGGTGAAAAATTCGATGTCGTCGGATCCACTCCAGTCCTTGGATTTCGTTAATACACATCTCAACACATAACTACAGATGCGCACAGGTCGTAGGTACGCCTAGTTGGGCCGCTGTGGCAGTTGGAAGAAGAGCCATGGAAAGGCTCTAAAATCCTTACTATACACTGGACATTTTTTTAGGTGAAAAATTCGATGTCGTCGGATCCACTCCAGTCTTTGGATTTCGTTAATACACATCTCAACACACAACCACAGGTGCGCACAGGTCGTAGGTACGCCTAGTTGGGCCGCTGTGGCAGTTGGAAGATGAGCCATGGAAAGGCTCTAAAATCCTTACTATACACTGGACATTTTTTTAGGTGAAAAATTCGATGTCGTCGGATCCACTCCAGTCTTTGGATTTCGTTAATACACATCTCAACACATAACCACTGATGCGCACAGGTCGTAGGTATGCCTAGTTGGGCCGCTGTGGCAGTTGGAAGAAGAGCCATGGAAAGGCTCTAAAATCCTTACTATACACTGGACATTTTTTTAGGTGAAAAATTCGATGTCGTCGGATCCACTCCAGTCTTTGGATTTCGTTAATACACATCTCAACACATAACCACAGGTGCGCACAGGTCGTAGGTACGCCTAGTTGGGCCGCTGTGGCAGTTGGAAGATGAGCCATGGAAAGGCTCTAAAATCCTTACTATACACTGGACATTTTTTTAGGTGAAAAATTCGATGTCGTCGGATCCACTCCAGTCTTTGGATTTCGTTAATACACATCTCAACACATAACCACAGGTGCGCACAGGTCGTAGGTACGCTTAGTTGGGCCGCTGTGGCAGTTGGAAGATGAGCCATGGAAGGCTCCAAAATCCTTACTATACACTGTACATTTTTTTAGGTGAAAAATTCGATGTCGTCGGATCCACTCCAGTCTTTGGATTTTGTTAATAGACATCTCAACACATAACCACAGGTGCGCACAGGTCGTAGGTACGCCTAGTTGGGCCGCTGTGGCAGTTGGAAGAAGAGCCATGGAAAGGCTCCAAAATCCTTACTATACACTGTACATTTTTTTAGGTGAAAAATTCGATGTCGTCGGATCCACTCCAGTCTTTGGATTTCGTTAATAGACATCTCAACACATAAGCCGCTGTGGCAGTTGGAAGATGAGCCATGCAAGGCTCCAAAATATTTACTATACACTGTACATTTTTTTAGGTGAAAAATTCGATGTCGTCGGATCCACTCCAGTCTTTGGATTTCGTTAATACACATCTCAACACATAATCACAGGTGCGCACAGGTCGTAGGTACGCCTAGTTGGGCCGCTATGGCAGTTGGAAGATGAGCCATGGAAGGCCCCAAAATCCTTACTATACACTGTACATTTTTTTAGGTGAAAAATTCGATGTCGTCGGATCCACTCCAGTCTTTGGATTTCGTTAATACACATCTCAACACATAACCACAGGTGCGCACAGGTCGTAGGTACGCCTAGTTGGGCCGCTGTGGCAGTTGGAAGAAGAGCCATGGAAAGGCTCTAAAATCCTTACTATACCCTGTACATTTTTTTAGGTGAAAAATTCGATGTCGTCGGATCCACTCCAGTCTTTGGATTTCGTTAATAGACATCTCAACACATAACACAGGTCGTAGGTACGCCTAGTTGGGCCGCTATGGCAGTTGGAAGATGAGCCATGGAAAGGCTCTAAAATCCTTACTATACACTGTACATTTTTCTAGGTGAAAAATTCGATGTCGTCGGATCCACTCCAGTCTTTGGATTACGTTAATACACATCTCAACACATAACCACAGGTGCGCACAGGTCGTAGGTACGCCTAGTTGGGCCGCTGTGGCAGTTGGAAGAAGAGCCATGGAAAGGCTCTAAAATCTTTACTCTACACTTTACATTTTTTTAGGTGAAAAATTCGATGTCGTCGGATCCACTCCAGTCTTTGGATTTTGTTAATAGACATCTCAACACATAACCACAGGTGCGCACAGGTCGTAGGTACGCCTAGTTGGGCCGCTATGGCAGTTGGAAGATGAGCCATGGAAGGCTCCAAAATCCTTACTATACACTGTACATTTTTCTAGGTGAAAAATTCGATGTCGTCGGATCCACTCCAGTCTTTGGATTACGTTAATACACATCTCAACACATAACCACAGGTGCGCACAGGTCGTAGGTACGCCTAGTTGGGCCGCTGTGGCAGTTGGAAGATGAGCCATGGAAGGCTCCGAAATCCTTACTATACACTGTACATTTTTTTAGGTGAAAAATTCGATGTCGTCGGATCCACTCCAGTCTTTGGATTTCGTTAATACACATCTCAACACATAACCACAGGTGCGCACAGGTCGTAGGTACGCCTAGTTGGGCCGCTGTGGCAGTTGGAAGAAGAGCCATGGAAAGGCTCTAAAATCTTTACTCTACACTTTACATTTTTTTAGGTGAAAAATTCGATGTCGTCGGATCCACTCCAGTCTTTGGATTTCGTTAATAGACATCTCAACACATAACCACAGGTGCGCACAGGTCGTAGGTACGCCTAGTTGGGCCGCTATGGCAGTTGGAAGATGAGCCATGGAAGGCTCCAAAATCCTTACTATACACTGTAAATTTTTTTAGGTGAAAAATTCGATGTCGTCGGATCCACTCCAGTCTTTGGATTTCGTTAATACACATCTCAACACATAACCACAGGTGCGCACAGGTCGTAGGTACGCCTAGTTGGGCCGCTGTGGCAGTTGGAAGATGAGCCATGGAAAGGCTCCAAAATCCTTACTATATACTGTACATTTTTTAGGTGAAAAATTCGATGTCGTCGGATCCACTCCAGTCTTTGGATTTCGTTAATACACATCTCAACACATAACCACAGGTGCGCACAGGTCGTAGGTACGCCTAGTTGGGCCTACGTGGCAGTTGGAAGATGAGCCATGCAAGGCTCCAAAATCCTTACTATACACTGTACATTTTTTTAGGTGAAAAATTCGATGTCGTCGGATCCACTCCAGTCTTTGGATTTCGTTAATACACATCTCAACACATAACCACAGGTGCGCACAGGTCGTAGGTACGCCTAGTTGGGCCGCTGTGGCAGTTGGAAGAAGAGCCATGGAAAGGCTCTAAAATCTTTACTCTACACTTTACATTTTTTTAGGTGAAAAATTCGATGTCGTCGGATCCACTCCAGTCTTTGGATTTCGTTAATAGACATCTCAACACATAACCACAGGTGCGCACAGGTCGTAGGTACGCCTAGTTGGGCCGCTATGGCAGTTGGAAGATGAGCCATGGAAGGCTCCAAAATCCTTACTATACACTGTACATTTTTCTAGGTGAAAAATTCGATGTCGTCGGATCCACTCCAGTCTTTGGATTACGTTAATACACATCTCAACACATAACCACAGGTGCGCACAGGTCGTAGGTACGTCTAGTTGGGCCGCTGTGGCAGTTGGAAGATGAGCCATGGAAGGCTCCGAAATCCTTACTATACACTGTACATTTTTTTAGGTGAAAAATTCGATGTCGTCGGATCCACTCCAGTCTTTGGATTTCGTTAATACACATCTCAACACATAACCACAGGTGCGCACAGGTCGTAGGTACGCCTAGTTGGGCCGCTGTGGCAGTTGGAAGAAGAGCCATGGAAAGGCTCTAAAATCTTTACTCTACACTCTACATTTTTTTAGGTGAAAAATTCGATGTCGTCGGATCCACTCCAGTCTTTGGATTTCGTTAATAGACATCTCAACACATAACCACAGGTGCGCACAGGTCGTAGGTACGCCTAGTTGGGCCGCTATGGCAGTTGGAAGATGAGCCATGGAAGGCTCCAAAATCCTTACTATACACTGTACATTTTTTTAGGTGAAAAATTCGATGTCGTCGGATCCACTCCAGTCTTTGGATTTCGTTAATAGACATCTCAACACATAACCACAGGTGCGCACAGGTCGTAGGTACGCCTAGTTGGGCCGCTGTGGCAGTTGGAAGATGAGCCATGGAAAGGCTCCAAAATCCTTACTATATACTGTACATTTTTTAGGTGAAAAATTCGATGTCGTCGGATCCACTCCAGTCTTTGGATTTCGTTAATACACATCTCAACACATAACCACAGGTGCGCACAGGTCGTAGGTACGCCTAGTTGGGCCTACGTGGCAGTTGGAAGATGAGCCATGCAAGGCTCCAAAATCCTTACTATACACTGTACATTTTTTTAGGTGAAAAATTCGATGTCGTCGGATCCACTCCAGTCTTTGTATTTCGTTAATACACATCTCAACACATAACCACAGGTGCGCACAGGTCGTAGGTACGCCTAGTTGGGCCGCTATGGCAGTTGGAAGATGAGCCATGGAAGGCTCCAAAATCCTTACTATACACTGTACATTTTTAAAGGTGGAAAATTCGATGTCGTCGGATCCACTCCAGTCTTTGGATTTCCTTAATAGACATCTCAACACATAACCACAGGTGCGCACAGGTCGTAGGTACGCCTAGTTGGGCCGCTATGGCAGTTGGAAGATGAGCTATGGAAGGCTCCAAAATCCTTACTACACACTGTACATTTTTTTAGGTGAAAAATTCGATGTCGTCGGATCAACTCCAGTCTTTGGATTTCGTTAATACACATCTCAACACATAACCACAGGTGCGCACAGGTCGTAGATACGCCTAGTTGGGCCGCTGTGGCAGTTGGAAGAAGAGCTATGGAAAGGCTCTAAAATCCTTACTATACACTGTACATTTTTTTAGGTGAAAAATTCGATGTAGTCGGATCCACTCCAGTCTTTGGATTTCGTTAATAGACATCTCAACACATAACCACAGGTGCGCACAGGTCGTAGGTACGCCTAGTTGGGCCGCTGTGGCAGTTGGAAGATGAGCCATGGAAGGCTCCAAAATCCTTACTATACACTGTACATTTTTTTAGGTGAAAAATTCGATGTCGTCGGATCCACTCCAGTCTTTGAATTTCGTTAATACACATCTCAACACATAACCACAGGTGCGCACAGGTCGTAGGTACGCCTAGTTGGGCCGCTGTGGCAGTTGGAAGATGAGCCATGGAAAGGCTCTAAAATCCTTACTATACACTGTACATTTTTTTAGGTGAAAAATTCGATGTCGTCGGATCCACTCCAGTCCTTCTATTTCGTTAATACACATCTCAACACATAACCACAGGTGCGCACAGGTCGTAGGTACGCCTAGTTGGGCCGCTATGGCAGTTGGAGGATGAGCCATGGAAGGCTCCAAAATCCTTACTACACACTGTACATTTTTTTAGGTGAAAAATTCGATGTCGTCGGATCCACTCCAGTCTTTGGATTTCGTTAATACACATCTCAACACATAACCACAGGTGTGCACTGGTCGTAGGTACGTCTAGTTGGGCCGCTATGGCAGTTGGAAGATGAGCCATGGAAGGCTCCAAAATCCTTACTATACACTGTACATTTTTTAGGTGAAAAATTCGATATCGTCGGATCCACTCCAGTCTTTGGATTTCGTTAATACACATCTCAACACATAACCACAGGTGCGCACAGGTCGTAGGTACGCCTAGTTGGGCCGCTGTGGCAGTTGGAAGAAGAGCCATGGAAAGGCTCTAAAATCTTTACTCTACACTTTACATTTTTTTAGGTGAAAAATTCGATGTCGTCGGATCCACTCCAGTCTTTGGATTTCGTTAATACACATCTCAACACATAACCACAGGTGCGCACAGGTCGTAGGTACGCCTAGTTGGGCCGCTGTGGCAGTTGGAAGAAGAGCCATGGAAAGGCTCTAAAATCTTTACTCTACACTTTACATTTTTTTAGGTGAAAAATTCGATGTCGTCGGATCCACTCCAGTCTTTGGATTTCGTTAATAGACATCTCAACACATAACCACAGGTGCGCACAGGTCGTAGGTACGCCTAGTTGGGCCGCTATGGCAGTTGGAAGATGAGCCATGGAAGGCTCCAAAATCCTTACACTGTACATTTTTCTAGGTGAAAAATTCGATGTCGTCGGATCCACTCCAGTCTTTGGATTACGTTAATACACATCTCAACACATAACCACAGGTGCGCACAGGTCGTAGGTACGTCTAGTTGGGCCGCTGTGGCAGTTGGAAGATGAGCCATGGAAGGCTCCGAAATCCTTACTATACACTGTACATTTTTTTAGGTGAAAAATTCGATGTCGTCGGATCCACTCCAGTCTTTGGATTTCGTTAATACACATCTCAACACATAACCACAGGTGCGCACAGGTCGTAGGTACGCCTAGTTGGGCCGCTGTGGCAGTTGGAAGAAGAGCCATGGAAAGGCTCTAAAATCTTTACTCTACACTTTACATTTTTTTAGGTGAAAAATTCGATGTCGTCGGATCCACTCCAGTCTTTGGATTTCGTTAATAGACATCTCAACACATAACCACAGGTGCGCACAGGTCGTAGGTACGCCTAGTTGGGCCGCTATGGCAGTTGGAAGATGAGCCATGGAAGGCTCCAAAATCCTTACTATACACTGTAAATTTTTTTAGGTGAAAAATTCGATGTCGTCGGATCCACTCCAGTCTTTGGATTTCGTTAATAGACATCTCAACACATAACCACAGGTGCGCACAGGTCGTAGGTACGCCTAGTTGGGCCGCTGTGGCAGTTGGAAGATGAGCCATGGAAAGGCTCCAAAATCCTTACTATATACTGTACATTTTTTAGGTGAAAAATTCGATGTCGTCGGATCCACTCCAGTCTTTGGATTTCGTTAATACACATCTCAACACATAACCACAGGTGCGCACAGGTCGTAGGTACGCCTAGTTGGGCCTACGTGGCAGTTGGAAGATGAGCCATGCAAGGCTCCAAAATCCTTACTATACACTGTACATTTTTTTAGGTGAAAAATTCGATGTCGTCGGATCCACTCCAGTCTTTGTATTTCGTTAATACACATCTCAACACATAACCACAGGTGCGCACAGGTCGTAGGTACGCCTAGTTGGGCCGCTATGGCAGTTGGAAGATGAGCCATGGAAGGCTCCAAAATCCTTACTATACACTGTACATTTTTTTAGGTGGAAAATTCGATGTCGTCGGATCCACTCCAGTCTTTGGATTTCCTTAATAGACATCTCAACACATAACCACAGGTGCGCACAGGTCGTAGGTACGCCTAGTTGGGCCGCTATGGCAGTTGGAAGATGAGCTATGGAAGGCTCCAAAATCCTTACTACACACTGTACATTTTTTTAGGTGAAAAATTCGATGTCGTCGGATCAACTCCAGTCTTTGGATTTCGTTAATACACATCTCAACACATAACCACAGGTGCGCACAGGTCGTAGATACGCCTAGTTGGGCCGCTGTGGCAGTTGGAAGAAGAGCTATGGAAAGGCTCTAAAATCCTTACTATACACTGTACATTTTTTTAGGTGAAAAATTCGATGTAGTCGGATCCACTCCAGTCTTTGGATTTCGTTAATAGACATCTCAACACATAACCACAGGTGCGCACAGGTCGTAGGTACGCCTAGTTGGGCCGCTATGGCAGTTGGAAGATGAGCCATGGAAGGCTCCAAAATATTTACTATACACTGTACATTTTTTTAGGTGAAAAATTCGATGTCGTCGGATTCACTCCAGTCTTTGAATTTCGTTAATACACATCTCAACACATAACCACAGGTGCGCACAGGTCGTAGGTACGCCTAGTTGGGCCGCTGTGGCAGTTGGAAGAAGAGCCATGGAAAGGCTCTAAAATCCTTACTATACACTGTACATTTTTTTAGGTGAAAAATTCGATGTCGTCGGATCCACTCCAGTCCTTCTATTTCGTTAATACACATCTCAACACATAACCACAGGTGCGCACAGGTCGTAGGTACGCCTAGTTGGGCCGCTATGGCAGTTGGAGGATGAGCCATGGAAGGCTCCAAAATCCTTACTACACACTGTACATTTTTTTAGGTGAAAAATTCGATGTCGTCGGATCCACTCCAGTCTTTGGATTTCGTTAATACACATCTCAACACATAACCACAGGTGTGCACAGGTCGTAGGTACGTCTAGTTGGGCCGCTATGGCAGTTGGAAGATGAGCCATGGAAGGCTCCAAAATCCTTACTATACACTGTACATTTTTTAGGTGAAAAATTCGATATCGTCGGATCCACTCCAGTCTTTGGATTTCGTTAATACACATCTCAACACATAACCACAGGTGCGCACAGGTCGTAGGTACGCCTAGTTGGGCCGCTGTGGCAGTTGGAAGAAGAGCCATTTAAAGGCTCTAAAATCCTTACTTTTTTTAGGTGAAAAATTCGATGTCGTCGGATCCACTCCAGTCTTTGGATTTCGTTAATACACATCTCAACACATAACCACAGGTGCGCACAGGTCGTAGGTACGCCTAGTTGGGCCGCTGTGGCAGTTGGAAGAAGAGCCATGGAAAGGCTCTAAAATCCTTACTATACACTGTACATTTTTTAGGTGAAAAATTCGATGTCGTCGGATCCACTCCAGTCTTTGGATTTCGTTAATAGACATCTCAACACATAACCACAGGTGCGCACAGGTCGTAGGTACGCCTAGTTGGGCCGCTATGGCAGTTGGAAGATGAGCCATGGAAGGCTCCAAAATCCTTACTATACACTGTACATTTTTTTTAGGGGAAAAATTCGATGTCGTCGGATCCACTCCAGTCTTTGGATTTCGTTAATACACATCTCAACACATAACCACGGGTGCGCACAGGTCGTAGGTACGCCTAGTTGGGCCGCTGTGGCAGTTGGAAGAAGAGCCATGGAAAGGCTCCAAAATCCTTACTATACACTGTACATTTTTTTAGGTGAAAAATTCGATGTCGTCGGATCCACTCCAGTCTTTGGATTTCGTTAATACACATCTCAACACATAACCACAGGTGCGCACAGGTCGTAGGTACGCCTAGTTGGGCCGCTGTGGCAGTTGGAAGAAGAGCCATGGAAAACCTCTAAAATCCTTACTATACACTGTACATTTTTTTAGGTGAAAAATTCGATGTCCTCGGATCCACTCCAGTCTTTGGATTTCGTTAATACACATCTCAACACATAACCACAGGTGCGCACAGGTCGTAGGTACGCCTAGTTGGGCCGCTGTGGCAGTTGGAAGAAGAGCCATGGAAAGGCTCTAAAATCCTTACTATACACTGTACATTTTTTTAGGTGAAAAATTCGATGTCGTCGGATCCACTCCAGTCTTTGGATTTCGTTAATAGACATCTCAACACATAACCACAGGTGCGCACAGGTCGTAGGTACGCCTAGTTGGGCCGCTATGGCAGTTGGAAGATGAGCCATGGAAGGCTCCAAAATCCTTACTATACACTGTAAATTTTTTTTAGTTGAAAAATTCGATGTCGTCGGATCTACTCCAGTCTTTGGATTTCGTTAATACACATCTCAACACATAACCACAGGTGCGCACAGGTCGTAGGTACGCCTAGTTGGGCCGCTGTGGCAGTTGGAAGAAGAGCCATGGAAAGGCTCCAAAATCCTTACTATACACTGTACATTTTTTTAGGTGAAAAATTCGATGTCGTCGGATCCACTCCAGTCTTTGGATTTCGTTAATACACATCTCAACACATAACCACAGGTGCGCACAGGTCGTAGGTACGCCTAGTTGGGCCTACGTGGCAGTTGGAAGATGAGCCATGCAAGGCTCCAAAATCCTTACTATACACTGTACATTTTTTTAGGTGAAAAATTCGATGTCGTCGGATCCACTCCAGTCTTTGGATTTCGTTAATAGACATCTCAACACATAACCACAGGTGCGCACAGGTCGTAGGTACGCCTAGTTGGGCCGCTATGGCAGTTGGAAGATGAGCCATGGAAGGCTCCAAAATCCTTACTATACAATGTACATTTTTTTAGGTGGAAAATTCGATGACGTCGGATCCACTCCAGTCTTTGGATTTCCTTAATAGACATCTCAACACATAACCACAGGTGCGCACAGGTCGTAGGTACGCCTAGTTGGCCCGCTATGGCAGTTGGAAGATGAGCTATGGAAGGCTCCAAAATCCTTACTACACACTGTACATTTTTTTAGGTGAAAAATTCGATGTCGTCGGATCAACTCCAGTCTTTGGATTTCGTTAATACACATCTCAACACATAACCACAGGTGCGCACAGGTCGTAGATACGCCTAGTTGGGCCGCTGTGGCAGTTGGAAGAAGAGCCATGGAAAGGCTCTAAAATCCTTGCTATACACTGTACATTTTTTTAGGTGAAAAATTCGATGTAGTCGGATCCACTCCAGTCTTTGGATTTCGTTAATAGACATCTCAACACATAACCACAGGTGCGCACAGGTCGTAGGTACGCCTAGTTGGGCCGCTATGGCAGTTGGAAGATGAGCCATAGAAGGCTCCAAAATATTTACTATACACTGTACATTTTTTTAGGTGAAAAATTCGATGTCGTCGGATCCACTCCAGTCTTTGAATTTCGTTAATACACATCTCAACACATAACCACAGGTGCGCACAGGTCGTAGGTACGCCTAGTTGGGCCGCTGTGGCAGTTGGAAGAAGAGCCATGGAAAGGCTCTAAAATCCTTACTATACACTGTACATTTTTTTAGGTGAAAAATTCGACGTCGTCGGATCCACTCCAGTCCTTCTATTTCGTTAATACACATCTCAACACATAACCACAGGTGCGCACAGGTCGTAGGTACGCCTAGTTGGGCCGCTATGGCAGTTGGAAGATGAGCCATGGAAGGCTCCAAAATCCTTACTACACACTGTACATTTTTTTAGGTGAAAAATTCGATGTCGTCGGATCCACTCCAGTCTTTGGATTTCGTTAATACACATCTCAACACATAACCACAGGTGTGCACAGGTCGTAGGTACGTCTAGTTGGGCCGCTATGGCAGTTGGAAGATGAGCCATGGAAGGCTCCAAAATCCTTACTATACACTGTACATTTTTTAGGTGAAAAATTCGATATCGTCGGATCCACTCCAGTCTTTGGATTTCGTTAATACACATCTCAACACATAACCACAGGTGCGCACAGGTCGTAGGTACGCCTAGTTGGGCCGCTGTGGCAGTTGGAAGAAGAGCCATGGAAAGGCTCTAAAATCCTTACTTTTTTTAGGTGAAAAATTCGATGTCGTCGGATCCACTCCAGTCTTTGGATTTCGTTAATACACATCTCAACACATAACCACAGGTGCGCACAGGTCGTAGGTACGCCTAGTTGGGCCGCTGTGGCAGTTGGAAGAAGAGCCATGGAAAGGCTCTAAAATCCTTACTATACACTGTACATTTTTTTAGGTGAAAAATTCGATGTCGTCGGATCCACTCCAGTCTTTGGATTTCGTTAATAGACATCTCAACACATAACCACAGGTGCGCACAGGTCGTAGGTACGCCTAGTTGGGCCGCTATGGCAGTTGGAAGATGAGCCATGGAAGGCTCCAAAATCCTTACTATACACTGTACATTTTTTTAGGGGAAAAATTCGATGTCGTCGGATCCACTCCAGTCTTTGGATTTCGTTAATACACATCTCAACACATAACCACGGGTGCGCACAGGTCGTAGGTACGCCTAGTTGGGCCGCTGTGGCAGTTGGAAGAAGAGATATGGAAAGGCTCCAAAATCCTTACTATACACTGTACATTTTTTTAGGTGAAAAATACGATGTCGTCGGATCCACTCCAGTCTTTGGATTTCGTTAATACACATCTCAACACATAACCACAGGTGCGCAAAGGTCGTAGGTACGCCTAGTTGGGCCGCTGTGGCAGTTGGAAGAAGAGCCATGGAAAGGCTCTAAAATCCTTACTATACACTGTACATTTTTTTAGGTGAAAAATTCAATGTCGTCGGATCCACTCCAGTCTTTGGATTTCGTTAATAGACATCTCAACACATAACCACAGGTGCGCACAGGTCGTAGGTACGCCTAGTTGGGCCGCTATGGCAGTTGGAAGATGAGCCATGGAAGGCTCCAAAATCCTTACTATACACTGTAAATTTTTTTTAGTTGAAAAATTCGATGTCGTCGGATCTACTCCAGTCTTTGGATTTCGTTAATACACATCTCAACACATAACCACAGGTGCGCACAGGTCGTAGGTACGCCTAGTTGGGCCGCTGTGGCAGTTGGAAGAAGAGCCATGGAAAGGCTCCAAAATCCTTACTATACACTGTACATTTTTTTAGGTGAAAAATTCGATGTCGTCGGATCCACTCCAGTCTTTGGATTTCATTAATACACATCTCAACACATAACCACAGGTGCGCACAGGTCGTAGGTACGCCTAGTTGGGCCGCTGTGGCAGTTGGAAGAAGAGCCATGGAAAACCTCTAAAATCCTTACTATACACTGTACATTTTTTTAGGTGAAAAATTCGATGTCGTCGGATCCACTCCAGTCTTTGGATTTCGTTAATAGACATCTCAACACATAACCACAGGTGCGCACAGGTCGTAGGTACGTCTAGTTGGGCCGCTGTGGCAGTTGGAAGAAGAGCCATGGAAAGGCTCCAAAATCCTTACTATACACTGTACATTTTTTTAGGTGAAAAATTCGATGTCGTCGGATCCACTCCAGTCTTTGGATTTCGTTAATACACATCTCAACACATAACCACAGGTGCGCACAGGTCGTAGGTACGCCTAGTTGGGCCGCTGTGGCAGTTGGAAGAAGAGCCATGGAAAGGCTCTAAAATCCTTACTTTTTTTAGGTGAAAAATTCGATGTCGTCGGATCCACTCCAGTCTTTGGATTTCGTTAATACACATCTCAACACATAACCACAGGTGCGCACAGGTCGTAGGTACGCCTAGTTGGGCCGCTGTGGCAGTTGGAAGAAGAGCCATGGAAAACCTCTAAAATCCTTACTATACACTGTACATTTTTTTAGGTGAAAAATTCGATGTACTCGGATCCACTCCAGTCTTTCGATTTCGTTAATACACATCTCAACACATAACCACAGGTGCGCACAGGTCGTAGGTACGCCTAGTTGGGCCGCTGTGGCAGTTGGAAGAAGAGCCATGGAAAGGCTCTAAAATCCTTACTATACACTGTACATTTTTTTAGGTGAAAAATTCGATGTCGTCGGATCCACTCCAGTCTTTGGATTTCGTTAATAGACATCTCAACACATAACCACAGGTGCGCACAGGTCGTAGGTACGCCTAGTTGGGCCGCTATGGCAGTTGGAAGATGAGCCATGGAAGGCTCCAAAATCCTTACTATACACTGTAAATTTTTTTTAGTTGAAAAATTCGATGTCGTCGGATCTACTCCAGTCTTTGGATTTCGTTAATACACATCTCAACACATAACCACAGGTGCGCACAGGTCGTAGGTACGCCTAGTTGGGCCGCTGTGGCAGTTGGAAGAAGAGCCATGGAAAGGCTCCAAAATCCTTACTATACACTGTACATTTTTTTAGGTGAAAAATTCGATGTCGTCGGATCCACTCCAGTCTTTGGATTTCATTAATACACATCTCAACACATAACCACAGGTGCGCACAGGTCGTAGGTACGCCTAGTTGGGCCGCTGTGGCAGTTGGAAGAAGAGCCATGGAAAGGCTCTAAAATCCTTACTATACACTGTACATTTTTTTAGGTGAAAAATTCGATGTCGTCGGATCCACTCCAGTCTATGGATTTCGTTAGTAGACATCTCAACACATAACCACAGGTGCGCACAGGTCGTAGGTACGCCTAGTTGGGCCTATGGCAGTTGGAAGATGAGCCATGGAAGCTCCAAAATCCTTACTATACACTGTATATTTTTTTTAGGTGAAAAATTCGATGTCGTCGGATCCACTCCAGTCTTTGGATTTCGTTAATACACATCTCAACACATAACCACAGGTGCGCACAGGTCGTAGGTACGCCTAGTTGGGCCGCTATGGCAGTTGAAAGATGAGCCATGGAAGGCTCCAAAATCCTTACTATACACTGTACATTTTTTTAGGTGAAAAATTCGATGTCGTCGGATCCACTCCAGTCTTTGGATTTCGTTAATACACATCTCAACACATAACCACAGATGCGCACAGGTCGTAGGTACGCCTAGTTGGGCCGCTGTGGCAGTTGGAAGAAGAGCCATGGAAAGGCTCTAAAATCCTTACTATACACTGTACATTTTTTTAAGTGAAAAATTCGATGTCGTCGGATCCACTCCAGTCTTTCAATTTCGTTAATAGACATCTCAACACATAACCACAGGTGCGCACAGGTCGTAGGTACGTCTAGTTGGGCCGCTATGGCAGTTGGAAGATGAGCCATGGAAGGCTCCAAAATCCTTACTATACACTGTACATTTTTTAGGTGAAAAATTCGATATCGTCGGATCCACTCCAGTCTTTGGATTTCGTTAATACACATCTCAACACATAACCACAGGTGCGCACAGGTCGTAGGTACGCCTAGTTGGGCCGCTGTGGCAGTTGGAAGAAGAGCCATGGAAAGGCTCTAAAATCCTTACTATACACTGTACATTTTTTTAGGTGAAAAATTCGATGTCGTCGGATCCACTCCAGTCTTTGGATTTCGTTAATAGACATCTCAACACATAACCACAGGTGCGCACAGGTCGTAGGTACGCCTAGTTGGGCCGGTATGGCAGTTGGAAGATGAGCCATGGAAGGCTCCAAAATCCTTACTATACACTGAACATTTTTTTAGGTGAAAAATTCGATGTCGTCGGATCCACTGCAGTCTTTGGATTTCGTTAATACACATCTCAACACATAACCACAGGTGCGCACAGGTCGTAGGTACGCCTAGTTGGGCCGCTGTGGCAGTTGGAAGAAGAGCCATGGAAAGGCTCTAAAATCCTTACTATACACTGTACATTTTTTTTTAGGTAAAAAATTCGATGTCGTCGGCTCCACTCCAGTCTTTGGATTTCGTTAATACACATCTCAACACATAACCACAGGTGCGCACAGGTCGTAGGTACGCCTAGTTGGGCCGCTGTGGCAGTTGGAAGAAGAGCCATGGAAAGGCTCTAAAATCCTTACTATACACTGTACATTTTTTTAGGTGAAAAATTCGATGTCGTCGGATCCACTCCAGTCTTTGGAGTTCGTTAATAGACATCTCAACACATAACCACAGGTGCGCACAGGTCGTAGGTACGCCTAGTTGGGCCGCTATGGCAGTTGGAAGATGAGCCATGGAAGGCTCCAAAATCCTTACTATACACTGTACATTTTTTTTAGGTGAAAAATTCGATGTCGTCGGATCCACTCCAGTCTTTGGATTTCGTTAATACACATCTCAACACATAACCACAGGTGCGCACAGGTCGTAGGTACGCCTAGTTGGGCCGCTGTGGCAGTTGGAAGAAGAGCCATGGAAAACCTCTAAAATCCTTACTATACACTGTACATTTTTTTAGGTGAAAAATTCGATGTCCTCGGATCCACTCCAGTCTTTGGATTTCGTTAATACACATCTCAACACATAACCACAGGTGCGCACAGGTCGTAGGTACGCCTAGTTGGGCCGCTGTGGCAGTTGGAAGAAGAGCCATGGAAAGGCTCTAAAATCCTTACTATACACTGTACATTTTTTTAGGTGAAAAATTCGATGTCGTCGGATCCACTCCAGTCTTTGGATTTCGTTAATAGACATCTCAACACATAACCACAGGTGCGCACAGGTCGTAGGTACGCCTAGTTGGGCCGCTATGGCAGTTGGAAGATGAGCCATGGAAGGCTCCAAAATCCTTACTATACACTGTACATTTTTTTAGGTGAAAAATTCGATGTCGTCGGATCCACTCCAGTCTTTGGATTTCATTAATACACATCTCAACACATAACCACAGGTGCGCACAGGTCGTAGGTACGCCTAGTTGGGCCGCTGTGGCAGTTGGAAGAAGAGCCATGGAAAACCTCTAAAATCCTTACTATACACTGTACATTTTTTTGGGTGAAAAATTCGATGTTGTCGGATCCACTCCAGTCTTTGTATTTCGTTAATAGACATCTCAACACATAACCACAGGTGCGCACAGGTCGTAGGTACGCCTAGTTGGGCCGCTGTGGCAGTTGGAAGAAGAGCCATGGAAAGGCTCTAAAATCCTTACTTTTTTTAGGTGAAAAATTCGATGTCGTCGGATCCACTCCAGTCTTTGGATTTCGTTAATACACATCTCAACACATAACCACAGGTGCGCACAGGTCGTAGGTACGCCTAGTTGGGCCGGTATGGCAGTTGGAAGATGAGCCATGGAAGGCTCCAAAATCCTTACTATACACTGAACATTTTTTTAGGTGAAAAATTCGATGTCGTCGGATCCACTCCAGTCTTTGGATTTCGTTAATACACATCTCAACACATAACCACAGGTGCGCACAGGTCGTAGGTACGCCTAGTTGGGCCGCTGTGGCAGTTGGAAGAAGAGCCATGGAAAGGCTCTAAAATCCTTACTATACACTGTACATTTTTTTTAGGTGAAAAATTCGATGTCGTCGGCTCCACTCCAGTCTTTGGATTTCGTTAATACACATCTCAACACATAACCACAGGTGCGCACAGGTCGTAGGTACGCCTAGTTGGGCCGCTGTGGCAGTTGGAAGAAGAGCCATGGAAAGGCTCTAAAATCCTTACTATACACTGTACATTTTTTTAGGTGAAAAATTCGATGTCGTCGGATCCACTCCAGTCTTTGGATTTCGTTAATAGACATCTCAACACATAACCACAGGTGCGCACAGGTCGTAGGTACGCCTAGTTGGGCCGCTATGGCAGTTGGAAGATGAGCCATGGAAGGCTCCAAAATCCTTACTATACACTGTACATTTTTTTTAGGTGAAAAATTCGATGTCGTCGGATCCACTCCAGTCTTTGGATTTCGTTAATACACATCTCAACACATAACCACAGGTGCGCACAGGTCGTAGGTACGCCTAGTTGGGCCGCTGTGGCAGTTGGAAGAAGAGCCATGGAAAGGCTCCAAAATCCTTACTATACACTGTACATTTTTTTAGGTGAAAAATTCGATGTCGTCGGATCCACTCCAGTCTTTGGATTTCATTAATACACATCTCAACACATAACCACAGGTGCGCACAGGTCGTAGGTACGCCTAGTTGGGCCGCTATGGCAGTTGAAAGAAGAGCCATGGAAAGGCTCTAAAATCCTTACTATACACTGTACATTTTTTTATGTGAAAAATTCGATGTCGTCGGATCCACTCCAGTCTTTGGATTTCGTCAATAGACATCTCAACACATAACCACAGTTCGAAGATGAGCCATGGAAGGCTCCAAAATCCTTACTATACACTGTAAATTTTTTTTAGTTGAAAAATTCGATGTCGTCGGATCTACTCCAGTCTTTGGATTTCGTTAATACACATCTCAACACATAACCACAGGTGCGCACAGGTCGTAGGTACGCCTAGTTGGGCCGCTGTGGCAGTTGGAAGAAGAGCCATGGAAAGGCTCCAAAATCCTTACTATACACTGTACATTTTTTTAGGTGAAAAATTCGATGTCGTCGGATCCACTCCAGTCTTTGGATTTCATTAATACACATCTCAACACATAACCACAGGTGCGCACAGGTCGTAGGTACGCCTAGTTGGGCCGCTGTGGCAGTTGGAAGAAGAGCCATGGAAAACCTCTAAAATCCTTACTATACACTGTACATTTTTTTAGGTGAAAAATTCGATGTCGTCGGATCCACTCCAGTCTTTGGATTTCGTTAATAGACATCTCAACACATAACCACAGGTGCGCACAGGTCGTAGGTACGCCTAGTTGGGCCGCTGTGGCAGTTGGAAGAAGAGCCATGGAAAGGCTCCAAAGTCCTTACTATACACTGTACATTTTTTTAGGTGAAAAATTCGATGTCGTCGGATCCACTCCAGTCTTTGTATTTCGTTAATACACATCTCAACACATAACCACAGGTGCGCACAGGTCGTAGGTACGCCTAGTTGGGCCGCTGTGGCAGTTGGAAGAAGAGCCATGGAAAGGCTCTAAAATCCTTACTTTTTTTAGGTGAAAAATTCGATGTCGTCGGATCCACTCCAGTCTTTGGATTTCGTTAATACACATCTCAACACATAACCACAGGTGCGCACAGGTCGTAGGTACGCCTAGTTGGGCCGCTGTGGCAGTTGGAACAAGAGCCATGGAAAGGCTCTAAAATCCTTACTATACACTGTACATTTTTTTTAGGGGAAAAATTCGATGTCGTCGGATCCACTCCAGTCTTTGGATTTCGTTAATACACATCTCAACACATAACCACAGGTGCGCACAGGTCGTAGGTACGCCTAGTTGGGCCGCTATGGCAGTTGGAAGATGAGCCATGGAAGGCTCCAAAATCCTTACTATACACTGTAAATTTTTTTTAGTTGAAAAATTCGATGTCGTCGGATCTACTCCAGTCTTTGGATTCCGTTAATACACATCTCAACACATAACCACAGGTGCGCACAGGTCGTAGGTACGCCTAGTTGGGCCGCTGTGGCAGTTGGAAGAAGAGCCATGGAAAGGCTCCAAAATCCTTACTATACACTGTACATTTTTTTAGGTGAAAAATTCGATGTCGTCGGATCCACTCCAGTCTTTGGATTTCATTAATACACATCTCAACACATAACCACAGGTGCGCACAGGTCGTAGGTACGCCTAGTTGGGCCGCTGTGGCAGTTGGAAGAAGAGCCATGGAAAACCTCTAAAATCCTTACTCACTGTACATTTTTTTGGGTGAAAAATTCGATGTCGTCGGATCCACTCCAGTCTTTGGATTTCGTTAATAGACATCTCAACACATAACCACAGGTGCGCACAGGTCGTAGGTACGCCTAGTTGGGCCGCTGTGGCAGTTGGAAGAAGAGCCATGGAAAGGCTCCAAAATCCTTACTATACACTGTACATTTTTTTAGGTGAAAAATTCGATGTCGTCGGATCCACTCCAGTCTTTGGATTTCGTTAATACACATCTCAACACATAACCACAGGTGCGCACAGGTCGTAGGTACGCCTAGTTGGGCCGCTGTGGCAGTTGGAAGAAGAGCCATGGAAAGGCTCTAAAATCCTTACTATATACTGTACATTTTTTTAAGTGAAAAATTCGATGTCGTCGGATCCACTCCAGTCTTTGGATTTCGTTAATACACATCTCAACACATAACCACAGGTGCGCACAGGTCGTAGGTACGCCTAGTTGGGCCGCTGTGGCAGTTGGAAGAAGAGCCATGGAAAGGCTCTAAAATCCTTACTATACACTGTACATTTTTTTAGGTGAAAAATTCGATGTCGTCGGATCCACTCCAGTCTTTGGATTTCGTTAATACACATCTCAACACATAACCACAGGTGCGCACAGGTCGTAGGTACGCCTAGTTGGGCCGCTATGGCAGTTGGAAGATGAGCCGCTATGGCAGTTGGAAGATGAGCCATGGAAATCCGATGTCGTCGGATCCACTCCAGTCTATGGATTTCGTTAATAGACATCTCAACACATAACCACAGGTGCGCACAGGTCGTAGGTACGCCTAGTTGGGCCGCTATGGCAGTTGGAAGATGAGCCATGGAAGGCTCCAAAATCCTTACTATACACTGTATATTTTTTTTAGGTGAAAAATTCGATGTCGTCGGATCCACTCCAGTCTTTGGATTTCGTTAATACACATCTCAACACATAACCACAGGTGCGCACAGGTCGTAGGTACGCCTAGTTGGGCCGCTATGGCAGTTGAAAGATGAGCCATGGAAGGCTCCAAAATCCTTACTATACACTGTACATTTTTTTAGGTGAAAAATTCGATGTCGTCGGATCCACTCCAGTCTTTGGATTTCGTTAATACACATCTCAACACATAACCACAGATGCGCACAGGTCGTAGGTACGCCTAGTTGGGCCGCTGTGGCAGTTGGAAGAAGAGCCATGGAAAGGCTCTAAAATCCCTACTGTACACTGTACATTTTTTTAAGTGAAAAATTCGATGTCGTCGGATCCACTCCAGTCTTTGAATTTCGTTAATAGACATCTCAACACATAACCACAGGTGCGCACAGGTCGTAGGTACGTCTAGTTGGGCCGCTATGGCAGTTGGAAGATGAGCCATGGAAGGCTCCAAAATCCTTACTATACACTGTACATTTTTTAGGTGAAAAATTCGATATCGTCGGATCCACTCCAGTCTTTGGATTTCGTTAATACACATCTCAACACATAACCACAGGTGCGCACAGGTCGTAGGTACGCCTAGTTGGGCCGCTGTGGCAGTTGGAAGAAGAGCCATGGAAAGGCTCTAAAATCCTTACTATACACTGTACATTTTTTTAGGTGAAAAATTCGATGTCGTCGGATCCACTCCAGTCTTTGGATTTCGTTAATAGACATCTCAACACATAACCACAGGTGCGCACAGGTCGTAGGTACGCCTAGTTGGGCCGGTATGGCAGTTGGAAGATGAGCCATGGAAGGCTCCAAAATCCTTACTATACACTGAACATTTTTTTAGGTGAAAAATTCGATGTCGTCGGATCCACTCCAGTCTTTGGATTTCGTTAATACACATCTCAACACATAACCACAGGTGCGCACAGGTCGTAGGTACGCCTAGTTGGGCCGCTGTGGCAGTTGGAAGAAGAGCCATGGAAAGGCTCTAAAATCCTTACTATACACTGTACATTTTTTTAGGTGAAAAATTCGATGTCGTCGGATCCACTCCAGTCTTTGGATTTCGTTAATAGACATCTCAACACATAACCACAGGTGCGCACAGGTCGTAGGTACGCCTAGTTGGGCCGCTATGGCAGTTGGAAGATGAGCCATGGAAGGCTCCAAAATCCTTACTATACACTGAACATTTTTTTAGGTGAAAAATTCGATGTCGTCGGATCCACTCCAGTCTTTGGATTTCGTTAATACACATCTCAACACATAACCACAGGTGCGCACAGGTCGTAGGTACGCCTAGTTGGGCCGCTGTGGCAGTTGGAAGAAGAGCCATGGAAAGGCTCCAAAATCCTTACTATACACTGTACATTTTTTTAGGTGAAAAATTCGATGTCGTCGGATCCACTCCAGTCTTTGGATTTCGTTAATAGACATCTCAACACATAACCACAGGTGCGCACAGGTCGTAGGTACGCCTAGTTGGGCCGGTATGGCAGTTGGAAGATGAGCCATGGAAGGCTCCAAAATCCTTACTATACACTGAACATTTTTTTAGGTGAAAAATTCGATGTCGTCGGATCCACTCCAGTCTTTGGATTTCGTTAATACACATCTCAACACATAACCACAGGTGCGCACAGGTCGTAGGTACGCCTAGTTGGGCCGCTGTGGCAGTTGGAAGAAGAGCCATGGAAAGGCTCTAAAATCCTTACTATACACTGTACATTTTTTTTAGGTGAAAAATTCGATGTCGTCGGCTCCACTCCAGTCTTTGGATTTCGTTAATACACATCTCAACACATAACCACGGGTGCGCACAGGTCGTAGGTACGCCTAGTTGGGCCGCTGTGGCAGTTGGAAGAAGAGCCATGGAAAGGCTCTAAAATCCTTACTATACACTGAACATTTTTTTAGGTGAAAAATTCGATGTCGTCGGATCCACTCCAGTCTTTGGATTTCGTTAATACACATCTCAACACATAACCACAGGTGCGCACAGGTCGTAGGTACGCCTAGTTGGGCCGCTGTGGCAGTTGGAAGAAGAGCCATGGAAAGGCTCTAAAATCCTTACTATACACTGTACATTTTTTTTAGGTGAAAAATTCGATGTCGTCGGCTCCACTCCAGTCTTTGGATTTCGTTAATACACATCTCAACACATAACCACGGGTGCGCACAGGTCGTAGGTACGCCTAGTTGGGCCGCTGTGGCAGTTGGAAGAAGAGCCATGGAAAGGCTCTAAAATCCTTACTATACACTGTACATTTTTTTAGGTGAAAAATTCGATGTCGACGGATCCACTCCAGTCTTTGGATTTCGTTAATAGACATCTCAACACATAACCACAGGTGCGCACAGGTCGTAGGTACGCCTTGTTGGGCCGCTATGGCAGTTGGAAGATGAGCCATGGAAGGCTCCAAAATCCTTACTATACACTGTACATTTTTTTTAGGTGAAAAATTCGATGTCGTCGGATCCACTCCAGTCTTTGGATTTCGTTAATACACATCTCAACACATAACCACAGGTGCGCACAGGTCGTAGGTACGCCTAGTTGGGCCGCTGTGGCAGTTGGAAGAAGAGCCATGGAAAACCTCTAAAATCCTTACTATACACTGTACATTTTTTTAAGTGAAAAATTCGATGTCCTCGGATCCACTCCAGTCTTTGGATTTCGTTAATACACATCTCAACACATAACCACAGGTGCGCACAGGTCGTAGGTACGCCTAGTTGGGCCGCTGTGGCAGTTGGAAGAAGAGCCATGGAAAGGCTCTAAAATCCTTACTATACACTGTACATTTTTTTAGGTGAAAAATTCGATGTCGTCGGATCCACTCCAGTCTTTGGATTTCGTTAATAGACATCTCAACACATAACCACAGGTGCGCACAGGTCGTAGGTACGCCTAGTTGGGCCGCTATGGCAGTTGGAAGATGAGCCATGGAAGGCTCCAAAATCCTTACTATACACTGTAAATTTTTTTTAGGTGAAAAATTCGATGTCGTCGGATCCACTCCAGTCTTTGGATTTCGTTAATACACATCTCAACACATAACCACAGGTGCGCACAGGTCGTAGGTACGCCTAGTTGGGCCGCTGTGGCAGTTGGAAGAAGAGCCATGGAAAGGCTCCAAAATCCTTACTATACACTGTACATTTTTTTAGGTGAAAAATTCGATGTCGTCGGATCCACTCCAGTCTTTGGATTTCATTAATACACATCTCAACACATAACCACAGGTGCGCACAGGTCGTAGGTACGCCTAGTTGGGCCGCTATGGCAGTTGAAAGAAGAGCCATGGAAAGGCTCTAAAATCCTTACTATACACTGTACATTTTTTTATGTGAAAAATTCGATGTCGTCGGATCCACTCCAGTCTTTGGATTTCGTTAATAGACATCTCAACACATAACCACAGGTGCGCACAGGTCGTAGGTACGCCTAGTTGGGCCGCTGTGGTAGTTGGAAGAAGAGCCATGGAAAGGCTCCAAAATCCTTACTATACACTGTACATTTTTTTAGGTGAAAAATTCGATGTCGTCGGATCCACTCCAGTCTTTGGATTTCGTTAATACACATCTCAACACATAACCACAGGTGCGCACAGATCGTAGGTACGCCTAGTTGGGCCGCTGTGGCAGTTGGAAGAAGAGCCATGGAAAACCTCTAAAATCCTTACTATACACTGTACATTTTTTTAAGTGAAAAATTCGATGTCCTCGGATCCACTCCAGTCTTTGGATTTCGTTAATACACATCTCAACACATAACCACAGGTGCGCACAGGTCGTAGGTACGCCTAGTTGGGCCGCTGTGGCAGTTGGAAGAAGAGCCATGGAAAGGCTCTAAAATCCTTACTATACACTGTACATTTTTTTAGGTGAAAAATTCGATGTCGTCGGATCCACTACAGTCTTTGGATTTCGTTAATAGACATCTCAACCCATAACCACAGGTGCGCACAGGTCGTAGGTACGCCTAGTTGGGCCGCTATGGCAGTTGGAAGATGAGCCATGGAAGGCTCCAAAATCCTTACTATACACTGTAAATTTTTTTTAGTTGAAAAATTCGATGTCGTCGGATCTACTCCTGTCTTTGGATTTCGTTAATACACATCTCAACACATAACCACAGGTGCGCACAGGTCGTAGGTACGCCTAGTTGGGCCGCTATGGCAGTTGGAAGATGAGCCATGGAAGGCTCCAAAATCCTTACTACACACTGTACATTTTTTTAGGTGAAAAATTCGATGTCGTCGGATCTACTCCTGTCTTTGGATTTCGTTAATACACATCTCAACACATAACCACAGGTGCGCACAGGTCGTAGGTACGCCTAGTTGGGCCGCTATGGCAGTTGGAAGATGAGCCATGGAAGGCTCCAAAATCCTTACTACACACTGTACATTTTTTTAGGTGAAAAATTCGATGTCGTCGGATCCACTCCAGTCTTTGGATTTCGTTAATACACATCTCAACACATAACCACAGGTGCGCACAGGTCGTAGGTACGCCTAGTTGGGCCGCTGTGGCAGTTGGAAGAAGAGCCATGGAAAGGCTCTAAAATCCTTACTATACACTGTACATTTTTTTTAGGTGAAAAATTCGATGTAGTCGGATCCACTCCAGTCTTTGGATTTCGTTAATACACATCTCAACACATAACCACAGGTGCGCACAGGTCGTAGGTACGCCTAGTTGGGCCGCTGTGGCAGTTGGAAGAAGAGCCATGGAAAGGCTCTAAAATCCTTACTATACACTGTACATTTTTTTAGGTGAAAAATTCGATGTCGTCGGATCCACTCCAGTCTTTGGATTTCGTTAATAGACATCTCAACACATAACCACAGGTGCGCACAGGTCGTAGGTACGCCTAGTTGGGCCGCTATGGCAGTTGGAAGATGAGCCATGGAAGGCTCCAAAATCCTTACTATACACTGTACATTTTTTTTAGGTGAAAAATTCGATGTCGTCGGATCCACTCCAGTCTTTGGATTTCGTTAATACACATCTCAACACATAACCACAGGTGCGCACAGGTCGTAGGTACGCCTAGTTGGGCCGCTGTGGCAGTTGGAAGAAGAGCCATGGAAAAGCTCTAAAATCCTTACTATACACTGTACATTTTTTTAGGTGAAAAATTCGATGTCGTCGGATCCACTCCAGTCTTTGGATTTCGTTAATACACATCTCAACACATAACCACAGGTGCGCACAGGTCGTAGGTACGCCTAGTTGGGCCGCTGTGGCAGTTGGAAGAAGAGCCATGGAAAACCTCTAAAATCCTTACTATACACTGTACATTTTTTTAGGTGAAAAATTCGATGTCCTCGGATCCACTCCAGTCTTTGGATTTCGTTAATACACATCTCAACACATAACCACAGGTGCGCACAGGTCGTAGGTACGCCTAGTTGGGCCGCTGTGGCAGTTGGAAGAAGAGCCATGGAAAGGCTCTAAAATCCTTACTATACACTGTACATTTTTTTAGGTGAAAAATTCGATGTCGTCGGATCCACTCCAGTCTTTGGATTTCGTTAATAGACATCTCAACACATAACCACAGGTGCGCACAGGTCGTAGGTACGCCTAGTTGGGCCGCTATGGCAGTTGGAAGATGAGCCATGGAAGGCTCCAAAATCCTTACTATACACTGTAAATTTTTTTTAGTTGAAAAATTCGATGTCGTCGGATCTACTCCAGTCTTTGGATTTCGTTAATACACATCTCAACACATAACCACAGGTGCGCACAGGTCGTAGGTACGCCTAGTTGGGCCGCTGTGGCAGTTGGAAGAAGAGCCATGGAAAGGCTCCAAAATCCTTACTATACACTGTACATTTTTTTTGGTGAAAAATTCGATGTCGTCGGATCCACTCCAGTCTTTGGATTTCATTAATACACATCTCAACACATAACCACAGGTGCGCACAGGTCGTAGGTACGCCTAGTTGGGCCGCTATGGCAGTTGGAAGAAGAGCCATGGAAAGGCTCTAAAATCCTTACTATACACTGTACATTTTTTTAGGTGAAAAATTCGATGTCGTCGGATCCACTCCAGTCTTTGGATTTCGTTAATAGACATCTCAACACATAACCACAGGTGCGCACAGGTCGTAGGTACGCCTAGTTGCGCCGCTGTGGCAGTTGGAAGAAGAGCCATGGAAAGGCTCCAAAATCCTTACTATACACTGTAGATTTTTTTAGGTGAAAGATTCGATGTCGTCGGATCCACTCCAGTCTTTGGATTTCGTTAATACACATCTCAACACATAACCACAGGCGCGCACAGGTCGTAGGTACGCCTAGTTGGGCCGCTGTGGCAGTTGGAAGAAGAGCCATGGAAAGGCTCTAAAATCCTTACTATACAGTGTACATTTTTTTAAGTGAAAAATTCGATGTCGTCGGATCCACTCCAGTCTTTGGATTTCGTTAATAGACATCTCAACACATAACCACAGGTGCGCACAGGTCGTAGGTACGCCTAGTTGCGCCGCTGTGGCAGTTGGAAGAAGAGCCATGGAAAGGCTCCAAAATCCTTACTATACACTGTACATTTTTTTAGGTGAAAGATTCGATGTCGTCGGATCCACTCCAGTCTTTGGATTTCGTTAATACACATCTCAACACATAACCACAGGTGCGCACAGGTCGTAGGTACGCCTAGTTGGGCCGCTATGGCAGTTGGAAGAAGAGCCATGGAAAGGCTCTAAAATCCTTACTATACACTGTACATTTTTTTAGGTGAAAAATTCGATGTCGTCGGATCCACTCCAGTCTTTGGATTTCGTTAATAGACATCTCAACACATAACCACAGGTGCGCACAGGTCGTAGGTACGCCTAGTTGGGCCGCTATGGCAGTTGGAAGATGAGCCATGGAAGGCTCCAAAATCCTTACTATACACTGTACATTTTTTTAAGTGAAAAATTCGATGTCCTCGGATCCACTCCAGTCTTTGGATTTCGTTAATACACATCTCAACACATAACCACAGGTGCGCACAGGTCGTAGGTACGCCTAGTTGGGCCGCTGTGGCAGTTGGAAGAAGAGCCATGGAAAGGCTCTAAAATCCTTACTATACACTGTACATTTTTTTAGGTGAAAAATTCGATGTCGTCGGATCCACTACAGTCTTTGGATTTCGTTAATAGACATCTCAACCCATAACCACAGGTGCGCACAGGTCGTAGGTACGCCTAGTTGGGCCGCTATGGCAGTTGGAAGATGAGCCATGGAAGGCTCCAAAATCCTTACTATACACTGTAAATTTTTTTTAGTTGAAAAATTCGATGTCGTCGGATCTACTCCTGTCTTTGGATTTCGTTAATACACATCTCAACACATAACCACAGGTGCGCACAGGTCGTAGGTACGCCTAGTTGGGCCGCTATGGCAGTTGGAAGATGAGCCATGGAAGGCTCCAAAATCCTTACTACACACTGTACATTTTTTTAGGTGAAAAATTCGATGTCGTCGGATCCACTCCAGTCTTTGGATTTCGTTAATACATATCTCAACACATACCCACAGGTGCGCACAGGTCGTAGGTACGTCTAGTTGGGCAGCTATGGCAGTTGGAAGATGAGCCATGGAAGGCTCCAAAATCCTTACTATACACTGTACATTTTTTAGGTGAAAATTCGATATCGTCGGATCCACTCCAGTCTTTGGATTTCGTTAATACACATCTCAACACATAACCACAGGTGCGCACAGGTCGTAGGTACGCCTAGTTGGGCCGCTGTGGCAGTTGGAAGAAGAGCCATGGAAAGGCTCTAAAATCCTTACTATACACTGTACATTTTTTTTAGGTGAAAAATTCGATGTAGTCGGATCCACTCCAGTCTTTGGATTTCGTTAATACACATCTCAACACATAACCACAGGTGCGCACAGGTCGTAGGTACGCCTAGTTGGGCCGCTGTGGCAGTTGGAAGAAGAGCCATGGAAAACCTCTAAAATCCTTACTATACACTGTACATTTTTTTAGGTGAAAAATTCGATGTCGTCGGATCCACTCCAGTCTTTGGATTTCGTTAATAGACATCTCAACACATAACCACAGGTGCGCACAGGTCGTAGGTACGCCTAGTTGGGCCGCTATGGCAGTTGGAAGATGAGCCATGGAAGGCTCCAAAATCCTTACTATACACTGTACATTTTTTTTAGGTGAAAAATTCGATGTCGTCGGATCCACTCCAGTCTTTGGATTTCGTTAATACACATCTCAACACATAACCACAGGTGCGCACAGGTCGTAGGTACGCCTAGTTGGGCCGCTGTGGCAGTTGGAAGAAGAGCCATGGAAAAGCTCTAAAATCCTTACTATACACTGTACATTTTTTTAGGTGAAAAATTCGATGTCGTCGGATCCACTCCAGTCTTTGGATTTCGTTAATACACATCTCAACACATAACCACAGGTGCGCACAGGTCGTAGGTACGCCTAGTTGGGCCGCTGTGGCAGTTGGAAGAAGAGCCATGGAAAACCTCTAAAATCCTTACTATACACTGTACATTTTTTTAGGTGAAAAATTCGATGTCCTCGGATCCACTCCAGTCTTTGGATTTCGTTAATACACATCTCAACACATAACCACAGGTGCGCACAGGTCGTAGGTACGCCTAGTTGGGCCGCTGTGGCAGTTGGAAGAAGAGCCATGGAAAGGCTCTAAAATCCTTACTATACACTGTACATTTTTTTAGGTGAAAAATTCGATGTCGTCGGATCCACTCCAGTCTTTGGATTTCGTTAATAGACATCTCAACACATAACCACAGGTGCGCACAGGTCGTAGGTACGCCTAGTTGGGCCGCTATGGCAGTTGGAAGATGAGCCATGGAAGGCTCCAAAATCCTTACTATACACTGTAAATTTTTTTTAGTTGAAAAATTCGATGTCGTCGGATCTACTCCAGTCTTTGGATTTCGTTAATACACATCTCAACACATAACCACAGGTGCGCACAGGTCGTAGGTACGCCTAGTTGGGCCGCTGTGGCAGTTGGAAGAAGAGCCATGGAAAGGCTCCAAAATCCTTACTATACACTGTACATTTTTTTTGGTGAAAAATTCGATGTCGTCGGTTCCACTCCAGTCTTTGGATTTCATTAATACACATCTCAACACATAACCACAGGTGCGCACAGGTCGTAGGTACGCCTAGTTGGGCCGCTATGGCAGTTGGAAGAAGAGCCATGGAAAGGCTCTAAAATCCTTACTATACACTGTACATTTTTTTAGGTGAAAAATTCGATGTCGTCGGATCCACTCCAGTCTTTGGATTTCGTTAATAGACATCTCAACACATAACCACAGGTGCGCACAGGTCGTAGGTACGCCTAGTTGCGCCGCTGTGGCAGTTGGAAGAAGAGCCATGGAAAGGCTCCAAAATCCTTACTATACACTGTAGATTTTTTTAGGTGAAAGATTCGATGTCGTCGGATCCACTCCAGTCTTTGGATTTCGTTAATACACATCTCAACACATAACCACAGGCGCGCACAGGTCGTAGGTACGCCTAGTTGGGCCGCTGTGGCAGTTGGAAGAAGAGCCATGGAAAGGCTCTAAAATTCTTACTATACAGTGTACATTTTTTTAAGTGAAAAATTCGATGTCGTCGGATCCACTCCAGTCTTTGGATTTCGTTAATAGACATCTCAACACATAACCACAGGTGCGCACAGGTCGTAGGTACGCCTAGTTGCGCCGCTGTGGCAGTTGGAAGAAGAGCCATGGAAAGGCTCCAAAATCCTTACTATACACTGTACATTTTTTTAGGTGAAAGATTCGATGTCGTCGGATCCACTCCAGTCTTTGGATTTCGTTAATACACATCTCAACACATAACCACAGGTGCGCACAGGTCGTAGGTACGCCTAGTTGGGCCGCTGTGGCAGTTGGAAGAAGAGCCATGGAAAGGCTCTAAAATCCTTACTATACACTGTACATTTTTTTAGGTGAAAAATTCGATGTCGTCGGATCCACTCCAGTCTTTGGATTTCGTTAATAGACATCTCAACACATAACCACAGGTGCGCACAGGTCGTAGGTACGCCTAGTTGGGCCGCTATGGCAGTTGGAAGATGAGCCATGGAAGGCTCCAAAATCCTTACTATACACTGTATATTTTTTTTTAGGTGAAAAATTCGATGTCGTCGGATCCACTCCAGTCTTTGGATTTCGTTAATACACATCTCAACACATAACCACAGGTGCGCACAGGTCGTAGGTACGCCTAGTTGGGCCGCTATGGCAGTTGAAAGATGAGCCATGGAAGGCTCCAAAATCCTTACTATACACTGTACATTTTTTTAGGTGAAAAATTCGATGTCGTCGGATCCACTCCAGTCTTTGGATTTCGTTAATACACATCTCAACACATAACCACAGATGCGCACAGGTCGTAGGTACGCCTAGTTGGGCCGCTGTGGCATTTGGAAGAAGAGCCATGGAAAGGCTCTAAAATCCTTACTATACACTGTACATTTTTTTAAGTGAAAAATTCGATGTCGTCGGATCCACTCCAGTCTTTGAATTTCGTTAATAGACATCTCAACACATAACCACAGGTGCGCACAGGTCGTAGGTACGTCTAGTTGGGCCGCTATGGCAGTTGGAAGATGAGCCATGGAAGGCTCCAAAATCCTTACTATACACCGTACATTTTTTAGGTGAAAAATTCGATGTCGTCGGATCCACTCCAGTCTTTGGATTTCGTTAATACACATCTCAACACATAACCACAGGTGCGCACAGGTCGTAGGTACGCCTAGTTGGGCCGCTGTGGCAGTTGGAAGAAGAGCCATGGAAAGGCTCTAAAATCCTTACTATACACTGTACATTTTTTTAGGTGAAAAATTCAATGTAGTCGGATCCACTCCAGTCTTTGGATTTCGTTAATAGACATCTCAACACATAACCACAGGTGCGCACAGGTCGTAGGTACGCCTAGTTGGGCCGGTGTGGCAGTTGGAAGATGAGCCATGGAAGGCTCCAAAATCCTTACTATACACTGAACATTTTTTTAGGTGAAAAATTCGATGTCGTCGGATCCACTCCAGTCTTTGGATTTCGTTAATACACATCTCAACACATAACCACAGGTGCGCACAGGTCGTAGGTACGCCTAGTTGGGCCGCTGTGGCAGTTGGAAAAAGAGCCATGGAAAGGCTCTAAAATCCTTACTATACACTGTACATTTTTTTTAGGTGAAAAATTCGATGTCGTCGGCTCCACTCCAGTCTTTGGATTTCGTTAATACACATCTCAACACATAACCACAGGTGCGCACAGGTCGTAGGTACGCCTAGTTGGGCCGCTATGGCAGTTGGAAGAAGAGCCATGGAAAGGCTCCAAAATCCTTACTATACACTGTACATTTTTTTAGGTAAAAATTCGATGTCGTCGGATCCACTCCAGTCTTTGGATTTCGTTAATAGACATCTCAACACATAACCACAGGTGCGCACAGGTCGTAGGTACGCCTAGTTGGGCCGCTATGGCAGTTGGAAGATGAGCCATGGAAGGCTCCAAAATCCTTACTATACACTGTAAATTTTTTTTAGGTGAAAAATTCGATGTCGTCGGATCCACTCCAGTCTTTGGATTTCGTTAATACACATCTCAACACATAACCACAGGTGCGCACAGGTCGTAGGTACGCCTAGTTGGGCCGGTATGGCAGTTGGAAGATGAGCCATGGAAGGCTCCAAAATCCTTACTATACACTGAACATTTTTTTAGAGCCATGGAAAGGCTCTAAAATCCTTACTATACACTGTACATTTTTTTAGGTGAAAAATTCGATGTCGTCGGATCCACTCCAGTCTTTGGATTTCATTAATACACATCTCAACACATAACCACAGGTGCGCACAGGTCGTAGGTACGCCTAGTTGGGCCGCTGTGGCATTTGGAAGAAGAGCCATGGAAAGGCTCTAAAATCCTTACTATACACTGTACATTTTTTTAGGTGAAAAATTCGATGTCGTCGGATCCACTCCAGTCTTTGGATTTCGTTAATAGACATCTCAACACATAACCACAGGTGCGCACAGGTCGTAGGTACGCCTAGTTGGGCCGCTATGGCAGTTGGAAGATGAGCCATGGAAGGCTCCAAAATCCTTACTATACACTGTAATTTTTTTTTAGGTGAAAAATTCGATGTCGTCGGATCCACTCCAGTCTTTGGATTTCGTTAATAGACATCTCAACACATAACCACAGGTGCGCACAGGTCGTAGGTACGCCTAGTTGGGCCGCTGTGGCAGTTGGAAGAAGAGCCATGGAAAGGCTCCAAAATCCTTACTATACACTGTACATTTTTTTAGGTGAAAAATTCGATGTCGTCGGATCCACTCCAGTCTTTGGATTTCATTAATACACATCTCAACACATAACCACAGGTGCGCACAGGTCGTAGGTACGCCTAGTTGGGCCGCTATGGCAGTTGGAAGAAGAGCCATGGAAAGGCTCCAAAATCCTTACTATACACTGTACATTTTTTTAGGTGAAAAATTCGATGTCGTCGGATCCACTCCAGTCTTTGGATTTCATTAATACACATCTCAACACATAACCACAGGTGCGCACAGGTCGTAGGTACGCCTAGTTGGGCCGCTATGGCAGTTGGAAGAAGAGCCATGGAAAGGCTCCAAAATCCTTACTATACACTGTACATTTTTTTAGGTAAAAAATTCGATGTCGTCGGTTCCACTCCAGTCTTTGGATTTCGTTAATACACATCTCAACACATAACCACAGGTGCGCACAGGTCGTAGGTATGCCTAGTTGGACCGCTGTGGCAGTTGGAAGAAGAGCCATGGAAAGGCTCCAAAATCCTTACTATACACTGTACATTTTTTTAGGTGAAAAATTCGATGTCGTCGGATCCACTCCAGTCTTTGGATTTCATTAATACACATCTCAACACATAACCACAGGTGCGCACAGGTCGTAGGTACGCCTAGTTGGGCCGCTATGGCAGTTGGAAGAAGAGCCATGGAAAGGCTCCAAAATCCTTACTATACACTGTACATTTTTTTAGGTGAAAAATTCGATGTCGTCGGATCCACTCCAGTCTTTGGATTTCATTAATACACATCTCAACACATAACCACAGGTGCGCACAGGTCGTAGGTACGCCTAGTTGGGCCGCTATGGCAGTTGGAAGAAGAGCCATGGAAAGGCTCCAAAATCCTTACTATACACTGTACATTTTTTTAGGTAAAAAATTCGATGTCGTCGGTTCCACTCCAGTCTTTGGATTTCGTTAATACACATCTCAACACATAACCACAGGTGCGCACAGGTCGTAGGTATGCCTAGTTGGACCGCTGTGGCAGTTGGAAGAAGAGCCATGGAAAGGCTCCAAAATCCTTACTATACACTGTACATTTTTTTAGGTGAAAAATTCGATGTCGTCGGATCCACTCCAGTCTTTGGATTTCATTAATACACATCTCAACACATAACCACAGGTGCGCACAGGTCGTAGGTACGCCTAGTTGGGCCGGTATGGCAGTTGGAAGAAGAGCCATGGAAAGGCTCTAAAATCCTTACTATACACTGTACATTTTTTTAGGTGAAAAATTCGATGTCGTCGGATCCACTCCAGTCTTTGGATTTCGTTAATACACATCTCAACACATAATCACAGGTGAGCACAGGTCGTAGGTACGCCTAGTTGGGCCGCTATGGCAGTTGGAAGATGAGCCATGAAAGGCTCCAAAATCCTTACTATACACTGTACATTTTTTTAGGTGAAAAATTCGATGTCGTCGGATCCACTCCAGTCTTTGGATTTCGTTAATACACATCTCAACACATAACCACAGGTGCGCACAGGTCGTAGGTACGCCTAGTTGGGCCGCTGTGGCAGTTGGAAGAAGAGCCATGGAAAGGCTCCAAAATCCTTACTATACACTGTACATTTTTTTAGGTGAAAAATTCGATGTCGTCGGATCCACTCCAGTCTTTGGATTTCGTTAATACACATCTCAACACATAACCACAGGTGCGCACAGGTCGTAGGTACGCCTAGTTGGGCCGCTGTGGCAGTTGGAAGATGAGCCATGGAAAGGCTCCAAAATCCTTACTATACACTGTACATTTTTTTAGGTGAAAAATTCGATGTCGTCGGATCCACTCCAGTCTTTGGATTTTGTTAATACACATCTCAACACATAACCACAGGTGCGCACAGGTCGTAGGTACGTCTAGTTGGGCCGCTGTGGCAGTTGGAAGAAGAGCCATGGAAAGGCTCTAAAATCCTTACTATACACTGTACATTTTTTTTAGGTGAGAAATTCGATGTCGTCGGATCCACTCCAGTCTTCGGATTTCGTCAATACACATCTCAACACATAACCACAAGTGCGCACAGGTCGTAGGTACGCCTAGTTGGGCCGCTGTGGCAGTTGGAAGAACAGCCATGGAAAGGCTCTAAAATCCTTACTGTACACTGTACATTTTTTTAGGTGAAAAATTCGAGGTCGTCGGATCCACTCCAGTCTTTGGATTTCGTTAATAGACATCTCAACACATAACCACAGGTGCGCACAGGTCGTAGGTACGCCTAGTTGGGCCGCTATGGCAGTTGGAAGATGAGCCATGGAAGGCTCCAAAATCCTTACTATACACTGTACATTTTTTTTAGGTGAAAAATTCGATGTCGTCGGATCCACTCCAGTCTTTGGATTTCGTTAATAGACATCTCAAAACATAACCACAGGTGCGCACAGGTCGTAGGTACGCCTAGTTGGGCCGCTGTGGCAGTTGGAAGAAGAGCCATGGAAAGGCTCCAAAATCCTTACTATACACTGTACATTTTTTTAGGTGAAAAATTCGATGTCGTCGGATCCACTCCAGTCTTTGGATTTCATTAATACACATCTCAACACATAACCACAGGTGCGCACAGGTCGTAGGTACGCCTAGTTGGGCCGCTATGGCAGTTGGAAGAAGAGCCATGGAAAGGCTCCAAAATCCTTACTATACACTGTACATTTTTTTAGGTGAAAAATTCGATGTCGTCGGTTCCACTCCAGTCTTTGGATTTCGTTAATACACATCTCAACACATAACCACAGGTGCGCACAGGCCGTAGGTACGCCTAGTTGGGCCGCTGTGGCAGTTGGAAGAAGAGCCATGGAAAGGCTCTAAAATCCTTACTATACACTGTAAACTATTTTAGGTGAAAAATTCGATGTCGTCGGATCCACTCCAGTCTTTGGATTTCGTTAATACACATCTCAACACATAACGACAGGTGCGCACAGGTCGTAGGTACGCCTAGTTGGGCCGCTGTGGCAGTTGGAAGAAGAGCCATGGAAAGGCTCTAAAATCCTTACTATACACTGTACATTTTTTTAAGTGAAAAATTCGATGTCGTCGGATCCACTCCAGTCTTTGGATTTCGTTAATACACATCTCAACACATAACCACAGGTGCGCACAGGTCGTAGGTACGCCTAGTTGGACCGCTGTGGCAGTTGGAAGAAGAGCCATGGAAAGGCTCCAAAATCCTTACTATACACTGTACATTTTTTTAGGTGAAAAATTCGATGTCGTCGGATCCACTCCAGTCTTTGGATTTCATTAATACACATCTCAACACATAACCACAGGTGCGCACAGGTCGTAGGTACGTCTAGTTGGGCCGCTGTGGCAGTTGGAATATGAGCCATGGAAGGCTCCAAAATCCTTACTATACACTGTACATTTTTTTAGGTGAAAAATTCGATGTCGTCGGATCCACTCCAGTCTTTGGATTTCGTTAATAGACATCTTAACACATAACCACAGGTGCGCACAGGTCGTAGGTACGCCTAGTTGGGCCGCTATGGCAGTTGGAAGATGAGCCATGGAAGGCTCCAAAATCCTTACTATACACTGTACATTTTTTTAGGTGAAAAATTCGATGTCTTCGGATCCACTCCAGTCCTTGGATTTCGTTAATACACATCTCAACACATAACCACAGGTGCGCACAGGTCGTAGGTACGCCTAGTTGGGCCGCTGTGGCAGTTGGAAGATGAGCCATGGAAGGCTCCAAAATCCTTACTATACATCGTACATTTTTTTAGGTGAAAATTCGATGTCGTCGGATCCACTCCAGTCTTTGGATTTCGTTAATAGACATCTCAACACATAACCACAGGTGCGAACAGGTCGTAGGTACGCCTAGTTGGGCCGCTGTGGCAGTTGGAAGATGAGCCATGGAAGGCTCCAAAATCCTTACTATACACTACATTTTTTTAGGTGAAAAATTCGATGTCGTCGGATCCACTCCAGTCCTTGGATTTCGTTAATACACATCTCAACACATAACCACAGGTGCGCACAGGTCGTAGGTACGTCTAGTTGGGCCGCTGTGGCAGTTGGAAGAAGAGCCATGGAAGGCTCCAAAATCCTTACTATACATCGTACATTTTTTTAGGTGAAAATGCGATGTCGTCGGATCCACTCCAGTCTTTGGATTTCGTTAATACACATCTCAACACATAACCACAGGTGCGCACAGGTCGTAGGTACGCCTAGTTGGGCCGCTGTGGCAGTTGGAAGATGAGCCATGGAAAGGCTCCAAAATCCTTACTATACACTGTACATTTTTTTAGGTGAAAAATTCGATGTCGTCGGATCCACTCCAGTCTTTGGATTTTGTTAATACACATCTCAACACATAACCACAGGTGCGCACAGGTCGTAGGTACGCCTAGTTGGGCCGCTGTGGCAGTTGGAAGATGAGCCATGGAAGGCTCCAAAATCCTTACTATACACTGTACATTTTTTTAGGTGCAAAATTCGATGTCGTCGTATCCACTCCAGTCTTTGGATTTCGTTAATACACATCTCAACACATAACCACAGGTGCGCACAGGTCGCAGGTACGCCTAGTTGGGCCGCTGTGGCAGTTGGAAGATGAGCCATGGAAAGGCTCCAAAATCCTTACTATACACTGTACATTTTTTTAGGTGAAAAATTCGATGTCAATGGATCCACTCCAGTCTTTGGATTTTGTTAATACACATTTCAACACATAACCACAGGTGCGCACAGGTCGTAGGTACGCCTAGTTGGGCCGCTGTGGCAGTTGGAAGATGAGCCATGGAAGGCTCCAAAATCCTTACTATACACTGTACATTTTTTTAGGTGAAAAATTCGATGTCGTCGGATCCACTCCAGTCTTTGGATTTCGTTAATACACATCTCAACACATAACCACAGGTGCGCACAGGTCGTAGGTACGCCTAGTTGGGCCGCTGTGGCAGTTGGAAGAAGAGCCATGGAAAGGCTCTAAAATCCTTACTATACACTGTAAATTTTTTTAGGTGAAAAATTCGAGGTCGTCGGATCCACTCCAGTCATTGGATTTCGTTAATAGACATCTCAACACATAACCACAGGTGCGCACAGGTCGTAGGTACGTCTAGTTGGGCCGCTGTGGCAGTTGGAAGATGAGCCATGGAAGGCTCCAAAATCCACTGTACATTTTTTTAGGTGAAAAATTCGATGTCGTCGGATCCACTCCAGTCTTTGGATTTCGTTAATACACATCTCAACACATAACCACAGGTGCGCACAGGTCGTAGGTACGCCTAGTTGGGCCGCTGTGGCAGTTGGAAGATGAGCCATGGAAAGGCTCCAAAATCCTTACTATACACTGTACATTTTTTTAGGTGAAAAATTCGATGTCGTCGGATCCACTCCAGTCTTTGGATTTTGTTAATACACATCTCAACACATAACCACAGGTGCGCACAGGTCGTAGGTACGCCTAGTTGGGCCGCTGTGGCAGTTGGAAGATGAGCCATGGAAGGCTCCAAAATCCTTACTATACACTGTACATTTTTTTAGGTGAAAAATTCGATGTCGTTGAATCCACTCCAGTCTTTGGATTTTGTTAATACACATTTCAACACATAACCACAGGTGCGCACAGGTCGTAGGTACGCCTAGTTGGGCCGCTGTGGCAGTTGGAAGATGAGCCATGGAAGGCTCCAAAATCCTTACTATACACTGTACATTTTTTTAGGTGAAAAATTCGATGTCGTCGGATCCACTCCAGTCTTTGGATTTCGTTAATACACATCTCAACACATAACCACAGGTGCGCACAGGTCGTAGGTACGCCTAGTTGGGCCGCTGTGGCAGTTGGAAGAAGAGCCATGGAAAGGCTCTAAAATCCTTACTATACACTGTAAATTTTTTTAGGTGAAAAATTCGAGGTCGTCGGATCCACTCCAGTCATTGGATTTCGTTAATAGACATCTCAACACATAACCACAGGTGCGCACAGGTCGTAGGTACGTCTAGTTGGGCCGCTGTGGCAGTTGGAAGATGAGCCATGGAAGGCTCCAAAATCCACTGTACATTTTTTTAGGTGAAAAATTCGATGTCGTCGGATTCACTCCAGTCTTTGGATTTCGTTAATACACATCTCAACACATAACCACAGGTGCGCACAGGTCGTAGGTACGCCTAGTTGGGCCGCTGTGGCAGTTGGAAGATGAGCCATGGAAAGGCTCCAAAATCCTTACTATACACTGTACATTTTTTTAGGTGAAAAATTCGATGTCGTCGGATCCACTCCAGTCTTTGGATTTTGTTAATACACATCTCAACACATAACCACAGGTGCGCACAGGTCGTAGGTACGCCTAGTTGGGCCGCTGTGGCAGTTGGAAGATGAGCCATGGAAGGCTCCAAAATCCTTACTATACACTGTACATTTTTTTAGGTGCAAAATTCGATGTCGTCGTATCCACTCCAGTCTTTGGATTTCGTTAATACACATCTCAGCACATAACCACAGGTGCGCACAGGTGGCAGGTACGCCTAGTTGGGCCGCTGTGGCAGTTGGAAGATGAGCCATGGAAAGGCTCCAAAATCCTTACTATACACTGTACATTTTTTTAGGTGAAAAATTCGATGTCGTTGGATCCACTCCAGTCTTTGGATTTTGTTAATACACATTTCAACACATAACCACAGGTGCGCACAGGTCGTAGGTACGCCTAGTTGGGCCGCTGTGGCAGTTGGAAGATGAGCCATGGAAGGCTCCAAAATCCTTACTATACACTGTACATTTTTTTAGGTGAAAAATTCGATGTCGTCGGATCTACTCCAGTCTTTGGATTTCGTTAATACACATCTCAACACATAACCACAGGTGCGCACAGGTCGTAGGTACGCCTAGTTGGGCCGCTGTGGCAGTTGGAAGAAGAGCCATGGAAAGGCTCTAAAATCCTTACTATACACTGTAAATTTTTTTAGGTGAAAAATTCGAGGTCGTCGGATCCACTCCAGTCATTGGATTTCGTTAATAGACATCTCAACACATAACCACAGGTGCGCACAGGTCGTAGGTACGTCTAGTTGGGCCGCTGTGGCAGTTGGAAGATGAGCGATGGAAAGGCTCCAAAATCCTTACTATACACTGTACATTTTTTTAGGTGAAAAATTCGATGTCGTTGGATCCACTCCAGTCTTTGGATTTTGTTAATACACATTTCAACACATAACCACAGGTGCGCACAGGTCGTAGGTACGCCTAGTTGGGCCGCTGTGGCAGTTGGAAGATGAGCCATGGAAGGCTCCAAAATACTTACTATACACTGTACATTTTTTTAGGTGAAAAATTCGATGTCGTCGGATCCACTCCAGTCTTTGGATTTCGTTAATACACATCTCAACATATAACCACAGGTGCGCACAGGTCGTAGGTACGCCTAGTTGGGCCGCTGTGGCAGTTGGAAGAAGAGCCATGGAAAGGCTCTAAAATCCTTACTATACACTGTAAATTTTTTTAGGTGAAAAATTCGAGGTCGTCGGATCCACTCCAGTCATTGGATTTCGTTAATAGACATCTCAACACATAACCACAGGTGCGCACAGGTCGTAGGTACGTCTAGTTGGGCCGCTGTGGCAGTTGGAAGATGAGCCATGGAAGGCTCCAAAATCCTTACTATACACTGTACATTTTTTTAGGTGAAAAATTCGATGTCGTCGGATCCACTCCAGTCTTTGGATTTCGTTAATACACATCTCAACACATAACCACAGGTGCGCACAGGTCGTAGGTACGCCTAGTTGGGCCGCTGTGGCAGTTGGAAGATGAGCCATGGAAGGCTCCAAAATCCTTACTATACATCGTACATTTTTTTAGGTGAAAATTCGATGTCGTCGGATCCACTCCAGTCTTTGGATTTCGTTAATACACATCTCAACACATAACCACAGGTGCGCACAGGTCGTAGGTACGCCTAGTTGGGCCGCTATGGCAGTTGGAAGAAGAGCCATGGAAAGGCTCTAAAATCCTTACTATACACCGTACATTTTTTTAGGTGAAAAATTCGATGTCGTCGGATCCACTCCAGTCTTTGGATTTCGTTAATAGACATCTCAACACATAACCACAGGTGCGCACAGGTCGTAGGTACGCCTAGTTGGGCCGCTGTGGCAGTTGGAAGATGAGCCATGGAAGGCTCCAAAATCCTTACTATACACTGTACATTTTTTTAGGTGAAAAATTCGATGTCGTCGGATCCACTCAAGTCTTTGGATTTCGTTAATACACATCTCAACACATAACCACAGGTGCGCACAGGTCGTAGGTACGCCTAGTTGGGCCGCTGTGGCAGTTAGAAGATGAGCCATGGAAAGGCTCCAAAATCCTTACTATACACTGTACATTTTTTTTAGGTGAGAAATTCGATGTCGTCGGATCCACTCCAGTCTTTGGATTTCGTTAATACACATCTCAACACATAACCACAAGTGCGCACAGGTCGTAGGTACGCCTAGTTGGGCCGCTGTGGCAGTTGGAAGAACAGCCATGGAAAGGCTCTAAAATCCTTACTGTACACTGTACATTTTTTTAGGTGAAAAATTCGAGGTCGTCGGATCCACTCCAGTCTTTGGATTTCGTTAATAGACATCTCAACACATAACCACAGGTGCGCACAGGTCGTAGGTACGCCTAGTTGGGCCGCTGTGGCAGTTGGAAGAAGAGCCATGGAAAGGCTCTAAAATCCTTACTATACACTGTACATTTTTTTAGGTGAAAAATTCGATGTCGTCGGATCCACTCCAGTCTTTGGATTTCGTTAATAGACATCTCAACACATAACCACAGGTGCGCACAGGTCGTAGGTACGCCTAGTTGGGCCGCTATGGCAGTTGGAAGATGAGCCATGGAAGGCTCCAAAATCCTTACTATACACTGTAAATTTTTTTTAGGTGAAAAATTCGATGTCGTCGGATCCACTCCAGTCTTTGGATTTCGTTAATAGACATCTCAACACATAACCACAGGTGCGCACAGGTCGTAGGTACGCCTAGTTGGGCCGCTGTGGCAGTTGGAAGAAGAGCCATGGAAAGGCTCCAAAATCCTTACTATACACTGTACATTTTTTTAGGTGAAAAATTCGATGTCGTCGGATCCACTCCAGTCTTTGGATTTCATTAATACACATCTCAACACATAACCACAGGTGCGCACAGGTCGTAGGTACGCCTAGTTGGGCCGCTATGGCAGTTGGAAGAAGAGCCATGGAAAGGCTCCAAAATCCTTACTATACACTGTAAATTTTTTTAGGTGAAAAATTCGATGTCGTCGGATCCACTCCAGTCTTTGGATTTCATTAATACACATCTCAACACATAACCACAGGTGCGCACAGGTCGTAGGTACGCCTAGTTGGGCCGCTATGGCAGTTGGAAGAAGAGCCATGGAAAGGCTCCAAAATCCTTACTATACACTGTACATTTTTTTTGGTGAAAAATTCGATGTCGTCGGTTCCACTCCAGTCTTTGGATTTCGTTAATACACATCTCAACACATAACCACAGGTGCGCACAGGTCGTAGGTACGCCTAGTTGGGCCGCTGTGGCAGTTGGAAGAAGAGCCATGGAAAGGCTCTAAAATCCTTACTATACACTGTAAATTATTTTAGGTGAAAAATTCGATGTCGTCGGATCCACTCCAGTCTTTGGATTTCGTTAATACACATCTCAACACATAACCACAGGTGCGCACAGGTCGTAGGTACGCCTAGTTGGGCCGCTGTGGCAGTTGGAAGATGAGCCATGGAAAGGCTCTAAAATCCTTACTATACACTGTACATTTTTTTAAGTGAAAAATTCGATGTCGTCGGATCCACTCCAGTCTTTGGATTTCGTTAATACACATCTCAACACCTAACCACAGGTGCGCACAGGTCGTAGGTACGCCTAGTTGGACCGCTGTGGCAGTTGGAAGAAGAGCCATGGAAAGGCTCCAAAATCCTTACTATACACTGTACATTTTTTTAGGTGAAAAATTCGATGTCGTCGGATCCACTCCAGTCTTTGGATTTCATTAATACACATCTCAACACATAACCACAGGTGCGCACAGGTCGTAGGTACGTCTAGTTGGGCCGCTGTGGCAGTTGGAAGATGAGCCATGGAAGGCTCCAAAATCCTTACTATACACAGTACATTTTTTTAGGTGAAAGATTCGATGTCGTCGGATCCACTCCAGTCTTTGGATTTCGTTAATACACATCTCAACACATAACCACAGGTGCGCACAGGTCGTAGGTACGCCTAGTTGGGCCGCTGTGGCAGTTGGAAGATGAGCCATGGAAGGCTCCAAAATCCTTACTATACACTGTACATTTTTTTAGGGGAAAAATTCGATGTCGTCGGATCCACTCCAGTCTTTGGATTTCGTTAATAGACATCTTAACACATAACCACAGGTGCGCACAGGTCGTAGGTACGCCTAGTTGGGCCGCTGTGGCAGTTGGAAGATGAGCCATGGAAGGCTCCAAAATCCTTACTATACATCGTACATTTTTTTAGGTGAAAATTCGATGTCGTCGGATCCACTCCAGTCTTTGGATTTCGTTAATAGACATCTCAACACATAACCACAGGTGCGAACAGGTCGTAGGTACGCCTAGTTGGGCCGCTGTGGCAGTTGGAAGATGAGCCATGGAAGGCTCCAATATCCTTACTATACACTACATTTTTTTAGGTGAAAAATTCGATGTCGTCGGATCCACTCCAGTCCTTGGATTTCGTTAATACACATCTCAACACATAACCACAGGTGCGCACAGGTCGTAGGTACGTCTAGTTGGGCCGCTGTGGCAGTTGGAAGAAGAGCCATGGAAGGCTCCAAAATCCTTACTATACATCGTACATTTTTTTAGGTGAAAAATTCGATGTCGTCGGATCCACTCCAGTCTTTGGATTTTGTTAATACACATCTCAACACATAACCACAGGTGCGCACAGGTCGTAGGTACGCCTAGTTGGGCCGCTGTGGCAGTTGGAAGATGAGCCATGGAAGGCTCCAAAATCCTTACTATACACTGTACATTTTTTTAGGTGCAAAATTCGATGTCGTCGTATCCACTCCAGTCTTTGGATTTCGTTAATACACATCTCAACACATAACCACAGGTGCGCACAGGTCGCAGGTACGCCTAGTTGGGCCGCTGTGGCAGTTGGAAGATGAGCCATGGAAAGGCTCCAAAATCCTTACTATACACTGTACATTTTTTTAGGTGAAAAATTCGATGTCGTTGGATCCACTCCAGTCTTTGGATTTTGTTAATACACATTTCAACACATAACCACAGGTGCGCACAGGTCGTAGGTACGCCTAGTTGGGCCGCTGTGGCAGTTGGAAGATGAGCCATGGAAGGCTCCAAAATCCTTACTATACACTGTACATTTTTTTAGGTGAAAAATTCGATGTCGTCGGATCCACTCCAGTCTTTGGATTTCGTTAATACACATCTCAACACATAACCACAGGTGCGCACAGGTCGTAGGTACGCCTAGTTGGGCCGCTGTGGCAGTTGGAAGAAGAGCCATGGAAAGGCTCTAAAATCCTTACTATACACTGTACATTTTTTTAGGTGCAAAATTCGATGTCGTCGTATCCACTCCAGTCTTTGGATTTCGTTAATACACATCTCAACACATAACCACAGATGCGCACAGGTCGCAGGTACGCCTAGTTGGGCCGCTGTGGCAGTTGGAAGATGAGCCATGGAAAGGCTCCAAAATCCTTACTATACACTGTACATTTTTTTAGGTGAAAAATTCGATGTCGTTGGATCCACTCCAGTCTTTGGATTTTGTTAATACACATTTCAACACATAACCACAGGTGCGCACAGGTCGTAGGTACGTCTAGTTGGGCCGCTGTGGCAGTTGGAAGATGAGCCATGGAAGGCTCCAAAATCCACTGTACATTTTTTTAGGTGAAAAATTCGATGTCGTCGGATCCACTCCAGTCTTTGGATTTCGTTAATACACATCTCAACACATAACCACAGGTGCGCACAGGTCGTACGTACGCCTAGTTGGGCCGCTGTGGCAGTTGGAAGATGAGCCATGGAAAGGCTCCAAAATCCTTACTATACACTGTACATTTTTTTAGGTGAAAAATTCGATGTCGTCGGATCCACTCCAGTCTTTGGATTTTGTTAATACACATCTCAACACATAACCACAGGTGCGCACAGGTCGTAGGTACGCAGTTGGGCCGCTGTGGCAGTTGGAAGATGAGCCATGGAAGGCTCCAAAATCCTTACTATACACTGTACATTTTTTTAGGTGCAAAATTCGATGTCGTCGTATCCACTCCAGTCTTTGGATTTCGTTAATACACATCTCAACACATAACCACAGGTGCGCACAGGTCGCAGGTACGCCTAGTTGGGCCGCTGTGGCAGTTGGAAGATGAGCCATGGAAAGGCTCCAAAATCCTTACTATACACTGTAAATTTTTTTAGGTGTAAAATTCGAGGTCGTCGGATCCACTCCAGTCATTGGATTTCGTTAATAGACATCTCAACACATAACCACAGGTGCGCACAGGTCGTAGGTACGTCTAGTTGGGCCGCTGTGGCAGTTGGAAGATGAGCCATGGAAGGCTCCAAAATCCTTACTATACACTGTACATTTTTTTAGGTGAAAAATTCGATGTCGTTGGATCCACTCCAGTCTTTGGATTTCGTTAATACACATCTCAACACATAACCACAGGTGCGCACAGGTCGTAGGTACGCCTAGTTGGGCCGCTGTGGCAGTTGGAAGAAGAGCCATGGAAAGGCTCTAAAATCCTTACTATACACTGTAAATTTTTTTAGGTGTAAAATTCGAGGTCGTCGGATCCACTCCAGTCATTGGATTTCGTTAATAGACATCTCAACACATAACCACAGGTGCGCACAGGTCGTAGGTACGTCTAGTTGGGCCGCTGTGGCAGTTGGAAGATGAGCCATGGAAGGCTCCAAAATCCACTGTACATTTTTTTAGGTGAAAAATTCGATGTCGTCGGATCCACTCCAGTCTTTGGATTTCGTTAATACACATCTCAACACATAACCACAGGTGCGCACAGGTCGTAGGTACGCCTAGTTGGGCCGCTGTGGCAGTTGGAAGATGAGCCATGGAAAGGCTCCAAAATCCTTACTATACACTGTACATTTTTTTAGGTGAAAAATTCGATGTCGTCGGATCCACTCCAGTCTTTGGATTTTGTTAATACACATCTCAACACATAACCACAGGTGCGCACAGGTCGTAGGTACGCCTAGTTGGGCCGCTGTGGCAGTTGGAAGATGAGCCATGGAAGGCTCCAAAATCCTTACTATACACTGTACATTTTTTTAGGTGCAAAATTCGATGTCGTCGTATCCACTCCAGTCTTTGGATTTCGTTAATACACATCTCAACACATAACCACAGGTGCGCACAGGTCGCAGGTACGCCTAGTTGGGCCGCTGTGGCAGTTGGAAGATGAGCCATGGAAAGGCTCCAAAATCCTTACTATACACTGTACATTTTTTTAGGTGAAAAATTCGATGTCGTTGGATCCACTCCAGTCTTTGGATTTTGTTAATACACATTTCAACACATAACCACAGGTGCGCACAGGTCGTAGGTACGCCTAGTTGGGCCGCTGTGGCAGTTGGAAGATGAGCCATGGAAGGCTCCAAAATCCTTACTATACACTGTACATTTTTTTAGGTGAAAAATTCGATGTCGTCGGATCCACTCCAGTCTTTGGATTTCGTTAATACACATCTCAACACATAACCACAGGTGCGCACAGGTCGTAGGTACGCCTAGTTGGGCCGCTGTGGCAGTTGGAAGAAGAGCCATGGAAAGGCTCTAAAATCCTTACTATACACTGTAAATTTTTTTAGGTGAAAAATTCGAGGTCGTCGGATCCACTCCAGTCATTGGATTTCGTTAATAGACATCTCAACACATAACCACAGGTGCGCACAGGTCGTAGGTACGTCTAGTTGGGCCGCTGTGGCAGTTGGAAGATGAGCCATGGAAGGCTCCAAAATCCACTGTACATTTTTTTAGGTGAAAAATTCGATGTCGTCGGATCCACTCCAGTCTTTGGATTTCGTTAATACACATCTCAACACATAACCACAGGTGCGCACAGGTCGTAGGTACGCCTAGTTGGGCCGCTGTGGCAGTTGGAAGATGAGCTATGGAAAGGCTCCAAAATCCTTACTATAGACTGTACATTTTTTTAGGTGAAAAATTCGATGTCGTCGGATCCACTCCAGTCTTTGGATTTTGTTAATACACATCTCAACACATAACCACAGGTGCGCACAGGTCGTAGGTACGCCTAGTTGGGCCGCTGTGGCAGTTGGAAGATGAGCCATGGAAGGCTCCAAAATCCTTACTATACACTGTACATTTTTTTAGGTGCAAAATTCGATGTCGTCGTATCCACTCCAGTCTTTGGATTTCGTTAATACACATCTCAACACATAACCACAGGTGCGCACAGGTCGCAGGTACGCCTAGTTGGGCCGCTGTGGCAGTTGGAAGATGAGCCATGGAAAGGCTCCAAAATCCTTACTATACACTGTACATTTTTTTAGGTGAAAAATTCGATGTCGTTGGATCCACTCCAGTCTTTGGATTTTGTTAATACACATTTCAACACATAACCACAGGTGCGCACAGGTCGTAGGTACGCCTAGTTGGGCCGCTGTGGCAGTTGGAAGATGAGCCATGGAAGGCTCCAAAATCCTTACTATACACTGTACATTTTTTTAGGTGAAAAATTCGATGTCGTCGGATCCACTCCAGTCTTTGGATTTCGTTAATACACATCTCAACACATAACCACAGGTGCGCACAGGTCGTAGGTACGTCTAGTTGGGCCGCTGTGGCAGTTGGAAGATGAGCCATGGAAGGCTCCAAAATCCTTACTATACACTGTACATTTTTTTAGGTGAAAAATTCGATGTCGTCGGATCCACTCCAGTCTTTGGATTTCGTTAATACACATCTCAACACATAACCACAGGTGCGCACAGGTCGTAGGTACGCCTAGTTGGGCCGCTGTGGCAGTTGGAAGAAGAGCCATGGAAAGGCTCTAAAATCCTTACTATACACTGTAAATTTTTTTAGGTGAAAAATTCGAGGTCGTCGGATCCACTCCAGTCTTTGGATTTCGTTAATACACATCTCAACACATAACCACAGGTGCGCACAGGTCGTAGGTACGCCTAGTTGGGCCGCTGTGGCAGTTGGAAGAAGAGCCATGGAAAGGCTCTAAAATCCTTACTATACACTGTAAATTTTTTTAGGTGAAAAATTCGAGGTCGTCGGGTCCACTCCAGTCATTGGATTTCGTTAATAGACATCTCAACACATAACCACAGGTGCGCACAGGTCGTAGGTACGTCTAGTTGGGCCGCTGTGGCAGTTGGAAGATGAGCCATCGAAGGCTCCAAAATCCTTACTATACACTGTACATTTTTTTAGGTGAAAAATTCGATGTCGTCGGATCCACTCCAGTCTTTGGATTTCGTTAATACACATCTCAACACATAACCACAGGTGCGCACAGGTCGTAGGTACGCCTAGTTGGGCCGCTATGGCAGTTGGAAGATGAGCCATGGAAGGCTCCAAAATCCTTACTATACACTGTACATTTTTTTAGGTGAAAAATTCGATGTCGTCGGATCCACTCCAGTTTTTGGATTTCGTTAATACACATCTCAACACATAACCACAGGTGCGCACAGGTCGTAGGTACGCCTAGTTGGGCCGCTGTGGCAGTTGGAAGATGAGCACTTTACATTTTTTTAGGTGAAAAATTCGATGTCGTCGGATCCACTCCAGTCTTTGGATTTCGTTAATAGACATCTCAACACATAACCACAGGTGCGCACAGGTCGTAGGTACGCCTAGTTGGGCCGCTATTGCAGTTGGAAGATGAGCCATTGAAGGCTCCAAAATCCTTACTATACACTGTACATTTTTTTAGGTGAAAAATTCGATGTCGTCGGATCCACTCCAGTCCTTGGATTTCGTTAATACACATCTCAACACATAACCACAGGTGCGCACAGGTCGTAGGTACGTCTAGTTGGGCCGCTGTGGCAGTTGGAAGAAGAGCCATGGAAGGCTCCAAAATCCTTACTATACATCGTACATTTTTTTAGGTGAAAATGCGATGTCGTCGGATCCACTCCAGTCTTTGGATTTCGTTAATACACATCTCAACACATAACCACAGGTGCGCACAGGTCGTAGGTACGCCTAGTTGGGCCGCTGTGGCAGTTGGAAGATGAGCCATGGAAAGGCTCCAAAATCCTTACTATACACTGTACATTTTTTTAGGTGAAAAATTCGATGTCGTCGGATCCACTCCAGTCTTTGGATTTTGTTAATACACATCTCAACACATAACCACAGGTGCGCACAGGTCGTAGGTATGCCTAGTTGGGCCGCTGTGGCAGTTGGAAGATGAGCCATGGAAGGCTCCAAAATCCTTACTATACACTGTACATTTTTTTAGGTGCAAAATTCGATGTCGTCGTATCCACTCCAGTCTTTGGATTTCGTTAATACACATCTCAACACATAACCACAGGTGCGCACAGGTCGCAGGTACGCCTAGTTGGGCCGCTGTGGCAGTTGGAAGATGAGCCATGGAAAGGCTCCAAAATCCTTACTATACACTGTACATTTTTTTAGGTGAAAAATTCGATGTCGTTGGATCCACTCCAGTCTTTGGATTTTGTTAATACACATTTCAACACATAACCACAGGTGCGCACAGGTCGTAGGTACGCCTAGTTGGGCCGCTGTGGCAGTTGGAAGATGAGCCATGGAAGGCTCCAAAATCCTTACTATACACTGTACATTTTTTTAGGTGAAAAATTCGATGTCGTCGGATCCACTCCAGTCTTTGGATTTCGTTAATACACATCTCAACACATAACCACAGGTGCGCACAGGTCGTAGGTACGCCTAGTTGGGCCGCTGTGGCAGTTGGAAGAAGAGCCATGGAAAGGCTCTAAAATCCTTACTATACACTGTAAATTTTTTTAGGTGAAAAATTCGAGGTCGTCGGGTCCACTCCAGTCATTGGATTTCGTTAATAGACATCTCAACACATAACCACAGGTGCGCACAGGTCGTAGGTACGTCTAGTTGGGCCGCTGTGGCAGTTGGAAGATGAGCCATGGAAGGCTCCAAAATCCTTACTATACACTGTACATTTTTTTAGGTGAAATATTCGATGTCGTCGGATCCACTCCAGTCTTTTGATTTCATTAATACACATCTCAACACATAACCACAGGTGCGCACAGGTCGTAGGTACGCCTAGTTGGGCCGCTATGGCAGTTGGAAGATGAGCCATGGAAGGCTCCAAAATCCTTACTATACACTGTAAATTTTTTTAGGTGAAAAATTCGATGTCGTCGGATCCACTCCAGTCTTGGGATTTCGTTAATACACATCTCAACACATAACCGCAGGTGCGCACAGGTCGTAGGTACGCCTAGTTGGGCCGCTGTGGCAGTTGGAAGATGAGCACTGTACATTTTTTTAGGTGAAAAATTCGATGTCGTCGGATCCACTCCAGTCTTTGGATTTCGTTAATAGACATCTCAACACATAACCACAGGTGCGCACAGGTCGTAGGTACGCCTAGTTGGGCCGCTATGGCAGTTGGAAGATGAGCCATGGAAGGCTCCAAAATCCTTACTATACACTGTACATTTTTTTAGGTGAAAAATTCGATGTCGTCGGATCCACTCCAGTCTTTGGATTTCGTTAAGAGACATCTCAACACATAACCACAGGTGCGCACAGGTCGTAGGTACGCCTAGTTGGGCCGCTATGGCAGTTGGAAGATGAGCCATGGAAGGCTCCAAAATCCTTACTATACACTGTACATTTTTTTAGGTGAAAAATTCGATGTCGTCGGATCCACTCCAGTCTTTGGATTTCGTTAATACACATCTCAACACATAACCACAGGTGCGCACAGGTCGTAGGTACGCCTAGTTGGGCCGCTGTGGCAGTTGGAAGATGAGCCATGCAAGGCTCCAAAATCCTTACTATACACTGTACATTTTTTTAGGTGAAAAATTCGATGTCGTCGGATCCACTCCAGTCTTTGGATTTCGTTAATACACATCTCAACACATAACCACAGGTGCGCACAGGTCGTAGATACGCCTAGTTGGGCCGCTATGGCAGTTGGAAGATGAGCCATGGAAGGCTCCAAAATCCTTACTATACACTGTACATTTTTTTAGGTGAAAAATTCGATGTCGTCGGATCCACTCCAGTCTTTGGATTTCGTTTACGCCTAGTTGGGCCGCTATGGCAGTTGGAAGATGAGCCATGGAAGGCTCCAAAATCCTTACTATACACTGTACATTTTTTTAGGTGCAAAATTCGATGTCGTCGTATCCACTCCAGTCTTTGGATTTCGTTAATACACATCTCAACACATAACCACAGGTGCGCACAGGTCGCAGGTACGCCTAGTTGGGCCGCTGTGGCAGTTGGAAGATGAGCCATGGAAGGCTCCAAAATCCTTACTATACACTGTACATTTTTTTAGGTGAAAAATTCGATGTCGTCGGATCCACTCCAGTCTTTGGATTTCGTTAATACACATCTCAACACATAACCACAGGTGCGCACAGGTCGTAGGTACGCCTAGTTGGGCCGCTGTGGCAGTTGGAAGAAGAGCCATGGAAAGGCTCTAAAATCCTTACTATACACTGTAAATTTTTTTAGGTGAAAAATTCGAGGTCGTCGGATCCACTCCAGTCATTGGATTTCGTTAATAGACATCTCAACACATAACCACAGGTGCGCACAGGTCGTAGGTACGTCTAGTTGGGCTGCTGTGGCAGTTGGAAGATGAGCCATGGAAGGCTCCAAAATCCTTACTATAAACTGTACATTTTTTTAGGTGAAAAATTCGATGTCGTCGGATCCACTCCAGTCTTTGGATTTCATTAATACACATCTCAACACATAACCACAGGTGCGCACAGGTCGTAGGTACGCCTAGTTGGGCCGCTATGGCAGTTGGAAGATGAGCCATGGAAGGCTCCAAAATCCTTACTATACACTGTACATTTTTTTATGTGAAAAATTCGATGTCGTCGGATCCACTCCAGTCTTTGGATTTCGTTAATACACATCTCAACACATAACCACAGGTGCGCACAGATCGTAGGTACGCCTAGTTGGGCCGCTGTGGCAGTTGGAAGATGAGCACTGTACATTTTTTTAGGTGAAAAATTCGATGTCGTCGGATCCACTCCAGTCTTTGGATTTCGTTAATAGACATCTCAACACATAACCACAGGTGCGCACAGGTCGTAGGTACGCCTAGTTGGGCCGCTATGGCAGTTGGAAGATGAGCCATGGAAGGCTCCAAAATCCTTACTATACACTGTACATTTTTTTAGGTGAAAAATTCGATGTCGTCGGATCCACTCCAGTCTTTGGATTTCGTTAATAGACATCTCAACACATAACCACAGGTGCGCACAGGTCGTAGGTACGCCTACTTGGGCCGCTATGGCAGTTGGAAGATGAGCCATGGAAGGCTCCAAAATCCTTACTATACACTGTACATTTTTTTAGGTGACAAATTCGATGTCGTCGGATCCACTCCAGTCTTTGGATTTCGTTAATACACATCTCAACACATAACCACAGGTGCGCACAGGTCGTAGGTACGCCTAGTTGGGCCGCTGTGGCAGTTGGAAGAAGAGCCATGGAAAGGCTCTAAAATCCTTACTATACACTGTACATTTTTTTAGGTGAAAAATTCGAGGTCGTCGGATCCAATCCAGTCTTTGGATTTCGTTAATACAAATCTCAACACATAACCACAGGTGCGCACAGGTCGTAGGTACGCCTAGTTGGGCCGCTATGGCAGTTGGAAGATGAGCCATACCAGGCTCCAAAATCCTGTACATTTTTTTAGGTGAAAAATTCGATGTCGTCGGATCCACTCCAGTCTTTGGATTTCGTTAAAACACATCTCAACACATAACCACAGGTGCGCACAGGTCGTAGGTACGCCTTGTTGGGCCGCTATGGCAGTTGGAAGATGAGCCATGGAAGGCGCCAAAATCCTTACTATACACTGTACATTTTTTTAGGTGAAAAATTCGATGTCGTCGGATCCACTCCAGTCTTTGGATTTCGTTAATACACATCTCAACACATAACCACAGGTGCGCACAGGTCGTAGGTACGCCTAGTTGGGCAGCTGTGGCAGTTGGATGAAGAGCCATGGAAACGCTCTAAAATCCTTACTATACACTGTACATTTTTTTAGGTGAAAAATTCGATGTCGTCGGATCCACTCCAGTCTTTGGATTTCGTTAATAGACATCTCAACACATAACCACAGGTGCGCACAGGTCGTAGGTACGTCTAGTTGGGCTGCTGTGGCAGTTGGAAGATGAGCCATGGAAGGCTCCAAAATCCTTACTATAAACTGTACATTTTTTTAGGTGAAAAATTCGATGTCGTCGGATCCACTCCAGTCTTTGGATTTCATTAATACACATCTCAACACATAACCACAGGTGCGCACAGGTCGTAGGTACGCCTAGTTGGGCCGCTATGGCAGTTGGAAGATGAGCCATGGAAGGCTCCAAAATCCTTACTATACACTGTACATTTTTTTATGTGAAAAATTCGATGTCGTCGGATCCACTCCAGTCTTTGGATTTCGTTAATACACATCTCAACACATAACCACAGGTGCGCACAGGTCGTAGGTACGCCTAGTTGGGCCGCTGTGGCAGTTGGAAGATGAGCACTGTACATTTTTTTAGGTGAAAAATTCGATGTCGTCGGATCCACTCCAGTCTTTGGATTTCGTTAATAGACATCTCAACACATAACCACAGGTGCGCACAGGTCGTAGGTACGCCTAGTTGGGCCGCTATGGCAGTTGGAAGATGAGCCATGGAAGGCTCCAAAATCCTTACTATACACTGTACATTTTTTTAGGTGAAAAATTCGATGTCGTCGGATCCACTCCAGTCTTTGGATTTCGTTAATAGACATCTCAACACATAACCACAGGTGCGCACAGGTCGTAGGTACGCCTAGTTGGGCCGCTATGGCAGTTGTAAGATGAGCCATGGAAGGCTCCAAAATCCTTACTATACACTGTACATTTTTTTAGGTGAAAAATTCGATGTCGTCGGATCCACTCCAGTCTTTGGATTTCGTTAATACACATCTCAACACATAACCACAGGTGCGCACAGGTCGTAGGTACGCCTAGTTGGGCCGCTGTGGCAGTTGGAAGATGAGCCATGCAAGGCTCCAAAATCCTTACTATACACAGTACATTTTTTTAGGTGAAAAATTCGATGTCGTCGGATCCACTCCAGTCTTTGGATTTCGTTAATAGACATCTCAACACATAACCACAGGTGCGCACAGGTCGTAGGTACGCCTAGTTGGGCCGCTATGGCAGTTGGAAGATGAGCCATGGAAGGCTCCAAAATCCTTACTATACACTGTACATTTTTTTAGGTGACAAATTCGATGTCGTCGGATCCACTCCAGTCTTTGGATTTCGTTAATACACATCTCAACACATAACCACAGGTGCGCACAGGTCGTAGGTACGCCTAGTTGGGCCGCTGTGGCAGTTGGAAGAAGAGCCATGGAAAGGCTCTAAAATCCTTACTATACACTGTACATTTTTTTAGGTGAAAAATTCGATGTCGTCGGATCCACTCCAGTCTTTGGATTTCGTTAATAGACATCTCAACACATAACCACAGGTGCGCACAGGTCGTAGGTACGCCTACTTGGGCCGCTATGGCAGTTGGAAGATGAGCCATGGAAGGCTCCAAAATCCTTACTATACACTGTACATTTTTTTAGGTGACAAATTCGATGTCGTCGGATCCACTCCAGTCTTTGGATTTCGTTAATACACATCTCAACACATAACCACAGGTGCGCACAGGTCGTAGGTACGCCTAGTTGGGCCGCTGTGGCAGTTGGAAGAAGAGCCATGGAAAGGCTCTAAAATCCTTACTATACACTGTACATTTTTTTAGGTGAAAAATTCGAGGTCGTCGGATCCAATCCAGTCTATGGATTTCGTTAATACAAATCTCAACACATAACCACAGGTGCGCACAGGTCGTAGGTACGCCTAGTTGGGCCGCTATGGCAGTTGGAAGATGAGCCATGCAAGGCTCCAAAATCCTGTACATTTTTTTAGGTGAAAAATTCGATGTCGTCGGATCCACTCCAGTCTTTGGATTTCGTTAAAACACATCTCAACACATAACCACAGGTGCGCACAGGTCGTAGGTACGCCTTGTTGGGCCGCTATGGCAGTTGGAAGATGAGCCATGGAAGGCGCCAAAATCCTTGCTATACACTGTACATTTTTTTAGGTGAAAAATTCGATGTCGTCGGATCCACTCCAGTCTTTGGATTTCGTTAATACACATCTCAACACATAACCACAGGTGCGCACAGGTCGTAGGTACGCCTAGTTGGGCAGCTGTGGCAGTTGGATGAAGAGCCATGGAAACGCTCTAAGATCCTTACTATACACTGTACATTTTTTTAGGTGAAAAATTCGATGTCGTCGGATCCACTCCAGTCTTTGGATTTCGTTAATAGACATCTCAACACATAACCACAGGTGCGCACAGGTCGTAGGTACGCCTAGTTGGGCCGCTATGGCAGTTGTAAGATGAGCCATGGAAGGCTCCAAAATCCTTACTATACACTGTACATTTTTTTAGGTGAAAAATTCGATGTCGTCGGATCCACTCCAGTCTTTGGATTTCGTTAATACACATCTCAACACATAACCACAGGTGCGCACAGGTCGTAGGTACGCCTACTTGGGCCGCTATGGCAGTTGGAAGATGAGCCATGGAAGGCTCCAAAATCCTTACTATACACTGTACATTTTTTTAGGTGACAAATTCGATGTCGTCGGATCCACTCCAGTCTTTGGATTTCGTTAATACACATCTCAACACATAACCACAGGTGCGCACAGGTCGTAGGTACGCCTAGTTGGGCCGCTGTGGCAGTTGGAAGAAGAGCCATGGAAAGGCTCTAAAATCCTTACTATACACTGTACATTTTTTTAGGTGAAAAATTCGAGGTCGTCGGATCCAATCCAGTCTTTGGATTTCGTTAATACAAATCTCAACACATAACCACAGGTGCTCACAGGTCGTAGGTACGCCTAGTTGGGCCGCTATGGCAGTTGGAAGATGAGCCATGCAAGGCTCCAAAATCCTGTACATTTTTTTAGGTGAAAAATTCGATGTCGTCGGATCCACTCCAGTCTTTGGATTTCGTTAATACACATCTCAACACATAACCACAGGTGCGCACAGGTCGTAGGTACGCCTAGTTGGGCCGCTGTGGCAGTTGGAAGAAGAGCCATGGAAAGGCTCTAAAATCCTTACTATACACTGTAAATTTTTTTAGGTGAAAAATTCGAGGTCGTCGGATCCACTCCAGTCATTGGATTTCGTTAATAGACATCTCAACACATAACCACAGGTGCGCACAGGTCGTAGGTACGTCTAGTTGGGCCGCTATGGCAGTTGGAAGATGAGCCATGCAAGGCTCCAAAATCCTGTACATTTTTTTAGGTGAAAAATTCGATGTCGTCGGATCCACTCCAGTCTTTGGATTTCGTTAAAACACATCTCAACACATAACCACAGGTGCGCACAGGTCGTAGGTACGCCTAGTTGGGCCGCTATGGCAGTTGGAAGATGAGCCATGCAAGGCTCCAAAATCCTGTACATTTTTTTAGGTGAAAAATTCGATGTCGTCGGATCCACTCCAGTCTTTGGATTTCGTTAAAACACATCTCAACACATAACCACAGGTGCGCACAGGTCGTAGGTACGCCTAGTTGGGCAGCTGTGGCAGTTGGATGAAGAGCCATGGAAACGCTCTAAAATCCTTACTATACACTGTACATTTTTTTAGGTGAAAAATTCGATGTCGTCGGATCCACTCCAGTCTTTGGATTTCGTTAATAGACATCTCAACACATAACCACAGGTGCGCACAGGTCGTAGGTACGCCTAGTTGGGCCGCTATGGCAGTTGTAAGATGAGCCATGGAAGGCTCCAAAATCCTTACTATACACTGTACATTTTTTTAGGTGAAAAATTCGATGTCGTCGGATCCACTCCAGTCTTTGGATTTCGTTAATACACATCTCAACACATAACCACAGGTGCGCACAGGTCGTAGGTACGCCTAGTTGGGCCGCTGTGGCATTTGGAAGAAGAGCCATGGAAAGGCTCTAAAATCCTTACTATACACTGTACATTTTTTTAGGTGAAAAATTCGATGTCGTCTTTGGATTTCGTTAATAGACATCTCAACACATAACCACAGGTGCGCACAGGTCGTAGGTACGCCTAGTTGGGCCGCTATGGCAGTTGGAAGATGAGCCATGGAAGGCTCCAAAATCCTTACTATACACTGTACATTTTTTTTTAGGTGAAAAATTCGATGTCGTCGGATCCACTCCAGTCTTTGGATTTCGTTAATACACATCTCAACACAGAACCACAGGTGCGCACAGGTCGTAGGTACGCCTAGTTGGGCCGCTGTGGCAGTTGGAAGAAGAGCCATGGAAAAGCTCCAAAATCCTTACTATACACTGTACATTTTTTTAGGTGAAAAATTCGATGTCGTCGGATCCACTCCAGTCTTTGGATTTCGTTAATACACATCTCAACACATAACCACAGGTGCGCACAGGTCGTAGGTACGCCTAGTTGGGCCGCTGTGGCAGTACACACTGTACATTTTTTTAGGTGAAAAATTCGATGTCGTCGGATCCACTCCAGTCTTTGGATTTCGTTAATAGACATCTCAACACATAACCACAGGTGCGCACAGGTCGTAGGTACGCCTAGTTGGGCCGCTGTGGCAGTTGGAAGATGAGTCATGCAAGGCTCCAAAATCCTGTACATTTTTTTAGGTGAAAAATTCGATGTCGTCGGATCCACTCCAGTCTTTGGATTTCGTTAAAACACATCTCAACACATAACCACAGGTGCGCACAGGTCGTAGGTAGGCCTAGTTAGGCCGCTATGGCAGTTGGAAGATGAGCCATGGAAGGCGCCAAAATCCTTACTATACACTACATTTTTTTAGGTGAAAAATTCGATGTCGTCGGATCCACTCCAGTCTTTGGATTTCGTTAATACACATCTCAACACATAACCACAGGTGCGCACAGGTCGTAGGTACGCCTAGTTGGGCAGCTGTGGCAGTTGGAAGAAGAGCCATGGAAACGCTCTAAAATCCTTACTATACACTGTACATTTTTTTAGGTGAAAAATTCGATGTCGTCGGATCCACTCCAGTCTTTGGATTTCGTTAATAGACATCTCAACACATAACCACAGGTGCGCACAGGTCGTAGGTACGCCTAGTTGGGCCGCTATGGCAGTTGTAAGATGAGCCATGGAAGGCTCCAAAATCCTTACTATACACTGTACATTTTTTTAGGTGAAAAATTCGATGTCGTCGGATCCACTCCAGTCTTTGGATTTCGTTAATACACATCTCAACACATAACCACAGGTGCGCACAGGTCGTAGGTACGCCTAGTTGGGCCACTGTGGCAGTTGGAAGATGAGCCATGGAAGGCTCCAAAATCCTTACTATACATCGTACATTTTTTTAGGTGAAAATTCGATGTCGTCGGATCCACTCCAGTCTTTGGATTTCGTTAATACACATCTCAACACATAACCACAGGTGCGCACAAGTCGTAGGTACGCCTAGTTGGGCCGCTGTGGCAGTTGGAAGAAGAGTCATGGAAAGGCTCTAAAATCCTTACTATACACTGTACATTTTTTTAGGTGAAAAATTCGATGTCGTCGGATCCACTCCAGTCTTTGGATTTCGTTAATAGACATCTCAACACATAACCACAGGTGCGCACAGGTCGTAGGTACGCCTAGTTGGGCCGATATGGCAGTTGGAAGATGAGCCATGGAAGGCTCCAAAATCCTTACTATACACTGTACATTTTTTTTAGGTGAAAAATTCGATGTCGTCGGATCCACTCCAGTCTTTGGATTTCGTTAATACACATCTCAACACAGAACCACAGGTGCGCACAGGTCGTAGGTACGCCTAGTTGGGCCGCTGTGGCAGTTGGAAGAAGAGCCATGGAAAGGCTCCAAAATCCTTACTATACACTGTACATTTTTTTAGGTGAAAAATTCGATGTCGTCGGATCCACTCCAGTCTTTGGATTTCGTTAATACACACCTCAACACATAACCACAGGTGCGCACAGGTCGTAGGTACGCCTAGTTGGGCCGCTGTGGCAGTTGGAAGATGAGCCATGGAAGGCTCCAAAATCCTTACTATACATCGTACATTTTTTTAGGTGAAAAATTCGATGTCGTCGGATCCACTCCAGTCTTTGGATTTCATTAATACACATCTTAACACATAACCACAGGTGCGCACAGGTCGTAGGTACGCCTAGTTGGGCCGCTATGGCAGTTGGAAGATGAGCCATGGAAGGCTCCAAAATCCTTACTATACACTGTACATTTTTTTAGGTGAAAAATTCGATGTCGTCGGATCCACTCCAGTCTTTGGATTTCGTTAATACACATCTCAACACATAACCACAGGTGCGCACAGGTCGTAGGTACGCCTAGTTGGGCCGCTGTGGCAGTTGGAAGATTAGCCATGGAAGGCTCCAAAATCCTTACTATACACTGTACATTTTTTTAGGTGAAAAATTCGATGTCGTTGGATCCACTCCAGTCTTTGGATTTCGTTAATACACATCTCAACACATAACCACAAGTCGTAGGTACGCCTAGTTGGGCCGCTGTGGCAGTTGGAAGATGAGCCATGGAAAGGCTCCAAAATCCTTACTATACACTGTACATTTTTTTAGGTGAAAAATTCGATGTCGTCGGATCCACTCCAGTCTTTGGATTTTGTTAATACACACCTCAACACATAACCACAGGTGCGCACAGGTCGTAGGTACGCCTAGTTGGGCCGCTGTGGCAGTTGGAAGATGAGCCATGGAAGGCTCCAAAATCCTTACTATACACTGTACATTTTTTTAGGTGAAAAATTCGATGTCGTCGGATCCACTCCAGTCTTTGGATTTCGTTAATACACATCTCAACACATAACCACAGGTGCGCACAGATCGTAGGTACTCCTAGTTGGGCCGCTGTGGCAGTTGGAAGATGAGCCATGGAAAGGCTCCAAAATCCTTACTATACACTGTACATTTTTTTAGGTGAAAAATTCGATGTCGTCGGATCCACTCCAGTCTTTGGATTTCGTTAATACACATCTCAACACATAACCACAGGTGCGCACAGGTCGTAGGTACGCCTAGTTGGGCCGCTATGGCAGTTGGAAGATGAGCCATGGAAGGCTCCAAAATCCTTACTATACACTGTACATTTTTTTAGGTGAAAAATTCGATGTCGTCGGATCCACTCCAGTCTTTGGATTTCGTTAATACACATCTCAAAACATAACCACAGGTGCGCACAGGTCGTATGTACGCCTAGTTGGGCCGCTGTGGCAGTTGGAAGAAGAGCCATGGAAAGGCTCTAAAATCCTTACTATACACTGTACATTTTTTTAGGTGAAAAATTCGATGTCGTCGGATCCACTCCAGTCTTTGGATTTCGTTAATACACATCTCAACACATAACCACAGGTGCGCACAGGTCGTAGGTACGCCTAGTTGGGCCGCTGTGGCAGTTAGAAGAACAGCCATGGAAAGGCTCTAAAGTCCTTACTATACACTGTACATTTTTTTAGGTGAAAAATTCGATGTCGTCGGATCCACTCCAGTCTTTGGATTTCGTTAATAGACATCTCAACACATAACCACAGGTGCGCACAGGTCGTAGGTACGCCTAGTTGGGCCGCTGTTGCAGTTGGAAGATGAGCCATGGAAGGCTCCAAAATCCTTACTATACAGTGTACATTTTTTTAGGTGAAAAATTCGATGTCGTCGGATCCACTCCAGTCTTTGGATTTCGTTAATACACATCTCAACACATAACCACAGGTGCGCACAGTTCGTAGGTACGCCTAGTTGGGCCGCTATGGCAGTTGGAAGATGAGGCATGGAAGGCTCCAAAATCCTTACTATACACTGTACATTTTTTTAGGTGCAAAATTCGATGTCGTCGGATCAACTCCAGTCTTTGGATTTCATTAATACACATCTTAACACATAACCACAGGTGCGCACAGGTCGTAGGTACGCCTAGTTGGGCCGCTATGGCAGTTGGAAGATGAGCCATGGAAGGCTCCAAAATCCTTACTATACACTGTACATTTTTTTAGGTGAAAAATTCGATGTCGTCGGATCTACTCCAGTCTTTGGATTTCGTTAATGCACATCTCAACACATAACCACAGGTGCGCACAGGTCGTAGGTACGCCTAGTTGGGCCGCTGTGGCAGTTGGAAGAAGAGCCATGGAAAGGCTCCAAAATCCTTACTATACACTGTACATTTTTTTAGGTGAAAAATTCGATGTCGTCGGATCCACTCCAGTCTTTGGATTTCGTTAATACACATCTCAACACATAACCACAGGTGCGCACAGGTCGTAGGTACGCCTAGTTGGGCCGCTGTGGCAGTTGGAAGATGAGCCATGGAAGGCTCCAAAATCCTTACTATACACTGTACATTTTTTTAGGTGAAAAATTCGATGTCGTCGGATCCACTCCAGTCTTTGGATTTCATTAATACACATCTCAACACATAACCACAGGTGCGCACAGGTCGTAGGTACGCCTAGTTGGGCCGCTATGGCAGTTGGAAGATGAGCCATGGAAGGCTCCAAAATCCTTACTTACACTGTACATTTCTTTAGGTGAAAAATTCGATGTCGTCGGATCCACTCCAGTCTTTGGATTTCGTTAATACACATCTCAACACATAACCACAGGTGCGCACAGGTCGTAGGTACGCCTAGTTGGGCCGCTGTGGCAGTTGGAAGAAGAGCCATGGAAAGGCTCTAAAATCCTTACTATACACTGTACATTTTTTTAGGTGAAAAATTCGATGTCGTCGGATCCACTCCAGTCTTTGGATTTCGTTAATAGACATCTCAACACATAACCACAGGTGCGCACAGGTCGTAGGTACGCCTAGTTGGGCCGCTATGGCAGTTGGAAGATGAGCCATGGAAGGCTCCAAAATCCTTACTATACACTGAACATTTTTTTAGGTGAAAAATTCGATGTCGTCGGATCCACTCCAGTCTTTGGATTTCATTAATACACATCTCAACACATAACCACAGGTGCGCACAGGTCGTAGGTACGCCTAGTTGGGCCGCTATGGCAGTTGGAAGATGAGCCATGGAAGGCTCCAAAATCCTTACTATACACTGTACATTTTTTTAGGTGAAAAATTCGATGTCGTCGGATCCACTCCAGTCTTTGGATTTCGTTAATACACATCTCAACACATAACCACAGGTGCGCACAGTTCGTAGGTACGCCTAGTTGGGCCGCTATGGCAGTTGGAAGATGAGGCATGGAAGGCTCCAAAATCCTTACTATACACTGTACATTTTTTTAGGTGCAAAATTCGATGTCGTCGGATCAACTCCAGTCTTTGGATTTCATTAATACACATCTTAACACATAACCACAGGTGCGCACAGGTCGTAGGTACGCCTAGTTGGGCCGCTATGGCAGTTGGAAGATGAGCCATGGAAGGCTCCAAAATCCTTACTATACACTGTACATTTTTTTAGGTGAAAAATTCGATGTCGTCGGATCTACTCCAGTCTTTGGATTTCGTTAATGCACATCTCAACACATAACCACAGGTGCGCACAGGTCGTAGGTACGCCTAGTTGGGCCGCTGTGGCAGTTGGAAGAAGAGCCATGGAAAGGCTCCAAAATCCTTACTATACACTGTACATTTTTTTAGGTGAAAAATTCGATGTCGTCGGATCCACTCCAGTCTTTGGATTTCGTTAATACACATCTCAACACATAACCACAGGTGCGCACAGGTCGTAGGTACGCCTAGTTGGGCCGCTGTGGCAGTTGGAAGATGAGCCATGGAAGGCTCCAAAATCCTTACTATACACTGTACATTTTTTTAGGTGAAAAATTCGATGTCGTCGGATCCACTCCAGTCTTTGGATTTCATTAATACACATCTCAACACATAACCACAGGTGCGCACAGGTCGTAGGTACGCCTAGTTGGGCCGCTATGGCAGTTGGAAGATGAGCCATGGAAGGCTCCAAAATCCTTACTTACACTGTACATTTCTTTAGGTGAAAAATTCGATGTCGTCGGATCCACTCCAGTCTTTGGATTTCGTTAATACACATCTCAACACATAACCACAGGTGCGCACAGGTCGTAGGTACGCCTAGTTGGGCCGCTATGGCAGTTGGAAGATGAGGCATGGAAGGCTCCAAAATCCTTACTATACACTGTACATTTTTTTAGGTGCAAAATTCGATGTCGTCGGATCAACTCCAGTCTTTGGATTTCATTAATACACATCTCAACACATAACCACAGGTGCGCACAGGTCGTAGGTACGCCTAGTTGGGCCGCTGTGGCAGTTGGAAGATGAGCCATGGAAGGCTCCAAAATCCTTACTATACACTGTACATTTTTTTAGGTGAAAAATTCAATGTCGTCGGATGTACTCCAGTCTTTGGATTTCGTTAATGCACATCTCCACACATATCCACAGGTGCGCACAGGTCGTAGGTACGCCTAGTTGGGCCGCTGTGGCAGTTGGAAGAAGAGCCATGGAAAGGCTCCAAAATCCTTACTATACACTGTACATTTTTTTAGGTGAAAAATTCGATGTCGTCGGATCCACTCCAGTCTTTGGATTTCGTTAATACACATCTCACCACATAACCACAGGTGCGCACAGGTCGTAGGTACGCCTAGTTGGGCCGCTGTGGCAGTTGGAAGATGAGCCATGGAAGGCTCCAAAATCCTTACTATACATCGTACATTTTTTTAGGTGAAAAATTCGATGTCGTCGGATCCACTCCAGTCTTTGGATTTCGTTAATACACATCTCAACACATAACCACAGGTGCGCACAGGTCGTAGGTACGCCTAGTTGGGCCGCTGTGGCAGTTGGAAGATGTGCCATGGAAAGGCTCCAAAATCCTTACTATACACTGTACATTTTTTTAGGTGAAAAATTCGATGTCGTCGGATCCACTCCAGTCTTTGGATTTCGTTAATACACATCTCAACACATAACCACAGGTGCGCACAGGTCGTAGGTACGCCTAGTTGGGCCGCTGTGGCAGTTGGAAGATGAGCCATGGAAGGCTCCAAAATCCTTACTATACACTGTACATTTTTTTAGGTGAAAAATTCGATGTCGTCGGATCCACTCCAGTCTTTGGATTTCATTAATACACATCTCAACACATAACCACAGGTGCGCACAGGTCGTAGGTACGCCTAGTTGGGCCGCTATGGCAGTTGGAAGATGAGCCATGGAAGGCTTCAAAATCCTTACACTGTACACTGTACATTTTTTTAGGTGAAAAATTCGATGTCGTCGGATCCACTCCAGTCTTTGGATTTCGTTAATACACATCTCAACACATAACCACAGGTGCGCACAGGTCGTAGGTACGCCTAGTTGGGCCGCTGTGGCAGTTGAAAGATAAGCCATGGAAGGCTCCAAAATCCTTACTATACACTGTACATTTTCTTAGGTGAAAAATTCTATGTCGTCGGATCCACTCCAGTCTTTGGATTTCGTTAATAGACATCTCAACACATAACCACAGGTGCGCAAAGGTCGTAGGTACGCCTAGTTGGGCCGCTGTGGCAGTTGGAAGATGAGCCATGGAAGGCTCCAAAATCCTTACTATACACTGTACATTTTTTTAGGTGAAAAATTCAATGTCGTCGGATCTACTCCAGTCTTTGGATTTCGTTTATGCACATCTCAACACATAACCACAGGTGCGAACAGGTCGTAGGTACGCCTAGTTGGGCCGCTGTGGCAGTTGGAAGAAGAGCCATGGAAAGGCTCCAAAATCCTTACTATACACTGTACATTTTTTTAGGTGAAAAATTCGATGTCGTCGGATCCACTCCAGTCTTTGGATTTCGTTAATACACATCTCAACACATAACCACAGGTGCGCACAGGTCGTAGGTACGCCTAGTTGGGCCGCTGTGGCAGTTGGAAGATGAGCCATGGAAGGCTCCAAAATCCTTACTATACACTGTACATTTTTTTAGGTGAAAAATTCGATGTCGTCGGATCCACTCCAGTCTTTGGATTTCATTAATACACATCTCAACACATAACCACAGGTGCGCACAGGTCGTAGGTACGCCTAGTTGGGCCGCTATGGCAGTTGGAAGATGAGCCATGGAAGGCTCCAAAATCCTTACTATACACTGTACATTTTTTTAGGTGAAAAATTCGATGTCGTCGGATCCACTCCAGTCTTTGGATTTCGTTAATACACATCTCAACACATAACCACAGGTGCGCACAGGTCGTAGGTACGCCTAGTTGGGCCGCTATGGCAGTTGGAAGATGAGGCATGGAAGGCTCCAAAATCCTTACTATACACTGTACATTTTTTTAGGTGCAAAATTCGATGTCGTCGGATCAACTCCAGTCTTTGGATTTCATTAATACACATCTCAACACATAACCACAGGTGCGCACAGGTCGTAGGTACGCCTAGTTGGGCCGCTATGGCAGTTGGAAGATGAGCCATGGAAGGCTCCAAAATCCTTACTATACACTGTACATTTTTTTAGGTGAAAAATTCAATGTCGTCGGATGTACTCCAGTCTTTGGATTTCGTTAATGCACATCTCCACACATATCCACAGGTGCGCACAGGTCGTAGGTACGCCTAGTTGGGCCGCTGTGGCAGTTGGAAGAAGAGCCATGGAAAGGCTCCAAAATCCTTACTATACACTGTACATTTTTTTAGGTGAAAAATTCGATGTCGTCGGATCCACTCCAGTCTTTGGATTTCGTTAATACACATCTCACCACATAACCACAGGTGCGCACAGGTCGTAGGTACGCCTAGTTGGGCCGCTGTGGCAGTTGGAAGATGAGCCATGGAAGGCTCCAAAATCCTTACTATACATCGTACATTTTTTTAGGTGAAAAATTCGATGTCGTCGGATCCACTCCAGTCTTTGGATTTCGTTAATACACATCTCAACACATAACCACAGGTGCGCACAGGTCGTAGGTACGCCTAGTTGGGCCGCTGTGGCAGTTGGAAGATGTGCCATGGAAAGGCTCCAAAATCCTTACTATACACTGTACATTTTTTTAGGTGAAAAATTCGATGTCGTCGGATCCACTCCAGTCTTTGGATTTCGTTAATACACATCTCAACACATAACCACAGGTGCGCACAGGTCGTAGGTACGCCTAGTTGGGCCGCTGTGGCAGTTGGAAGATGAGCCATGGAAGGCTCCAAAATCCTTACTATACACTGTACATTTTTTTAGGTGAAAAATTCGATGTCGTCGGATCCACTCCAGTCTTTGGATTTCATTAATACACATCTCAACACATAACCACAGGTGCGCACAGGTCGTAGGTACGCCTAGTTGGGCCGCTATGGCAGTTGGAAGATGAGCCATGGAAGGCTTCAAAATCCTTACACTGTACACTGTACATTTTTTTAGGTGAAAAATTCGATGTCGTCGGATCCACTCCAGTCTTTGGATTTCGTTAATACACATCTCAACACATAACCACAGGTGCGCACAGGTCGTAGGTACGCCTAGTTGGGCCGCTGTGGCAGTTGAAAGATAAGCCATGGAAGGCTCCAAAATCCTTACTATACACTGTACATTTTCTTAGGTGAAAAATTCTATGTCGTCGGATCCACTCCAGTCTTTGGATTTCGTTAATAGACATCTCAACACATAACCACAGGTGCGCAAAGGTCGTAGGTACGCCTAGTTGGGCCGCTGTGGCAGTTGGAAGATGAGCCATGGAAGGCTCCAAAATCCTTACTATACACTGTACATTTTTTTAGGTGAAAAATTCGATGTCGTCGGATCTACTCCAGTCTTTGGATTTCGTTAATGCACATCTCAACACATAACCACAGGTGCGCACAGGTCGTAGGTACGCCTAGTTGGGCCGCTGTGGCAGTTGGAAGAAGAGCCATGGAAAGGCTCCAAAATCCTTACTATACACTGTACATTTTTTTAGGTGAAAAATTCGATGTCGTCGGATCCACTCCAGTCTTTGGATTTCGTTAATACACATCTCAACACATAACCACAGGTGCGCACAGGTCGTAGGTACGCCTAGTTGGGCCGCTGTGGCAGTTGGAAGATGAGCCATGGAAGGCTCCAAAATCCTTACTATACACTGTACATTTTTTTAGGTGAAAAATTCGATGTCGTCGGATCCACTCCAGTCTTTGGATTTCATTAATACACATCTCAACACATAACCACAGGTGCGCACAGGTCGTAGGTACGCCTAGTTGGGCCGCTATGGCAGTTGGAAGATGAGCCATGGAAGGCTCCAAAATCCTTACTTACACTGTACATTTCTTTAGGTGAAAAATTCGATGTCGTCGGATCCACTCCAGTCTTTGGATTTCGTTAATACACATCTCAACACATAACCACAGGTGCGCACAGGTCGTAGGTACGCCTAGTTGGGCCGCTATGGCAGTTGGAAGATGAGGCATGGAAGGCTCCAAAATCCTTACTATACACTGTACATTTTTTTAGGTGCAAAATTCGATGTCGTCGGATCAACTCCAGTCTTTGGATTTCATTAATACACATCTCAACACATAACCACAGGTGCGCACAGGTCGTAGGTACGCCTAGTTGGGCCGCTATGGCAGTTGGAAGATGAGCCATGGAAGGCTCCAAAATCCTTACTATACACTGTACATTTTTTTAGGTGAAAAATTCAATGTCGTCGGATGTACTCCAGTCTTTGGATTTCGTTAATGCACATCTCAACACATATCCACAGGTGCGCACAGGTCGTAGGTACGCCTAGTTGGGCCGCTGTGGCAGTTGGAAGAAGAGCCATGGAAAGGCTCCAAAATCCTTACTATACACTGTACATTTTTTTAGGTGAAAAATTCGATGTCGTCGGATCCACTCCAGTCTTTGGATTTCGTTAATACACATCTCACCACATAACCACAGGTGCGCACAGGTCGTAGGTACGCCTAGTTGGGCCGCTGTGGCAGTTGGAAGATGAGCCATGGAAGGCTCCAAAATCCTTACTATACATCGTACATTTTTTTAGGTGAAAAATTCGATGTCGTCGGATCCACTCCAGTCTTTGGATTTCGTTAATACACATCTCAACACATAACCACAGGTGCGCACAGGTCGTAGGTACGCCTAGTTGGGCCGCTGTGGCAGTTGGAAGATGAGCCATGGAAAGGCTCCAAAATCCTTACTATACACTGTACATTTTTTTAGGTGCAAAATTCGATGTCGTCGGATCAACTCCAGTCTTTGGATTTCATTAATACACATCTCAACACATAACCACAGGTGCGCACAGGTCGTAGGTACGCCTAGTTGGGCCGCTATGGCAGTTGGAAGATGAGCCATGGAAGGCTCCAAAATCCTTACTATACACTGTACATTTTTTTAGGTGAAAAATTCAATGTCGTCGGATGTACTCCAGTCTTTGGATTTCGTTAATGCACATCTCCACACATATCCACAGGTGCGCACAGGTCGTAGGTACGCCTAGTTGGGCCGCTGTGGCAGTTGGAAGAAGAGCCATGGAAAGGCTCCAAAATCCTTACTATACACTGTACATTTTTTTAGGTGAAAAATTCGATGTCGTCGGATCCACTCCAGTCTTTGGATTTCGTTAATACACATCTCACCACATAACCACAGGTGCGCACAGGTCGTAGGTACGCCTAGTTGGGCCGCTGTGGCAGTTGGAAGATGAGCCATGGAAGGCTCCAAAATCCTTACTATACATCGTACATTTTTTTAGGTGAAAAATTCGATGTCGTCGGATCCACTCCAGTCTTTGGATTTCGTTAATACACATCTCAACACATAACCACAGGTGCGCACAGGTCGTAGGTACGCCTAGTTGGGCCGCTGTGGCAGTTGGAAGATGTGCCATGGAAAGGCTCCAAAATCCTTACTATACACTGTACATTTTTTTAGGTGAAAAATTCGATGTCGTCGGATCCACTCCAGTCTTTGGATTTCGTTAATACACATCTCAACACATAACCACAGGTGCGCACAGGTCGTAGGTACGCCTAGTTGGGCCGCTGTGGCAGTTGGAAGATGAGCCATGGAAGGCTCCAAAATCCTTACTATACATCGTACATTTTTTTAGGTGAAAAATTCGATGTCGTCGGATCCACTCCAGTCTTTGGATTTCGTTAATACACATCTCAACACATAACCACAGGTGCGCACAGGTCGTAGGTACGCCTAGTTGGGCCGCTGTGGCAGTTGGAAGATGAGCCATGGAAAGGCTCCAAAATCCTTACTATACACTGTACATTTTTTTAGGTGCAAAATTCGATGTCGTCGGATCAACTCCAGTCTTTGGATTTCATTAATACACATCTCAACACATAACCACAGGTGCGCACAGGTCGTAGGTACGCCTAGTTGGGCCGCTATGGCAGTTGGAAGATGAGCCATGGAAGGCTCCAAAATCCTTACTATACACTGTACATTTTTTTAGGTGAAAAATTCAATGTCGTCGGATGTACTCCGGTCTTTGGATTTCGTTAATGCACATCTCCACACATATCCACAGGTGCGCACAGGTCGTAGGTACGCCTAGTTGGGCCGCTGTGGCAGTTGGAAGAAGAGCCATGGAAAGGCTCCAAAATCCTTACTATACACTGTACATTTTTTTAGGTGAAAAATTCGATGTCGTCGGATCCACTCCAGTCTTTGGATTTCGTTAATACACATCTCACCACATAACCACAGGTGCGCACAGGTCGTAGGTACGCCTAGTTGGGCCGCTGTGGCAGTTGGAAGATGAGCCATGGAAGGCTCCAAAATCCTTACTATACATCGTACATTTTTTTAGGTGAAAAATTCGATGTCGTCGGATCCACTCCAGTCTTTGGATTTCGTTAATACACATCTCAACACATAACCACAGGTGCGCACAGGTCGTAGGTACGCCTAGTTGGGCCGCTGTGGCAGTTGGAAGATGTGCCATGGAAAGGCTCCAAAATCCTTACTATACACTGTACATTTTTTTAGGTGAAAAATTCGATGTCGTCGGATCCACTCCAGTCTTTGGATTTCGTTAATACACATCTCAACACATAACCACAGGTGCGCACAGGTCGTAGGTACGCCTAGTTGGGCCGCTGTGGCAGTTGGAAGATGAGCCATGGAAGGCTCCAAAATCCTTACTATACACTGTACATTTTTTTAGGTGAAAAATTCGATGTCGTCGGATCCACTCCAGTCTTTGGATTTCGTTAATACACATCTCAACACATAACCACAGGTGCGCACAGGTCGTAGGTACGCCTAGTTGGGCCGCTATGGCAGTTGGAAGATGAGGCATGGAAGGCTCCAAAATCCTTACTATACACTGTACATTTTTTTAGGTGCAAAATTCGATGTCGTCGGATCAACTCCAGTCTTTGGATTTCATTAATACACATCTCAACACATAACCACAGGTGCGCACAGGTCGTAGGTACGCCTAGTTGGGCCGCTATGGCAGTTGGAAGATGAGCCATGGAAGGCTCCAAAATCCTTACTATACACTGTACATTTTTTTAGGTGAAAAATTCAATGTCGTCGGATGTACTCCAGTCTTTGGATTTCGTTAATGCACATCTCCACACATATCCACAGGTGCGCACAGGTCGTAGGTACGCCTAGTTGGGCCGCTGTGGCAGTTGGAAGAAGAGCCATGGAAAGGCTCCAAAATCCTTACTATACACTGTACATTTTTTTAGGTGAAAAATTCGATGTCGTCGGATCCACTCCAGTCTTTGGATTTCGTTAATACACATCTCACCACATAACCACAGGTGCGCACAGGTCGTAGGTACGCCTAGTTGGGCCGCTGTGGCAGTTGGAAGATGAGCCATGGAAGGCTCCAAAATCCTTACTATACATCGTACATTTTTTTAGGTGAAAAATTCGATGTCGTCGGATCCACTCCAGTCTTTGGATTTCGTTAATACACATCTCAACACATAACCACAGGTGCGCACAGGTCGTAGGTACGCCTAGTTGGGCCGCTGTGGCAGTTGGAAGATGTGCCATGGAAAGGCTCCAAAATCCTTACTATACACTGTACATTTTTTTAGGTGAAAAATTCGATGTCGTCGGATCCACTCCAGTCTTTGGATTTCGTTAATACACATCTCAACACATAACCACAGGTGCGCACAGGTCGTAGGTACGCCTAGTTGGGCCGCTGTGGCAGTTGGAAGATGAGCCATGGAAGGCTCCAAAATCCTTACTATACACTGTACATTTTTTTAGGTGAAAAATTCGATGTCGTCGGATCCACTCCAGTCTTTGGATTTCATTAATACACATCTCAACACATAACCACAGGTGCGCACAGGTCGTAGGTACGCCTAGTTGGGCCGCTATGGCAGTTGGAAGATGAGCCATGGAAGGCTTCAAAATCCTTACACTGTACACTGTACATTTTTTTAGGTGAAAAATTCGATGTCGTCGGATCCACTCCAGTCTTTGGATTTCGTTAATACACATCTCAACACATAACCACAGGTGCGCACAGGTCGTAGGTACGCCTAGTTGGGCCGCTGTGGCAGTTGAAAGATAAGCCATGGAAGGCTCCAAAATCCTTACTATACACTGTACATTTTCTTAGGTGAAAAATTCTATGTCGTCGGATCCACTCCAGTCTTTGGATTTCGTTAATAGACATCTCAACACATAACCACAGGTGCGCAAAGGTCGTAGGTACGCCTAGTTGGGCCGCTGTGGCAGTTGGAAGATGAGCCATGGAAGGCTCCAAAATCCTTACTATACACTGTACATTTTTTTAGGTGAAAAATTCGATGTCGTCGGATCTACTCCAGTCTTTGGATTTCGTTAATGCACATCTCAACACATAACCACAGGTGCGCACAGGTCGTAGGTACGCCTAGTTGGGCCGCTGTGGCAGTTGGAAGAAGAGCCATGGAAAGGCTCCAAAATCCTTACTATACACTGTACATTTTTTTAGGTGAAAAATTCGATGTCGTCGGATCCACTCCAGTCTTTGGATTTCGTTAATACACATCTCAACACATAACCACAGGTGCGCACAGGTCGTAGGTACGCCTAGTTGGGCCGCTGTGGCAGTTGGAAGATGAGCCATGGAAGGCTCCAAAATCCTTACTATACACTGTACATTTTTTTAGGTGAAAAATTCGATGTCGTCGGATCCACTCCAGTCTTTGGATTTCATTAATACACATCTCAACACATAACCACAGGTGCGCACAGGTCGTAGGTACGCCTAGTTGGGCCGCTATGGCAGTTGGAAGATGAGCCATGGAAGGCTCCAAAATCCTTACTTACACTGTACATTTCTTTAGGTGAAAAATTCGATGTCGTCGGATCCACTCCAGTCTTTGGATTTCGTTAATACACATCTCAACACATAACCACAGGTGCGCACAGGTCGTAGGTACGCCTAGTTGGGCCGCTATGGCAGTTGGAAGATGAGGCATGGAAGGCTCCAAAATCCTTACTATACACTGTACATTTTTTTAGGTGCAAAATTCGATGTCGTCGGATCAACTCCAGTCTTTGGATTTCATTAATACACATCTCAACACATAACCACAGGTGCGCACAGGTCGTAGGTACGCCTAGTTGGGCCGCTATGGCAGTTGGAAGATGAGCCATGGAAGGCTCCAAAATCCTTACTATACACTGTACATTTTTTTAGGTGAAAAATTCAATGTCGTCGGATGTACTCCAGTCTTTGGATTTCGTTAATGCACATCTCAACACATATCCACAGGTGCGCACAGGTCGTAGGTACGCCTAGTTGGGCCGCTGTGGCAGTTGGAAGAAGAGCCATGGAAAGGCTCCAAAATCCTTACTATACACTGTACATTTTTTTAGGTGAAAAATTCGATGTCGTCGGATCCACTCCAGTCTTTGGATTTCGTTAATACACATCTCACCACATAACCACAGGTGCGCACAGGTCGTAGGTACGCCTAGTTGGGCCGCTGTGGCAGTTGGAAGATGAGCCATGGAAGGCTCCAAAATCCTTACTATACATCGTACATTTTTTTAGGTGAAAAATTCGATGTCGTCGGATCCACTCCAGTCTTTGGATTTCGTTAATACACATCTCAACACATAACCACAGGTGCGCACAGGTCGTAGGTACGCCTAGTTGGGCCGCTGTGGCAGTTGGAAGATGAGCCATGGAAAGGCTCCAAAATCCTTACTATACACTGTACATTTTTTTAGGTGCAAAATTCGATGTCGTCGGATCAACTCCAGTCTTTGGATTTCATTAATACACATCTCAACACATAACCACAGGTGCGCACAGGTCGTAGGTACGCCTAGTTGGGCCGCTATGGCAGTTGGAAGATGAGCCATGGAAGGCTCCAAAATCCTTACTATACACTGTACATTTTTTTAGGTGAAAAATTCAATGTCGTCGGATGTACTCCAGTCTTTGGATTTCGTTAATGCACATCTCCACACATATCCACAGGTGCGCACAGGTCGTAGGTACGCCTAGTTGGGCCGCTGTGGCAGTTGGAAGAAGAGCCATGGAAAGGCTCCAAAATCCTTACTATACACTGTACATTTTTTTAGGTGAAAAATTCGATGTCGTCGGATCCACTCCAGTCTTTGGATTTCGTTAATACACATCTCACCACATAACCACAGGTGCGCACAGGTCGTAGGTACGCCTAGTTGGGCCGCTGTGGCAGTTGGAAGATGAGCCATGGAAGGCTCCAAAATCCTTACTATACATCGTACATTTTTTTAGGTGAAAAATTCGATGTCGTCGGATCCACTCCAGTCTTTGGATTTCGTTAATACACATCTCAACACATAACCACAGGTGCGCACAGGTCGTAGGTACGCCTAGTTGGGCCGCTGTGGCAGTTGGAAGATGTGCCATGGAAAGGCTCCAAAATCCTTACTATACACTGTACATTTTTTTAGGTGAAAAATTCGATGTCGTCGGATCCACTCCAGTCTTTGGATTTCGTTAATACACATCTCAACACATAACCACAGGTGCGCACAGGTCGTAGGTACGCCTAGTTGGGCCGCTGTGGCAGTTGGAAGATGAGCCATGGAAGGCTCCAAAATCCTTACTATACACTGTACATTTTTTTAGGTGAAAAATTCGATGTCGTCGGATCCACTCCAGTCTTTGGATTTCATTAATACACATCTCAACACATAACCACAGGTGCGCACAGGTCGTAGGTACGCCTAGTTGGGCCGCTATGGCAGTTGGAAGATGAGCCATGGAAGGCTTCAAAATCCTTACACTGTACACTGTACATTTTTTTAGGTGAAAAATTCGATGTCGTCGGATCCACTCCAGTCTTTGGATTTCGTTAATACACATCTCAACACATAACCACAGGTGCGCACAGGTCGTAGGTACGCCTAGTTGGGCCGCTGTGGCAGTTGAAAGATAAGCCATGGAAGGCTCCAAAATCCTTACTATACACTGTACATTTTCTTAGGTGAAAAATTCTATGTCGTCGGATCCACTCCAGTCTTTGGATTTCGTTAATAGACATGTCAACACATAACCACAGGTGCGCAAAGGTCGTAGGTACGCCTAGTTGGGCCGCTGTGGCAGTTGGAAGATGAGCCATGGAAGGCTCCAAAATCCTTACTATACACTGTACATTTTTTTAGGTGAAAAATTCGATGTCGTCGGATCTACTCCAGTCTTTGGATTTCGTTAATGCACATCTCAACACATAACCACAGGTGCGCACAGGTCGTAGGTACGCCTAGTTGGGCCGCTGTGGCAGTTGGAAGAAGAGCCATGGAAAGGCTCCAAAATCCTTACTATACACTGTACATTTTTTTAGGTGAAAAATTCGATGTCGTCGGATCCACTCCAGTCTTTGGATTTCGTTAATACACATCTCAACACATAACCACAGGTGCGCACAGGTCGTAGGTACGCCTAGTTGGGCCGCTGTGGCAGTTGGAAGATGAGCCATGGAAGGCTCCAAAATCCTTACTATACACTGTACATTTTTTTAGGTGAAAAATTCGATGTCGTCGGATCCACTCCAGTCTTTGGATTTCATTAATACACATCTCAACACATAACCACAGGTGCGCACAGGTCGTAGGTACGCCTAGTTGGGCCGCTATGGCAGTTGGAAGATGAGCCATGGAAGGCTCCAAAATCCTTACTTACACTGTACATTTCTTTAGGTGAAAAATTCGATGTCGTCGGATCCACTCCAGTCTTTGGATTTCGTTAATACACATCTCAACACATAACCACAGGTGCGCACAGGTCGTAGGTACGCCTAGTTGGGCCGCTATGGCAGTTGGAAGATGAGGCATGGAAGGCTCCAAAATCCTTACTATACACTGTACATTTTTTTAGGTGCAAAATTCGATGTCGTCGGATCAACTCCAGTCTTTGGATTTCATTAATACACATCTCAACACATAACCACAGGTGCGCACAGGTCGTAGGTACGCCTAGTTGGGCCGCTATGGCAGTTGGAAGATGAGCCATGGAAGGCTCCAAAATCCTTACTATACACTGTACATTTTTTTAGGTGAAAAATTCAATGTCGTCGGATGTACTCCAGTCTTTGGATTTCGTTAATGCACATCTCAACACATATCCACAGGTGCGCACAGGTCGTAGGTACGCCTAGTTGGGCCGCTGTGGCAGTTGGAAGAAGAGCCATGGAAAGGCTCCAAAATCCTTACTATACACTGTACATTTTTTTAGGTGAAAAATTCGATGTCGTCGGATCCACTCCAGTCTTTGGATTTCGTTAATACACATCTCACCACATAACCACAGGTGCGCACAGGTCGTAGGTACGCCTAGTTGGGCCGCTGTGGCAGTTGGAAGATGAGCCATGGAAGGCTCCAAAATCCTTACTATACATCGTACATTTTTTTAGGTGAAAAATTCGATGTCGTCGGATCCACTCCAGTCTTTGGATTTCGTTAATACACATCTCAACACATAACCACAGGTGCGCACAGGTCGTAGGTACGCCTAGTTGGGCCGCTGTGGCAGTTGGAAGATGAGCCATGGAAAGGCTCCAAAATCCTTACTATACACTGTACATTTTTTTAGGTGAAAAATTCGATGTCGTCGGATCCACTCCAGTCTTTGGATTTCGTTAATACACATCTCAACACATAACCACAGGTGCGCACAGGTCGTAGGTACGCCTAGTTGGGCCGCTGTGGCAGTTGGAAGATGACCCATGGAAGGCTCCAAAATCCTTACTATACACTGTACATTTTTTTAGGTGAAAAATTCGATGTCGTCGGATCCACTCCAGTCTTTGGATTTCATTAATACACATCTCAACACATAACCACAGGTGCGCACAGGTCCTAGGTACGCCTAGTTGGGCCGCTATGGCAGTTGGAAGATGAGCCATGGAAGGCTTCAAAATCCTTACACTGTACACTGTACATTTTTTTAGGTGAAAAATTCGATGTCGTCGGATCCACTCCAGTCTTTGGATTTCGTTAATACACATCTCAACACATAACCACAGGTGCGCACAGGTCGTAGGTACGCCTAGTTGGGCCGCTGTGGCAGTTGAAAGATAAGCCATGGAAGGCTCCAAAATCCTTACTATACACTGTACATTTTCTTAGGTGAAAAATTCTATGTCGTCGGATCCACTCCAGTCTTTGGATTTCGTTAATAGACATCTCAACACATAACCACAGGTGCGCAAAGGTCGTAGGTACGCCTAGTTGGGCCGCTGTGGCAGTTGGAAGATGAGCCATGGAAGGCTCCAAAATCCTTACTATACACTGTGCATTTTTTTAGGTGAAAATTCGATGTCGTCGGATCCACTCCAGTCTTTGGATTTCGTTAATACACATCTCAACACATAACCACAGGTGCGCAAAGGTCGTAGGTACGCCTAGTTGGGCCGCTGTGGCAGTTGGAAGATGAGCCATGCAAGGCTCCAAAATCCTTACTATACACTGTACATTTTTTTAGGTGAAAAATTCGATGTCGTCGGATCCACTCCAGTCTTTGGATTTCGTTAATACACATCTCAACACATAACCACAGGTGCGCACAGGTCGTAGGTACGCCTAGTTGGGCCGCTGTGGCAGTTGGAAGATGAGCCATGGAAGGCTCCAAAATCCTTACTATACACTGTACATTTTTTTAGGTGAAAAATTCGATGTCGTCGGATCCACTCCAGTCTTTGGATTTCGTTAATAGACATCTCAACACATAACCACAGTTGCGCACAGGTCGTAGGTACGCCTAGTTGGGCCGCTGTGGCAGTTGGAAGATGAGCCATGGAAGGCTCCAAAATCCTTACTATACACTGTACATTTTTTTAGGTGAAAAATTCGATGTCGTCGGATCCACTCCAGTCTTTGGATTTCGTTAATACACATCTCAACACATAACCACAGGTGCGCACAGGTCGTAGGTACGCCTAGTTGGGCCGCTATGGTAGTTGGAAGATGAGCCATGGAAGGCTCCAAAATCCATTACACTGTACATTTTTTTAGGTGAAAAATTCGATGTCGTCGGATCCACCAAAGTCTTTGGATTTCGTTAATACACATTTCAACACATAACCACAGGTGCGCACAGGTCGTAGGTACGCCTAGTTGGGCCGCTGTGGCAGTTGGAAGATGAGCCATGGAAGGCTCCAAAATCCTTACTATACACTGTACATTGTTTTAGGTGAACAATTTGATGTCGTCGGATCCACTCCAGTCTTTGGATTTCGTTAATACACATCTCAACACATAACCACAGGTGCGCACAGGTCGTAGGTACGCCTAGTTGGGCCGCTGTGGGAGTTGGAAGATGAGCCATGGAAAGGCTCCAAAATTCTTACTATACACTGTACATTTTTTTAGGTGAAAAATTCGATGTCGTCGGATCCACTCCAGTCTATGGATTTCGTTAATACACATCTCAACACATAACCACAGGTGCGCACAGGTCGTAGGTACGCCTAGTTGGGCCGCTGTGGCAGTTGGAAGATGAACCATGGAAAGGCTCCAAAATCCTTACTATACACTGTACATTTTTTTAGGTGAAAAATTCGATGTCATCGGATCCACTCCAGTCTTTGGATTTCGTTAATACACATCTCAACACATAACCACAGGTGCGCACAGGTCGTAGGTACGCCTAGTTGGGCCGCTGTGGCAGTTGGAAGATGAGCCATGGAAGACTCCAAAATCCTTACTATACACTGTACATTTTTTTAGGTGAAAAATTCGATGTCGTCGGATCCACTCCAGTCTTTGGATTTCGTTAATAGACATCTCAACACAAAACCACAGGTGCGCACAGGTCGTAGGTACGCCTAGTTGGGCCGCTGTGGCAGTTGGAAGATGAGCCATGGAAAGGCTCCAAGATCCTTACTATACACTGTACATTTTTTTAGGTGAAAAATTCGATGTCGTCGAATCCACTCCAGTCTTTGGATTTCGTTAATACACATCTCAACACATAACCACAGGTGCGCACAGGTCGTAGGTACGCCTAGTTGGGCCGCTATGGCAGCTGGAAGATGAGCCATGGAAGGCTCCAAAATCCTTACTATACACTGTACATTTTTTTAGGTGAAAAATTCGATGTCGTCGGATCCACTCCAGTCTTTGGATTTCGTTAATACACATCTCAACACATAACCACAGGTGCGCACAGGTCGTAGCTACGCCTAGTTGGGCCGCTGTGGCAGTTGGAAGATGAACCATGGAAAGGCTCCAAAATCCTTACTATACACTGTACATTTTTTTAGGTGAAAAATTCGATGTCGTCGGATCCACTCCAGTCTTTGGATTTCGTTAATACACATCTCAACACATAACCACAGGTGCGCACAGGTCGTAGGTACGCCTAGTTGGGCCGCTGTGGCAGTTGGAAGATGAGCCATGGAAAGGCTCCAAAATCCTTACTATACACTGTACATTTTTTTAGGTGAAAAATTCGATGTCGTCGGATCCACTCCAGTCTATGGATTTCGTTAATACACATCTCAACACATAACCACAGGTGCGCACAGGTCGTAGGTACGCCTAGTTGGGCCGCTGTGGCAGTTGGAAGATGAACCATGGAAAGGCTCCAAAATCCTTACTATACACTGTACATTTTTTTAGGTGAAAAATTCGATGTCGTCGGATCCACTCCAGTCTTTGGATTTCGTTAATACACATCTCAACACATAACCACAGGTGCGCACAGGTCGTAGGTACTCCTAGTTGGGCCGCTGTGGCAGTTGGAAGATGAGCCATGGAAGACTCCAAAATCCTTACTATACACTGTACATTTTTTTAGGTGAAAAATTCGATGTCGTCGGATCCACTCCAGTCTTTGGATTTCGTTAATAGACATCTCAACACAAAACCACAGGTGCGCACAGGTCGTAGGTACGCCTAGTTGGGCCGCTGTGGCAGTTGGAAGATGAGCCATGGAAAGGCTCCAAAATCCTTACTATACACTGTACATTTTTTTAGGTGAAAAATTCGATGTCGTCGAATCCACTCCAGTCTTTGGATTTCGTTAATACACATCTCAACACATAACCACAGGTGCGCACAGGTCGTAGGTACGCCTAGTTGGGCCGCTATGGCAGCTTGAAGATGAGCCATGGAAGGCTCCAAAATCCTTACTATACACTGTACATTTTTTTAGGTGAAAAATTCGATGTCGTCGGATCCACTCCAGTCTTTGGATTTCGTTAATACACATCTCAACACATAACCACAGGTGCGCACAGGTCGTAGGTACGCCTAGTTGGGCCGCTATGGCAGCTGGAAGATGAGCCATGGAAGGCTCCAAAATCCTTACTATACACTGTACATTTTTTTAGGTGAAAAATTCGATGTCGTCGGATCCACTTCAGTCTTTGGATTTCGTTAATAGACATCTCAACACATAACCACAGGTGCGCACAGGTCGTAGGTACGCGCACAGGTCGTAGGTACGCGTAGGTAATCCTTACTATACACTGTTCAGTTTTTTCGTCGTAGGTACGCCTAGTTGGGCCGCTGTGGCAGTTGGAAGAAGAGCCATGGAAAGGCTCTAAAATCCTTACTATACACTGTACATTTTTTTAGGTGAAAAATTCGATGTCGTCGGATCCACTCCAGTCTTTGGATTTCGTTAATACACATCTCAACACATAACCACAGGTGCGCACAGGTCGTAGGTACGCCTAGTTGGGCCGCTATGGCAGTTGGAAGATGAGCCATGGAAGGCTCCAAAATCCTTACTATACACTGTACATTTTTTAGGTGAAAAATTCGATGTCGTCGGATTCACTCCAGTCTTTGGATTTCGTTAATACACATCTCAACACATAACCACAGGTGCGCACAGGTCGTAGGTACGCCTAGTTGGGCCGCTGTGGCAGTTGGAAGATGAGCCATGGAAAGGCTCCAAGATCCTTACTATACACTGTACATTTTTTTAGGTGAAAAATTCGATGTCGTCGGATCCACTCCAGTCTTTGGATTTCGTTAATACACATCTCAACACATAACCACAGGTGCGCACAGGTCGTAGGTACGCCTAGTTGGGCCGCTATGGCAGCTGGAAGATGAGCCATGGAAGGCTCCAAAATCCTTACTATACACTGTACATTTTTTTAGGTGAAAAATTCGATGTCGTCGGATCCACTCCAGTCTTTGGATTTCGTTAATAGAATTCTCAACACATAACCACAGGTGCGCACAGGTCGTAGGTACGCCTAGTTGGGCCGCTATGGCAGTTGGAAGATGAGCCATGGAAGGCTCCAAAATCCTTACTATAAACTGTACATTTTTTTAGGTGAAAAATTCGATGTCGTCGGATCCACTCCAGTCTTTGGATATCATTAATACACATCTCAACACATAACCACAGGTGCGCACAGGTCGTAGGTACGCCTAGTTGGGCCGCTATGGCAGTTGGAAGATGAGCCATGGAAGGCTCCAAAATCCTTACTATACACTGTACATTTTTTTAGGTGAAAAATTCGATGTCGTCGGATCCACTCCAGTCTTTGGATTTCGTTAATAGACATCTCAAAACATAACCACAGATGCGCACAGGTCGTAGGTACGCCTAGTTGGGCCGCTGTGGCAGTTGGAAGAAGAGCCATGGAAAGGCTCCAAAATCCTTACTATACACTGTACATTTTTTTAGGTGAAAAATTCGATGTCGTCGGATCCACTCCAGTCTTTGGATTTCGTTAATACACATCTCAACACATAACCACAGGTGCGCACAGGTCGTAGGTACGCCTAGTTGGGCCGCTGTGGCAGTTGGAAGAAGAGCCATGGAAAGGCTCTAAAATCTTTACTATACACTGTACATTTTTTTAGGTGAAAAATTCGATGTCGTCGGATCCACTCCAGTCTTTGGATTTCGTTAATACACATCTCAACACATAACCACAGGTGCGCACAGGTCGTAGGTACGCCTAGTTGGGCCGCTGTGGCAGTTGGAAGATGAGCCATGGAAGGCTCCAAAATCCTTACTATACACTGTACATTTTTTTAGGTGAAAAATTCGATGTCGTCGGATCCACTCCAGTCTTTGGATTTCGTTAATACACATTTCAACACATAACCACAGGTGCGCACAGGTCGTAGGTACGCCTAGTTGGGCCGCTGTGGCAGTTAGAAGATGAACCATGGAAAGGCTCCAAAATCCTTACTATACACTGTACATTTTTTTAGGTGAAAAATTCGATGTCGTCGGATCCACTCCAGTCTTTGGATTTCGTTAATACACATCTCAACACATAACCACAGGTGCGCACAGGTCGTAGGTACGCCTAGTTGGGCCGCTGTGGCAGTTGGAAGATGAGCCATGGAAAGGCTCCAAAATCCTTACTATACACTGTACATTTTTTTAGGTGAAAAATTCGATGTCGTCGGATCCACTCCAGTCTTTGGATTTCGTTAATACACATCTCAACACATAACCACAGGTGCGCACAGGGCGTAGGTACGCCTAGTTGGGCCGCTGTGGCAGTTGGAAGATGAGCCATGGAAAGGCTCCAAGATCCTTACTATACACTGTACATTTTTTTAGGTGAAAAATTCGATGTCGTCGGATCCACTCCAGTCTTTGGATTTCGTTAATACACATCTCAACACATAACCACAGGTGCGCACAGGTCGTAGGTACGCCTAGTTGGGCCGCTATGGCAGCTGGAAGATGAGCCATGGAAGGCTCCAAAATCCTTACTATACACTGTACATTTTTTTAGGTGAAAAATTCGATGTCGTCGGATCCACTCCAGTCTTTGGATTTCGTTAATACACATCTCAACACATAACCACAGGTGCGCACAGGTCGTAGGTACGCCTAGTTGGGCCGCTATGGCAGTTGGAAGATGAGCCATGGAAGGCTCCAAAATCCTTACTATACACTGTACATTTTTTTAGGTGAAAAATTCGATGTCGTCGGATCCACTTCAGTCTTTGGATTTCGTTAATATACATCTCAACACATAACCACAGGTGCGCACAGGTCGTAGGTACGCGCACAGGTCGTAGGTACGCGTAGGTAATCCTTACTATACACTGTTCATTTTTTTCGTCGTAGGTACGCCTAGTTGGGCCGCTGTGGCAGTTGGAAGAAGAGCCATGGAAAGGCTCTAAAATCCTTACTATACACTGTACATTTTTTTAGGTGAAAAATTCGATGTCGTCGGATCCACTCCAGTCTTTGGATTTCGTTAATACACATCTCAACACATAACCACAGGTGCGCACAGGTCGTAGGTACGCCTAGTTGGGCCGCTATGGCAGTTGGAAGATGAGCCATGGAAGGCTCCAAAATCCTTACTATACACTGTACATTTTTTTAGGTGAAAAATTCGATGTCGTCGGATTCACTCCAGTCTTTGGATTTCGTTAATACACATCTCAACACATAACCACAGGTGCGCACAGGTCGTAGGTACGCCTAGTTGGGCCGCTGTGGCAGTTGGAAGATGAGCCATGGAAAGGCTCCAAAATCCTTACTATACACTGTACATTTTTTTAGGTGAAAAATTCGATGTCGTCGGATCCACTCCAGTCTTTGGATTTCGTTAATACACATCTCAACACATGACCACAGGTGCGCACAGGTCGTAGGTACGCCTAGTTGGGCCGCTGTGGCAGTTGGAAGATGAACCATGGAAGGCTCCAAAATCCTTACTATACACTGTACATTTTTTTAGGTGAAAAATTCGATGTCGTCGGATCCACTCCAGTCTTTGGATTTCGTTAATACACATCTCAACACATAACCACAGGTGCGCACAGGTCGTAGGTACGCCTAGTTGGGCCGCTGTGGCAGTTGGAAGATGAGCCATGGAAAGGCTCCAAAATCCTTACTATACACTGTACATTTTTTTAGGTGAAAAATTCGATGTCGTCGGATCCACTCCAGTCTTTGGATTTCGTTAATACACATCTCAACACATAACCACAGGTGCGCACAGGTCGTAGGTACGCCTAGTTGGGCCGCTGTGGCAGTTGGAAGATGAGCCATGGAAAGGCTCCAAGATCCTTACTATACACTGTACATTTTTTTAGGTGAAAAATTCGATGTCGTCGGATCCACTCCAGTCTTTGGATTTCGTTAATACACATCTCAACACATAACCACAGGTGCGCACAGGTCGTAGGTACGCCTAGTTGGGCCGCTATGGCAGCTGGAAGATGAGCCATGGAAGGCTCCAAAATCCTTACTATACACTGTACATTTTTTTAGGTGAAAAATTCGATGTCGTCGGATCCACTCCAGTCTTTGGATATCATTAATACACATCTCAACACATAACCACAGGTGCGCACAGGTCGTAAGTACGCCTAGTTGGGCCGCTATGGCAGTTGGAAGATGAGCCATGGAAGGCTCCAAAATCCTTACTATACACTGTACATTTTTTTAGGTGAAAAATTCGATGTCGTCGGATCCACTCCAGTCTTTGGATTTCGTTAATAGACATCTCAAAACATAACCACAGATGCGCACAGGTCGTAGGTACGCCTTGTTGGGCCGCTGTGGCAGTTGGAAGAAGAGCCATGGAAAGGCTCTAAAATCCTTACTATACACTGTACATTTTTTTAGGTGAAAAATTCGATGTCGTCGGCTCCACTCCAGTCTTTGGATTTCGTTAATACACATCTCAACACATAACCACAGGTGCGCACAGGTCGTAGGTACGCCTAGTTGGGCCGCTGTGGCAGTTGGAGGAAGAGCCATGGAAAGGCTCTAAAATCCTTCCTGTACACGGTACATTTTTTTAGGTGAAAAATTCGATGTCGTCGGATCCACTCCAGTCTTTGGATTTCGTTAATAGACATCTCAACACATAACCACAGGTGCGCACAGGTCGTAGGTACGCCTAGTTGGGCCGCTGTGGCAGTTGGAAGAAGAGCCATGGAAAGGCTCTAAAATCTTTACTATACACTGTACATTTTTTTAGGTGAAAAATTCGATGTCGTCGGATCCACTCCAGTCTTTGGATTTCGTTAATAGACATCTCAACACATAACCACAGGTGCGCACAGGTCGTAGGTATGCCTAGTTGGGCCGCTATGGCAGTTGGAAGATGAGCCATGGAAGGCTCCAAAATCCTTACTATACACTGTACATTTTTTTAGGTGAAAAATTCGATGTCGTCGGATCCACTCCAGTCTTTGGATTTCGTTAATAGACATCTCAACACATAACCATAGGTGCGCACAGGTCGTAGGTACGCCTAGTTGGGCCGCTGTGGCAGTTGGAAGATGAGCCATGGAAGGCTCCAAAATCCTTACTATACACTGTACATTTTTTTAGGTGAAAAATTCGATGTCGTCGGATCCAGTCCAGTCTTTGGATTTCGTTAATACACATCTCAACACATAACCACAGGTGCGCACAGGTCGTAGGTACGCCTAGTTGGGCCGCTGTGGCATTTGGAAGATGAGCCATGGAAGGCTCCAAAATCCTTACTATACACTGTACATTTTTTTAGGTGAAAAATTCGATGTCGTCGGATCCACTCCAGTCTTTGGATTTCGTTAATACACATCTCAACACATAACCACAGGTGCGCACAGGTCGTAGGTACGCCTAGTTGGGCCGCTGTGGCAGTTGGAAGATGAGCCATGGAAAGGCTCCAAAATCCTTACTATACACTGTACATTTTTTTAGGTGAAAAATTCGATGTCGTCGGATCCACTCCAGTCTTTGGATTTCGTTAATAGACATCTCAACACATAACCACAGGTGCGCACAGGTCGTAGGTACGCCTAGTTGGGCCGCTGTTGCAGATGGAAGAAGAGCCATGGAAAGGCTCCAAAATCCTTACTATACACTGTACATTTTTTTAGGTGAAAAATTCGATGTCGTCGGATCCACTCCAGTCTTTTGATTTCATTAATACACATCTCAACACATAACCACAGGTGCGCACAGGTCGTAGGTACGCCTAGTTGGGCCGCTATGGCAGTTGGAAGATGAGCCATGGAAGGCTCCAAAATCCTTACTATACACTGTACATTTTTTTAGGTGAAAAATTCGATGTCGTCGGATCCACTCCAGTCTTTGGATTTCGTTAATAGACATCTCAACACATAACCACAGGTGCGCACAGGTCGTAGGTACGCCTAGTTGGGCCGCTGTGGCAGTTCGAAGATGAGCCATGGAAGGCTCCAAAATCGTTACTATACACTGTACATTTTTTTAGGTGAAAAATTCGATGTCGTCGGATCCACTCCAGTCTTTGGATTTCGTTAAAAGACATCTCAACACATAACCACAGGTGCGCACAGGTCGTAGGTACGCCTAGTTGGGCCGCTGTGGCAGTTGGAAGATGAGCCATGGAAGGCTCCAAAATCCTTACTATACACTGTACATTTTTTTAGGTGAAAAATTCGATGTCGTCGGATCCACTCCAGTCTTTTGATTTCATTAATACACATCTCAACACATAACCACAGGTGCGCACAGGTCGTAGGTACGCCTAGTTGGGCCGCTATGGCAGTTGGAAGATGAGCCATGGAAGGCTCCAATATCCTTACTATACACTGTACATTTTTTTAAGGTGAAAAATTCGATGTCGTCGGATCCACTCCAGTCTTTGGATTTCGTTAATACACATCTCAACACATAACCACAGGTGCGCACAGGTCGTAGGTACGCCTAGTTGGGCCGCTATGGCAGTTGGAAGATGAGCCATGGAAGGCTCCAAAATCCTTACTATACACTGTACCTTTTTTAGGTGAAAAATTGGATGTCGTCGGATCCACTCCAGTCTTTGGATTTCGTTAATACACATCTCAACACATAACCACAGGTGCGCACAGGTCGTAGGAACGCCTAGTTGGGCCGCTGTGGCAGTTGGAAGATGAGCCATGGAAAGGCTCTAAAATCCTTCCTGTACACGGTACATTTTTTTAGGTGAAAAATTCGATGTCGTCGGATCTACTCCAGTCTTTGGATTTCGTTAATACACATCTCAACACATAACCACAGGTGCGCACAGGTCGTAGGTACGCCTAGTTGGGCCGCTGTGGCAGTTGGAAGAAGAGCCATGGAAAGGCTCTAAAATCTTTACTATACACTGTACATTTTTTTAGGTGAAAAATTCGATGTCGTCGGATCCACTCCAGTCTTTGGATTTCGTTAATAGACATCTCAACACATAACCACAGGTGCGCACAGGTCGTAGGTACGCCTAGTTGGGCCGCTGTGGCAGTTGGAAGATGAGCCATGGAAGGCTCCAAAATCCTTACTATACACTGTACATTTTTTTAGGTGAAAAATTCGATGTCGTCGGATCCACTCCAGTCTTTTGATTTCATTAATACACATCTCAACACATAACCACAGGTGCGCACAGGTCGTAGGTACGCCTAGTTGGGCCGCTATGGCAGTTGGAAGATGAGCCATGGAAGGCTCCAAAATCCTCTGTACATTTTTTTAGGTGAAAAATTCGATGTCGTCGGATCCACTCCAGTCTTTGGATTTCGTTAATACACATCTCAACACATAACCACAGGTGCGCACAGGTAGTAGGTACGCCTAGTTGAGCCGCTATGGCAGTTGGAAGATGAGCCATGGAAGGCTCCAAAATCCTTACTATACACTGTACCTTTTTTAGGTGAAAAATTCGATGTCGTCGGATCCACTCCAGTCTTTGTATTTCGTTAATACACATCTCAACACATAACCACAGGTGCGCACAGGTCGTAGGAACGCCTAGTTGGGCCGCTGTGGCAGTTGGAAGATGAGCCATGGAAAGGCTCTAAAATCCTTCCTGTACACGGTACATTTTTTTAGGTGAAAAATTCGATGTCGTCGGATCTACTCCAGTCTTTGGATTTCGTTAATAGACATCTCAACACATAACCACAGGTGCGCACAGGTCGTAGGTACGCCTAGTTGGGCCGCTGTGGCAGTTGGAAGAAGAGCCATGGAAAGGCTCTAAAATCTTTACTATACACTGTACATTTTTTTAGGTGAAAAATTCGATGTCGTCGGATCCACTCCAGTCTTTGGATTTCGTTAATACACATCTCAACACATAACCACAGGTGCGCACAGGTCGTAGGTATGCCTAGTTGGGCCGCTATGGCAGTTGGAAGATGTGCCATGGAAGGCTCCAAAATCCTTACTATACACTGTACATTTTTTTAGGTGAAAAATTCGATGTCGTCGGATCCACTCCAGTCTTTGGATTTCGTTAATAGACATCTCAACACATAACCACAGGTGCGCACTGGTCGTAGGTACGCCTAGTTGGGCCGCTGTGGCAGTTGGAAGAAGAGCCATGGAAAGGCTCTAGAATCCTTACTATACACTGTACATTTTTTTAGGTGAAAAATTCGATGTCGTCGGATCCACTCCAGTCTTTGGATTTCGTTAATACACATCTCAACACATAACCACAGGTGCGCACAGGTCGTAGGTACGCCTAGTTGGGCCGCTGTGGCATTTGGAAGATGAGCCATGGAAGGCTCCAAAATCCTTACTATACACTGTACATTTTTTTAGGTGAAAAATTCGATGTCGTCGGATCCACTCCAGTCTTTGGATTTCGTTAATAGACATCTCAACACATAACCACAGGTGCGCACAGGTCGTAGGTACGCCTAGTTGGGCCGCTGTGGCAGTTGGAAGATGAGCAATGGAAGGCTCCAAAATCCTTACTATACACTGCACATTTTTTTAGGTGAAAAATTCGATGTCGTCGGATCCACTCCAGTCTTTGGATTTCGTTAATAGACATCTCAACACATAACCACAGGTGCGCATAGGTCGTAGGTACGCCTAGTTGGGCCGCTGTGGCAGTTGGAAGAAGAGCCATGGAAAGGCTCTAGAATCCTTACTATACACTGTACATTTTTTTAGGTGAAAAATTCGATGTCGTCGGATCCACTCCAGTCTTTGGATTTCGTTAATACACATCTCAACACATAACCACAGGTGCGCACAGGTCGTAGGTACGCCTAGTTGGGCCGCTGTGGCATTTGGAAGATGAGCCATGGAAGGCTCCAAAATCCTTACTATACACTGTACATTTTTTTAGGTGAAAAATTCGATGTCGTCGGATCCACTCCAGTCTTTGGATTTCGTTAATACACATCTCAACACATAACCACAGGTGCGCACAGGTCGTAGGTACGCCTAGTTGGGCCGCTGTGGCAGTTGGAAGATGAGCCATGGAAAGGCTCCAAAATCCTTACTATACACTGTACATTTTTTTAGGTGAAAAATTCGATGTCGTCGGATCCAGTCCAGTCTTTGGATTTCGTTAATAGACATCTCAACACATAACCACAGGTGCGCACAGGTCGTAGGTACGCCTAGTTGGGCAGCTGTGGCAGATGGAAGAAGAGCCATGGAAAGGCTCCAAAATCCTTACTATACACTGTACATTTTTTTAGGTGAAAAATTCGATGTCGTCGGATCCACTCCAGTCTTTGGATTTCGTTAATAGACATCTCAACACATAACCACAGGTGCGCACAGGTCGTAAGTACGCCTAGTTGGGCCGCTGTGGCAGATGGAAGAAGAGCCATTTAAAGGCTCTAAAATCCTTACTATACACTGTACATTTTTTTAGGTGAAAAATTCGATGTCGTCGGATCCACTCCAGTCTTTGGATTTCGTTAATACACATCTCAACACATAACCACAGGTGCGCACAGGTCGTAGGTACGCCTAGTTGGGCCGCTGTGGCAGTTGGAAGAAGAGCCATGGAAAGGCTCCAAAATCCTTACTATACACTGTACATTTTTTTAGGTGAAAAATTCGATGTCGTCGGATCCACTCCAGTCTTTGGATTTCGTTAATAGACATCTCAACACATAACCACAGGTGCGCACAGGTCGTAGGTACGCCTAGTTGGGCCGCTGTGGCAGTTGGAAGATGAGCCATGGAAGGCTCCAAAATCCTTACTATACACTGTACATTTTTTTAGGTGAAAAATTCGATGTCGTCGGATCCACTCCAGTCTTTTGATTTCATTAATACACATCTCAACACATAACCACAGGTGCGCACAGGTCGTAGGTACGCCTAGTTGGGCCGCTATGGCAGTTGGAAGATGGGCCATGGAAGGCTCCAAAATCCTTACTATACACTACATTTTTTTAGGTGAAAAATTCGATGTCGTCGGATCCACTCCAGTCTTTGGATTTCGTTAATACACATCTCAACACATAACCACAGGTGCGCACAGGTCGTAGGTACGCCTAGTTGGGCCGCTATGACAGTTGGAAGATGAGCCATGGAAGGCTCCAAAATCCTTACTATACACTGTACATTTTTTTAGGTGAAAAATTCCATGTCGTCGGATCCACTCCAGTCTTTGGATTTCGTTAATACACATCTCAACACATAACCACAGGTGCGCACAGGTCGTAGGTACGCCTAGTTGGGCCGCTGTGGCAGTTGGAAGAAGAGCCATGGAAAGGCTCTAAAATCCTTACTATACACTGTACATTTTTTTAGGTGAAAAATTCGATGTCGTCGGATCCACTCCAGTCTTTGGATTTCGTTAATACACATCTCAACACATAACCACTGGTGCGCACAGGTCGTAGGAACGCCTAGTTGGGCCGCTGTGGCAGTATACACTATACACTGTACATTTTTTTAGGTGAAAAATTCCATGTCGTCGGATCCACTCCAGTCTTTGGATTTCGTTAATACACATCTCAACACATAACCACAGGTGCGCACAGGTCGTAGGTACGCCTAGTTGGGCCGCTGTGGCAGTTGGAAGAAGAGCCATGGAAAGGCTCTAAAATCCTTACTATACACTGTACATTTTTTGAGGTGAAAAATTCGATGTCGTCGGATCCACTCCAGTCTTTGGATTTCGTTAATACACATCTCAACACATAACCACTGGTGCGCACAGGTCGTAGGAACGCCTAGTTGGGCCGCTGTGGCAGTTGGAAGATGAGCCATGGAAAGGCTCCAAAATCCTTACTATACACTGTACATTTTTTTAGGTGAAAAATTCGATGTCGTCGGATCCACTCCAGTCTTTGGATTTCGTTAATACACATCTCAACACATAACCACAGGTGCGCACAGGTCGTAGGTACGCCTAGTTGGGCCGCTGTGGCAGTTGGAAGATGATCCATGGAAGGCTCCAAAATCCTTACTATACACTGTACATTTTTTTAGGTGAAAAATTCCATGTCGTCGGATCCACTCCAGTCTTTGGATTTCGTTAATACACATCTCAACACATAACCACAGGTGCGCACAGGTCGTAGGTACGCCTAGTTGGGCCGCTGTGGCAGTTGGAAGAAGAGCCATGGAAAGGCTCCAAAATCCTTACTATACACTGTACATTTTTTTAGGTGAAAATTTCGATGTCGTCGGATCCACTCCAGTCTTTGGATTTCGTTAATACGCATCTCAACACATAACCACAGGTGCGCACAGGTCGTAGGTACGCCTAGTTGGGCCGCTGTGGCAGTTGGAAGAAGAGCCATGGAAAGGCTCTAAAATGCTTACTATACACTGTACATTTTTTTAGGTGAAAAATTCGATGTCGTCGGATCCACTCCAGTCTTTGGATTTCGTTAATAGACATCTCAACACATAACCACAGGTGCGCACAGGTCGTAGGTACGCCTAGTTGGGCCGCTGTGGCAGTTGGAAGATGAGCCATGGAAGGCTCCAAAATCCTTACTATAATACACATCTCAACACATAACCACAGGTGCACATAGAAGAAGAGCCATGGAAAGGCTCTAAAATGCTTACTATACACTGTACATTTTTTTAGGTGAAAAATTCGATGTCGTCGGATCCACTCCAGTCTTTGGATTTCGTTAATAGACATCTCAACACATAACCACAGGTGCGCACAGGTCGTAGGTACGCTTAGTTGGGCCGCTGTGGCAGTTGGAAGATGAGCCATGGAAAGGCTCCAAAATCCTAACTATACACTGTAGATTTTTTTAGGTGAAAAATTCGATGTCGTCGGATCCACTCCAGTCTTTGGATTTCGTTAATAGACATCTCAACACATAACCACAGATGCGCACAGGTCGTAGGTACGCCTAGTTGGGCCGCTATGGCAGTTGGAAGATGAGCCATGGAAGGCTCCAAAATCCTTACTATACACTGTACATTTTTTAGGTGAAAAATTCGATGTCGTCGGATCCACTCCAGTCTTTGGATTTCGTTAATACACATCTCAACACATAACCACAGGTGCGCACAGGTCGTAGGAACGCCTAGTTGGGCCGCTGTGGCAGTTGGAAGATGAGCCATGGAAAGACTCCAAGATCCTTACTATACACTGTACATTTTTTTAGGTGAAAAATTCGATGTCGTCGGTTCCACTCCAGTCTTTGGATTTCGTTAATACATATCTCAACACATAACCACAGGTGCGCACAGGTCGTAGGTACGCCTAGTTGGGCCGCTGTGGCAGTTGGAAGATGATCCATGGAAGGCTCCAAAATCCTTACTATACACTGTACATTTTTTTAGGTGAAAAATTCCATGTCGTCGGATCCACTCCAGTCTTTGGATTTCGTTAATACACATCTCAACACATAACCACAGGTGCGCACAGGTCGTAGGTACGCCTAGTTGGGCCGCTGTGGCAGTTGGAAGAAGAGCCATGGAAAGGCTCTAAAATCCTTACTATACACTGTACATTTTTTTAGGTGAAAATTTCGATGTCGTCGGATCCACTCCAGTCTTTGGATTTCGTTAATACACATCTCAACACATAACCACAGGTGCGCACAGATCGTAGGTACGCCTAGTTGGGCCGCTGTGGCAGTTAGAAGAAGAGCCATGGAAAGGCTCTAAAATGCTTACTATACACTGTACATTTTTTTAGGTGAAAAATTCGATGTCGTCGGATCCACTCCAGTCTTTGGATTTCGTTAATAGACATCTCAACACATAACCACAGGTGCGCACAGGTCGTAGGTACGCCTAGTTGGGCCGCTGTGGCAGTTGGAAGATGAGCCATGGAAGGCTCCAAAATCCTTACTATACACTGTACATTTTTTTAGTGAAAAATTCGATGTCGTCGGATCCACTCCAGTCTTTGGATTTCATTAATACACATCTCAACACATAACCACAGGTGCGCACAGGTCGTAGGTACGCCTAGTTGGGCCGCTATGGCAGTTGGAAGATGAGCCATGGAAGGCTCCAAAATCCTTACTATACACTGTACATTTTTTTAGGTGAAAAATTCGATGTCGTCGGATCCACTCCAGTCTTTGGATTTCGTTAATACACATCTCAACACATAACCACAGGTGCTCACAGGTCGTAGGTACGCCTAGTTGGGCCGCTGTGGCAGTTGGAAGAAGAGCCATGGAAAGGCTCTAAAATCCTTACTATACACTGTACATTTTTTTAGGTAAAAAATTCGATGTCGTCGGATCCACTCCAGTCTTTGGATTTCGTTAATACACATCTCAACACATAACCACAGGTGCGCACAGGTCGTAGGTACGCCTAGTTGGGCCGCTATGGCAGTTGGAAGATGAGCCATGGAAGGCTCCAAAATCCTTACTATACACTGTACATTTTTTTAGGTGAAAATTTCGATGTCGTCGGATCCACTCCAGTCTTTGGATTTCGTTAATACACATCTCAACACATAACCACAGGTGCGCACAGGTCGTAGGTACGCCTAGTTGGGCCGCTGTGGCAGTTGGAAGAAGAGCCATGGAAAGGCTCTAAAATGCTTACTATACACTGTACATTTTTTTAGGTGAAAAATTCGATGTCGTCGGATCCACTCCAGTCTTTGGATTTCGTTAATACACATCTCAACACATAACCACAGGTGCGCACAGGTCGTAGGTACGCCTAGTTGGGCCGCTGTGGCAGTTGGAAGATGAGCCATGGAAGGCTCCAAAATCCTTACTATAATACACATCTCAACACATAACCACAGGTGCACATAGAAGAAGAGCCATGGAAAGGCTCTAAAATGCTTACTATACACTGTACATTTTTTTAGGTGAAAAATTCGATGTCGTCGGATCCGCTCCAGTCTTTGGATTTCGTTAATAGACATCTCAACACATAACCACAGGTGCGCACAGGTCGTAGGTACGCTTAGTTGGGCCGCTGTGGCAGTTGGAAGATGAGCCATGGAAAGGCTCCAAAATCCTAACTATACACTGTAGATTTTTTTAGGTGAAAAATTCGATGTCGTCGGATCCACTCCAGTCTTTGGATTTCGTTAATAGACATCTCAACACATAACCACAGATGCGCACAGGTCGTAGGTACGCCTAGTTGGGCCGCTATGGCAGTTGGAAGATGAGCCATGGAAGGCTCCAAAATCCTTACTATACACTGTACATTTTTTAGGTGAAAAATTCGATGTCGTCGGATCCACTCCAGTCTTTGGATTTCGTTAATACACATCTCAACACATAACCACAGGTGCGCACAGGTCGTAGGAACGCCTAGTTGGGCCGCTGTGGCAGTTGGAAGATGAGCCATGGAAAGACTCCAAGATCCTTACTATACACTGTACATTTTTTTAGGTGAAAAATTCGATGTCGTCGGTTCCACTCCAGTCTTTGGATTTCGTTAATACATATCTCAACACATAACCACAGGTGCGCACAGGTCGTAGGTACGCCTAGTTGGGCCGCTGTGGCAGTTGGAAGATGATCCATGGAAGGCTCCAAAATCCTTACTATACACTGTACATTTTTTTAGGTGAAAAATTCGATGTCGTCGGATCCACTCCAGTCTTTGGATTTCGTTAATAGACATCTCAACACATAACCACAGGTGCGCACAGGTCGTAGGTACGCCTAGTTGGGCCGCTGTGGCAGTTGGAAGATGAGCCATGGAAGGCTCCAAAATCCTTACTATACACTGTACATTTTTTTAGGTAAAAAATTTGATGTCGTCGGATCCACTCCAGTCTTTGGATTTCGTTAATACACATCTCAACACATAACCACAGGTGCGCACAGGTCGTAGGTTCGCCTAGTTGGGCCGCTGTGGCAGTTCGAAGATGAGCCATGGAAGGCTCCAAAATCGTTACTATACACTGTACATTTTTTTAGTTGAAAAATTCGATGTCGTCGGATCCACTCCAGTCTTTGGATTTCGTTAATAGACATCTCAACACATAACCACAGGTGCGCACAGGTCGTAGGTACGCCTAGTTGGGCCGCTGTGGCAGTTGGAAGATGAGCCATGGAAGGCTCCAAAATACTTACTATAATACACATCTAAACACATAACCACAGGTGCACATAGAAGAAGAGCCATGGAAAGGCTCTAAAATGCTTACTATACACTGTACATTTTTTTAGGTGAAAAATTCGATGTCGTCGGATCCACTCCAGTCTTTGGATTTCGTTAATAGACATCTCAACACATAACCACAGGTGCGCACAGGTCGTAGGTACGCTTAGTTGGGCCGCTGTGGCAGTTGGAAGATGAGCCATGGAAAGGCTCCAAAATCCTAACTATACACTGTAGATTTTTTTAGGTGAAAAATTCGATGTCGTCGGATCCACTCCAGTCTTTGGATTTCATTAATAGACATCTCAACACATAACCACAGATGCGCACAGGTCGTAGGTACGCCTAGTTGGGCCGCTATGGCAGTTGGAAGATGAGCCATGGAAGGCTCCAAAATCCTTACTATACACTGTACATTTTTTAGGTGAAAAATTCGATGTCGTCGGATCCACTCCAGTCTTTGGATTTCGTTAATACACATCTCAACACATAACCACAGGTGCGCACAGGTCGTAGGAACGCCTAGTTGGGCCGCTGTGGCAGTTGGAAGATGAGCCATGGAAAGACTCCAAGATCCTTACTATACACTGTACATTTTTTTAGGTGAAAAATTCGATGTCGTCGGATCCACTCCAGTCTTTGGATTTCGTTAATAGACATCTCAACACATAACCACAGGTGCGCACAGGTCGTAGGTACGCCTAGTTGGGCCGCTGTGGCAGTTGGAAGATGAGCCATGGAAGGCTCCAAAATCCTTACTATACACTGTACATTTTTTTAGGTAAAAAATTTGATGTCGTCGGATCCACTCCAGTCTTTGGATTTCGTTAATACACATCTCAACACATAACCACAGGTGCGCACAGGTCGTAGGTTCGCCTAGTTGGGCCGCTGTGGCAGTTCGAAGATGAGCCATGGAAGGCTCCAAAATCGTTACTATACACTGTACATTTTTTTAGTTGAAAAATTCGATGTCGTCGGATCCACTCCAGTCTTTGGATTTCGTTAATACACATCTCAACACATAACCACAGGTGCGCACAGGTCGTAGGCACGCCTAGTTGGGCCGCTATGGCAGTTGGAAGATGAGCCATGGAAGGCTCCAAAATCCTTACTACACACTGTACATTTTTTTAGGTGAAAAATTCGATGTCGTCGGATCCACTCCAGTCTTTGGATTTCGTTAATAGACATCTCAACACATAACCACAGGTGCGCACAGGTCGTAGGTACGCCTAGTTGGGCCGCTGTGGCAGTTGGAAGATGAGCCATGGAAGGCTCCAAAATCCTTACTATACACTGTACATTTTTTTAGGTGAAAAATTCGATGTCGTCGGATCCACTCCAGTCTTTGGATTTCGTTAATACACATCTCAACACATAACCACAGGTGCGCACAGGTCGTAGGTACGCCTAGTTGGGCCGCTGTGGCAGTTGGAAGATGAGCCATGGAAGGCTCCAAAATCCTTACTATACACTGTACATTTTTTTAGGTAAAAAATTCGATGTCGTCGGATCCACTCCAGTCTTTGGATTTCGTTAATACACATCTCAACACATAACCACAGGTGCGCACAGGTCGTAGGTACGCCTAGTTGGGCCGCTATGGCAGTTGGAAGATGAGCCATGGAAGGCTCCAAAATCCTTACTATACACTGTACATTTTTTTAGGTGAAAAATTCGATGTCGTCGGATCCACTCCAGTCTTTGGATTTCGTTAATACACATCTCAACACATAACCACAGGTGCGCACAGGTCGTAGGTACGCCTAGTTGGGCCGCTGTGGCAGTTGGAAGATGAGCCATGGAAAGGCTCCAAGATCCTTACTATACACTGTACATTTTTTTAGGTGAAAAATTCGATGTCGTCGGATCCACTCCAGTCTTTGGATTTCGTTAATAGACATCTCAACACATAACCACAGGTGCGCACAGGTCGTAGGTACGCCTAGTTGGGCCGCTGTGGCAGTTGGAAGATGAGCCATGGAAGGCTCCAAAATCCTTACTATACACTGTACATTTTTTTAGGTAAAAAATTTGATGTCGTCGGATCCACTCCAGTCTTTGGATTTCGTTAATACACATCTCAACACATAACCACAGGTGCGCACAGGTCGTAGGTTCGCCTAGTTGGGCCGCTGTGGCAGTTCGAAGATGAGCCATGGAAGGCTCCAAAATCGTTACTATACACTGTACATTTTTTTAGTTGAAAAATTCGATGTCGTCGGATCCACTCCAGTCTTTGGATTTCGTTAATACACATCTCAACACATAACCACAGGTGCGCACAGGTCGTAGGCACGCCTAGTTGGGCCGCTATGGCAGTTGGAAGATGAGCCATGGAAGGCTCCAAAATCCTTACTACACACTGTACATTTTTTTAGGTGAAAAATTCGATGTCGTCGGATCCACTCCAGTCTTTGGATTTCGTTAATACACATCTCAACACATAACCACAGGTGCGCACAGGTCGTAGGTACGCCTAGTTGGGCCGCTGTGGCAGTTGGAAGATGAGCCATGGAAGGCTCCAAAATCCTTACTATACACTGTACATTTTTTTAGGTAAAAAATTCGATGTCGTCGGATCCACTCCAGTCTTTGGATTTCGTTAATAGACATCTCAACACATAACCACAGGTGCGCACAGGTCGTAGGTACGCCTAGTTGGGCCGCTATGGCAGTTGGAAGATGAGCCATGGAAGGCTCCAAAATCCTTACTATACACTGTACATTTTTTTAGGTGAAAAATTCGATGTCGTCGGATCCACTCCAGTCTTTGGATTTCGTTAATAGACATCTCAACACATAACCACAGGTGCGCACAGGTCGTAGGTACGCCTAGTTGGGCCGCTGTGGCAGTTGGAAGATGAGCCATGGAAGGCTCCAAAATCCTTACTATACACTGTACATTTTTTTAGGTAAAAAATTTGATGTCGTCGGATCCACTCCAGTCTTTGGATTTCGTTAATACACATCTCAACACATAACCACAGGTGCGCACAGGTCGTAGGTTCGCCTAGTTGGGCCGCTGTGGCAGTTCGAAGATGAGCCATGGAAGGCTCCAAAATCGTTACTATACACTGTACATTTTTTTAGTTGAAAAATTCGATGTCGTCGGATCCACTCCAGTCTTTGGATTTCGTTAATACACATCTCAACACATAACCACAGGTGCGCACAGGTCGTAGGTACGCCTAGTTGGGCCGCTATGGCAGTTGGAAGATGAGCCATGGAAGGCTCCAAAATCCTTACTATACACTGTACATTTTTTTAGGTGAAAAATTCGATGTCGTCGGATCCACTCCAGTCTTTGGATTTCGTTAATAGACATCTCAACACATAACCACAGGTGCGCACAGGTCGTAGGTACGCCTAGTTGGGCCGCTGTGGCAGTTGGAAGATGAGCCATGGAAGGCTCCAAAATCCTTACTATACACTGTACATTTTTTTAGGTGAAAAATTCGATGTCGTCGGATCCACTCCAGTCTTTGGATTTCGTTAATAGACATCTCAACACATAACCACAGGTGCGCACAGGTCGTAGGTACGCCTTGTTGGGCCGCTGTGGCAGTTGGAAGATGAGCCATGGAAGGCTCCAAAATCCTTACTATACACTGTACATTTTTTTAGGTGAAAAATTCGATGTCGTCGGATCCACTCCAGTCTTTGGATTTCGTTATTAGACATCTCAACACATAACCACAGGTGCGCACAGGTCGTAGGTACGCCTAGTTGGGCCGCTGTGGCAGTTGGAAGATGAGCCATGGAAGGCTCCAAAATCCTTACTATACACTGTACATTTTTTTAGGTAAAAAATTTGATGTCGTCGGATCCACTCCAGTCTTTGGATTTCGTTAATACACATCTCAACACATAACCACAGGTGCGCACAGGTCGTAGGTTCGCCTAGTTGGGCCGCTGTGGCAGTTCGAAGATGAGCCATGGAAGGCTCCAAAATCGTTACTATACACTGTACATTTTTTTAGTTGAAAAATTCGATGTCGTCGGATCCACTCCAGTCTTTGGATTTCGTTAATACACATCTCAACACATAACCACAGGTGCGCACAGGTCGTAGGTACGCCTAGTTGGGCCGCTATGGCAGTTGGAAGATGAGCCATGGAAGGCTCCAAAATCCTTACTACACACTGTACATTTTTTTAGGTGAAAAATTCGATGTCGTCGGATCCACTCCAGTCTTTGGATTTCGTTAATAGACATCTCAACACATAACCACAGGTGCGCACAGGTCGTAGGTACGCCTAGTTGGGCCGCTGTGGCAGTTGGAAGATGAGCCATGGAAGGCTCCAAAATCCTTACTATACACTGTACATTTTTTTAGGTGAAAAATTCGATGTCGTCGGATCCACTCCAGTCTTTGGATTTCGTTAATACACATCTCAACACATAACCACAGGTGCGCACAGGTCGTAGGTACGCCTAGTTGGGCCGCTATGGCAGTTGGAAGATGAGCCATGGAAGGCTCCAAAATCCTTACTATACACTGTACATTTTTTTAGGTGAAAAATTCGATGTCGTCGGATCCACTCCAGTCTTTGGATTTCGTTAATAGACATCTCAACACATAACCACAGGTGCGCACAGGTCGTAGGTACGCCTAGTTGGGCCGCTGTGGCAGTTGGAAGATGAGCCATGGAAGGCTCCAAAATCCTTACTATACACTGTACATTTTTTTAGGTAAAAAATTTGATGTCGTCGGATCCACTCCAGTCTTTGGATTTCGTTAATACACATCTCAACACATAACCACAGGTGCGCACAGGTCGTAGGTTCGCCTAGTTGGGCCGCTGTGGCAGTTCGAAGATGAGCCATGGAAGGCTCCAAAATCGTTACTATACACTGTACATTTTTTTAGTTGAAAAATTCGATGTCGTCGGATCCACTCCAGTCTTTGGATTTCGTTAATACACATCTCAACACATAACCACAGGTGCGCACAGGTCGTAGGTACGCCTAGTTGGGCCGCTATGGCAGTTGGAAGATGAGCCATGGAAGGCTCCAAAATCCTTACTATACACTGTACATTTTTTTAGGTGAAAAATTCGATGTCGTCGGATCCACTCCAGTCTTTGGATTTCGTTAATAGACATCTCAACACATAACCACAGGTGCGCACAGGTCGTAGGTACGCCTAGTTGGGCCGCTGTGGCAGTTGGAAGATGAGCCATGGAAGGCTCCAAAATCCTTACTATACACTGTACATTTTTTTAGGTGAAAAATTCGATGTCGTCGGATCCACTCCAGTCTTTGGATTTCGTTAATAGACATCTCAACACATAACCACAGGTGCGCACAGGTCGTAGGTACGCCTAGTTGGGCCGCTGTGGCAGTTGGAACACTGTACATTTTTTTAGGTGAAAAATTCGATGTCATCGGATCCACTCCAGTCTTTGGATTTCGTTAATAGACATCTCAACACATAACCACAGGTGCGCACAGGTCGTAGGTACGCCTTGTTGGGCCGCTGTGGCAGTTGGAAGATGAGCCATGGAAGGCTCCAAAATCCTTACTATACACTGTACATTTTTTTAGGTGAAAAATTCGATGTCGTCGGATCCACTCCAGTCTTTGGATTTCGTTAATAGACATCTCAACACATAACCACAGGTGCGCACAGGTCGTAGGTACGCCTAGTTGGGCCGCTGTGGCAGTTGGAAGATGAGCCATGGAAGGCTCCAAAATCCTTACTATACACTGTACATTTTTTTAGGTAAAAAATTTGATGTCGTCGGATCCACTCCAGTCTTTGGATTTCGTTAATACACATCTCAACACATAACCACAGGTGCGCACAGGTCGTAGGTTCGCCTAGTTGGGCCGCTGTGGCAGTTCGAAGATGAGCCATGGAAGGCTCCAAAATCGTTACTATACACTGTACATTTTTTTAGTTGAAAAATTCGATGTCGTCGGATCCACTCCAGTCTTTGGATTTCGTTAATACACATCTCAACACATAACCACAGGTGCGCACAGGTCGTAGGTACGCCTAGTTGGGCCGCTATGGCAGTTGGAAGATGAGCCATGGAAGGCTCCAAAATCCTTACTACACACTGTACATTTTTTTAGGTGAAAAATTCGATGTCGTCGGATCCACTCCAGTCTTTGGATTTCGTTAATAGACATCTCAACACATAACCACAGGTGCGCACAGGTCGTAGGTACGCCTAGTTGGGCCGCTGTGGCAGTTGGAAGATGAGCCATGGAAGGCTCCAAAATCCTTACTATACACTGTACATTTTTTTAGGTGAAAAATTCGATGTCGTCGGATCCACTCCAGTCTTTGGATTTCGTTAATACACATCTCAACACATAACCACAGGTGCGCACAGGTCGTAGGTACGCCTAGTTGGGCCGCTGTGGCAGTTGGAAGATGAGCCATGGAAGGCTCCAAAATCCTTACTATACACTGTACATTTTTTTAGGTAAAAAATTCGATGTCGTCGGATCCACTCCAGTCTTTGGATTTCGTTAATACACATCTCAACACATAACCACAGGTGCGCACAGGTCGTAGGTACGCCTAGTTGGGCCGCTATGGCAGTTGGAAGATGAGCCATGGAAGGCTCCAAAATCCTTACTATACACTGTACATTTTTTTAGGTGAAAAATTCGATGTCGTCGGATCCACTCCAGTCTTTGGATTTCGTTAATAGACATCTCAACACATAACCACAGGTGCGCACAGGTCGTAGGTACGCCTAGTTGGGCCGCTGTGGCAGTTGGAAGATGAGCCATGGAAGGCTCCAAAATCCTTACTATACACTGTACATTTTTTTAGGTAAAAAATTTGATGTCGTCGGATCCACTCCAGTCTTTGGATTTCGTTAATACACATCTCAACACATAACCACAGGTGCGCACAGGTCGTAGGTTCGCCTAGTTGGGCCGCTGTGGCAGTTCGAAGATGAGCCATGGAAGGCTCCAAAATCGTTACTATACACTGTACATTTTTTTAGTTGAAAAATTCGATGTCGTCGGGTCCACTCCAGTCTTTGGATTTCGTTAATACACATCTCAACACATAACCACAGGTGCGCACAGGTCGTAGGTACGCCTAGTTGGGCCGCTATGGCAGTTGGAAGATGAGCCATGGAAGGCTCCAAAATCCTTACTATACACTGTACATTTTTTTAGGTGAAAAATTCGATGTCGTCGGATCCACTCCAGTCTTTGGATTTCGTTAATAGACATCTCAACACATAACCACAGGTGCGCACAGGTCGTAGGTACGCCTAGTTGGGCCGCTGTGGCAGTTGGAAGATGAGCCATGGAAGGCTCCAAAATCCTTACTATACACTGTACATTTTTTTAGGTGAAAAATTCGATGTCGTCGGATCCACTCCAGTCTTTGGATTTCGTTAATAGACATCTCAACACATAACCACAGGTGCGCACAGGTCGTAGGTACGCCTAGTTGGGCCGCTGTGGCAGTTGGAAGATGAGCCATGGAAGGCTCCAAAATCCTTACTGTACATTTTTTTAGGTAAAAAATTCGATGTCGTCGGATCCACTCCAGTCTTTGGATTTCGTTAATACACATCTCAACACATAACCACAGGTGCGCACAGGTCGTAGGTACGCCTAGTTGGGCCGCTGTGGCAGTTGGAAGAAGAGCCATGGAAAGGCTCTAAAATCCTTACTATACACTGTACATTTTTTTAGGTGAAAAATTCGATGTCGTCGGATCCACTCCAGTCTTTGGATTTCGTTAATAGACATCTCAACACATAACCACAGGTGCGCACAGGTCGTAGGTACGCCTAGTTGGGCCGCTGTGGCAGTTGGAAGAAGAGCCATGGAAAGGCTCTAAAATCCTTACTATACACTGTACATTTTTTTAGGTGAAAAATTCGATGTCGTCGGATCCACTCCAGTCTTTGGATTTCGTTAATACACATCTCAACACATAACCACAGGTGCGCACAGTTCGTAGGTACGCCTAGTTGGGCCGCTGTGGCAGTTGGAAGAAGAGCCATGGAAAGGCTCTAAAATCCTTACTATACACTGTACATTTTTTTAGGTGAAAAAATCGATGTCGTCGGATCCACTCCAGTCTTTGGATTTCGTTAATAGACATCTCAACACATAACCACAGGTGCGCACAGGTCGTAGGTACGCCTAGTTGGGCCGCTGTGGCAGTTAGAAGAAGAGCCATGGAAAGGCTCTAAAATCCTTACTATACACTGTACATTTTTTTAGGTGAAAAATTCGATGTCGTCGGATCCACTCCAGTCTTTGGATTTCGTTAATACACATCTCAACACATAACCACAGGTGCGCACAGGTCGTAGGTACGCCTAGTTGGGGCGCTATGGCAGTTGGAAGATGAGCCATGGAAGGCTCCAAAATCCTTACTATACACTGTACATTTTTTTAGGTAAAAAATTCGATGTCGTCGGATCCACTCCAGTCTTTGGATTTCGTTAATAGACATCTCAACACATAACCACAGGTGCGCACAGGTCGTAGGTACGCCTAGTTGGGCCGCTGTGGCAGTTGGAAGATGAGCCATGGGAGGCTCCAAAATCCTTACTATACACTGTACATTTTTTTAGGTAAAAAATTCGATGTCGTCGGATCCACTCCAGTCTTTGGATTTCGTTAATACACATCTCAACACATAACCACAGGTGCGCACAGGTCGTAGGTTCGCCTAGTTGGGCCGCTGTGGCAGTTCGAAGATGAGCCATGGAAGGCTCCAAAATCGTTACTATACACTGTACATTTTTTTAGTTGAAAAATTCGATGTCGTCGGATCCACTCCAGTCTTTGGATTTCGTTAATACACATCTCAACACATAACCACAGGTGCGCACAGGTCGTAGGTACGCCTAGTTGGGCCGCTATGGCAGTTGGAAGATGAGCCATGGAAGGCTCCAAAATCCTTACTGTACATTTTTTTAGGTGAAAAATTCGATGTCGTCGGATCCACTCCAGTCTTTGGATTTCGTTAATAGACATCTCAACACATAACCACAGGTGCGCACAGGTCGTAGGTACGCCTAGTTGGGCCGCTGTGGCAGTTGGAAGATGAGCCATGGAAGGCTCCAAAATCCTTACTATACACTGTACATTTTTTTAGGTGAAAAATTCGATGTCGTCGGATCCACTCCAGTCTTTGGATTTCGTTAATAGACATCTCAACACATAACCACAGGTGCGCACAGGTCGTAGGTACGCCTAGTTGGGCCGCTGTGGCAGTTGGAAGATGAGCCATGGAAGGCTCCACAATCCTTACTATACACTGTACATTTTTTTAGGTAAAAAATTCGATGTCGTCGGATCCACTCCAGTCTTTGGATTTCGTTAATACACATCTCAACACATAACCACAGGTGCGCACAGGTCGTAGGTACGCCTAGTTGGGCCGCTATGGCAGTTGGAAGATGAGCCATGGAAGGCTCCAAAATCCTTACTATACACTGTACATTTTTTTAGGTGAAAAATTCGATGTCGTCGGATCCACTCCAGTCTTTGGATTTCGTTAATAGACATCTCAACACATAACCACAGGTGCGCACAGGTCGTAGGTACGCCTAGTTGGGCCGCTGTGGCAGTTGGAAGATGAGTCATGGAAGGCTCCAAAATCCTACACTGTACATTTTTTTAGGTGAAAAATTCGATGTCGTCGGATCCACTCCAGTCTTTGGATTTCGTTAATAGACATCTCAACACATAACCACAGGTGCGCACAGGTCGTAGGTACGCCTAGTTGGGCCGCTGTGGCAGTTGGAAGATGAGCCATGGAAGGCTCCAAAATCCTTACTATACACTGTACATTTTTTTAGGTAAAAAATTCGATGTCGTCGGATCCACTCCAGTCTTTGGATTTCGTTAATACACATCTCAACACATAACCACAGGTGCGCACAGGTCGTAGGTTCGCCTAGTTGGTCCGCTGTGGCAGTTCGAAGGTGAGCCATGGAAGGCTCCAAAATCGTTACTATACACTGTACATTTTTTTAGGTGAAAAATTCGATGTTGTCGGATCCACTCCAGTCTTTGGATTTCGTTAATAGACATCTCAACACATAACCACAGGTGCGCACAGGTCGTAGGTACGCCTAGTTGGGCCGCTGTGGCAGTTGGAAGATGAGCCATGGAAGGCTCCAAAATCCTTACTATACACTGTACATTTTTTTAGGTGAAAAATTCGATGTCGTCGGATCCACTCCAGTCTTTGGATTTCGTTAATACACATCTCAACACATAACCACAGGTGCGCACAGGTCGTAGGTTCGCCTAGTTGGACCGCTGTGGCAGTTCGAAGATGAGCCATGGAAGGCTCCAAAATCGTTACTATACACTGTACATTTTTTTAGGTGAAAAATTCGATGTCGTCGGATCCACTCCAGTCTTTGGATTTCGTTAATAGACATCTCAACACATAACCACAGGTGCGCACAGGTCGTAGGTACGCCTAGTTGGGCCGCTGTGGCAGTTGTAAGATGAGCCATGGAAGGCTCCAAAATCCTTACTATACACTGTACATTTTTTTAGGTGAAAAATTCGATGTCGTCGGATCCACTCCAGTCTTTTGATTTCATTAATACACATCTCAACACATAACCACAGGTGCGCACAGGTCGTAGGTACGCCTAGTTGGGCCGCTATGGCAGTTGGAAGATGAGCCATGGAAGGCTCCAAAATCCTTACTATACACTGTACATTTTTTTAGGTGAAAAATTCGATGTCGTCGGATCCACTCCAGTCTTTGGATTTCGTTAATACACATCTCAACACATAACCACAGGTGCGCACAGGTCGTAGGTACGCCTAGTTGGGCCGCTGTGGCAGTTGGAAGATGAGCCATGGAAAGGCTCCAAAATCCTTACTATACACTGTACATTTTTTTAGGTGAAAAATTCGATGTCGTCGGATCCACTCCAGTCTTTGGATTTCGTTAATAGACATCTCAACACATAACCACAGGTGCGCACAGGTCGTAGGTACGCCTAGTTTGGCCGCTATGGCAGTTGGAAGATGAGCCATGGAAGGCTCCAAAATCCTTACTATACACTGTACATTTTTTAGGTGAAAAATTCGATGTCGTCGGATCCACTCCAGTCTTTGGATTTCGTTAATACACATCTCAACACATAACCACAGGTGCGCACAGGTCGTAGGAACGCCTAGTTGGGCCGCTGTGGCAGTTGGAAGATGAGCCATGGAAAGGCTCCAAAATCCTTACTATACACTGTACATTTTTTTAGGTGAAAAATTCGATGTCGTCGGATCCACTCCAGTCTTTGGATTTCGTTAACACACATCTCAACACATAACCACAGGTGCGCACAGGTCGTAGGTACGCCTAGTTGGGCCGCTGTGGCAGTTGGAAGATGATCCATGGAAGGCTCCAAAATCCTTACTATACACTGTACATTTTTTTAGGTGAAAAATTCCATGTCGTCGGATCCACTCCAGTCTTTGGATTTCGTTAATACACATCTCAACACATAACCACAGGTGCGCACAGGTCGTAGGTACGCCTAGTTGGGCCGCTATGGCAGTTAGAAGAAGAGCCATGGAAAGGCTCTAAAATGCTTACTATACACTGTACATTTTTTTAGGTGAAAAATTCGATGTCGTCGGATCCACTCCAGTCTTTGGATTTCGTTAATACACATCTCAACACATAACCACAGGTGCGCACAGGTCGTAGGTATGCCTACTGGGGCCGCTATGGCAGTTGGAAGATGAACCATGGAAGGCTCCAAAATCCTTACTATACACTGTACATTTTTTTAGGTGAAAAATTCGATGTCGTCGGATCCACTCCAGTCTTTGGATTTCGTTAATAGACATCTCAACACATAACCACAGGTGCGCACAGGTCGTAGGTACGCCTAGTTGGGCCGCTGTGGCAGTTGGAAGATGAGCCATGGAAAGGCTCCAAAATTATTACTATACACTGTACATTTTTTTAGGTGAAAAATTCGATGTCGTCGGATCCACTCCAGTCTTTGGATTTCGTTAATACACATCTCAACACATAACCACAGGTGCGCACAGGTCGTAGGTATGCCTAGTTGGGCCGCTATGGCAGTTGGAAGATGAGCCATGGAAGGCTCCAAAATCCTTACTATACACTGTACATTTTTTTAGATGAAAAATTCTATGTCGTCGGATCCACTCCATTCTTTGGATTTCGTTAATAGACATCTCAACACATAACCACAGGTGCGCACAGGTCGTAGGTACGCCTAGTTGGGCCGCTGTGGCAGTTGGAAGATGAGCCATGGAAGGCTCCAAAATCCTTACTATACACTGTACATTTTTTTAGGTGAAAAATTCGATGTCGTCGGATCCACTCCAGTCTTTGGATTTTGTTAATACACATCTCAACACATAACCACAGGTGCGCACAGGTCGTAGGTACGCCTAGTTGGGCCGCTGTGGCAGATGGAAGAAGAGCCATGGAAAGGCTCTAAAATACTTACTATACACTGTACATTTTTTTAGGTGAAAAATTCGATGTCGTCGGATCCACTCCAGTCTTTGGATTTCGTTAATACACATCTCAACACATAACCACAGGTGCGCACAGGTCGTAGGTTCGCCTAGTTGGGCCGCTATGGCAGTTGGAAGATGAGCCATGGAAGGCTCCAAAATCCTTACTATACAATGTACATTTTTTTAGGTGAAAAATTCGATGTCGTCGGATCCACTCCAGTCTTTGGATTTCGTTAATACACATCTCAACACATAACCACAGGTGCGCACAGGTCGTAGGTATGCCTAGTGGGGCCGCTATGGCAGTTGGAAGATGAGCCATGGAAGGCTCCAAAATCCTTACTATACATTTTTTTATGTGAAAAATTCGATGTCGTCGGATCCACTCCAGTCTTTGGATTTCGTTAATAGACATCTCAACACATAACCACAGGTGCGCAAAGGTCGTAGGTACGCCTAGTTGGGCCGCTGTGGCAGTTGGAAGATGAGCCATGGAAAGGCTCCAAAATCCTTACTATACACTGTACATTTTTTTAGGTGAAAAATTCGATGTCGTCGGATCCACTCCAGTCTTTGGATTTCGTTAATACACATCTCAACACATAACCACAGGTGCGCACAGGTCGTAGGTACGCCTAGTTGGGCCGCTGTGGCAGTTGGAAGAAGAGCCATGGAAAGGCTCTAAAATCCTTACTATACACTGTACATTTTTTTAGGTGAAAAATTCGATGTCGTCGGCTCCACTCCAGTCTTTGAATTTCGTTAATACACATCTCAACACATAACCACAGGTGCGCACAGGTCGTAGGTACGCCTAGTTGGGCCGCTGTGGCAGTTGGAAGATGAGCCATGGAAAGGCTCCAAAATCCTTACTATACACTGTACATTTTTTTAGGTGAAAAATTCGATGTCGTCGGATCCACTCCAGTCTTTGGATTTCGTTAATACACATCTCAACACATAACCACAGGTGCGCACAGGTCGTAGGTACGCCTAGTTGGGCCGCTGTGGCAGTTGGAAGAAGAGCCATGGAAAGGAATTTTTTAGGTGAAAAATTCGATGTCGTCGGATCCACTCCAGTCTTTGGATTTCGTTAATAGACATCACAACACATAACCACAGGTGCACAGGTCGTAGGTACGCCCAGTTGGGCCGCTGTGGCAGTTGGAAGAAGAGCCATGGAAAGGCTCTAAAATCCTTACTATACACTGTACATTTTTTTAGGTGAAAAATTCGATGTCGTCAGATCCACTCCAGTCTTTGGATTTCGTTAATAGACATCTCAACACATAACCACAGGTGCGCACAGGAAGTAGGTACGCCTAGTTGGGCCGCTATGGCAGTTGGAAGATGAGCCATGGAAGGCTCCAAATTCCATACTATACACTGTACATTTTTTTAGGTGAAAAATACGATGTCGTCGGATCCACTCCAGTCTTTGGATTTCGTTAATAGACATCTCAACACATAACCACAGGTGCGCACAGGTCGTAGGTACGCCTAGTTGGGCCGCTATGGCAGTTGGAAGATGAGCCATGGAAGGCTCCAAAATCCTTACTATACACTGTACATTTTTTTAGGTGAAAAATTCGATGTCGTCGGATCCACTCCAGTCTTTGGATTTCGTTAATACACATCTCAACACATAACCACAGGTGCGCACAGGTCGTAGGTACGCCTAGTTGGGCCGCTGTGGCAGTTGGAAGATGATCCATGGAAGGCTCCAAAATCCTTACTATACACTGTACATTTTTTTAGGTGAAAAATTCGATGTCGTCGGATCCACTCCAGTCTTTGGATTTCGTTAATAGACATCTCAACACATAACCACAGGTGCGCACAGGTCGTAGGTACCCCTAGTTGGGCCGCTGTGGCAGTTGGAAGAAGAGCCATGGAAAGGCTCTAAAATCCTTACTATACACTGTAAATTTTTTTAGGTGAAAATTTCGATGTCGTCGGATCCACTCCAGTCTTTGGATTTCGTTAATACACATCTCAACACATAACCACAGGTGCGCACAGGTCGTAGGTACGCCTAGTTGGGCCGCTGTGGCAGTTGGAAGATGAGCCATGGAAGGCTCCAAAATCCTTACTATACACTGTACATTTTTTTAGGTGAAAAATTCGATGTCGTCGGATCCACTCCAGTCTTTGGATTTCGTTAATAGACATCTCAACACATAACCACAGGTACGCACAGGTCGTAGGTACGCCTAGTTGGGCCGCTGTGGCAGTTGGAAGATGAGCCATGGAAAGGCTCCACAATCCTTACTATACACTGTACATTTTTTTAGGTGAAAAATTCGATGTCGTCGGATCCACTCCAGTCTTTGGATTTCGTTAATACACATCTCAACACATAACCACAGGTGCGCACAGGTCGTAGGTATGCCTAGTGGGGCTGCTATGGCAGTTGGAAGATGAGCCATGGAAGGCTCCAAAATCCTTACTATACACTGTACATTTTTTTAGGTGAAAAATTCGATGTCGTCGGATCCACTCCAGTCTTTGGATTTCGTTAATACACATCTCAACACATAACCACAGGTGCGCACAGGTCGTAGGTATGCCTAGTGGGGCCGCTATGGCAGTTGGAAGATGAGCCATGGAAAGCTCCAAAATCCTTACTATACACTGTACATTTTTTTAGGTGAAAAATTCGATGTCGTCGGATCCACTCCAGTCTTTGGATTTCGTTAATAGACATCTCAACACATAACCACAGGTGCGCACAGGTCGTAGGTACGCCTAGTTGGGCCGCTGTGGCAGTTGGAAGAAGAGCCATGGAAAGGCTCTAAAATCCTTACTATACACTGTACATTTTTTTAGGTGAAAAATTCGATGTCGTCGGATCCACTCCAGTCTTTGGATTTCGTTAATACACATCTCAACACATAACCACAGGTGCGCACAGGTCGTAGGTACGCCTAGTTGGGCCGCTGTGGCAGTTGGAAGATGAGCCATGGAAAGGCTCCAAAATCCTTACTATACACTGTACATTTTTTTAGGTGAAAAATTCGATGTCGTCGGATCCACTCCAGTCTTTGGATTTCGTTAATACACATCTCAACACATAACCACAGGTGCGCACAGGTCGTAGGTACGCCTAGTTGGGCCGCTGTGGCAGTTGGAAGAAGAGCCATGGAAAGGAATTTTTTAGGTGAAAAATTCGATGTCGTCGGATCCACTCCAGTCTTTGGATTTCGTTAATAGACATCACAACACATAACCACAGGTGCACAGGTCGTAGGTACGCCCAGTTGGGCCGCTGTGGCAGTTGGAAGAAGAGCCATGGAAAGGCTCTAAAATCCTTACTATACACTGTACATTTTTTTAGGTGAAAAATTCGATGTCGTCGGATCCACTCCAGTCTTTGGATTTCGTTAATACACATCTCAACACATAACCACAGGTGCGCACAGGAAGTAGGTACGCCTAGTTGGGCCGCTATGGCAGTTGGAAGATGAGCCATGGAAGGCTCCAAATTCCATACTATACACTGTACATTTTTTTAGGTGAAAAATACGATGTCGTCGGATCCACTCCAGTCTTTGGATTTCGTTAATAGACATCTCAACACATAACCACAGGTGCGCACAGGTCGTAGGTACGCCTAGTTGGGTCGCTATGGCAGTTGGAAGATGAGCCATGGAAGGCTCCAAAATCCTTACTATACACTGTACATTTTTTAGGTGAAAAATTCGATGTCGTCGGATCCACTCCAGTCTTTGGATTTCGTTAATACACATCTCAACACATAACCACAGGTGCGCACAGGTCGTAGGAACGCCTAGTTGGGCCGCTGTGGCAGTTGGAAGATGAGCCATGGAAAGGCTCCAAAATCCTTACTATACACTGTACATTTTTTTAGGTGAAAAATTCGATGTCGTCGGATCCACTCCAGTCTTTGGATTTCGTTAATACACATCTCAACACATAACCACAGGTGCGCACAGGTCGTAGGTACGCCTAGTTGGGCCGCTGTGGCAGTTGGAAGATGATCCATGGAAGGCTCCAAAATCCTTACTATACACTGTACATTTTTTTAGGTGAAAAATTCCATGTCGTCGGATCCACTCCAGTCTTTGGATTTCGTTAATAGACATCTCAACACATAACCACAGGTGCGCACAGGTCGTAGGTACCCCTAGTTGGGCCGCTGTGGCAGTTGGAAGAAGAGCCATGGAAAGGCTCTAAAATCCTTACTATACACTGTAAATTTTTTTAGGTGAAAATTTCGATGTCGTCGGATCCACTCCAGTCTTTGGATTTCGTTAATACACATCTCAACACATAACCACAGGTGCGCACAGGTCGTAGGTACGCCTAGTTGGGCCGCTGTGGCAGTTGGAAGATGAGCCATGGAAGGCTCCAAAATCCTTACTATACACTGTACATTTTTTTAGGTGAAAAATTCGATGTCGTCGGATCCACTCCAGTCTTTGGATTTCGTTAATAGACATCTCAACACATAACCACAGGTACGCACAGGTCGTAGGTACGCCTAGTTGGGCCGCTGTGGCAGTTGGAAGATGAGCCATGGAAAGGCTCCAAAATCCTTACTATACACTGTACATTTTTTTAGGTGAAAAATTCGATGTCGTCGGATCCACTCCAGTCTTTTGATTTCGTTAATACACATCTCAACACATAACCACAGGTGCGCACAGGTCGTAGGTATGCCTAGTGGGGCCGCTATGGCAGTTGGAAGATGAGCCATGGAAGGCTCCAAAATCCTTACTATACACTGTACATTTTTTTAGGTGAAAAATTCGATGTCGTCGGATCCACTCCAGTCTTTGGATTTCGTTAATACACATCTCAACACATAACCACAGGTGCGCACAGGTCGTAGGTATGCCTAGTGGGGCCGCTATGGCAGTTGGAAGATGAGCCATGGAAAGCTCCAAAATCCTTACTATACACTGTACATTTTTTTAGGTGAAAAATTCGATGTCGTCGGATCCACTCCAGTCTTTGGATTTCGTTAATAGACATCTCAACACATAACCACAGGTGCGCACAGGTCGTAGGTACGCCTAGTTGGCTCCAAATTCCTTACTATACACTGTACATTTTTTTAGGTGAAAAATTCGATGTCGTCGGATCCACTCCAGTCTTTGGATTTCGTTAATACACATCTCAACACATAACCACAGGTGCGCACAGGTCGTAGGTACGCCTAGTTGGGCAGCTGTGACAGTTGGAAGATGAGCCATGGAAGGCTCCAAAATCTTTACTATACATTTTTTTATGTGAAAAATTCGATGTCGTCGGATCCACTCCAGTCTTTGGATTTCGTTAATAGACATCTCAACACATAACCACAGGTGCGCACAGGTCGTAGGTACGCCTAGTTGGGCCGCTGTGGCAGTTGGAAGATGAGCCATGGAAAGGCTCCAAAATCCTTACTATACACTGTACATTTTTTTAGGTGAAAAATTCGATGTCGTCGGATCCACTCCAGTCTTTGGATTTCGTTAATACACATCTCAACACATAACCACAGGTGCGCACAGGTCGTAGGTACGCCTAGTTGGGCCGCTGTGGCAGTTGGAAGAAGAGCCATGGAAAGGCTCTAAAATCCTTACTATACACTGTACATTTTTTTAGGTGAAAAATTCGATGTCGTCGGATCCACTCCAGTCTTTGAATTTCGTTAATACACATCTCAACACATAACCACAGGTGGCGCACAGGTCGTAGGTACGCTAGTTGGGCCGCTGTGGCAGTTGGAAGATGAGCCATGGAAAAGGCTCCAAAATCCTTACTATACACTGTACATTTTTTTAGGTGAAAAATTCGATGTCGTCGGATCCACTCCAGTCTTTGGATTTCGTTAATACACATCTCAGCACATAACACAGGTGCGCACAGGTCGTAGGTACGCCTAGTTGGGCCGCTGTGGCAGTTGGAAGAAGAGCATGGAAAGGAATTTTTAGGTGAAAAATTTCGATGTCGTCGGATCCACATCCAGTCTTTGGATTTCGTTAATAGACATCTCAACACATAACCACAGGTGCACAGGTCGTAGGTACGCTCAGTTGGGCCGCTGTGGCAGTTGGAAGAAGAGCCATGGAAAGGCTCTAAAATCCTTACTATACACTGTACATTTTTTTAGGTGAAAAATTCGATGTCGTCGGATCCACTTCAGTCTTTGGATTTCGTTAATAGACATCTCAACACATAACCACAGGTGCGCACAGGAAGTAGGTACGCCTAGTTGGGCCGCTATGGCAGTTGGAAGATGAGCCATGGAAGGCTCCAAATTCCATACTATACACTGTACATTTTTTTTAGGTGAAAAATACGATGTCGTCGGATCCACTCCAGTCTTTGGATTTCGTTAATACACATCTCAACACATAACCACAGGTGCGCACAGGTCGTAGGTACGCCTAGTTGGGCCGCTGTGGCAGTTGGAAGATGAGCCATGGAAGGCTCCAAAATCGTTACTATACACTGTACATTTTCTTAGGTGAAAAATTCGATGTCGTCGGATCCACTCCAGTCTTTGGATTTCATTAATACACATCTCAACACATAACCACAGGTGCGCACAGGTCGTAGGTACGTCTAGTTGGGCCGCTATGGCAGTTGGAACATGAGCCATGGAAAGCTCCAAAATCCTTACTATACACTGTACATTTTTTTAGGTGAAAAATTCGATGTCGTCGGATCCACTCCAGTTTTTGGATTTCGTTAATACACATCTCAACACATAACCACAGGTGCGTACAGGTCGTAGGTACGCCTAGTTGGGCCGCTGTGGCAGTTGGAAGATGAGCCATGGAAAGGCTCCAAAATCCTTACTATACACTGTACATTTTTTTAGGTGAAAATTTCGATGTCGTCGGATCCACTCCAGTCTTTGGATTTCGTTAATAGACATCTCAACACATAACCACAGGTGCGCACAGGTCGTAGGTACGCCTAGTTGGGCCGCTGTGTCAGTTGGAAGAAGAGCCATGGAAAGGCTCCAAAATCCTTACTATACACTGTACATTTTTTTAGGTGAAAAATTCGATGTCGTCGGCTCCACTCCAGTCTTTGGATTTCGTTAATAGACATCTCAACACATAACCACAGGTGCGCACAGGTCGTAGATACGCCTAGTTGTGCCGCTGTGGCAGTTGGAAGAAGAGCCATGGAAAGGCTCTAAAATCCTTACTATACACTGTACATTTTTTTAGGTGAAAAATTCGATGTCGTCGGATCCACTCCAGTCTTTGGATTTCGTTAATACACATCTCAACACACAACCACAGGTGCGCACAGGTCGTAGGTACGCCTAGTTGGGCCGCTGTGGCAGTTGGAAGAAGAGCCATGGAAAGGCTCTAAAATCCTTACTATACACTGTACATTTTTTTAGGTGAAAAATTCGATGTCGTCGGATCCACTCCAGTCTTTGGATTTCGTTAATACACATCTCAACACATAACCACAGGTGCGCACAGGTCGTAGGTACGCCTAGTTGGGCCGCTGTGGCAGTTGGAAGATGAGCCATGGAAGGCTATAAAATCCTTACCTCACTGTACATTTTTTTAGGTGAAAAATTCGATGTCGTCGGATCCACTCCAGTCTTTGGATTTCGTTAATAGACATCTCAACACATAACCACAGGTGCGCACAGGTCGTAGGTACGCCTAGTTGGGCCGCTGTGGCAGTTGGAAGAAGAGCCATGGAAAGGCTCTAAAATCCTTACTATACACTGTACATTTTTTAGGTGAAAAATTCGATGTCGTCGGATCCACTCCAGTCTTGGATTTCGTTAATACACATCTCAACACATAACCACAGGTGCGCACAGGTCGTAGGTACGCCTAGTTTGGCCGCTGTGGCAGTTGGAAGATGAGCCATGGAAGGCTCCAAAATCCTTACTATACACTGTACATTTTTTTAGGTGAAAAATTCGATGTCGTCGGATCCACTCCAGTCTTTGGATTTCATTAATACACATCTCAACACATAACCACAAGTGCGCACAGGTCGTAGGTACGTCAAGTTGGGCTGCTATGGCAGTTGGAAGATGAGCCATGGAAGGCTCCAAAATCCTTACTATACACTGTACATTTTTTTAGGTGAAAAATTCGATGTCGTCGGATCCACTCCAGTCTTTGGATTTCGTTAATACACATCTCAACACATAACCACAGGTGCGCACAGGTCGTAGGTACGCCTAGTTGGGCCGCTGTGGCAGTTGGAAGATGAGCCATGGAAAGGCTCCAAAATCCTTACTATACACTGTACATTTTTTTAGGTGAAAATTTCGATGTCGTCGGATCCACTCCAGTCTTTGGATTTCGTTAATAGACATCTCAACACATAGCCACAGGTGCGCACAGGTCGTAGGTACGCCTAGTTGGGCCGCTGTGGCAGTTGGAAGATGAGCCATGGAAGGCTATAAAATCCTTACGTCACTGTACATTTTTTTAGGTGAAAAATTCGATGTCGTCGGATCCACTCCAGTCTTTGGATTTCGTTAATAGACATCTCAACACATAACCACAGGTGCGCACAGGTCGTAGGTACGCCTAGTTGGGCCGCTGTGGCAGTTGGAAGAAGAGCCATGGAAAGGCTCTAAAATCCTTACGTCACTGTACATTTTTTTAGGTGAAAAATTCGATGTCGTCGGATCCACTCCAGTCTTTGGATTTCGTTAATAGACATCTCAACACATAACCACAGGTGCGCACAGGTCGTAGGTACGCCTAGTTGGGCCGCTGTGGCGGTTGGAAGATGAGCCATGGAAAGGCTCCAAAATCCTTACTATACACTGTACATTTTTTTAGGTGAAAAATTCGATGTCGTCGGATCCACTCCAGTCTTTGGATTTCGTTAATAGACATCCCAACACATAACCACAGGTGCGCACAGGTCGTAGGTACGCCTAGTTGGGCCGCTGTGGCGGTTGGAAGATGAGCCATGGAAGGCTATAAAATCCTTACATCACTGTACATTTTTTTAGGTGAAAAATTCGATGTCGTCGGATCCACTCCAGTCTTTGGATTTCGTTAATAGACATCTCAACACATAACCACAGGTGCGCACAGGTCGTAGGTACGCCTAGGTGTGCCGCTGTGGCAGTTGGAAGAAGAGCCATGGAAAGGCTCTAAAATCCTTACTATACACTGTACATTTTTTTAGGTGAAAAATTCGATGTCGTCGGATCCACTCCAGTCTTTGGATTTCGTTAATACACATCTCAACACATAACCACAGGTGCGCACAGGTCGTAGGTACGCCTAGTTGGGCCGCTGTGGCAGTTGGATGATGAGCCATGGAAGGCTCCAAAATCCTTACTATACACTGTACATTTTTTTAGGTGAAAAATTCGATGTCGTCGGATCCACTCCAGTCTTTGGATTTCGTTAATACACATCTCAACACATAACCACAGGTGCGCACAGGTCGTAGGTACGCCTAGTTGGGCCGCTGTGGCAGTTGGAAGATGAGCCATGGAAAGGCTCCAAAATCCTTACTATACACTGTACATTTTTTTAGGTGAAAAATTCGATGTCGTCGGATCCACTAAAGTCTTTGGATTTTGTTAATACACATCTCAACACATAACTACAGGTGCGCACAGGTCGTAGGTACGCCTAGTTGGGCCGCTGTGGCAGTTGGAAGATGAGCCATGGAAGGCTCCAAAATCCTTACTATACACTGCACATTTTTTTAGGTGAAAAATTCGATGTCGTCGGATCCACTCCAGTCTTTGGATTTCATTAATACACATCTCAACACATAACCACAGTTGCGCACAGGCCGTAGGTATGCCTAGTTGGGCCGCTATGGCAGTTGGAAGATGAGCCATGGAAGGCTCCAAAATCCTTACTATACACTGTACATTTTTTTAGGTGAAAAATTCGATGTCGTCGGATCCACTCCAGTCTTTGGATTTCGTTAATAGACATCTCAACACATAACCACAGGTGCGCACAGGTCGAAGGTACGCACAGGTCGTAGGTACGCCTAGTTGGGCCGCTGTGGCGGTTGGAAGATGAGCCATGGAAGGCTCCAAAATCCTTACGTCACTGTACATTTTTTTAGGTGAAAAATTCGATGTCGTCGGATCCACTCCAGTCTTTGGATTTCGTTAATAGACATCTCAACACATAACCACAGGTGCGCACAGGTCGTAGGTACGCCTAGTTGGGCCGCTGTGGCAGTTGGAAGAAGAGCCATGGAAAGGCTCTAAAATCCTTACGTCACTGTACATTTTTTTAGGTGAAAAATTCGATGTCGTCGGATCCACTCCAGTCTTTGGATTTCGTTAATAGACATCTCAACACATAACCACAGGTGCGCACAGGTCGTAGGTACGCCTAGTTGGGCCGCTGTGGCGGTTGGAAGATGAGCCATGGAAAGGCTCCAAAATCCTTACTATACACTGTACATTTTTTTAGGTGAAAAATTCGATGTCGTCGGATCCACTCCAGTCTTTGGATTTCATTAATACACATCTCAACACATAACCACAGGTGCGCACAGGTCGTAGGTATGCCTAGTTGGGCCGCTATGACAGTTGGAAGATGAGCCATGGAAGGCTCCAAAATCCTTACTATACACTGTAAATTTTTTTAGGTGAAAAATTCGATGTCGTCGGATCCACTCCAGTCTTTGGATTTCGTTAATAGACATCTCAACACATAACCACAGGTGCGCACAGGTCGTAGGTACGCCTAGTTGGGCCGCTGTGGCGGTTGGAAGATGAGCCATGGAAGGCTCCAAAATCCTTACGTCACTGTACATTTTTTTAGGTGAAAAATTCGATGTCGTCGGATCCACTCCAGTCTTTGGATTTCGTTAATAGACATCTCAACACATAACCACAGGTGCGCACAGGTCGAAGGTACGCACAGGTCGTAGGTACGCCTAGTTGGGCCGCTGTGGCGGTTGGATGATGAGCCATGGTAGGCTCCAAAATCCTTACGTCACTGTACATTTTTTTAGGTGAAAAATTCGATGTCGTCGGATCCACTCCAGTCTTTGGATTTCGTTAATAGACATCTCAACACATAACCACAGGTGCGCACAGGTCGTAGGTACGCCTAGTTGTGCCGCTGTGGCAGTTGGAAGAAGAGCCATGGAAAGGCTCTAAAATCCTTACTATACACTGTACATTTTTTTAGGTGAAAAATTCGATGTCGTCGGATCCATTCCAGTCTTTGGATTTCATTAATACACATCTCAACACATAACCACAGGTGCGCACAGGTCGTAGGTACGCCTAGTTGTGCCGCTATGGCAGTTGGAAGATGAGCCATGCAAGGCTCCAAAATCCTTACTATACACTGTACATTTTTTTAGGTGAAAAATTCGATGTCGTCGGATCCACTCCAGTCTTTGGATTTCGTTAATACACATCTCAACACATAACCACAGGTGCGCACAGGTCGTAGGTACGCCTAGTTGGGCCGCTGTGGCAGTTGGAAGATGAGCCATGGAAAGGCTCCAAAATCCTTACTATACATTTTTTTAGGTGGAAAATTCGATGTCGTCATATCCACTCCAGTCTTTGGATTTCGTTAATAGACATCTCAACACATAACCACAGGTGCGCACAGGTCGTAGGTACGCCTAGTTGGGCCGCTGTGGCAGTTGGAAGAAGAGCCATGGAAAGGCTCTAAAATCCTTACTATACACTGTACATTTTTTTAGGTGAAAAATTCGATGTCGTCGGATCTACTCCAGTCTTTGAATTTCGTTTATACAGATCTCAACACATAACCATAGGTGCGCACAGGTCGTAGGTACGCCTAGTTGGGCCGCTGTGGCAGTTGGAAGATGAGCCATGGAAAGGCTCCAAAATCCTTACTATACACTGTACATTTTTTTAGGTGAAAAATTCGATGTCGTCGGATCCACTCCAGTCTTTGGATTTCGTTAATACACATCTCAATACATAACCACAGGTGCGCACAGGTCGTAGGTACGCCTAGTTGGGCAGCTGTGGCAGTTGGAAGATGAGCCATGGAAGGCTGCAAAATCCTTACTATACACTGTACATTTTTTAAGGTGAAAAATTCGATGTCGTCGGATCCACTCCAGTCTTTGGATTTCATTAATACACAACTCAACACATAACCACAGGTGCGCACAGGTCGTAGGTACGCCTAGTTGGGCCGCTGTCTCAGTTGGAAGATGAGCCATGGAAATGCTCCAAAATCCTTACTATACACTGTACATTTTTTTAGGTGAAAAATTCGATGTCGTGGGATCCACTCCAGTCTTTGGATTTCGTTAATACACATCTCAACACATAACCACAGGTGCGCACAGGTCGTAGGTACGCCTAGTTGGGCCGCTGTGGCAGTTGGAAGATGAGCCATGGAAGGCTCCAAAATCCTTACTATACACTGTACATTTTTTTAGGTGAAAAATTCGATGTCGTCGGATCCACTCCAGTCTTTGGATTACCACAGGTGCGCACAGGTCGTAGGTACGCCTAGTTGGGCCGCTGTGGCAGTTGGAAAATGAGCCATGGAAGGCTGCAAAATCCTTACTATACACTGTACATTTTTTTAGGTGAAAAATTCGATGTCGTCGGATCCACTCCAGTCTTTGGATTTCATTAATACACATCTCAACAGCGCACAGGTCGTAGGTACGCCTAGTTGGGCCGCTATGGCAGTTGGAAGATGAGCCATGGAAGGCTCCAAAATCCTTACTATACACTGTACATTTTTTTAGGTGAAAAATTCGATGTCGTCGGATCCACTCCAGTCTTTGGATTTCGTTAATAGATATCTCAACACATAACCACAGGTGCGCACAGGTCGTAGGTACGCCTAGTTGGGCCGCTGTGGCGGTTGGAAGATGAGCCATGGAAGGCTATAAAATCCTCACATCACTGTACATTTTTTTAGGTGAAAAATTCGATGTCGTCGGATCCACTCCAGTCTTTGGATTTCGTTAATACACATCTCAACACATAACCACAGGTGCGCACAGGTCGTAGGTACGCCTAGATGGGCCGCTGTGGCAGTTGGCAGAAGAGCCATGGAAAGGCTCTAAAATCCTTACTATACATTTTTTTAGGTGAAAAATTCGATGTCGTCGGATCCACTCCAGTCTTTGGATTTCGTTAATACACATCTCAACACATAACCACAGGTGCGCACAGGTCGTAGGTACGCCCAGTTGGGCCGCTGTGGCAGTTGGAAGAAGAGCCATGGAAAGGCTCTAAAATCCTTACCTCACTGTACATTTTTTTAGGTGAAAAATTCGATGTCGTCGGATCCACTCCAGTCTTTGGATTTCGTTAATACACATCTCAACACATAACCACAGGTGCGCACAGGTCGTAGGTACGCCTAGTTGGGCCGCTGTGGCAGTTGGAAGATGAGCCATGGAAAGGCTACAAGATCCTTACTATACACTCTACATTTTTTTAGGTGAAAAATTCGATGTCGTCGGATCCACTCCAGTCTTTGGATTTCGTTAATACACATCTCAACACATAACCACAGGTGCGCACAGGTCGTAGGTACGCCTAGTTGTGCCGCTGTGGCAGTTGGAAGAAGAGCCATGGAAAGGCTCTAAAATCCTTACTATACACTGTACATTTTTTTAGGTGAAAAATTCGATGTCGTCGGATCCATTCCAGTCTTTGGATTTCATTAATACACATCTCAACACATAACCACAGGTGCGCACAGGTCGTAGGTACGCCTAGTTGTGCCGCTATGGCAGTTGGAAGATGAGCCATGCAAGGCTCCAAAATCCTTACTATACACTGTACATTTTTTTAGGTGAAAAATTCGATGTCGTCATATCCACTCCAGTCTTTGGATTTCGTTAATAGACATCTCAACACATAACCACAGGTGCGCACAGGTCGTAGGTACGCCTAGTTGGGCCGCTGTGGCAGTTGGAAGAAGAGCCATGGAAAGGCTCTAAAATCCTTACTATACACTGTACATTTTTTTAGGTGAAAAATTCGATGTCGTCGGATCTACTCCAGTCTTTGAATTTCGTTTATACAGATCTCAACACATAACCATAGGTGCGCACAGGTCGTAGGTACGCCTAGTTGGGCCGCTGTGGCAGTTGGAAGATGAGCCATGGAAAGGCTCCAAAATCCTTACTATACACTGTACATTTTTTTAGGTGAAAAATTCGATGTCGTCGGATCCACTCCAGTCTTTGGATTTCGTTAATACACATCTCAATACATAACCACAGGTGCGCACAGGTCGTAGGTACGCCTAGTTGGGCAGCTGTGGCAGTTGGAAGATGAGCCATGGAAGGCTGCAAAATCCTTACTATACACTGTACATTTTTTAAGGTGAAAAATTCGATGTCGTCGGATCCACTCCAGTCTTTGGATTTCATTAATACACAACTCAACACATAACCACAGGTGCGCACAGGTCGTAGGTACGCCTAGTTGGGCCGCTATGGCAGTTGGAAGATGAGCCATGGAAGGCTCCAAAATCCTTACTATACACTGTACATTTTTTTAGGTGAAAAATTCGATGTCGTGGGATCCACTCCAGTCTTTGGATTTCGTTAATACACATCTCAACACATAACCACAGGTGCGCACAGGTCGTAGGTACGCCTAGTTGGGCCGCTGTGGCAGTTGGAAGATGAGCCATGGAAGGCTCCAAAATCCTTACTATACACTGTACATTTTTTTAGGTGAAAAATTCGATGTCGTCGGATCCACTCCAGTCTTTGGATTACCACAGGTGCGCACAGGTCGTAGGTACGCCTAGTTGGGCCGCTGTGGCAGTTGGAAAATGAGCCATGGAAGGCTGCAAAATCCTTACTATACACTGTACATTTTTTTAGGTGAAAAATTCGATGTCGTCGGATCCACTCCAGTCTTTGGATTTCATTAATACACATCTCAACAGCGCACAGGTCGTAGGTACGCCTAGTTGGGCCGCTATGGCAGTTGGAAGATGAGCCATGGAAGGCTCCAAAATCCTTACTATACACTGTACATTTTTTTAGGTGAAAAATTCGATGTCGTCGGATCCACTCCAGTCTTTGGATTTCGTTAATAGATATCTCAACACATAACCACAGGTGCGCACAGGTCGTAGGTACGCCTAGTTGGGCCGCTGTGGCGGTTGGAAGATGAGCCATGGAAGGCTATAAAATCCTCACATCACTGTACATTTTTTTAGGTGAAAAATTCGATGTCGTCGGATCCACTCCAGTCTTTGGATTTCGTTAATACACATCTCAACACATAACCACAGGTGCGCACAGGTCGTAGGTACGCCTAGATGGGCCGCTGTGGCAGTTGGCAGAAGAGCCATGGAAAGGCTCTAAAATCCTTACTATACATTTTTTTAGGTGAAAAATTCGATGTCGTCGGATCCACTCCAGTCTTTGGATTTCGTTAATACACATCTCAACACATAACCACAGGTGCGCACAGGTCGTAGGTACGCCTAGTTGGGCCGCTGTGGCATTTGGAAGAAGAGCCATGGAAAGGCTCCAAAATCCTTACCTTTTTTTTTGGTGAAAAATTCGATGTCGTCGGATCCACTCCAGTCTTTGGATTTCGTTAATACACATCTCAACACATAACCACAGGTGCGCACAGGTCGTAGGTACGCCTAGTTGGGCCGCTGTGGCAGTTGGAAGATGAGCCATGGAAAGGCTCCAAAATCCTTACTATACACTGTACATTTTTTTAGGTGAAAAATTCGATGTCGTCGGATCCACTCCAGTCTTTGGATTTCATTAATACACATCTCAACACATAACCACAGGTGCGCACAGGTCGTAGGTACGCCTAGTTGGGCCGCTATGGCAGTTGGAAGATGAGCCATGGAAGGCTCCAACATCCTTACTATACACTGTACATTTTTTTAGGTGAAAAATTCGATGTCGTCGTGTCCACTCCAGTCTTTGGATTTCGTTAATACACATCTCAACACATAACCACAGGTGCGCACAGGTCGTAGGTACGCCTAGTTGGGCCGCTGTGGCAGTTGGAAGAAGAGCCATGGAAAGGCTCTAAGATCCATACTATACACTGTACATTTTTTTAGGTGAAAAATTCGATGTCGTCGGATCCACTCCAGTCTTTGGATTTCGTTAATACACATCTCAACACATAACCACAGGTGCGCACAGGTCGTAGGTACGCCCAGTTGGGCCGCTGTGGCAGTTGGAAGAAGAGCCATGGAAAGGCTCTAAAATCCATACTATACACTGTACATTTTTTTAGGTGAAAAATTCGATGTCGTCGGATCCACTCCAGTCTTTGGATTTCGTTAATACACATCTCAACACATAACCACAGGTGCGCACAGGTCGTAGGTACGCCCAGTTGGGCCGCTGTGGCAGTTGGAAGAAGAGCCATGGAAAGGCTCTAAAATCCTTACCTCACTGTACATTTTTTTAGGTGAAAAATTCGATGTCGTCGGATCCACTCCAGTCTTTGGATTTCGTTAATACACATCTCAACACATAACCACAGGTGCGCACAGGTCGTAGGTACGCCTAGTTGGGCCGCTGTGGCAGTTGGAAGATGAGCCATGGAAAGGCTACAAGATCCTTACTATACACTCTACATTTTTTTAGGTGAAAAATTCGATGTCGTCGGATCCACTCCAGTCTTTGGATTTCGTTAATACACATCTCAACACATAACCACAGGTGCGCACAGGTCGTAGGTACGCCTAGTTGTGCCGCTGTGGCAGTTGGAAGAAGAGCCATGGAAAGGCTCTAAAATCCTTACTATACACTGTACATTTTTTTAGGTGAAAAATTCGATGTCGTCGGATCCATTCCAGTCTTTGGATTTCATTAATACACATCTCAACACATAACCACAGGTGCGCACAGGTCGTAGGTACGCCTAGTTGGGCCGCTGTGGCAGTTGGAAGATGAGCCATGGAAAGGCTCCAAAATCCTTACTATACATTTTTTTAGGTGGAAAATTCGATGTCGTCATATCCACTCCAGTCTTTGGATTTCGTTAATAGACATCTCAACACATAACCACAGGTGCGCACAGGTCGTAGGTACGCCCAGTTGGGCCGCTGTGGCAGTTGGAAGAAGAGCCATGGAAAGGCTCTAAAATCCATACTATACACTGTACATTTTTTTAGGTGAAAAATTCGATGTCGTCGGATCCACTCCAGTCTTTGGATTTCGTTAATACACATCTCAACACATAACCACAGGTGCGCACAGGTCGTAGGTACGCCCAGTTGGGCCGCTGTGGCAGTTGGAAGAAGAGCCATGGAAAGGCTCTAAAATCCTTACCTCACTGTACATTTTTTTAGGTGAAAAATTCGATGTCGTCGGATCCACTCCAGTCTTTGGATTTCGTTAATACACATCTCAACACATAACCACAGGTGCGCACAGGTCGTAGGTACGCCTAGTTGGGCCGCTGTGGCAGTTGGAAGATGAGCCATGGAAAGGCTACAAGATCCTTACTATACACTCTACATTTTTTTAGGTGAAAAATTCGATGTCGTCGGATCCACTCCAGTCTTTGGATTTCGTTAATACACATCTCAACACATAACCACAGGTGCGCACAGGTCGTAGGTACGCCTAGTTGTGCCGCTGTGGCAGTTGGAAGAAGAGCCATGGAAAGGCTCTAAAATCCTTACTATACACTGTACATTTTTTTAGGTGAAAAATTCGATGTCGTCGGATCCATTCCAGTCTTTGGATTTCATTAATACACATCTCAACACATAACCACAGGTGCGCACAGGTCGTAGGTACGCCTAGTTGGGCCGCTGTGGCAGTTGGAAGATGAGCCATGGAAAGGCTCCAAAATCCTTACTATACACTGTACATTTTTTTAGGTGAAAAATTCGATGTCGTCGGATCCACTCCAGTCTTTGGATTTCGTTAATACACATCTCAATACATAACCACAGGTGCGCACAGGTCGTAGGTACGCCTAGTTGGGCAGCTGTGGCAGTTGGAAGATGAGCCATGGAAGGCTGCAAAATCCTTACTATACACTGTACATTTTTTAAGGTGAAAAATTCGATGTCGTCGGATCCACTCCAGTCTTTGGATTTCATTAATACACAACTCAACACATAACCACAGGTGCGCACAGGTCGTAGGTACGCCTAGTTGGGCCGCTGTCTCAGTTGGAAGATGAGCCATGGAAATGCTCCAAAATCCTTACTATACACTGTACATTTTTTTAGGTGAAAAATTCGATGTCGTGGGATCCACTCCAGTCTTTGGATTTCGTTAATACACATCTCAACACATAACCACAGGTGCGCACAGGTCGTAGGTACGCCTAGTTGGGCCGCTGTGGCAGTTGGAAGATGAGCCATAGAAGGCTCCAAAATCCTTACTATACACTGTACATTTTTTTAGGTGAAAAATTCGATGTCGTCGGATCCACTCCAGTCTTTGGATTACCACAGGTGCGCACAGGTCGTAGGTACGCCTAGTTGGGCCGCTGTGGCAGTTGGAAAATGAGCCATGGAAGGCTGCAAAATCCTTACTATACACTGTACATTTTTTTAGGTGAAAAATTCGATGTCGTCGGATCCACTCCAGTCTTTGGATTTCATTAATACACATCTCAACAGCGCACAGGTCGTAGGTACGCCTAGTTGGGCCGCTATGGCAGTTGGAAGATGAGCCATGGAAGGCTCCAAAATCCTTCCTACATTTTTTTAGGTGAAAAATTCGATGTCGTCGGATCCACTCCAGTCTTTGGATTTCGTTAATAGATATCTCAACACATAACCACAGGTGCGCACAGGTCGTAGGTACGCCTAGTTGGGCCGCTGTGGCGGTTGGAAGATGAGCCATGGAAGGCTATAAAATCCTCACATCACTGTACATTTTTTTAGGTGAAAAATTCGATGTCGTCGGATCCACTCCAGTCTTTGGATTTCGTTAATACACATCTCAACACATAACCACAGGTGCGCACAGGTCGTAGGTACGCCTAGATGGGCCGCTGTGGCAGTTGGCAGAAGAGCCATGGAAAGGCTCTAAAATCCTTACTATACATTTTTTTAGGTGAAAAATTCGATGTCGTCGGATCCACTCCAGTCTTTGGATTTCGTTAATACACATCTCAACACATAACCACAGGTGCGCACAGGTCGTAGGTACGCCTAGTTGGGCCGCTGTGGCATTTGGAAGAAGAGCCATGGAAAGGCTCCAAAATCCTTACATTTTTTTTTGGTGAAAAATTCGATGTCGTCGGATCCACTCCAGTCTTTGGATTTCGTTAATACACATCTCAACACATAACCACAGGTGCGCACAGGTCGTAGGTACGCCTAGTTGGGCCGCTGTGGCAGTTGGAAGATGAGCCATGGAAAGGCTCCAAAATCCTTACTATACACTGTACATTTTTTTAGGTGAAAAATTCGATGTCGTCGGATCCACTCCAGTCTTTGGATTTCATTAATACACATCTCAACACATAACCACAGGTGCGCACAGGTCGTAGGTACGCCTAGTTGGGCCGCTATGGCAGTTGGAAGATGAGCCATGGAAGGCTCCAACATCCTTACTATACACTGTACATTTTTTTAGGTGAAAAATTCGATGTCGTCGTGTCCACTCCAGTCTTTGGATTTCGTTAATACACATCTCAACACATAACCACAGGTGCGCACAGGTCGTAGGTACGCCCAGTTGGGCCGCTGTGGCAGTTGGAAGAAGAGCCATGGAAAGGCTCTAAAATCCATACTATACACTGTACATTTTTTTAGGTGAAAAATTCGATGTCGTCGGATCCACTCCAGTCTTTGGATTTCGTTAATACACATCTCAACACATAACCACAGGTGCGCACAGGTCGTAGGTACGCCCAGTTGGGCCGCTGTGGCAGTTGGAAGAAGAGCCATGGAAAGGCTCTAAAATCCTTACCTCACTGTACATTTTTTTAGGTGAAAAATTCGATGTCGTCGGATCCACTCCAGTCTTTGGATTTCGTTAATACACATCTCAACACATAACCACAGGTGCGCACAGGTCGTAGGTACGCCTAGTTGGGCCGCTGTGGCAGTTGGAAGATGAGCCATGGAAAGGCTACAAGATCCTTACTATACACTCTACATTTTTTTAGGTGAAAAATTCGATGTCGTCGGATCCACTCCAGTCTTTGGATTTCGTTAATACACATCTCAACACATAACCACAGGTGCGCACAGGTCGTAGGTACGCCTAGTTGGGCCGCTGTGGCAGTTGTAAGATGAGCCATGGAAGGCTCCAAAATCCTTACTATACACTGTACATTTTTTTAGGTGAAAAATTCGATGTCGTCGGATCCACTCCAGTCTTTGGATTTCATTAATACACATCTCAACACATAACCACAGGTGCGCACAGGTCGTAGGTACGCCCAGTTGGGCCGCTGTGGCAGTTGGAAGAAGAGCCATGGAAAGGCTCTAAAATCCATACTATACACTGTACATTTTTTTAGGTGAAAAATTCGATGTCGTCGGATCCACTCCAGTCTTTGGATTTCGTTAATACACATCTCAACACATAACCACAGGTGCGCACAGGTCGTAGGTACGCCCAGTTGGGCCGCTGTGGCAGTTGGAAGAAGAGCCATGGAAAGGCTCTAAAATCCTTACCTCACTGTACATTTTTTTAGGTGAAAAATTCGATGTCGTCGGATCCACTCCAGTCTTTGGATTTCGTTAATACACATCTCAACACATAACCACAGGTGCGCACAGGTCGTAGGTACGCCTAGTTGGGCCGCTGTGGCAGTTGGAAGATGAGCCATGGAAAGGCTACAAGATCCTTACTATACACTCTACATTTTTTTAGGTGAAAAATTCGATGTCGTCGGATCCACTCCAGTCTTTGGATTTCGTTAATACACATCTCAACACATAACCACAGGTGCGCACAGGTCGTAGGTACGCCTAGTTGGGCCGCTGTGGCAGTTGTAAGATGAGCCATGGAAGGCTCCAAAATCCTTACTATACACTGTACATTTTTTTAGGTGAAAAATTCGATGTCGTCGGATCCACTCCAGTCTTTGGATTTCATTAATACACATCTCAACACATAACCACAGGTGCGCACAGGTCGTAGGTACGCCTAGTTGGGCCGCTATGGCAGTTGGAAGATGAGCCATGGAAGGCTCCAAAATCCTTACTATACACTGTACATTTTTTTAGGTGAAAAATTCGATGTCGTCGGATCCACTCCAGTCTTTGGATTTCGTTAATAGACATCTCAACACATAACCACAGGTGCGCACAGGTCGTAGGTACGCCTAGTTGGGCCGCTGTGGCGGTTGGAAGATGAGCCATGGAAGGAAATAAAATCCTTACATGACTGTACATTTTTTTAGGTGAAAAATTCGATGTCCTCGGATCCACTCCAGTCTTTGGATTTCGTTAATACACATCTCAACACATAACCACAGGTGCGCACAGGTCGTAGGTACGCCTAGTTGGGCCGCTGTGGCAGTTGGAAGATGAGCCATGGAAAGGCTCCAAAATCCTTACTATACACTGTACATTTTTTTAGGTGAAAAATTCGATGTCGTCGGATCCACTCCAGTCTTTGGATTTCGTTAATAGACATCTCAACACATAACCACGGGGTCGTAGGTACGCCTAGTTGGGCCGCTGTGGCGGTTGGAAGATGAGCCATGGAAGGCAATAAAATCCTTACATCACTGTACATTTTTTTAGGTGAAAAATTCGATGTCGTCGAATCCACTCCAGTCTTTGGATTTCGTTAATACACATCTCAACACATAACCACAGGTGCGCACAGGTCGTAGGTACGCCTAGTTGGGCCGCTGTGGCAGTTGGAAGAAGAGCCATGGAAAGGCTCTAAAATCCTTACTATACACTGTACATTTTCTTAGGTGAAAAATTCGATGTCGTCGGATCCACTCCAGTCTTTGGATTTCGTTAATACACATCTCAACACATAACCACAGGTGCGCACAGGTCGTAGGTACGCCTAGTTGGGCCGCTGTGGCAGTTGGAAGATGAGCCATGGAAGGCTCCAAAATCCTTACTATACACTGTACATTTTTTTAGGTGAAAAATTCGATGTCGTCGGATCCACCCCAGTCTTTGGATTTCGTTAATACACATCTCAACACATAACCACAGGTGCGCACAGGTCGTAGGTACGCCTAGTTGGGCCGCTGTGGCAGTTGGAAGATGAGCCATGGAAAGGCTCAAAAATCCTTACTATACACTGTACATTTTTTTAGGTGAAAAATTCGATGTCGTCGGATCCACTCCAGTCTTTGGATTTCGTTAATACACATCTCAACACATAACCACATTTGCGCACAGGTCGTAGGTACGCCTAGTTGGGCCGCTATGGCAGTTGGAAGATGAGGCATGGAAGGCTCCAAAATCCTTACTATACACTGTACATTTTTTTAGGTGAAAAATTCGATGTCGTCGGATCCACTCCAGTCTTTGGATTTCGTTAATACACATCTCAACACATAACTACAGGTGCGCACAGGTCGTAGGTACGCCTAGTTGGGCCGCTGTGGCAGTTGTAAGATGAGCCATGGAAGGCTCCAAAATCCTTACTATACACTGTACATTTTTTTGGTGAAAAATTCGATGTCGTCGGATCCACTCCAGTCTTTGGATTTCGTTAATACACATCTCAACACATAACCACAGGTGCGCACAGGTCGTAGGTACGCCTAGTTGGGCCGCTGTGGCAGTTGGAAGATGAGCCATGGAAAGGCTCTAAAATCCTTACTATACACTGTACATTTTTTTAGGCGAAAAATTCGATGTCGTCGGATCCACTCCAGTCTTTGGATTTCGTTAATACACATCTCAACACATAACTACAGGTGCGCACAGGTCGTAGGTACGCCTAGTTGGGCCGCTGTGGCGGTTGGAAGATGAGCCATGGAAGGAAATAAAATCCTTACATGACTGTACATTTTTTTAGGTGAAAAATTCGATGTCCTCGGATCCACTCCAGTCTTTGGATTTCGTTAATACACATCTCAACACATAACCACAGGTGCGCACAGGTCGTAGGTACGCCTAGTTGGGCCGCTGTGGCAGTTGGAAGATGAGCCATGGAAAGGCTCCAAAATCCTTACTATACACTGTAAATTTTTTTAGGTGAAAAATTCGATGTCGTCGGATCCACTCCAGTCTTTGGATTTCGTTAATAGACATCTCAACACATAACCACGGGGTCGTAGGTACGCCTAGTTGGGCCGCTGTGGCCATGGAAAGGCTCTAGGATCCATACTATACACTGTACATTTTTTTAGGTGAAAAATTCGATGTCGTCGGATCCACTCCAGTCTTTGGATTTCGTTAATACACATCTCAACACATAACCACAGGTGCGCACAGGTCGTAGGTACGCCCAGTTGGGCCGCTGTGGCAGTTGGAAGAAGAGCCATGGAAAGGCTCTAAAATCCTTACCTCACTGTACATTTTCTTAGGTGAAAAATTCGATGTCGTCGGATCCACTCCAGTCTTTGGATTTCGTTAATACACATCTCAACACATAACCACAGGTGCGCACAGGTCGTAGGTACGCCTAGTTGGGCCGCTGTGGCAGTTGGAAGATGAGCCATGGAAGGCTCCAAAATCCTTACTATACACTGTACATTTTTTTAGGTGAAAAATTCGATGTCGTCGGATCCACCCCAGTCTTTGGATTTCGTTAATACACATCTCAACACATAACCACAGGTGCGCACAGGTCGTAGGTACGCCTAGTTGGGCCGCTGTGGCAGTTGGAAGAAGAGCCATGGAAAGGCTCTAAAATCCTTACTATACACTGTACATTTTTTTAGGTGAAAAATTCGATGTCGTCGGATCCACTCCAGTCTTTGAATTTTGTTAATACACATCTCAACATATAACCACAGGTGCGCACAGGTCGTAGGTACGCCTAGTTGGGCCGCTGTGGCAATTGGAAGATGAGCCATGGAAGGCTCCAAAATCCTTACTATACACTGTACATTTTTTTGGTGAAAAATTCGATGTCGTCGGATCCACTCCAGTCTTTGGATTTCGTTAATACACATCTCAACACATAACCACAGGTGCGCACAGGTCGTAGGTACGCCTAGTTGGGCCGCTGTGGCAGTTGGAAGATGAGCCATGGAAAGGCTCCAAAATCCTTACTATACACTGTACATTTTTTTAGGTGAAAAATTCGATGTCGTCGGATCCACTCCAGTCTTTGGATTTCGTTAATACACATCTCAACACATAACCACATTTGCGCACAGGTCGTAGGTACGCCTAGTTGGGCCGCTATGGCAGTTGGAAGATGAGGCATGGAAGGCTCCAAAATCCTTACTATACACTGTACATTTTTTTAGGTGAAAAATTCGATGTCGTCGGATCCACTCCAGTCTTTGGATTTCGTTAATACACATCTCAACACATAACTACAGGTGCGCACAGGTCGTAGGTACGCCTAGTTGGGCCGCTGTGGCAGTTGTAAGATGAGCCATGGAAGGCTCCAAAATCCTTACTATACACTGTACATTTTTTTGGTGAAAAATTCGATGTCGTCGGATCCACTCCAGTCTTTGGATTTCGTTAATACACATCTCAACACATAACCACAGGTGCGCACAGGTCGTAGGTACGCCTAGTTGGGCCGCTGTGGCAGTTGGAAGATGAGCCATGGAAAGGCTCTAAAATCCTTACTATACACTGTACATTTTTTTAGGCGAAAAATTCGATGTCGTCGGATCCACTCCAGTCTTTGGATTTCGTTAATACACATCTCAACACATAACTACAGGTGCGCACAGGTCGTAGGTACGCCTAGTTGGGCCGCTGTGGCGGTTGGAAGATGAGCCATGGAAGGAAATAAAATCCTTACATGACTGTACATTTTTTTAGGTGAAAAATTCGATGTCCTCGGATCCACTCCAGTCTTTGGATTTCGTTAATACACATCTCAACACATAACCACAGGTGCGCACAGGTCGTAGGTACGCCTAGTTGGGCCGCTGTGGCAGTTGGAAGATGAGCCATGGAAAGGCTCCAAAATCCTTACTATACACTGTAAATTTTTTTAGGTGAAAAATTCGATGTCGTCGGATCCACTCCAGTCTTTGGATTTCGTTAATAGACATCTCAACACATAACCACGGGGTCGTAGGTACGCCTAGTTGGGCCGCTGTGGCCATGGAAAGGCTCTAGGATCCATACTATACACTGTACATTTTTTTAGGTGAAAAATTCGATGTCGTCGGATCCACTCCAGTCTTTGGATTTCGTTAATACACATCTCAACACATAACCACAGGTGCGCACAGGTCGTAGGTACGCCCAGTTGGGCCGCTGTGGCAGTTGGAAGAAGAGCCATGGAAAGGCTCTAAAATCCTTACCTCACTGTACATTTTCTTAGGTGAAAAATTCGATGTCGTCGGATCCACTCCAGTCTTTGGATTTCGTTAATACACATCTCAACACATAACCACAGGTGCGCACAGGTCGTAGGTACGCCTAGTTGGGCCGCTGTGGCAGTTGGAAGATGAGCCATGGAAGGCTCCAAAATCCTTACTATACACTGTACATTTTTTTAGGTGAAAAATTCGATGTCGTCGGATCCACCCCAGTCTTTGGATTTCGTTAATACACATCTCAACACATAACCACAGGTGCGCACAGGTCGTAGGTACGCCTAGTTGGGCCGCTGTGGCAGTTGGAAGAAGAGCCATGGAAAGGCTCTAAAATCCTTACTATACACTGTACATTTTTTTAGGTGAAAAATTCGATGTCGTCGGATCCACTCCAGTCTTTGAATTTTGTTAATACACATCTCAACATATAACCACAGGTGCGCACAGGTCGTAGGTACGCCTAGTTGGGCCGCTGTGGCAATTGGAAGATGAGCCATGGAAGGCTCCAAAATCCTTACTATACACTGTACATTTTTTTGGTGAAAAATTCGATGTCGTCGGATCCACTCCAGTCTTTGGATTTCGTTAATACACATCTCAACACATAACCACAGGTGCGCACAGGTCGTAGGTACGCCTAGTTGGGCCGCTGTGGCAGTTGGAAGATGAGCCATGGAAAGGCTCCAAAATCCTTACTATACACTGTACATTTTTTTAGGTGAAAAATTCGATGTCGTCGGATCCACTCCAGTCTTTGGATTTCGTTAATACACATCTCAACACATAACCACATTTGCGCACAGGTCGTAGGTACGCCTAGTTGGGCCGCTATGGCAGTTGGAAGATGAGGCATGGAAGGCTCCAAAATCCTTACTATACACTGTACATTTTTTTAGGTGAAAAATTCGATGTCGTCGGATCCACTCCAGTCTTTGGATTTCGTTAATACACATCTCAACACATAACTACAGGTGCGCACAGGTCGTAGGTACGCCTAGTTGGGCCGCTGTGGCAGTTGGAAGATGAGCCATGGAAGGCTCCAAAATCCTTCCTACATTTTTTTAGGTGAAAAATTCGATGTCGTCGGATCCACCCCAGTCTTTGGATTTCGTTAATACACATCTCAACACATAACCACAGGTGCGCACAGGTCGTAGGTACGCCTAGTTGGGCCGCTGTGGCAGTTGGAAGAAGAGCCATGGAAAGGCTCTAAAATCCTTACTATACACTGTACATTTTTTTAGGTGAAAAATTCGATGTCGTCGGATCCACTCCAGTCTTTGAATTTTGTTAATACACATCTCAACATATAACCACAGGTGCGCACAGGTCGTAGGTACGCCTAGTTGGGCCGCTGTGGCAATTGGAAGATGAGCCATGAAGGCTCCAAAATCCTTACTATACACTGTACATTTTTTTGGTGAAAAATTCGATGTCGTCGGATCCACTCCAGTCTTTGGATTTCGTTAATACACATCTCAACACATAACCACAGGTGCGCACAGGTCGTAGGTACGCCTAGTTGGGCCGCTGTGGCAGTTGGAAGATGAGCCATGGAAAGGCTCTAGGATCCATACTATACACTGTACATTTTTTTAGGTGAAAAATTCGATGTCGTCGGATCCACTCCAGTCTTTGGATTTCGTTAATACACATCTCAACACATAACCACAGGTGCGCACAGGTCGTAGGTACGCCCAGTTGGGCCGCTGTGGCAGTTGGAAGAAGAGCCATGGAAAGGCTCTAAAATCCTTACCTCACTGTACATTTTTTTAGGTGAAAAATTCGATGTCGTCGGATCCACTCCAGTCTTTGGATTTCGTTAATACACATCTCAACACATAACCACAGGTGCGCACAGGTCGTAGGTACGCCTAGTTGGGCCGCTGTGGCAGTTGGAAGATGAGCCATGGAAAGGCTACAAGATCCTTACTATACACTCTACATTTTTTTAGGTGAAAAATTCGATGTCGTCGGATCCACTCCAGTCTTTGGATTTCGTTAATACACATCTCAACACATAACCACAGGTGCGCACAGGTCGTAGGTACGCCTAGTTGGGCCGCTGTGGCAGTTGTAAGATGAGCCATGGAAGGCTCCAAAATCCTTACTATACACTGTACATTTTTTTAGGTGAAAAATTCGATGTCGTCGGATCCACTCCAGTCTTTGGATTTCATTAATACACATCTCAACACATAACCACAGGTGCGCACAGGTCGTAGGTACGCCCAGTTGGGCCGCTGTGGCAGTTGGAAGAAGAGCCATGGAAAGGCTCTAAAATCCATACTATACACTGTACATTTTTTTAGGTGAAAAATTCGATGTCGTCGGATCCACTCCAGTCTTTGGATTTCGTTAATACACATCTCAACACATAACCACAGGTGCGCACAGGTCGTAGGTACGCCCAGTTGGGCCGCTGTGGCAGTTGGAAGAAGAGCCATGGAAAGGCTCTAAAATCCTTACCTCACTGTACATTTTTTTAGGTGAAAAATTCGATGTCGTCGGATCCACTCCAGTCTTTGGATTTCGTTAATACACATCTCAACACATAACCACAGGTGCGCACAGGTCGTAGGTACGCCTAGTTGGGCCGCTGTGGCAGTTGGAAGATGAGCCATGGAAAGGCTACAAGATCCTTACTATACACTCTACATTTTTTTAGGTGAAAAATTCGATGTCGTCGGATCCACTCCAGTCTTTGGATTTCGTTAATACACATCTCAACACATAACCACAGGTGCGCACAGGTCGTAGGTACGCCTAGTTGGGCCGCTGTGGCAGTTGTAAGATGAGCCATGGAAGGCTCCAAAATCCTTACTATACACTGTACATTTTTTTAGGTGAAAAATTCGATGTCGTCGGATCCACTCCAGTCTTTGGATTTCATTAATACACATCTCAACACATAACCACAGGTGCGCACAGGTCGTAGGTACGTCTAGTTGGGCCGCTATGGCAGTTGGAAGATGAGCCATGGAAGGCTCCAAAATCCTTACTATACACTGTACATTTTTTTAGGTGAAAAATTCGATGTCGTCGGATCCACTCCAGTCTTTGGATTTCGTTAATAGACATCTCAACACATAACCACAGGTGCGCACAGGTCGTAGGTACGCCTAGTTGGGCCGCTGTGGCGGTTGGAAGATGAGCCATGGAAGGAAATAAAATCCTTACATGACTGTACATTTTTTTAGGTGAAAAATTCGATGTCCTCGGATCCACTCCAGTCTTTGGATTTCGTTAATACACATCTCAACACATAACCACAGGTGCGCACAGGTCGTAGGTACGCCTAGTTGGGCCGCTGTGGCAGTTGGAAGATGAGCCATGGAAAGGCTCCAAAATCCTTACTATACACTGTAAATTTTTTTAGGTGAAAAATTCGATGTCGTCGGATCCACTCCAGTCTTTGGATTTCGTTAATAGACATCTCAACACATAACCACGGGGTCGTAGGTACGCCTAGTTGGGCCGCTGTGGCGGTTGGAAGATGAGCCATGGAAGGCAATAAAATCCTTACATCACTGTACATTTTTTTAGGTGAAAAATTCGATGTCGTCGAATCCACTCCAGTCTTTGGATTTCGTTAATACACATCTCAACACATAACCACAGGTGCGCACAGGTCGTAGGTACGCCTAGTTGGGCCGCTGTGGCAGTTGGAAGAAGAGCAATGGAAAGGCTCTAAAATCCTTACTATACACTGTACATTTTCTTAGGTGAAAAATTCGATGTCGTCGGATCCACTCCAGTCTTTGGATTTCGTTAATACACATCTCAACACATAACCACAGGTGCGCACAGGTCGTAGGTACGCCTAGTTGGGCCGCTGTGGCAGTTGGAAGATGAGCCATGGAAGGCTCCAAAATCCTTACTATACACTGTACATTTTTTTAGGTGAAAAATTCGATGTCGTCGGATCCACCCCAGTCTTTGGATTTCGTTAATACACATCTCAACACATAACCACAGGTGCGCACAGGTCGTAGGTACGCCTAGTTGGGCCGCTGTGGCAGTTGGAAGAAGAGCCATGGAAAGGCTCTAAAATCCTTACTATACACTGTACATTTTTTTAGGTGAAAAATTCGATGTCGTCGGATCCACTCCAGTCTTTGAATTTTGTTAATACACATCTCAACATATAACCACAGGTGCGCACAGGTCGTAGGTACGCCTAGTTGGGCCGCTGTGGCAATTGGAAGATGAGCCATGGAAGGCTCCAAAATCCTTACTATACACTGTACATTTTTTTGGTGAAAAATTCGATGTCGTCGGATCCACTCCAGTCTTTGGATTTCGTTAATACACATCTCAACACATAACCACAGGTGCGCACAGGTCGTAGGTACGCCTAGTTGGGCCGCTGTAGCAGTTGGAAGATGAGCCATGGAAAGGCTCCAAAATCCTTACTATACACTGTACATTTTTTTAGGTGAAAAATTCGATGTCGTCGGATCCACTCCAGTCTTTGGATTTCGTTAATACACATCTCAACACATAACCACATTTGCGCACAGGTCGTAGGTACGCCTAGTTGGGCCGCTATGGCAGTTGGAAGATGAGGCATGGAAGGCTCCAAAATCCTTACTATACACTGTACATTTTTTTAGGTGAAAAATTCGATGTCGTCGGATCCACTCCAGTCTTTGGATTTCGTTAATACACATCTCAACACATAACTACAGGTGCGCACAGGTCGTAGGTACGCCTAGTTGGGCCGCTGTGGCAGTTGGAAGATGAGCCATGGAAGGCTCCAAAATCCTTCCTACATTTTTTTAGGTGAAAAATTCGATGTCGTCGGATCCACTCCAGTCTTTGGATTTCGTTAATACACATCTCAACACATAACCACAGGTGCGCACAGGTCGTAGGTACGCCTAGTTGGGCCGCTGTGGCAGTTGGAAGATGAGCCATGGAAAGGCTCTAAAATCCTTACTATACACTGTACATTTTTTTAGGCGAAAAATTCGATGTCGTCGGATCCACTCCAGTCTTTGGATTTCGTTAATACACATCTCAACACATAACTACAGGTGCGCACAGGTCGTAGGTACGCCTAGTTGGGCCGCTGTGGCAGTTGGAAGATGAGCCATGGAAGGCTCCAAAATCCTTACTATACACTGTACATTTTTTTAGGTGAAAAATTCGATGTCGTCGGATCCTCCCCAGTCTTTGGATTTCGTTAATACACATCTCAACAAATAACCACAGGTGCGCACAGGTCGTAGGTACGCCTAGTTGAGCCGCTGTGGCAGTTGGAAGAAGAGCCATGGAAAGGCTCTAAAATCCTTACTATACACTGTACATTTTTTTAGGTGAAAAATTCGATGTCGTCGGATCCACTCCAGTCTTTGGATTTCGTTAATACACATCTCAACACATAACCACAGGTGCGCACAGGTCGTAGGTACGCCTAGTTGGGCCGCTATGGCAGTTGGAAGATGAGCCATGGAAGGCTCCAAAATCCTTCCTACATTTTTTTAGGTGAAAAATTCGATGTCGTCGGATCCACTCCAGTCTTTGGATTTCGTTAACACACATTTCTACACATAACCACAGGTGCGCACAGGTGGTAGGTACGCCTAGTTGCGCCGCTGTGCCAGTTGGAAAAAGAGCCATGGAAAGGCTCTAAAATCCTTACTATACACTGTACATTTTTTTAGGTGAAAAATTCGATGTCGTCGGATCCACTCCAGTCTTTGGATTTCGTTAATACACATCTCAACACATAACCACAGGTGCGCACAGGTCGTAGGTACGCCTAGTTGGGCCGCTATGGCAGTTGGAAGACGAGCCATGGAAGGCTCCAAAATCCTTACTATACACTGTAAATTTTTTTAGGTGAAAAATTCGATGTCGTCGGATCCACTCCAGTCTTTGGATTTCGTTAATACACATCTCAACACATAACCACAGGTGCGCACAGGTCGTAGGTACGCCTAGTTGGGCCGCTGTGGCAGTTGGAAGAAGAGCCATGGAAAGGCTCTAAAATCCTTACTCTACACTGTATATTTTTTTAGGTGAAAAATTCGATGTCGTCGGATCCACTCCAGTCTTTGGATTTCGTTAATACACATCTCAACACATAACCACAGGTGCGCACAGGTCGTAGGTACGCCTAGTTGGGCCGCTGTGGCAGTTGGAAGATGAGCCATGGAAGGCTCCAAAATCCTTACTATACACTGTACATTTTTTTAGGTGAAAAATTCGATGTCGTCGGATCCACTCCAGTCTTTGGATTTCGTTAATACACATCTCAACACATAACCACAGGTGCGCACAGGTCGTAGGTACGCCTAGTTGGGCCGCTATGGCAGTTGGAAGATGAGCCATGGAAGGCTCCAAAATCCTTCCTACATTTTTTTAGGTGAAAAATTCGATGTCGTCGGATCCACTCCAGTCTTTGGATTTCGTTAATACACATCTCAACACATAACCACAGGTGCGCACAGGTCGTAGGTACGCCTAGTTGGGCCGCTGTGGTAGTTGGAAGAAGAGCCATGGAAAGGCTCTACAATCCTGTACTGTACATTTTTTTAGGTGAAAAATTCGATGTCGTCGGATCCACTCCAGTCTTTGGATTTCGTTAATACATATCTCAACACATAACCACAGGTGCGCACAGGTCGTAGGTACGCCTAGTTGGGCCGCTGTGGCAGTTGGAAGAAGAGCCATGGAAAGGCTCTAAAATCCTTACTATACACTGTACATTTTTTTAGGTGAAAAATTCGATGTCGTCGGATCCACTCCAGTCTTTGGATTTCGTTAATAGACATCTCAACACATAACCACAGGTGCGCACAGGTCGTAGGTACGCCTAGTTGGGCCGCTATGGCAGTTGGAAGACGAGCCATGGAAGGCTCCAAAATCCTTACTATACACTGTAAATTTTTTTAGGTGAAAAATTCGATGTCGTCGGATCCACTCCAGTCTTTGGATTTCGTTGATACACATCTCAACACATAACCACAGGTGCGCACAGGTCGTAGGTACGCCTAGTTGGGCCGCTGTGGCAGTTGGAAGAAGAGCCATGGAAAGGCTCTAAAATCCTTACTATACACTGTATATTTTTTTAGGTGAAAAATTCGATGTCGTCGGATCCACTCCAGTCTTTGGATTTCGTTAATACACAGTTGGAAGAAGAGCCATGGAAAGGCTCTAAAATCCTTACTATACACTGTACATTTTTTTAGGTGAAAAATTCGATGTCGTCGGATCCACTCCAGTCTTTGGATTTCGTTAATACACATCTCAACACATAACCACAGGTGCGCACAGGTCGTAGGTACGCCTAGTTGGGCCGCTGTGGCAGTTGGAAGAAGAGCCATGGAAAGGCTCTAAAATCCTTACTATACACTGTACATTTTTTTAGGTGAAAAATTCGATGTCGTCGGATCCACTCCAGTCTTTGGATTTCGTTAATACACATCTCAACACATAACCACAGGTGCACACAGGTCGTAGGTACGCCTAGTTGGGCCGCTATGGCAGTTGGAAGATGAGCCATGGAAGGCTCCAAAATCCTTACTATACACTGTACATTTTTTTAAGTGAAAAATTCGATGTCGTCGGATCCACTCCAGTCTTTGGATTTCGTTAATACACATCTCAACACATAACCACAGGTGCGCACAGGTCGTAGGTACGCCTAGTCGGGCCGCTGTGGCAGTTGGAAGAAGAGCCATGGAAAGGCTCTAAAATCCTTACTATACACTGTACATTTTTTTAGGTGAAAAATTTTATGTCGTCGGATCCACTCCAGTCTTTGGATTTCGTTAATACACATCTCAACACATAACCACAGGTGCGCACAGGTCGTAGGTACGCCTAGTTGGGCCGCTGTGGCAGTTGGAAGAAGAGCCATGGAAAGGCTCTAAAATCCTTACTATACACTGTACATTTTTTAGGTGAAAAATTCGATGTCGTCGGATCCACTCCAGTCTTTGGATTTCGTTAATACACATCTCAACACATAACCACAGGTGCGCACAGGTCGTAGGTACGCCTAGTTGGGCCGCTATGGCAGTTGGAAGATGAGCCATGGAAGGCTCCAAAATCCTTCCTACATTTTTTTAGGTGAAAAATTCGATGTCGTCGGATCCACTCCAGTCTTTGGATTTCGTTAATACACATCTCAACACATAACCACAGGTGCGCACAGGTCGTAGGTACGCCTAGTTGGGCCGCTGTGGCAGTTGGAAGATGAGCCATGGAAGGCTCCAAAATCCTTACTACACACTGTACATTTTTTTAGGTGAAAAATTCGATGTCGTCGGATCCACTCCAGTCTTTGGATTTCGTTAATAGACATCTCAACACATAACCACAGGTGCGCACAGGTCGTAGGTACGCCTAGTTGGGCCGCTGTGGCAGTTGGAAGATGAGCCATGGAAGGCTCCAAAATCCTTACTATACACTGTACATTTTTTTAGGTGAAAAATTCGATGTCGTCGGATCCACCCCAGTCTTTGGATTTCGTTAATACACATCTCAACACATAACCACAGGTGCGCACAGGTCGTAGGTACGCCTAGTTGGGTCGCTGTGGCAGTTGGAAGAAGAGCCATGGAAAGGCTCTAAAATCCTTACTATACACTGTACATTTTTTTAGGTGAAAAATTCGATGTCGTCGGATCTACTCCAGTCTTTGGATTTCGTTAATACACATCTCAAAACATAACCACAGGTGCGCACAGGTCGTAGGTACGCCTAGTTGGGCCGCTGTGGCAGTTGGAAGATGAGCCATGGAAGGCTCCAAAATCCTTACTATACACTGTACATTTTTTTAGGTGAAAAATTCGATGTCGTCGGATCCACTCCAGTCTTTGGATTTCGTTAATACACATCTCAACACATAACCACAGGTGCGCACAGGTCGTAGGTACGCCTAGTCGGGCCGCTGTGGCAGTTGGAAGAAGAGCCATGGAAAGGCTCTAAAATCCTTACTATACACTGTACATTTTTTTTGGTGAAAAATTGTATGTCGTCGGATCCACTCCAGTCTTTGGATTTCGTTAATACACATCTCAACACATAACCACAGGTGCGCACAGGTCGTATGTACGCCTAGTTGGGCCGCTATGGCAGTTGGAAGATGAGCCATGGAAGGCTCCAAAATCCTTACTATACACTGTACATTTTTTTAGGTGAAAAATTCGATGTCGTCATATCCACTCCAGTCTTTGGATTTCGTTAATAGACATCTCAACACATACCCACAGGTGCGCACAGGTCGTAGGTACGCCTAGTTGGGCCGCTGTGGCAGTTGGAAGATGAGCCATGGAAGGCTCCAAAATCCTTACTATACACTGCACATTTTTTTAGGTGAAAAATTCGATGTCGTCGGATCCACTCCAGTCTTTGGATTTCGTTAATAGACATCTCAACACATAACCACAGGTGCGCACAGGTCGTAGGTACGCCTAGTTGGGCCGCTGTGTCAGTTGGAAGAAGAGCCATGGAAAGGCTCTAAAATCCTTACTATACACTGTAAATTTTTTTAGGTGCGAAATTCGATGTCGTCGGATCCACTCCAGTATTTGGATTTCGTTAATACACATCTCAACACATAACCACAGGTGCGCACAGGTCGTAGGTACGCCTAGTCGGGCCGCTGTGGCAGTTGGAAGAAGAGCCATGGAAAGGCTCTAAAATCCTTACTATACACTGTACATTTTTTTAGGTGAAAAATTTTATGTCGTCGGATCCACTCCAGTCTTTGGATTTCGTTAATACACATCTCAACACATAACCACAGGTGCGCACAGGTCGTAGGTACGCCTAGTTGGGCCGCTATGGCAGTTGGAAGATGAGCCATGGAAGGCTCCAAAATCCTTCCTACATTTTTTTAGGTGAAAAATTCGATGTCGTCGGATCCACTCCAGTCTTTGGATTTCGTTAATACACATCTCAACACATAACCACAGGTGCGCACAGGTCGTAGGTACGCCTAGTTGGGCCGCTGTGGCAGTTGGAAGAAGAGCCATGGAAAGGCTCTAAAATCCTTACTATACACTGTACATTTTTTTAGGTGAAAAATTCGATGTCGTCGGATCCACTCCAGTCTTTGGATTTCGTTAATACACATCTCAACACATAACCACAGGTGCGCACAGGTCGTAGGTACGCCTAGTTGGGCCGCTGTGGCAGTTGGAAGAAGAGCCATGGAAAGGCTCTAAAATCCTTACTATACACTGTACATTTTTTTAGGTGAAAAATTCGATGTCGTCGGATCCATTCCAGTCTTTGGATTTCGTTAATACACATCTCAACACATAACCACAGGTGCGCACAGGTCGTAGGTACGCCTAGTTGGGCCGCTATGGCAGTTGGAAGATGAGCCATGGAAGGCTCCAAAATCCTTACTACACACTGTACATTTTTTTAGGTGAAAAATTCGATGTCGTCGGATCCACTCCAGTCTTTGGATTTCGTTAATAGACATCTCAACACATAACCACAGGTGCGCACAGGTCGTAGGTACGCCTAGTTGGGCCGCTGTGGCAGTTGGAAGATGAGCCATGGAAGGCTCCAAAATCCTTACTATACACTGTACATTTTTTTAGGTGAAAAATTCGATGTCGTCGGATCCACCCCAGTCTTTGGATTTCGTTAATACACATCTCAACACATAACCACAGGTGCGCACAGGTCGTAGGTACGCCTAGTTGGGTCGCTGTGGCAGTTGGAAAAAGAGCCATGGAAAGGCTCTAAAATCCTTACTATACACTGTACATTTTTTTAGGTGAAAAATTCGATGTCGTCGGATCTACTCCAGTCTTTGGATTTCGTTAATACACATCTCAACACATAACCACAGGTGCACACAGGTCGTAGGTACGCCAAGTTGGGCCGCTATGGCAGTTGGAAGATGAGCCATGGAAGGCTCCAAAATCCTTACTATACACTGTACATTTTTTTAAGTGAAAAATTCGATGTCGTCGGATCCACTCCAGTCTTTGGATTTCGTTAATACACATCTCAACACATAACCACAGGTGCGCACAGGTCGTAGGTACGCCTAGTCGGGCCGCTGTGGCAGTTGGAAGAAGAGCCATGGAAAGGCTCTAAAATCCTTACTATAAACTGTACATTTTTTTTGGTGAAAAATTTTATGTCGTCGGATCCACTCCAGTCTTTGGATTTCGTTAATACACATCTCAACACATAACCACAGGTGCGCACAGGTCGTAGGTACGCCTAGTTGGGCCGCTATGGCAGTTGGAAGATGAGCCATGGAAGGCTCCAAAATTCTTACTATACACTGTACATTTTTTTAGGTGAAAAATTCGATGTCGTCATATCCACTCCAGTCTTTGGATTTCGTTAATAGACATCTCAACACATACCCACAGGTGCGCACAGGTCGTAGGTACGCCTAGTTGGGCCGCTGTGGCAGTTGGAAGATGAGCCATGGAAGGCTCCAAAATCCTTACTATACACTGCACATTTTTTTAGGTGAAAAATTCGATGTCGTCGGATCCACTCCAGTCTTTGGATTTCGTTAATAGACATCTCAACACATAACCACAGGTGCGCACAGGTCGTAGGTACGCCTAGTTGGGCCGCTGTGTCAGTTGGAAGAAGAGCCATGGAAAGGCTCTAAAATCCTTACTATACACTGTAAATTTTTTTAGGTGCGAAATTCGATGTCGTCGGATCCACTCCAGTATTTGGATTTCGTTAATACACATCTCAACACATAACCACAGGTGCGCACAGGTCGTAGGTACGCCTAGTTGGGCCGCTGTGGCAGTTGGAAGATGAGCCATGGAAGGCTCCAAAATCCTTACTATACACTGTACATTTTTTTAGGTGAAAAATTCGATGTCGTCGGATCCACTCCAGTCTTTGGATTTCGTTAATAGACATCTCAACACATAACCACAGGTGCGCACAGGTCGTAGGTACGCCTAGTTGGGCCGCTGTGGCAGTTGGAAGATGAGCCATGGAAGGCTCCAAAATCCTTACTATACACTGTAAATTTTTTTAGGTGAAAAATTCGATGTCGTCGGATCCACTCCAGTCTTTGGATTTCGTTAATAGACATCTCAACACATAACCACAGGTGCGCACAGGTCGTAGGTACGCCTAGTTGGGGCGCTGTGGCAGTTGGAAGAAGAGCCATGGAAAGGCTCTAAAAGCCTTACTATACACTGTACATTTTTTTAGGTAAAAATTCGATGTCGTCGGATCCACTCCAGTCTTTGGATTTCATTAATACACATCTCATCACATAACCACAGGTGCGCACAGGTCGTAGGTACGCCTAGTTGGGCCGCTGTGGCAGTTGGAAGAAGAGCCATGGAAAGGCTCTAAAATCCTTACTATACACTGTACATTTTTTTAGGTGAAAAATTCGATGTCGTCGGATCCACTCCAGTCTTTGGATTTCGTTACTAGACATCTCAACACATAACCACAGGTGCGCACAGGTCGTAGGTACGCCTAGTTGGGCCGCTGTGGCAGTTGGAAGATGAGCCATGGAAGGCTCCAAAATCCTTACTATACACTGTACATTTTTTTAGGTGAAAAATTCGATGTCGTCGGATCCACTCCAGTCTTTGGATTTCGTTAATAGACATCTCAACACATAACCACAGGTGCGCACAGGTCGTAGGTACGCCTAGTTGGGCCGCTGTGGCAGTTGGAAGATGAGCCATGGAAGGCTCCAAAATCCTTACTATACACTGTACATTTTTTTAGGTGAAAAATTCGATGTCGTCGGATCCACTCCAGTCTTTGGATTTCGTTAATAGACATCTCAACACATAACCACAGGTGCGCACAGGTCGTAGGTACGCCTAGTTGGGCTGCTGTGGCAGTTGGAAGAAGAGCCATGGAAAGGCTCCAAAATCCTTACTATACACTGTACATTTTTTTAGGTGAAAAATTCGATGTCGTCGGATCTACTCCAGTCTTTGGATTTCATTAATACACATCTCAACACATAACCACAGGTGCGCACAGGTCGTAGGTACGCCTAGTTGGGCCGCTGTGGCAGTTGGAAGATGAGCCATGGAAGGCTCCAAAATCCTTACTATACACTGTACATTTTTTTAGGTGAAAAATTCGATGTCGTCGGATCCACTCCAGTCTTTGGATTTCGTTAATAGACATCTCAACACATAACCACAGGTGCGCACAGGTCGTAGGTACGCCTAGTTGGGCAGCTGTGGCAGTTGGAAGATGAGCCATGGAAGGCTCCAAAATCTTTACTATACATTTTTTTATGTGAAAAATTCGATGTCGTCGGATCCACTCCAGTCTTTGGATTTCGTTAATAGACATCTCAACACATAACCACAGGTGCGCACAGGTCGTAGGTACGCCTAGTTGGGCCGCTGTGGCAGTTGGAAGAAGAGCCATGGAAAGGCTCTAAAATCCTTACTATACACTGTACATTTTTTTAGGTGAAAAATTCGATGTCGTCGGATCCACTCCAGTCTTTGGATTTCATTAATACACATCTCAACACATAACCACAGGTGCGCACAGGTCGTAGGTACGCCTAGTTGGGCCGCTGTGGCAGTTGGAAGAAGAGCCATGGAAAGGCTCTAAAATCCTTACTATACACTGTACATTTTTTTAGGTGAAAAATTCGATGTCGTCGGATCCACTCCAGTCTTTGGATTTCGTTAATACACATCTCAACACATAACCACAGGTGCGCACAGGTCGTAGGTACGCTTAGTTGGGCCGCTGTGGCAGTTGGAAGATGAGCCATGGAAGGCTCCACAATCCTTACTATACACTGTACATTTTTTTAGGTGAAAAATTCGATGTCGTCGGATCCACTCCAGTCTTTGGATTTCGTTAATACACATCTCAACACATAACCACAGGTGCGCACAGGTCGTAGGTACGCTTAGTTGGGCCGCTGTGGCAGTTGGAAGAAGAGCCATGGAAAGGCTCTAAAATCCTTACTATACACTGTACATTTTTTTAGGTGAAAAATTCGATGTCGTCGGATCCACTCCAGTCTTTGGATTTCGTTAATAGACATCTCAACACATAACCACAGGTGCGCACAGGTCGTAGGTACGCCTAGTTGGGCTGCTGTGGCAGTTGGAAGAAGAGCCATGGAAAGGCTCCAAAATCCTTACTATACACTGTACATTTTTTTAGGTGAAAAATTCGATGTCGTCGGATCCACTCCAGTCTTTGGATTTCGTTAATAGACATCTCAACACATAACCACAGGTGCGCACAGGTCGTAGGTACGCCTAGTTGGGCCGCTGTGGCAGTTGGAAGATGAGCCATGGAAGGCTCCAAAATCCTTACTATACACTGTAAATTTTTTTAGGTGAAAAATTCGATGTCGTCGGATCCACTCCAGTCTTTGGATTTCGTTAATAGACATCTCAACACATAACCACAGGTGCGCACAGGTCGTAGGTACGCCTAGTTGGGGCGCTGTGGCAGTTGGAAGAAGAGCCATGGAAAGGCTCTAAAAGCCTTACTATACACTGTACATTTTTTTAGGTAAAAATTCGATGTCGTCGGATCCACTCCAGTCTTTGGATTTCATTAATACACATCTCATCACATAACCACAGGTGCGCACAGGTCGTAGGTACGCCTAGTTGGGCCGCTGTGGCAGTTGGAAGAAGAGCCATGGAAAGGCTCTAAAATCCTTACTATACACTGTACATTTTTTTAGGTGAAAAATTCGATGTCGTCGGATCCACTCCAGTCTTTGGATTTCGTTACTAGACATCTCAACACATAACCACAGGTGCGCACAGGTCGTAGGTACGCCTAGTTGGGCCGCTGTGGCAGTTGGAAGATGAGCCATGGAAGGCTCCAAAATCCTTACTATACACTGTACATTTTTTTAGGTGAAAAATTCGATGTCGTCGGATCCACTCCAGTCTTTGGATTTCGTTAATAGACATCTCAACACATAACCACAGGTGCGCACAGGTCGTAGGTACGCCTAGTTGGGCCGCTGTGGCAGTTGGAAGATGAGCCATGGAAGGCTCCAAAATCCTTACTATACACTGTAAATTTTTTTAGGTGAAAAATTCGATGTCGTCGGATCCACTCCAGTCTTTGGATTTCGTTAATAGACATCTCAACACATAACCACAGGTGCGCACAGGTCGTAGGTACGCCTAGTTGGGGCGCTGTGGCAGTTGGAAGAAGAGCCATGGAAAGGCTCTAAAAGCCTTACTATACACTGTACATTTTTTTAGGTAAAAATTCGATGTCGTCGGATCCACTCCAGTCTTTGGATTTCATTAATACACATCTCATCACATAACCACAGGTGCGCACAGGTCGTAGGTACGCCTAGTTGGGCCGCTGTGGCAGTTGGAAGAAGAGCCATGGAAAGGCTCTAAAATCCTTACTATACACTGTACATTTTTTTAGGTGAAAAATTCGATGTCGTCGGATCCACTCCAGTCTTTGGATTTCGTTACTAGACATCTCAACACATAACCACAGGTGCGCACAGGTCGTAGGTACGCCTAGTTGGGCCGCTGTGGCAGTTGGAAGATGAGCCATGGAAGGCTCCAAAATCCTTACTATACACTGTACATTTTTTTAGGTGAAAAATTCGATGTCGTCGGATCCACTCCAGTCTTTGGATTTCGTTAATAGACATCTCAACACATAACCACAGGTGCGCACAGGTCGTAGGTACGCCTAGTTGGGCCGCTGTGGCAGTTGGAAGATGAGCCATGGAAGGCTCCAAAATCCTTACTATACACTGTACATTTTTTTAGGTGAAAAATTCGATGTCGTCGGATCCACTCCAGTCTTTGGATTTCGTTAATAGACATCTCAACACATAACCACAGGTGCGCACAGGTCGTAGGTACGCCTAGTTGGGCTGCTGTGGCAGTTGGAAGAAGAGCCATGGAAAGGCTCCAAAATCCTTACTATACACTGTACATTTTTTTAGGTGAAAAATTCGATGTCGTCGGATCTACTCCAGTCTTTGGATTTCATTAATACACATCTCAACACATAACCACAGGTGCGCACAGGTCGTAGGTACGCCTAGTTGGGCCGCTGTGGCAGTTGGAAGATGAGCCATGGAAGGCTCCAAAATCCTTACTATACACTGTACATTTTTTTAGGTGAAAAATTCGATGTCGTCGGATCCACTCCAGTCTTTGGATTTCGTTAATAGACATCTCAACACATAACCACAGGTGCGCACAGGTCGTAGGTACGCCTAGTTGGGCCGCTGTGGCAGTTGGAAGAAGAGCCATGGAAAGGCTCTAAAATCCTTACTATACACTGTACATTTTTTTAGGTGAAAAATTCGATGTCGTCGGATCCACTCCAGTCTTTGGATTTCATTAATACACATCTCAACACATAACCACAGGTGCGCACAGGTCGTAGGTACGCCTAGTTGGGCCGCTGTGGCAGTTGGAAGAAGAGCCATGGAAAGGCTCTAAAATCCTTACTATACACTGTACATTTTTTTAGGTGAAAAATTCGATGTCGTCGGATCCACTCCAGTCTTTGGATTTCGTTAATACACATCTCAACACATAACCACAGGTGCGCACAGGTCGTAGGTACGCTTAGTTGGGCCGCTGTGGCAGTTGGAAGATGAGCCATGGAAGGCTCCACAATCCTTACTATACACTGTACATTTTTTTAGGTGAAAAATTCGATGTCGTCGGCTCCACTCCAGTCTTTGGATTTCGTTAATACACATCTCAACACATAACCACAGGTGCGCACAGGTCGTAGGTACGCTTAGTTGGGCCGCTGTGGCAGTTGGAAGAAGAGCCATGGAAAGGCTCTAAAATCCTTACTATACACTGTACATTTTTTTAGGTGAAAAATTCGATGTCGTCGGATCCACTCCAGTCTTTGGATTTCGTTAATACACATCTCAACACATAACCACAGGTGCGCACAGGTCGTAGGTACGCCTAGTTGGGCCGCTGTGGCAGTTGGAAGATGACCTATGGAAGGCTCCAAAATCCTTACTATACACTGTACATTTTTTTAGGTGAAAAATTCGATGTCGTCGGATCCACTCCAGTCTTTGGATTTCGTTAACAGACATCTCAACACATAACCACAGGTGCGCACAGGTCGTAGGTACGCCTAGTTGGGCCGCTGTGGCAGTTGGAAGAAGAGCCATGGAAAGGCTCTAAAATCCTTACTATACACTGTACATTTTTTTAGGTGAGAAATTCGATGTCGTCGGATCCACTCCAGTCTTTGGATTTCGTTACTACACATCTCAACACATAACCACAGGTGCGCACAGGTCGTAGGTACGCCTAGTTGGGCCGCTGTGGCAGTTGGAAGAAGAGCCATGGAAAGGCTCTAAAATCCTTACTATAAACTGTACATTTTTTTAGGTGAAAAATTCGATGTCGTCGGATCCACTCCAGTCTTTGGATTTCGTTAATACACATCTCAACACATAACAACAGGTGCGCACAGGTCGTAGGTACGCCTAGTTGGGCCGCTGTGGCAGTTGGAAGATGAGCCATGGAAGGCTCCAAAATCCTTACTATACACTGTACATTTTTTTAGGTGAACAATTCGATGTCGTCGGATCCACTCCAGTCTTTGGATTTCGTTAACAGACATCTCAACACATAACCACAGGTGCGCACAGGTCGTAGGTACGCCTAGTTGGGCCGCTGTGTCATTTGGAAGAAGAGCCATGGAAAGGCTCTAAAATCCTTACTATACACTGTAAATTTTTTTAGGTGAGAAATTCGATGTCGTCGGATCCAATCCAGTCTTTGGATTTCGTTAATACACATCTCAACACATAACCACAGGTGCGCACAGGTCGTAGGTACGCCTAGTTGGGCCGCTGTGGCAGTTGGAAGATGAGCCATGGAAGGCTCCAAAATCCTTACTATACACTGTACATTTTTTTAGGTGAAAAATTCGATGTCGTCGGATCCACTCCAGTCTTTGGATTTCGTTAATACACATCTCAACACATAACCACAGGTGCGCACAGGTCGTAGGTACGCCTAGTTGGGCGGCAGTTGGAAGAAGAGCCATGGAAAGGCTATAAAATCCTTACTATACACTGTACATTTTTTTAGGTGAAAAATTCGATGTCGTCGGATCCACTCCAGTCTTTGGATTTCATTAATACACATCTCAACACATAACCACAGGTGCGCACAGGTCGTAGGTACGCCTAGTTGGGCCGCTGTGGCAGTTGGAAGAAGAGCCATGGAAAGGCTCTAAAATCCTTACTATACACTGTACATTTTTTTAGGTGAAAAATTCGATGTCGTCGGATCCACTCCAGTCTTTGGATTTCGTTACTAGACATCTCAACACATAACCACAGGTGCGCACAGGTCGTAGGTACGCTTAGTTGGGCCGCTGTGGCAGTTGGAAGATGAGCCATGGAAGGCTCCACAATCCTTACTATACACTGTACATTTTTTTAGGTGAAAAATTCGATGTCGTCGGATCCACTCCAGTCTTTGGATTTCGTTAATACACATCTCAACACATAACAACAGGTGCGCACAGGTCGTAGGTACGCCTAGTTGGGCCGCTGTGGCAGTTGGAAGATGAGCCATGGAAGGCTCCAAAATCCTTACTATACACTGTACATTTTTTTAGGTGAACAATTCGATGTCGTCGGATCCACTCCAGTCTTTGGATTTCCTTAACAGACATCTCAACACATAACCACGGGTGCGCACAGGTCGTAGGTACGCCTAGTTGGGCCGCTGTGTCATTTGGAAGAAGAGCCATGGAAAGGCTCTAAAATCCTTACTATACACTGTAAATTTTTTTAGGTGAGAAATTCGATGTCGTCGGATCCAATCCAGTCTTTGGATTTCGTTAATACACATCTCAACACATAACCACAGGTGTGCACAGGTCGTAGGTACGCCTAGTTGGGCCGCTGTGGCAGTTGGAAGAAGAGCCATGGAAAGGCTATAAAATCCTTACTATACACTGTACATTTTTAGTCGTAGGTACGCCTAGTTGGCCGCTGTGGCAGTTGGAAGATGAGCCATGGAAGGCTCCAAAATCCTTACTATACACTGTACATTTTTTTAGGTGAACAATTCGATGTCGTCGGATCCACTCCAGTCTTTGGATTTCGTTAACAGACATCTCAGCACATAACCACAGGTGCGCACAGGTCGTAGGTACGCTTAGTTGGGCCGCTGTGGCAGTTGGAAGATGAGCCATGGAAGGCTCCACAATCCTTACTATACACTGTACATTTTTTTAGGTGAAAAATTCGATTTCGTCGGATCCACTCCAGTCTTTGGATTTCGTTAATAGACATCTCAACACATAACCACAAGTGCGCATAGGTCGTAGGTACGCCTAGTTGGGCCGCTGTGGCAGTTGGAAGATGAGCCATGGAAGGCTCCAAAATCCTTACTATACACTGTACATTTTTTTAGGTGAAAAATTCGATGTCGTCGGATCCACTCCAGTCTTTGGATTTCGTTAATACACATCTCAACACATAACCACAGGTGCGCACAGGTCGTAGGTACGCCTAGTTGGGCCGCTGTGGCAGTTGGAAGAAGAGCCATGGAAAGGCTCTAAAATCCTTACTATACACTGTACATTTTTTTAGGTGAAAAATTCGATGTCGTCGGATCCACTCCAGTCTTTGGATTTCGTTAATACACATCTCAACACATAACAACAGGTGCGCACAGGTCGTAGGTACGCCTAGTTGGGCCGCTGTGGCAGTTGGAAGATGAGCCATGGAAGGCTCCAAAATCCTTACTATACACTGTACATTTTTTTAGGTGAACAATTCGATGTCGTCGGATCCACTCCAGTCTTTGGATTTCGTTAACAGACATCTCAACACATAACCACAGGTGCGCACAGGTCGTAGGTACGCCTAGTTGGGCCGCTGTGTCATTTGGAAGAAGAGCCATGGAAAGGCTCTAAAATCCTTACTATACACTGTAAATTTTTTTAGGTGAGAAATTCGATGTCGTCGGATCCAATCCAGTCTTTGGATTTCGTTAATACACATCTCAACACATAACCACAGGTGCGCACAGGTCGTAGGTACGCCTAGTTGGGCCGCTGTGGCAGTTGGAAGAAGAGCCATGGAAAGGCTATAAAATCCTTACTATACACTGTACATTTTTAGTCGTAGGTACGCCTAGTTGGCCGCTGTGGCAGTTGGAAGATGAGCCATGGAAGGCTCCAAAATCCTTACTATACACTGTACATTTTTTTAGGTGAACAATTCGATGTCGTCGGATCCACTCCAGTCTTTGGATTTCGTTAACAGACATCTCAGCACATAACCACAGGTGCGCACAGGTCGTAGGTACGCCTAGTTGGGCCGCTGTGTCATTTGGAAGAAGAGCCATGGAAAGGCTCTAAAATCCCTTGTAAATTTTTTTAGGTGAGAAATTCGATGTCGTCGGATCCAATCCAGTCTTTGGATTTCGTTAATACACATCTCAACACATAACCACAGGTGCGCACAGGTCGTAGGTACGCCTAGTTGGGCCGCTGTGGCAGTTGGAAGATGAGCCATGGAAGGCTCCAAAATCCTTACTATACACTGTACATTTTTTTAGGTGAAAAATTCGATATCGTCGGATCCACTCCAGTCTTTGGATTTCGTTAATAGACATCTCAACACATAACCACAGGTGCGCACAGGTCGTAGGTACGCCTAGTTGGGCCGCTGTGGCAGTTGGAAGAAGAGCCATGGAAAGGCTATAAAATCCTTACTATACACTGTACATTTTTTAGGTGAAAAATTCGATGTCGTCGGATCCACTCCAGTCTTTGGATTTCATTAATACACATCTCAACACATAACCACAGGTGCGCACAGGTCGTAGGTACGCCTAGTTGGCCGCTGTGGCAGTTGGAAGATGAGCCATGGAAGGCTCCAAAATCCTTACTATACACTGTACATTTTTTTAGGTGAACAATTCGATGTCGTCGGATCCACTCCAGTCTTTGGATTTCGTTAACAGACATCTCAGCACATAACCACAGGTGCGCACAGGTCGTAGGTACGCCTAGTTGGGCCGCTGTGTCATTTGGAAGAAGAGCCATGGAAAGGCTATAAAATCCTTACTATACACTGTACATATTTTTAGGTGAAAAATTCGATGTCGTCGGATCCACTCCAGTCTTTGGATTTCATTAATACACATCTCAACACATAACCACAGGTGCGCACAGGTCGTAGGTACGCCTAGTTGGGCCGCTGTGGCAGTTGGAAGAAGAGCCATGGAAAGGCTCTAAAATCCTTACTATACACTGTATATTTTTTTAGGTGAAAAATTCGATGTCGTCGGATCCACTCCAGTCTTTGGATTTCGTTACTAGACATCTCAACACATAACCACAGGTGCGCACAGGTCGTAGGTACGCCTAGTTGGGCCGCTGTGGCAGTTGGAAGATGAGCCATGGAAGGCTCCAAAATCCTTACTATACACTGTACATTTTTTTAGGTGAAAAATTCGATGTCGTCGGATCCACTCCAGTCTTTGGATTTCGTTAATAGACATCTCAACACATAACCACAGGTGCGCACAGGTCGTAGGTACGCCTAGTTGGGCCGCTGTGGCAGTTGGAAGATGAGCCATGGAAGGCTCCAAAATCCTTACTGTACACTGTACATTTTTTTAGGTGAAAAATTCGATGTCGTCGGATCCACTCCAGTCTTTGGATTTCGTTAATACACATCTCAACACATAACCACAGGTGCGCACAGGTCGTAGGTACGCCTAGTTGGGCCGCTGTGGCAGTTGGAAGAAGAGCCATGGAAAGGCTCTAAAATCCTTACTATACACTGTACATTTTTTTAGGTGAAAAATTCGATGTCGTCGGATCTACTCCAGTCTTTGGATTTCATTAATACACATCTCAACACATAACCACAGGTGCGCACAGGTCGTAGGTACGCCTAGTTGGGCCGCTGTGGCAGTTGGAAGATGAGCCATGGAAGGCTCCAAAATCCTTACTATACACTGTACATTTTTTTAGGTGAAAAATTCGATGTCGTCGGATCCACTCCAGTCTTTGGCTTTCGTTAATAGACATCTCAACATATAACCACAGGTGCGCACAGGTCGTAGGTACGCCTAGTTGGGCCGCTGTGGCAGTTGGAAGAAGAGCCATGGAAAGGCTCTAAAATCCTTACTATACACTGTACATTTTTTTAGGTGAAAAATTCGATGTTGTCGGATCCAATCCAGTCTTTGGATTTCGTTAATACACATCTCAACACATAACCACAGGTGCGCACAGGTCGTAGGTACGCCTAGTTGGACCGCTGTGGCAGTTGGAAGATGAGCTATGGAAGGCTCCAAAATCCTTACTATACACTGTACATTTTTTTAGGTGAAAAATTCGATGTCGTCGGATCCACTCCAGTCTTTGGATTTCGTTAATAGACATCTCAACACATAACCACAGGTGCGCACAGGTCGTAGGTACGCCTAGTTGGGCCGCTGTGGCAGTTGGAAGAAGAGCCATGGAAAGGCTCTAAAATCCTTACTATACACTGTACATTTTTTTAGGTGAAAAATTCGATGTCGTCGGATCCACTCCAGTCTTTGGATTTCGTTACTAGACATCTCAACACATAACCACAGGTGCGCATAGGTCGTAGGTACGCCTAGTTGGGCCGCTGTGGCAGTTGGAAGATGAGCCATGGAAGGCTCCAAAATCCTTACTATACACTGTACATTTTTTTAGGTGAAAAATTCGATGTCGTCGGATCCACTCCAGTCTTTGGATTTCGTTAATACACATCTCAACACATAACCACAGGTGCGCACAGGTCGTAGGTACGCTTAGTTGGGCCGCTGTGGCAGTTGGAAGAAGAGCCATGGAAAGGCTCTAAAATCCTTACTATACACTGTACATTTTTTTAGGTGAAAAATTCGATGTCGTCGGATCCAATCCAGTCTTTGGATTTCGTTAATACACATCTCAACACATAACCACAGGTGCGCACAGGTCGTAGGTACGCCTAGTTGGACCGCTGTGGCAGTTGGAAGATGAGCTATGGAAGGCTCCAAAATCCTTACTATACACTGTACATTTTTTTAGGTGAAAAATTCGATGTCGTCGGATCCACTCCAGTCTTTGGATTTCGTTAATAGACATCTCAACACATAACCACAGGTGCGCACAGGTCGTAGGTACGCCTAGTTGGGCCGCTGTGGCAGTTGGAAGAAGAGCCATGGAAAGGCTCTAAAATCCTTACTATACACTGTACATTTTTTTAGGTGAAAAATTCGATGTCGTCGGATCCACTCCAGTCTTTGGATTTCGTTAATACACATCTCAACACATTACAACAGGTGCGCACAGGTCGTAGGTACGCCTAGTTGGGCCGCTGTGGCAGTTGGAAGATGAGCCATGGAAGGCTCCAAAATCCTTACTATACACTGTACATTTTTTTAGGTGAACAATTCGATGTCGTCGGATCCACTCCAGTCTTTGGATTTCGTTAACAGACATCTCAACACATAACCACAGGTGCGAACAGGTCGTAGGTACGCCTAGTTGGGCCGCTGTGTCATTTGGAAGAAGAGCCATGGAAAGGCTCTAAAATCCTTACTATACACTGTAAATTTTTTTAGGTGAGAAATTCGATGTCGTCGGATCCAATCCAGTCTTTGGATTTCGTTAATACACATCTCAACACATAACCACAGGTGCGCACAGGTCGTAGGTACGCCTAGTTGGGCCGCTGTGGCAGTTGGAAGATGAGCCATGGAAGGCTCCAAAATCCTTACTATACACTGTACATTTTTTTAGATGAAAAATTCGATGTCGTCGGATCCACTCCAGTCTTTGGATTTCGTTAATAGACATCTCAACACATAACCACAGGTGCGCACAGGTCGTAGGTACGCCTAGTTGGGCCGCTGTGGCAGTTGGAAGAAGAGCCATGGAAAGGCTATAAAATCCTTACTATACACTGTACATTTTTTTAAGGTGAAAAATTCGATGTCGTCGGATCCACTCCAGTCTTTGGATTTCATTAATACACATCTCAACACATAACCACAGGTGCGCACAGGTCGTAGGTACGCCTAGTTGGGCCGCTGTGGCAGTTGGAAGAAGAGCCATGGAAAGGCTCTAAAATCCTTACTATACACTGTACATTTTTTTAGGTGAAAAATTCGATGTCGTCGGATCCACTCCAGTCTTTGGATTTCGTTACTAGACATCTCAACACATAACCACAGGTGCGCACAGGTCGTAGGTACGCTTAGTTGGGCCGCTGTGGCAGTTGGAAGATGAGCCATGGAAGGCTCCACAATCCTTACTATACACTGTACATTTTTTTAGGTGAAAAATTCGATTTCGTCGGATCCACTCCAGTCTTTGGATTTCGTTAATAGACATCTCAACACATAACCACAGGTGCGCATAGGTCGTAGGTACGCCTAGTTGGGCCGCTGTGGCAGTTGGAAGATGAGCCATGGAAGGCTCCAAAATCCTTACTATACACTGTACATTTTTTTAGGTGAAAAATTCGATGTCGTCGGATCCACTCCAGTCTTTGGATTTCGTTAATACACATCTCAACACATAACCACAGGTGCGCACAGGTCGTAGGTACGCCTAGTTGGGCCGCTGTGGCAGTTGGAAGAAGAGCCATGGAAAGGCTCTAAGATCCTTACTATACACTGTACATTTTTTTAGGTGAAAAATTCGATGTCGTCGGATCCACTCCAGTCTTTATATTTCGTTAATACACTTCTCAACACATAACCACAGGTGCGCACAGGTCGTAGGTACGCCTAGTTGGGCCGCTGTGGCAGTTGGAAGATGAGCCATGGAAGGCTCCAAAATCCTTACTATACACTGTAAATTTTTTTAGGTGAAAAATTCGATGTCGTCGGATCCACTCCAGTCTTTGGATTTCGTTAATACACATCTCAACACATAACCACAGGTGCGCATAGGTCGTAGGTACGCCTAGTTGGGCCGCTGTGGCAGTTGGAAGATGAGCCATGGAAGGCTCCAAAATCCTTACTATACACTGTACATTTTTTTAGGTGAAAAATTCGATGTCGTCGGATCCACTCCAGTCTTTGGATTTCGTTAATACACATCTCAACACATAACCACAGGTGCGCACAGGTCGTAGGTACGCCTAGTTGGGCCGCTGTGGCAGTTGGAAGAAGAGCCATGGAAAGGCTCTAAGATCCTTACTATACACTGTACATTTTTTTAGGTGAAAAATTCGATGTCGTCGGATCCACTCCAGTCTTTGGATTTCGTTAATAGACATCTCAACACATAACCACAGGTGCGCACAGGTCGTAGGTACGCCTAGTTGGGCCGCTGTGGCAGTTGGAAGATGAGCCATGGAAGGCTCCAAAATCCTTACTATACACTGTACATTTTTTTAGGTGAAAAATTCGATGTCGTCGGATCCACTCCAGTCTTTGGATTTCGTTAATAGACATCTCAACACATAACCACAGGTGCGCACAGGTCGTAGGTACGCCTAGTTGGGCCGCTGTGGCAGTTGGAAGAAGAGCCATGGAAAGGCTCTAAGATCCTTACTATACACTGTACATTTTTTTAGGTGAAAAATTCGATGTCGTCGGATCCACTCCAGTCTTTGGATTTCGTTAATAGACATCTCAACACATAACCACAGGTGCGCACAGGTCGTAGGTACGCCTAGTTGGGCCGCTGTGGCAGTTGGAAGATGAGCCATGGAAGGCTCCAAAATCCTTACTATACACTGTACATTTTTTTAGGTGAAAAATTCGATGTCGTCGGATCCACTCCAGTCTTTGGATTTCGTTAATACACATCTCAACACATAACCACAGGTGCGCACAGGTCGTAGGTACGCCTAGTTGGGCCGCTGTGGCAGTTGGAAGATGAGCCATGGAAATGCTCCAAAATCCTTACTATACAATGTACATTTTTTTAGGTGAAAAATTCGATGTCGTCGGATCCACTCCAGTCTTTGGATTTCGTTAACAGACATCTCAACACATAACCACAGGTGCGCACAGGTCGTAGGTACGCCTAGTTGGGCCGCTGTGTCATTTGGAAGAAGAGCCATGGAAAGGCTCTAAAATCCTTACTATACACTGTACATTTTTTTAGGTGAGAAATTCGATGTCGTCGGATCCAATCCAGTCTTTGGATTTCGTTAATACACATCTCAACACATAACCACAGGTGCCCACAGGTCGTAGGTACGCCTAGTTGGGCCGCTGTGGCAGTTGGAAGAAGAGCCATGGAAAGGCTCTAAAATTCTTACTATACACTGTACATTTTTTCAGGTGAAAAATTCGATGTCGTCGGAACCACTCCAGTCTTTGGATTTCGTTACTAGACATCTCAACACATAACCACAGGTGCGCACAGGTCGTAGGTACGCCTAGTTGGGCCGCTGTGGCAGTTGGAAGATGAGCCATGGAAGGCTCCAAAATCCTTACTATACACTGTACATTTTTTTAGGTGAAAAATTCGATGTCGTCGGATCCACTCCAGTCTTTGGATTTCGTTAATAAACATCTCAACACATAACCACAGGTGCGCACAGGTCGTAGGTACGCCTAGTTGGGCCGCTGTGGCAGTTGGAAGAAGAGCCATGGAAAGGCTCTAAAATCCTTACTATACACTGTAAATTTTTTTAGGTGAGAAATTCGATGTCGTCGGATCCAATCCAGTCTTTGGATTTCGTTAATACACATCTCAACACATAACCACAGGTGCGCACAGGTCGTAGGTACGCCTAGTTGGGCCGCTGTGGCAGTTGGAAGATGAGCCATGGAAGGCTCCAAAATCCTTACTATACACTGTACATTTTTTAGGTGAAAAATTCGATGTCGTCGGATCCACTCCAGTCTTTGGATTTCGTTAATAGACATCTCAACACATAACCACAGGTGCGCACAGGTCGTAGGTACGCCTAGTTGGGCCGCTGTGGCAGTTGGAAGAAGAGCCATGGAAAGGCTATAAAATTCTTACTATACACTGTACATTTTTTAGGTGAAAAATTCGATGTCGTCGGATCCACTCCAGTCTTTGGATTTCATTAATACACATCTCAACACATAACCACAGGTGCGCACAGGTCGTAGGTACGCCTAGTTGGGCCGCTGTGGCAGTTGGAAGATGAGCCATGGAAGGCTCCAAAATCCTTACTATACACTGTACATTTTTTTAGGTGAAAAATTCGATGTCGTCGGATCCACTCCAGTCTTTGGATTTCATTAATACACATCTCAACACATAACCACAGGTGCGCACAGGTCGTAGGTACGCCTAGTTGTGCCGCTGTGGCAGTTGGAAGATGAGCCATGGAAAGGCTCCAAAATCCTTACACTGTACATTTTTTTAGGTGAAAAATTCGATGTCGTCGGATCCACTCCAGTCTTTGGATTTCGTTAATAGACATCTCAACACATAACCACAGGTGCGCACAGGTCGTAGGTACGCCTAGTTGGGCCGCTGTGGCAGTTGGAAGATGAGCCATGGAAGGCTCCAAAATCCTTACTATACACTGTACATTTTTTTAGGTGAAAAATTCGATGTCGTCGGATCTACTCCAGTCTTTGGATTTCGTTAATACACATCTCAACACATAACCACAGGTGCGCACAGGTCGTAGGTACGCCTAGTTGGGCCGCTGTGGCAGTTGGAAGATGAGCCATGGAAGGCTCCAAAATCCTTACTATACACTGTAAATTTTTTTAGGTGAAAAATTCATTGTCGTCGGATCCACTCCAGTCTTTGGATTTCGTTAATAGACATCTCAACACATAACCACAGGTGCGCACAGGTCGTAGGTACGCCTAGTTGGGCCGCTGTGGCAGTTGGAAGAAGAGCCATGGAAAGGCTCTAAAATCCTTACTATACACTGTACATTTTTTTAGGTGAAAAATTCGATGTCGTCGGATCCACTCCAATCTTTGGATTTCGTTAATACACATCTCAACACATAACCACAGGTGCGCACAGGTCGTAGGTACGCCTAGTTGGGCCGCTGTGGCATTTGGAAGAAGAGCCATGGAAAGGCTCTAAAATCCTTACTATACACTGTAAATTTTTTTAGGTGAGAAATTCGATGTCGTCGGATCCAATCCAGTCTTTGGATTTCGTTAATACACATCTCAACACATAACCACAGGTGCGCACATGTCGTAGGTACGCCTAGTTGGGCCGCTGTGGCAGTTGGAAGATGAGCCATGGAAGGCTCCAAAATCCTTACTATACACTGTACATTTTTTTAGGTGAAAAATTCGATGTCGTCGGATCCACTCCAGTCTTTGGATTTCGTTAATAGACATCTCAACACATAACCACAGGTGCGCACAGGTCGTAGGTACGCCTAGTTGGGAAGCTGTGGCAGTTGGAAGAAGAGCCATGGAAAGGCTATAAAATCCTTACTATACACTGTACATTTTTTAGGTGAAAAATTCGATGTCGTCGGATCCACTCCAGTCTTTGGATTTCATTAATACACATCTCAACACATAACCACAGGTGCGCACAGGTCGTAGGTACGCCTAGTTGGGCCGCTGTGGCAGTTGGAAGATGAGCCATGGAAGGCTCCAAAATCCTTACTATACACTGTACATTTTTTTAGGTGAAAAATTCGATGTCGTCGGATCCACTCCAGTCTTTGGATTTCATTAATACACATCTCAACACATAACCACAGGTGCGCACAGGTCGTAGGTACGCCTAGTTGTGCCGCTGTGGCAGTTGGAAGATGAGCCATGGAAAGGCTCCAAAATCCTTACTATACACTGTACATTTTTTTAGGTGAAAAATTCGATGTCGTCGGGTCTACTCCAGTCTTTGGATTTCGTTAATACACATCTCAACACATAACCACAGGTGCGCACAGGTCGTAGGTACGCCTAGTTGGGCCGCTGTGGCAGTTGGAAGATGAGCCATGGAAGGCTCCAAAATCCTTACTATACACTGTAAATTTTTTTAGGTGAAAAATTCGATGTCGTCGGATCCACTCCAGTCTTTGGATTTCGTTAATAGACATCTCAACACATAACCACAGGTGCGCACAGGTCGTAGGTACGCCTAGTTGGGCCGCTGTGGCAGTTGGAAGAAGAGCCATGGAAAGGCTCTAAAATCCTTACTATACACTGTACATTTTTTTAGGTGAAAAATTCGATGTCGTCGGATCCACTCCAGTCTTTGTATTTCGTTAATACACATCTCAACACATAACCACAGGTGCGCACAGGTCGTAGGTACGCCTAGTTGGGCCGCTGTGGCAGTTGGAAGATGATCCATGGAAAGGCTCCAAAATCCTTACTATGCACTGTACATTTTTTTAGGTGAAAAATTCGATGTTGTCGGATCTACTCCAGTCTTTGGATTTCGTTAATAGACATCTCAACACATAACCACAGGTGCGCACAGGTCGTAGGTACGCCTAGTTGGGCCGCTGTGGCAGTTGGAAGATGAGCCATGGAAGGCTCCAAAATCCTTACTATACACTGTACATTTTTTTAGGTGGAAAATTCGATGTCGTCGGATCCACTCCAGTCTTTGGATTTCGTTAATACACATGTCAACACATAACCACAGGTGCGCACAGGTCGTAGGTACGCCTAGTTAGGCCGCTGTGGCAGTTGGAAGATGAGCCATGGAATGCTCCAAAATCCTTACTATACACTGTACATTTTTTTAGGTGAAAAATTCGATGTCGTCGGATCCACTCCAGTCTTTGGATTTCGTTAATAGACATCTCAACACATAACCACAGGTGCGCACAGGTCGCAGGTACGCCTAGTTGGGCCGCTGTGGCAGTTGGAAGATGAGCCATAGAAAGGCTCCAAAATCCTTACTATACACTGTACATTTTTTTACGTGAAAAATTCGATGTCGTCGGATCCACTCCAGTCTTTGGATTTCGTTAATAGACATCTCAACACATAACCACAGGTGCGCACAGGTCGTAGGTACGCCTAGTTGGGCCGCTGTGGCAGTTGGAAGAAGGGCCATGGAAAGGCTCTAAAATCCTTACTATACACTGTACATTTTTTTAGGTGAAAAATTCGATGTCGTCGGATCCACTCCAGTCTTTGGATTGCGTTAATAGACATCTCAACACATAACCACAGGTGCGCACAGGTCGTAGGTACGCCTAGTTGGGCCGCTGTGGCAGTTGGAAGAAGAGCCATGGAAAGGCTCTAAAATCCTTACTATACACTGTACATTTTTTTAGGTGAAAAATTCGATGTCGTCGGATTCACTCCAGTCTTTGGATTTCGTTAATACACATCTCAACACATAACCACAGGTGCGCACAGGTCGTAGGTACGCCTAGTTGGGCCGCTGTGGCAGTTGGAAGATGAGCCATGGAAGGCTCCAAAATCCTTACTATACACTGTACATTTTTTTAGGTGAAAAATTCGATGTCGTCGGATCCACTCCAGTCTTTGGATTTCGTTAATACACATCTCAACACATAACCACAGATGCGCACAGGTCGTAGGTACGCCTAGTTGGGCCGCTGTGGCAGTTGGAAGATGAGCCATGGAAGGCTCCAAAATCCTTACTATACACTGTACATTTTTTTAGGTGAAAAATTCGATGTCGTCGGATCCACTCCAGTCTTTGGATTTCGTTAATACACATCTCAACACATAACCACAGGTGCGCACAGGTCGTAGGTACGCCTAGTTGGGCCGCTGTGGCAGTTGGAAGATGAGCCATGGAAAGGCTCCAAAATCCTTACTATACACTGTACATTTTTTTAGGTGAAAAATTCGATGTCGTCGGATCCACTCCAGTCTTTGGATTTCGTTAATACACATCTCAACACATAACCACAGATGCGCACAGGTCGTAGGTACGCCTAGTTGGGCCGCTGTGGCAGTTGGAAGATGAGCCATGGAAGGCTCCAAAATCCTTACTATACACTGTACATTTTTTTAGGTGAAAAATTCGATGTCGTCGGATCCACTCCAGTCTTTGGATTTCGTTAATAGACATCTCAACACATAACCACAGGTGCGCACAGGTCGTAGGTACGCCTAGTTGGGCCGCTATGGCAGTTGGAAGATGAGCCATGGAAGGCTCCAAAATCCTTACTATACACTGTACATTTTTTTAGGTGAAAAATTCGATGTCGTCGGATCCACTCCAGTCTTTGGATTTCGTTAATAGACATCTCAACACATAACCACAGGTGCGCACAGGTCGTAGGTACGCCTAGTTGGGCCGCTGTGGCAGTTGGAAGAAGAGCCATGGAAAGGCTCCAAAATCCTTACTATACACTGTACATTTTTTTAGGTGAAAAATTCAATGTCGTCGGATCCACTCCAGTCTTTGGATTTCGTTAATAGACATCTCAACACATAACCACAGGTGCGCACAGGTCGTAGGTACGCCTAGTTGGGCCGCTGTGGCAGTTGGAAGATGAGCCATGGAAGGCTCCAAAATCCTTACTATACACTGTACATTTTTTTAGGTGAAAAATTCGATGTCGTCGGATCCACTCCAGTCTTTGGATTTCGTTAACACACATCTCAACACATAACCACAGGTGCGCACAGGTCGTAGGTACGCCTAGTTGGGCCGCTGTGGCAGTTGGAAGATTAGCCATGGAAAGGCTCCAAAATCCTTACTATACACTGTACATTTTTTTAGGTGAAAAATTCGATGTCGTCGGATCCATTCCAGTCTTTGGATTTCGTTAATAGACATCTCAACACATAACCACAGGTGCGCACAGGTCGTAGGTGCGCCTAGTTGGGCCGCTATGGCAGTTGGTAGATGAGCCATGGAAGGCTCCGAAATCCTTACTATACACTGTTCATTTTTTTCGTCGGATCCACTCCAGTCTTTGGATTTCGTTAATACACATCTCAACACATAACCACAGGTGCGCACAGGTCGTAGGTACGCCTAGTTGGGCCGCTGTGGCAGTTGGAAGAAGAGCCATGGAAAAGCTTTAAAATCCTTACTATACACTGTACATTTTTTTAGGTGAAAAATTCGATGTCGTCGGATCCACTCCAGTCTTTGGATTTCGTTAATACACATCTCAACACATAACCACAGGTGCGCACAGGTCGTAGGTACGCCTAGTTGGGCCGCTGTGGCAGTTGGAAGAAGAGCCATGGAAAGGCTCCAAAATCCTTACTATACACTGTACATTTTTTTAAGTGAAAAATTCAATGTCGTCGGATCCACTCCAGTCTTTGGATTTCGTTAATAGACATCTCAACACATAACCACAGGTGCGCACAGGTCGTAGGTACGGCTAGTTGGGCCGCTGTGGCAGTTGGAAGATGAGCCATGGAAGGCTCCAAAATCCTTACTATACACTGTACATTTTTTTAGGTGAAAAATTCGATGTCGTCGGATCCACTCCAGTCTTTGGATTTCGTTAACACACATCTCAACACATAACCACAGGTGCGCACAGGTCGTAGGTACGCCTAGTTGGGCCGCTGTGGCAGTTGGAAGATGAGCCATGGAAGGCTCCAAAATCCTTACTATACACTGTACATTTTTTTAGGTGAAAAATTCGATGTCGTCGGATCCACTCCAGTCTTTGGATTTCGTTAATAGACATCTCAACACATAACCACAGGTGCGCACAGGTCGTAAGTACGCGTAGTTGGGCCGCTATGGCAGTTGGAAGATGAGCCATGGAAGGCTCCAAAATCCTTACTAAAACTGTACATTTTTTTAGGTGAAAAATTCGATGTCGTCGGATCCACTCCAGTCTTTGGATTTCGTTAATACACATCTCAACACATAACCACAGGTGCGCACAGGTCGTAGGTACGCCTAGTTGGGCCGCTGTGGCAGTTGGAAGATGAGCCATGGAAGGCTCCAAAATCCTTACTATACACTGTAAATTTTTTTAGGTGAAAAATTCGATGTCGTCGGATCCACTCCAGTCTTTGGATTTCGTTAATACACATCTCAACACATAACCACAGGTGCGCACAGGTCGTAGGTACGCCTAGTTGGGTCGCTATGGCAGTTGGAAGATGACATTTTTTTAGGTGAAAAATTCGATGTCGTCGGATCCACTCCAGTCTTTGGATTTCATTAATACACATCTCAACACATAACCACAGGTGCGCACAGGTCGTAGGTACGCCTAGTTGTGCCGCTGTGGCAGTTGGAAGATGAGCCATGGAAAGGCTCCAAAATCCTTACTATACACTGTACATTTTTTTAGGTGAAAAATTCGATGTCGTCGGATCCACTCCAGTCTTTGGATTTCGTTAATAGACATCTCAACACATAACCACAGGTGCGCACAGGTCGTAGGTGCGCCTAGTTGGGCCGCTATGGCAGTTGGTAGATGAGCCATGGAAAGGCTCCAAAATCCTTACTATACACTGTACATTTTTTTAGGTGAAAAATTCGATGTCGTCGGATCCACTCCAGTCTTTGGATTTCGTTAATAGACATCTCAACACATAACCACAGGTGCGCACAGGTCGTAGGTACGCCTAGTTGGGCCGCTATGGCAGTTGGAAGATGAGCCATGGAAGGCTCCAAATTCCTTACTATACACTGTACATTTTTTTAGGTGAAAAATTCGATGTCGTCGGATCCACTCCAGTCTTTGGATTTCGTTAATACACATCTCAACACATAACCACAGGTGCGCACAGGTCGTAGGTACGCCTAGTTGGGCCGCTGTGGCAGTTGGAAGATGAGCCATGGAAGGCTCCAAAATCCTTACTATACACTGTACATTTTTTTTGGTGAAAAATTCGATGTCGTCGGATCCACTCCAGTCTTTGGATTTCGTTAATACACATCTCAACACATAACCACAGGTGCGCACAGGTCGTAGGTACGCCTAGTTGGGCCGCTATGGCAGTTGGAAGATGAGCCATGGAAGGCTCCAAAATCCTTCCTACATTTTTTTAGGTGAAAAATTCGATGTCGTCGGATCCACTCCAGTCTTTGGATTTCGTTAATAGACATCTCAACACATAACCACAGGTGCGCACAGGTCGTAGGTACGCCTAGTTGGGCCGCTGTGGCAGTTGGAAGATGAGCCATGGAAGGCTCCAAAATCCTTCCTACATTTTTTTCGGTGAAAAATTCGATGTCGTCGGATCCACTCCAGTCTTTGGATTTCGTTAATAGACATCTCAACACATAACCACAGGTGCGTACAGGTCGTAGGTACGCCTAGTTGGGCCGCTGTGGCAGTTGGTAGATGAGCCATGGAAGGCTCCAAAATCCTTACTATACACTGTTCATTTTTTTCGTCGGATCCACTCCAGTCTTTGGATTTCGTTAATAGACATCTCAACACATAACCACAGGTGCACACAGGTCGTAGGTACGCCTAGTTGGGCCGCTGTGGCAGTTGGAAGAAGAGCCATGGAAAGGCTCCAAAATCCTTACTATACACTGTACATTTTTTTAGGTGAAAAATTCAATGTCGTCGGATCCACTCCAGTCTTTGGATTTCGTTAATAGACATCTCAACACATAACCACAGGTGCGCACAGGTCGTAGGTACGCCTAGTTGGGCCGCTGTGGCAGTTGGAAGAAGAGCCATGGAAAGGCTTTAAAATCCTTACTATACACTGTACATTTTTTTAGGTGAAAAATTCGATGTCGTCGGGTCCACTCCAGTCTTTGGATTTCGTTAATACACATCTCAACACATAATCACAGGTGCGCACAGGTCGTAGGTACGCCTAGTTGGGCCGCTGTGGCAGTTGGAAGAAGAGCCATGGAAAGGCTCCAAAATCCTTACTATACACTGTACATTTTTTTAGGTGAAAAATTCAATGTCGTCGGATCCACTCCAGTCTTTGGATTTCGTTAATAGACATCTCAACACATAACCACAGGTGCGCACAGGTCGTAGGTACGCCTAGTTGGGCCGCTGTGGCAGTTGGAAGATGAGTTATGGAAGGCTCCAAAATCCTTACTATACACTGTATATTTTTTTAGGTGAAAAATTCGATGTCGTCGGATCCACTCCAGTCTTTGGATTTCGTTAACACACATCTCAACACATAACCACAGGTGCGCACAGGTCGTAGGTACGCCTAGTTGGGCCGCTGTGGCAGTTGGAAGATTAGCCATGGAAAGGCTCCAAAATCCTTACTATACACTGTACATTTTTTTAGGTGAAAAATTCGATGTCGTCGGATCCACTCCAGTCTTTGGATTTCGTTAATAGACATCTCAACACATAACCACAGGTGCACACAGGTCGTAGGTACGCCTAGTTGGGCCGCTGTGGCAGTTGGAAGAAGAGCCATGGAAAGGCTCCAAAATCCTTACTATACACTGTACATTTTTTTAGGTGAAAAATTCAATGTCGTCGGATCCACTCCAGTCTTTGGATTTCGTTAATAGACATCTCAACACATAACCACAGGTGCGCACAGGTCGTAGGTACGCCTAGTTGGGCCGCTGTGGCAGTTGGAAGATGAGCCATGGAAGGCTCCAAAATCCTTACTATACACTGTACATTTTTTTAGGTGAAAAATTCAATGTCGTCGGATCCACTCCAGTCTTTGGATTTCGTTAATAGACATCTCAACACATAACCACAGGTGCGCACAGGTCGTAGGTACGCCTAGTTGGGCCGCTGTGGCAGTTGGAAGATGAGCCATGGAAGGCTCCAAAATCCTTACTATACACTGTACATTTTTTTAGGTGAAAAATTCGATGTCGTCGGATCCACTCCAGTCTTTGGATTTCGTTAACACACATCTCAACACATAACCACAGGTGCGCACAGGTCGTAGGTACGCCTAGTTGGGCCGCTGTGGCAGTTGGATGATGAGCCATGGAAGGCTCCAAAATCCTTACTATACACTGTACATTTTTTTAGGTGAAAAATTCGATGTCGTCGGATCCACTCCAGTCTTTGGATTTCGTTAATAGACATCTCAACACATAACCACAGGTGCGCACAGGTCGTAGGTACGCCTAGTTGGGCCGCTATGGCAGTTGGAAGATGAGCCATGGAAGGCTCCAAAATCCTTACTATAACTGTACATTTTTTTAGGTGAAAAATTCGATGTCGTCGGATCCACTCCAGTCTTTGGATTTCGTTAATACACATCTCAACACATAACCACAGGTGCGCACAGGTCGTAGGTACGCCTGGTTGGGCCGCTGTGGCAGTTGGAAGATGAGCCATGGAAGGCTCCAAAATCCTTACTATACACTGTACATTTTTTTAGGTGAAAAATTCTATGTCGTCGGATCCACTCCAGTCTTTGGATTTCGTTAATACACATCTCAACACATAACCACAGGTGCGCACAGGTCGTAAGTACGCCTAGTTGGGCCGCTATGGCAGTTGGAAGATGAGCCATGGAAGGCTCCAAAATCCTTACTATACACTGTACATTTTTTTAGGTGAAAAATTCGATGTCGTCGGATCCACTCCAGTCTTTGGATTTCATTAATACACATCTCAACACATAACCACAGGTGCGCACAGGTCGTAGGTACGCCTAGTTGTGCCGCTGTGGCAGTTGGAAGATGAGCCATGGAAAGGCTCCAAAATCCTTACTATACACTGTACATTTTTTTAGGTGAAAAATTCGATGTCGTCGGATCCACTCCAGTCTTTGGATTTCGTTAATAGACATCTCAACACATAACCACAGGTGCGCACAGGTCGTAGGTGCGCCTAGTTGGGCCGCTATGGCAGTTGGTAGATGAGCCATGGAAAGGCTCCAAAATCCTTACTATACACTGTACATTTTTTTAGGTGAAAAATTCGATGTCGTCGGATCCACTCCAGTCTTTGGATTTCGTTAATAGACATCTCAACACATAACCACAGGTGCGCACAGGTCGTAGGTACGCCTAGTTGGGCCGCTATGGCAGTTGGAAGATGAGCCATGGAAGGCTCCAAAATCCTTACTATACACTGTACATTTTTTTAGGTGAAAAATTCGATGTTGTCGGATCCACTCCAGTCTTTGGATTTCGTTAATACACATCTCAACACATAACCACAGGTGCGCACAGGTCGTAGGTACGCCTAGTTGGGCCGCTGTGGCAGTTGGAAGATGAGCCATGGAAGGCTCCAAAATCCTTACTATACACTGTACATTTTTTTAGGTGAAAAATTCGATGTCGTCGGATCCACTCCAGTCTTTGGATTTCGTTAATACACATCTCAACACATAACCACAGGTGCGCACAGGTCGTAGGTACGCCTAGTTGGGCCGCTATGGCAGTTGGAAGATGAGCCATGGAAGGCTCCAAAATCCTTACTATACACTGTACATTTTTTTAGGTGAAAAATTCGATGTCGTCGGATCCACTCCAGTCTTTGGATTTCGTTAACAGACATCTCAACACATAACCACAGGTGCGCACAGGTCGTAGGTACGCTTAGTTGGGCCGCTGTGGCAGTTGGAAGAAGAGCCATGGAAAGGCTCTAAAATCCTTCCTACATTTTTTTTGGTGAAAAATTCGATGTCGTCGGATCCACTCCAGTCTTTGGATTTCGTTAATACACATCTCAACACATAACCACAGGTGCGCACAGGTCGTAGGTACGCCTAGTTGGGCCGCTGTGGCAGTTGGAAGATGAGCCATGGAAGGCTCCAAAATCCTTACTATACACTGTACATTTTTTTAGGTGAAAAATTCGATGTCGTCGGATCCACTCCAGTCTTTGGATTTCGTTAATAGACATCTCAACACATAACCACAGGTGCGCACAGGTCGTAGGTACGCCTAGTTGGGCCGCTATGGCAGTTGGAAGATGAGCCATGGAAGGCTCCAAAATCCTTACTATACACTGTACATTTTTTTAGATGAAAAATTCGATGTCGTCGGATCCACTCCAGTCTTTGGATTTCGTTAATACACATCTCAACACATAACCACAGGTGCGCACAGGTCGTAGGTACGCCTAGTTGGGCCGCTGTGGCAGTTGGAAGATGAGCCATGGAAGGCTCCAAAATCCTTACTATACACTGTACATTTTTTTTGGTGAAAAATTCGATGTCGTCGGATCCACTCCAGTCTTTGGATTTCGTTAATACACATCTCAACACATAACCACAGGTGCGCACAGGTCGTAGGTACGCCTAGTTGGGCCGCTATGGCAGTTGGAAGATGAGCCATTTAAGGCTCCAAAATCCTTCCTACATTTTTTTAGGTGAAAAATTCGATGTCGTCGGATCCACTCCAGTCTTTGGATTTCGTTAATACACATCTCAACACATAACCACAGGTGCGCACAGGTCGTAGGTACGCCTAGTTGGGCCGCTATGGCAGTTGGAAGATGAGCCATGGAAGGCTCCAAAATCCTTACTATACACTGTACATTTTTTTAGGTGAAAAATTCGATGTCGTCGGATCCACTCCAGTCTTTGGATTTCGTTAATACACATCTCAACACATAACCACAGGTGCGCACAGGTCGTAGGTACGCCTAGTTGGGCCGCTGTGGCAGTTGGAAGATGAGCCATGGAAGGCTCCAAAATCCGTACTATACACTGTACATTTTTTTAGGTGAAAAATTCGATGTCGTCGGATCCACTCCAGTCTTTGGATTTCGTTAATAGACATCTCAACACATAACCACAGGTGCGCACAGGTCGTAGGTACGCCTAGTTGGGCCGCTATGGCAGTTGGAAGATGAGCCATGGAAGGCTCCAAAATCCTTACTATACACTGTACATTTTTTTAGATGAAAAATTCGATGTCGTCGGATCCACTCCAGTCTTTGGATTTCGTTAATACACATCTCAACACATAACCACAGGTGCGCACAGGTCGTAGGTACGCCTAGTTGGGCCGCTGTGGCAGTTGGAAGATGAGCCATGGAAGGCTCCAAAATCCTTACTATACACTGTACATTTTTTTTGGTGAAAAATTCGATGTCGTCGGATCCACTCCAGTCTTTGGATTTCGTTAATACACATCTCAACACATAACCACAGGTGCGCACAGGTCGTAGGTACGCCTAGTTGGGCCGCTATGGCAGTTGGAAGATGAGCCATTTAAGGCTCCAAAATCCTTCCTACATTTTTTTAGGTGAAAAATTCGATGTCGTCGGATCCACTCCAGTCTTTGGATTTCGTTAATAAACATCTCAACACATAACCACAGGTGCGCACAGGTCGTAGGTACGCCTAGTTGGGCCGCTATGGCAGTTGGAAGATGAGCCATGGAAGGCTCCAAAATCCTTACTATACACTGTACATTTTTTTAGGTGAAAAATTCGATGTCGTCGGATCCACTCCAGTCTTTGGATTTCGTTAATACACATCTCAACACATAACCACAGGTGCGCACAGGTCGTAGGTACGCCTTGTTGGGCCGCTGTGGCAGTTGGAAGATGAGCCATGGAAGGCTCCAAAATCCTTACTATACACTGTACATTTTTTTAGGTAAAAAATTCGATGTCGTCGGATCCACTCCAGTCTTTGGATTTCATTAATACACATCTCAACACATAACCACAGGTGCGCACAGGTCGTAGGTACGCCTAGTTGTGCCGCTGTGGCAGTTGGAAGATGAGCCATGGAAAGGCTCCAAAATCCTTACTATACACTGTACATTTTTTTAGGTGAAAAATTCGATGTCGTCGGATCCACTCCAGTCTTTGGATTTCGTTAATACACATCTCAACACATAACCACAGGTGCGCACAGGTCGTAGGTACGCCTAGTTGGGCCGCTGTGGCAGTTGGAAGATGAGCCATGGAAAGGCTCCAAAATCCTTACTATACACTGTACATTTTTTTAGGTGAAAAATTCGATGTCGTCGGATCCATTCCAGTCTTTGGATTTCGTTAATAGACATCTGAACACATAACCACAGGTGCGCACAGGTCGTAGGTGCGCCTAGTTGGGCCGCTATGGCAGTTGGTAGATGAGCCATGGAAGGCTCCAAAATCCTTACTATACACTGTTAATTTTTTTCGTCGGATCCACTCCAGTCTTTGGATTTCGTTAATAGACATCTCAACACATAACCACAGGTGCACACAGGTCGTAGGTACGCCTAGTTGGGCCGCTGTGGATGTTGGAAGAAGAGCCATGGAAAGGCTCCAAAATCCTTACTATACACTGTACATTTTTTTAGGTGAAAAATTCAATGTCGTCGGATCCACTCCAGTCTTTGGATTTCGTTAATAGACATCTCAACACATAACCACAGGTGCGCACAGGTCGTAGGTACGCCTAGTTGGGCCGCTGTGGCAGTTGGAAGATGAGCCATGGAAGGCTCCAAAATCCTTACTATACACTGTACATTTTTTTAGGTGAAAAATTCAATGTCGTCGGATCCACTCCAGTCTTTGGATTTCGTTAATAGACATCTCAACACATAACCACAGGTGCGCACAGGTCGTAGGTACGCCTAGTTGGGCCGCTGTGGCAGTTGGAAGATGAGCCATGGAAGGCTCCAAAATCCTTACTATACACTGTACATTTTTTTAGGTGAAAAATTCGATGTCGTCGGATCCACTCCAGTCTTTGGATTTCGTTAATAGACATCTCAACACATAACCACAGGTGCGCACAGGTCGTAGGTACGCCTAGTTGGGCCGCTGTGGCAGTTGGAAGATGAGCCATGGAAGGCTCCAAAATCCTTACTATACACTGTACATTTTTTTAGGTGAAAAATTCGATGTTGTCGGATCCACTCCAGTCTTTGGATTTCGTTAATACACATCTCAACACATAACCACAGGTGCGCACAGGTCGTAGGTACGCCTAGTTGGGCCGCTGTGGCAGTTGGAAGATGAGCCATGGAAGGCTCCAAAATCCTTACTATACACTGTACATTTTTTTAGGTGAAAAATTCGATGTCGTCGGATCCACTCCAGTCTTTGGATTTCGTTAATACACATCTCAACACATAACCACAGGTGCGCACAGGTCGTAGGTACGCCTAGTTGTGCCGCTGTGGCAGTTGGAAGATGAGCCATGGAAAGGCTCCAAAATCCTTACTATACACTGTACATTTTTTTAGGTGAAAAATTCGATGTCGTCGGATCCACTCCAGTCTTTGGATTTCGTTAATACACATCTCAACACATAACCACAGGTGCGCACAGGTCGTAAGTACGCCTAGTTGGGCCGCTATGGCAGTTGGAAGATGAGCCATGGAAGGCTCCAAAATCCTTACTATACACTGTACATTTTTTTAGGTGAAAAATTCGATGTCGTCGGATCCACTCCAGTCTTTGGATTTCGTTAATAGACATCTCAACACATAACCACAGGTGCGCACAGGTCGTAGGTACGCCTAGTTGGGCCGCTATGGCAGTTGGAAGATGAGCCATGGAAGGCTCCAAAATCCTTACTATACACTGTACATTTTTTTAGGTGAAAAATTCGATGTTGTCGGATCCACTCCAGTCTTTGGATTTCGTTAATACACATCTCAACACATAACCACAGGTGCGCACAGGTCGTAGGTACGCCTAGTTGGGCCGCTGTGGCAGTTGGAAGATGAGCCATGGAAGGCTCCAAAATCCTTACTATACACTGTACATTTTTTTAGGTGAAAAATTCGATGTCGTCGGATCCACTCCAGTCTTTGGATTTCGTTAATAGACATCTGAACACATAACCACAGGTGCGCACAGGTCGTAGGTGCGCCTAGTTGGGCCGCTATGGCAGTTGGTAGATGAGCCATGGAAGGCTCCAAAATCCTTACTATACACTGTTAATTTTTTTCGTCGGATCCACTCCAGTCTTTGGATTTCGTTAATAGACATCTCAACACATAACCACAGGTGCATACAGGTCGTAGGTACGCCTAGTTGGGCCGCTGTGGATGTTGGAAGAAGAGCCATGGAAAGGCTCCAAAATCCTTACTATACACTGTACATTTTTTTAGGTGAAAAATTCAATGTCGTCGGATCCACTCCAGTCTTTGGATTTCGTTAATAGACATCTCAACACATAACCACAGGTGCGCACAGGTCGTAGGTACGCCTAGTTGGGCCGCTGTGGCAGTTGGAAGATGAGCCATGGAAGGCTCCAAAATCCTTACTATACACTGTACATTTTTTTAGGTGAAAAATTCAATGTCGTCGGATCCACTCCAGTCTTTGGATTTCGTTAATAGACATCTCAACACATAACCACAGGTGCGCACAGGTCGTAGGTACGCCTAGTTGGGCCGCTGTGGCAGTTGGAAGATGAGCCATGGAAGGCTCCAAAATCCTTACTATACACTGTACATTTTTTTAGGTGAAAAATTCGATGTCGTCGGATCCACTCCAGTCTTTGGATTTCGTTAATAGACATCTCAACACATAACCACAGGTGCGCACAGGTCGTAGGTACGCCTAGTTGGGCCGCTATGGCAGTTGGAAGATGAGCCATGGAAGGCTCCAAAATCCTTACTATACACTGTACATTTTTTTAGGTGAAAAATTCGATGTTGTCGGATCCACTCCAGTCTTTGGATTTCGTTAATACACATCTCAACACATAACCACAGGTGCCCACAGGTCGTAGGTACGCCTAGTTGGGCCGCTGTGGCAGTTGGAAGATGAGCCATGGAAGGCTCCAAAATCCTTACTATACACTGTACATTTTTTTAGGTGAAAAATTCGATGTCGTCGGATCCACTCCAGTCTTTGGATTTCGTTAATACACATCTCAACACATAACCACAGGTGCGCACAGGTCGTAGGTACGCCTAGTTGTGCCGCTGTGGCAGTTGGAAGATGAGCCATGGAAAGGCTCCAAAATCCTTACTATACACTGTACATTTTTTTAGGTGAAAAATTCGATGTCGTCGGATCCACTCCAGTCTTTGGATTTCGTTAATACACATCTCAACACATAACCACAGGTGCGCACAGGTCGTAAGTACGCCTAGTTGGGCCGCTATGGCAGTTGGAAGATGAGCCATGGAAGGCTCCAAAATCCTTACTATACACTGTACATTTTTTTAGGTGAAAAATTCGATGTCGTCGGATCCACTCCAGTCTTCGGATTTCATTAATACACATCTCAACACATAACCACAGGTGCGCACAGGTCGTAGGTACGCCTAGTTGTGCCGCTGTGGCAGTTGGAAGATGAGCCATGGAAAGGCTCCAAAATCCTTACTATACACTGTACATTTTTTTAGGTGAAAAATTCGATGTCGTCGGATCCACTCCAGTCTTTGGATTTCGTTAATAGACATCTCAACACATAACCACAGGTGCGCACAGGTCGTAGGTACGGCTAGTTGGGCCGCTGTGGCAGTTGGAAGATGAGCCATGGAAGGCTCCAAAATCCTTACTATACACTGTACATTTTTTTAGGTGAAAAATTCGATGTCGTCGGATCCACTCCAGTCTTTGGATTTCGTTAATAGACATCTCAACACATAACCACAGGTGCGCACAGGTCGTAGGTACGCCTAGTTGGGCCGCTATGGCAGTTGGAAGATGAGCCATGGAAGGCTCCAAAATCCTTACTATACACTGTACATTTTTTTAGGTGAAAAATTCGATGTTGTCGGATCCACTCCAGTCTTTGGATTTCGTTAATACACATCTCAACACATAACCACAGGTGCGCACAGGTCGTAGGTACGCCTAGTTGGGCCGCTGTGGCAGTTGGAAGATGAGCCATGGAAGGCTCCAAAATCCTTACTATACACTGTACATTTTTTTAGGTGAAAAATTCGATGTCGTCGGATCCACTCCAGTCTTTGGATTTCGTTAATACACATCTCAACACATAACCACAGGTGCGCACAGGTCGTAGGTACGCCTAGTTGTGCCGCTGTGGCAGTTGGAAGATGAGCCATGGAAAGGCTCCAAAATCCTTACTATACACTGTACATTTTTTTAGGTGAAAAATTCGATGTCGTCGGATCCACTCCAGTCTTTGGATTTCGTTAATACACATCTCAACACATAACCACAGGTGCGCACAGGTCGTAAGTACGCCTAGTTGGGCCGCTATGGCAGTTGGAAGATGAGCCATGGAAGGCTCCAAAATCCTTACTATACACTGTACATTTTTTTAGGTGAAAAATTCGATGTCGTCGGATCCACTCCAGTCTTCGGATTTCATTAATACACATCTCAACACATAACCACAGGTGCGCACAGGTCGTAGGTACGCCTAGTTGTGCCGCTGTGGCAGTTGGAAGATGAGCCATGGAAAGGCTCCAAAATCCTTACTATACACTGTACATTTTTTTAGGTGAAAAATTCGATGTCGTCGGATCCACTCCAGTCTTTGGATTTCGTTAATAGACATCTCAACACATAACCACAGGTGCGCACAGGTCGTAGGTGCGCCTAGTTGGGCCGCTATGGCAGTTGGTAGATGAGCCATGGAAAGGCTCCAAAATCCTTACTATACACTGTACATTTTTTTAGGTGAAAAATTCGATGTCGTCGGATCCACTCCAGTCTTTGGATTTCGTTAATAGACATCTCAACACATAACCACAGGTGCGCACAGGTCGTAGGTACGCCTAGTTGGGCCGCTATGGCAGTTGGAAGATGAGCCATGGAAGGCTCCAAAATCCTTACTATACACTGTACATTTTTTTAGGTGAAAAATTCGATGTTGTCGGATCCACTCCAGTCTTTGGATTTCGTTAATACACATCTCAACACATAACCACAGGTGCGCACAGGTCGTAGGTACGCCTAGTTGGGCCGCTGTGGCAGTTGGAAGATGAGCCATGGAAGGCTCCAAAATCCTTACTATACACTGTACATTTTTTTAGGTGAAAAATTCGATGTCGTCGGATCCACTCCAGTCTTTGGATTTCGTTAATACACATCTCAACACATAACCACAGGTGCGCACAGGTCGTAGGTACGCCTAGTTGGGCCGCTATGGCAGTTGGAAGATGAGCCATGGAAGGCTCCAAAATCCTTACTATACACTGTACATTTTTTTAGGTGAAAAATTCGATGTCGTCGGATCCACTCCAGTCTTTGGATTTCGTTAACAGACATCTCAACACATAACCACAGGTGCGCACAGGTCGTAGGTACGCTTAGTTGGGCCGCTGTGGCAGTTGGAAGAAGAGCCATGGAAAGGCTCTAAAATCCTTACTATACACTGTACATTTTTTTAGGTGAAAAATTCGATGTCGTCGGATCCACTCCAGTCTTTGGATTTCGTTAATACACATCTCAACACATAACCACAGGTGCGCACAGGTCGTAGGTACGCCTAGTTGGGCCGCTGTGGCAGTTGGAAGATGAGCCATGGAAAGGCTCCAAAATCCTTACTATACACTGTACATTTTTTTAGGTGAAAAATTCGATGTCGTCGGATCCATTCCAGTCTTTGGATTTCGTTAATAGACATCTGAACACATAACCACAGGTGCGCACAGGTCGTAGGTGCGCCTAGTTGGGCCGCTATGGCAGTTGGTAGATGAGCCATGGAAGGCTCCAAAATCCTTACTATACACTGTTAATTTTTTTCGTCGGATCCACTCCAGTCTTTGGATTTCGTTAATAGACATCTCAACACATAACCACAGGTGCACACAGGTCGTAGGTACGCCTAGTTGGGCCGCTGTGGCAGTTGGAAGAAGAGCCATGGAAAGGCTCCAAAATCCTTACTATACACTGTACATTTTTTTAGGTGAAAAATTCAATGTCGTCGGATCCACTCCAGTCTTTGGATTTCGTTAATAGACATCTCAACACATAACCACAGGTGCGCACAGGTCGTAGGTACGCCTAGTTGGGCCGCTGTGGCAGTTGGAAGATGAGCCATGGAAGGCTCCAAAATCCTTACTATACACTGTACATTTTTTTAGGTGAAAAATTCAATGTCGTCGGATCCACTCCAGTCTTTGGATTTCGTTAATAGACATCTCAACACATAACCACAGGTGCGCACAGGTCGTAGGTACGCCTAGTTGGGCCGCTGTGGCAGTTGGAAGATGAGCCATGGAAGGCTCCAAAATCCTTACCATACACTGTACATTTTTTTAGGTGAAAAATTCGATGTCGTCGGATCCACTCCAGTCTTTGGATTTCGTTAATAGACATCTCAACACATAACCACAGGTGCGCACAGGTCGTAGGTACGCCTAGTTGGGCCGCTGTGGCAGTTGGAAGATGAGCCATGGAAGGCTCCAAAATCCTTACTATACACTGTACATTTTTTTAGGTGAAAAATTCGATGTCGTCGGATCCACTCCAGTCTTTGGATTTCGTTAATACACATCTCAACACATAACCACAGGTGCGCACAGGTCGTAGGTACGCCTAGTTGTGCCGCTGTGGCAGTTGGAAGATGAGCCATGGAAAGGCTCCAAAATCCTTACTATACACTGTACATTTTTTTAGGTGAAAAATTCGATGTCGTCGGATCCACTCCAGTCTTTGGATTTCGTTAATACACATCTCAACACATAACCACAGGTGCGCACAGGTCGTAGGTACGCCTGGTTGGGCCGCTGTGGCAGTTGGAAGATGAGCCATGGAAGGCTCCAAAATCCTTACTATACACTGTACATTTTTTTAGGTGAAAAATTCTATGTCGTCGGATCCACTCCAGTCTTTGGATTTCGTTAATACACATCTCAACACATAACCACAGGTGCGCACAGGTCGTAAGTACGCCTAGTTGGGCCGCTATGGCAGTTGGAAGATGAGCCATGGAAGGCTCCAAAATCCTTACTATACACTGTACATTTTTTTAGGTGAAAAATTCGATGTCGTCGGATCCACTCCAGTCTTCGGATTTCATTAATACACATCTCAACACATAACCACAGGTGCGCACAGGTCGTAGGTACGCCTAGTTGTGCCGCTGTGGCAGTTGGAAGATGAGCCATGGAAAGGCTCCAAAATCCTTACTATACACTGTACATTTTTTTAGGTGAAAAATTCGATGTCGTCGGATCCACTCCAGTCTTTGGATTTCGTTAATAGACATCTCAACACATAACCACAGGTGCGCACAGGTCGTAGGTGCGCCTAGTTGGGCCGCTATGGCAGTTGGTAGATGAGCCATGGAAAGGCTCCAAAATCCTTACTATACACAGTACATTTTTTTAGGTGAAAAATTCGATGTCGTCGGATCCACTCCAGTCTTTGGATTTCGTTAATAGACATCTCAACACATAACCACAGGTGCGCACAGGTCGTAGGTACGCCTAGTTGGGCCGCTATGGCAGTTGGAAGATGAGCCATGGAAGGCTCCAAAATCCTTACTATACACTGTACATTTTTTTAGGTGAAAAATTCGATGTTGTCGGATCCACTCCAGTCTTTGGATTTCGTTAATACACATCTCAACACATAACCACAGGTGCGCACAGGTCGTAGGTACGCCTAGTTGGGCCGCTGTGGCAGTTGGAAGATGAGCCATGGAAGGCTCCAAAATCCTTACTATACACTGTACATTTTTTTAGGTGAAAAATTCGATGTCGTCGGATCCACTCCAGTCTTTGGATTTCGTTAATACACATCTCAACACATAACCACAGGTGCGCACAGGTCGTAGGTACGCCTAGTTGGGCCGCTATGGCAGTTGGAAGATGAGCCATGGAAGGCTCCAAAATCCTTACTATACACTGTACATTTTTTTAGGTGAAAAATTCGATGTCGTCGGATCCACTCCAGTCTTTGGATTTCGTTAACAGACATCTCAACACATAACCACAGGTACGCACAGGTCGTAGGTACGCTTAGTTGGGCCGCTGTGGCAGTTGGAAGAAGAGCCATGGAAAGGCTCTAAAATCCTTACTATACACTGTACATTTTTTTAGGTGAAAAATTCGATGTCGTCGGATCCACTCCAGTCTTTGGATTTTGTTAATACACATCTCAACACATAACCACAGGTGCGCACAGGTCGTAGGTACGCCTAGTTGGGCCGCTGTGGCAGTTGGAAGATGAGCCATGGAAAGGCTCCAAAATCCTTACTATACACTGTACATTTTTTTAGATGAAAAATTCGATGTCGTCGGATCCACTCCAGTCTTTGGATTTCGTTAATACACATCTCAACACATAACCACAGGTGCGCACAGGTCGTAGGTACGCCTAGTTGGGCCGCTGTGGCAGTTGGAAGATGAGCCATGGAAGGCTCCAAAATCCTTACTATACACTGTACATTTTTTTTGGTGAAAAATTCGATGTCGTCGGATCCACTCCAGTCTTTGGATTTCGTTAATACACATCTCAACACATAACCACAGGTGCGCACAGGTCGTAGGTACGCCTAGTTGGGCCGCTATGGCAGTTGGAAGATGAGCCATGGAAGGCTCCAAAATCCTTACTATACACTGTACATTTTTTTAGGTGAAAAATTCGATGTCGTCGGATCCACTCCAGTCTTTGGATTTCGTTAATACACATCTCAACACATAACCACAGGTGCGCACAGGTCGTAGGTACGCCTAGTTGGGCCGCTATGGCAGTTGGAAGATGAGCCATGGAAGGCTCCAAAATCCTTACTATACACTGTACATTTTTTTAGGTGAAAAATTCGATGTCGTCGGATCCACTCCAGTCTTTGGATTTCGTTAATACACATCTCAACACATAACCACAGGTGCGCACAGGTCGTAGGTACGCCTTGTTGGGCCGCTGTGGCAGTTGGAAGATGAGCCATGGAAGGCTCCAAAATCCTTACTATACACTGTACATTTTTTTAGGTAAAAAATTCGATGTCGTCGGATCCACTCCAGTCTTTGGATTTCATTAATACACATCTCAACACATAACCACAGGTGCGCACAGGTCGTAGGTACGCCTAGTTGTGCCGCTGTGGCAGTTGGAAGATGAGCCATGGAAAGGCTCCAAAATCCTTACTATACACTGTACATTTTTTTAGGTGAAAAATTCGATGTCGTCGGATCCACTCCAGTCCACTCCACATCCACTCCGCTGTGGCAGTTGAAAGATGAGCCATGGAAGGCTCCAAAATCCTTACTATACACTGTACATTTTTTTAGATGCAAAATTCGATGTCGTCGGATCCACTCCAGTCTTTGGATTTCGTTAATACACATCTCAACACATAACCACAGGTGCGCACAGGTCGTAGGTACGCCTAGTTGGGCCGCTGTGGCAGTTGGAAGATGAGCCATGGAAGGCTCCAAAATCCTTACTATACACTGTACATTTTTTTTGGTGAAAAATTCGATGTCGTCGGATCCACTCCAGTCTTTGGATTTCGTTAATACACATCTCAACACATAACCACAGGTGCGCACAGGTCGTAGGTACGCCTAGTTGGGCCGCTATGGCAGTTGGAAAATGAGCCATGGAAGGCTCCAAAATCCTTCCTACATTTTTTTTGGTGAAAAATTCGATGTCGTCGGATCCACTCCAGTCTTTGGATTTCGTTAATACACATCTCAACACATAACCACAGGTGCGCACACGTCGTAGGTACGCCTAGTTGGGCCGCTGTGGCAGTTGGAAGATGAGCCATGGAAGGCTCCAAAATCCTTACTATACACTGTACATTTTTTTAGGTGAAAAATTCGATGTCGTCGGATCCACTCCAGTCTTTGGATTTCGTTAATAGACATCTCAACACATAACCACAGGTGCGCACAGGTCGTAGGTACGCCTAGTTGGGCCGCTATGGCAGTTGGAAGATGAGCCATGGAAGGCTCCAAAATCCTTACTATACACTGTACATTTTTTTAGATGCAAAATTCGATGTCGTCGGATCCACTCCAGTCTTTGGATTTCGTTAATACACATCTCAACACATAACCACAGGTGCGCACAGGTCGTAGGTACGCCTAGTTGGGCCGCTGTGGCAGTTGGAAGATGAGCCATGGAAGGCTCCAAAATCCTTACTATACACTGTACATTTTTTTTGGTGAAAAATTCGATGTCGTCGGATCCACTCCAGTCTTTGGATTTCGTTAATACACATCTCAACACATAACCACAGGTGCGCACAGGTCGTAGGTACGCCTAGTTGGGCCGCTATGGCAGTTGGAAGATGAGCCATGGAAGGCTCCAAAATCCTTCCTACATTTTTTTAGGTGAAAAATTCGATGTCGTCGGATCCACTCCAGTCTTTGGATTTCGTTAATACACATCTCAACACATAACCACAGGTGCGCACAGGTCGTAGGTACGCCTAGTTGGGCCGCTATGGCAGTTGGAAGATGAGCCATGGAAGGCTCCAAAATCCTTACTATACACTGTACATTTTTTTAGGTGAAAAATTCGATGTCGTCGGATCCACTCCAGTCTTTGGATTTCGTTAATACACATCTCAACACATAACCACAGGTGCGCATAGGTCGTAGGTACGCCTTGTTGGGCCGCTGTGGCAGTTGGAAGATGAGCCATGGAAGGCTCCAAAATCCTTACTATACACTGTACATTTTTTTAGGTAAAAAATTCGATGTCGTCGGATCCACTCCAGTCTTTGGATTTCATTAATACACATCTCAACACATAACCACAGGTGCGCACAGGTCGTAGGTACGCCTAGTTGTGCCGCTGTGGCAGTTGGAAGATGAGCCATGGAAAGGCTCCAAAATCCTTACTATACACTGTACATTTTTTTAGGTGAAAAATTCGATGTCGTCGGATCCACTCCAGTCTTTGGATTTCGTTAATACACATCTCAACACATAACCCCAGGTGCGCACAGGTCGCAGGTACGCCTAGTTGGGCCGCTGTGGCAGTTGGAAGATGAGCCATGGAAAGGCTCCAAAATCCTTACTATACACTGTACATTTTTTTAGATGAAAAATTCGATGTCGTCGGATCCACTCCAGTCTTTGGATTTCGTTAATACACATCTCAACACATAACTACAGGTGCGCACAGGTCGTAGGTACGCCTAGTTGGGCCGCTGTGGCAGTTGGAAGATGAGCCATGGAAGGCTCCAAAATCCTTACTATACACTGTACATTTTTTTAGGTGAAAAATTCGATGTCGTCGGATCCACTCCAGTCTTTGGATTTCGTTAATACACATCTCAACACATAACCACAGGTGCGCACAGGTCGTAGGTACGCCTAGTTGGGCCGCTATGGCAGTTGGAAGATGAGCCATGGAAGGCTCCAAAATCCTTCCTACATTTTTTTTGGTGAAAAATTCGATGTCGTCGGATCCACTCCAGTCTTTGGATTTCGTTAATACACATCTCAACACATAACCACAGGTGCGCACAGGTCGTAGGTACGCCTAGTTGGGCCGCTGTGGCAGTTGGAAGATGAGCCATGGAAGGCTCCAAAATCCTTACTATACACTGTACATTTTTTTAGGTGAAAAATTCGATGTCGTCGGATCCACTCCAGTCTTTGGATTTCGTTAATAGACATCTCAACACATAACCACAGGTGCGCACAGGTCGTAGGTACGCCTAGTTGGGCCGCTATGGCAGTTGGAAGATGAGCCATGGAAGGCTCCAAAATCCTTACTATACACTGTACATTTTTTTAGGTGAAAAATTCGATGTCGTCGGATCCACTCCAGTCTTTGGATTTCGTTAATACACATCTCAACACATAACCACAGGTGCGCACAGGTCGTAGGTACGCCTAGTTGGGCCGCTGTGGCAGTTGGAAGATGAGCCATGGAAGGCTCCAAAGTCCTTACTATACACTGTACATTTTTTTAGGTGAAAAATTCGATGTCGTCGGATCCACTCCAGTCTTTGGATTTCGTTAACACACATCTCAACACATAACCACAGGTGCGCACAGGTCGTAGGTACGCCTAGTTGTGCCGCTGTGGCAGTTGGAAGATGAGCCATGGAAAGGCTCCAAAATCCTTACTATACACTGTACATTTTTTTAGGTGAAAAATTCGATGTCGTCGGATCCACTCCAGTCCACTCCACATCCACTCCGCTGTGGCAGTTGAAAGATGAGCCATGGAAGGCTCCAAAATCCTTACTATACACTGTACATTTTTTTAGATGCAAAATTCGATGTCGTCGGATCCACTCCAGTCTTTGGATTTCGTTAATACACATCTCAACACATAACCACAGGTGCGCACAGGTCGTAGGTACGCCTAGTTGGGCCGCTGTGGCAGTTGGAAGATGAGCCATGGAAGGCTCCAAAATCCTTACTATACACTGTACATTTTTTTTGGTGAAAAATTCGATGTCGTCGGATCCACTCCAGTCTTTGGATTTCGTTAATACACATCTCAACACATAACCACAGGTGCGCACAGGTCGTAGGTACGCCTAGTTGGGCCGCTATGGCAGTTGGAAAATGAGCCATGGAAGGCTCCAAAATCCTTCCTACATTTTTTTTGGTGAAAAATTCGATGTCGTCGGATCCACTCCAGTCTTTGGATTTCGTTAATACACATCTCAACACATAACCACAGGTGCGCACACGTCGTAGGTACGCCTAGTTGGGCCGCTGTGGCAGTTGGAAGATGAGCCATGGAAGGCTCCAAAATCCTTACTATACACTGTACATTTTTTTAGGTGAAAAATTCGATGTCGTCGGATCCACTCCAGTCTTTGGATTTCGTTAATAGACATCTCAACACATAACCACAGGTGCGCACAGGTCGTAGGTACGCCTAGTTGGGCCGCTATGGCAGTTGGAAGATGAGCCATGGAAGGCTCCAAAATCCTTACTATACACTGTACATTTTTTTAGATGCAAAATTCGATGTCGTCGGATCCACTCCAGTCTTTGGATTTCGTTAATACACATCTCAACACATAACCACAGGTGCGCACAGGTCGTAGGTACGCCTAGTTGGGCCGCTGTGGCAGTTGGAAGATGAGCCATGGAAGGCTCCAAAATCCTTACTATACACTGTACATTTTTTTTGGTGAAAAATTCGATGTCGTCGGATCCACTCCAGTCTTTGGATTTCGTTAATACACATCTCAACACATAACCACAGGTGCGCACAGGTCGTAGGTACGCCTAGTTGGGCCGCTATGGCAGTTGGAAGATGAGCCATGGAAGGCTCCAAAATCCTTCCTACATTTTTTTAGGTGAAAAATTCGATGTCGTCGGATCCACTCCAGTCTTTGGATTTCGTTAATACACATCTCAACACATAACCACAGGTGCGCACAGGTCGTAGGTACGCCTAGTTGGGCCGCTATGGCAGTTGGAAGATGAGCCATGGAAGGCTCCAAAATCCTTACTATACACTGTACATTTTTTTAGGTGAAAAATTCGATGTCGTCGGATCCACTCCAGTCTTTGGATTTCGTTAATACACATCTCAACACATAACCACAGGTGCGCATAGGTCGTAGGTACGCCTTGTTGGGCCGCTGTGGCAGTTGGAAGATGAGCCATGGAAGGCTCCAAAATCCTTACTATACACTGTACATTTTTTTAGGTAAAAAATTCGATGTCGTCGGATCCACTCCAGTCTTTGGATTTCATTAATACACATCTCAACACATAACCACAGGTGCGCACAGGTCGTAGGTACGCCTAGTTGTGCCGCTGTGGCAGTTGGAAGATGAGCCATGGAAAGGCTCCAAAATCCTTACTATACACTGTACATTTTTTTAGGTGAAAAATTCGATGTCGTCGGATCCACTCCAGTCTTTGGATTTCGTTAATACACATCTCAACACATAACCACAGGTGCGCACAGGTCGTAGGTACGCCTAGTTGGGCCGCTGTGGCAGTTGGAAGATGAGCCATGGAAAGGCTCCAAAATCCTTACTATACACTGTACATTTTTTTAGATGAAAAATTCGATGTCGTCGGATCCACTCCAGTCTTTGGATTTCGTTAATACACATCTCAACACATAACTACAGGTGCGCACAGGTCGTAGGTACGCCTAGTTGGGCCGCTGTGGCAGTTGGAAGATGAGCCATGGAAGGCTCCAAAATCCTTACTATACACTGTACATTTTTTTAGGTGAAAAATTCGATGTCGTCGGATCCACTCCAGTCTTTGGATTTCGTTAATACACATCTCAACACATAACCACAGGTGCGCACAGGTCGTAGGTACGCCTAGTTGGGCCGCTGTGGCAGTTGGAAGATGAGCCATGGAAGGCTCCAAAATCCTTCCTACATTTTTTTTGGTGAAAAATTCGATGTCGTCGGATCCACTCCAGTCTTTGGATTTCGTTAATACACATCTCAACACATAACCACAGGTGCGCACAGGTCGTAGGTACGCCTAGTTGGGCCGCTGTGGCAGTTGGAAGATGAGCCATGGAAGGCTCCAAAATCCTTACTATACACTGTACATTTTTTTAGGTGAAAAATTCGATGTCGTCGGATCCACTCCAGTCTTTGGATTTCGTTAATAGACATCTCAACACATAACCACAGGTGCGCACAGGTCGTAGGTACGCCTAGTTGGGCCGCTATGGCAGTTGGAAGATGAGCCATGGAAGGCTCCAAAATCCTTACTATACACTGTACATTTTTTTAGGTGAAAAATTCGATGTCGTCGGATCCACTCCAGTCTTTGGATTTCGTTAATACACATCTCAACACATAACCACAGGTGCGCACAGGTCGTAGGTACGCCTAGTTGGGCCGCTGTGGCAGTTGGAAGATGAGCCATGGAAGGCTCCAAAGTCCTTACTATACACTGTACATTTTTTTAGGTGAAAAATTCGATGTCGTCGGATCCACTCCAGTCTTTGGATTTCGTTAACACACATCTCAACACATAACCACAGGTGCGCACAGGTCGTAGGTACGCCTAGTTGGGCCGCTGTGGCAGTTGGAAGATTAGCCATGGAAAGGCTCCAAAATCCTTACTATACACTGTACATTTTTTTTGGTGAAAAATTCGATGTCGTCGGATCCACTCCAGTCTTTGGATTTCGTTAATACACATCTCAACACATAACCACAGGTGCGCACAGGTCGTAGGTACGCCTAGTTGGGCCGCTATGGCAGTTGGAAGATGAGCCATGGAAGGCTCCAAAATCCTTCCTACATTTTTTTAGGTGAAAAATTCGATGTCGTCGGATCCACTCCAGTCTTAAGATTTCGTTAATACACATCTCAACACATAACCACAGGTGCGCACAGGTCGTAGGTACGCCTAGTTGGGCCGCTGTGGCAGTTGGAAGATGAGCCATGGAAGGCTCCAAAATCCTTACTATACACTGTACATTTTTTTAGGTGAAAAATTCGATGTCGTCGGATCCACTCCAGTCTTTGGATTTCGTTAATAGACATCTCAACACATAACCACAGGTGCGCACAGGTCGTAGGTACGCCTAGTTGGGCCGCTATGGCAGTTGGAAGATGAGCCATGGAAGGCTCCAAAATCCTTACTATACACTGTACATTTTTTTAGGTGAAAAATTCGATGTCGTCGGATCCACTCCAGTCTTTGGATTTCGTTAATACACATCTCAACACATAACCACAGGTGCGCACAGGTCGTAGGTACGCCTAGTTGGGCCGCTGTGGCAGTTGGAAGATGAGCCATGGAAAGGCTCCAAAATCCTTACTATACACTGTACATTTTTTTAGGTGAAAAATTCGATGTCGTCGGATCCACTCCAGTCTTTGGATTTCGTTAATACACATCTCAACACATAACCACAGGTGCGCACAGGTCGTAGGTACGCCTAGTTGGGCCGCTATGGCAGTTGGAAGATGAGCCATGGAAGGCTCCAAAATCCTTCCTACATTTTTTTAGGTGAAAAATTTGATGTCGTCGGATCCACTCCAGTCTTTGGATTTGGTTAATACACATCTCAACACATAACCACAGGTGCGCACAGGTCGTAGGTACGCCTAGTTGGGCCGCTGTGGCAGTTGGAAGATGAGCCATGGAAGGCTCCAAAATCCTTACTATACACTGTACATTTTTTTAGGTGAAAAATTCGATGTCGTCGGATCCACTCCAGTCTTTGGATTTCGTTAACACACATCTCAACACATAACCACAGGTGCGCACAGGTCGTAGGTACGCCTAGTTGGGCCGCTGTGGCAGTTGGAAGATTAGCCATGGAAAGGCTCCAAAATCCTTATTATACACTGTACATTTTTTTTGGTGAAAAATTCGATGTCGTCGGATCCACTCCAGTCTTTGGATTTCGTTAATACACATCTCAACACATAACCACAGGTGCGCACAGGTCGTAGGTACGCCTAGTTGGGCCGCTATGGCAGTTGGAAGATGAGCCATGGAAGGCTCCAAAATTCTTCCTACATTTTTTTAGGTGAAAAATTCGATGTCGTCGGATCCACTCCAGTCTTTGGATTTCGTTAATACACATCTCAACACATAACCACAGGTGCGCACAGGTCGTAGGTACGCCTAGTTGGGCCGCTGTGGCAGTTGGAAGATGAGCCATGGAAAGGCTCTAAAATCCTTACTATACACTGTAAATTTTTTTAGGCGAAAAATTCGATGTCGTCGGATCCACTCCAGTCTTTGGATTTCGTTAATACACATCTCAACACATAACCACAGGTGCGCACAGGTCGTAGGTACGCCTAGTTGGGCCGCTGTGGCAGTTGGAAGATGAGCCATGGAAAGGCTCTAAAATCCTTACTATACACTGTAAATTTTTTTAGGCGAAAAATTCGATGTCGTCGGATCCACTCCAGTCTTTGGATTTCGTTAATAGACATCTCAACACATAACCACAGGTGCGCACAGGTCGTAGGTACGCCTAGTTGGGCCGCTGTGGCAGTTGGAAGATGAGCCATGGAAAGGCTCTAAAATCCTTACTATACACTGTACATTTTTTTAGGCGAAAAATTCGATGTCGTCGGATCCACTCCAGTCTTTGGATTTCATTAATACACATCTCAACACATAACCACAGGTGCGCACAGGTCGTAGGTACGCCTAGTTGGGCCGCTGTGGCAGTTGGAAGATGAGCCATGGAAAGGCTCTAAAATCCTTACTATACACTGTACATTTTTTTAGGCGAAAAATTCGATGTCGTCGGATCCACTCCAGTCTTTGGATTTCATTAATACACATCTCAACACATAACCACAGGTGCGCACAGGTCGTAGGTACGCCTAGTTGTGCCGCTGTGGCAGTTGGAAGATGAGCCATGGAAAGGCTCCAAAATCCTTACTATACACTGTACATTTTTTTAGGTGAAAAATTCGATGTCGTCGGATCCACTCCAGTCTTTGGATTTCGTTAATAGACATCTCAACACATAACCACAGGTGCGCACAGGTCGTAGGTACGCCTAGTTGGGCCGCTATGGCAGTTGGAAGATGAGCCATGGAAGGCTCCAAAATCCTTCCTACATTTTTTTAGGTGAAAAATTTGATGTCGTCGGATCCACTCCAGTCTTTGGATTTCATTAATACACATCTCAACACATAACCACAGGTGCGCACAGGTCGTAGGTACGCCTAGTTGGGCCGCTGTGGCAGTTGGAAAATGAGCCATGGAAAGGCTCTAAAATCCTTACTATACACTGTACATTTTTTTAGGCGAAAAATTCGATGTCGTCGGATCCACTCCAGTCTTTGGATTTCATAAATACACATCTCAACACATAACCACAGGTGCGCACAGGTCGTAGGTACGCCTAGTTGTGCCGCTGTGGCAGTTGGAAGATGAGCCATGGAAAGGCTCCAAAATCCTTACTATACACTGTACATTTTTTTAGGTGAAAAATTCGATGTCGTCGGATCCACTCCAGTCTTTGGATTTCGTTAATAGACATCTCAACACATAACCACAGGTGCGCACAGGTCGTAGGTACGCCTAGTTGGGCCGCTATGGCAGTTGGAAGATGAGCCATGGAAGGCTCCAAAATCCTTCCTACATTTTTTTAGGTGAAAAATTTGATGTCGTCGGATCCACTCCAGTCTTTGGATTTCATTAATACACATCTCAACACATAACCACAGGTGCGCACAGGTCGTAGGTACGCCTAGTTGGGCCGCTGTGGCAGTTGGAAGATGAGCCATGGAAAGGCTCTAAAATCCTTACTATACACTGTACATTTTTTTAGGCGAAAAATTCGATGTCGTCGGATCCACTCCAGTCTTTGGATTTCATTAATACACATCTCAACACATAACCACAGGTGCGCACAGGTCGTAGGTACGCCTAGTTGTGCCGCTGTGGCAGTTGGAAGATGAGCCATGGAAAGGCTCCAAAATCCTTACTATACACTGTACATTTTTTTAGGCGAAAAATTCGATGTCGTCGGATCCACTCCAGTCTTTGGATTTCATTAATACACATCTCAACACATAACCACAGGTGCGCACAGGTCGTAGGTACGCCTAGTTGTGCCGCTGTGGCAGTTGGAAGATGAGCCATGGAAAGGCTCCAAAATCCTTACTATACACTGTACATTTTTTTAGGTGAAAAATTCGATGTCGTCGGATCCACTCCAGTCTTTGGATTTCGTTAATAGACATCTCAACACATAACCACAGGTGCGCACAGGTCGTAGGTACGCCTAGTTGGGCCGCTGTGGCAGTTGGAAGATGAGCCATGGAAGGCTCCAAAATCCTTACTATACACTGTCCATTTTTTTAGGTGAAAAATTCGATGTCGTCGGATCCACTCCAGTCTTTGGATTTCATTAATACACATCTCAACACATAACCACAGGTGCGCACAAGTCGTAGGTACGCCTAGTTGTGCCGCTGTGGCAGTTGGAAGATGAGCCATGGAAAGGCTCCAAAATCCTTACTATACACTGTACATTTTTTTAGGTGAAAAATTCGATGTCGTCGGATCCACTCCAGTCTTTGGATTTCGTTAATACACATCTCAACACATAACCACAGGTGCGCACAGGTCGTAGGTACGCCTAGTTGGGCCGCTGTGGCAGTTGGAAGATGAGCCATGGAAGGCTCCAAAATCCTTACTATACACTGTACATTTTTTTTGGTGAAAAATTCGATGTCGTCGGATCCACTCCAGTCTTTGGATTTCGTTAATACACATCTCAACACATAACCATAGGTGCGCACAGGTCGTAGGTACGCCTAGTTGGGCCGCTATGGCAGTTGGAAGATGAGCCATGGAAGGCTCCAAAATCCTTCCTACATTTTTTTAGGTGAAAAATTCGATGTCGTCGGATCCACTCCAGTCTTTGGATTTCGTTAATACACATCTCAACACATAACCACAGGTGCGCACAGGTCGTAGGTACGCCTAGTTGGGCCGCTGTGGCAGCTGGAAGATGAGCCATGGAAGGCTCCAAAGTCCTTACTATACACTGTACATTTTTTTAGGTGAAAAATTCGATGTCGTCGGATCCACTCCAGTCTTTGGATTTCGTTAACACACATCTCAACACATAACCACAGGTGCGCACAGGTCGTAGGTACGCCTAGTTGGGCCGCTGTGGCAGTTGGAAGATTAGCCATGGAAAGGCTCCAAAATCCTTACTATACACTGTACATTTTTTTAGGTGAAAAATTCGATGTCGTCGGATCCACTCCAGTCTTTGGATTTCGTTAACACACATCTCAACACATAACCACAGGTGCGCACAGGTCGTAGGTACGCCTAGTTGGGCCGCTATGGCAGTTGGAAGATGAGCCATGGAAGGCTCCAAAATCCTTCCTACATTTTTTTAGGTGAAAAATTCGATGTCGTCGGATCCACTCCAGTCTTTGGATTTCGTTAACAGACATCTCAACACATAACCACAGGTGCGCACAGGTCGTAGGTACGCCTAGTTGGGCCGCTGTGTCATTTGGAAGAAGAGCCATGGAAAGGCTCTAAAATCCTTACTATACACTGTACATTTTTTTAGGTGAGAAATTCGATGTCTTCGGATCCAATCCAGTCTTTGGATTTCGTTAATACACATCTCAACACATAACCACAGGTGCCCACAGGTCGTAGGTACGCCTAGTTGGGCCGCTGTGGCAGTTGGAAGAAGAGCCATGGAAAGGCTCTAAAATTCTTACTATACACTGTACATTTTTTCAGGTGAAAAATTCGATGTCGTCGGAACCACTCCAGTCTTTGGATTTCGTTACTAGACATCTCAACACATAACCACAGGTGCGCACAGGTCGTAGGTACGCCTAGTTTTGCCACTGTGGCAGTTGGAAGATGAGCCATGGAAGGCTCCAAAATCCTTACTATACACTGTACATTTTTTTAGGTGAAAAATTCGATGTCGTCGGATCCACTCCAGTCTTTGGATTTCGTTAATACACATCTCAACACATAACCACAGGTGCGCACAGGTCGTAGGTACGCCTAGTTGGGCCGCTGTGGCATTTGGAAGAAGAGCCATGGAAAGGCTCTAAAATCCTTACTATACACTGTAAATTTTTTTAGGTGAGAAATTCGATGTCGTCGGATCCAATCCAGTCTTTGGATTTCGTTAATACACATCTCAACACATAACCACAGGTGCGCACAGGTCGTAGGTACGCCTAGTTGGGCCGCTGTGGCAGTTGGAAGATGAGCCATGGAAGGCTCCAAAATCCTTACTATACACTGTACATTTTTTTAGGTGAAAACTTCGATGTCGTCGGATCCACTCCAGTCTTTGGATTTCGTTAATAGACATCTCAACACATAACCACAGGTGCGCACAGGTCGTAGGTACGCCTAGTTGGGCCGCTGTGGCAGTTGGAAGAAGAGCCATGGAAAGGCTATAAAATCCTTACTATACACTGTACATTTTTTAGGTTAAAAATTCGATGTCGTCGGATCCACTCCAGTCTTTGGATTTCATTAATACACATCTCAACACATAACCACAGGTGCGCACAGGTCGTAGGTACGCCTAGTTGGGCCGCTGTGGCAGTTGGAAGATGAGCCATGGAAGGCTCCAAAATCCTTACTATACACTGTACATTTTTTTAGGTGAAAAATTCGATGTCGTCGGATCCACTCCAGTCTTTGGATTTCATTAATACACATCTCAACACATAACCACAGGTGCGCACAGGTCGTAGGTACGCCTAGTTGTGCCGCTGTGGCAGTTGGAAGATGAGCCATGGAAAGGCTCCAAAATCCTTACTATACACTGTACATTTTTTTAGGTGAAAAATTCGATGTCGTCGGATCCACTCCAGTCTTTGGATTTCGTTAATACACATCTCAACACATAACAACAGGTGCGCACAGGTCGTAGGTACGCCTAGTTGGGCCGCTGTGGCAGTTGGAAGATGAGCCATGGAAGGCTCCAAAATCCTTACTATACACTGTACATTTTTTTAGGTGAAAAATTCGATGTCGTCGGATCCACTCCAGTCTTTGGATTTCGTTAATAGACATCTCAACACATAACCACAGGTGCGCACAGGTCGGAGGTACGCCTAGTTGGGCCGCTGTGGCAGTTGGAAGATGAGCCATGGAAGGCTCCAAAATCCTTACTATACACTGTACATTTTTTTAGGTGAAAAATTCGATGTCGTCGGATCTACTCCAGTCTTTGGATTTCGTTAATACACATCTCAACACATAACCACAGGTGCGCACAGGTCGTAGGTACGCCTAGTTGGGCCGCTGTGGCAGTTGGAAGATGAGCCATGGAAGGCTCCAAAATCCTTACTATACACTGTAAATTTTTTTAGGTGAAAAATTCGATGTCGTCGGATCCACTCCAGTCTTTTTATTTCGTTAATAGACATCTCAACACATAACCACAGGTGCGCACAGGTCGTAGGTACGCCTAGTTGGGCCGCTGTGGCAGTTGGAAGAAGAGCCATGGAAAGGCTCTAAAATCCTTACTATACACTGTACATTTTTTTAGGTGAAAAATTCGATGTCGTCGGATCCACTCCAGTCTTTGGATTTCATTAATACACATCTCAACACATAATCACAGGTGCGCACAGGTCGTAGGTACGCCTAGTTGGGCCGCTGTGGCAGTTGGAAGAAGAGCCATGGAAAGGCTCTAAAATCCTTACTATACACTGTACATTTTTTTAGGTGAAAAATTCGATGTCGTCGGATCTACTCCAGTCTTTGGATTTCGTTAATAGACATCTCAACACATAACCACAGGTGCGCACAGGTCGTAGGTACGCCTAGTTGGGCCGCTGTGGCAGTTGGAAGATGAGCCATGGAAGGCTCCAAAATCCTTACTATACACTGTACATTTTTTTAGGTGAAAAATTCGATGTCGTCGGATCCACTCCAGTCTTTGGATTTCGTTAATACACATGTCAACACATAACCACAGGTGCGCACAGGTCGTACGTACGCCTAGTTAGGCCGCTGTGGCAGTTGGAAGATGAGCCATGGAATGCTCCAAAATCCTTACTATACACTGTACATTTTTTTAGGTGAAAAATTCGATGTCGTCGGATCCACTCCAGTCTTTGGATTTCGTTAATAGACATCTCAACACATAACCACAGGTGCGCACAGGTCGCAGGTACGCCTAGTTGGGCCGCTGTGGCAGTTGGAAGATGAGCCATGGAAAGGCTCCAAAATCCTTACTATACACTGTACATTTTTTTAGGTGAAAAATTCGATGTCGTCGGATCCACTCCAGTCTTTGGATTTCGTTAATAGACATCTCAACACATAACCACAGGTGCGCACAGGTCGTAGGTACGCCTAGTTGGGCCGCTGTGGCAGTTGGAAGAAGGGCCATGGAAAGGCTCTAAAATCCTTACTATACACTGTACATTTTTTTAGGTGAAAAATTCGATGTCGTCGGATCCACTCCAGTCTTTGGATTACGTTAATAGACATCTCAACACATAACCACAGGTGTGCACAGGTCGTAGGTACGCCTAGTTGGGCCGCTGTGGCAGTTGGAAGAAGAGCCATGGAAAGGCTCTAAAATCCTTACTATACACTGTACATTTTTTTAGGTGAAAAATTCGATGTCGTCGGATCCACTCCAGTCTTTGGATTTCGTTAATACACATCTCAACACATAACCACAGGTGCGCACAGGTCGTAGGTACGCCTAGTTGGGCCGCTGTGGCAGTTGGAAGATGAGCCATGGAAGGCTCCAAAATCCTTACTATACACTGTACATTTTTTTAGGTGAAAAATTCGATGTCGTCGGATCCACTCCAGTCTTTGGATTTCGTTAATACACATCTCAACACATAACCACAGATGCGCACAGGTCGTAGGTACGCCTAGTTGGGCCGCTGTGGCAGTTGGAAGATGAGCCATGGAAGGCTCCAAAATCCTTACTATACACTGTACATTTTTTTAGGTGAAAAATTCGATGTCGTCGGATCCACTCCAGTCTTTGGATTTCGTTAATACACATCTCAACACATAACCACAGGTGCGCACAGGTCGTATGTACGCCTAGTTGGGCCGCTGTGGCAGTTGGAAGATGAGCCATGGAAAGGCTCCAAAATCCTTACTATACACTGTACATTTTTTTAGGTGAAAAATTCGATGTCGTCGGATCCACTCCAGTCTTTGGATTTCATTAATACACATCTCAACACATAACTGCAGGTGCGCACAGGTCGTAGGTACGCCTAGTTGGGCCGCTGTGGCAGTTGGAAGAAGAGCCATGGAAAGGCTCTAAAATCCTTACTATACACTGTACATTTTTTTAGGTGAAAAATTCGATGTCGCCGGATCCACTCCAGTCTTTGGATTTCGTTAATAGACATCTCAACACATAACCACAGGTGCGCACAGGTCGTAGGTACGCCTAGTTGGGCCGCTGTGGCAGTTGGAAGATGAGCCATGGAAGGCTCCAAAATCCTTACTATACACTGTACATTTTTTTAGGTGAAAAATTCGATGTCGTCGGATCCACTCCAGTCTTTGGATTTCGTTAATACACATCTCAACACATAACCACAGGTGCGCACAGGTCGTAGGTACGCCTAGTTGGGCCGCTGTGGCAGTTGGAAGATGAGCCATGGAAGGCTCCAAAATCCTTACTATACACTGTACATTTTTTTAGGTGAAAAATTCGATGTCGTCGGATCCACTCCAGTCTTTGGATTTCGTTAATAGACATCTCAACACATAACCACAGGTGCGCACAGGTCGTAGGTACGCCTAGTTGGGCCGCTGTGGCAGTTGGAAGAAGAGCCATGGAAAGGCTCTAAAATCCTTACTATACACTGTACATTTTTTTAGGTGAAAAATTCGATGTCGTCGGATCCACTCCAGTCTTTGGATTTCGTTGATACACATCTCAACACATAACCACAGGTGCGCACAGGTCGTAGGTACGCCTAGTTGGGCCGCTCTGGCAGTTGGAAGAAGAGCCATGGAAAGGCTCTAAAATCCTTACTATACACTGTACATTTTTTTAGGTGAAAAATTCGATGTCGTCGGATCTACTCCAGTCTTTGGATTTCGTTAATAGACATCTCAACACATAACCACAGGTGCGCACAGGTCGTAGGTACGCCTAGTTGGGCCGCTGTGGCAGTTGGAAGATGAGCCATGGAAGGCTCCAAAATCCTTACTATACACTGTACATTTTTTTAGGTGAAAAATTCGATGTCGTCGGATCCACTCCAGTCTTTGGATTTCGTTAATACACATGTCAACACATAACCACAGGTGCGCACAGGTCGTAGGTACGCCTAGTTAGGCCGCTGTGGCAGTTGGAAGATGAGCCATGGAATGCTCCAAAATCCTTACTATACACTGTACATTTTTTTAGGTGAAAAATTCGATGTCGTCGGATCCACTCCAGTCTTTGGATTTCGTTAATAGACATCTCAACACATAACCACAGGTGCGCACAGGTCGCAGGTACGCCTAGTTGGGCCGCTGTGGCAGTTGGAAGATGAGCCATGGAAAGGCTCCAAAATCCTTACTATACACTGTACATTTTTTTACGTGAAAAATTCGATGTCGTCGGATCCACTCCAGTCTTTGGATTTCGTTAATAGACATCTCAACACATAACCACAGGTGCGCACAGGTCGTAGGTACGCCTAGTTGGGCCGCTGTGGCAGTTGGAAGAAGGGCCATGGAAAGGCTCTAAAATCCTTACTATACACTGTACATTTTTTTAGGTGAAAAATTCGATGTCGTCGGATCCACTCCAGTCTTTGGATTGCGTTAATAGACATCTCAACACATAACCACAGGTGCGCACAGGTCGTAGGTACGCCTAGTTGGGCCGCTGTGGCAGTTGGAAGAAGAGCCATGGAAAGGCTCTAAAATCCTTACTATACACTGTACATTTTTTTAGGTGAAAAATTCGATGTCGTCGGATCCACTCCAGTCTTTGGATTTCGTTAATACACATCTCAACACATAACCACAGGTGCGCACAGGTCGTAGGTACGCCTAGTTGGGCCGCTATGGCAGTTGGAAGATGAGCCATGGAAGGCTCCAAAATCCTTACACTGTACATTTTTTTAGGTGAAAAATTCGATGTCGTCGGATCCACTCCAGTCTTTGGATTTCGTTAATACACATCTCAACACATAACCACAGATGCGCACAGGTCGTAGGTACGCCTAGTTGGGCCGCTGTGGCAGTTGGAAGATGAGCCATGGAAGGCTCCAAAATCCTTACTATACACTGTACATTTCTTTAGGTGAAAAATTCGATGTCGTCGGATCCACTCCAGTCTTTGGATTTCGTTAATAGACATCTCAACACATAACCACAGGTGCGCACAGGTCGTAGGTACGCCTAGTTGGGCCGCTGTGGCAGTTGGAAGATGAGCCATGGAAGGCTCCAAAATCCTTACTATACACTGTACATTTTTTTAGGTGAAAAATTCGATGTCGTCGGATCCACTCCAGTCTTTGGATTTCGTTAATACACATCTCAACACATAACCACAGGTGCGCACAGGTCGTAGGTACGCCTAGTTGGGCCGCTGTGGCAGTTGGAAGATGAGCCATGGAAGGCTCCAAAATCCTTACTATACACTGTACATTTTTTTAGGTGAAAAATTCGATGTCGTCGGATCCACTCCAGTCTTTGTATTTCGTTAATACACATCTCAACACATAACCACAGGTGCGCACCGGTCGTAGGTACGCCTAGTTGGGCCGCTGTGGCAGTTGGAAGATGAGCCATGGAAAGGATCTAAAATCCTTACTATACACTGTACATTTTTTTAGGTGAAAAATTCGAGGTCGTCGGATCCACTCCAGTCTTTGGATTTCGTTAATAGACATCTCAACACATAACCACAGGTGCGCACAGGTCGTAGGTACGCCTAGTTGGGCCGCTGTGGCAGTTGGAAGATGAGCCATGGAAGGCTCCAAAATCCTTACTATACACTGTACATTTTTTTAGGTGAAAAATTCGATGTCGTCGGATCCACTCCAGTCTTTGGATTTCGTTAATACACATCTCAACACATAACCACAGGTGCGCACAGGTCGTAGGTACGCCTAGTTGGGCCGCTGTGGCAGTTGGAAGATGAGCCATGGAAGGCTCCAAAATCCTTACTATACACTGTACATTTTTTTAGGTGAAAAATTCGATGTCGTCGGATCCACTCCAGTCTTTGTATTTCGTTAATACACATCTCAACACATAACCACAGGTGCGCACAGGTCGTAGGTACGCCTAGTTGGGCCGCTGTGGCAGTTGGAAGATGAGCCATGGAAAGGATCTAAAATCCTTACTATACACTGTACATTTTTTTAGGTGAAAAATTCGAGGTCGTCGGATCCACTCCAGTCTTTGGATTTCGTTAATAGACATCTCAACACATAACCACAGGTGCGCACAGGTCGTAGGTACGCCTAGTTGGGCCGCTGTGGCAGTTGGAAGATGACCCATGGAAAGGCTCCAAAATCCTTACTATACACTGTACATTTTTTTGGGTGAAAAATTCGATGTCGTCGGATCCACTCCAGTCTTTGGATTTCGTTAATAGACATCTCAACACATAACCACAGGTGCGCACAGGTCGTAGGTACGCCTAGTTGGGCCGCTATGGCAGTTGGAAGATGAGCCATGGAAGGCTCCAAAATCCTTACTATACACTGTACATTTTTTTAGGTGAAAAATTCGATGTCGTCGGATCCACTCCAGTCTTTGGATTTCGTTAATACACATCTCAACACATAACCACAGGTGCGCACAGGTCGTAGGTACGCCTAGTTGGGCCGCTGTGGCAGTTGGAAGATGAGCCATGGAAGGCTCCAAAATCCTTACTATACACTGTACATTTTTTTAGTCGGATCCACTCCAGTCTTTGGATTTCGTTAATACACATCTCAACACATAACCACAGGTGCGCACAGGTCGTAGGTACGCCTAGTTGGGCCGCTGTGGCAGTTGGAAGAAGAGCCATGGAAAGGCTTTAAAATCCTTGCTATACACTGTACATTTTTTTAGGTGAAAAATTCGATGTCGTCGGATCCACTCCAGTCTTTGGATTTCGTTAATACACATCTCAACACATAACCACAGGTGCGCACAGGTCGTAGGTACGCCTAGTTGGGCCGCTGTGGCAGTTGGAAAAAGAGCCATGGAAAGGCTCCAAAATCCTTACTATACACTGTACATTTTTTTAGGTGAAAAATTCAATGTCGTCGGATCCACTCCAGTCTTTGGATTTCGTTAATAGACATCTCAACACATAACCACAGGTGCGCACAGGTCGTAGGTACGCCTAGTTGGGCCGCTGTGGCAGTTGGAAGATGAGCCATGGAAGGCTCCAAAATTCTTACTATACACTGTACATTTTTTTAGGTGAAAAATTCGATGTCGTCGGATCCACTCCAGTCTTTGGATTTCGTTAACACACATCTCAACACATAACCACAGGTGCGCACAGGTCGTAGGTACGCCTAGTTGGGCCGCTGTGGCAGTTGGAAGATTAGCCATGGAAAGGCTCCAAAATCCTTACTATACACTGTACATTTTTTTAGGTGAAAAATTCGATGTCGTCGGATCCATTCCAGTCTTTGGATTTCGTTAATAGACATCTCAACACATAACCACAGGTGCGCACAGGTCGTAGGTGCGCCTAGTTGGGCCGCTATGGCAGTTGGTAGATGAGCCATGGAAGGCTCCGAAATCCTTACTATACACTGTTCATTTTTTTCGTCGGATCCACTCCAGTCTTTGGATTTCGTTAATAGACATCTCAACACATAACCACAGGTGCGCACAGGTCGTAGGTACGCGTAGTTGGGCCGCTATGGCAGTTGGAAGATGAGCCATGGAAGGCTCCAAAATCCTTACTAAAACTGTACATTTTTTTAGGTGAAAAATTCGATGTCGTCGGATCCACTCCAGTCTTTGGATTTCGTTAATACACATCTCAACACATAACCACAGGTGCGCACAGGTCGTAGGTACGCCTAGTTGGGCCGCTGTGGCAGTTGGAAGATGAGCCATGGAAGGCTCCAAAATCCTTACTATACACTGTAAATTTTTTTAGGTGAAAAATTCGATGTCGTCGGATCCACTCCAGTCTTTGGATTTCGTTAATACACATCTCAACACATAACCACAGGTGCGCACAGGTCGTAGGTACGCCTAGTTGGGCCGCTATGGCAGTTGGAAGATGACATTTTTTTAGGTGAAAAATTCGATGTCGTCGGATCCACTCCAGTCTTTGGATTTCATTAATACACATCTCAACACATAACCACAGGTGCGCACAGGTCGTAGGTACGCCTAGTTGTGCCGCTGTGGCAGTTGGAAGATGAGCCATGGAAAGGCTCCAAAATCCTTACTATACACTGTACATTTTTTTAGGTGAAAAATTCGATGTCGTCGGATCCACTCCAGTCTTTGGATTTCGTTAATAGACATCTCAACACATAACCACAGGTGCGCACAGGTCGTAGGTGCGCCTAGTTGGGCCGCTATGGCAGTTGGTAGATGAGCCATGGAAAGGCTCCAAAATCCTTACTGTACATTTTTTTAGGTGAAAAATTCGATGTCGTCGGATCCACTCCAGTCTTTGGATTTCGTTAATAGACATCTCAACACATAACCACAGGTGCGCACAGGTCGCAGGTACGCCTAGTTGGGCCGCTGTGGCAGTTGGAAGATGAGCCATGGAAAGGCTCCAAAATCCTTACTATACACTGTACATTTTTTTACGTGAAAAATTCGATGTCGTCGGATCCACTCCAGTCTTTGGATTTCGTTAATAGACATCTCAACACATAACCACAGGTGCGCACAGGTCGTAGGTACGCCTAGTTGGGCCGCTATGGCAGTTGGAAGATGAGCCATGGAAGACTCCAAAATCCTTACTATACACTGTACATTTTTTTAGGTGAAAAATTCGATGTCGTCGGATCCACTCCAGTCTTTGGATTTCGTTAACACACATCTCAACACATAACCACAGGTGCGCACAGGTCGTAGGTACGCCTAGTTGGGCCGCTGTGGCAGTTGGAAGATTAGCCATGGAAAGGCTCCAAAATCCTTACTATACACTGTACATTTTTTTAGGTGAAAAATTCGATGTCGTCGGATCCATTCCAGTCTTTGGATTTCGTTAATAGACATCTCAACACATAACCACAGGTGCGCACAGGTCGTAGGTACGCCTAGTTGGGCCGCTGTGGCAGTTGGAAGATGAGCCATGGAAGGCTCCAAAATCCTTACTATACACTGTACATTTTTTTAGGTGAAAAATTCGATGTCGTCGGATCCACTCCAGTCTTTGGATTTCGTTAACACACATCTCAACACATAACCACAGGTGCGCACAGGTCGTAGGTACGCCTAGTTGGGCCGCTGTGGCAGTTGGAAGATTAGCCATGGAAAGGCTCCAAAATCCTTACTATACACTGTACATTTTTTTAGGTGAAAAATTCGATGTCGTCGGATCCATTCCAGTCTTTGGATTTCGTTAATAGACATCTCAACACATAACCACAGGTGCGCACAGGTCGTAGGTGCGCCTAGTTGGGCCGCTATGGCAGTTGGTAGATGAGCCATGGAAGACTCCAAAATCCTTACTATACACTGTACATTTTTTTAGGTGAAAAATTCGATGTCGTCGGATCCACTCCAGTCTTTGGATTTCGTTAATACACATCTCAACACATAACCACAGGTGCGCACAGGTCGTAGGTACGCCTAGTTGGGCCGCTGTGGCAGTTGGAAGATGAGCCATGGAAGGCTCCAAAATCCTTACTATACACTGTACATTTTTTTTGGTGAAAAATTCGATGTCGTCGGATCCACTCCAGTCTTTGGATTTCGTTAATAGACATCTCAACACATAACCACAGGTGCGCACAGGTCGTAGGTACGCCTAGTTGGGCCGCTATGGCAGTTGGAAGATGAGCCATGGAAGGCTCCAAAATCCTTACTATACACTGTACATTTTTTTAGGTGAAAAATTCGATGTCGTCGGATCCACTCCAGTCTTTGGATTTCGTTAATACACATCTCAACACATAACCACAGGTGCGCACAGGTCGTAGGTACGCCTAGTTGGGCCGCTGTGGCAGTTGGAAGATGAGCCATGGAAAGGCTCTAAAATCCTTACTATACACTGTACATTTTTTTAGGCGAAAAATTCGATGTCGTCGGATCCACTCCAGTCTTTGGATTTCGTTAATACACATCTCAACACATAACTACAGGTGCGCACAGGTCGTAGGTACGCCTAGTTGGGCCGCTGTGGCAGTTGGAAGATGAGCCATGGAAGGCTCCAAAATCCTTACTATACACTGTACATTTTTTTCGTCGGATCCACTCCAGTCTTTGGATTTCGTTAATACACATCTCAACACATAACCACAGGTGCGCACAGGTCGTAGGTACGCCTAGTTGGGCCGCTGTGGCAGTTGGAAGAAGAGCCATGGAAAGGCTTTAAAATCCTTACTATACACTGTACATTTTTTTAGGTGAAAAATTCGATGTCGTCGGGTCCACTCCAGTCTTTGGATTTCGTTAATACACATCTCAACACATAACCACAGGTGCGCACAGGTCGTAGGTACGCCTAGTTGGGCCGCTGTGGCAGTTGGAAGAAGAGCCATGGAAAGGCTCCAAAATCCTTACTATACACTGTACATTTTTTTAGGTGAAAAATTCAATGTCGTCGGATCCACTCCAGTCTTTGGATTTCGTTAATAGACATCTCAACACATAACCACAGGTGCGCACAGGTCGTAGGTACGCCTAGTTGGGCCGCTGTGGCAGTTGGAAGATGAGCCATGGAAGGCTCCAAAATCCTTACTATACACTGTATATTTTTTTAGGTGAAAAATTCGATGTCGTCGGATCCACTCCAGTCTTTGGATTTCGTTAACACACATCTCAACACATAACCACAGGTGCGCACAGGTCGTAGGTACGCCTAGTTGGGCCGCTGTGGCAGTTGGAAGATTAGCCATGGAAAGGCTCCTAAATCCTTACTATACACTGTACATTTTTTTAGGTGAAAAATTCGATGTCGTCGGATCCATTCCAGTCTTTGGATTTCGTTAATAGACATCTCAACACATAACCCCAGGTGCGCACAGGTCGTAGGTGCGCCTAGTTGGGCCGCTATGGCAGTTGGTAGATGAGCCATGGAAGGCTCCAAAATCCTTACTATACACTGTTCATTTTTTTCGTCGGATCCACTCCAGTCTTTGGATTTCGTTAATAGACATCTCAACACATAACCACAGGTGCACACAGGTCGTAGGTACGCCTAGTTGGGCCGCTGTGGCAGTTGGAATAAGAGCCATGGAAAGGCTCCAAAATCCTTACTATACACTGTACATTTTTTTAGGTGAAAAATTCAATGTCGTCGGATCCACTCCAGTCTTTGGATTTCGTTAATAGACATCTCAACACATAACCACAGGTGCGCAAAGGTCGTAGGTACGCCTAGTTGGGCCGCTGTGGCAGTTGGAAGATGAGCCATGGAAGGCTCCAAAATCCTTACTATACACTGTACATTTTTTTAGGTGAAAAATTCAATGTCGTCGGATCCACTCCAGTCTTTGGATTTCGTTAATAGACATCTCAACACATAACCACAGGTGCGCACAGGTCGTAGGTACGCCTAGTTGGGCCGCTGTGGCAGTTGGAAGATGAGCCATGGAAGGCTCCAAAATCCTTACTATACACTGTACATTTTTTTAGGTGAAAAATTCGATGTCGTCGGATCCACTCCAGTCTTTGGATTTCGTTAACACACATCTCAACACATAACCACAGGTGCGCACAGGTCGTAGGTACGCCTAGTTGGGCCGCTGTGGCAGTTGGAATATGAGCCATGGAAGGCTCCAAAATCCTTACTATACACTGTACATTTTTTTAGGTGAAAAATTCGATGTCGTCGCATCCACTCCAGTCTTTGTATTTCGTTAATACACATCTCAACACATAACCACAGGTGCGCACAGGTCGTAGGTACGCCTAGTTGGGCCGCTGTGGCAGTTGGAAGATGAGCCATGGAAGGCTCCAAAATCCTTACTATACACTGTACATTTTTTTAGGTGAAAAATTCTATGTCGTCGGATCCACTCCAGTCTTTGGAATTCGTTAATACACATCTCAACACATAACCACAGGTGCGCACAGGTCGTAAGTACGCCTAGTTGGGCCGCTATGGCAGTTGGAAGATGAGCCATGGAAGGCTCCAAAATCCTTACTATACACTGTACATTTTTTTAGGTGAAAAATTCGATGTCGTCGGATCCACTCCAGTCTTTGGATTTCATTAATACACATCTCAACACATAACCACAGGTGCGCACAGGTCGTAGGTACGCCTAGTTGTGCCGCTGTGGCAGTTGGAAGATGAGCCATGGAAAGGCTCCAAAATCCTTACTATACACTGTACATTTTTTTAGGTGAAAAATTCGATGTCGTCGGATCCACTCCAGTCTTTGGATTTCGTTAATAGACATCTCAACACATAACCACAGGTGCGCACAGGTCGTAGGTGCGCCTAGTTGGGCCGCTATGGCAGTTGGTAGATGAGCCATGGAAAGGCTCCAAAATCCTTACTATACACTGTACATTTTTTTAGGTGAAAAATTCGATGTCGTCGGATCCACTCCAGTCTTTGGATTTCGTTAATAGACATCTCAACACATAACCACAGGTGCGCACAGGTCGTAGGTACGCCTAGTTGGGCCGCTGTGGCAGTTGGAAGATGAGCCATGGAAGGCTCCAAAATCCTTACTATACACTGTATATTTTTTTAGGTGAAAAATTCGATGTCGTCGGATCCACTCCAGTCTTTGGATTTCGTTAACACACATCTCAACACATAACCACAGGTGCGCACAGGTCGTAGGTACGCCTAGTTGGGCCGCTGTGGCAGTTGGAAGATTAGCCATGGAAAGGCTCCTAAATCCTTACTATACACTGTACATTTTTTTAGGTGAAAAATTCGATGTCGTCGGATCCATTCCAGTCTTTGGATTTCGTTAATAGACATCTCAACACATAACCACAGGTGCACACAGGTCGTAGGTGCGCCTAGTTGGGCCGCTATGGCAGTTGGTAGATGAGCCATGGAAGGCTCCAAAATCCTTACTATACACTGTTCATTTTTTTCGTCGGATCCACTCCAGTCTTTGGATTTCGTTAATACACATCTCAACACATAACCACAGGTGCACACAGGTCGTAGGTACGCCTAGTTGGGCCGCTGTGGCAGTTGGAATAAGAGCCATGGAAAGGCTCCAAAATCCTTACTATACACTGTACATTTTTTTAGGTGAAAAATTCAATGTCGTCGGATCCACTCCAGTCTTTGGATTTCGTTAATAGACATCTCAACACATAACCACAGGTGCGCACAGGTCGTAGGTACGCCTAGTTGGGCCGCTGTGGCAGTTGGAAGATGAGCCATGGAAGGCTCCAAAATCCTTACTATACACTGTACATTTTTTTAGGTGAAAAATTCGATGTCGTCGGATCCACTCCAGTCTTTGGATTTCGTTAACACACATCTCAACACATAACCACAGGTGCGCACAGGTCGTAGGTACGCCTAGTTGGGCCGCTGTGGCAGTTGGAAGATGAGCCATGGAAGGCTCCAAAATCCTTACTATACACTGTACATTTTTTTAGGTGAAAAATTCGATGTCGTCGCATCCACTCCAGTCTTTGTATTTCGTTAATACACATCTCAACACATAACCACAGGTGCGCACAGGTCGTAGGTACGCCTAGTTGGGCCGCTGTGGCAGTTGGAAGATGAGCCATGGAAGGCTCCAAAATCCTTACTATACACTGTACATTTTTTTAGGTGAAAAATTCGATGTCGTCGGATCCACTCCAGTCTTTGGATTTCATTAATACACATCTCAACACATAACCACAGGTGCGCACAGGTCGTAGGTACGCCTAGTTGTGCCGCTGTGGCAGTTGGAAGATGAGCCATGGAAAGGCTCCAAAATCCTTACTATACACTGTACATTTTTTTAGGTGAAAAATTCGATGTCGTCGGATCCACTCCAGTCTTTGGATTTCGTTAATAGACATCTCAACACATAACCACAGGTACGCACAGGTCGTAGGTACGCCTAGTTGGGCCGCTATGGCAGTTGGAAGATGAGCCATGGAAGGCTCCAAAATCCTTACTATACACTGTACATTTTTTTAGGTGAAAAATTCGATGTTGTCGGATCCACTCCAGTCTTTGGATTTCGTTAATACACATCTCAACACATAACCACAGGTGCGCACAGGTCGTAGGTACGCCTAGTTGGGCCGCTGTGGCAGTTGGAAGATGAGCCATGGAAGGCTCCAAAATCCTTACTATACACTGTACATTTTTTTAGGTGAAAAATTCGATGTCGTCGCATCCACTCCAGTCTTTGTATTTCGTTAATACACATCTCAACACATAACCACAGGTGCGCACAGGTCGTAGGTACGCCTAGTTGGGCCGCTGTGGCAGTTGGAAGATGAGCCATGGAAAGGCTCCAAAATCCTTACTATACACTGTACATTTTTTTAGGTGAAAAATTCGATGTCGTCGGATCCACTCCAGTCTTTGGATTTCGTTAATAGACATCTCAACACATAACCACAGGTGCGCACAGGTCGTAGGTACGCCTAGTTGGGCCGCTATGGCAGTTGGAAGATGAGCCATGGAAGGCTACAAAATCCTTACTATAACTGTACATTTTTTTAGGTGAAAAATTCGATGTCGTCGGATCCACTCCAGTCTTTGGATTTCGTTAATACACATCTCAACACATAACCACAGGTGCGCACAGGTCGTAGGTACGCCTGGTTGGGCCGCTGTGGCAGTTGGAAGATGAGCCATGGAAGGCTCCAAAATCCTTACTATACACTGTACATTTTTTTAGGTGAAAAATTCTATGTCGTCGGATCCACTCTAGTCTTTGGATTTCGTTAATACACATCTCAACACATAACCACAGGTGCGCACAGGTCGTAGGTACGCCTAGTTGGGCCGCTATGGCAGTTGGAAGATGAGCCATGGAAGGCTCCAAAATCCTTACTATACACTGTACATTTTTTTAGGTGAAAAATTCGATGTCGTCGGATCCACTCCAGTCTTTGGATTTCATTAATACACATCTCAACACATAACCACAGGTGCGCACAGGTCGTAGGTACGCCTAGTTGTGCCGCTGTGGCAGTTGGAAGATGAGCCATGGAAAGGCTCCAAAATCCTTACTATACACTGTACATTTTTTTAGGTGAAAAATTCGATGTCGTCGGATCCACTCCAGTCTTTGGATTTCGTTAATAGACATCTCAACACATAACCACAGGTGCGCACAGGTCGTAGGTACGCCTAGTTGGGCCGCTATGGCAGTTAGAAGATGAGCCATGGAAGGCTCCAAAATCCTTCCTACATTTTTTTAGGTGAAAAATTCGATGTCGTCGGATCCACTCCAGTCTTTGGATTTCGTTAATACACATCTCAACACATAACCACAGGTGCGCACAGGTCGTAGGTACGCCTAGTTGGGCCGCTGTGGCAGTTGGAAGATGAGCCATGGAAAGGCTCCAAAATCCTTACTATACACTGTACATTTTTTTAGGTGAAAAATTCGATGTCGTCGGATCCACTCCAGTCTTTGGATTTCGTTAATAGACATCTCAACACATAACCACAGGTGCGCACAGGTCGTAGGTACGCCTAGTTGGGCCGCTATGGCAGTTGGAAGATGAGCCATGGAAGGCTCCAAAATCCTTACTATAACTGTACATTTTTTTAGGTGAAAAATTCGATGTCGTCGGATTCACTCCAGTCTTTGGATTTCGTTAATACACATCTCAACACATAACCACAGGTGCGCACAGGTCGTAGGTACGCCTGGTTGGGCCGCTGTGGCAGTTGGAAGATGAGCCATGGAAGGCTCCAAAATCCTTACTATACACTGTACATTTTTTTAGGTGAAAAATTCTATGTCGTCGGATCCACTCTAGTCTTTGGATTTCGTTAATACACATCTCAACACATAACCACAGGTGCGCACAGGTCGTAAGTACGCCTAGTTGGGCCGCTATGGCAGTTGGAAGATGAGCCATGGAAGGCTCCAAAATCCTTACTATACACTGTACATTTTTTTAGGTGAAAAATTCGATGTCGTCGGATCCACTCCAGTCTTTGGATTTCATTAATACACATCTCAACACATAACCACAGGTGCGCACAGGTCGTAGGTACGCCTAGTTGTGCCGCTGTGGCAGTTGGAAGATGAGCCATGGAAAGGCTCCAAAATCCTTACTATACACTGTACATTTTTTTAGGTGAAAAATTCGATGTCGTCGGATCCACTCCAGTCTTTGGATTTCGTTAATAGACATCTCAACACATAACCACAGGTGCGCACAGGTCGTAGGTACGCCTAGTTGGGCCGCTATGGCAGTTGGAAGATGAGCCATGGAAGGCTCCAAAATCCTTACTATACACTGTACATTTTTTTAGGTGAAAAATTCGATGTTGTCGGATCCACTCCAGTCTTTGGATTTCGTTAATACACATCTCAACACATAACCACAGGTGCGCACAGGTCGTAGGTACGCCTAGTTGGGCCGCTGTGGCAGTTGGAAGATGAGCCATGGAAGGCTCCAAAATCCTTACTATACACTGTACATTTTTTTAGGTGAAAAATTCGATGTTGTCGGATCCACTCCAGTCTTTGGATTTCGTTAATACACATCTCAACACATAACCACAGGTGCGCACAGGTCGTAGGTACGCCTAGTTGGGCCGCTATGGCAGTTGGTAGATGAGCCATGGAAAGGCTCCAAAATCCTTACTATACACTGTACATTTTTTTAGGTGAAAAATTCGATGTCGTCGGATCCACTCCAGTCTTTGGATTTCGTTAATAGACATCTCAACACATAACCACAGGTGCGCACAGGTCGTAGGTACGCCTAGTTGGGCCGCTATGGCAGTTGGAAGATGAGCCATGGAAGGCTCCAAAATCCTTACTATACACTGTACATTTTTTTAGGTGAAAAATTCGATGTTGTCGGATCCACTCCAGTCTTTGGATTTCGTTAATACACATCTCAACACATAACCACAGGTGCGCACAGGTCGTAGGTACGCCTAGTTGGGCCGCTGTGGCAGTTGGAAGATGAGCCATGGAAGGCTCCAAAATCCTTACTATACACTGTACATTTTTTAGGTGAAAAATTCGATGTCGTCGGATCCACTCCAGTCTTTGGATTTCGTTAACAGACATCTCAACACATAACCACAGGTGCGCACAGGTCGTAGGTACGCTTAGTTGGGCCGCTGTGGCAGTTGGAAGAAGAGCTATGGAAAGGCTCTAAAATCCTTACTATACACTGTACATTTTTTTAGGTGAAAAATTCGATGTCGTCGGATCCACTCCAGTCTTTGGATTTCGTTAATACACATCTCAACACATAACCACAGGTGCGCACAGGTCGTAGGTACGCCTAGTTGGGCCGCTGTGGCAGTTGGAAGAAGAGCCATGGAAAGGCTCTAAAATCCTTACTATACACTGTACATTTTTTTAGGTGAAAAATTCGATGTCGTCGGATCCACTCCAGTCTTTGGATTTCGTTAATACACATCTCAACACATAACCACAGGTGCGCACAGGTCGTAGGTACGCCTAGTTGGGCCTCTGTGGCAGTTGGAAGATGAGCCATGGAAGGCTCCAAAATCCTTACTATACACTGTACATTTTTTTAGGTGAAAAATTCGATGTCGTCGGATCCACTCCAGTCTTTGGATTTCATTAATACACATCTCAACACATAACCACAGGTGCGCACAGGTCGTAGGTACGCCTAGTTGGGCCGCTGTGGCAGTTGGAAGATGAGCCATGGAAAGGCTCCAAAATCCTTACTATACACTGTACATTTTTTTAGGTGAAAAATTCGATGTCGTCGGATCCACTCCAGTCTTTGGATTTCGTTAATACACATCTCAACACATAACCACAGGTGCGCACAGGTCGTAGGTACGCCTAGTTGGGCCGCTGTGGCAGTTGGAAGAAGAGCCATGGAAAGGCTCTAAAATCCTTACTATACACTGTACATTTTTTTAGGTGAAAAATTCGATGTCGTCGGATCCACTCCAGTCTTTGGATTTCGTTAATACACATCTCAACACATAACCACAGGTGCGCACAGGTCGTAGGTACGCCTAGTTGGGCCGCTGTGGCAGTTGGAAGATGAGCCATGGAAAGGCTCCAAAATCCTTACTGTACATTTTTTTAGATGAAAAATTCGATGTCGTCGGATCCACTCCAGTCTTTGGATTTCGTTAATACACATCTCAACACATAACCACAGGTGCGCACAGGTCGTAGGTACGCCTAGTTGGGCCGCTGTGGCAGTTGGAAGAAGAGCCATGGAAAGGCTCTAAAATCCTTACTATACACTGTACATTTTTTTAGGTGAAAAATTCGATGTCGTCGGATCCACTCCAGTCTTTGGATTTCGTTAATACACATCTCAACACATAACCACAGGTGCGCACAGGTCGTAGGTACGCCTAGTTGGGCCTCTGTGGCAGTTGGAAGATGAGCCATGGAAGGCTCCAAAATCCTTACTATACACTGTACATTTTTTTAGGTGAAAAATTCGATGTCGTCGGATCCACTCCAGTCTTTGGATTTCATTAATACACATCTCAACACATAACCACAGGTGCGCACAGGTCGTAGGTACGCTTAGTTGGGTCGCTGTGGCAGTTGGAAGAAGAGCCATGGAAAGGCTCTAAAATCCTTACTATACACTGTACATTTTTTTAGGTGAAAAATTCGATGTCGTCGGATCCACTCCAGTCTTTGGATTTCGTTACTAGACATCTCAACACATAACCACAGGTGCGCACAGGTCGTAGGTACGCCTAGTTGGGCCGCTGTGGCAGTTGGAAGAAGAGCCATGGAAAGGCTCTAAAATCCTTACTATACACTGTACATTTTTTTAGGTGAAAAATTCGATGTCGTCGGATCCACTCCAGTCTTTGGATTTCGTTAATACACATCTCAACACATAACCACAGGTGCGCACAGGTCGTAGGTACGCCTAGTTGGGCCGCTGTGGCAGTTGGAAGATGAGCCATGGAAAGGCTCCAAAATCCTTACTGTACATTTTTTTAGATGAAAAATTCGATGTCGTCGGATCCACTCCAGTCTTTGGATTTCGTTAATACACATCTCAACACATAACCACAGGTGCGCACAGGTCGTAGGTACGCCTAGTTGGGCCGCTGTGGCAGTTGGAAGATGAGCCATGGAAGGCTCCAAAATCCTTACTATACACTGTACATTTTTTTTGGGGAAAAATTCGATGTCGTCGGATCCACTCCAGTCTTTGGATTTCGTTAATACACATCTCAACACATAACCACAGGTGCGCACAGGTCGTAGGTACGCCTAGTTGGGCCGCTGTGGCAGTTGGAAGATGAGCCATGGAAGGCTCCAAAATCCTTCCTACATTTTTTTAGGTGAAAAATTCGATGTCGTCGGATCCACTCCAGTCTTTGGATTTCGTTAATACACATCTCAACACATAACCACAGGTGCGCACAGGTCGTAGGTACGCCTAGTTGGGCCGCTGTGGCAGTTGGAAGATGAGCCATGGAAGGCTCCAAAATCCTTACTATACACTGTACATTTTTTTAGGTAAAAAATTCGATGTCGTCGGATCCACTCCAGTCTTTGGATTTCATTAATACACATCTCAACACATAACCACAGGTGCGCACAGGTCGTAGGTACGCCTAGTTGGGCCGCTGTGGCAGTTGGAAGATGAGCCATGGAAGGCTCCAAAATCCTTACTATACACTGTACATTTTTTTTGGGGAAAAATTCAATGTCGTCGGATCCACTCCAGTCTTTGGATTTCGTTAATAGACATCTCAACACATAACCACAGGTGCGCACAGGTCGTAGGTACGCCTAGTTGGGCCGCTGTGGCAGTTGGAAGATGAGCCATGGAAGGCTCCAAAATCCTTACTATACACTGTACATTTTTTTAGGTGAAAAATTCGATGTCGTCGGATCCACTCCAGTCTTTGGATTTCGTTAACACACATCTCAACACATAACCACAGGTGCGCACAGGTCGTAGGTACGCCTAGTTGGGCCGCTGTGGCAGTTGGAAGATGAGCCATGGAAGGCTCCAAAATCCTTACTATACACTGTACATTTTTTTAGGTGAAAAATTCGATGTCGTCGCATCCACTCCAGTCTTTGTATTTCGTTAATACACATCTCAACACATAACCACAGGTGCGCACAGGTCGTAGGTACGCCTAGTTGGGCCGCTGTGGCAGTTGGAAGATGAGCCATGGAAGGCTCCAAAATCCTTACTATACACTGTACATTTTTTTAGGTGAAAAATTCGATGTCGTCGGATCCACTCCAGTCTTTGGATTTCATTAATACACATCTCAACACATAACCACAGGTGCGCACAGGTCGTAGGTACGCCTAGTTGTGCCGCTGTGGCAGTTGGAAGATGAGCCATGGAAAGGCTCCAAAATCCTTACTATACACTGTACATTTTTTTAGGTGAAAAATTCGATGTCGTCGGATCCACTCCAGTCTTTGGATTTCGTTAATAGACATCTCAACACATAACCACAGGTACGCACAGGTCGTAGGTACGCCTAGTTGGGCCGCTATGGCAGTTGGAAGATGAGCCATGGAAGGCTCCAAAATCCTTACTATACACTGTACATTTTTTTAGGTGAAAAATTCGATGTTGTCGGATCCACTCCAGTCTTTGGATTTCGTTAATACACATCTCAACACATAACCACAGGTGCGCACAGGTCGTAGGTACGCCTAGTTGGGCCGCTGTGGCAGTTGGAAGATGAGCCATGGAAGGCTCCAAAATCCTTACTATACACTGTACATTTTTTTAGGTGAAAAATTCGATGTCGTCGCATCCACTCCAGTCTTTGTATTTCGTTAATACACATCTCAACACATAACCACAGGTGCGCACAGGTCGTAGGTACGCCTAGTTGGGCCGCTGTGGCAGTTGGAAGATGAGCCATGGAAAGGCTCCAAAATCCTTACTATACACTGTACATTTTTTTAGGTGAAAAATTCGATGTCGTCGGATCCACTCCAGTCTTTGGATTTCGTTAATAGACATCTCAACACATAACCACAGGTGCGCACAGGTCGTAGGTACGCCTAGTTGGGCCGCTATGGCAGTTGGAAGATGAGCCATGGAAGGCTACAAAATCCTTACTATAACTGTACATTTTTTTAGGTGAAAAATTCGATGTCGTCGGATCCACTCCAGTCTTTGGATTTCGTTAATACACATCTCAACACATAACCACAGGTGCGCACAGGTCGTAGGTACGCCTGGTTGGGCCGCTGTGGCAGTTGGAAGATGAGCCATGGAAGGCTCCAAAATCCTTACTATACACTGTACATTTTTTTAGGTGAAAAATTCTATGTCGTCGGATCCACTCTAGTCTTTGGATTTCGTTAATACACATCTCAACACATAACCACAGGTGCGCACAGGTCGTAAGTACGCCTAGTTGGGCCGCTATGGCAGTTGGAAGATGAGCCATGGAAGGCTCCAAAATCCTTACTATACACTGTACATTTTTTTAGGTGAAAAATTCGATGTCGTCGGATCCACTCCAGTCTTTGGATTTCATTAATACACATCTCAACACATAACCACAGGTGCGCACAGGTCGTAGGTACGCCTAGTTGTGCCGCTGTGGCAGTTGGAAGATGAGCCATGGAAAGGCTCCAAAATCCTTACTATACACTGTACATTTTTTTAGGTGAAAAATTCGATGTCGTCGGATCCACTCCAGTCTTTGGATTTCGTTAATAGACATCTCAACACATAACCACAGGTGCGCACAGGTCGTAGGTACGCCTAGTTGGGCCGCTATGGCAGTTAGAAGATGAGCCATGGAAGGCTCCAAAATCCTTCCTACATTTTTTTAGGTGAAAAATTCGATGTCGTCGGATCCACTCCAGTCTTTGGATTTCGTTAATACACATCTCAACACATAACCACAGGTGCGCACAGGTCGTAGGTACGCCTAGTTGGGCCGCTGTGGCAGTTGGAAGATGAGCCATGGAAAGGCTCCAAAATCCTTACTATACACTGTACATTTTTTTAGGTGAAAAATTCGATGTCGTCGGATCCACTCCAGTCTTTGGATTTCGTTAATAGACATCTCAACACATAACCACAGGTGCGCACAGGTCGTAGGTACGCCTAGTTGGGCCGCTATGGCAGTTGGAAGATGAGCCATGGAAGGCTCCAAAATCCTTACTATAACTGTACATTTTTTTAGGTGAAAAATTCGATGTCGTCGGATTCACTCCAGTCTTTGGATTTCGTTAATACACATCTCAACACATAACCACAGGTGCGCACAGGTCGTAGGTACGCCTGGTTGGGCCGCTGTGGCAGTTGGAAGATGAGCCATGGAAGGCTCCAAAATCCTTACTATACACTGTACATTTTTTTAGGTGAAAAATTCTATGTCGTCGGATCCACTCTAGTCTTTGGATTTCGTTAATACACATCTCAACACATAACCACAGGTGCGCACAGGTCGTAAGTACGCCTAGTTGGGCCGCTATGGCAGTTGGAAGATGAGCCATGGAAGGCTCCAAAATCCTTACTATACACTGTACATTTTTTTAGGTGAAAAATTCGATGTCGTCGGATCCACTCCAGTCTTTGGATTTCATTAATACACATCTCAACACATAACCACAGGTGCGCACAGGTCGTAGGTACGCCTAGTTGTGCCGCTGTGGCAGTTGGAAGATGAGCCATGGAAAGGCTCCAAAATCCTTACTATACACTGTACATTTTTTTAGGTGAAAAATTCGATGTCGTCGGATCCACTCCAGTCTTTGGATTTCGTTAATAGACATCTCAACACATAACCACAGGTGCGCACAGGTCGTAGGTACGCCTAGTTGGGCCGCTATGGCAGTTGGAAGATGAGCCATGGAAGGCTCCAAAATCCTTACTATACACTGTACATTTTTTTAGGTGAAAAATTCGATGTTGTCGGATCCACTCCAGTCTTTGGATTTCGTTAATACACATCTCAACACATAACCACAGGTGCGCACAGGTCGTAGGTACGCCTAGTTGGGCCGCTGTGGCAGTTGGAAGATGAGCCATGGAAGGCTCCAAAATCCTTACTATACACTGTACATTTTTTTAGGTGAAAAATTCGATGTTGTCGGATCCACTCCAGTCTTTGGATTTCGTTAATACACATCTCAACACATAACCACAGGTGCGCACAGGTCGTAGGTACGCCTAGTTGGGCCGCTATGGCAGTTGGTAGATGAGCCATGGAAAGGCTCCAAAATCCTTACTATACACTGTACATTTTTTTAGGTGAAAAATTCGATGTCGTCGGATCCACTCCAGTCTTTGGATTTCGTTAATAGACATCTCAACACATAACCACAGGTGCGCACAGGTCGTAGGTACGCCTAGTTGGGCCGCTATGGCAGTTGGAAGATGAGCCATGGAAGGCTCCAAAATCCTTACTATACACTGTACATTTTTTTAGGTGAAAAATTCGATGTTGTCGGATCCACTCCAGTCTTTGGATTTCGTTAATACACATCTCAACACATAACCACAGGTGCGCACAGGTCGTAGGTACGCCTAGTTGGGCCGCTGTGGCAGTTGGAAGATGAGCCATGGAAGGCTCCAAAATCCTTACTATACACTGTACATTTTTTAGGTGAAAAATTCGATGTCGTCGGATCCACTCCAGTCTTTGGATTTCGTTAACAGACATCTCAACACATAACCACAGGTGCGCACAGGTCGTAGGTACGCTTAGTTGGGCCGCTGTGGCAGTTGGAAGAAGAGCTATGGAAAGGCTCTAAAATCCTTACTATACACTGTACATTTTTTTAGGTGAAAAATTCGATGTCGTCGGATCCACTCCAGTCTTTGGATTTCGTTAATACACATCTCAACACATAACCACAGGTGCGCACAGGTCGTAGGTACGCCTAGTTGGGCCGCTGTGGCAGTTGGAAGAAGAGCCATGGAAAGGCTCTAAAATCCTTACTATACACTGTACATTTTTTTAGGTGAAAAATTCGATGTCGTCGGATCCACTCCAGTCTTTGGATTTCGTTAATACACATCTCAACACATAACCACAGGTGCGCACAGGTCGTAGGTACGCCTAGTTGGGCCTCTGTGGCAGTTGGAAGATGAGCCATGGAAGGCTCCAAAATCCTTACTATACACTGTACATTTTTTTAGGTGAAAAATTCGATGTCGTCGGATCCACTCCAGTCTTTGGATTTCATTAATACACATCTCAACACATAACCACAGGTGCGCACAGGTCGTAGGTACGCCTAGTTGGGCCGCTGTGGCAGTTGGAAGATGAGCCATGGAAAGGCTCCAAAATCCTTACTATACACTGTACATTTTTTTAGGTGAAAAATTCGATGTCGTCGGATCCACTCCAGTCTTTGGATTTCGTTAATACACATCTCAACACATAACCACAGGTGCGCACAGGTCGTAGGTACGCCTAGTTGGGCCGCTGTGGCAGTTGGAAGAAGAGCCATGGAAAGGCTCTAAAATCCTTACTATACACTGTACATTTTTTTAGGTGAAAAATTCGATGTCGTCGGATCCACTCCAGTCTTTGGATTTCGTTAATACACATCTCAACACATAACCACAGGTGCGCACAGGTCGTAGGTACGCCTAGTTGGGCCGCTGTGGCAGTTGGAAGATGAGCCATGGAAAGGCTCCAAAATCCTTACTGTACATTTTTTTAGATGAAAAATTCGATGTCGTCGGATCCACTCCAGTCTTTGGATTTCGTTAATACACATCTCAACACATAACCACAGGTGCGCACAGGTCGTAGGTACGCCTAGTTGGGCCGCTGTGGCAGTTGGAAGAAGAGCCATGGAAAGGCTCTAAAATCCTTACTATACACTGTACATTTTTTTAGGTGAAAAATTCGATGTCGTCGGATCCACTCCAGTCTTTGGATTTCGTTAATACACATCTCAACACATAACCACAGGTGCGCACAGGTCGTAGGTACGCCTAGTTGGGCCTCTGTGGCAGTTGGAAGATGAGCCATGGAAGGCTCCAAAATCCTTACTATACACTGTACATTTTTTTAGGTGAAAAATTCGATGTCGTCGGATCCACTCCAGTCTTTGGATTTCATTAATACACATCTCAACACATAACCACAGGTGCGCACAGGTCGTAGGTACGCTTAGTTGGGTCGCTGTGGCAGTTGGAAGAAGAGCCATGGAAAGGCTCTAAAATCCTTACTATACACTGTACATTTTTTTAGGTGAAAAATTCGATGTCGTCGGATCCACTCCAGTCTTTGGATTTCGTTACTAGACATCTCAACACATAACCACAGGTGCGCACAGGTCGTAGGTACGCCTAGTTGGGCCGCTGTGGCAGTTGGAAGAAGAGCCATGGAAAGGCTCTAAAATCCTTACTATACACTGTACATTTTTTTAGGTGAAAAATTCGATGTCGTCGGATCCACTCCAGTCTTTGGATTTCGTTAATACACATCTCAACACATAACCACAGGTGCGCACAGGTCGTAGGTACGCCTAGTTGGGCCGCTGTGGCAGTTGGAAGATGAGCCATGGAAAGGCTCCAAAATCCTTACTGTACATTTTTTTAGATGAAAAATTCGATGTCGTCGGATCCACTCCAGTCTTTGGATTTCGTTAATACACATCTCAACACATAACCACAGGTGCGCACAGGTCGTAGGTACGCCTAGTTGGGCCGCTGTGGCAGTTGGAAGATGAGCCATGGAAGGCTCCAAAATCCTTACTATACACTGTACATTTTTTTTGGGGAAAAATTCGATGTCGTCGGATCCACTCCAGTCTTTGGATTTCGTTAATACACATCTCAACACATAACCACAGGTGCGCACAGGTCGTAGGTACGCCTAGTTGGGCCGCTATGGCAGTTGGAAGATGAGCCATGGAAGGCTCCAAAATCCTTCCTACATTTTTTTAGGTGAAAAATTCGATGTCGTCGGATCCACTCCAGTCTTTGGATTTCGTTAATACACATCTCAACACATAACCACAGGTGCGCACAGGTCGTAGGTACGCCTAGTTGGGCCGCTGTGGCAGTTGGAAGATGAGCCATGGAAGGCTCCAAAATCCTTACTATACACTGTACATTTTTTTAGGTAAAAAATTCGATGTCGTCGGATCCACTCCAGTCTTTGGATTTCATTAATACACATCTCAACACATAACCACAGGTGCGCACAGGTCGTAGGTACGCCTAGTTGGGCCGCTGTGGCAGTTGGAAGATGAGCCATGGAAAGGCTCCAAAATCCTTACTATACACTGTACATTTTTTTAGGTGAAAAATTCGATGTCGTCGGATCCACTCCAGTATTTGGATTTCGTTAATAGACATCTCAACACATAACCACAGGTGCGCACAGGTCGTAGGTACGCCTAGTTGGGCCGCTATGGCAGTTGGAAGATGAGCCATGGAAGGCTCCAAAATCCTTACTATAACTGTACATTTTTTTAGGTGAAAAATTCGATGTCGTCGGATCCACTCCAGTCTTTGGATTTTGTTAATACACATCTCAACACATAACGACAGGTGCGCACAGGTCGTAGGTACGCCTGGTTGGGCCGCTGTGGCAGTTGGAAGATGAGCCATGGAAGGCTCCAAAATCCTTACTATACACTGTACATTTTTTTAGGTGAAAAATTCTATGTCGTCGGATCCACTCTAGTCTTTGGATTTCGTTAATACACATCTCAACACATAACCACAGGTGCGCACAGGTCGTAAGTACGCCTAGTTGGGCCGCTATGGCAGTTGGAAGATGAGCCATGGAAGGCTCCAAAATCCTTACTATACACTGTACATTTTTTTAGGTGAAAAATTCGATGTCGTCGGATCCACTCCAGTCTTTGGATTTCATTAATACACATCTCAACACATAACCACAGGTGCGCACAGGTCGTAGGTACGCCTAGTTGGGCCGCTGTGGCAGTTGGAAGATGAGCCATGGAAAGGCTCCAAAATCCTTACTATACACTGTACATTTTTTTAGGTGAAAAATTCGATGTCGTCGGATCCACTCCAGTCTTTGGATTTCGTTAATAGACATCTCAACACATAACCACAGGTGCGCACAGGTCGTAGGTACGCCTAGTTGGGCCGCTATGGCAGTTGGAAGATGAGCCATGGAAGGCTCCAAAATCCTTACTATAACTGTACATTTTTTTAGGTGAAAAATTCGATGTCGTCGGATCCACTCCAGTCTTTGGATTTTGTTAATACACATCTCAACACATAACGACAGGTGCGCACAGGTCGTAGGTACGCCTGGTTGGGCCGCTGTGGCAGTTGGAAGATGAGCCATGGAAGGCTCCAAAATCCTTACTATACACTGTACATTTTTTTAGGTGAAAAATTCTATGTCGTCGGATCCACTCTAGTCTTTGGATTTCGTTAATACACATCTCAACACATAACCACAGGTGCGCACAGGTCGTAAGTACGCCTAGTTGGGCCGCTATGGCAGTTGGAAGATGAGCCATGGAAGGCTCCAAAATCCTTACTATACACTGTACATTTTTTTAGGTGAAAAATTCGATGTCGTCGGATCCACTCCAGTCTTTGGATTTCATTAATACACATCTCAACACATAACCACAGGTGCGCACAGGTCGTAGGTACGCCTAGTTGGGCCGCTGTGGCAGTTGGAAGATGAGCCATGGAAAGGCTCCAAAATCCTTACTATACACTGTACATTTTTTTAGGTGAAAAATTCGATGTCGTCGGATCCACTCCAGTCTTTGGATTTCGTTAATAGACATCTCAACACATAACCACAGGTGCGCACAGGTCGTAGGTGCGCCTAGTTGGGCCGCTATGGCAGTTGGTAGATGAGCCATGGAAAGGCTCCAAAATCCTTACTATACACTGTACATTTTTTTAGGTGAAAAATTCGATGTCGTCGGATCCACTCCAGTCTTTGGATTTCGTTAATAGACATCTCAACACATAACCACAGGTGCGCACAGGTCGTAGGTACGCCTAGTTGGGCCGCTATGGCAGTTGGAAGATGAGCCATGGAAGGCTCCAAAATCCTTACTATACACTGTACATTTTTTTAGGTGAAAAATTCGATGTTGTCGGATCCACTCCAGTCTTTGGATTTCGTTAATACACATCTCAACACATAACCACAGGTGCGCACAGGTCGTAGGTACGCCTAGTTGGGCCGCTGTGGCAGTTGGAAGATGAGCCATGGAAGGCTCCAAAATCCTTACTATACACTGTACATTTTTTAGGTGAAAAATTCGATGTCGTCGGATCCACTCCAGTCTTTGGATTTCGTTAACAGACATCTCAACACATAACCACAGGTGCGCACAGGTCGTAGGTACGCTTAGTTGGGCCGCTGTGGCAGTTGGAAGAAGAGCCATGGAAAGGCTCTAAAATCCTTACTATACACTGTACATTTTTTTAGGTGAAAAATTCGATGTCGTCGGATCCACTCCAGTCTTTGGATTTCGTTACTAGACATCTCAACACATAACCACAGGTGCGCACAGGTCGTAGGTGCGCCTAGTTGGGCCGCTATGGCAGTTGGTAGATGAGCCATGGAAAGGCTCCAAAATCCTTACTATACACTGTACATTTTTTTAGGTGAAAAATTCGATGTCGTCGGATCCACTCCAGTCTTTGGATTTCGTTAATAGACATCTCAACACATAACCACAGGTGCGCACAGGTCGTAGGTACGCCTAGTTGGGCCGCTATGGCAGTTGGAAGATGAGCCATGGAAGGCTCCAAAATCCTTACTATACACTGTACATTTTTTTAGGTGAAAAATTCGATGTTGTCGGATCCACTCCAGTCTTTGGATTTCGTTAATACACATCTCAACACATAACCACAGGTGCGCACAGGTCGTAGGTACGCCTAGTTGGGCCGCTGTGGCAGTTGGAAGATGAGCCATGGAAGGCTCCAAAATCCTTACTATACACTGTACATTTTTTAGGTGAAAAATTCGATGTCGTCGGATCCACTCCAGTCTTTGGATTTCGTTAACAGACATCTCAACACATAACCACAGGTGCGCACAGGTCGTAGGTACGCTTAGTTGGGCCGCTGTGGCAGTTGGAAGAAGAGCCATGGAAAGGCTCTAAAATCCTTACTATACACTGTACATTTTTTTAGGTGAAAAATTCGATGTCGTCGGATCCACTCCAGTCTTTGGATTTTGTTAATACACATCTCAACACATAACGACAGGTGCGCACAGGTCGTAGGTACGCCTGGTTGGGCCGCTGTGGCAGTTGGAAGATGAGCCATGGAAGGCTCCAAAATCCTTACTATACACTGTACATTTTTTTAGGTGAAAAATTCTATGTCGTCGGATCCACTCTAGTCTTTGGATTTCGTTAATACACATCTCAACACATAACCACAGGTGCGCACAGGTCGTAAGTACGCCTAGTTGGGCCGCTATGGCAGTTGGAAGATGAGCCATGGAAGGCTCCAAAATCCTTACTATACACTGTACATTTTTTTAGGTGAAAAATTCGATGTCGTCGGATCCACTCCAGTCTTTGGATTTCATTAATACACATCTCAACACATAACCACAGGTGCGCACAGGTCGTAGGTACGCCTAGTTGGGCCGCTGTGGCAGTTGGAAGATGAGCCATGGAAAGGCTCCAAAATCCTTACTATACACTGTACATTTTTTTAGGTGAAAAATTCGATGTCGTCGGATCCACTCCAGTCTTTGGATTTCGTTAATAGACATCTCAACACATAACCACAGGTGCGCACAGGTCGTAGGTACGCCTAGTTGGGCCGCTATGGCAGTTGGAAGATGAGCCATGGAAGGCTCCAAAATCCTTACTATACTGTACATTTTTTTAGGTGAAAAATTCGATGTCGTCGGATCCACTCCAGTCTTTGGATTTTGTTAATACACATCTCAACACATAACGACAGGTGCGCACAGGTCGTAGGTACGCCTGGTTGGGCCGCTGTGGCAGTTGGAAGATGAGCCATGGAAGGCTCCAAAATCCTTACTATACACTGTACATTTTTTTAGGTGAAAAATTCTATGTCGTCGGATCCACTCTAGTCTTTGGATTTCGTTAATACACATCTCAACACATAACCACAGGTGCGCACAGGTCGTAAGTACCTAGTTGGGCCGCTATGGCAGTTGGAAGATGAGCCATGGAAGGCTCCAAAATCCTTACTATACACTGTACATTTTTTTAGGTGAAAAATTCGATGTCGTCGGATCCACTCCAGTCTTTGGATTTCATTAATACACATCTCAACACATAACCACAGGTGCGCACAGGTCGTAGGTACGCCTAGTTGTGCCGCTGTGGCAGTTGGAAGATGAGCCATGGAAAGGCTCCAAAATCCTTACTATACACTGTACATTTTTTTAGGTGAAAAATTCGATGTCGTCGGATCCACTCCAGTCTTTGGATTTCGTTTATAGACATCTCAACACATAACCACAGGTGCGCACAGGTCGTAGGTGCGCCTAGTTGGGCCGCTATGGCAGTTGGTAGATGAGCCATGGAAAGGCTCCAAAATCCTTACTATACACTGTACATTTTTTTAGGTGAAAAATTCGATGTCGTCGGATCCACTCCAGTCTTTGGATTTCGTTAATAGACATCTCAACACATAACCACAGGTGCGCACAGGTCGTAGGTACGCCTAGTTGGGCCGCTATGGCAGTTGGAAGATGAGCCATGGAAGGCTCCAAAATCCTTACTATACACTGTACATTTTTTTAGGTGAAAAATTCGATGTTGTCGGATCCACTCCAGTCTTTGGATTTCGTTAATACACATCTCAACACATAACCACAGGTGCGCACAGGTCGTAGGTACGCCTAGTTGGGCCGCTGTGGCAGTTGGAAGATGAGCCATGGAAGGCTCCAAAATCCTTACTATACACTGTACATTTTTTAGGTGAAAAATTCGATGTCGTCGGATCCACTCCAGTCTTTGGATTTCGTTAACAGACATCTCAACACATAACCACAGGTGCGCACAGGTCGTAGGTACGCTTAGTTGGGCCGCTGTGGCAGTTGGAAGAAGAGCCATGGAAAGGCTCTAAAATCCTTACTATACACTGTACATTTTTTTAGGTGAAAAATTCGATGTCGTCGGATCCACTCCAGTCTTTGGATTTCGTTACTAGACATCTCAACACATAACCACAGGTGCGCACAGGTCGTAGGTGCGCCTAGTTGGGCCGCTATGACAGTTGGTAGATGAGCCATGGAAAGGCTCCAAAATCCTTACTATACACTGTACATTTTTTTAGGTGAAAAATTCGATGTCGTCGGATCCACTCCAGTCTTTGGATTTCGTTAATAGACATCTCAACACATAACCACAGGTGCGCACAGGTCGTAGGTACGCCTAGTTGGGCCGCTATGGCAGTTGGAAGATGAGCCATGGAAGGCTCCAAAATCCTTACTATACACTGTACATTTTTTTAGGTGAAAAATTCGATGTTGTCGGATCCACTCCAGTCTTTGGATTTCGTTAATACACATCTCAACACATAACCACAGGTGCGCACAGGTCGTAGGTACGCCTAGTTGGGCCGCTGTGGCAGTTGGAAGATGAGCCATGGAAGGCTCCAAAATCCTTACTATACACTGTACATTTTTTAGGTGAAAAATTCGATGTCGTCGGATCCACTCCAGTCTTTGGATTTCGTTAACAGACATCTCAACACATAACCACAGGTGCGCACAGGTCGTAGGTACGCTTAGTTGGGCCGCTGTGGCAGTTGGAAGAAGAGCCATGGAAAGGCTCTAAAATCCTTACTATACACTGTACATTTTTTTAGGTGAAAAATTCGATGTCGTCGGATCCACTCCAGTCTTTGGATTTCGTTAATACACATCTCAACACATAACCACAGGTGCGCACAGGTCGTAGGTACGCCTAGTTGGGCCGCTGTGGCAGTTGGAAGATGAGCCATGGAAAGGCTCCAAAATCCTTACTATACACTGTACATTTTTTTAGATGAAAAATTCGATGTCGTCGGATCCACTCCAGTCTTTGGATTTCGTTAATACACATCTCAACACATAACCACAGGTGCGCACAGGTCGTAGGTACGCCTAGTTGGGCCGCTGTGGCAGTTGGAAGATGAGCCATGGAAGGCTCCAAAATCCTTACTATACACTGTACATTTTTTTTGGTGAAAAATTCGATGTCGTCGGATCCACTCCAGTCTTTGGATTTCGTTAATACACATCTCAACACATAACCACAGGTGCGCACAGGTCGTAGGTACGCCTAGTTGGGCCGCTATGGCAGTTGGAAGATGAGCCATGGAAGGCTCCAAAATCCTTCCTACATTTTTTTAGGTGAAAAATTCGATGTCGTCGGATCCACTCCAGTCTTTGGATTTCGTTAATACACATCTCAACACATAACCACAGGTGCGCACAGGTCGTAGGTACGCCTAGTTGGGCCGCTGTGGCAGTTGGAAGATGAGCCATGGAAAGGCTCCAAAATCCTTACTATACACTGTACATTTTTTTAGATGAAAAATTCGATGTCGTCGGATCCACTCCAGTCTTTGGATTTCGTTAATACACATCTCAACACATAACCACAGGTGCGCACAGGTCGTAGGTACGCCTAGTTGGGCCGCTGTGGCAGTTGGAAGATGAGCCATGGAAGGCTCCAAAATCCTTACTATACACTGTACATTTTTTTTGATGAAAAATTCGATGTCGTCGGATCCACTCCAGTCTTTGGATTTCGTTAATACACATCTCAACACATAACCACAGGTGCGCACAGGTCGTAGGTACGCCTAGTTGGGCCGCTATGGCAGTTGGAAGATGAGCCATGGAAGGCTCCAAAATCCTTACTATAACTGTACATTTTTTTAGGTGAAAAATTCGATGTCGTCGGATCCACTCCAGTCTTTGGATTTTGTTAATACACATCTCAACACATAACGACAGGTGCGCACAGGTCGTAGGTACGCCTGGTTGGGCCGCTGTGGCAGTTGGAAGATGAGCCATGGAAGGCTCCAAAATCCTTACTATACACTGTACATTTTTTTAGGTGAAAAATTCTATGTCGTCGGATCCACTCTAGTCTTTGGATTTCGTTAATACACATCTCAACACATAACCACAGGTGCGCACAGGTCGTAAGTACGCCTAGTTGGGCCGCTATGGCAGTTGGAAGATGAGCCATGGAAGGCTCCAAAATCCTTACTATACACTGTACATTTTTTTAGGTGAAAAATTCGATGTCGTCGGATCCACTCCAGTCTTTGGATTTCATTAATACACATCTCAACACATAACCACAGGTGCGCACAGGTCGTAGGTACGCCTAGTTGTGCCGCTGTGGCAGTTGGAAGATGAGCCATGGAAAGGCTCCAAAATCCTTACTATACACTGTACATTTTTTTAGGTGAAAAATTCGATGTCGTCGGATCCACTCCAGTCTTTGGATTTCGTTAATAGACATCTCAACACATAACCACAGGTGCGCACAGGTCGTAGGTGCGCCTAGTTGGGCCGCTATGGCAGTTGGTAGATGAGCCATGGAAAGGCTCCAAAATCCTTACTATACACTGTACATTTTTTTAGGTGAAAAATTCGATGTCGTCGGATCCACTCCAGTCTTTGGATTTCGTTAATAGACATCTCAACACATAACCACAGGTGCGCACAGGTCGTAGGTACGCCTAGTTGGGCCGCTATGGCAGTTGGAAGATGAGCCATGGAAGGCTCCAAAATCCTTACTATACACTGTACATTTTTTTAGGTGAAAAATTCGATGTTGTCGGATCCACTCCAGTCTTTGGATTTCGTTAATACACATCTCAACACATAACCACAGGTGCGCACAGGTCGTAGGTACGCCTAGTTGGGCCGCTGTGGCAGTTGGAAGATGAGCCATGGAAGGCTCCAAAATCCTTACTATACACTGTACATTTTTTAGGTGAAAAATTCGATGCCGTCGGATCCACTCCAGTCTTTGGATTTCGTTAACAGACATCTCAACACATAACCACAGGTGCGCACAGGTCGTAGGTACGCTTAGTTGGGCCGCTGTGGCAGTTGGAAGAAGAGCCATGGAAAGGCTCTAAAATCCTTACTATACACTGTACATTTTTTTAGGTGAAAAATTCGATGTCGTCGGATCCACTCCAGTCTTTGGATTTCGTTACTAGACATCTCAACACATAACCACAGGTGCGCACAGGTCGTAGGTGCGCCTAGTTGGGCCGCTATGGCAGTTGGTAGATGAGCCATGGAAAGGCTCCAAAATCCTTACTATACACTGTACATTTTTTTAGGTGAAAAATTCGATGTCGTCGGATCCACTCCAGTCTTTGGATTTCGTTAATACACATCTCAACACATAACCACAGGTGCGCACAGGTCGTAGGTACGCCTAGTTGGGCCGCTGTGGCAGTTGGAAGATGAGCCATGGAAGGCTCCAAAATCCTTACTATACACTGTACATTTTTTTTGGTGAAAAATTCGATGTCGTCGGATCCACTCCAGTCTTTGGATTTCGTTAATACACATCTCAACACATAACCACAGGTGCGCACAGGTCGTAGGTACGCCTAGTTGGGCCGCTATGGCAGTTGGAAGATGAGCCATGGAAGGCTCCAAAATCCTTCCTACATTTTTTTAGGTGAAAAATTCGATGTCGTCGGATCCACTCCAGTCTTTGGATTTCGTTAATACACATCTCAACACATAACCACAGGTGCGCACAGGTCGTAGGTACGCCTAGTTGGGCCGCTATGGCAGTTGGAAGATGAGCCATGGAAGGCTCCAGAATCCTTACTATACACTGTACATTTTTTTAGGTGAAAAATTCGATGTCGTCGGATCCACTCCAGTCTTTGGATTTCGTTAACAGACATCTCAACACATAACCACAGGTGCGCACAGGTCGTAGGTACGCTTAGTTGGGTCGCTGTGGCAGTTGGAAGAAGAGCCATGGAAAGGCTCTAAAATCCTTACTATACACTGTACATTTTTTTAGGTGAAAAATTCGATGTCGTCGGATCCACTCCAGTCTTTGGATTTCGTTACTAGACATCTCAACACATAACCACAGGTGCGCACAGGTCGTAGGTACGCCTAGTTGGGCCGCTGTGGCAGTTGGAAGAAGAGCCATGGAAAGGCTCTAAAATCCTTACTATACACTGTACATTTTTTTAGGTGAAAAATTCGATGTCGTCGGATCCACTCCAGTCTTTGGATTTCGTTAATACACATCTCAACACATAACCACAGGTGCGCACAGGTCGTAGGTACGCCTAGTTGGGCCGCTGTGGCAGTTGGAAGATGAGCCATGGAAAGGCTCCAAAATCCTTACTGTACATTTTTTTAGATGAAAAATTCGATGTCGTCGGATCCACTCCAGTCTTTGGATTTCGTTAATACACATCTCAACACATAACCACAGGTGCGCACAGGTCGTAGGTACGCCTAGTTGGGCCGCTGTGGCAGTTGGAAGATGAGCCATGGAAGGCTCCAAAATCCTTACTATACACTGTACATTTTTTTTGGGGAAAAAATTCGATGTCGTCGGATCCACTCCAGTCTTTGGATTTCGTTAATACACATCTCAACACATAACCACAGGTGCGCACAGGTCGTAGGTACGCCTAGTTGGGCCGCTATGGCAGTTGGAAGATGAGCCATGGAAGGCTCCAAAATCCTTCCTACATTTTTTTAGGTGAAAAATTCGATGTCGTCGGATCCACTCCAGTCTTTGGATTTCGTTAATACACATCTCAACACATAACCACAGGTGCGCACAGGTCGTAGGTACGCCTAGTTGGGCCGCTGTGGCAGTTGGAAGATGAGCCATGGAAGGCTCCAAAATCCTTACTATACACTGTACATTTTTTTAGGTAAAAAATTCGATGTCGTCGGATCCACTCCAGTCTTTGGATTTCATTAATACACATCTCAACACATAACCACAGGTGCGCACAGGTCGTAGGTACGCCTAGTTGGGCCGCTGTGGCAGTTGGAAGATGAGCCATGGAAAGGCTCCAAAATCCTTACTATACACTGTACATTTTTTTAGGTGAAAAATTCGATGTCGTCGGATCCACTCCAGTCTTTGGATTTCGTTAATAGACATCTCAACACATAACCACAGGTGCGCACAGGTCGTAGGTACGCCTAGTTGGGCCGCTATGGCAGTTGGAAGATGAGCCATGGAAGGCTCCAAAATCCTTACTATAACTGTACATTTTTTTAGGTGAAAAATTCGATGTCGTCGGATCCACTCCAGTCTTTGGATTTTGTTAATACACATCTCAACACATAACGACAGGTGCGCACAGGTTGTAGGTACGCCTGGTTGGGCCGCTGTGGCAGTTGGAAGATGAGCCATGGAAGGCTCCAAGATCCTTACTATACACTGTACATTTTTTTAGGTGAAAAATTCTATGTCGTCGGATCCACTCTAGTCTTTGGATTTCGTTAATACACATCTCAACACATAACCACAGGTGCGCACAGGTCGTAAGTACGCCTAGTTGGGCCGCTATGGCAGTTGGAAGATGAGCCATGGAAGGCTCCAAAATCCTTACTATACACTGTACATTTTTTTAGGTGAAAAATTCGATGTCGTCGGATCCACTCCAGTCTTTGGATTTCATTAATACACATCTCAACACATAACCACAGGTGCGCACAGGTCGTAGGTACGCCTAGTTGGGCCGCTGTGGCAGTTGGAAGATGAGCCATGGAAAGGCTCCAAAATCCTTACTATACACTGTACATTTTTTTAGGTGAAAAATTCGATGTCGTCGGATCCACTCCAGTCTTTGGATTTCGTTAATAGACATCTCAACACATAACCACAGGTGCGCACAGGTCGTAGGTACGCCTAGTTGGGCCGCTATGGCAGTTGGAAGATGAGCCATGGAAGGCTCCAAAATCCTTACTATAACTGTACATTTTTTTAGGTGAAAAATTCGATGTCGTCGGATCCACTCCAGTCTTTGGATTTTGTTAATACACATCTCAACACATAACGACAGGTGCGCACAGGTCGTAGGTACGCCTGGTTGGGCCGCTGTGGCAGTTGGAAGATGAGCCATGGAAGGCTCCAAAATCCTTACTATACACTGTACATTTTTTTAGGTGAAAAATTCTATGTCGTCGGATCCACTCTAGTCTTTGGATTTCGTTAATACACATCTCAACACATAACCACAGGTGCGCACAGGTCGTAAGTACGCCTAGTTGGGCCGCTATGGCAGTTGGAAGATGAGCCATGGAAGGCTCCAAAATCCTTACTATACACTGTACATTTTTTTAGGTGAAAAATTCGATGTTGTCGGATCCACTCCAGTCTTTGGATTTCGTTAATACACATCTCAACACATAACCACAGGTGCGCACAGGTCGTAGGTACGCCTAGTTGGGCCGCTGTGGCAGTTGGAAGATGAGCCATGGAAGGCTCCAAAATCCTTACTATACACTGTACATTTTTTAGGTGAAAAATTCGATGTCGTCGGATCCACTCCAGTCTTTGGATTTCGTTAACAGACATCTCAACACATAACCACAGGTGCGCACAGGTCGTAGGTACTCTTAGTTGGGCCGCTGTGGCAGTTGGAAGAAGAGCCATGGAAAGGCTCTAAAATCCTTACTATACACTGTACATTTTTTTAGGTGAAAAATTCGATGTCGTCGGATCCACTCCAGTCTTTGGATTTCGTTAATACACATCTCAACACATAACCACAGGTGCGCACAGGTCGTAGGTACGCCTAGTTGGGCCGCTGTGGCAGTTGGAAGATGAGCCATGGAAAGGCTCCAAAATCCTTACTATACACTGTACATTTTTTTAGATGAAAAATTCGATGTCGTCGGATCCACTCCAGTCTTTGGATTTCGTTAATACACATCTCAACACATAACCACAGGTGCGCACAGGTCGTAGGTACGCCTAGTTGGGCCGCTGTGGCAGTTGGAAGATGAGCCATGGAAGGCTCCAAAATCCTTACTATACACTGTACATTTTTTTTGGTGAAAAATTCGATGTCGTCGGATCCACTCCAGTCTTTGGATTTCGTTAATACACATCTCAACACATAACCACAGGTGCGCACAGGTCGTAGGTACGCCTAGTTGGGCCGCTATGGCAGTTGGAAGATGAGCCATGGAAGGCTCCAAAATCCTTCCTACATTTTTTTAGGTGAAAAATTCGATGTCGTCGGATCCACTCCAGTCTTTGGATTTCGTTAATACACATCTCAACACATAACCACAGGTGCGCACAGGTCGTAGGTACGCCTAGTTGGGCCGCTATGGCAGTTGGAAGATGAGCCATGGAAGGCTCCAAAATCCTTACTATACACTGTACATTTTTTTAGGTGAAAAATTCGATGTCGTCGGATCCACTCCAGTCTTTGGATTTCGTTAACAGACATCTCAACACATAACCACAGGTGCGCACAGGTCGTAGGTACGCTTAGTTGGGTCGCTGTGGCAGTTGGAAGAAGAGCCATGGAAAGGCTCTAAAATCCTTACTATACACTGTACATTTTTTTAGGTGAAAAATTCGATGTCGTCGGATCCACTCCAGTCTTTGGATTTCGTTACTAGACATCTCAACACATAACCACAGGTGCGCACAGGTCGTAGGTACGCCTAGTTGGGCCGCTGTGGCAGTTGGAAGAAGAGCCATGGAAAGGCTCTAAAATCCTTATACACTGTACATTTTTTTAGGTGAAAAATTCGATGTCGTCGGATCCACTCCAGTCTTTGGATTTCGTTAATACACATCTCAACACATAACCACAGGTGCGCACAGGTCGTAGGTACGCCTAGTTGGGCCGCTGTGGCAGTTGGAAGATGAGCCATGGAAAGGCTCCAAAATCCTTACTGTACATTTTTTTAGATGAAAAATTCGATGTCGTCGGATCCACTCCAGTCTTTGGATTTCGTTAATACACATCTCAACACATAACCACAGGTGCGCACAGGTCGTAGGTACGCCTAGTTGGGCCGCTGTGGCAGTTGGAAGATGAGCCATGGAAGGCTCCAAAATCCTTACTATACACTGTACATTTTTTTTGGGGAAAAATTCGATGTCGTTGGATCCACTCCAGTCTTTGGATTTCGTTAATACACATCTCAACACATAACCACAGGTGCGCACAGGTCGTAGGTACGCCTAGTTGGGCCGCTATGGCAGTTGGAAGATGAGCCATGGAAGGCTCCAAAATCCTTCCTACATTTTTTTAGGTGAAAAATTCGATGTCGTCGGATCCACTCCAGTCTTTGGATTTCGTTAATACACATCTCAACACATAACCACAGGTGCGCACAGGTCGTAGGTACGCCTAGTTGGGCCGCTGTGGCAGTTGGAAGATGAGCCATGGAAGGCTCCAAAATCCTTACTATACACTGTACATTTTTTTAGGTAAAAAATTCGATGTCGTCGGATCCACTCCAGTCTTTGGATTTCATTAATACACATCTCAACACATAACCACAGGTGCGCACAGGTCGTAGGTACGCCTAGTTGTGCCGCTGTGGCAGTTGGAAGATGAGCCATGGAAAGGCTCCAAAATCCTTACTATACACTGTACATTTTTTTAGGTGAAAAATTCGATGTCGTCGGATCCACTCCAGTCTTTGGATTTCGTTAATACACATCTCAACACATAACCACAGGTGCGCACAGGTCGTAGGTACGCCTAGTTGGGCCGCTGTGGCAGTTGGAAGATGAGCCATGGAAAGGCTCCAAAATCCTTACTATACACTGTACATTTTTTTAGATGAAAAATTCGATGTCGTCGGATCCACTCCAGTCTGTGGATTTCGTTAATACACATCTCAACACATAACCACAGGTGCGCACAGGTCGTAGGTACGCCTAGTTGGGCCGCTGTGGCGGTTGGAAGATGAGCCATGGAAGGCTCCAAAATCCTTACTATACACTGTACATTTTTTTTGGTGAAAAATTCGATGTCGTCGGATCCACTCCAGTCTTTGGATTTCGTTAATACACATCTCAACACATAACCACAGGTGCGCACAGGTCGTAGGTACGCCTAGTTGGGCCGCTGTGGCAGTTGGAAGATGAGCCATGGAAAGGCTCCAAAATCCTTACTATACACTGTACATTTTTTTAGATGAAAAATTCGATGTCGTCGGATCCACTCCAGTCTTTGGATTTCGTTAATACACATCTCAACACATAACCACAGGTGCGCACAGGTCGTAGGTACGCCTAGTTGGGCAGCTGTGGCAGTTGGAAGATGAGCCATGGAAGGCTCCAAAATCCTTACTATACACTGTACATTTTTTTTGGTGAAAAATTCGATGTCGTCGGATCCACTCCAGTCTTTGGATTTCGTTAATACACATCTCAACACATAACCACAGGTGCGCACAGGTCGTAGGTACGCCTAGTTGGGCCGCTATGGCAGTTGGAAGATGAGCCATGGAAGGCTCCAAAATCCTTCCTACATTTTTTTAGGTGAAAAATTCGATGTCGTCGGATCCACTCCAGTCTTTGGATTTCGTTAATACACATCTCAACACATAACCACAGGTGCGCACAGGTCGTAGGTACGCCTAGTTGGGCCGCTGTGGCAGTTGGAAGATGAGCCATGGAAGGCTCCAAAATCCTTACTATACACTGTACATTTTTTTAGGTGAAAAATTCGATGTCGTCGGATCCACTCCAGTCTTTGGATTTCATTAATACACATCTCAACACATAACCACAGGTGCGCACAGGTCGTAGGTACGCCTAGTTGTGCCGCTGTGGCAGTTGGAAGATGAGCCATGGAAAGGCTCCAAAATCCTTACTATACACTGTACATTTTTTTAGGTGAAAAATTCGATGTCGTCGGATCCACTCCAGTCTTTGGATTTCGTTAATACACATCTCAACACATAACCACAGGTGCGCACAGGTCGTAGGTACGCCTAGTTGGGCCGCTGTGGCAGTTGGAAGATGAGCCATGGAAAGGCTCCAAAATCCTTACTATACACTGTACATTTTTTTAGATGAAAAATTCGATCTCGTCGGATCCACTCCAGTCTTCAGGATTTCGTTAATACACATCTCAACACATAACCACAGGTGCGCACAGGTCGTAGGTACGCCTAGTTGGGCCGCTGTGGCAGTTGGAAGATGAGCCATGGAAAGGCTCCAAAATCCTTACTATACACTGTACATTTTTTTAGATGAAAAATTCGATGTCGTCGGATCCACTCCAGTCTTCAGGATTTCGTTAATACACATCTCAACACATAACCACAGGTGCGCACAGGTCGTAGGTACGCCTAGTTGGGCCGCTGTGGCAGTTGGAAGATGAGCCATGGAAGGCTCCAAAATCCTTCCTACATTTTTTTAGGTGAAAAATTCGATGTCGTCGGATCCACTCCAGTCTTTGGATTTCGTTAATACACATCTCAACACATAACCACAGGTGCGCACAGGTCGTAGGTACGCCTAGTTGGGCCGCTGTGGCAGTTGGAAGATTAGCCATGGAAAGGCTCCAAAATCCTTACTATACACTGTACATTTTTTTTGGTGAAAAATTCGATGTCGTCGGATCCACTCCAGTCTTTGGATTTCGTTAATACACATCTCAACACATAACCACAGGTGCGCACAGGTCGTAGGTACGCCTAGTTGGGCCGCTATGGCAGTTGGAAGATGAGCCATGGAAGGCTCCAAAATCCTTCCTACATTTTTTTAGGTGAAAAATTCGATGTCGTCGGATCCACTCCAGTCTTTGGATTTCGTTAATACACATCTCAACACATAACCACAGGTGCGCACAGGTCGTAGGTACGCCTAGTTGGGCCGCTGTGGCAGTTGGAAGATGAGCCATGGAAGGCTCCAAAATCCTTACTATACACTGTACATTTTTTTAGGTGAAAAATTCGATGTCGTCGGATCCACTCCAGTCTTTGGATTTCATTAATACACATCTCAACACATAACCACAGGTGCGCACAGGTCGTAGGTACGCCTAGTTGTGCCGCTGTGGCAGTTGGAAGATGAGCCATGGAAAGGCTCCAAAATCCTTACTATACACTGTACATTTTTTTAGGTGAAAAATTCGATGTCGTCGGATCCACTCCAGTCTTTGGATTTCGTTGATACACATCTCAACACATAACCACAGGTGCGCACAGGTCGTAGGTACGCCTAGTTGGGCCGCTGTGGCAGTTGGAAGAAGAGCCATGGAAGGCTCCAAAATCCTTACTATACACTGTACATTTTTTTAGGTGAAAAATTCGATGTCGTCGGATCTACTCCAGTCTTTGGATTTCGTTAATAGACATCTCAACACATAACCACAGGTGCGCACAGGTCGTAGGTGCGCCTAGTTGGGCCGCTATGGCAGTTGGTAGATGAGCCATGGAAAGGCTCCAAAATCCTTACTATACACTGTACATTTTTTTAGGTGAAAAATTCGATGTCGTCGGATCCACTCCAGTCTTTGGATTTCGTTAATAGACATCTCAACACATAACCACAGGTGCGCACAGGTCGTAGGTACGCCTAGTTGGGCCGCTATGGCAGTTGGAAGATGAGCCATGGAAGGCTCCAAAATCCTTACTATACACTGTACATTTTTTTAGGTGAAAAATTCGATGTTGTCGGATCCACTCCAGTCTTTGGATTTCGTTAATACACATCTCAACACATAACCACAGGTGCGCACAGGTCGTAGGTACGCCTAGTTGGGCCGCTGTGGCAGTTGGAAGATGAGCCATGGAAGGCTCCAAAATCCTTACTATACACTGTACATTTTTTTAGGTGAAAAATTCGATGTCGTCGGATCCACTCCAGTCTTTGGATTTCGTTAATACACATCTCAACACATAACCACAGGTGCGCACAGGTCGTAGGTACGCCTAGTTGGGCCGCTATGGCAGTTGGAAGATGAGCCATGGAAGGCTCCAAAATCCTTACTATACACTGTACATTTTTTAGGTGAAAAATTCGATGTCGTCGGATCCACTCCAGTCTTTGGATTTCGTTAACAGACATCTCAACACATAACCACAGGTGCGCACAGGTCGTAGGTACGCTTAGTTGGGCCGCTGTGGCAGTTGGAAGAAGAGCCATGGAAAGGCTCTAAAATCCTTACTATACACTGTACATTTTTTTAGGTGAAAAATTCGATGTCGTCGGATCCACTCCAGTCTTTGGATTTCGTTACTAGACATCTCAACACATAACCACAGGTGCGCACAGGTCGTAGGTACGCCTAGTTGGGCCGCTGTGGCAGTTGGAAGAAGAGCCATGGAAAGGCTCTAAAATCCTTACTATACACTGTACATTTTTTTAGGTGAAAAATTCGATGTCGTCGGATCCACTCCAGTCTTTGGATTTCGTTAATACACATCTCAACACATAACCACAGGTGCGCACAGGTCGTAGGTACGCCTAGTTGGGCCGCTGTGGCAGTTGGAAGATGAGCCATGGAAAGGCTCCAAAATCCTTACTATACACTGTACATTTTTTTAGATGAAAAATTCGATGTCGTCGGATCCACTCCAGTCTTTGGATTTCGTTAATACACATCTCAACACATAACCACAGGTGCGCACAGGTCGTAGGTACGCCTAGTTGGGCCGCTGTGGCAGTTGGAAGATGAGCCATGGAAGGCTCCAAAATCCTTACTATACACTGTACATTTTTTTAGGTGAAAAATTCGATGTCGTCGGATCCACTCCAGTCTTTGGATTTCGTTACTAGACATCTCAACACATAACCACAGGTGCGCACAGGTCGTAGGTACGCCTAGTTGGGCCGCTGTGGCAGTTGGAAGAAGAGCCATGGAAAGGCTCTAAAATCCTTACTATACACTGTACATTTTTTTAGGTGAAAAATTCGATGTCGTCGGATCCACTCCAGTCTTTGGATTTCGTTAATACACATCTCAACACATAACCACAGGTGCGCACAGGTCGTAGGTACGCCTAGTTGGGCCGCTATGGCAGTTGGAAGATGAGCCATGGAAGGCTCCAAAATCCTTCCTACATTTTTTTAGGTGAAAAATTCGATGTCGTCGGATCCACTCCAGTCTTTGGATTTCGTTAATACACATCTCAACACATAACCACAGGTGCGCACAGGTCGTAGGTACACCTAGTTGGGCCGCTGTGGCAGTTGGAAGATGAGCCATGGAAGGCTCCAAAATCCTTACTATACACTGTACATTTTTTTTGGGGAAAAATTCGATGTCGTCGGATCCACTCCAGTCTTTGGATTTCGTTAATACACATCTCAACACATAACCACAGGTGCGCACAGGTCGTAGGTACGCCTAGTTGGGCCGCTGTGGCAGTTGGAAGATGAGCCATGGAAGGCTCCAAAATCCTTCCTACATTTTTTTAGGTGAAAAATTCGATGTCGTCGGATCCACTCCAGTCTTTGGATTTCGTTAATACACATCTCAACACATAACCACAGGTGCGCACAGGTCGTAGGTACGCCTAGTTGGGCCGCTGTGGCAGTTGGAAGATGAGCCATGGAAGGCTCCAAAATCCTTACTATACACTGTACATTTTTTTAGGTAAAAAATTCGATGTCGTCGGATCCACTCCAGTCTTTGGATTTCATTAATACACATCTCAACACATAACCACAGGTGCGCACAGGTCGTAGGTACGCCTAGTTGTGCCGCTGTGGCAGTTGGAAGATGAGCCATGGAAAGGCTCCAAAATCCTTACTATACACTGTACATTTTTTTAGGTGAAAAATTCGATGTCGTCGGATCCACTCCAGTCTTTGGATTTCGTTAATACACATCTCAACACATAACCACAGGTGCGCACAGGTCGTAGGTACGCCTAGTTGGGCCGCTGTGGCGGTTGGAAGATGAGCCATGGAAGGCTCCAAAATCCTTACTATACACTGTACATTTTTTTTGGTGAAAAATTCGATGTCGTCGGATCCACTCCAGTCTTTGGATTTCGTTAATACACATCTCAACACATAACCACAGGTGCGCACAGGTCGTAGGTACGCCTAGTTGGGCCGCTGTGGCAGTTGGAAGATGAGCCATGGAAAGGCTCCAAAATCCTTACTATACACTGTACATTTTTTTAGATGAAAAATTCGATGTCGTCGGATCCACTCCAGTCTTTGGATTTCGTTAATACACATCTCAACACATAACCACAGGTGCGCACAGGTCGTAGGTACGCCTAGTTGGGCCGCTATGGCAGTTGGAAGATGAGCCATGGAAGGCTCCAAAATCCTTACTATACACTGTACATTTTTTTTGGTGAAAAATTCGATGTCGTCGGATCCACTCCAGTCTTTGGATTTCGTTAATACACATCTCAACACATAACCACAGGTGCGCACAGGTCGTAGGTACGCCTAGTTGGGCCGCTGTGGCAGTTGGAAGATGAGCCATGGAAAGGCTCCAAAATCCTTACTATACACTGTACATTTTTTTAGATGAAAAATTCGATGTCGTCGGTTCCACTCCAGTCTTTGGATTTCGTTAATACACATCTCAACACATAACCACAGGTGCGCACAGGTCGTAGGTACGCCTAGTTGGGCAGCTGTGGCAGTTGGAAGATGAGCCATGGAAGGCTCCAAAATCCTTACTATACACTGTACATTTTTTTTGGTGAAAAATTCGATGTCGTCGGATCCACTCCAGTCTTTGGATTTCGTTAATACACATCTCAACACATAACCACAGGTGCGCACAGGTCGTAGGTACGCCTAGTTGGGCCGCTATGGCAGTTGGAAGATGAGCCATGGAAGGCTCCAAAATCCTTCCTACATTTTTTTAGGTGAAAAATTCGATGTCGTCGGATCCACTCCAGTCTTTGGATTTCGTTAATACACATCTCAACACATAACCACAGGTGCGCACAGGTCGTAGGTACGCCTAGTTGGGCCGCTGTGGCAGTTGGAAGATGAGCCATGGAAGGCTCCAAAATCCTTACTATACACTGTACATTTTTTTAGGTGAAAAATTCGATGTCGTCGGATCCACTCCAGTCTTTGGATTTCATTAATACACATCTCAACACATAAACACAGGTGCGCACAGGTCGTAGGTACGCCTAGTTGTGCCGCTGTGGCAGTTGGAAGATGAGCCATGGAAAGGCTCCAAAATCCTTACTATACACTGTACATTTTTTTAGGTGAAAAATTCGATGTCGTCGGATCCACTCCAGTCTTTGGATTTCGTTAATACACATCTCAACACATAACCACAGGTGCGCACAGGTCGTAGGTACGCCTAGTTGGGCCGCTATGGCAGTTGGAAGATGAGCCATGGAAGGCTCCAAAATCCTTACTATACACTGTACATTTTTTTAGGTGAAAAATTCGATGTCGTCGGATCCACTCCAGTCTTTGGATTTCGTTAATACACATCTCAACACATAACCACAGGTGCGCACAGGTCGTAGGTACGCCTAGTTGGGCCGCTGTGGCAGTTGGAAGATGAGCCATGGAAAGGCTCCAAAATCCTTACTATACACTGTACATTTTTTTAGATGAAAAATTCGATGTCGTCGGATCCACTCCAGTCTTCAGGATTTCGTTAATACACATCTCAACACATAACCACAGGTGCGCACAGGTCGTAGGTACGCCTAGTTGGGCCGCTGTGGCAGTTGGAAGATGAGCCATGGAGGGCTCCAAAATCCTTCCTACATTTTTTTAGGTGAAAAATTCGATGTCGTCGGATCCACTCCAGTCTTTGGATTTCGTTAATACACATCTCAACACATAACCACAGGTGCGCACAGGTCGTAGGTACGCCTAGTTGGGCCGCTGTGGCAGTTGGAAGATGACTCATGGAAGGCTCCAAAGTCCTTACTATACACTGTACATTTTTTTAGGTGAAAAATTCGATGTCGTCGGATCCACTCCAGTCTTTGGATTTCGTTAACACACATCTCAACACATAACCACAGGTGCGCACAGGTCGTAGGTACGCCTAGTTGGGCCGCTGTGGCAGTTGGAAGATTAGCCATGGAAAGGCTCCAAAATCCTTACTATACACTGTACATTTTTTTTGGTGAAAAATTCGATGTCGTCGGATCCACTCCAGTCTTTGGATTTCGTTAATACACATCTCAACACATAACCACAGGTGCGCACAGGTCGTAGGTACGCCTAGTTGGGCCGCTATGGCAGTTGGAAGATGAGCCATGGAAGGCTCCAAAATCCTTCCTACATTTTTTTAGGTGAAAAATTCGATGTCGTCGGATCCACTCCAGTCTTTGGATTTCGTTAATACACATCTCAACACATAACCACAGGTGCGCACAGGTCGTAGGTACGCCTAGTTGGGCCGCTGTGGCAGTTGGAAGATGAGCCATGGAAAGGCTCTAAAATCCTTACTATACACTGTACATTTTTTTAGGCGAAAAATTCGATGTCGTCGGATCCACTCCAGTCTTTGGATTTCATTAATACACATCTCAACACATAACCACAGGTGCGCACAGGTCGTAGGTGCGCCTAGTTGGGCCGCTATGGCAGTTGGTAGATGAGCCATGGAAAGGCTCCAAAATCCTTACTATACACTGTACATTTTTTTAGGTGAAAAATTCGATGTCGTCGGATCCACTCCAGTCTTTGGATTTCGTTAATAGACATCTCAACACATAACCACAGGTGCGCACAGGTCGTAGGTACGCCTAGTTGGGCCGCTATGGCAGTTGGAAGATGAGCCATGGAAGGCTCCAAAATCCTTACTATACACTGTACATTTTTTTAGGTGAAAAATTCGATGTTGTCGGATCCACTCCAGTCTTTGGATTTCGTTAATACACATCTCAACACATAACCACAGGTGCGCACAGGTCGTAGGTACGCCTAGTTGGGCCGTTGTGGCAGTTGGAAGATGAGCCATGGAAGGCTCCAAAATCCTTACTATACACTGTACATTTTTTTAGGTGAAAAATTCGATGTCGTCGGATCCACTCCAGTCTTTGGATTTCGTTAATACACATCTCAACACATAACCACAGGTGCGCACAGGTCGTAGGTACGCCTAGTTGGGCCGCTATGGCAGTTGGAAGATGAGCCATGGAAGGCTCCAAAATCCTTACTATACACTGTACATTTTTTAGGTGAAAAATTCGATGTCGTCGGATCCACTCCAGTCTTTGGATTTCGTTAACAGACATCTCAACACATAACCACAGGTGCGCACAGGTCGTAGGTACGCTTAGTTGGGCCGCTGTGGCAGTTGGAAGAAGAGCCATGGAAAGGCTCTAAAATCCTTACTATACACTGTACATTTTTTTAGGTGAAAAATTCGATGTAATCGGATCCACTCCAGTCTTTGGATTTCGTTACTAGACATCTCAACACATAACCACAGGTGCGCACAGGTCGTAGGTACGCCTAGTTGGGCCGCTGTGGCAGTTGGAAGAAGAGCCATGGAAAGGCTCTAAAATCCTTACTATACCCTGTACATTTTTTTAGGTGAAAAATTCGATGTCGTCGGATCCACTCCAGTCTTTGGATTTCGTTAATACACATCTCAACACATAACCACAGGTGCGCACAGGTCGTAGGTACGCCTAGTTGGGCCGCTGTGGCAGTTGGAAGATGAGCCATGGAAAGGCTCCAAAATCCTTACTATACACTGTACATTTTTTTAGATGAAAAATTCGATTTCGTCGGATCCACTCCAGTCTTTGGATTTCGTTAATACACATCTCAACACATAACCACAGGTGCGCACAGGTCGTAGGTACGCCTAGTTGGGCCGCTGTGGCAGTTGGAAGATGAGCCATGGAAGGCTCCAAAATCCTTACTATACACTGTACATTTTTTTTGGTGAAAAATTCGATGTCGTCGGATCCACTCCAGTCTTTGGATTTCGTTAATACACATCTCAACACATAACCACAGGTGCGCACAGGTCGTAGGTACGCCTAGTTGGGCCGCTATGGCAGTTGGAAGATGAGCCATGGAAGGCTCCAAAATCCTTCCTACATTTTTTTAGGTGAAAAATTCGATGTCGTCGGATCCACTCCAGTCTTTGGATTTCGTTAATACACATCTCAACACATAACCACAGGTGCGCACAGGTCGTAGGTACGCCTAGTTGGGCCGCTATGGCAGTTGGAAGATGAGCCATGGAAGGCTCCAAAATCCTTACTATACACTGTACATTTTTTTAGGTGAAAAATTCGATGTCGTCGGATCCACTCCAGTCTTTGGATTTCGTTAACAGACATCTCAACACATAACCACAGGTGCGCACAGGTCGTAGGTACGCTTAGTTGGGTCGCTGTGGCAGTTGGAAGAAGAGCCATGGAAAGGCTCTAAAATCCTTACTATACACTGTACATTTTTTTAGGTGAAAAATTCGATGTCGTCGGATCCACTCCAGTCTTTGGATTTCGTTACTAGACATCTCAACACATAACCACAGGTGCGCACAGGTCGTAGGTACGCCTAGTTGGGCCGCTGTGGCAGTTGGAAGAAGAGCCATGGAAAGGCTCTAAAATCCTTACTATACACTGTACATTTTTTTAGGTGAAAAATTCGATGTCGTCGGATCCACTCCAGTCTTTGGATTTCGTTAATACACATCTCAACACATAACCACAGGTGCGCACAGGTCGTAGGTACGCCTAGTTGGGCCGCTATGGCAGTTGGAAGATGAGCCATGGAAGGCTCCAAAATCCTTCCTACATTTTTTTAGGTGAAAAATTCGATGTCGTCGGATCCACTCCAGTCTTTGGATTTCGTTAATACACATCTCAACACATAACCACAGGTGCGCACAGGTCGTAGGTACACCTAGTTGGGCCGCTGTGGCAGTTGGAAGATGAGCCATGGAAGGCTCCAAAATCCTTACTATACACTGTACATTTTTTTTGGGGAAAAATTCGATGTCGTCGGATCCACTCCAGTCTTTGGATTTCGTTAATACACATCTCAACACATAACCACAGGTGCGCACAGGTCGTAGGTACGCCTAGTTGGGCCGCTATGGCAGTTGGAAGATGAGCCATGGAAGGCTCCAAAATCCTTCCTACATTTTTTTAGGTGAAAAATTCGATGTCGTCGGATCCACTCCAGTCTTTGGATTTCGTTAATACACATCTCAACACATAACCACAGGTGCGCACAGGTCGTAGGTACGCCTAGTTGGGCCGCTGTGGCAGTTGGAAGATGAGCCATGGAAGGCTCCAAAATCCTTACTATACACTGTACATTTTTTTAGGTAAAAAATTCGATGTCGTCGGATCCACTCCAGTCTTTGGATTTCATTAATACACATCTCAACACATAACCACAGGTGCGCACAGGTCGTAGGTACGCCTAGTTGTGCCGCTGTGGCAGTTGGAAGATGAGCCATGGAAAGGCTCCAAAATCCTTACTATACACTGTACATTTTTTTAGGTGAAAAATTCGATGTCGTCGGATCCACTCCAGTCTTTGGATTTCGTTAATACACATCTCAACACATAACCACAGGTGCGCACAGGTCGTAGGTACGCCTAGTTGGGCCGCTGTGGCGGTTGGAAGATGAGCCATGGAAGGCTCCAAAATCCTTACTATACACTGTACATTTTTTTTGGTGAAAAATTCGATGTCGTCGGATCCACTCCAGTCTTTGGATTTCGTTAATACACATCTCAACACATAACCACAGGTGCGCACAGGTCGTAGGTACGCCTAGTTGGGCCGCTGTGGCAGTTGGAAGATGAGCCATGGAAAGGCTCCAAAATCCTTACTATACACTGTACATTTTTTTAGATGAAAAATTCGATGTCGTCGGATCCACTCCAGTCTTTGGATTTCGTTAATACACATCTCAACACATAACCACAGGTGCGCACAGGTCGTAGGTACGCCTAGTTGGGCCGCTATGGCGGTTGGAAGATGAGCCATGGAAGGCTCCAAAATCCTTACTATACACTGTACATTTTTTTTGGTGAAAAATTCGATGTCGTCGGATCCACTCCAGTCTTTGGATTTCGTTAATACACATCTCAACACATAACCACAGGTGCGCACAGGTCGTAGGTACGCCTAGTTGGGCCGCTGTGGCAGTTGGAAGATGAGCCATGGAAAGGCTCCAAAATCCTTACTATACACTGTACATTTTTTTAGATGAAAAATTCGATGTCGTCGGTTCCACTCCAGTCTTTGGATTTCGTTAATACACATCTCAACACATAACCACAGGTGCGCACAGGTCGTAGGTACGCCTAGTTGGGCCGCTGTGGCAGTTGGAAGATGAGCCATGGAAGGCTCCAAAATCCTTACTATACACTGTACATTTTTTTTGGTGAAAAATTCGATGTCGTCGGATCCACTCCAGTCTTTGGATTTCGTTAATACACATCTCAACACATAACCACAGGTGCGCACAGGTCGTAGGTACGCCTAGTTGGGCCGCTATGGCAGTTGGAAGATGAGCCATGGAAGGCTCCAAAATCCTTCCTACATTTTTTTAGGTGAAAAATTCGATGTCGTCGGATCCACTCCAGTCTTTGTATTTCGTTAATACACATCTCAACACATAACCACAGGTGCGCACAGGTCGTAGGTACGCCTAGTTGGGCCGCTGTGGCAGTTGGAAGATGAGCCATGGAAGGCTCCAAAATCCTTACTATACACTGTACATTTTTTTAGGTGAAAAATTCGATGTCGTCGGATCCACTCCAGTCTTTGGATTTCATTAATACACATCTCAACACATAAACACAGGTGCGCACAGGTCGTAGGTACGCCTAGTTGTGCCGCTGTGGCAGTTGGAAGATGAGCCATGGAAAGGCTCCAAAATCCTTACTATACACTGTACATTTTTTTAGGTGAAAAATTCGATGTCGTCGGATCCACTCCAGTCTTTGGATTTCGTTAATACACATCTCAACACATAACCACAGGTGCGCACAGGTCGTAGGTACGCCTAGTTGGGCCGCTATGGCAGTTGGAAGATGAGCCATGGAAGGCTCCAAAATCCTTACTATACACTGTACATTTTTTTAGGTGAAAAATTCGATGTCGTCGGATCCACTCCAGTCTTTGGATTTCGTTAATACACATCTCAACACATAACCACAGGTGCGCACAGGTCGTAGGTACGCCTAGTTGGGCCGCTGTGGCAGTTGGAAGATGAGCCATGGAAAGGCTCCAAAATCCTTACTATACACTGTACATTTTTTTAGATGAAAAATTCGATGTCGTCGGATCCACTCCAGTCTTCAGGATTTCGTTAATACACATCTCAACACATAACCACAGGTGCGCACAGGTCGTAGGTACGCCTAGTTGGGCCGCTGTGGCAGTTGGAAGATGAGCCATGGAGGGCTCCAAAATCCTTCCTACATTTTTTTAGGTGAAAAATTCGATGTCGTCGGATCCACTCCAGTCTTTGGATTTCGTTAATACACATCTCAACACATAACCACAGGTGCGCACAGGTCGTAGGTACGCCTAGTTGGGCCGCTGTGGCAGTTGGAAGATGAGCCATGGAAGGCTCCAAAGTCCTTACTATACACTGTACATTTTTTTAGGTGAAAAATTCGATGTCGTCGGATCCACTCCAGTCTTTGGATTTCGTTAACACACATCTCAACACATAACCACAGGTGCGCACAGGTCGTAGGTACGCCTAGTTGGGCCGCTGTGGCAGTTGGAAGATTAGCCATGGAAAGGCTCCAAAATCCTTACTATACACTGTACATTTTTTTTGGTGAAAAATTCGATGTCGTCGGATCCACTCCAGTCTTTGGATTTCGTTAATACACATCTCAACACATAACCACAGGTGCGCACAGGTCGTAGGTACGCCTAGTTGGGCCGCTATGGCAGTTGGAAGATGAGCCATGGAAGGCTCCAAAATCCTTCCTACATTTTTTTAGGTGAAAAATTCGATGTCGTCGGATCCACTCCAGTCTTTGGATTTCGTTAATACACATCTCAACACATAACCACAGGTGCGCACAGGTCGTAGGTACGCCTAGTTGGGCCGCTGTGGCAGTTGGAAGATGAGCCATGGAAAGGCTCTAAAATCCTTACTATACACTGTACATTTTTTTAGGCGAAAAATTCGATGTCGTCGGATCCACTCCAGTCTTTGGATTTCATTAATACACATCTCAACACATAACCACAGGTGCGCACAGGTCGTAGGTACGCCTAGTTGTGCCGCTGTGGCAGTTGGAAGATGAGCCATGGAAAGGCTCCAAAATCCTTACTATACACTGTACATTTTTTTAGGTGAAAAATTCGATGTCGTCGGATCCACTCCAGTCTTTGGATTTCGTTAATAGACATCTCAACACATAACCACAGGTGCGCACAGGTCGTAGGTACGCCTAGTTGGGCCGCTATGGCAGTTGGAAGATGAGCCATGGAAGGCTCCAAAATCCTTACTATACACTGTACATTTTTTTAGGTGAAAAATTCGATGTCGTCGGATCCACTCCAGTCTTTGGATTTCGTTAATACACATCTCAACACATAACCACAGGTGCGCACAGGTCGTAGGTACGCCTAGTTGGGCCGCTGTGGCAGTTGGAAGATGAGCCATGGAAAGGCTCCAAAATCCTTACTATACACTGTACATTTTTTTAGATGAAAAATTCGATGTCGTCGGATCCACTCCAGTCTTTGGATTTCGTTAATACACATCTCAACACATAACCACAGGTGCGCACAGGTCGTAGGTACGCCTAGTTGGGCCGCTGTGGCAGTTGGAAGATGAGCCATGGAAGGCTCCAAAATCCTTACTATACACTGTACATTTTTTTTGGTGAAAAATTCGATGTCGTCGGATCCACTCCAGTCTTTGCATTTCGTTAATACACATCTCAACACATAACCACAGGTGCGCACAGGTCGTAGGTACGCCTAGTTGGGCCGCTATGGCAGTTGGAAGATGAGCCATGGAAGGCTCCAAAATCCTTCCTACATTTTTTTAGGTGAAAAATTCGATGTCGTCGGATCCACTCCAGTCTTTGGATTTCGTTAATACACATCTCAACACATAACCACAGATGCGCACAGGTCGTAGGTACACCTAGTTGGGCCGCTGTGGCAGTTGGAAGATGAGCCATGGAAGGCTCCAAAGTCCTTACTACACACTGTACATTTTTTTAGGTGAAAAATTCGATGTCGTCGGATCCACTCCAGTCTTTGGATTTCGTTAACACACATCTCAACACATAACCACAGGTGCGCACAGGTCGTAGGTACGCCTAGTTGGGCCGCTGTGGCAGTTGGAAGATTAGCTATGGAAAGGCTCCAAAGTCCTTACTACACACTGTACATTTTTTTAGGTGAAAAATTCGATGTCGTCGGATCCACTCCAGTCTTTGGATTTCGTTAACACACATCTCAACACATAACCACAGGTGCGCACAGGTCGTAGGTACGCCTAGTTGGGCCGCTGTGGCAGTTGGAAGATTAGCTATGGAAATTCTCCAAAATCCTTACTATACACTGTACATTTTTTTTGGTGAAAAATTCGACGTCGTCGGATCCACTCCAGTCTTTGGATTTCATTAATACACATCTCAACACATAACCACAGGTGCGCACAGGTCGTAGGTACGCCTAGTTGGGCCGCTGTGGCAGTTGGAAGATGAGCCATGGAAGGCTCCAAAATCCTTACTATACACTGTACATTTTTTTTGGTGAAAAATTCGATGTCGTCGGATCCACTCCAGTCTTTGGATTTCGTTAATACACATCTCAACACATAACCACAGGTGCGCACAGGTCGTAGGTACGCCTAGTTGGGCCGCTATGGCAGTTGGAAGATGAGCCATGGAAGGCTCCAAAATTCTTCCTACATTTTTTTAGGTGAAAAATTCGATGTCGTCGGATCCACTCCAGTCTTTGGATTTCGTTAATACACATCTCAACACATAACCACAGGTGCGCACAGGTCGTAGGTACGCCTAGTTGGGCCGCTGTGGCAGTTGGAAGATGAGCCATGGAAAGGCTCTAAAATCCTTACTATACACTGTACATTTTTTTAGGCGAAAAATTCGATGTCGTCGGATCCACTCCAGTCTTTGGATTTCATTAATACACATCTCAACACATAACCACAGGTGCGCACAGGTCGTAGGTACGCCTAGTTGTGCCGCTGTGGCAGTTGGAAGATGAGCCATGGAAAGGCTCCAAAATCCTTACTATACACTGTACATTTTTTTAGGTGAAAAATTCGATGTCGTCGGATCCACTCCAGTCTTTGGATTTCGTTAATAGACATCTCAACACAAAACCACAGGTGCGCACAGGTCGTAGGTACGCCTAGTTGGGCCGCTGTGGCAGTTGGAAGATGAGCCATGGAAAGGCTCTAAAATCCTTATATACACTGTACATTTTTATAGGCGAAAAATTCGATGTCGTCGGATCCACTCCAGTCTTTGGATTTCATTAATACACATCTCAACACATAACCACAGGTGCGCACAGGTCGTAGGTACGCCTAGTTGGGCCGCTGTGGCAGTTGGAAGATGAGCCATGGAAAGGCTCTAAAATCCTTACTATACACTGTACATTTTTTTAGGCGAAAAATTCGATGTCGTCGGATCCACTCCAGTCTTTGGATTTCATTAATACACATCTCAACACATAACCACAGGTGCGCACAGGTCGTAGGTACGCCTAGTTGTGCCGCTGTGGCAGTTGGAAGATGAGCCATGGAAAGGCTCCAAAATCCTTACTATACACTGTACATTTTTTTAGGTGAAAAATTCGATGTCGTCGGATCCACTCCAGTCTTTGGATTTCGTTAATAGACATCTCAACACATAACCACAGGTGCGCACAGGTCGTAGGTACGCCTAGTTGGGCCGCTGTGGCAGTTGGAAGATGAGCCATGGAAAGGCTCTAAAATCCTTACTATACACTGTACATTTTTTTAGGCGAAAAATTCGATGTCGTCGGATCCACTCCAGTCTTTGGATTTCATTAATACACATCTCAACACATAACCACAGGTGCGCACAGGTCGTAGGTTCGCCTAGTTGTGCCGCTGTGGCAGTTGGAAGATGAGCCATGGAAAGGCTCCAAAATCCTTACTATACACTGTACATTTTTTTAGGTGAAAAATTCGATGTCGTCGGATCCACTCCAGTCTTTGGATTTCGTTAATAGACATCTCAACACATAACCACAGGTGCGCACAGGTCGTAGGTACGCCTAGTTGGGCCGCTGTGGCAGTTGAAAGATGAGCCATGGAAAGGCTCCAAAATCCTTAATATAGACTGTACATTTTTTTAGGTGAAAAATTCGATGTCGTCGGATCCACTCCAGTCTTTGGATTTCATTAATACACATCTCAACACATAACCACAGGTGCGCACAGGTCGTAGGTACGCCTGGTTGTGCCGCTGTGGCAGTTGGAAGATGAGCCATGGAAAGGCTCCAAAATCCTTACTATACACTGTACATTTTTTTAGGTGAAAAATTCGATGTCGTCGGATCCACTCCAGTCTTTGGATTTCGTTAATACACATCTCAACACATAACCACAGGTGCGCACAGGTCGTAGGTACGCCTAGTTGGGCCGCTATGGCAGTTGGAAGATGAGCCATGGAAGGCTCCAAAATCCTTCCTACATTTTTTTAGGTGAAAAATTCGATGTCGTCGGATCCACTCCAGTCTTTGGATTTCGTTAATACACATCTCAACACATAACCACAGGTGCGCACAGGTCGTAGGTACGCCTAGTTGGGCCGCTGTGGCAGCTGGAAGATGAGCCATGGAAGGCTCCAAAGTCCTTACTATACACTGTACATTTTTTTTGGTGAAAAATTCGATGTCGTCGGATCCACTCCAGTCTTTGGATTTCGTTAATAGACATCTCAACACATAACCACAGGTGCGCACAGGTCGTAGGTACGCCTAGTTGGGCCGCTATGGCTGTTGGAAGATGAGCCATGGAAGGCTCCAAAATCCTTACTATACACTGTACATTTTTTTTGGTGAAAAATTCGATGTCGTCGGATCCACTCCAGTCTTTGGATTTCGTTAATACACATCTCAACACATAACCACAGGTGCGCACAGGTCGTAGGTACGCCTAGTTGGGCCGCTGTGGCAGTTGGAAGATGAGCCATGGAAGGCTCCAAAATCCTTACTATACACTGTACATTTTTTTAGGTGAAAAATTCGATGTCGTCGGATCCACTCCAGTCTTTGGATTTCGTTAACACACATCTCAACACATAACCACAGGTGCGCACAGGTCGTAGGTACGCCTAGTTGGGCCGCTGTGGCAGTTGGAAGATTAGCCATGGAAAGGCTCCAAAATCCTTACTATACACTGTAAATTTTTTTTGGTGAAAAATTCGATGTCGTCGGATCCACTCCAGTCTTTGGATTTCGTTAATACACATCTCGTGCGCACAGGTCGTAGGTACGCCTAGTTGGGCCGCTGTGGCAGTTGGAAGATGAGCCATGGAAAGGCTCCAAAATCCTTACTATACACTGTACATTTTTTTTGATGAAAAATTCGATGTCGTCGGATCCACTCCAGTCTTTGGATTTCGTTAATACACATCTCAACACATAACCACAGGTAGGTGAAAAATTCGATGTCGTCGGATCCACTCCAGTCTTTGGATTTCGTTAATACACATCTCAACACATAACCACAGGTGCGCACAGGTCGTAGGTACGCCTAGTTGGGCCGCTGTGGCAGTTGGAAAATGAGCCATGGAAAGGCTCCAAAATCCTTACTATACACTGTACATTTTTTAGGTGAGAAATTCGATGTCGTCGGATCCACTCCGGTCTTGGGATTTCGTTAAAACACATCTCAACACATAAGCACAGGTGCGCACAGGTCGTAGGTACGCCTAGTTTGGCCGCTGTGGCAGTTTTTGGATTTCGTTAATACACATCTCAACACATAACCACAGGTGCGCACAGGTCGTAGGTACGCCTAGTTGGGTCGCTGTGGCAGTTGGAAGATGAGCCATGGAAGGCTCCAAAATCCTTACTATACACTGTACATTTTTTTAGGTGAAAAATTCGATGTCGTCGGATCCACTCCAGTCTTTGGATTTCGTTAATACACATCTCAACACATAACCACAGGTGCGCACAGGTCGTAGGTACGCCTAGTTGGGCCGCTGTGGCAGTTGGAAGATGAGCCATGGAAAGGCTCCGAAATCCTTACTATACACTGTACATTTTTTTAGGTGAGAAATTCGATGTCGTCGGATCCACTTCAGTCTTTGGATTTCGTTAATACACATGGAAGGCTCCAAAATCCTTACTATACACTGTACATTTTTTTAGGTAAAAAATTCGATGTCGTCGGATCCACTCCAGTCTTTGGATTTCGTTAATACACATCTCAACACATAACCACAGGTGCGCACAGGTCGTAGGTACGCCTAGTTGGGCCGCTGTGGCAGTTGGAAGATGAGCCATGGAAGGCTCCAAAATCCTTACTATACACTGTACATTTTTTTAGGTGAAAAATTCTATGTCGTCGGATCCACTCCAGTTTTTGGATTTCGTTAATACACATCTCAACACATAACCACAGGTGCGCACAGGTCGTAGGTACGCCTAGTTGGGCCGCTGTGGCAGTTGGAAGATGAGCCATGGAAGGCTCCAAAATCCTTAGTATACACTGTACATTTTTTTAGGTGAAAAATTCGATGTCGTCGAATCCACTCCAGTCTTTGGATTTCGTTAATACACATCTCAACACATAACCACAGGTGCGCACAGGTCGTAGGTACACCTATTTTGGCCGCTGTGGCAGTTGGAAGATGAGCCATGGAAGGCTCCAAAATCCTTACTATACACTGTACATTTTTTTAGGTAAAAAATTCGATGTCGTCGGATCCACTCCAGTCTTTGGATTTCGTTACTAGACATCTCAACACATAACCACAGGTGCGCACAGGTTGTAGGTACGCCTAGTTGGGCCGCTGTGGCAGTTGGAAGATGAGCCATGGAAGGCTCCAAAATCCTTACTATACACTGTACATTGTTTTAGGTGAAAAATTCTATGTCGTCGGATCCACTCCAGTTTTTGGATTTCGTTAATACACATCTCAACACATAACCACAGGTGCGCACAGGTCGTAGTTACGCCTAGTTGGGCCGCTGTGGCAGTTGGAAGATGAGCCATGGAAGGCTCCAAAATCCTTACTATACACTGTACATTTTTTTAGGTGAAAAATTCTATGTCGTCGGATCCACTCCAGTTTTTGGATTTCGTTAATACACATCTCAACACATAACCACAGGTGCGCACAAGTCGTAGTTACGCCTAGTTGGGCCGCTGTGGCAGTTGGAAGGTGAGTCATGGAAGGCTCCAAAATCCTTACTATACACTGTACATTTTTTTAGGTGAAAAATTCGATGGCGTCGGAGCCACTCCAGTCTTTGGATTTCGTTAATACACATCTCAACACATAACCACAGGTGCGCACAGGTCGTAGGTACGCCTAGTTGGGTCGCTGTGGCAGTTGGAAGAAGAGCCATGGAAGGCTCCAAAATCCTTACTATACACAGTACATTTTTTTAGGTGGAAAATTCGATGTCGTCGGATCCACTTCAGTCTTTGGATTTCGTTAATACACATCTCAACACATAACCACAGGTGCGCACAGGTCGTAGGTACGCCTAGTTGGGCCACTGTGGCAGTTGGAAGATGAGCCATGGAAAGGCTCCAAAATCCTTACTATACACTGTACATTTTTTTAGGTGAAAAATTCGATGTCGTCGGATCCACTCCAGTCTTTGGATTTCGTTAATACACATCTCAACACATAACCACCGGTGCGCACAGGTCGTAGGTACGCCTAGTTGGGCCGCTATGGCAGTTGGAAGATGAGCCATGGAAGGCTCCAAAATCCTTACTATACACTGTAAATTTTTTTTAGGTGAAAAATTCGATGTCGTCGGATCCACTCCGGTCTTTGGATTTCGTTAAAACACATCTCAACACATAACCACAGGTGCGCACAGGTCTTAAGTACGCCTAGTTTGGCCGCTGTGGCAGTTTTTGGATTTCGTTAATACACATCTCAACACATAACCACAGGTGCGCACAGGTCGTAGGTACGCCTAGTTGGGTCGCTGTGGCAGTTGGAAGATGAGCCATGGAAGGCTCCAAAATCCTTACTATACACTGTACATTTTTTTAGGTGAAAAATTCTATGTCGTCGGATCCACTCCAGTTTTTGGATTTCATAAATACACATCTCAACACATAACCACAGGTGCGCACAGGTCGTAGTTACGCCTAGTTGGGCCGCTGTGGCAGTTGGAAGATGAGCCATGGAAGGCTCCAAAAGCCTTACTATACACTGTACATTTTTTTAGGTGAAAAATTCGATGTCGTCGGATCCACTCCAGTCTTTGGATTTCGGTAATACACATCTCAACACATAACCACAGGTGCGCACAGGTCGTAGGTACGCCTAGTTGGGCCGCTGTGGCAGTTGGAAGATGAGCCATGGAAAGGCTCCGAAATCCGTACTATACACTGTACATTTTTTTAGGTGAGAAATTCGATGTCGTCGGATCCACTTCAGTCTTTGGATTTCGTTAATACACATCTCAACACATAACCACAGGTGCGCACAGGTCGTAGGTACGCTTAGTTGGGCCGCTGTGGCAGTTGGAAGATGAGCCATGGAAGGCTCCAAAATCCTTACAGTACATTTTTTTAGGTGAAAAATTCGATGTCGTCGGATCCACTCCAGTCTTGGGATTTTGTTAATACACATCTCAACACATAACCACAGCTGCGCACAGGTCGTAGGTACGCCTAGTTGGGCCGCTGTGGCAGTTGGAAGATGAGCCATGGAAGGCTCCAAAATCCTTACTATACACTGTACATTTTTTTAGGTGAAAAATTCGATGTCGTCGGATCCACTCCAGTCTTTGGATTTCGTTAATACACATCTCAACACATAACCACAGGTGCGCACAGGTCGTAGGTACGCCTAGTTGGGTCGCTGTGGCAGTTGGAAGATGAGCCATGGAAGGCTCCAAAATCCTTACTATACACTGTACATTTTTTTAGGTGAAAAATTCTATGTCGTCGGATCCACTCCAGTCTTTGGATTTCGTTAATACACATCTCAACACATAACCACAGGTGCGCACAGGTCGTAGGTACGCCTAGTTGGGCCGCTGTGGCAGTTGGAAGATGAGCCATGGAAGGCTCCAAAATCCTTACTATACACTGTACATTTTTTTAGGTGAAAAATTCGATGTCGTCGGATCCACTCCAGTCTTTGGATTTCGTTAATACACATCTCAACACATAACCACAGGTGCGCACAGGTCGTAGGTACGCCTAGTTGGGCCGCTGTGGCAGTTGGAAGATGAGCCATGGAAGGCTCCAAAATCCTTACTATACACTGTACATTTTTTTAGGTGAGAAATTCTATGTCGTCGGATCCACTCCAGTTTTTGGATTTCGTTAATACACATCTCAACACATAACCACAGGTGCGCACAGGTCGTAGGTACGCCTAGTTGGGCCGCTGTGGCAGTTGGAAGATGAGCCATGGAAGGCTCCAAAATCCTTACTATACACTGTACATTTTTTTAGGTGAAAAATTCGATGTCGTCGGATCCACTCCAGTCTTTGGATTTCGTTAATACACATCTCGACACATAACCACAGGTGCGCACAGGTCGTAGGTACGCCTAGTTGGGCCGCTGTGGCAGTTGGAAGATGAGCCATGGAAAGGCTCCAAAATCCCTAGTTGGGCCGCTGTGGCAGTTGGAAGATGAGCCATGGAAAGGCTCCAAAATCCTTACTATACACTGTACATTTTTTTTGATGAAAAATTCGATGTCGTCGGATCCACTCCAGTCTTTGGATTTCGTTAATACACATCTCAACACATAACCACAGGTAGGTGAAAAATTCGATGTCGTCGGATCCACTCCAGTCTTTGGATTTCGTTAATACACATCTCAACACATAACCACAGGTGCGCACAGGTCGTAGGTACGCCTAGTTGGGCCGCTGTGGCAGTTGGAAGATGAGCCATGGAAAGGCTCCGAAATCCTTACTATACACTGTACATTTTTTAGGTGAGAAATTCGATGTCGTCGGATCCACTCCGGTCTTGGGATTTCGTTAAAACACATCTCAACACATAAGCACAGGTGCGCACAGGTCGTAGGTACGCCTAGTTTGGCCGCTGTGGCAGTTTTTGGATTTCGTTAATACACATCTCAACACATAACCACAGGTGCGCACAGGTCGTAGGTACGCCTAGTTGGGTCGCTGTGGCAGTTGGAAGATGAGCCATGGAAGGCTCCAAAATCCTTACTATACACTGTACATTTTTTTAGGTGAAAAATTCGATGTCGTCGGATCCACTCCAGTCTTTGGATTTCGTTAATACACATCTCAACACATAACCACAGGTGCGCACAGGTCGTAGGTACGCCTAGTTGGGCCGCTGTGGCAGTTGGAAGATGAGCCATGGAAAGGCTCCGAAATCCTTACTATACACTGTACATTTTTTTAGGTGAGAAATTCGATGTCGTCGGATCCACTTCAGTCTTTGGATTTCGTTAATACACATCTCAACACATAACCACAGGTGCGCACAGTTCGTAGGTACGCCTAGTTGGGCCGCTGTGGCAGTTGGAAGATGAGCCATGGAAGGCTCCAAAATCCTTACTATACACTGTACATTTTTTTAGGTAAAAAATTCGATGTCGTCGGATCCACTCCAGTCTTTGGATTTCGTTAATACACATCTCAACACATAACCACAGGTGCGCACAGGTCGTAGGTACGCCTAGTTGGGCCGCTGTGGCAGTTGGAAGATGAGCCATGGAAGGCTCCAAAATCCTTACTATACACTGTACATTTTTTTAGGTGAAAAATTCTATGTCGTCGGATCCACTCCAGTTTTTGGATTTCGTTAATACACATCTCAACACATAACCACAGGTGCGCACAGGTCGTAGGTACGCCTAGTTGGGCCGCTGTGGCAGTTGGAAGATGAGCCATGGAAGGCTCCAAAATCCTTAGTATACACTGTACATTTTTTTAGGTGAAAAATTCGATGTCGTCGAATCCACTCCAGTCTTTGGATTTCGTTAATACACATCTCAACACATAACCACAGGTGCGCACAGGTCGTAGGTACACCTAGTTTGGCCGCTGTGGCAGTTGGAAGATGAGCCATGGAAGGCTCCAAAATCCTTACTATACACTGTACATTTTTTTAGGTAAAAAATTCGATGTCGTCGGATCCACTCCAGTCTTTGGATTTCGTTACTAGACATCTCAACACATAACCACAGGTGCGCACAGGTTGTAGGTACGCCTAGTTGGGCCGCTGTGGCAGTTGGAAGATGAGCCATGGAAGGCTCCAAAATCCTTACTATACACTGTACATTTTTTTAGGTGAAAAATTCTATGTCGTCGGATCCACTCCAGTTTTTGGATTTCGTTAATACACATCTCAACACATAACCACAGGTGCGCACAGGTCGTAGTTACGCCTAGTTGGGCCGCTGTGGCAGTTGGAAGATGAGCCATGGAAGGCTCCAAAATCCTTACTATACACTGTACATTTTTTTAGGTGAAAAATTCTATGTCGTCGGATCCACTCCAGTTTTTGGATTTCGTTAATACACATCTCAACACATAACCACAGGTGCGCACAGGTCGTAGTTACGCCTAGTTGCGCCGCTGTGGCAGTTGGAAGGTGAGTCATGGAAGGCTCCAAAATCCTTACTATACACTGTACATTTTTTTAGGTGAAAAATTCGATGGCGTCGGAGCCACTCCAGTCTTTGGATTTCGTTAATACACATCTCAACACATAACCACAGGTGCGCACAGGTCGTAGGTACGCCTAGTTGGGTCGCTGTGGCAGTTGGAAGAAGAGCCATGGAAGGCTCCAAAATCCTTACTATACACAGTACATTTTTTTAGGTGAAAAATTCGATGTCGTCGGATCCACTTCAGTCTTTGGATTTCGTTAATACACATCTCAACACATAACCACAGGTGCGCACAGGTCGTAGGTACGCCTAGTTGGGCCACTGTGGCAGTTGGAAGATGAGCCATGGAAAGGCTTCAAAATCCTTACTATACACTGTACATTTTTTTAGGTGAAAAATTCGATGTCGTCGGATCCACTCCAGTCTTTGGATTTCGTTAATACACATCTCAACACATAACCACCGGTGCGCACAGGTCGTAGGTACGCCTAGTTGGGCCGCTATGGCAGTTGGAAGATGAGCCATGGAAGGCTCCAAAATCCTTACTATACACTGTACATTTTTTTTAGGTGAAAAATTCGATGTCGTCGGATCCACTCCGGTCTTTGGATTTCGTTAAAACACATCTCAACACATAACCACAGGTGCGCACAGGTCGTAAGTACGCCTAGTTTGGCCGCTGTGGCAGTTTTTGGATTTCGTTAATACACATCTCAACACATAACCACAGGTGCGCACAGGTCGTAGGTACGCCTAGTTGGGTCGCTGTGGCAGTTGGAAGATGAGCCATGGAAGGCTCCAAAATCCTTACTATACACTGTACATTTTTTTAGGTGAAAAATTCTATGTCGTCGGATCCACTCCAGTTTTTGGATTTCATAAATACACATCTCAACACATAACCACAGGTGCGCACAGGACGTAGTTACGCCTAGTTGGGCCGCTGTGGCAGTTGGAAGATGAGCCATGGAAGGCTCCAAAAGCCTTACTATACACTGTACATTTTTTTAGGTGAAAAATTCGATGTCGTCGGATCCACTCCAGTCTTTGGATTTCGGTAATACACATCTCAACACATAACCACAGGTGCGCACAGGTCGTAGGTACGCCTAGTTGGGCCGCTGTGGCAGTTGGAAGATGAGCCATGGAAAGGCTCCGAAATCCGTACTATACACTGTACATTTTTTTAGGTGAGAAATTCGATGTCGTCGGATCCACTTCAGTCTTTGGATTTCGTTAATACACATCTCAACACATAACCACAGGTGCGCACAGGTCGTAGGTACGCCTAGTTGGGCCGCTGTGGCAGTTGGAAGATGAGCCATGGAAGGCTCCAAAATCCTTACAGTACATTTTTTTAGGTGAAAAATTCGATGTCGTCGGATCCACTCCAGTCTTGGGATTTTGTTAATACACATCTCAACACATAACCACAGGTGCGCACAGGTCGTAGGTACGCCTAGTTGGGCCGCTGTGGCAGTTGGAAGATGAGCCATGGAAGGCTCCAAAATCCTTACTATACACTGTACATTTTTTTAGGTGAAAAATTCGATGTCGTCGGATCCACTCCAGTCTTTGGATTTCGTTAATACACATCTCAACACATAACCACAGGTGCGCACAGGTCGTAGGTACGCCTAGTTGGGTCGCTGTGGCAGTTGGAAGATGAGCCATGGAAGGCTCCAAAATCCTTACTATACACTGTACATTTTTTTAGGTGAAAAATTCTATGTCGTCGGATCCACTCCAGTCTTTGGATTTCGTTAATACACATCTCAACACATAACCACAGGTGCGCACAGGTCGTAGGTACGCCTAGTTGGGCCGCTGTGGCAGTTGGAAGATGAGCCATGGAAGGCTCCAAAATCCTTACTATACACTGTACATTTTTTTAGGTGAAAAATTCGATGTCGTCGGATCCACTCCAGTCTTTGGATTTCGTTAATACACATCTCAACACATAACCACAGGTGCGCACAGGTCGTAGGTACGAATAGTTGGGCCGCTGTGGCAGTTGGAAGATGAGCCATGGAAGGCTCCAAAATCCTTACTATACACTGTACATTTTTTTAGGTGAGAAATTCTATGTCGTCGGATCCACTCCAGTTTTTGGATTTCGTTAATACACATCTCAACACATAACCACAGGTGCGCACAGGTCGTAGGTACGCCTAGTTGGGCCGCTGTGGCAGTTGGAAGATGAGCCATGGAAGGCTCCAAAATCCTTACTATACACTGTACATTTTTTTAGGTGAAAAATTCGATGTCGTCGGATCCACTCCAGTCTTTGGATTTCGTTAATACACATCTCGACACATAACCACAGGTGCGCACAGGTCGTAGGTACGCCTAGTTGGGCCGCTGTGGCAGTTGGAAGATGAGCCATGGAAAGGCTCCAAAATCCTTACTATACACTGTACATTTTTTTAGGTGAGAAATTCGACGTTGTCGGATCCACTCCAGTTTTTGGATTTCGTTAATACACATCTCAACACATAACCACAGGTGCGACGACATCGAATTTTACACCTAAAAAAATGTACAGTGTATAGTAAGGATTTCTGAGCCTTTTCATGGCTTCATTCCAACTGCCAAAGCGGCCGAACTAGGCATACCTCAGACTTGTGTTCACCTGTGGTTATGTGTTTAGATGAGTATTATCGAAATCCAAAGACTGGAGTGAATCCGACGACATCGAATTTTTCACCTTAAAAAATTGACACTTATAGTAAGGATATCTGAGCCTTTTCATGGCTCATCTTCCAATTGCCACAGCGGCCGAACTAGGCGTACCTACGACCTGTGTACACCTGTGGTTATGTGTTTAGATGTGTATTATCGAAATCCGACGACATCGAATTTTTCACCTACAAAAATTGACAGTGTATAGTAAGGATTTCTGAGCATTTTCATGGCTCATCTTCCAACTGCCACAACGGCCGAACTAGGCATACTTCAGACCTGTGTACACCTGTGATTATGTGTTTAGATGAGTATTATCGAAATCCAAAGACTGGAGTGAATCCGACGACATCGAATTTTTCACCTTAAAAAATTGACACTTATAGTAAGGATATCTGAGCCTTTTCATGGCTCATCTTCCAATTGCCACAGCGGCCGAACTAGGCGTACCTACGACCTGTGTACACCTGTGGTTATGTGTTTAGATGTGTATTATCGAAATCCAAAGACTGGAGTGGATCCGACGACATCGAATTTTTCACCTAAAAAAATTGACAGTAAGGATTTTGGAGCCTTTTCATGGCTCATCTTCCAACTGCCACAGCGGCCGAACTATTCGTAAGTACGACCTGTGTACACCTGTGGTTATGTGTTTAGATGTGTATTATCGAAATCCAAAGACTGGAGTGGATCCGACGACATCGAATTTTTCACCTAAAAAAATTGACAGTAAGGATTTAGGAGCCTTTTCATGGCTCATCTTCCAACTGCCACAACGGCCGAACTAGGCATACCTCAGACTTGTGTACACCTGTGGTTATGTGTTCAGATGTGAATTATCGAATTCCAAAAACTGGAGTGCATCCTACGACATGGAATTTTTCACATAAAAAAATGTACAGTGTTTAGTAAGGATATCTGAGCCTTTTCATGGCTCATCTTCCAATTGCCACAGCGGCCGAACTAGGCGTACCTACGACCTGTGTACACCTGTGGTTATGTGTTTAGATGTATTATCGAAATCCAAGGACTGGAGTGGATCCGACGACATAGAATTTTACTGCCACAGCGGCCGAACTGGGCGTACCTACGACCTGTGTACACCTGTGGTTATGAGTTTAGTATGTATTATCGAAATCCAAAGACTGGAGATCCGACGACATCGAATTTCTCACCTACAAAAATTGACAGTGTATAGTAAGGATTTTGGAGCCTTTTCATGGCTCATCTTCCAACTGCCACAGCGGCCGAACTATGCGTACCTACGACCTGTGTACACCTGTGGTTATGTGTTTAGATGTGTGCTTTCAAAATCCAAAGACTGGAGCGCATCCGACGACATCGAATTTTTCACCTAAAAATATCCACAGTGTATAGTAAGAATTTCTGAATTTTTCTCAATACCGACCATATAAATGTAGGTATTACATTTGATATTTGTTCTACAACCAGTATATAGTCTTTTCAAACACCGGTTTGCATAAACGGCTGCGAAATTTATGAAAACAAGAGGGTGCATAACCTTAATAGATTTATATAAATTTCGACTGGAAAGAAGTAATTCGTTCGATATTTATTTATAAGGGCTCGACTTTCGAATAGGACACCACGCAAACTAAAAAGAAACAAATTCTATCTGATGCCAAATTGGCTGTAAAACACGAATCTGTAACTCATTTTTCTAGAAAACTAATATTAACAAAGTTATTATAAAAAATCACAAAAGTTGCCGTTTTCAGAATTTTGACATACAAATGTTCGTACTTCTGGAGTTTTTCGATTAATTTAGCATTATCTACTTCATATGAAACTAAAGTCATATTCAGAAAATGCAAATAAATCGAAATAATGCATTTTAATTTGTTGATAACTTTTTCAATTGCAATCTGTATGTGCTCCTAGAAGTGTGCCACATTTTTTTATTCACGAAATTTTTCACTTACAATTGGTATACTTCAAGTTAACAACAAGCCCAAGAGTATTCCACACGAGCGCACAAAAAAGTAGAGCAAATTCAAACTACAAAGAAAATTTGTGAACGTTATATGTCCATAATTCTACGTCTAAGTCCAACAACATACCCTTAGCGGAGCGACGGAAACTAAATATTTGTTTATTTCAATGGGATTTTCATAGGAAAAGAACTAATATTAAAACCGATCGATATCTCCTAAACTAAGCCATTAATCAATTTTGTTAGTCATTATAATTTTTGCTTATTTTGTTGAGTTCTAAGTAATGGCGTTTTCAAATCTTGGCGCTCCGGGAATTGTAGTCGTGCCTTTTTATTTGGGTGTTTTGCTTTAATATATAACAGTTCAATAAAAGGAACAAATTGACAATTCCAACTTTTTCTCGCAGTTTGAGCAACTGGAATAATGAGCGAATTCCGAAAGTTGTCGTAAGGGTAAATAGTGCGAACAAGAATAGTATCTTATTTTTTTTTAAATAAGTACAGCGTAAATATTGATGTATGTTAGTGGATTTATCGCAACTTTAAACACCACCGACCATATAATATACGTGTAATTTCTGTATTTCACAAACAAAATATACTGCAACTTATAAAAGTACGCCAATAGTGCAAGCACGCGTGGTAGACTAATCCAAAAAAGCGTTCACAAATATCACGAAGTTCCAGGATGTTGTTTGCATTCTCAACAAACACCTACCAAGCCAAAGACCATTCATACGGTGCCATGACATAAGACCATATTTTTTATGGTCATAGCGCCATGTGCGAAAAAGCCGCGGGAAGTGTTTATGTTAGTTTATGTAAAGCAACATTGGATATATCCAACCTCGCACCTACAACAATTCCTCTCTGTTGCCAAGCAGGAGGTTGCAGGGGGCATAATTAGCATTACGCAGCACACTAGGACCTGCATTCTCAACAATCATCTAACAAGCCAAAGACCATTCAAGCCCTACCAATGACATCCTCAAATGTATCAGAATCACGCACAAAGCACACCAGGATATTGTCTTCATTCTCAGCAATCAGACCACTGTGCACTTAAGAATAACATCGTCATACACACCAGAATCATTGACACGCTTCATAGGTCACACCTGGAAGTTGTCTGCATCCTTACCAATCATCTACAACGCCAAAGTCTATTCTAGACCTACAAATGGCAAACCCAAATACATATAAACCATCTACAAGCATCACAGAGCGCTCCAAGACATTACCTGCATTTTCAACAACCATTTGCCAAGCCAAAGACCACTCTATACTTATCAATGTTATCCCACACACACCTTAATAGTCCACAAGCATCATAGATCACACCTCGAATTTTTATGCATTCTCAACAATCGTCTACCAAGCCAAAGACCACTGCAGTTACCAATGACATTCCCAAATAAACCAGAATCAACCACAAGCATCACAAAACATACCAATCATCTGCCAACCTAAAACCACCCTATACGTGTCAATGTCATCCCCTAATAAACTATATACTCAGCAGCTAGCTGTTTGCCCAAAGACTGATCCGCAGAAAACCAAGAGTGATGAAGCACTGATGGGACAAACCTCCCAAGTGGCTGAAACAATTCGGCGCTGACGAGGGTCAGTCTAACCGGTTGGCAGGTCTCCTAAGGAGGATGTCGTCATGGATTTGGCCGACCTCCAAAGAAGATGCTGCCAGGCTAAGCCCTAAAGCAAATTCTGAAGGTAAAACTGGGGACCAGGCTGCCTTGACGATAGAGAGTGTTGCTGGTAATCCGGAAACCTCCTCTCACTCTCCCGAAAAGATGGACTCCTCTCCAAGTACATCGAGCAAGGTAGCGGGCTCTACACTGGACAGTGCAAAAACGGTCATAACCAAGGACCACAACCCAGTGCCGAAAATCCGCAGCAAGCAACGCAGATTGAGATTTCGCGACCCGAAACCCCTCACAGAGAAGGAAAGGGTAAGCTCGCGAGGGCAGAAGCGACCATTCGATCTACCGCGAGTGCGTGGTGCAAGCGATAGCAAAGCCAATGAAGGCAACCTTGATGGCTAATTGGAAGGTAAGCCATCACGCCACCACCTCGAGAGCGGCCAAGTTCTTAAGATCGAAGATTGCCGGGCTCCCTCTTATCTTAGCCAAGGTTATAGCCGGCAAACCAACGACTGGCTCAGGAAAGGTCAAAGCCTCTGCAGCTTGTCAAGAGTCCTCCAAACGGGGTCGTCACGACGAGTCGCTAGCCTCAGACCCAAGCATTTGTAATGTCCGTATTACTGCTAAGAGAAATGCTCATTTTTGCATGTTTATGATTTACCGTTTGTTCTTATTGCGTACCTTTTCTGTGAAAGATGACAATATTCCAGTTCTGCTCAGTGAAAAGTTATGTTTATCATATATATATTGTAGAGTTCATCGCATTATTCAGTTATATAAAAATATGGAGCATAATTTGTGTATAAAATATTTTGGGATTTTAAGTATTATACAGTTATATAAAAAATATTGGTCATATAATATGTTTGTATTGAATACACTAATTGATTGCGCGGGTGGTCGACTCCTGTCTCTATTCAATAATTGTGGTATCACCTCCTATATTTATGAAAGGATAAATCTCCATATACATACCCCGTGGCTTATATATAAATATGAATGCATGAATACATACCGATTACATATATGCATGCAAACATCGGTTTAGATTTCGATATAATTGAATCTGCAAGCGAATGACGAGCTTCAGTGGAATGAAGTGTGGCAGCTGTTCTACCACTTACAAAACCTTGCCTGTTACCAAAGTTGTTTGTAATTGATTCTAGCATTCAAGTATATAATAATGTCTAATTATATAACTAACAAGGCTTCAGGTTACTAATAACACATCCGTATATGCTAAATATTAACTCCAAAATTTTTTTACAGGAGGAACGAAAGTTTTTTACCAAGCCAACCAAGCCCAGAATTACCAGATATAAACAAAATGATTTTTATGAGATGGAGTGTTGAGATTATCTTATTAAGCCTTTCATTGTCGTTCATATAAATATAAACTTTAAATGATTTATTGCCATACAATGTAATTGTTCATTTTTTAAGGAATTTGATACGTGTATGGTTCTTTTTTTTTCTATATTACATCTCCTTAGTGCTCTGATAATGCTGGTGACAGAGTCAAAGCTTTACTTATCCCATCATGTTCAATTCAGTTGCCTCGACACATCATGCAGATTTTTATTTTGGTTTGTGTCTTGACACACCGAATACGACCACCATAGGATATTAGTAGGAGCTTTCACTCCTAGCTGCTACTGTACTGATACAGTACACGAACCTTTGAACAATAGTTTGGCGATTCAGTTGTTCTCTCACTAAGCAACGTCATTAAGCTCGGTTACTTGGCGAAACAAGTCAGATTAAACTGATTCGATACCATTGTACTTGTCGTGATTAAACGACTTGTAAAGCATCAACGACAATTATTTTGTTAAACCAGCTACGCCACCACCTTCAATCAAGAACAACATATATCCACCTAATTCGGGCCTTCTTCCGTCAGTTCGAATGCCGCACTCTTAAAAAAAGCAACACCCGCATCTCCATGTAGGTAATATATTAATTCATGTAATTACTTAAATTCAATCAAGGGGTAAGAAAACAAAAGCAATCTCCTGACAATGTAGGGTATCTGCACCCCTTTTTTGTGGAATTTCAGAAAATGCGGGGTGCTGAATATTGGCTTAACAAAGTGGGGCAGATAAATGTGACACAAATGCCACACTACGGTTAAAGCTCGTTACGACAACAAATGTGAGCGTTGTGGTGAAACATATAACAACTAACTCACCTTAATTCAACACGACTAGCAAAACCAACAGCACCAAAAAACGATAGGGGAATAAGCAAAAAAAATAAGCAAACGAGTGAGTAGCGGCTTCGAAAAAGAAAATGAACCCCAATATCATCCCTAAAGTTTGGAACAACAAGGATAATAACTATATACGCTTTGTTACATTACGCTACAAAAGTTCTCCTCAATAATTGCGTGTAGTTCGACGATAAACGTTAACAGAAAATATGTTCATTAGACTATAGCAACCACCATCCCTGTGTTTCAGTCGCATGTAGGCACGAATGTGTTACACCATCAATAGGGCATGGGGAAGCTAGTTTTTTAACGATGCCCTAAGCTTTGGCTAGCAAAGAAAAAACTTAATACCATAGTCCCACAGTAGCGACGACGACCATGAGGACATTTGAAAAAAATACTCTCCCTTTTAGTCAGCAGAAATGTACATAGCATATCGTCGAATGGTGGATATTTTCATTTATTGTGTGTGGTTTATTGTTGTGTATCAGAACAAAAAAAAGGAAATATAACAAAGTTTAAGGATGGGTTACATACTTGTGCAACAAACCAACAAGCTCGTCGTCACATAAGGTTTTTTCTGACTTCAAAATATAGTCATTCAGTTATTTGCCGGTTGTAAAGCAATCGACGTCGTCAACGAAATGTCACTCAGTCGTCTCATTCTGTGATATTCAGAAACATTTTTAACGAATATGCTTTAACAACTAGTGTGTAGTATTATTTTAAATTCTTATAACTCTAAAACATTTTCTCTTTCTATAAATAAAATATATAAATATAAACTGAGGAAACATTTTAAAGTTATAGTATAGATACGGAGATACAGTGAGTGATATTGGTATGTCGGTTAATCAGAAGAGAGTCATTTTGTTTTTTCCATGACCCTCCAGATATACGTTTTCGCTTTTTTCACAGGTGTTATAAATATTCACAAAAAAAAACAAAGTAAAAGTAAAGTCAGAGACAAGTTTTATTTGAAAAATAGAATTAAAAAAAAATATGTATACACATGTAGCAGATTCTTTGTGGTAAGTGGGCGATGATGGGATGATAGTGATAGAGAAAAAATTATTTTTTTTTAACAACACGAATGTGACACTTTTTTTTTGAGAATTTATTTTTCGCCTTTGTATACATACTTGAGATCTACAAAATGATTCGTTGATATACGTGGGGAATAATTTATTTATTTTTATTGTATTTTTCCATTTTATATTTTATTTTTAAGAAACGACTCTAGAACTACGAAAAGTGTATTGTGTGTGAAATTGATTTTAATGTGATATTTGTTGAAAGATGATGCGGTGCACGCAATGAGTATGCTATATTTTGTCTTTTCAACACAGTTGATGATAAAAGAAAAGCAATACAACACCATTTATAAAATGTATATACATTTTGAAAAACTTGAAATCGATTCCCTTATTTTGATAAATTACATACTATTCTGAATAAGAAATCCTTTTAAATGTTTGTTTTATTGAATTATATAAACATCCACGTCGGTGCTACGGAGGGAGCGGGTACAGTTATTTTCTTCTCTTCGCCATTCTAAATTTCTTTCTTGGATAATGGATATAAGCGAAATTATTAATTAACATACAAGGCTAAACAAAACACTTAAAAAGGCAAAAACGCATTTATGAAAAAATAAGAAAAGGAACGTAATTGCACATTTGCTTATAGTAGTATTGAATTACGAAAGTATTGAGTTACCAATACCTTTTTGAAATTGTCTGGTTCTTCGTCAGCTGTCTCTTGGAAGCGCCTTTAAGGAGCTAATGACATTTCTACTTTAGCTAAAACGACCGAAGATCATTTAAAGCTTTCAACATTATAGAGATCTTGACATACATCCATAAATAAACTCAAGAACAAAAGTCTTTCGATCATTTGCGCACCACAACTTCTCCGATTGGACTCTGCAAAAGTTCCTTATTGACTATTGCCACTGAACAGATCCTGAATTACGTCCAGCGGACTCTGCACTCATCTTCTCTTTGAATTGGTGAAAGACGCTGCTTAGTCCATGGTATGACAAACAAAAATCGATTAATGTTCTGCGAAATGCAATTGCGTCATACTACTTTACCAACACTAATGATTAGAAGGGTAATTAGTGGTGGGTGGTGTCTTATTTGCTATAGAGTAATTTTTGATATTATTATGATTACAGTTCTGGGATCACAGTTTTCTTTTACCATTCGGCTTTCCCTATAAATAGATTGCATTTTGATTGATTTCAACTCTGTAGAGCTCTGCGGAAAGTATGTTCAATCCCTACACAATATTGGCGGCTGTGGTTCGTGGACGAACGATTCTTACGTCCGGTACTCAACGGGGCTCGGTTGGTTAAAAAGATCCTGTCATAATTTTGAGTCAAGTCATTGTCATTTGTTTTCTTCTAATATTATAATATACAATCAACTAGAATATCTATGAAATAAAATCAGTGTTTATTTACTTTTTAATGCGCCTGTGATGATCCCTGAAAATAAATGTTAAAATAATTTATGAATCGTAAACAATGTTGGTTCGGCCTTAAACATGTTGAAAAGGCTTAGATCAGTGGGGGCCTATTATGTGAGCATGAGTCATATGGGGAATGAATTTGAAGACTTCTTTCATCAAAAAGTTAATTTTAGTTATTTTTATATACATCTTAGTTTATTCTTCATACAAAGCTGTAATATGTCTTAATGTTGAAAATAAATCAATTTTGTATGAGAGATTAGAAATAAAGACAGTTTTATTTCTTAGATGATGAGATTTCTAATTCCACTTCATTAAAAAAATTACGATTCATAGGATTCCGGTAGGAGAAGAGAGAATTTTATCATATTCTTAGAACATTTTCAAACAGTTGTCATCCCTTTAGCATTTTGATAACAAAGCATATTTTAATTTAAAAATAAGACAACAGTTTTACAAGGAGCTTAACTTAAAATCAAAAATTAAGAAAGATAATATTTAATACGGATTCTCACTCAGCAGCTCAGCTGCGAGATATTAGACCACAGGTACTATAAGACTACAAATATACCAAATGAGATTTATCATTACATTAACAAGCAAAACAAATCGTATTTCCAATTCAAGTTTTGCACCCACTTCAGTTGCAGTAATTATTTGCTTGCCTAGAGGGTCATCCCTATTCCTATCCCTAATGACTTTCAAGTCTCTACAACACGAGTCTTTCGTAATTTACGAGGAGTCCCATCAACATTTCCCCCTGCATAACAGCAGTGCGTGTCTGAAGGTACAAATGAAAAATCAAGAAAAAAGTGAAAAAAAAAACATCGGAAAAAGAAAACCAAAACTTGCAATAATTCTCATGTTACACGTGCAAGACGTCTTGCATGCGATACCCACCTCTGTTCGTACAAATATTCATATGTACTTGTGACATGTAAATCTATAAAGCTGTTATATGGGCATGGGCGACGCCATACGTTTGGCCTGCATTACGCATGAATAGTTCACAGGCTTACCTGCATGCATTGGTAACAGACATCAAGAGGGAAAATCTGTGAAATGAATGGTTTGTGAAATCTTAGAAATGTCATATCGCTACACACCGTACGGATATGAATGTTCAAGCGAGATTACTGTAAACCTAGAAACAAAACATGAGTTTATTCGTATAGTGGTTCACATTTCTCCAAACAAAACCTTAAAGCAGACGCATACGCTACCACGTCTTAATCATGCAGCATAAAGTTGTTTGTGTTCCCAACAAAAATTAAACTCAAACTCTAAAGAAAAAAATTAGGGAATTGTACTTACAGTAATTTATAATTCACTTTTCTTGATTGAGTCCTGTTTGAAGTTAATTTTTGTTGAGAACTCAGACTACTTTATGCTGTTTACTTCCTTTTGAGACAGGATGAGACGAGAACAAATGGTATAACTCTCACAATTCCCATTGTCGAAGTGCCATGCTAATGAGAAGTCAGAGATGTTCGTCGAGAGGATAGATTGGCCCTCTTTGTCTTAATAAGTTATAATGGTTCTCAATAGTCAGAGGTATAATTGCTGTTAATTAGATAATTAAGCTGAACCAATTTTAGTGGGAAATGAGCTTAAAAGCGGTACATTTCATTGTGTACACATGAGTTAAATGAATTATACATTTGACACACGCAGCACACGTCCGAATTATGTTTTTCGTTGGAATAAAAAAAACCTACACATCTTCAATTACGAACAATTTGATTATCCTAATATAGGTCATAATACTGAATACATAGAATATTTAAACCTAACATGAATCTTAGCAGATAATATTAATGAAGACACCGCCACCATTGCCAAAAAAGGACTCTCCTGAGTATTATTAACTCCTTTTTTATACATATAAGATACGAAGGAATATTACTGTAAAGGAACCAAACAAATCGTGCGTTTCGTATAAGTTTAATTGTACAGTACTTGTGAGAATACAATATTTTTTTGTTTTCCGATTGTCGCCTTAGATATGGGAATGGGAATTCGAGGCATTGTTTATTAACTTTTTAACTGCGAGTCGCGTCCCGTTGCAGAGTCTTGGCTTAAGAGCAATATCAATGAATTCCTGAATGTTTGAACGTTTCCACGCAAATCTCGCAATGATCAATCAAGAGCCTCAAGCGGGCTATTTGGGCCGCCACGTTGTGGGAGTTGGAATATGAACTAGGAAAATGCTGAATATTGCTTACCCATGAACATTTTTAAGGTGAACATTGCTATGTCGACATGCGCTTTCCAATGTATCTGATGCTTTCCGTGTATCGATTAATACACGTACACGTAAGGGAACAGATGCAATTAACAAACTTGATTAAGGTTCCCTCATGCATCTACCCCTGAATTTTATCGAAGGTTTACTGATCTCAAGCCAATGAGATGACACCAGTTGTGACACCTCACTCGCCAGTATCGAGGGAATTTCTTTTTCAAGTACAATCAATAACTGATTTAAACTAATTTAAATGCATATTTATGCAATCTTCTGCGCCCGGTCCTCCTACCTCGTTTCGTTTCCACACATTATATAACCAAGTAAAGCGAAAAGCACACATTTGCATAATACGCGAGAGATTGTTCCCAGAGAACAAGTCTCGGAATGACTGCACCAACAGCAAACGCAGAAACTACCCACAAAACTTGTATGCGAATGTAATTACCAACAGGTGGCTGTCCTTCCCTCGATTTTAAATTACTTAGCTACACTTAATTTGAGCGAGATTTTACCGCTCTTTAAGCAGCCGTCGTTGGGGCAGTGTACAGTGGCTGCTCTTTACTCACAATTGGTCCGAATGTAAGGTTGTAAAGCTGACAAGGATGACGTGTTTGTAGGCATCTTCGAAGGCATGCCACTATGGTTCGATACACTGTGGTAGCCTGTTATGATTAGCTTTCGCGTGGAAGGGTGAACAAAAATACGCAACAAAATCGAGAATGAATCTTGACACACCTCGCAGCAGTATGAAATAATGCAAATATCTTTCTTGGTCAACCAGAAAACGAGTTCCACTGGTTTCACTGCTCTGAACATCTGATGGACCGGTACGGAACACTTGCTTAACTACAGACGTCAACTTCACAACGAAACTACATACTTTATATAATACGTTTATAATGAGTGCACATCGATGTACAGATTCAAATACAACACGGCGAATCTGTCACTTTAACTGGTCGAATTAACGATTTAATACGCCTTTTGTTATTAGAAACTTGAATAAAAGACTAGTAGGAATATAAAAGAAAAAAAAATTGATCATATGCCACAGCCAAGTGTAGAAAATGGCAATATAGCCAGGACTCCATAAGAAAAGCGCAACTGATGTGCATTCCGCAGCTGCCCCAAGAACAAACCCATGGTTTGATAATGAATGTCGGCGAGCAATATACAGCCAAACAGGTTGCATACAAAGTGCCAGTTTAAAGAAGGACGAGGACTGCTCGCGTTCTCTACGAGCAGAAAAGAAGGGAAGAACACAGGCTTCTCCATAAAAAAAGCAGAGCATAAGAAGCGCGTGATCGAGGAAATTGAGAGGTTCGAACATTCTATCAGCAGATAAGAAAAATGAGTCCAACTCGTAAAAATCTAACAGAAGCGTGCATGAGAATGATTTCATGCAGTCAATTGTTAGGGACCGCGTAATTTGCCTGATCAATCTACATACTTAAGCAAGGAACAATCAAAAACAAATGTCATCTCTGGCTGCCAATAAATGGATAACGTGGATATGTCTGTGCATCTAAGTACCCGGATACCATCGAAAAGAAATACAGAATTTACATACAACATGCTACCATTAGGGGTTATTGATCGAAGGAATGAATTATTTTCGTAAGGCAAGATCACGAGCGTTTCATAGATTAGACAAAGCATTTTCTATCGAAAGTTTAGGGCGAGAGGAACGCACACACACTTAAGATAGATTAGATAATATACCACATATAAATGTCGTTTCGTCGTATCGGATTGCTTGACATTCTAGGGAAAAAAAGAAACATTTTAATGGCGACTCTGCGCTACGTCAATACCCGTCCTCACACATCTCATGCAAGTTCATTAGAAGATGACGAAGGCGATGGTGAGAGGGAAAGAAACACTTTCTCTTCTAAGAGAAGACACAGAAAAGAATCTACTTCATGTCCTCCGTACGCTCCGCCACTCAAAATCCCCTATATTTCACTCACACATCTAGACGTACTGGTACCTACAAATGTACGTGTTGTATTGACTGGCATCCAAGTTAAATGGCACCTCAGACCGAAAATAAAGAGATTCTTTCCATTTTTGTTCATTTTGTTGTTGATTTTTGTTTAGGGATCTCAATTATTTGACATTTGAAGGCGCGGTATCGTCAAGCCATGTGACGCGTCGTATTTTTTCTGTACTATTCAAGGAATCAATCGACATCCATGAAGAAAGAGACAATGACGACCAGGAAATCATCAGAGCAAGTGAAAATACTTTTGTTTGAGGAAACCCATGTGCTAATTGCCAGAGAAAAGTGAGTATTCAATTCGGTCTTGGTTAGGAGCAAAATTTAGTTTCCAGTCGATGTATCCATTTTTAGGTATTTTCCTTATTTTGGGCTTTATCTGTTTTTTTATAAATAAAACGGAACACGTTTTGTGTTGCATATACTACGATGGGACATCGATGTGATTAGTCTATTTTTAACGCGGAACATGTATTGTAGATATTGACAATTCATAGAACGTCTACTTTATATTTACTCTTCTAGAATACTTAAGTGCTCATTTTTGGGATTCGTCTGAGATGGAAATGTATACTATTATGTTGTTATTGTTACAAATCACGTGCTTCTGGTAATAAATTTCGGTTTATTAACTTTGAAATGGGTTTGCCCTGTAAAAATTGTGAGACGTCAAGGTGATGTTATGGGTTCTTGATCTTAAATAAGATGATTTGCTTTTGTATTCACATGTGCATGAAACAAAGTACAGTAACAGTTCATATATATTTGCAGATACGCTTGTAGAAACTAGAGTTTAGACTGATTAGAATTCAAAGTTCAAAGATTCATTCAAAGTCCCAACCGAGCGTTGGAAGAATATGCCCGAGTAGTTCTGATATGAGCGTAGCATCAAGTCGCTCCAGCTGACTGGAGTTCTGGATGCCACCAATCAGCTGATCAGTTCCACAGCCGCCATCCGTATATAGAGGTACAGCTCCACTTTCATGGTATTTGTGCCACGATAATGTACCATCTCATAGTACAATGGTTTTTCGTTCAGTTTTTCACTGAAAGTTCGAACATTTCAGCTCAACCATTTATTTGATTAATGATATTGGACATCGTTTAGCGCCCCATTCTTCAGTTTTCACAATTTAATTTAGGAAACTAACTTTCCTGGCCTAAGCTTTTTGTTATATGGTCATCAGTTTAAAGACTTTAATAACTCCCTTTCTATCACATTATTTACAAACACACCAATGATATGTTGCTTCGGTCATGTTAATTTTGTACTATCTTGAGTTTAGAAAAACCACGTTCTCCTGAACCTAATATGACTGGCATTGTGCTTCAAATCTGGAGAGTGCTAACTACATTGGCTTTCTCTCTCTCTCTCTCTAAGTATACTACTTTATTTTTGCTCGATAGTCGAAACTAAAGAATCCTACCTTATATAACCTCTTACTTAAACGAATATGTAAAATGAGCAAATCTCATACGTGCAGAAAATATCTTGTTTTTACCTAAATGATAGTTGGTATTGGAATTTTGAGTAAATTCCCAAAAGCTACTTTACTTAAGTCTCTCTCTCTCTGATCCCATGAGCAGCAGTGAAAGTAAAACAAATGCTTAAAGTTGAATCGAATCGAAAACACCTTACGTTCGGACTTTAGTCCAAAACCAAGCATGTATCGAAACTTAGATTGATTACATTCTCTTCAACATTATGTATCTCTTGCGAGTGTGAATCTCAATAACTTTATTTTCCAATTTGAAAGATAAATTCCAGGAACGCCAAAAAAACAACAAATGACGGAAATAAAATAATACCGAAAAAGACAACCTGAGACCGATTAGAACTATAAAATTTACAAGTAAATGCTAAGCCATCAGTTCCTAATTAAGTCAATATAGAGATTCGATTAAAACGAAATTCCAAATCGGAATGCCTTCGGCAAATCAGGCACTGCTGGCGCACATGAAGTCTGGCCTGTCATTATGCACTGAATGCATGAAAGGTATATCATTATAACACCCAACCTGGCTTGGTAAGCGCGGCTGAGAAGGGGGAAAACCTAAATATTGGCTCGACGGTTTATTCATGCGGCCGAATTAAATATGTATGAATGCAAATGAGGCCCGCTTTTAACAGTATTTCGTTTGAATTAACAATTTTTTTTCTCTGAAATTTGTGCGTTATTGGCTATATGAATATACATTCAAAGTGGTGCCTTACCGAGTGCTGTAGAAATAAGATTCACAACTAGTAACGTCTATAAATGGAGAAGGATGTTCTCTGTTACATTATTTAAACATAGTCCCCACTTAGAAAAAGTTATGGTATGTACGTTGCTTAAATGTTATTGTACTAGTCGATTCAAATTGATTTGCTGTTTTGTATGAACTGTGCAGACAACGATACAAATGTAGAGATATATCTTCACACCTGAAAACAGAGATTCTTCTAATTTCGAGCTTGCTTAAAATGCAGCAGAGGACAAGCATAATTAATATTAGGCAAACAAGTTGCGTCCCAGAGAATCAAGAGCTCAGTCTCCAGGTATTCCACGTTCTATTTTGACGGTGGATCTACAAAACTGAGACTATCTCTTAGTTACTAGGACACTGCAAAATCTCGAAATTCAGAATATTTCTACCAATGCAGAGGTAAGCGTGCCCCCATGTAATATGAAAAACGACCACACACCGTTATCTATTTCTTCCACAATTTTTGATAGAAACGAATTTACATATTATGTCGAAAGTGTGTCAACAACAAGTTAAGACACATCAGCCAATTGTGTTGCTGCGTGCATAGAAATGAGACACAACTGTCAGCTGGAAAATCAAATTTTGAAATTAATCCACTTAAGCCTGCTGTAAAGAGGTATGTATGTACTTTTCGCATTAACTTCAAATGGTAGCGAAACCAGAGCAACGAAGGGCAAAATACAAATGCTCGTCGTTCTCATTGTTGTCATAATTCACATACAATTATTATTCTCTCATTCAGATTAGCATTGACATTTAATTTCAAACAGTTATACACACCGTTGAGGGGGTACATTTTGTACTCCAGCGTATGTATACACGTTTATACACAACCTTCTAAACAAACGCAGCATGTCTGTTTCAATAAAACAAACAAATAAAACAAACAGTGTCACCTCGGAGTGCCTCTCCTCGGGTATTATAATATAAATAGCGACTACTTCGAAATCCTATTAAAAGTACATAAACTGATTTCCCATCCCAGTTTTTTTTTCCATTCCTTGTAATTGGTTTTTGGTTCTTTTCTCTGTTGGTTAAAAGGGACAAAGCATCTGAGTGAAATGTCCATGCAACTCAGTTGTCTGAGTTTAAATACCTTCAAAATGGTAGTAGTGTTTCTAAATTCTTCTTTTTTCTTCGTATAACGCTACTATCCTGGGTGAATCGGAACCTCAACTAATAAGCCCCTCCATCTAGGACGATCTCTATATATTTCCAATTTTGCACCAGTTAGGTTCACTTTGGTTGCGCAATCCATAGCTTAGTCACTTTAGGCTTTAAATTCGTAGACGTCTAAGTTAGTCCGTCGTTGAATCTTCTCCTCCAAAGTTACAATTTAATAAACGATATTTTGGTATTTTCCATATCTCCTCTCCGTATCAGTGGCCTGTACATTATTAACGACCTCATGCATCTAATGTCTACGTTAAAATTTTACTTATTTAATATTAATGAAATTTAGAGGGAAAGAATACAAAATAATTAAATATTACAAGGGACAAGCCCGGACTATACCAGCTTTACTCTAGCTCTTTTTGTAAACCTACACTGTGTTGTGTACTTTGTGACATTCATGGTGTGAAGCTATCGGTGGCTGCAAAAGAAACATGCACAGATATATGTATGTACAAATGGGTTGGTGTACGTATGATGTCAATTCGTGATTCAGCAGGCTAGAGGCGCAGTTCATGCTTTTTCATTACTACAGCCAAAGTGAGGTCATTGATCACCTGACTGGCCTTTTTTAGTTTAGTAATGTGAATATATGCAGTTCATATAATAATAGTAATTATATGGGTGTCGCACCCCATTCTGACACTTAACACAATTTTTCAATTTCCCACACTTGCTATAAACATTTCAGTTCACCACCACATTCTTTGCAATAGTGTGTCCATTTCTCAGTCAAACTAAATGCGAAAAACAAAACCACATTGATTGCCTTATCAATCAAAATGTAGCAACGTGCCTTATAATCATAAAACGTATCTCACCGCTGTTGCCCTAAACAAATCAAAACAGAATTCCCAGCTCGAGCTGTAGCAGCAAGCATTTTTCTCACACTGCGCAAAGCTTTATCGGCTACGCAACCCTAGTGGATCCCTTCGCTCCCTTTTTGCCTATGTGTTCCCATACCAACGGAAGTATTTCAAAAACGCTGATAGTGAGCGGTAAAAAAGGGCCTACGTTCATCTTCATGTTCGTATGTAGCTCTGTTGGGTGTTGTCTGAGAACTTGGCTATACGAAGAATGCACTTACTTTCGGTCGACGCAATCCGTTACAGCTGGCGAGGGGAGTCAATGTAGCGAGAAATGAACGCTTATAGTGATCTACTATACGGGCTTTGAAAGAATGAAACCTGTTCTTTATTATTTTTAATAGTCTTTGAAAAATTCCCCTTCCATAGTAAAAAAGAGGAGTCCACCCTCTACCGAAAACAGTTATCAATTTTTGGCGCGAAAGTTATTGTACTCCCCATTTTTTTAATCTCCGTCATCTTCATATTGTTTGAGACAAAATCGACGTTCAATATACATATGCTCTATGATGAATTCGCAAATCGCCTAGATGATACTCCTCTCGCGGGACGAAAAACTTCAAAGTAAACGCCATCCCACCGATAAGAAGTTAAACAAATCAGTCTTGTTCGATACTACGATGCATACAACATAACCAATTGCTTTTATCAATTCTTTTCGACTAAAACCAACAATTATTTTCCTGCATTTTACACTCACTGTTAACATTTAAATCAAATCACAAGAAAAAGATCGCTGAAAATAAAATGAATCCCGTCACCGCCAAAAACATCCACACGACGATCAAAATGTCGTCTTCCCTACAACACTTAGCCTCATTCTTCTTCACAAAAAAATAACAAACAAAATTTACCAGAAACCATAAAGTCCCACACACTATAAATCCCCCTCCCCCGAACGAGTCGCTTTTTGAAAAGAAATCCTCGACCAGCTAGCTGACACACCAAAAAATTCCTCATTTCGAGTAGATGAGTACGTACATACATATGTAGGTATTCCGGAAGCGAATTTCTCCATATCGCTCATAAAAACTTCACAGCGTCGTTCATTTTTTTCTGTCTAACCAGAGACATACTGGATACGACGAATCAATCATTTAACAAATAAGCAAAACAACAAAAATACGAATGGAATTCATATTCAAAAACAACAAAACAAACGAAAATATTTTTGACAATGTGTGGATATGAGTATTTGAACGATTGGAATCTCACTTGAATACACGCTCCCTCCACCGGCGAGCGTCGATCCTCCCTCACCCGTACTCCATTGCGTACTCGAAGAACTCAAAAATTCATTAAAGTCGAGCATCTTGCCTGAATCATAATATCGTTTGTATCGCTGTGATCGCGTTGATGTTTCACGATCTTGATGATCATCATCGCCAGCAGCACCATCGAAGATGACATGGTCTGATGCTGATTACTTTTGGCGAATGGTTGTGGCTAGACACCTTATGTGACTCAGATGTGTCAGTGACTGTTCTTGATGCCTGATTCAACTGCTGCGGTGAGAGTACAGTACATTGGTATGGCGAATCTGTGAATATTGCATATCAAAATGTGGCATGTAATGTCATCGTATTATACGATAGATCAGTGCGGATACAATGGGTACGTGATCAGTGTACAGTAACGAAGAAGCCAAGTTCAAATCATCAAGAATGGATTTTTGTTATGTTTTGTTTCTCTAAATGTATCTGCAGTCACACATAAGGACAAAAGTATATCATAGACATATGAATTAAAATCATACAAGCGCTCTTCGCGGACAATTAATATCCGCATAATAATCACGGCAAACAGAGAAAGTCATCTGTGAAGTGATCATCTGTTTCGTATTCGATGCTTTTCTTTTAGTTTTATCTTTTTTTGGCTTCTGTTGCGTTTAGAGACGTTCAGCATTTGCTTGTGGGGACGGGTGACGCTGAACATTTTAATGGTTTCTTTGAGCTATTTATAGAATGAATTGCTATTTTGTGCTTTCAGATGTGTGCGCGACAACAAAACTAGAGTCAGAACTTGTTCTCATTTGATGTTTTGCGAAACAAATGGGAAGTTTGAGGTTTTTTCTTTTTAATTCATTTGATTTTCGTTTATAACTTCGTTTTGCACGAGTCTAGTTCAACTACGGATGGCTAATCTTCTACTCCGCCTCTCTCTGGGTGTATATCATCAAGGAAAAGATGATGTTACTTAATAAATGAGCCACTTAAGTTATGTGATTAAAATGGCAAGATAAGCTCGAAGCAAAATAAGTCACCAGCAGCCTGATTGAACACTGCGTTCCAACAATAACCAGAATCACAAGACTTCCGTATTAAACGAAGTATGTTGGATTCCTCTTCTATGTCACCAAGATCATAAAGTTAGTTTCGTTACCTAGGTGCTGCAAAAGCCTTGGGAAGAAGAGTCACAGTCTATTGGCTCCTCTGATGACATCAACCACAGATATGATGATGTATTGAGAAATATTGGTCCGTTTAGTAGGAATGTCAATCTAATAGGCACGCTCCCTGAATGTCTGCGGATAGTCGTAGTGGCACCGCTAAAAAGCTCATCAGCTGGAACAAGAAACTCTCCTCTAGAAGATCTACTCAGTCATTTTTTATGACCGCTTGTAACCCTTTGTCAACAATCCGGTGTATCACTCGTCTTCTCGAAAGAGGCAAACTTTTGACTTTTTTCAACAAACAAAATTGCTATTATTACAGCGAGCACAATTCACAAGTTTTCGAACAAGCATCAATGTTTCATTTGTAGTCCCAGGCATAAAACCATAATGAAATATTTGATTGTCCATCGCAGATATACAAATGAACGTCTATCATGGATCACATCTGTTCAATTATTTACACCCCCAATTATCACACAAGCATAACACCACCGCCAGGAGGAGCAATTGCTCAAAATACACGTAATCATTCTGATTTCAAAATACAGACTATCAATCTGAAGCAATTCACCGTGTTTGGATCCACACTGCAATACTGCCTTGCACTCGCTATATGATTATGAATGTGGGAGTGGTCCCAAAAATTGTATTTTCCGAAAATTATTACACATGTTATTACAATACACATCGGTACTAATATTAATATTGCTAAGAACGAATTAAATATGGCATTACTGCATGGATTGTTAATGTTATTAGAATCGGTACAATGTACATATGTTTAATTGTTTGTTTTCTTTCAGAAATGTACAAGTTTTTTGAAATGCGGGTGCTTATTTGACACATCACAAGTAAGAAATGTTTGCTATGCGAAGTGATTTCTATTGAGTAGATAATTTGAATATTTTTATAAGTTATTTGTGGGATTGTTGAACATTGGAAGCAGTGATTTGTGATGACCAATGTCGTCTTTGGTTATAATGATTTCAGGTAAAATAAAAAAACGGTGAATCAAGTGAACAATGATACCAGGCAAGAGGATCTGCTCCATCCATGAAACCAGCAACTTTGCTTCAAAGTCCATATGATGGGTCTAGCAGGTTCTATCACCTGCCACCTGACACTCTTCATTTGAACTTAAAAAGGGTTCATTACCTTTTCTTACCATTACATTTCAATGGCTTGTAGCTCGTAATGAATTCAGGCAACATATAGATACCGAACCTCCTCAAATCAAATTTACATACTATACAAAAGCCCGGCTTAACAATTAATTAGTACCCTATAAAACAAACATCTGGACCTGAGTTATCTTAATGACCTATTCATTATTCATTGATTAGTTTCAGATCTAAGAGAACAAGCACCGGTTGCCTCTAGTAACTTTATTGACACCTGGCTAAGTAGTGTGCCATAAACTGAGCACAAATACGAGCTCTCTAGTAGCAATTGTTAGCGAATACCCACTGTGTGGGTTGGTTGATTCATATTCATGCCTGACAGGGAGTTTCCCAAAGGAAAAACTTTTCTGATACAGATGCAGCTACAATTTACGTGCACATGAGATGCACTGGACAAATATGTTCCTTAGCTGGTTAAAATTCCTTTCTATTCTATCAACCGGATTTTCAACAACCCCATTATCGGTATAACTTTATAACCACTATGATGGCTGAGATGAATTTACCGTTGGATTATTTCGACTGGAAGTTCGATAAAATAATGTTATACATATGCTTTCCATTTCATGGATCCCTATCCGCTTCTGAAATGAAAAATGAAACAAAAAAATTCCAAACCAATAGTCCGATTTAGATAGTCAAATTTAACCATAGATAAAACACAATAAACCACATGTTGAAAATCGTGTTCATAAGTTTTTAATAATCTGTAATCGCCAAGATTAGATAAATCGATACGTAGACATGTCATATCTACAGGAGTAACTTATATGTATATCATGAAGCGCTCCGTTTCCTATTTCCATCTATATACAGATACATCAGAAGGCTAGCAGATACGTTTTTCCATTTGTGCTCTCATCATTGTCATAATGTCATCTTCTTCGGTGATTTTTCCCGAGAGGGTGTGTGACAAGCGACGTACACCAACACGTTCGAGTAAATTAAAATAAACCTCCAATAGAATGAAAGAAATTATTGAAACTCACTCACACAATCACGGCAGTTCAATACATGGATCCTACCGAAACTGTAACCACCGGTTAGGTGTTGAACGACTGCTGACTCAGGTTTTGGTTACGGACGAAGCAGAAATTACAACCTTGTCAATACTCACATAGACTGTAACTCAATGCTGCGAAATGTAATTTTCTTTGGCGACTGTTAGTGGGGGCACAGACGTAAGATACAGGGAACAAGATCGACAAAGTTCAATGTTGCGAGACGAGCAAGCACTTTATATGGTTTGCACAGCGTACCAACGCCGACGAGATCTTGTCAATTTGTTATTCTATGCAAGCCTACCGGTGGTTGTTGTATCATACGAATTCCTTCTGCGCGAGCGAGCGTTTCATTGACGAAGTGTATCTAATGCATCTATGCGATTGTTAACAATCAAGTAAAAGATGGTATCTTTACAAGGATTGATAAGCTCACTGCATACGGTGACGAGTATATACATACAGTGCAATGCCCACAAATGTGTAGCTGGTATCAGGATCAGTATTATAACATATGACGGCTGCCGTGACGAACATACTAAAGATATGAGTCATGAATTGAGTTCTACAAGGTTGATCAGTTATTGGATGAGTTGCATCCTCTTACAACATCAATTTACAAGAGATTTGATGCAATGTACATGGTGGGATATTGAATGTCGTTTCTGACATATCGGGGGTATTGTAGCTTTATCGAGAAAATGAGCTCATGGATATACGTGTCTATTGCCGCCTTGTGGACATTTTTCTTCATGGTCGATATCAAGGTATCGTTATGTTCCTCACTTGTTCGATAGATTGACAGATTCTTATTGGGTGGTGCTTAGAGAGGGTTTGAGGAGAGTGCTCTTATCAAGTCGTAAGAAAAGCGATTTGAACAACATTGATAGAGAACCGAAAGTTCTTCAGTTTGACAGAAATATCAAAAACAGTGATGGTCCGTGGCGTTGTGGGTGTGTGCGTCGACTCCTCGCAATTTGACCTACAGTTCATAAACTGTAGGTCCGTTCCACTCGTGAGAGCACGCACAACACGAGTGGTTAGTGAGAAGCTAGGCCCTCAACGAGCTGCAGCGCCACCCATATTATTATTATTATATAATTATCAAAAACAGACACTGCGGTTACACGCAATTATATACAGCGCTGATATCGACGAATAGGGTGTGAGTGGCCATTTTTAGAGGAACAGCAAGTATTTAGTTCTGAATAGTCCTTCGGTTAATTGGCCGGTCCGATATTATGAAAATATTCTCCGAATTTTATGACCATGGATTCTGGATATTGCAGTAGATTTCAAAAATTACTGGTCGAGATCGATGAAAATAGAAGGTCTGTCTAGAGAGAAAGAAGATAACAATAACCTTATCATCCAACTGGGGCGGATCAGTAGCACAAATTGAAGGCATATTTGAATTTTTTTTTTTAAAAGTTATGTTATAGAATTTGCTCCGTTGTGTCATTATAAATTCAAGTCAGCTATCAATTCAAAGTGTCATCAAAGTCCATGTGAGCTGCAAATGGGACAGTTTCCTCACTCGTGTTAAATACCAAATTCGATCCTTAGTATTATAAACGACTCGCGCTGATAAGACACATTACTTAATTGTTCCACATTTTCTTTCGTATCTGGCAATTCATGTGCTCAATGTATAAAGTTCAAACGCTGATAGCATTCCAAAAGTTTTGACATTTAATTGAATATTTTGTTGAGCACAACGTATTTGATTATCTCAAGTGTTTTTGAACATGTACACTGATCGTTATGTTTCGAAAGTCACGGGTCATATTTTACTTGCAGGATTCTAAGGAAATATTCGTGTGTCTGATGTCATTTAAGAGTGGTGTTCTTATCGCGTTATGGCGACTGTGATCGTGGTTATCTGGTCGAGGTTGACCTATGAGAATATTTAATTTAATCTTGCGCTATAATGGTTATAAAATCAAGGAGAGAAGTCATGTAATGAATCTTTTGAAAAACAAACGATGAGGTGATTGCTGTTATTGTGGCATGGGAAGTACTCAAAAATGTTGTTATGGATTTTATAATTTTTATAACCTTAAAGCCTAAGAACATAGAAGACAAAAATAGACAGCAATTCTGATGTGTAGCATAGTGCAGTAACTGGGACATTTGTGAACAAGATAATTTCAAACCTATGTATTGTAAGTACTTAAGTATTAACTGGCAGTTGGGACAGATCACGATTAAATTAGTGTATCAGCACTGTTGATATGTGATACCGAAAACAATTAATTAGGTTCAATAAGTAAAGGAAAGCTAGTGATATATTTGAGAACTATTAAGACAGAAGAGTCCATTCACCATCATGGCAAACATTTGAGCACATCTTTCAACTCTAAACCACAAGAATAAAGCTGTTATATGTAGAGGAAAATGATAGCTAACGACCGGTAATTATTTATTGGATCGATTTTTATTCGCAGATATTGAGGATTTCATTATTTATTTTAATCGTCGTGATAGGAACATTGGGAGACGACGATTTTGACGGCATTTGCGAAATCCAACATATGTACATATGTATCTATGTTAATATCTATACCATATACCATTTGCAATAATTCAATTCAGCAAGATTTAGAATCAATAGAAATCAAAGTTTACAATATATACTTCAATAGCATTAAGTTGTGTCTACATTTTCAAAGACAAAAAACCATCAATAATCGTGAAGAAAATCGTTCATTCGCAGCCTTCACCCCTCACTAAATAAACTATCCAAATTAGGTATTGGAGTCATAGAGAGATTCGCTTGGGTGAATAGACTGAATAGCTCCTCATTCATGAATGACGTTTGCGCTGATAAACCATTAAGTCTATCACAACTTTGATACCAGGTCATCTGCTATGTACTCAAATCTCTCAAATCGAACGAAGACAGAGGAGGATGTGTGAATAGCCTACTCCGAAGATCTAAAACATACTGGTACTTGAAATCTCTAAAACCCTGTTTTCCAAACAATTATTAATTAATCTCATTAAAGCGAAATTGACACCCATTTTCACTAAATAGAATGCACTCTGGCCTATTCATAAAAAATTCACAAATCAAATCTAATTTTGAAAAAAAGGAATCAAAAAATCTTTAGAAAAAGTGAAACGGTAATAGGTATATAAAATAAAATACCAAAAAAAATACGAAGATATATAATATAGGAACCGGATAGAGCTCAACAACTAGCAACGCCAAAATAGAAAAGGGCAGCGAAACTACACTGGAGTTTGGTCATGATTGTAATGATGATCATGATGATGGTGGTGTTAGTTTTATTGTTTAAATGTGAATTGACAAAAAACCAAAAAATATTTGAATTTTTATCTTCGCTTCGAGCAATCGAGTGACGAGCTCTGAACGCAAGATGATCGCAAGTAAAAATAATTTGAAAATGAGAAGGAGAGTGAGATGGAATAGTTGATGATTATGTGACATTCCTATTCAGGCGCTGTGTGTGACTGTAATGAGCAGGCGTCTATGAAAAAAAGGGAGGTGGTCAGAGAGGCCATGCGCAAGAAGAAGGCTAGCAGTTAGCACCGCTGATCATGGGCGAACGAAAAAACGAACAGTGATTCAAAACGATCGTTAATCGTGGTGTAGAGTATGTAAGTTATTCTGTTATTCCCTGGATACACACTCTGCGCGAGTTATCTGCGCGGTACTTAAGCAGTCTTACCGCACACAACCACCGCTGATTAACTAACTGGAAGTGCATGGGGAATTTTCCTTCTACTCATTCGTGTTTTTTCCTTCTTCTCCATTTTCTCTCATTCTATCCTGCTTTTGGGGACTGTCTCACCTGTCACACAAGGGGACATAGCTTATGCAAACTACACACTCGTCGCTGGTGGAGTTTAACGGATGGGATAGCAGGAACACACACGCAAACACTCAACAGATACACAAAACCGCTGACGCACAAATGCCCAGCTACAACACAATCAACCTTCGCAAATGAAATCATGAAAAAAAAACGCAGATGAAAAGAGAAATAGAAATTAACTGTGAGAACGATAAGGAATGAAGCACACATCACTATACAATACAAGCACATTCGGGAAAGTCATCATAACAACAAGCGAAACGGGCTGGTGTTCTGACTTAACTGTGACTTGGTTCAAATTAGTCAACTCAGTCTTCGGATTTCACTTTTCCGTTACAGTTGATCGTGTACGTCAAACCACCGCGGACATATCGAACCTACAAAAATTAAAATCAAACGTGAACGGAAAAACAAACAAAAAATCAAACATAATAAAGTAGAAAAATCGAATGAATGAAAAATAGCGGTTCGTTTATAACTGTGTCACGAGAAATTAATAATTTTCCGTACGCAAATCTCATGAAATCAAAAATGGATTACCGTGAAACGGCAGATGATTATTTTCTTTGGCTCAAAAAAATAAAAACAACAAATTGTGTAGGAGTTGTGATTGAGATTGGAGGTTTTGTTAGTTTGATATAAGAGCAAGCTCTGAATTTGCAATCAAGAGTTGACACTGAACTGACGTCAATGATTGACTTATATTCAAATTATGTTAGTTTTTTTGAAACGTATGCAGTTTTGTACTAAATGTTTTCCTTACTCCTTCGAGAAAATGTATTCTTTTCCAAAGAAAACCGTTTCCACCTTCATAACGCCATGAACTACCACTGGTTTACTACTCAGTTGGTAGTAAAATAATAAATAAATAAAGGTTTTGTATTAGGCTTTGGCAATTGCTGACAATATTTTTGTTTGATTCCTTTAAATCAAAGATCGTACTACAAATACTGAATAGTATTTGAAAATTTAAAATATTGTAAGTGATCAACTCTGCAGAAATCAATAATTCAGGAGTTTGATAACCTTAAAATAGGGCCCACGTGTGTTGGCAATCGGTCAACATTAATAAGTTACAACTAAACTCAAAAACCTTTAAAATTCTTAGAATTGTGTGATCATTTGATTGTTTAACTGGCACCCATGTTTCAATCTTCAGTCTTGCTGTGCATCTCAAGAAACTTGACTTCGTGCCCGAGGAATCGAGACACTTTTCGCAAAGTAAACTGAATCACAAAAACAAATGTTGCCCAGCCTAATTGAAAACTCTGTATTTTAATATTACCGCAGTAATTATAAAGTAAAGTCCATCCATCAACACGGTCAACATGATTTCTCCCGCTTGAATTTGTTCGTCTCGTTTTATATCTGTCATCTAGAAGAACACCTTTGAATCGGAACACTGAGCGAGTAATCTTGGTACTCAATGAAAGAAAGAAAGAGAGCGATATCTTCCCAAATCGTAATAGTATGTGTGATGATGTATAGCTATGTGTGCCTGAAGTCTAAACGTGGTTCATTATTTGTTGTTAACCAATAGATGACCGCGATTTTTTACTTTTGCTATCGATTATCGCTTCCACATTCGTCGCATACGTAGTACAATACTGCTTTGCTACCGCACACTATCATCATCGGCCGAAGAGTGTTGGCATTGCTAGCCAAGCCGCGCAGTCAATACAACAAGAATAATCAGAAGCGACAGACCGATACGATACTCACTCGATTTTTCTCCACTCGCTCATTTGATTCCGTTTTCGATGTGGTGGCTCTGTGTCGCACACTAACGACAATAGTGAGCAGTAGCGATGGATCGCATGGGCCTTTACACAAATTCCGGGATTCAGTGTGTGAACAACGCTGTCGTGTGAAATATAGAAGCGACCTCGTGCGGCAAATTAGAAGACGTGCAATATTGAGACAAAAAAGTGTGTATCATTTCGATTTTTCGGAATCCAAGAGCGTTTTTTATTCTATTCATTTGTCCTGGTGCAATCAATCGGATTGGTTGATGTTACCGACAGTAAAAGTGTTCCCGATTTGTAAGCAGAAACGGATTAAAAAATAAATATACCCAGTTTTGACCATATTTGCACTGGAGTGGATTAGTGACTTTAATTTATTTTTTAAAGAAATGTTACACTGTTCCTTCGGAAGGTTTATTCTTTTTTGCTGTAAAGAAAAATGTGAAACTATAAGTGATGTGCTGCAGTTGCTATGAAAGTTAACATTGCTTCTATTCTTTCCTAACATCAGTTGCAAATGGATTTCAGTTAAGTGGATTTACATATCGTCGCACAGTTTTTTTTGAAGGACGTCTGTTCACATCTTACCGGGCAGCATTAGATGTGTTTAACTAGCTCTAATACTGTCAGGTAAAGATGTCGTCCGAGTTCTTAAACATCAAATGAAAAATACAATTTGCCGACGGAGTTTGCATCCTACTCATAAATTTTAAAAATGTTATGTTTGTTAATTTTTTAGATGAGAAGCTGGTGAATATTTATTGTAAGTTGAAATTTGAATATACATACATATATGCACATCAAATTTAGTTTGCACAAAAAGATTTGAAATTAGTGTGACCACTTTGGATCTTCGTAATTCGAATATGCATAATTTCTTGTTACGTTTGAAATTCTACAAAAAATCCGCTGCCGCTTATATTTCTGATTGTTCGTCTGTTTTAGGTTTAAAATTTCCCAGATAGAAACTCATTTTGTTAATCAAGACTACATGAAACGGCAAGTTTGGATTTGGTCAGGTTCATTCTCATATTGCCTAAACGACTTTCTGTACAAAAGATGAATGTTAGACGAATTTTTTTCACGAGTTTCGTAAAAACGTTCTTAGGCTTAAAGGGTGGTCATCTACTAATAACTTTATTACTTGCTATCAAAGGTCTGGAATTCTGACTGAAGTCTCAATGTATGTATGATCTTAGCATCGTAATCTGCCTTGGATACGGATCACAGTCAGGCGATCGCTTATCGGTTTAAAGTCGATGCCCCTCGACCTTAACCGGTTTCCACACAACGAATCTGTATCCCAATATGTGTAACCTTTTGTGACAGCTGTAATATGTGTATATCGGAATCATTTTTGTATCATTCTAAGTGAAATACCAAGCGTAAATTTTAAGGACTAGATATTTCCATCTGCCAAGCGTGTCCAGATGTCCTGTTGTTGGGGCTACTTGCGCATTTGAGGATTTGCCATGTTCTGCGACAATGACCAAACCTATAAACAAAATTGCATTTGGTTTGATTACGACGTTCGTATTATTGCGTCGGTAGAACTACGCAACAATGTTTTGTAAACAACACCATATCACGTGTTGATGTCACTGGTGAGGAGTACAGGATTGGTGCAGCAGCAGCAACTCTACCGCTCTGCAAAATTTTCTACACAGTAGTCAGCTGTTCAAGTAATCTTTATTACTGACTACTGTAACCAAAATTAAATATTACATGTGCAACCTTGATTAAAATTAATCACGATCACTTTAATCTGATTGAAAGTAATCGTGATTACAATCCTACAATACCTAAACAAGATTTTTGGTCAATAGTTCCAAAACTTTCAATGCCAGAATTTTAAAATTGTTTCAGTTAAATGTAATCAACGATGTCTTAATAGGCACAAATGAAACAGCATGACACATTAGAATCTATTCTAAAGATTAACTGAATATCTTAATCATCTAAGAATATAAATATAGGTAACGTGATAGTCTTGTAGAAACTGGGCGGTATAAAAAATATGAAGAACAGCGCCGCTTTGGGTCCAATGGTCGGGAAATATCTGAGAAATCGAACGTTCAAATCGACAATGAATATGTATTTTATATACAGCAGAGCCTCATGTAGTAGAGACATGATGTGTTGCTTCTAAAACCCTTGATTTGACAACGAGTATGAGCATTCACATGCTGCCGAGCTGGATCCCTACAAGACAACGTTGCAACGTTCTACGAGAGCTATACAGGCCAAAACATAAATGAAGATAATTTCCCAAAAATATATCAGTGAGGACATAAAATCTTCATACAATGTAATTTCCCCTAGGATTGGCCAAAAATTAATCAAAAGTTTTAAGATCACTGCTACTGCGTATTTACTACTATAATAACTTGACCTTAAACCTGCTAAGAGCCACGTTGAGATAAAAGATAAAACGGCATTTATCTTATATATGTATTCAATCCCGCATGTAAAGAATTCATTTGCTTGAGGATTTGATTACCTTCCTGCCAAAGCGGTTTTATTTCCGTTTAAATTTCATTTTTGATCTAAATTTCTTCAACTGTGCACTCAATCGGTTGTCGGGCATTCGCTTTAAAGGCTTTTACTGCACACATATGTATATGTATGTATATAAGTCAATAAGCCGGATACTTGATACTCGATCGGTCTCAGTTGCTGCTCACAAAGGTGACTATTGACTTTTTTAAATTTTTTAAAATTATAATTTTTACATTTTTTGCTTCTTCAATCGCACGACATAAGATTGTTGGCAGTCATCTATGCAATTGCTTTGTTTTGTTAAAGCGATAAATGATATAATTTAATGAAAGTGAGTTGAACACTTTCACTAAGTTTTGGTAAATTGCATAATGAAAACACGTAACAGCGATGTACCACGAGAAGAGGCAAATCATACATATGTATGCTTGGCGCATATAATTTCATTTCGTTAAAATGCGATAGCGACGACTGGAGAATTCGAATTTAAGTCAAAGGGGTGTGCAGAAGCAATAACTCTTGGAGAAAAAGGAAAGACTTAGTTTTATACAAAATGTCATACATTTTTGTGGTCACATTTGTAATACATTATGCACAATTAATATTGCCACGGGACAATCGAATTAAGTATCACTTACTTCATATCAAGTTCTTATTTTTCCTTTTCTAACGTCATTAGTACTGTTGTTGATTGAGTGTGATCAAAGAGTGTCAGTTGGCAGATGCAGCCTCACGTGATGATACTTACCACTTGTTGCTGATCTTCTCAGTCTGATCATTGAGACTGATCGATTTGATTGATTCGGTTCACTTATAGTTGGGTTGGTATAGTTTACGCATGCACAAAATTCAATGAATTCGTCTATGGAAATAAAGTAACAATTAAGATAGATCATACACCATTGCGCAGTTCATCTTCCGGATTCAACTTATATATATGGGGTGGGAGTTTAAAGATGCGTTTAAAGAAAAACTGTTGAACCGTTTCACGCTCTTTCTAAGTATTTGAAGCAAAACACTTTGCGTAGCGGAGTTAAATTCCTTGACAACTTCGATCAGCTCGCCCTACAAAAAAGTGTCCTGAAGAAGTTTATTTTGGTAAATCGGCCATATCTGGGAGACGGACACCTTGTTTCAGATGCGGATTGTTGCGTTAGATCCAGCACACAAAGGCGCTTCTCACCCCTTTGAATCCCTGTTTTGACTTCAAAATAGTCTGAGAAGACACTACCATTACATGAGGTACGCTCCATCTAATCTCTCATGTTCAACTTCCAACTGCCACAACGGCCCAACTAGGCGTACCTACGATCTGTGTGCACCTGTGGTTATGTGTTTAGATGTGTATTATCGAAATCCAAAGGCTGGAGTGGATCCGACTACATCGAATTTTGCACCTAAAAAAATTGACAGTGTACAGTAAGGATTTCTAAGCCTTTTCATGGCTCATCTTCCAACTGCCACAGCGGCCCAACTAGGCGTACCTACGATCTGTGTCACCTGTGGTTATGTGTTTAGATGTGTATTATCGAAATCCAAAGGCTGGAGTGGATCCGACGACATCGAATTTTTCACCAAAAAAAAACTGACAGTGTATAGTAAGGATTTCTGAGCCTTTTAATGGCACATCTTCCAACTGCCACAGCGGCCCAACCAGGCGTACCTACGACCTGTGTACACCTGTGGTTATGTGTTTAGATGTGTATTATCGAAATCCAAAGACTGGAGTGGATCCGACGACATCGAGTTTTTCACCAAAAAAAATATACAGTGTATAGTAAGGATTTCTGAGCCTTTTTATGGCTCATCTTCCAGCTGCCACAGCGGCCCAACTAAGCTTACCTACGACCTGTGTACACCTGTGGTTATGTGTTTAGATGTGTATTATCGAAATCCAAAAACTGGAGTGGAGCCGACGACATCGAGTTTTTCACCTAAAAAAATATACAGTGTATAGTAAGGATTTTGGAGCCTTTTCATGGCTCATCTTCCAACTGCCACAGCGGCCCAACCAGGCGTACCTACGATCTGTGTGCACCTGTGGTTATGTGTTTAGATGTGTATTATCGAAATCCAAAGGCTGGAGTGGATCCGACTACATCGAATTTTGCACCTAAAAAAATTGACAGTGTACAGTAAGGATTTCTAAGCCTTTTCATGGCTCATCTTCCAACTGCCACAGCGGCCCAACTAGGCGTACCTACGATCTGTGTCACCTGTGGTTATGTGTTTAGATGTGTATTATCGAAATCCAAAGGCTGGAGTGGATCCGACGACATCGAATTTTTCACCAAAAAAAAACTGACAGTGTATAGTAAGGATTTCTGAGCCTTTTAATGGCACATCTTCCAACTGCCACAGCGGCCCAACTAGGCGTACCTACGACCTGTGTGCACCTGTGGTTATGTGCTTAGATGTGTAATATCGAAATCCAAAGACGAGTGCATCCGACGACATCGATTTTTTCACCTAGAAAAATATACAGTGCATAGTAAGGATTTCTGAGCCTTTTCATGGCTCATCTTCCAACTGCCACAGCGGCCCAACCAGGCGTACCTACGACCTGTGTACAGCTGTGGTTATGTGTTTAGATGTGTATTATCGATACACAAAGACTGGAGTGGATCCGACGACATCGAATTTTTCACCTAAAAAAATGTACAGTGTATAGTAAGGATCTTGGAGCCTTTTCATGGCTCATCTTCCAACTGCCACAGCGGCCCAACCAGGCGTACCTACGACCTGTGTACACCTGTGGTTATGTTTTTAGAAGTGTATTATCGAAATTCAAAGACTGGAGTGCATCCGACGCCATCGAATTTTTCACCTAAAAAAATATACAGTGTATAGTAAGGATCTTGGAGCCTTTTCATGGCTCATCTTCCAACTGCCACAGCGGCCCAACTAGGCGTACCTACGACCAGTGTGCACCTGTGGTTATGTGCTTAGATGTGTATTATCGAAATTCAAAGACTGGAGTGCATCCGACGACATCGAATTTTTCACCTAAAAAAATATACAGTGTACAGTAAGGATTTCTGAGCCTTTTTATGGCTCATCTTCCAGCTCCCACAGCGGCCCAACTAAGCTTACCTACGACCTGTGTACACCTGTGGTTATGTGTTTAGATGTGTGTTATCGAAATCCAAAAACTGGAGTGGATCCGACGACATCGAGTTTTTCACCAAAAAAAATATACAGTGTATAGTAAGGATTTCAGAGCCTTTTCATGGCTCATCTTCCAACTGCCACAGCGGCCCAACCAGGCGTACCTACGATCTGTGTGCACCTGTGGTTATGTGTTTAGATGCGTATTATCGAAATCCAAAGGCTGGAGTGGACCCGACTACATCGAATTTTGCACCTAAAAAAATTGACAGTGTACAGTAAGGATTTCTGAGCCTTTTCATGGCTCATCTTCCAACTGCCACAGCGGCCCAACTAGGCGTACCTACGACCAGTGTGCACCTGTGGTTATGTGCTTAGATGTGTATTATCGAAATTCAAAGACTGGAGTGCATCCGACGACATCGAATTTTTCACCTAAAAAAATATACAGTGTACAGTAAGGATTTCTGAGCCTTTTCATGGCTCATCTTCCAACTGCCACAGCGGCCCAACCAGGCGTACCTACGATCTGTGTGCACCTGTGGTTATGTGTTTAGATGTGTATTATCGAAATCCAAAGGCTGGAGTGGATACGACTACATCGAATTTTGCACCTAAAAAAATTGACAGTGTTCAGTAAGTATTTCTGAGCCTTTTCATGGCTCATCTTCCAACTGCCACAGCGGCCCAACTAGGCGTACCTACGATCTGTGTCACCTGTGGTTATGTGTTTAGATGTGTATTATCGAAATCCAAAGGCTGGAGTGGATCCGACGACATCGAATTTTTCACCAAAAAAAAACTGACAGTGTATAGTAAGGATTTCTGAGCCTTTTCATGGCACATCTTCCAACTGCCACAGCGGCCCAACCAGGCGTACCTACGACCTGTGTACACCTGTGGTTATGTGTTTAGATGCGTATTATCGAAATCCAAAGACTGGAGTTGATCCGCCGACATCGAATTTTTCATGTAGTGTATAATGAGAATTTTGGAGCCTATTCATGGCTCATCTTCCAACTGCCACGGCGGCCCAACCAGGCGTACCTACAACCTGTGTACACCTGTGGTTATGTGTTTAGATGTGTATTATCGAAATCCAAAGGCTGGAGTGGATCCGACAACATCGAGTTTTTCACCAAAAAAAATATACAGTGTATAGTAAGGATTTCTGAGCCTTTTTATGGCTCATCTTCCAGCTGCCACAGCGGCCCAACTAAGCTTACCTACGACCTGTGTACACCTGTGGTTATGTGTTTAGATGTGTATTATCGAAATCCAAAGACTGGAGTGGATCCGACGACATCGAGTTTTTCACCTAAAAAAATATACAGTGTATAGTAAGGATTTCTGAGCCTTTTCATGGCTCATCTTCCAGCCGCCACAGCGGCCCAACTAGACGTACCTACTACCTGTGTGCACCTGCGGTTATGTGTGTAGATGTGTATTATCGAAATCCAAAGGCTGGAGTGGATCCGTCGACATCGAAGTTTTAACCAAAAAAAACTGACAGTGTATAGTAAGGATTTCGTAGCCTTTTCATGGCTAATCTTCTAACTGCCACAGCGGCCCAACCAGGCGTACCTACGACCTGTGTACACCTGTGGTTATGTGTTTAGATGTGTATTATCGAAATCCAAAGACGAGTGGATCCGACGACATCGAATTTTTCACCAAAAAAAACTGACAGTGTATAAGGATTTTGGAGCCTTTTCATGGCTCATCTTCCAACAGCCACAGAGGCCAAACTAGGCGTACCTACGACCTGTGTACACCTGTGGTTATGTGTTTAGATGTGTATTATCGAAACCCAAAGACTGAAGTGGATCCGACGACATAGAATTTTTCACCTTAAATAAATATGCAGTGTATAGTAAGGATTTCTGAGCCTTTTCATGGCACATCTTCCAACTGCCACAGCGGCCGAACTAGGCGTACCTACGACCTGTGTACACCTGTGGCTATGTGTTTAGATGTGTATTATCGAAATCCAGAGGCTGGAGTGGACCCGACGACATCGAGTTTTTCACCTAAAAAAATGTACAGTGTATAGTAAGGATCTTGGAGCGTTTTCATGGCTCATCTTCCAGCTGCCACAGCGGCCCAACTAAGCTTACCTACTACCTGTGTGCACCTGTGGTAACGTATTTAGATGTGTATTATCGAAATCCAAAGACTGGAGTGCATCCGATGACATCGATTTTTTCACCTAAGAAAATATACAGGATTTCTGAGCCTTTTCATGGCTCATATTAGAACTGCCACAGCGTCCCAACTAGGCGTACCTACGACCTGTGTGCACCTGTGGTTATGTGTTTATATGTGTATTATCGAAATCCAAAGGCTGGAATGGACCCGACTACATCGAATTTTTCACCTAAAAAAATATACAGTGTATAGTAAGGATTTCTGAGCCTTTTCATGGTTCATCTTCCAACTGCCCCAGCGGCCCAACTAGGCGTACCTACGACCTATGTACACCTGTGGCTATGTGTTTAGATGTGTATTATCGAAATCCAGAGGCTGGAGTGGATCCGACGACATCGATTTTTTCACCTAAAAAAATGTACAGTAAGGATTTTTGAGCCTTTTCATGGCTCATATTCCAACTGCCACATCGTCCCACCTACGACCTGTATACACCTGTTGCTATGTGTTTAGATGTGTATTATCGAAATCCAGAGGCTGGAGTTGATCCGACGACATCGATTTTTTCACCTAAAAAAATGTACAGTAAGGATTTTTGAGCCTTTTCATGGCTCATATTCCAACTGCCACAGCGGCCGAACTAGGCGTACCTACGACCTGTGTGCACCTGTGGTTATGTGTTTATATGTGTATTATCGAAATCCAAAGGCTGGAATGGACCCGACTACATCGAATTTTTCACCTAAAAAAATGTACAGTGTATAGTAAGGATTTCTGAGCCTTTTCATGGTTCATCTTCCAACTGCCCCAGCGGCCCAACTAGACGTACCTACGACCTATGTGCACCTGTGGTTATGTGTTTAGATGTGTATTATCGAAATCCAAAGGCTGGAGTGGATCCGACGACATCGAAGTTTTCACCAAAAAAAACTGACAGTGTATAGTAAGGATTTCTGAGCCTTTTCATGGTTCATCTTCCAACTGCCCCAGCGGCCCAACTAGGCGTACCTACGACCTATGTGCACCTGTGGTTATGTGTTAAGATGTGTATTATCGAAATCCAAAGGCTGGAGTGGATCCGACGACATCGAAGTTTTCACCAAAAAAAACTGACAGTGTATAGTAAGGATTTCGTAGCCTTTTCATGGCTAATCTTCTAACTACCACATCGTCCCAACTAGGCGTACCTACGACCTGTGTACACCTGTGGTTTTGTGTTTAGATGTGTATTATCGAAATCCAAAGACTGGAGTGGATCCGACGACATCGAATTTTTCACCAAAAAAAACTCACAGTGTATAGTAAGGATTTCTGAGCCTTTTTATGGCTCATCTTCCAACAGCCACAGCGGCCAAACTAGGCGTACCTACGACCTGTGTACACCTGTGGTTATGTGTTTAGATGTGTATTATCGAAATCCAAAGACTGGAGTGGATCCGACGACATCGAATTTTTCACCTTAAATAAATATGCAGTGTATAGTAATTATTTCTGAGCCTTTTCATGGCACATCTTCCAACTGCCACAGCGGCCGAACTAGGCGTACCTACGACCTGTGTGCACCTGTGGTTATGTGTTTATATGTGTATTATCGAAATCCAAAGGCTGGAGTGGACCCGACTACATCGAATTTTTCACCTAAAAAAATGTACAGTGTATAGTAAGAATCTTGGAGCCTTTTCATGGTTCATCTTCTAACTGCCCCAGCGGCCCAACTAGGCGTACCTACGACCTATTTGCACCTGTGGTTATGTGTTTAGATGTGTATTATCGAAATCCAAAGGCTGGAGTGGATCCGACGACATCGAAGTTTTCACCAAAAAAAAACTGACAGTGTACAGTAAGGATTTTGGAGCCTATTCATGGCTCATCTTCCAACAGCCACAGCGGCCGAACTAGGCGTACCTACGACCTGTGTACACCTGTGGCTATGTGTTTAGATGTGTATTATCGAAATCCAGAGGCTGGAGTGGATCCGACGACATCGATTTTTTCACCTAAAAAAATTTACAGTGTATAGTAAGGATTTTTGAGATTTTTCATGGCTCATATTCCAACTGCCACATCGTCCCAACTAGGCGTACCTACGTCCTGTGTGCACCTGTGGTTATGTGTTTAGATGTGTATTATCGAAATCCAAAGGCTGGAGTGGATCCGACGACATCGAATTTTTCACCAAAAAAAAACTGACAGTGTATAGTAAGGATTTTGGAGCCTTTTCATGGCTCATCTTCCAACAGCCACAGCGGCCCAACTAGGCGTACCTACGACCTGTGTACACCTGTGGTTATGTGTTGAGATGTGTATTAACGAAATCCAAAGACTGGAGTGGATCCGACGACATCGAATTTTTCACCTAAAGAAATGTACAGTGTATAGTAAGGATTTTTGAGCCTTTTCATGGCTCATATTCCAACTGCCACATCGTCCCAACTAGGCGTACCTACGACCTATTTGCACCTGTGGTTATGTGTTTAGATGTGTATTATCGAAATCCAAAGGCTGGAGTGGATCCGACGACATCGAAGTTTTCACCAAAAAAAAACTGACAGTGTACAGTAAGGATTTCGTAGCCTTTTCATGGCTAATCTTCTAACTGCCACAGCGGCCCAACCAGGCGTACCTACGACCTGTGTACACCTGTGGTTATGTGTTTAGATGCGTATTATCGAAATCCAAAAACTGGAGTGGATCCGACGACATCGAGCTTTTCACCAAAAAAAATATACAGTGTATAGTAAGGATTTTGGAGCCTATTCATGGCTCATCTTCCAACAGCCACAGCGGCCGAACTAGGCGTACCTACGACCTGTGTACACCTGTGGCTATGTGTTTAGATGTGTATTATCGAAATCCAGAGGCTGGAGTGGATCCGACGACATCGATTTTGTCACCTAAAAAAATTTACAGTGTATAGTAAGGATTTTTGAGCCTTTTCATGGCTCATATTCCAACTGCCACATCGTCCCAACTAGGCGTACCTACGTCCTGTGTGCACCTGTGGTTATGTGTTTAGATGTGTATTATCGAAATCCAAAGGCTGGAGTGGATCCGACGACATCGAATTTTTCACCAAAAAAAAACTGACAGTATATAGTAAGGATTTCTGAGCCTCTTTATGGCTCATCTTCCAACAGCCACAGCGGCCGAACTAGGCGTACCTACGACCTGTGTACACCTGTGGTTATGTGTTGAGATGTGTATTAACGAAATCCAAAGACTGGAGTGGATCCGACGACATCGAATTTTTCACCTAAAGAAATGTACAGTGTATAGTAAGGATTTTTGAGCCTTTTCATGGCTCATATTCCAACTGCCACATCGTCCCAACTAGGCGTACCTACGACCTATTTGCACCTGTGGTTATGTGTTTAGATGTGTATTATCGAAATCCAAAGGCTGGAGTGGATCCGACGACATCGAAGTTTTCACCAAAAAAAAACTGACAGTGTACAGTAAGGATTTCGTAGCCTTTTCATGGCTAATCTTCTAACTGCCACAGCGGCCCAACCAGGCGTACCTACGACCTGTGTACACCTGTGGTTATGTGTTTAGATGCGTATTATCGAAATCCAAAAACTGGAGTGGATCCGACGACATCGAGCTTTTCACCAAAAAAAATATACAGTGTATAGTAAGGATTTTGGAGCCTATTCATGGCTCATCTTCCAACAGCCACAGCGGCCGAACTAGGCGTACCTACGACCTGTGTACACCTGTGGCTATGTGTTTAGATGTGTATTATCGAAATCCAGAGGCTGGAGTGGATCCGACGACATCGATTTTTTCACCTAAAAAAATTTACAGTGTATAGTAAGGATTTTTGAGCCTTTTCATGGCTCATATTCCAACTGCCACATCGTCCCAACTAGGCGTACCTACGTCCTGTGTGCACCTGTGGTTATGTGTTTAGATGTGTATTATCGAAATCCAAAGGCTGGAGTGGATCCGACGACATCGAATTTTTCACCAAAAAAAAACTGACAGTATATAGTAAGGATTTCTGAGCCTCTTTATGGCTCATCTTCCAACAGCCACAGCGGCCGAACTAGGCGTACCTACGACCTGTGTACACCTGTGGCTATGTGTTTAGATGTGTATTATCGAAATCCAGAGGCTGGAGTGGACCCGACGACATCGAGTTTTTCACCTAAAAAAATGTACAGTGTATAGTAAGGATCTTGGAGCCTTTTCATGGCTCATCTTCCAACTGCCACAGCGGCCCAACTAGACGTACCTACTACCTGTGTGCACCTGTGGCTATGTGTTTAGATGTGTATTATCGAAATCCAAAGACTGGAGTGCATCCGATGACATCGATTTTTTCACCTAAGAAAATATACAGGATTTCTGAGCCTTTTCATGGCTCATATTAGAACTGCCACAGCGTCCCAACTAGGCGTACCTACGACCTGTGTGCACCTGTGGTTATGTGTTTATATGTGTATTATCGAAATCCAAAGGCTGGAGTGGACCCGACTACATCGAATTTTTCACCTAAAAAAATGTATCGTGGAGCCTTTTCATGGTTCATCTTCCAACTGTCCCAGCGGCCCAACTAGGCGTACCTACGACCTATGTGCACCTGTGGTTATGTGTTTAGATGTGTATTATCGAAATCCAAAGGCTGGAGTGGATCCGACTACATCGAATTTTTCACCTAAAAAAATGTACAGTGTATAGTAAGAATCGTGGAGCCTTTTCATGGTTCATCTTCCAACTGTCCCAGCGGCCCAACTAGGCGTACCTACGACCTATGTGCACCTGTGGTTATGTGTTTAGATGTGTATTATCGAAATCCAAAGGCTGGAGTGGATCCGACGACATCGAATTTTTCACCAAAAAAAAACTCACAGTGTATAGTAAGGATTTTGGAGCCTTTTCATGGCTCATCTTCCAACAGCCACAGCGGCCGAACTAGGCGTACCTACGACCTGTGCGCACCTGTGGCTATGTGTTTAGATGTGTATTATCGAAACTCAAAGACTGGAGTGGATCCGACGACATCGAAGTTTTCCCCAAAAAAAACTGACAGTGTATAGTAAGGATTTTGGAGCCTTTTCATGGCTCATCTTCCAACAGCCACAGCGGCCGAACTAGGCGTACCTACGACCTGTGTACACCTGTGGCTATGTGTTTAGATGTGTATTATCGAAATCCAAAGGCTGAAGTGGATCCGACGACATCGAATTTTGCACCTAAAAAAATGTACAGTGTATAGTAAGGATTTCTGAGCCTTTTCATGGCTCATCTTCCAACTGCCACAGCGGCCCAAATAGGCGTACCTACGACCTGTGTACACCTGTGGTTATGTGTTTAGATGTGTTTAGATGTGTATTATGGATATACAAAGACTGGAGTGGATCCGACGACATCGAATTTTTCACCTAAAAAAATGTACAGTGTATAAAAAGGATTTCTGATCCTTTTCATGGCTCATCTTCCAACAGCCACAGCGGCCGAACTAGGCGTACCTACGACCTGTGTGCACCTGTGGTTATGTGTTTATATGTGTATTATCGAAATCCAAAGGCTGGAGTGGATCCGATTACATCGAATTTTTCACCTAAACTGACAGTGTATAAGGATTTTGGAGCCTTTTCATGGGTCATCTTCCAACAGCCACAGCGGCCGAAATAGGCGTACCTACGACCTGTGTACACCTGTGGTTATGTGTTTAGGTGTGTATTATCGATATACAAAGACTGGAGTGGATCCGACGACATCGAATTTTTCACCTAAAAAAATGTACAGTGTATAAAAAGGATTTTGGAGCCTTTTCATGGCTCATCTTCCAACAGCCACAGCGGCCGAACTAGGAGTACCTACGACCTGTGTACACCTGTGGCTATGTGTTTAGATGGGTATTATCGAAATCCAAAGGCTGAAGTGGATCCGACGACATCGAATTTTTCACCTAAAAAAATGTACAGTGTATAGTAGGGATTTCTGAGACTTTTCATGGCTCATCTTCCAATTGCCACAGCTGCCCAAATAGGCGTATCTACGACCTGTGTACACCTGTGGTTATGTGTTTAGATGTGTATTATCGATATACAAAGACTGGAGTGGATCCGACGACATCGAATTTTTCACCTAAAAAAATGTACAGTGTATAAAAAGGATTTCTGATCCTTTTCATGGCTCATCTTCCAACAGCCACAGCGGCCGAACTAGGCGTACCTACGACCTGTGTGCACCTGTGGTTATGTGTTTATATGTGTATTATCGAAATCCAAAGGCTGGAGTGGATCCGACTACATCGAATTTTTCACCTAAAAATATTGACAGAGTATAGTAAGGATTTCTGAGCATTTTCATGGCTCATCTTCCAACTGCCACAGCGTCCCAACCAGGCGTACCTACGACCTGTGTGCACCTGTGGTTATGTGTTTATATGTGTATTATCGAAATCCAAAGGCTGGAGTGGATCCGACGACATCGAATTTTTCACCTAAAAAAATGTGCAGTGTATAGTAGGGATTTCTGAGACTTTTCATGGCTCATCTTCCAACTGCCACAGCGTCCCAAATAGGCGTACCTACGACCTGTGTACACCTGTGGTTATGTGTTTAGATGCGTATTATCGAAATCCAAAGGCTGGAGTGGATCCGACACATCGAATTTTTCACCTAAAAAAATTGACAGAGTATAGTAAGGATTTCTCAGCCTTTTCATGGCTCATCTTCCAACTGCCACAGCGTCCCAACTAGGCGTACCTACGACCTGTGTGCACCTGTGGTTATGTGTTTATATGTGTATTATCGAAATCCAAAGGCTGGAGTGGATCCGACGACATCGAATTTTTCACCAAAAAAAACTGACAGTGTATAAGGATTTTGGAGCCTTTTCATGGGTCATCTTCCAGCAGCCACAGCGGCCGAACTAGGCGTACCTACGACCTGTGTACACCTGTGGTTATGTGTTTAGATGTGTATTATCGATATACAAAGACTGGAGTGGATCCGACGACATCGAATTTTTCACCAAAAAAAAATATACAGTGTATAGTAAGGATTTTGGAGCCTTTTCATGGCTCATCTTCCAAGAGCCACAGCGGCCGAACTAGGAGTACCTACGACCTGTGTACACCTGTGGGTATGTGTTTAGATGTGTATTATCGAAATCCAAAGGCTGAAGTGGAGCCGACGACATCGAATTTTGCACCTAAAAAAATTTACAGTGTATAGTAAGGATTTCTGAGCCTTTTCATGGCTCATCTTCCAATTGCCACAGCGGCCCAAATAGGCGTACCTACGACCTGTGTACACCTGTGGTTATGTGTTTAGATGCGTATTATCGATATACAAAGACTGGAGTGGATCCGACGACATCGAATTTTTCACCTAAAAAAATGTACAGTGTATAGTAGGGATTTCTGAGACTTTTCATGGCTCATCTTCCAACTGCCACAGCGTCCCAAATAGGCGTACCTACGACCTGTGTACACCTGTGGTTATGTGTTTAGATGTGTATTATCGAAATTCAAAGGCTGGAGTGGATCCGACGACATCGAATTTTTCACCTAAAAAAATGTACAGAGTATAGTAAGGATTTCTGAGCCTTTTCATGGCTCATCTTCCAATTGCCACAGCGGCCCAAATAGGCGTACCTACGACCTGTGTACACCTGTGGTTATGTGTTTAGATGTGTATTATCGATATACAAAGACTGGAGTGGATCCGACGACATCGAATTTTTCACCTAAAAAAATGTACAGTGTATAGTAGGGATTTCTGAGCCTTTTCATGGCTCATCTTCCAATTGCCACAGCTGCCCAAATAGGCGTATCTACGACCTGTGTACACCTATGGTTATGTGTTTAGATGTGTATTATCGATATACAAAGACTGGAGTGGATCCGACGACATCGAATTTTTCACCTAAAAAAATGTACAGTGTATAAAAAGGATTTCTGATCCTTTTCATGGCTCATCTTCCAACAGCCACAGCGGCCGAACTAGGCGTACCTACGACCTGTGTGCACCTGCGGTTATGTGTTTATATGTGTATTATCGAAATCCAAAGGCTGGAGTGGATCCGACTACATCGAATTTTTCACCTAAAAATATTGACAGAGTATAGTAAGGATTTCTGAGCATTTTCATGGCTCATCTTCCAACTGCCACAGAGTCCCAACTAGGCGTACCTACGACCTGTGTGCACCTGTGGTTATGTGTTTATATGTGTATTATCGAAATCCAAAGGCTGGAGTGGATCCGACGACATCGAATTTTTCACCTAAAAAAAGTACAGTGTATAGTAGGGATTTCTGAGACTTTTCATGGCTCATCTTCCAACTGCCACAGCGTCCCAAATAGGCGTACCTACGACCTGTGTACACCTGTGGTTATGTGTTTAGATGCGTATTATCGAAATCCAAAGGCTGGAGTGGATCCGACGACATCGAATTTTTCACCTAAAAAAATTGACAGAGTATAGTAAGGATTTCTCAGCCTTTTCATGGCTCATCTTCCAACTGCCACAGCGTCCCAACTAGGCGTACCTACGGCCTGTGTGCACCTGTGGTTATGTGTTTATATGTGTATTATCGAAATCCAAAGGCTGGAGTGGATCCGACGACATCGAATTTTTCACCAAAAAAAACTGACAGTGTATAAGGATTTTGGAGCCTTTTCATGGGTCATCTTCCAACAGCCACAGCGGCCGAACTAGGCGTACCTACGACCTGTGTACACCTGTGGTTATGTGTTTAGATGTGTATTATCGAAATCCAAAGACTGGAGTGGATCCGACGACATCGAATTTTTCACCTAAAAAAAATATACAGTGTATAGTAAGGATTTTGGAGCCTTTTCATGGCTCATCTTCCAAGAGCCACAGCGGCCGAACTAGGAGTACCTACGACCTGTGTACACCTGTGGGTATGTGTTTAGATGTGTATTATCGAAATCCAAAGGCTGAAGTGGATCCGACGACATCGAATTTTGCACCTAAAAAAATTTACAGTGTATAGTAAGGATTTCTGAGCCTTTTCATGGCTCATCTTCCAATTGCCACAGCGGCCCAAATAGGCGTACCTACGACCTGTGTACACCTGTGGTTATGTGTTTAGATGTGTATTATCGATATACAAAGACTGGAGTGGATCCGACGACATCGAATTTTTCACCTAAAAAAATGTACAGTGTATAAAAAGGATTTCTGATCCTTTTCATGGCTCATCTTCCAACAGCCACAGCGGCCGAGCTAGGCGTACCTACGACCTGTGTGCACCTGTGGTTATGTGCTTATATGTGTATTATCGAAATCCAAAGGCTGGAGTGGATCCGACGACATCGAAATTTTCACCAAAAAAAACTGACAGTAAGGATTTCTGAGCCTTTTCATGGCTCATCTTCCAACTACCACAGCGGCCCAACTAGGCGTACCTACGACCTGTGTACACATGTGGTTATGTGTTTAGATGTGTATTATCGAAATCCAAAGACTGGAGTGGATCCGACGACATCGAATTTTTCACCTAAAAAAAATATACAGTGTATAGTAAGGATTTTGGAGCCTTTTCATGGCTCATCTTCCAAGAGCCACAGCGGCCGAACTAGGAGTACCTACGACCTGTGTACACCTGTGGGTATGTGTTTAGATGTGTATTATCGAAATCCAAAGGCTGAAGTGGATCCGACGACATCGAATTTTGCACCTAAAAAAATGTACAGTGTATAGTAAGGATTTCTGAGCCTTTTCATGGCTCATCTTCCAATTGCCACAGCGGCCCAAATAGGCGTACCTACGACCTGTGTACACCTGTGGTTATGTGTTTAGATGTGTATTATCGATATACAAAGACTGGAGTGGATCCGACGACATCGAATTTTTCACCTAAAAAAATGTACAGTGTATAAAAAGGATTTCTGATCCTTTTCATGGCTCATCTTCCAACAGCCACAGCGGCCGAGCTAGGCGTACCTACGACCTGTGTGCACCTGTGGTTATGTGCTTATATGTGTATTATCGAAATCCAAAGGCTGGAGTGGATCCGACTACATCGAATTTTTCACCTAAAAAAATTGACAGAGTATAGTAAGGATTTCTGAGCCTTTTCATGGCTCATCTTCCAACTGCCACAGCGTCCCAACTAGGCGTACCTACGACCTGTGTGCACCTGTGGTTATGTGTTTATATGTGTATTATCGAAATCCAAAGGCTGGAGTGGATCCGACGACATCGAATTTTTCACCTAAAGAAATGTACAGTGTATAAAAAGGATTTCTGATCCTTTTCATGGCTCATCTTCCAACAGCCACAGCGGCCGAGCTAGGCGTACCTACGACCTGTGTGCACCTGTGGTTATGTGCTTATATGTGTATTATCGAAATCCAAAGGCTGGAGTGGATCCGACTACATCGAATTTTTCACCTAAAAAAATTGACAGAGTATAGTAAGGATTTCTGAGCCTTTTCATGGCTCATCTTCCAACTGCCACAGCGTCCCAACTAGGCGTACCTACGACCTGTGTGCACCTGTGGTTATGTGTTTATATGTGTATTATCGAAATCCAAAGGCTGGAGTGGATCCGACGACATCGAAATTTTCACCAAAAAAAACTGACAGTGTATAGTAAGGATTTCTGAGCCTTTTCATGGCTCATCTTCCAACTACCACAGCGGCCCAACTAGGCGTACCTACGACCTGTGTACACATGTGGTTATGTGTTTAGATATGTATTATCGAAATCCAAAGACTGGAGTGGATCCGACGACATCGAATTTTTCACCTAAAGAAATGTACAGTGTATAGTAAGGATTTTGGAGCATTTCCATGGCTCATCTTCCAACTGCCACAGCGGCCCAACTAGGCGTACCTACGACCTGTGCGCACCTGTGGTTATGTGTTGAGATGTGTATTAACGAAATCCAAAGACTGGAGTGGATCCGACGACATCGAATTTTTCACCTAAAGAAATGTACAGTGTATAGTAAGGATTTTGGAGCATTTCCATGGCTCATCTTCCAACTGCCACAGCGGCCCAACTAGGCGTACCTACGACCTGTGCGCACCTGTGGTTATGTGTTTATATGTGTATTATCGAAATCCAAAGGCTGGAGTGGATCCGACGACATCGAATTTTTCACCTAAAAAAATTGACAGAGTATAGTAAGGATTTCTCAGCCTTTTCATGGCTCATCTTCCAACTGCCACAGCGTCCCAACTAGGCGTACCTACGACCTGTGTGCACCTGTGGTTATGTGTTTATATGTGTATTATCAAAATCCAAAGGCTGGAGTGGATCCGACGACATCGAATTTTTCACCTAAAAAAATTGACAGAGTATAGTAAGGATTTCTCAGCCTTTTCATGGCTCATCTTCCAACTGCCACAGCGTCCCAACTAGGCGTACCTACGACCTGTGTGCACCTGTTTTTATGTGTTTATATGTGTATTATCGAAATCCAAAGGCTGGAGTGGATCCGACGACATCGAATTTTTCACCAAAAAAAACTGACAGTGTATAAGGATTTTGGAGCCTTTTCATGGGTCATCTTCCAACAGCCACAGCGGCCGAACTAGGCGTACCTACGACCTGTGTACACCTGTGGTTATGTGTTTAGATGTGTATTATCGAAATCCAAAGACTGGAGTGGATCCGACGACATCGAATTTTTCACCTAAAAAAAATATACAGTGTATAGTAAGGATTTTGGAGCCTTTTCATGGCTCATCTTCCAAGAGCCACAGCGGCCGAACTAGGAGTACCTACGACCTGTGTACACCTGTGGGTATGTGTTTAGATGTGTATTATCGAAATCCAAAGGCTGAAGTGGATCCGACGACATCGAATTTTGCACCTAAAAAAATTTACAGTGTATAGTAAGGATTTCTGAGCCTTTTCATGGCTCATCTTCCAATTGCCACAGCGGCCCAAATAGGCGTACCTACGACCTGTGTACACCTGTGGTTATGTGTTTAGATGTGTATTATCGATATACAAAGACTGGAGTGGATCCGACGACATCGAATTTTTCACCTAAAAAAATGTACAGTGTATAAAAAGGATTTCTGATCCTTTTCATGGCTCATCTTCCAACAGCCACAGCGGCCGAGCTAGGCGTACCTACGACCTGTGTGCACCTGTGGTTATGTGCTTATATGTGTATTATCGAAATCCAAAGGCTGGAGTGGATCCGACTACATCGAATTTTTCACCTAAAAAAATTGACAGAGTATAGTAAGGATTTCTGAGCCTTTTCATGGCTCATCTTCCAACTGCCACAGCGTCCCAACTAGGCGTACCTACGACCTGTGTGCACCTGTGGTTATGTGTTTATATGTGTATTATCGAAATCCAAAGGCTGGAGTGGATCCGACGACATCGAAATTTTCACCAAAAAAAACTGACAGTGTATAGTAAGGATTTCTGAGCCTTTTCATGGCTCATCTTCCAACTACCACAGCGGCCCAACTAGGCGTACCTACGACCTGTGTACACATGTGGTTATGTGTTTAGATGTGTATTATCGAAATCCAAAGACTGGAGTGGATCCGACGACATCGAATTTTTCACCTAAAGAAATGTACAGTGTATAGTAAGGATTTTGGAGCATTTCCATGGCTCATCTTCCAACTGCCACAGCGGCCCAACTAGGCGTACCTACGACCTGTGCGCACCTGTGGTTATGTGTTGAGATGTGTATTAACGAAATCCAAAGACTGGAGTGGATCCGACGACATCGAATTTTTCACCTAAAGAAATGTACAGTGTATAGTAAGGATTTTGGAGCATTTCCATGGCTCATCTTCCAACTGCCAAAGCGGCCCAACTAGGCGTACCTACGACCTGTGCGCACCTGTGGTTATGTGTTGAGATGTGTATTAACGAAATCCAAAGACTGGAGTGGATCCGACGACATCGAATTTTTCACCTAAAGAAATGTACAGTGTATAGTAAGGATTTTGGAGCATTTCCATGGCTCATCTTCCAACTGCCACAGCGGCCCAACTAGGCGTACCTACGACCTGTGCGCACCTGTGGTTATGTGTTCAGATGTGTATTAACGAAATCCAAAAACTGGAGTGGATCCGACGACATAGAATTTTTCACCTAAAAAAATGTACAGTAAGGATTTTGGAGCCTTCCATGGCTCATCTTCCAACTGCCACAGCGGCCCAACTATTCGTACCTACGACCTGTGCGCACTTGTGGTTATGTGTTGAGATGTGTATTAACGAAATCCAAAAACTGGAGTGGATCCGACGACATCGAATTTTTCACCTAAAAAAATATACAGTGTATAGTAACTGTATAGTAACAACTGCCACAGCGTCCCAACTAGGCGTACCTACGTCCTGTGTGCACCTGTGGTTATGTGTTTAGATGTGTATTAACGAAATCCAAAGGCTGGAGTGGATCCGACGACATCGAATTTTTCAGTTTAAAAAAATTGACAGTGTATATTAAGGATTTCTGAGCATTTCCATGGCTCATCTTCCAACTGCCACAGCGGCCCAACTAGGCGTACCTACGACCTGTGCGCACCTGTGGTTATGTGTTGAGATGTGTATTAACGAAATCCAAAGACTGGAGTGGATCCGACGACATCGAATTTTTCACCTAAAGAAATGTACAGTGTATAGTAAGGATTTTGGAGCCTTTCCATGGCTCATCTTCCAACTGCCACAGCGGCCCAACTAGGCGTACCTACGACGTGTGCGCACCTGTGGTTATGTGTTGAGATGTGTATTAACGAAATCCAAAGACTGGAGTGGATCCGACGACATCGAATTTTTCACCTAAAAAAATGTACAGTGTACAGTAAGGATTTTGGAGCCTTTCCATGGCTCATCTTCCAACTGCCATAGCGGCCCAACTAGGCGTACCTACGACCTGCGCGCACCTGTGGTTATGTGTTGAGATGTCTATTAACGAAATCCAAAGACTGGAGTGGATCCGACGTCATTGAATTTTTCACCTAAAAAAATGTACAGTGTATAGTAAGGATTTTGGAGCCTTTCGATGGCTCATCTTCCAACTGCCACAGCGGCCCAACTAGGCGTACCTACGACCTGTGCGCACCTGTGGTTATGTGTTGAGATGTGTATTAACGAAATCCAAAGACTGGAGTGGATCCGACGACATCGAATTTTTCACCTAAAGAAATGTACAGTAAGGATTTTGGAGCCTTCCATGGCTCATCTTCCAACTGCCACAGCGGCCCAACTATTCGTACCTACGACCTGTGCGCACTTGTGGTTATGTGTTGAGATGTGTATTAACGAAATCCAAAAACTGGAGTGGATCCGACGACATCGAATTTTTCACCTAAAAAAATATACAGTGTATAGTAACTGTATAGTAACAACTGCCACAGCGTCCCAACTAGGCGTACCTACGTCCTGTGTGCACCTGTGGTTATGTGTTTAGATGTGTATTAACGAAATCCAAAGACTGGAGTGGATCCGACGACATCGAATTGTTCAGTTTAAAAAAATTGACAGTGTATATTAAGGATTTCTGAGCATTTCCATGGCTCATCTTCCAACTGCCACAGCGGCCCAACTAGGCGTACCTACGACCTGTGCGCACCTGTGGTTATGTGTTGAGATGTGTATTAACGAAATCCAAAGACTGGAGTGGATCCGATGACATCGAATTTTTCACCTAAAGAAATGTACAGTGTATAGTAAGGATTTTGGAGCCTTTCCATGGCTCATCTTCCAACTGCCACAGCGGCCCAACTAGGCGTACCTACGACGTGTGCGCACCTGTGATTATGTGTTGAGATGTGTATTAACGAAATCCAAAGACTGGAGTGGATCCGACGACATCGAATTTTTCACCTAAAAAAATGTACAGTGTACAGTAAGGATTTTGGAGCCTTTCCATGGGTCATCTTCCAACTGCCATAGCGGCCCAACTAGGCGTACCTACGACCTGCGCGCACCTGTGGTTATGTGTTGAGATGTCTATTAACGAAATCCAAAGACTGGAGTGGATCCGACGTCATTGAATTTTTCACCTAAAAAAATGTACAGTGTATAGTAAGGATTTTGGAGCCTTCCATGGCTCATCTTCCAACTGCCACAGCGGCCCAACTATTCGTACCTACGACCTGTGCGCACTTGTGGTTATGTGTTGAGATGTGTATTAACGAAATCCAAAAACTGGAGTGGATCCGACGACATCGAATTTTTCACCTAAAAAAATATACAGTGTATAGTAACTGTATAGTAACAACTGCCACAGCGTCCCAACTAGGCGTACCTACGTCCTGTGTGCACCTGTGGTTATGTGTTTAGATGTGTATTAACGAAATCCAAAGACTGGAGTGGATCCGACGACATCGAATTGTTCAGTTTAAAAAAATTGACAGTGTATATTAAGGATTTCTGAGCATTTCCATGGCTCATCTTCCAACTGCCACAGCGGCCCAACTAGGCGTACCTACGACCTGTGCGCACCTGTGGTTATGTGTTGAGATGTGTATTAACGAAATCCAAAGACTGGAGTGGATCCGACGACATCGAATTTTTCACCTAAAGAAATGTACAGTGTATAGTAAGGATTTTGGAGCCTTTCCATGGCTCATCTTCCAACTGCCACAGCGGCCCAACTAGGCGTACCTACGACGTGTGCGCACCTGTGGTTATGTGTTGAGATGTGTATTAACGAAATCCAAAGACTGGAGTGGATCCGACGACATCGAATTTTTCACCTAAAAAAATGTACAGTGTACAGTAAGGATTTTGGAGCCTTTCCATGGGTCATCTTCCAACTGCCATAGCGGCCCAACTAGGCGTACCTACGACCTGCGCGCACCTGTGGTTATGTGTTGAGATGTCTATTAACGAAATCCAAAGACTGGAGTGGATCCGACGTCATTGAATTTTTCACCTAAAAAAATGTACAGTGTATAGTAAGGATTTTGGAGCCTTTCGATGGCTCATCTTCCAACTGCCACAGCGGCCCAACTAGGAGTACCTACGACCTGTGCGCACCTGTGGTTATGTGTTGAGATGTGTATTAACGAAATCCAAAGACTGGAGTGGATCCGACGACATCGAATTTTTCACCTAAAAAAATGTACAGTGTATAGTAAGGATTTTGGAGCCTTCCATGGCTCATCTTCCAACTGCCACTACGACCCAACTAGGCGTACCTACGACCTGTGCGCACCTGTGGTTATGTGTTGAAATGTGTATTAACGAAATCCAAAGACTGGAGTGGATCCGACGACATCGAATTTTTCACCTAAAAAAATGTACAGTGTATAGTAAGGATTTTGGAGCCTTTCGATGGCTCATCTTCCAACTGCCACAGCGGCCCAACTAGGCGTACCTACGACCTGTGCGCACCTGTGGTTATGTGTTGAGATGTGTATTAACGAAATCCAAAGACTGGAGTGGATCCGACGACATCGAATTTTTCACCTAAAGAAATGTACAGTGTATAGTAAGGATTTTGGAGCATTTCCATGGCTCATCTTCCAACTGCCACAGCGGCCCAACTAGGCGTACCTACGACCAGTGCGCACCTGTGGTTATGTGTTGAGATGTGTATTAACGAAATCTAAAGACTGGAGTGGATCCGACGACATCGAATTTTTCACCTAAAAAAATGTACAGTGTATAGTAAGGATTTTGGAGCCTTCCATGGCTCATCTTCCAACTGCCACAGCGACCCAACTAGGCGTGCATACGACCTGTGCGCACCTGTGGTTATGTGTTGAAATGTGTATTAACGAAATCCGAAGACTGGAGTGGATCCGACGACATCGAATTTTTCACCTAACGAAATGTACAGTGTATAGTAAGGATTTTGGAGCCTTTCCATGGCTCATCTTCCAACTGCCACAGCGGCCCAACTAGGCGTACCTACGACGTGTGCGCACCTGTGGTTATGTGTTGAGATGTGTATTAACGAAATCCAAAGACTGGAGTGGATCCGACGACATCGAATTTTTCACCTAAAAAAATGTACAGTGTACAGTAAGGATTTTGGAGCCTTTCCATGGGTCATCTTCCAACTGCCATAGCGGCCCAACTAGGCGTACCTACGACCTGCGCGCACCTGTGGTTATGTGTTGAGATGTCTATTAACGAAATCCAAAGACTGGAGTGGATCCGACGTCATTGAATTTTTCACCTAAAAAAATGTACAGTGTATAGTAAGGATTTTGGAGCCTTTCGATGGCTCATCTTCCAACTGCCACAGCGGCCCAACTAGGCGTACCTACGACCTGTGCGCACCTGTGGTTATGTGTTGAGATGTGTATTAACGAAATCCAAAGACTGGAGTGGATCCGACGACATCGAATTTTTCACCTAAAGAAATGTACAGTGTATAGTAAGGATTTTGGAGCCTTTCCATGGCTCATCTTCCAACTGCCACAGCGGCCCAACTAGGCGTACCTACGACGTGTGCGCACCTGTGGTTATGTGTTGAGATGTGTATTAACGAAATCCAAAGACTGGAGTGGATCCGACGACATCGAATTTTTCACCTAAAAAAATGTACAGTGTACAGTAAGGATTTTGGAGCCTTTCCATGGGTCATCTTCCAACTGCCACAGCGGCCCAACTAGGCGTACCTACGACCTGCGCGCACCTGTGGTTATGTGTTGAGATGTCTATTAACGAAATCCAAAGACTGGAGTGGATCCGACGTCATTGAATTTTTCACCTAAAAAAATGTACAGTGTATAGTAAGGATTTTGGAGCCTTTCGATGGCTCATCTTCCAACTGCCACAGCGGTCCAAATAGGCGTACCTACGACCTGTGCGCACCTGTGGTTATGTGTTGAGATGTGTATTAACGAAATCCAAAGACTGGAGTGGATCCGACGACATCGAATTTTTCACCTAAAGAAATGTACAGTGTATAGTAAGGATTTTGGAGCATTTCCATGGCTCATCTTCCAACTGCCACAGCGGCCCAACTAGGCGTACCTACGACCTGTGCGCACCTGTGGTTATGTGTTGAGATGTGTATTAACGAAATCCAAAGACTGGAGTGGATCCGACGACATAGAATTTTTCACCTAAAAAAATGTACAGTAAGAATTTTGGAGCCTTCCATGGCTCATCTTCCAAGAGCCACAGCGGCCGAACTAGGAGTACCTACGACCTGTGGAAATGCTCCAATGTACAGTGTACAGTAAGGATTTTGGAGCCTTTCCATGGGTCATCTTCCAACTGCCATAGCGGCCCAACTAGGCGTACCTACGACCTGCGCGCACCTGTGGTTATGTGTTGAGATGTCTATTAACGAAATCCAAAGACTGGAGTGGATCCGACGTCATTGAATTTTTCACCTAAAAAAATGTACAGTGTATAGTAAGGATTTTGGAGCCTTTCGATGGCTCATCTTCCAACTGCCACAGCGGTCCAACTAGGCGTACCTACGACCTGTGCGCACCTGTGGTTATGTGTTGAGATGTGTATTAACGAAATCCAAAGACTGGAGTGGATCCGACGACATCGAATTTTTCACCTAAAGAAATGTACAGTGTATAGTAAGGATTTTGGAGCCTTTCCATGGCTCATCTTCCAACTGCCACAGCGGCCCAACTAGGCGTACCTACGACGTGTGCGCACCTGTGGTTATGTGTTGAGATGTGTATTAACGAAATCCAAAGACTGGAGTGGATCCGACGACATCGAATTTTTCACCTAAAAAAATGTACAGTGTACAGTAAGGATTTTGGAGCCTTTCCATGGGTCATCTTCCAACTGCCATAGCGGCCCAACTAGGCGTACCTACGACCTGCGCGCACCTGTGGTTATGTGTTGAGATGTCTATTAACGAAATCCAAAGACTGGAGTGGATCCGACGTCATTGAATTTTTCACCTAAAAAAATGTACAGTGTATAGTAAGGATTTTGGAGCCTTTCGGTGGCTCATCTTCCAACTGCCACAGCGGCCCAACTAGGCGTACCTACGACCTGTGCGCACCTGTGGTTATGTGTTGAGATGTGTATTAACGAAATCCAAAGACTGGAGTGGATCCGACGACATCGAATTTTTCACCTAAAGAAATGTACAGTGTATAGTAAGGATTTTGGAGCATTTCCATGGCTCATCTTCCAACTGCCACAGCGGCCCAACTAGGCGTACCTACGACCTGTGCGCACCTGCGGTTATGTGTTGAGATGTGTATTAACGAAATCCAAAGACTGGAGTGGATCCGACGACATCGAATTTTTCACCTAAAGAAATGTACAGTGTATAGTAAGGATTTTGGAGCATTTCCATGGCTCATCTTCCAACTGCCACAGCGGCCCAACTATTCGTACCTACGACCTGTGCGCACCTGTGGTTATGTGTTCAGATGTGTATTAACGAAATCCAAAAACTGGAGTGGATCCGACGACATAGAATTTTTCACCTAAAAAAATGTACAGTAAGAATTTTGGAGCCTTCCATGGCTCATCTTCCAAGAGCCACAGCGGCCGAACTAGGAGTACCTACGACCTGTGCGCACCTGTGGTTATGTGTTGAGATGTGTATTAACGAAATCCAAAAACTGGCGTGGATCCGACGACATCGAATTTTTCACCTAAAAAAATATACAGTGTATAGTAACTGTATAGTTACAACTGCCACAGCGTCCCAACTAGGCGTACCTACGTCCTATGTGCACCTGTGGTTATGTGTTTAGATGTGTATTAACGAAATCCAAAGGCTGGAGTGGATCCGACGACATCGAATTTTTCAGTTTAAAAAAATTGACAGTGTATATTAAGGATTTCTGAGCATTTCCATGGCTCATCTTCCAACTGCCACAGCGGCCCAACTAGGCGTACCTACGACGTGTGCGCACCTGTGGTTATGTGTTGAGATGTGTATTAACGAAATCCAAAGACTGGAGTGGATCCGACGACATCGAATTTTTCACCTAAAGAAATGTACAGTGTATAGTAAGGATTTTGGAGCATTTCCATGGCTCATCTTCCAACTGCCACAGCGGCCCAACTAGGCGTACCTACGACCTGTGCGCACCTGTGGTTATGTGTTGAGATGTGTATTAACGAAATCCAAAGACTGGAGTGGATCCGACGACATCGAATTTTTCACCTAAAAAAATGTACAGTGTATAGTAAGGATTTTGGAGCCTTCCATGGCTCATCTTCCAACTGCCACCTGTGGTTATGTGTTGAGATGTCTATTAACGAAATCCAAAGACTGGAGTGGATCCGACGTCATTGAATTTTTCACCTAAAAAAATGTACAGTGTATAGTAAGGATTTTGGAGCCTTTCGATGGCTCATCTTCCAACTGCCACAGCGGCCCAACTAGGCGTACCTACGACCTGTGCGCACCTGTGGTTATGTGTTGAGATGTGTATTAACGAAATCCAAAGACTGGAGTGGATCCGACGACATCGAATTTTTCACCTAAAAAAATGTACAGTGTATAGTAAGGATTTTGGAGCCTTCCATGGCTCATCTTCCAACTGCCACAGCGACCCAACTAGGCGTGCATACGACCTGTGCGCACCTGTGGTTATGTGTTGAAATGTGTATTAACGAAATCCGAAGACTGGAGTGGATCCGACGACATCGAATTTTTCACCTAAAGAAATGTACAGTGTATAGTAAGGATTTTGGAGCCTTTCCATGGCTCATCTTCCAACTGCCACAGCGGCCCAACTAGGCGTACCTACGACGTGTGCGCACCTGTGGTTATGTGTTGAGATGTGTATTAACGAAATCCAAAGACTGGAGTGGATCCGACGACATCGAATTTTTCACCTAAAAAAATGTACAGTGTACAGTAAGGATTTTGGAGCCTTTCCATGGGTCATCTTCCAACTGCCATAGCGGCCCAACTAGGCGTACCTACGACCTGCGCGCACCTGTGGTTATGTGTTGAGATGTCTATTAACGAAATCCAAAGACTGGAGTGGATCCGACGTCATTGAATTTTTCACCTAAAAAAATGTACAGTGTATAGTAAGGATTTTGGAGCCTTTCGATGGCTCATCTTCCAACTGCCACAGCGGCCCAACTAGGCGTACCTACGACCTGTGCGCACCTGTGGTTATGTGTTGAGATGTGTATTAACGAAATCCAAAGACTGGAGTGGATCCGACGACATCGAATTTTTCACCTAAAGAAATGTACAGTGTATAGTAAGGATTTTGGAGCCTTTCCATGGCTCATCTTCCAACTGCCACAGCGGCCCAACTAGGCGTACCTACGACGTGTGCGCACCTGTGGTTATGTGTTGAGATGTGTATTAACGAAATCCAAAGACTGGAGTGGATCCGACGACATCGAATTTTTCACCTAAAAAAATGTACAGTGTACAGTAAGGATTTTGGAGCCTTTCGATGGCTCATCTTCCAACTGCCACAGCGGCCCAACTAGGCGTACCTACGACCTGCGCGCACCTGTGGTTATGTGTTGAGATGTCTATTAACGAAATCCAAAGACTGGAGTGGATCCGACGTCATTGAATTTTTCACCTAAAAAAATGTACAGTGTATAGTAAGGATTTTGGAGCCTTTCGATGGCTCATCTTCCAACTGCCACAGCGGTCCAACTAGGCGTACCTACGACCTGTGCGCACCTGTGGTTATGTGTTGAGATGTGTATTAACGAAATCCAAAGACTGGAGTGGATCCGACGACATCGAATTTTTCACCTAAAGAAATGTACAGTGTATAGTAAGGATTTTGGAGCCTTTCCATGGCTCATCTTCCAACTGCCACAGCGGCCCAACTAGGCGTACCTACGACCTGTGCGCACCTGTGGTTATGTGTTGAGATGTGTATTAACGAAATCCAAAGACTGGAGTGGATCCGACGACATCGAATTTTTCACCTAAAAAAATGTACAGTGTACAGTAAGGATTTTGGAGCCTTTCCATGGGTCATCTTCCAACTGCCATAGCGGCCCAACTAGGCGTACCTACGACCTGCGCGCACCTGTGGTTATGTGTTGAGATGTCTATTAACGAAATCCAAAGACTGGAGTGGATCCGACGTCATTGAATTTTTCACCTAAAAAAATGTACAGTGTATAGTAAGGATTTTGGAGCCTTTCGATGGCTCATCTTCCAACTGCCACAGCGGCCCAACTAGGCGTACCTACGACCTGTGCGCACCTGTGGTTATGTGTTGAGATGTGTATTAACGAAATCCAAAGACTGGAGTGGATCCGACGACATCGAATTTTTCACCTAAAGAAATGTACAGTGTATAGTAAGGATTTTGGAGCATTTCCATGGCTCATCTTCCAACTGCCACAGCGGCCCAACTAGGCGTACCTACGACCTGTGCGCACCTGTGGTTATGTGTTGAGATGTGTATTAACGAAATCCAAAGACTGGAGTGGATCCGACGACATCGAATTTTTCACCTAAAAAAATGTACAGTGTATAGTAAGGATTTTGGAGCCTTTCCATGGCTCATCTTCCAACTGCCACAGCGGCCCCACTATTCGTACCTACGACCTGTGCGCACCTGTGGTTATGTGTTCAGATGTGTATTAACGAAATCCAAAAACTGGAGTGGATCCGACGACATAGAATTTTTCACCTAAAAAAATGTACAGTAAGAATTTTGGAGCCTTCCATGGCTCATCTTCCAAGAGCCACAGCGGCCGAACTAGGAGTACCTACGACCTGTGCGCACCTGTGGTTATGTGTTGAGATGTGTATTAACGAAATCCAAAAACTGGAGTGGATCCGACGACATCGAATTTTTCACCTAAAAAAATATACAGTGTATAGTAACTGTATAGTTACAACTGCCACAGCGTCCCAACTAGGCGTACCTACGTCCTATGTGCACCTGTGGTTATGTGTTTAGATGTGTACTAACGAAATCCAAAGGCTGGAGTGGATCCGACGACATCGAATTTTTCAGTTTAAAAAAATTGACAGTGTATATTAAGGATTTCTGAGCATTTCCATGGCTCATCTTCCAACTGCCACAGCGGCCCAACTAGGCGTACCTACGACGTGTGCGCACCTGTGGTTATGTGTTGAGATGTGTATTAACGAAATCCAAAGACTGGAGTGGATCCGACGACATCAAATTTTTCACCTAAAGAAATGTACAGTGTATAGTAAGGATTTTGGAGCATTTCCATGGCTCATCTTCCAACTGCCACAGCGGCCCAACTAGGCGTACCTACGACCTGTGCGCACCTGTGGTTATGTGTTGAGATGTGTATTAACGAAATCCAAAGACTGGAGTGGATCCGACGACATCGAATTTTTCACCTAAAAAAATGTACAGTGTATAGTAAGGATTTTGGAGCCTTCCATGGCTCATCTTCCAACTGCCACTACGACCCAACTAGGCGTACCTACGACCTGTGCGCACCTGTGGTTATGTGTTGAAATGTGTATTAACGAAATCCAAAGACTGGAGTGGATCCGACGACATCGAATTTTTCACCTAAAAAAATGTACAGTGTATAGTAAGAATTTTGGAGCCTTTCGATGGCTCATCTTCCAACTGCCACAGCGGCCCAACTAGGCGTACCTACGACCTGTGCGCACCTGTGGTTATGTGTTGAGATGTGTATTAACGAAATCCAAAGACTGGAGTGGATCCGACGACATCGAATTTTTCACCTAAAGAAATGTACAGTGTATAGTAAGGATTTTGGAGCATTTCCATGGCTCATCTTCCAACTGCCACAGCGGCCCAACTTGGCGTACCTACGACCAGTGCGCACCTGTGGTTATGTGTTGAGATGTGTATTAACGAAATCCAAAGACTGGAGTGGATCCGACGACATCGAATTTTTCACCTAAAGAAATGTACAGTGTATAGTAAGGATTTTGGAGCCTTTAAATGGCTCATCTTCCAACTGCCACAGCGGCCCAACTAGGCGTACCTACGACGTGTGCGCACCTGTGGTTATGTGTTGAGATGTGTATTAACGAAATCCAAAGACTGGAGTGGATCCGACGACATCGAATTTTTCACCTAAAAAAATGTACAGTGTACAGTAAGGATTTTGGAGCCTTTCCATGGGTCATCTTCCAACTGCCATAGCTTACTAGGCGTACCTACGACCTGCGCGCACCTGTGGTTATGTGTTGAGATGTCTATTAACGAAATCCAAAGACTGGAGTGGATCCGACGTCATTGAATTTTTCACCTAAAAAAATGTACAGTGTATAGTAAGGATTTTGGAGCCTTTCGATGGCTCATCTTCCAACTGCCACAGCGGCCCAACTAGGCGTACCTACGACCTGTGCGCACCTGTGGTTATGTGTTGAGATGTGTATTAACGAAATCCAAAGACTGGAGTGGATCCGACGACATCGAATTTTTCACCTAAAAAAATGTACAGTGTATAGTAAGGATTTTGGAGCCTTCCATGGCTCATCTTCCAACTGCCACTACGACCCAACTAGGCGTACCTACGACCTGTGCGCACCTGTGGTTATGTGTTGAAATGTGTATTAACGAAATCCAAAGACTGGAGTGGATCCGACGACATCGAATTTTTCACCTAAAAAAATGTACAGTGTATAGTAAGGATTTTTGAGCCTTTCCATGGTTCATCTTCCAACTGCCACAGCGGCCCAACTAGGAGTACCTACGACCTGTGCGCACCTGTGGTTATGTGTTGAGATGTGTATTAACGAAATCCAAAGACTGGAGTGGATCCGACGACATCGAATTTTTCACTTAAAAAAATTGACAGAGTATAGTAAGGATTTCTGAGCCTTTTCATGGCTCATCTTCCAACTGCCACAGCGTCCCAACTAGGCGTACCTACGACCTGTGTGCACCTGTGGTTATGTGTTTATATGTGTATTATCGAAATCCAAAGGCTGGAGTGGATCCGACGACATCGATTTTTTCACCAAAAAAAACTGACAGTGTATAAGGATTTTGGAGCCTTTTCATGGGTCATCTTCCAACAGCCACAGCGGCCGAACTAGGCGTACCTACGACCTGTGTACACCTGTGGTTATGTGTTTAGATGTGCATTATCGAAATCCAAAGACTGGAGTGGATCCGACGACATCGAATTTTTCACCTACAAAAAATATACAGTGGATTTTGGAGCCTTTTCATGGCTCATCTTCCAAGAGCCACAGCGGCCGAACTAGGAGTACCTACGACCTGTGTACACCTGTGGCTATGTGTTTAGATGTGTATTATCGAAATCCAAAGTCTGAAGTGGATCCGACGACATCGAATTTTGCACCTAAAGAAATTTACAGTGTATAGTAAGGATTTCTGAGCCTTTTCATGGCTCATCTTCCAATTGCCACAGCGGCCCAAATAGGCGTACCTACGACCTGTGTACACCTGTGGTTATGTGTTTAGATGTGTATTATCTATATACAAAGACTGGAGTGGATCCGACGTCATTGAATTTTTCACCTAAAAAAATGTACAGTGTATAGTAAGGATTTTGGAGCCTTTCCATGGCTCATCTTCCAACTGCCACAGCGGCCCAACTAGGCGTACCTACGACCTGTGTACACATGTGGTTATGTGTTTAGATATGTATTATCGAAATCCAAAGACTGGAGTGGATCCGACGACATCGAATTTTTCACCAAAAAAAAACTGACAGTGTATAGTAAGGATTTCTGAGCCTTTTCATGGCTCATCTTCCAACAGCCACAGCGGCCGAACTAGGCGTACCTACGACCTGTGTACACCTGTGGTTATGTGTTTAGATATGTATTATCGAAATCCAAAGACTGGAGTGGATCCGACGACATCGAATTTTTCACCTAGAAAAATGTACAGTGTATAGTAAGGATTTTGGAGCCTTTCCATGGGTCATCTTCCAACTGCCATAGCGGCCCAACTAGGCGTACCTACGACCTGCGCGCACCTGTGGTTATGTGTTGAGATGTCTATTAACGAAATCCGAAGACTGGAGTGGATCCGACGTCATTGAATTTTTCACCTAAAAAAATGTACAGTGTATAGTAAGGATTTTGGAGCCTTTCGATGGCTCATCTTCCAACTGCCACAGCGGCCCAACTAGGCGTACCTACGACCTGTGCGCACCTGTGGTTATGTGTTGAGATGTGTATTAACGAAATCCAAAGACTGGAGTGGATCCGACGACATCGAATTTTTCACCTAAAAAAATGTACAGTGTATAGTAAGGATTTTGGAGCCTTCCATGGCTCATATTCCAACTGCCACTACGACCCAACTAGGCGTACCTACGACCTGTGCGCACCTGTGGTTATGTGTTGAAATGTGTATTAACGAAATCCAAAGACTGGAGTGGATCCGACGACATCGAATTTTTCACCTAAAAAAATGTACAGTGTATAGTAAGAATTTTGGAGCCTTTCGATGGCTCATCTTCCAACTGCCACAGCGGCCCAACTAGGCGTACCTACGACCTGTGCGCACCTGTGGTTATGTGTTGAGATGTGTATTAACGAAATCCAAAGACTGGAGTGGATCCGACGACATCGAATTTTTCACCTAAAGAAATGTACAGTGTATAGTAAGGATTTTGGAGCATTTCCATGGCTCATCTTCCAACTGCCACAGCGGCCCAACTTGGCGTACCTACGACCAGTGCGCACCTGTGGTTATGTGTTGAGATGTGTATTAACGAAATCCAAAGACTGGAGTGGATCCGACGACATCGAATTTTTCACCTAAAGAAATGTACAGTGTATAGTAAGGATTTTGGAGCCTTTAAATGGCTCATCTTCCAACTGCCACAGCGGCCCAACTAGGCGTACCTACGACGTGTGCGCACCTGTGGTTATGTGTTGAGATGTGTATTAACGAAATCCAAAGACTGGAGTGGATCCGACGACATCGAATTTTTCACCTAAAAAAATGTACAGTGTACAGTAAGGATTTTGGAGCCTTTCCATGGGTCATCTTCCAACTGCCATAGCTTACTAGGCGTACCTACGACCTGCGCGCACCTGTGGTTATGTGTTGAGATGTCTATTAACGAAATCCAAAGACTGGAGTGGATCCGACGTCATTGAATTTTTCACCTAAAAAAATGTACAGTGTATAGTAAGGATTTTGGAGCCTTTCGATGGCTCATCTTCCAACTGCCACAGCGGCCCAACTAGGCGTACCTACGACCTGTGCGCACCTGTGGTTATGTGTTGAGATGTGTATTAACGAAATCCAAAGACTGGAGTGGATCCGACGACATCGAATTTTTCACCTAAAAAAATGTACAGTGTATAGTAAGGATTTTGGAGCCTTCCATGGCTCATCTTCCAACTGCCACTACGACCCAACTAGGCGTACCTACGACCTGTGCGCACCTGTGGTTATGTGTTGAAATGTGTATTAACGAAATCCAAAGACTGGAGTGGATCCGACGACATCGAATTTTTCACCTAAAAAAATGTACAGTGTATAGTAAGGATTTTTGAGCCTTTCCATGGTTCATCTTCCAACTGCCACAGCGGCCCAACTAGGAGTACCTACGACCTGTGCGCACCTGTGGTTATGTGTTGAGATGTGTATTAACGAAATCCAAAGACTGGAGTGGATCCGACGACATCGAATTTTTCACTTAAAAAAATTGACAGAGTATAGTAAGGATTTCTGAGCCTTTTCATGGCTCATCTTCCAACTGCCACAGCGTCCCAACTAGGCGTACCTACGACCTGTGTGCACCTGTGGTTATGTGTTTATATGTGTATTATCGAAATCCAAAGGCTGGAGTGGATCCGACGACATCGATTTTTTCACCAAAAAAAACTGACAGTGTATAAGGATTTTGGAGCCTTTTCATGGGTCATCTTCCAACAGCCACAGCGGCCGAACTAGGCGTACCTACGACCTGTGTACACCTGTGGTTATGTGTTTAGATGTGCATTATCGAAATCCAAAGACTGGAGTGGATCCGACGACATCGAATTTTTCACCTACAAAAAATATACAGTGGATTTTGGAGCCTTTTCATGGCTCATCTTCCAAGAGCCACAGCGGCCGAACTAGGAGTACCTACGACCTGTGTACACCTGTGGCTATGTGTTTAGATGTGTATTATCGAAATCCAAAGTCTGAAGTGGATCCGACGACATCGAATTTTGCACCTAAAGAAATTTACAGTGTATAGTAAGGATTTCTGAGCCTTTTCATGGCTCATCTTCCAATTGCCACAGCGGCCCAAATAGGCGTACCTACGACCTGTGTACACCTGTGGTTATGTGTTTAGATGTGTATTATCTATATACAAAGACTGGAGTGGATCCGACGTCATTGAATTTTTCACCTAAAAAAATGTACAGTGTATAGTAAGGATTTTGGAGCCTTTCCATGGCTCATCTTCCAACTGCCACAGCGGCCCAACTAGGCGTACCTACGACCTGTGTACACATGTGGTTATGTGTTTAGATATGTATTATCGAAATCCAAAGACTGGAGTGGATCCGACGACATCGAATTTTTCACCAAAAAAAAACTGACAGTGTATAGTAAGGATTTCTGAGCCTTTTCATGGCTCATCTTCCAACAGCCACAGCGGCCGAACTAGGCGTACCTACGACCTGTGTACACCTGTGGTTATGTGTTTAGATATGTATTATCGAAATCCAAAGACTGGAGTGGATCCGACGACATCGAATTTTTCACCTAGAAAAATGTACAGTGTATAGTAAGGATTTTGGAGCCTTTCCATGGGTCATCTTCCAACTGCCATAGCGGCCCAACTAGGCGTACCTACGACCTGCGCGCACCTGTGGTTATGTGTTGAGATGTCTATTAACGAAATCCGAAGACTGGAGTGGATCCGACGTCATTGAATTTTTCACCTAAAAAAATGTACAGTGTATAGTAAGGATTTTGGAGCCTTTCGATGGCTCATCTTCCAACTGCCACAGCGGCCCAACTAGGCGTACCTACGACCTGTGCGCACCTGTGGTTATGTGTTGAGATGTGTATTAACGAAATCCAAAGACTGGAGTGGATCCGACGACATCGAATTTTTCACCTAAAAAAATGTACAGTGTATAGTAAGGATTTTGGAGCCTTCCATGGCTCATATTCCAACTGCCACTACGACCCAACTAGGCGTACCTACGACCTGTGCGCACCTGTGGTTATGTGTTGAAATGTGTATTAACGAAATCCAAAGACTGGAGTGGATCCGACGACATCGAATTTTTCACCTAAAAAAATGTACAGTGTATAGTAAGGATTTTGGAGCCTTTCCATGGTTCATCTTCCAACTGCCACAGCGGCCCAACTAGGAGTACCTACGACCTGTGCGCACCTGTGGTTATGTGTTGAGATGTGTATTAACGAAATCCAAAGACTGGAGTGGATCCGACGACATCGAATTTTTCACTTAAAAAAATTGACAGAGTATAGTAAGGATTTCTGAGCCTTTTCATGGCTCATCTTCCAACTGCCACAGCGTCCCAACTAGGCGTACCTACGACCTGTGTGCACCTGTGGTTATGTGTTTATATGTGTATTATCGAAATCCAAAGGCTGGAGTGGATCCGACGACATCGAATTTTTCACCAAAAAAAATGTACAGTGTATAAGGATTTTGGAGCCTTTTCATGGGTCATCTTCCAACAGCCACAGCTGCCGAACTAGGCGTACCTACGACCTGTGTACACCTGTGGTTATGTGTTTAGATGTGCATTATCGAAATCCAAAGACTGGAGTGGATCCGACGACATCGAATTTTTCACCTACAAAAAATATACAGTGTATAGTAAGGATTTTGGAGCCTTTTCATGGCTCATCTTCCAAGAGCCACAGCGGCCGAACTAGGAGTACCTACGACCTGTGTACACATGTGGCTATGTGTTTAGATGTGTATTATCGAAATCCAAAGGCTGAAGTGGATCCGACGACATCGAATTTTGCACCTAAAAAAATTTACAGTGTATAGTAAGGATTTCTGAGCCTTTTCATGGCTCATCTTCCAATTGCCACAGCGGCCCAACTAGGCGTACCTACGACCTGTGCGCACCTGTGGTTATGTGTTGAGATGTGTATTAACGAAATCCAAAGACTGGAGTGGATCCGACGACATCGAATTTTTCACCTAAAAAAATGTACAGTGTATAGTAAGGATTTTGGAGCCTTCCATGGCTCATCTTCCAACTGCCACAGCGACCCAACTAGGCGTGCCTACGACCTGTGCGCACCTGTGGTTATGTGTTGAAATGTGTATTAACGAAATCCAAAGACTGGAGTGGATCCGACGACATCGAATTTTTCACCTAAAGAAATGTACAGTGTATAGTAAGGATTTTGGAGCCTTTCCATGGCTCATCTTCCAACTGCCACAGCGGCCCAACTAGGCGTACCTACGACCTGTGTACACATGTGGTTATGTGTTTAGATGTGTATTATCGAAATCCAAAGACTGGAGTGGATCCGACGACATCGAATTTTTCACCAAAAAAAAACTGACAGTGTATAGTAAGGATTTCTGAGCCTTTTCATGGCTCATCTTCCAACAGCCACAGCGGCCGAACTAGGCGTACCTACGACCTGTGTACACCTGTGGTTATGTGTTTAGATATGTATTATCGAAATCCAAAGACTGGAGTGGATCCGACGACATCGAATTTTTCACCTAGAAAAATGTACAGTGTATAGTAAGGATTTTGGAGCCTTTCCATGGCTCATCTTCCAACTGCCACAGCGGCCCAACTAGGCGTACCTACGACCTGTGCACACCTGTGGTTATGTGTTGAGATGTGTATTAACGAAATCCAAAGACTGGAGTGGATCCGACGTCATTGAATTTTTCACCTAAAAAAATGTACAGTGTATAGTAAGGATTTTGGAGCATTTCCATGGCTCATCTTCCAACTGCCACAGCGGCCCAACTAGGCGTACCTACGACCTGTGCGCACCTGTGGTTATGTGTTGAGATGTGTATTAACGAAATCCCAAGACTGGAGTGGATCCGACGACATCGAATTTTTCACCTAAAGAAATGTACAGTGTATAGTAAGGATTTTGGAGCATTTCCATGGCTCATCTTCCAACTGCCACAGCGGCCCAACTAGGCGTACCAACGACCAGTGCGCACCTGTGGTTATGTGTTGAGATGTGTATTAACGAAATCCAAAGACTGGAGTGGATCCGACGACATCGATTTTTTCACCTAAAAAAATGTACAGTGTATAGTAAGGATTTTGGAGCCTTTCCATGGCTCATCTTCCAACTGCCACAGCGGCCCAACTAGGCGTACCTACGACCTGTGTACACATGTGGTTATGTGTTTAGATGTGTATTATCGATATACAAAGACTGGAGTGGATCCGACGTCATTGAATTTTTCACCTAAAAAAATGTACAGTGTATAGTAAGGATTTTGGAGCATTTCCATGGCTCATCTTCCAACTGCCACAGCGGCCCAACTAGGCGTACCTACGACCTGTGCGCACCTGTGGTTATGTGTTGAGATGTGTATTAACGAAATCCAAAGACTGGAGTGGATCCGACGACATCGAATTTTTCACCTAAAAAAATGTACAGTGTATAGTAAGGATTTTGGAGCCTTCCATGGCTCATCTTCCAACTGCCACAGCGACCCAACTAGGCGTGCCTACGACCTGTGCGCACCTGTGGTTATGTGTTGAAATGTGTATTAACGAAATCCAAAGACTGGAGTGGATCCGACGACATCGAATTTTTCACCTAAAGAAATGTACAGTGTATAGTAAGGATTTTGGAGCCTTTCCATGGCTCATCTTCCAACTGCCACAGCGGCCCAACTAGGCGTACCTACGACCTGTGTACACATGTGGTTATGTGTTTAGATGTGTATTATCGAAATCCAAAGACTGGAGTGGATCCGACGACATCGAATTTTTCACCAAAAAAAAACTGACAGTGTATAGTAAGGATTTCTGAGCCTTTTCATGGCTCATCTTCCAACAGCCACAGCGGCCGAACTAGGCGTACCTACGACCTGTGTACACCTGTGGTTATGTGTTTAGATATGTATTATCGAAATCCAAAGACTGGAGTGGATCCGACGACATCGAATTTTTCACCTAGAAAAATGTACAGTGTATAGTAAGGATTTTGGAGCCTTTCCATGGCTCATCTTCCAACTGCCACAGCGGCCCAACTAGGCGTACCTACGACCTGTGCACACCTGTGGTTATGTGTTGAGATGTGTATTAACGAAATCCAAAGACTGGAGTGGATCCGACGTCATTGAATTTTTCACCTAAAAAAATGTACAGTGTATAGTAAGGATTTTGGAGCATTTCCATGGCTCATCTTCCAACTGCCACAGCGGCCCAACTAGGCGTACCTACGACCTGTGCGCACCTGTGGTTATGTGTTGAGATGTGTATTAACGAAATCCCAAGACTGGAGTGGATCCGACGACATCGAATTTTTCACCTAAAGAAATGTACAGTGTATAGTAAGGATTTTGGAGCATTTCCATGGCTCATCTTCCAACTGCCACAGCGGCCCAACTAGGCGTACCAACGACCAGTGCGCACCTGTGGTTATGTGTTGAGATGTGTATTAACGAAATCCAAAGACTGGAGTGGATCCGACGACATCGATTTTTTCACCTAAAAAAATGTACAGTGTATAGTAAGGATTTTGGAGCCTTCCATGGCTCATCTTCCAACTGCCACAGCGACCCAACTAGGCGTGCCTACGACCTGTGCGCACCTGTGGTTATGTGTTGAAATATGTATTAACGAAATCCAAAGACTGGAGTGGATCCGACGACATCGAATTTTTCACCTAAAGAAATGTACAGTGTATAGTAAGGATTTTGGAGCCTTTCCATGGCTCATCTTCCAACTGCCACAGCGGCCCAACTAGGCGTACCTACGACGTGTGCGCACCTGTGGTTATGTGTTGAGATGTGTATTAACGAAATTCAAAGACTGGAGTGGATCCGACGACATCGAATTTTTCACCTAAAAAAATGTACAGTGTATAGTAAGGATTTTGGAGCCTTTCCATGGGTCATCTTCCAACTGCCATAGCGGCCCAACTAGGCGTACCTACGACCTGTGCGCACCTGTGGTTATGTGTTGAGATGTCTATTAACGAAATCCAAAGACTGGAGTGGATCCGACGTCATTGAATTTTTCACCTAAAAAAATGTACAGTGTATAGTAAGGATTTTGGAGCCTTTCGGTGGCTCATCTTCCAACTGCCACAGCGGCCCAACTAGGCGTACCTACGACCTGTGCGCACCTGTGGTTATGTGTTGAGATGTGTATTAACGAAATCCAAAGACTGGAGTGGATCCGACGACATCGAATTTTTCAATTAAAAAATTTTTCAGTGTACAGTAAGGATTTTGGAGCCTTTCCATGGGTCATCTTCCAACTGCCATAGCGGCCCAACTAGACGTACCTACGACCTGTGCGCACCTGTGGTTATGTGTTGAGATGTCTATTAACGAAATCCAAAGACTGGAGTGGATCCGACGACATCGAATTTTTCACCTAAAAAATTGTACAGTGTATAGTAAGGATTTTGGAGCCTTCCATGGCTCATCTTCCAACTGCCACAGCGGCCCAACTAGGCGTACCTACGACCTGTGCGCACCTGTGGTTATGTGTTGAGATGTGTATTAACGAAATCCAAAGACTGGAGTGGATCCGACGACATCGAATTTTTCACCTAAAAAAATGTACAGTGTATAGTAAGGATTTTGAAGCCTTCCATGGCTCATCTTCCAACTGCCACTACGACCCAACTAGGCGTACCTACGACCTGTGCGCACCTGTGGTTATGTGTTGAAATGTGTATTAACGAAATCCAAAGACTGGAGTGGATCCGACGACATCGAATTTCTCACCTAAAAAAATGTACAGTCTATAGTAAGGATTTTGGAGCCTTTCCATGGCTCATCTTCCAACTGCCACAGCGGCCCAACTAGGCGTACCTACGACGTGTGCGCACCTGTGGTTATGTGTTGAGATGTGTATTAACGAAATCCAAAGACTGGAGTGGATCCGACGACATCGAATTTTTCACCTAAAAAAATGTACAGTGTATAGTAAGGATTTTGGAGCCTTTCCATGGGTCATCTTCCAACTGCCATAGCGGCCCAACTAGGCGTACCTACGACCTGTGCGCATCTGTGGTTATGTGTTGAGATGTCTATTAACGAAATCCAAAGACTGGAGTGGATCCGACGTCATTGAATTTTTCACCTAAAAAAATGTACAGTGTATAGTAAGGATTTTGGAGCCTTTCGGTGGCTCATCTTCCAACTGCCACAGCGGCCCAACTAGGCGTACCTACGACCTGTGCGCACCTGTGGTTATGTGTTGAGATGTGTATTAACGAAATCCAAAGACTGGAGTGGATCCGACGACATCGAATTTTTCAATTAAAAAAATTTTCAGTGTACAGTAAGGATTTTGGAGCCTTTCCATGGGTCATCTTCCAACTGCCATAGCGGCCCAACTAGACGTACCTACGACCTGTGCGCACCTGTGGTTATGTGTTGAGATGTCTATTAACGAAATCCAAAGACTGGAGTGGATCCGACGACATCGAATTTTTCACCTAAAAAAATGTACAGTGTATAGTAAGGATTTTGGAGCCTTCCATGGCTCATCTTCCAACTGCCACAGCGGCCCAACTAGGCGTACCTACGACCTGTGCGCACCTGTGGTTATGTGTTGAGATGTGTATTAACGAAATCCAAAGACTGGAGTGGATCCGACGACATCGAATTTTTCACCTAAAAAAATGTACAGTGTATAGTAAGGATTTTGAAGCCTTCCATGGCTCATCTTCCAACTGCCACTACGACCCAACTAGGCGTACCTACGACCTGTGCGCACCTGTGGTTATGTGTTGAAATGTGTATTAACGAAATCCAAAGACTGGAGTGGATCCGACGACATCGAATTTCTCACATAAAAAAATGTACAGTCTATAGTAAGGATTTTGGAGCCTTCCATGGCTCATCTTCCAACTGCCACAGCGACCCAACTAGGCGTGCCTACGACCTGAGCGCACCTGTGGTTATGTGTTGAAATGTGTATTAACGAAATCCAAAGACTGGAGTGGATCCGACGACATCGAATTTTTCACCTAAAGAAATGTACAGTGTATAGTAAGGATTTTGGAGCCTTTCCATGGCTCATCTTCCAACTGCCACAGCGGCCCAACTAGGCGTACCTACGACCTGAGCGCACCTGTGGTTATGTGTTGAAATGTGTATTAACGAAATCCAAAGACTGGAGTGGATCCGACGACATCGAATTTTTCACCTAAAGAAATGTACTGTGTATAGTAAGGATTTTGGAGCCTTTCCATGGCTCATCTTCCAACTGCCACAGCGGCCCAACTAGGCGTACCTACGACGTGTGCGCACCTGTGGTTATGTGTTGAGATGTGTATTAACGAAATCCAAAGACTGGAGTGGATCCGACGACATCGAATTTTTCACCTAAAAAAATGTACAGTGTACAGTAAGGATTTTGGAGCCTTTCCATGGGTCATCTTCCAACTGCCATAGCGGCCCAACTAGGCGTACCTACGACCTGTGCGCACCTGTGGTTATGTGTTGAGATGTCTATTAACGAAATCCAAAGACTGGAGTGGATCCGACGTCATTGAATTTTTCACCTAAAAAAATGTACAGTGTATAGTAAGGATTTTGGAGCCTTTCGATGGCTCATCTTCCAACTGCCACAGCGGCCCAACTAGGCGTACCTACGACGTGTGCGCACCTGTGGTTATGTGTTGAGATGTGTATTAACGAAATCCAAAGACTGGAGTGGATCCGACGACATCGATTTTTTCACCTAAAAAAATGTACAGTGTATAGTAAGGATTTTGGAGCCTTCCATGGCTCATCTTCCAACTGCCACTACGACCCAACTAGGCGTACCTACGACCTGTGCGCACCTGTGGTTTTGTGTTGAAATGTGTATTAACGAAATCCAAAGACTGGAGTGGATCCGACGACATCGAATTTTTCACCTAAAAAAATGTACAGTGTATAGTAAGGATTTTGGAGCCTTTCCATGGTTCATCTTCCAACTGCCACAGCGGCCCAACTAGGAGTACCTACTACCTGTGCGCACCTGTGGTTATGTGTTGAGATGTGTATTAACGAAATCCAAAGACTGGAGTGGATCCGACGACATCGAATTTTTCACCTAAAAAAATGTACAGTGTATAGTAAGGATTTTGGAGCCTTTCCATGGCTCATCTTCCAACTGCCACAGCGGCCCAACTAGGCGTACCTACGACCTGTGCGCACCTGTGGTTATGTGTTGAGATGTGTATTAACGAAATCCAAAGACTGGAGTGGATCCGACGACATCGAATTTCTCACATAAAAAAATGTACAGTCTATAGTAAGGATTTTGGAGCCTTCCATGGCTCATCTTCCAACTGCCACAGCGACCCAACTAGGCGTGCCTACGACCTGAGCGCACCTGTGGTTATGTGTTGAAATGTGTATTAACGAAATCCAAAGACTGGAGTGGATCCGACGACATCGAATTTTTCACCTAAAGAAATGTACAGTGTATAGTAAGGATTTTGGAGCCTTTCCATGGCTCATCTTCCAACTGCCACAGCGGCCCAACTAGGCGTACCTACGACCTGAGCGCACCTGTGGTTATGTGTTGAAATGTGTATTAACGAAATCCAAAGACTGGAGTGGATCCGACGACATCGAATTTTTCACCTAAAGAAATGTACTGTGTATAGTAAGGATTTTGGAGCCTTTCCATGGCTCATCTTCCAACTGCCACAGCGGCCCAACTAGGCGTACCTACGACGTGTGCGCACCTGTGGTTATGTGTTGAGATGTGTATTAACGAAATCCAAAGACTGGAGTGGATCCGACGACATCGAATTTTTCACCTAAAAAAATGTACAGTGTACAGTAAGGATTTTGGAGCCTTTCCATGGGTCATCTTCCAACTGCCATAGCGGCCCAACTAGGCGTACCTACGACCTGTGCGCACCTGTGGTTATGTGTTGAGATGTCTATTAACGAAATCCAAAGACTGGAGTGGATCCGACGTCATTGAATTTTTCACCTAAAAAAATGTACAGTGTATAGTAAGGATTTTGGAGCCTTTCGATGGCTCATCTTCCAACTGCCACAGCGGCCCAACTAGGCGTACCTACGACGTGTGCGCACCTGTGGTTATGTGTTGAGATGTGTATTAACGAAATCCAAAGACTGGAGTGGATCCGACGACATCGATTTTTTCACCTAAAAAAATGTACAGTGTATAGTAAGGATTTTGGAGCCTTCCATGGCTCATCTTCCAACTGCCACTACGACCCAACTAGGCGTACCTACGACCTGTGCGCACCTGTGGTTTTGTGTTGAAATGTGTATTAACGAAATCCAAAGACTGGAGTGGATCCGACGACATCGAATTTTTCACCTAAAAAAATGTACAGTGTATAGTAAGGATTTTGGAGCCTTTCCATGGTTCATCTTCCAACTGCCACAGCGGCCCAACTAGGAGTACCTACGACCTGTGCGCACCTGTGGTTATGTGTTGAGATGTGTATTAACGAAATCCAAAGACTGGAGTGGATCCGACGACATCGAATTTTTCACCTAAAAAAATGTACAGTGTATAGTAAGGATTTTGGAGCCTTTCCATGGCTCATCTTCCAACTGCCACAGCGGCCCAACTAGGCGTACCTACGACCTGTGCGCACCTGTGGTTATGTGTTGAGATGTGTATTAACGAAATCCAAAGACTGGAGTGGATCCGACGATATCGAATTTTTCACCTAAAAAAATGTACAGTGTATAGTAAGGATTTTGGAGCCTTCCATGGCTCATCTTCCAACTGCCACAGCGACCCAACTAGGCGTGCCTACGACCTGTGCGCACCTGTGGTTATGTGTTGAGATGTGTATTAACGAAATCCAAAGACTGGAGTGGATCCGACGACATCGAATTTTTCACCTAAAAAAATGTACAGTGTACAGTAAGGATTTTGGAGCCTTTCCATGGGTCATCTTCCAACTGCCACAGCGGCCCAACTAGGCGTACCTACGACCTGTGCGCACCTGTGGTTATGTGTTGAGATGTGTATTAACGAAATCCAAAGACTGGAGTGGATCCGACGACATCGAATTTTTCACCTAAAAAAATGTACAGTGGGGATTTTGGAGCCTTCCATGGCTCATCTTCCAACTGCCACTACGACCCAACTAGGCGTACCTACGACCTGTGCGCACCTGTGGTTATGTGTTGAAATGTGTATTAACGAAATCCAAAGACTGGAGTGGATCCGACGACATCGAATTTTTCACCTAAAAAAATGTACAGTGTATAGTAAGGATTTTGGAGCCTTTCCATGGTTAATCTTCCAACTGCCACAGCGGCCCAACTAGGAGTACCTACGACCTGTGCGCACCTGTGGTTATGTGTTGAGATGTGTATTAACGAAATCCAAAGACTGGAGTGGATCCGACGACATCGAATTTTTCACCTAAAAAAATGTACAGTGTATAGTAAGGATTTTGGAGCCTTTCCATGGCTCATCTTCCAACTGCCACAGCGGCCCAACTAGGCGTACCTACGACCTGTGCGCACCTGTGGTTATGTGTTGAGATGTGTATTAACGAAATCCAAAGACTGGAGTGGATCCGACGACATCGAATTTTTCACTTAAAAAAATGTACAGTGTATAGTAAGGATTTTGGAGCCTTCCATGGCTCATCTTCCAACTGCCACAGCGACCCAACTAGGCGTGCCTACGACCTGTGCGCACCTGTGGTTATGTGTTGAAATGTGTATTAACGAAATCCAAAGACTGGAGTGGATCCGACGACATCGAATTTTTCACCTAAAGAAATGTACAGTGTATAGTAAGGATTTTGGAGCATTTCCATGGCTCATCTTCCAACTGCCACAGCGGCCCAACTAGGCGTACCTACGACCTGTGCGCACCTGTGGTTATGTGTTGAGATGTGTATTAACGAAATCCAAAGACTGGAGTGGATCCGACGACATCGAATTTTTCACCTAAAAAAATGTACAGTGTACAGTAAGGATTTTGGAGCCTTTCGATGGCTCATCTTCCAACTGCCACAGCGGCCCAACTAGGCGTACCTACGACCTGTGCGCACCTGTGGTTATGTGTTGAGATGTGTATTAACGAAATCCAAAGACTGGAGTGGATCCGACGACATCGAATTTTTCACCTAAAAAAATGTACAGTGTATAGTAAGGATTTTGGAGCCTTTCCATGGCTCATCTTCCAACTGCCACAGCGGCCCAACTAGGCGTACCTACGACCTGTGCGCACCTGTGGTTATGTGTTGAGATGTGTATTAACGAAATCCAAAGACTGGAGTGGATCCGACAACATCGAATTTTTCACCTAAAAAAATGTACAGTGTATAGTAAGGATTTGGGAGCCTTCTATGGCTCATCTTCCAACTGCCACAGCGACCCAACTAGGCGTACCTACGACCTGTGCGCACCTGTGGTTATGTGTTGAGATGTGTATTAACGAAATCCAGAGACTGGCGTACCTACGACGTGTGCGCACCTGTGGTTATGTGTTGAGATGTGTATTAACGAAATCCAAAGACTGGAGTGGATCCGACGACATCGAATTTTTCACCTAAAAAAATGTACAGTCTATAGTAAGGATTTTGGAGCCTTTCCATGGCTCATCTTTCAACTGCCACAGCGGCCCAACTAGGCATACCTACGACCTGTGCGCACCTGTGGTTATGTGTTGAGATGTGTATTAACGAAATCCAAAGACTGGAGTGGATCCGACGACATCGAATTGTTCACCTAAAAAAATGTACAGTGTATAGTAAGGATTTCTGAGCCTTTTCATGGCTCATCTTCCAACAGCCACAGCGGCCGAACTAGGCGTACCTACGACCTGTGTACACCTGTGGTTATGTGTTTAGATATGTATTATCGAAATCCAAAGACTGGAGTGGATCCGACAACATCGAATTTTTCACCTAAAAAAATGTACAGTGTATAGTAAGGATTTGGGAGCCTTCCATGGCTCATCTTCCAACTGCCACAGCGACCCAACTAGGCGTACCTACGACCTGTGCGCACCTGTGGTTATGTGTTGAGATGTGTATTAACGAAATCCAAAGACTGGCGTACCTACGACGTGTGCGCACCTGTGGTTATGTGTTGAGATGTGTATTAACGAAATCCAAAGACTGGAGTGGATCCGACGACATCGAATTTTTCACCTAAAAAAATGTACAGTCTATAGTAAGGATTTTGGAGCCTTTCCATGGCTCATCTTTCAACTGCCACAGCGGCCCAACTAGGCGTACCTACGACCTGTGCGCACCTGTGGTTATGTGTTGAGATGTGTATTAACGAAATCCAAAGACTGGAGTGGATCCGACGACATCGAATTTTTCACCTAAAAAAATGTACAGTGTATAGTAAGGATTTTGAAGCCTTCCATGGCTCATCTTCCAACTGCCACTACGACCCAACTAGGCGTACCTACGACCTGTGCGCACCTGTGGTTATGTGTTGAAATGTGTATTAACGAAATCCAAAGACTGGAGTGGATCCGACGACATCGAATTTCTCACCTAAAAAAATGTACAGTCTATAGTAAGGATTTTGGAGCCTTTCCATGGCTCATCTTCCAACTGCCATAGCGGCCCAACTAGGCGTACTTACGACCTGTGCGCACCTGTGGTTATGTGTTGAGATGTGTATTAACGAAATCCAAAGACTAGAGTGGATCCGACGACATCGAATTTTTCACCTAAAAAAATGTACAGTGTATAGTAAGGATTTTGGAGCCTTTCCATGGGTCATCTTCCAACTGCCATAGCGGCCCAACTAGACGTACCTACGACCTGTGCGCACCTGTGGTTATGTGTTGAGATGTGTATTAACGAAATCCAAAGACTGGAGTGGATCCGACGACATCGAATTTTTCACCTAAAAAAATGTACAGTGTATAGTAAGGATTTTGGAGCCTTCCATGGCTCATCTTCCAACTGCCACAGCGGCCCAACTAGGCGTACCTACGACCTGTGCGCACCTGTGGTTATGTGTTGAGATGTGTATTAACGAAATCCAAAGACTGGAGTGGATCCGACGACATCGAATTTTTCATCTAAAAAAATGTACAGTGTATAGTAAGGATTTTGAAGCCTTCCATGGCTCATCTTCCAACTGCCACTACGACCCAACTAGGCGTACCTACGACCTGTGCGCACCTGTGGTTATGTGTTGAAATGTGTATTAACGAAATCCAAAGACTATAGTGGATCCGACGACATCGAATTTCTCACATAAAAAAATGTACAGTCTATAGTAAGGATTTTGGAGCCTTCCATGGCTCATCTTCCAACTGCCACAGCGACCCAACTAGGCGTGCCTACGACCTGAGCGCACCTGTGGTTATGTGTTGAAATGTGTATTAACGAAATCCAAAGACTGGAGTGGATCCGACGACATCGAATTTTTCACCTAAAGAAATGTACAGTGTATAGTAAGGATTTTGGAGCCTTTCCATGGCTCATCTTCCAACTGCCACAGCGGCCCAACTAGGCGTACCTACGACCTGAGCGCACCTGTGGTTATGTGTTGAAATGTGTATTAACGAAATCCAAAGACTGGAGTGGATCCGACGACATCGAATTTTTCACCTAAAGAAATGTACAGTGTATAGTAAGGATTTTGGAGCCTTTCCATGGCTCATCTTCCAACTGCCACAGCGGCCCAACTAGGCGTACCTACGACGTGTGCGCACCTGTGGTTATGTGTTGAGATGTGTATTAACGAAATCCAAAGACTGGAGTGGATCCGACGACATCGAATTTTTCACCTAAAAAAATGTACAGTGTACAGTAAGGATTTTGGAGCCTTTCCATGGGTCATCTTCCAACTGCCATAGCGGCCCAACTAGGCGTACCTACGACCTGTGCGCACCTGTGGTTATGTGTTGAGATGTCTATTAACGAAATCCAAAGACTGGAGTGGATCCGACGTCATTGAATTTTTCACCTAAAAAAATGTACAGTGTATAGTAAGGATTTTGGAGCCTTTCGATGGCTCATCTTCCAACTGCCACAGCGGCCCAACTAGGCGTACCTACGACCTGTGCGCACCTGTGGTTATGTGTTGAGATGTGTATTAACGAAATCCAAAGACTGGAGTGGATCCGACGACATCGATTTTTTCACCTAAAAAAATGTACAGTGTATAGTAAGGATTTTGGAGCCTTCCATGGCTCATCTTCCAACTGCCACTACGACCCAACTAGGCGTACCTACGACCTGTGCGCACCTGTGGTTTTGTGTTGAAATGTGTATTAACGAAATCCAAAGACTGGAGTGGATCCGACGACATCGAATTTTTCACCTAAAAAAATGTACAGTGTATAGTAAGGATTTTGGAGCCTTTCCATGGTTCATCTTCCAACTGCCACAGCGGCCCAACTAGGAGTACCTACGACCTGTGCGCACCTGTGGTTATGTGTTGAGATGTGTATTAACGAAATCCAAAGACTGGAGTGGATCCGACGACATCGAATTTTTCACCTAAAAAAATGTACAGTGTATAGTAAGGATTTTGGAGCCTTTCCATGGCTCATCTTCCAACTGCCACAGCGGCCCAACTAGGCGTACCTACGACCTGTGCGCACCTGTGGTTATGTGTTGAGATGTGTATTAACGAAATCCAAAGACTGGAGTGGATCCGACGATATCGAATTTTTCACCTAAAAAAATGTACAGTGTATAGTAAGGATTTTGGAGCCTTCCATGGCTCATCTTCCAACTGCCACAGCAACCCAACTAGGCGTGCCTACGACCTGTGCGCACCTGTGGTTATGTGTTGAGATGTGTATTAACGAAATCCAAAGACTGGAGTGGATCCGACGACATCGAATTTTTCACCTAAAAAAATGTACAGTGTACAGTAAGGATTTTGGAGCCTTTCCATGGGTCATCTTCCAACTGCCACAGCGGCCCAACTAGGCGTACCTACGACCTGTGCGCACCTGTGGTTATGTGTTGAGATGTGTATTAACGAAATCCAAAGACTGGAGTGGATCCGACGACATCGAATTTTTCACCTAAAAAAATGTACAGTGGGGATTTTGGAGCCTTCCATGGCTCATCTTCCAACTGCCACTACGACCCAACTAGGCGTACCTACGACCTGTGCGCACCTGTGGTTATGTGTTGAAATGTGTATTAACGAAATCCAAAGACTGGAGTGGATCCGACGACATCGAATTTTTCACCTAAAAAAATGTACAGTGTATAGTAAGGATTTTGGAGCCTTTCCATGGTTAATCTTCCAACTGCCACAGCGGCCCAACTAGGAGTACCTACGACCTGTGCGCACCTGTGGTTATGTGTTGAGATGTGTATTAACGAAATCCAAAGACTGGAGTGGATCCGACGACATCGAATTTTTCACCTAAAAAAATGTACAGTGTATAGTAAGGATTTTGGAGCCTTTCCATGGCTCATCTTCCAACTGCCACAGCGGCCCAACTAGGCGTACCTACGACCTGTGCGCACCTGTGGTTATGTGTTGAGATGTGTATTAACGAAATCCAAAGACTGGAGTGGATCCGACGACATCGAATTTTTCACTTAAAAAAATGTACAGTGTATAGTAAGGATTTTGGAGCCTTCCATGGCTCATCTTCCAACTGCCACAGCGACCCAACTAGGCGTGCCTACGACCTGTGCGCACCTGTGGTTATGTGTTGAAATGTGTATTAACGAAATCCAAAGACTGGAGTGGATCCGACGACATCGAATTTTTCACCTAAAGAAATGTACAGTGTATAGTAAGGATTTTGGAGCATTTCCATGGCTCATCTTCCAACTGCCACAGCGGCCCAACTAGGCGTACCTACGACCTGTGCGCACCTGTGGTTATGTGTTGAGATGTGTATTAACGAAATCCAAAGACTGGAGTGGATCCGACGACATCGAATTTTTCACCTAAAAAAATGTACAGTGTACAGTAAGGATTTTGGAGCCTTTCGATGGCTCATCTTCCAACTGCCACAGCGGCCCAACTAGGCGTACCTACGACCTGTGCGCACCTGTGGTTATGTGTTGAGATGTGTATTAACGAAATCCAAAGACTGGAGTGGATCCGACGACATCGAATTTTTCACCTAAAAAAATGTACAGTGTATAGTAAGGATTTTGGAGCCTTTCCATGGCTCATCTTCCAACTGCCACAGCGGCCCAACTAGGCGTACCTACGACCTGTGCGCACCTGTGGTTATGTGTTGAGATGTGTATTAACGAAATCCAAAGACTGGAGTGGATCCGACAACATCGAATTTTTCACCTAAAAAAATGTACAGTGTATAGTAAGGATTTGGGAGCCTTCTATGGCTCATCTTCCAACTGCCACAGCGACCCAACTAGGCGTACCTACGACCTGTGCGCACCTGTGGTTATGTGTTGAGATGTGTATTAACGAAATCCAGAGACTGGCGTACCTACGACGTGTGCGCACCTGTGGTTATGTGTTGAGATGTGTATTAACGAAATCCAAAGACTGGAGTGGATCCGACGACATCGAATTTTTCACCTAAAAAAATGTACAGTCTATAGTAAGGATTTTGGAGCCTTTCCATGGCTCATCTTTCAACTGCCACAGCGGCCCAACTAGGCATACCTACGACCTGTGCGCACCTGTGGTTATGTGTTGAGATGTGTATTAACGAAATCCAAAGACTGGAGTGGATCCGACGACATCGAATTGTTCACCTAAAAAAATGTACAGTGTATAGTAAGGATTTCTGAGCCTTTTCATGGCTCATCTTCCAACAGCCACAGCGGCCGAACTAGGCGTACCTACGACCTGTGTACACCTGTGGTTATGTGTTTAGATATGTATTATCGAAATCCAAAGACTGGAGTGGATCCGACAACATCGAATTTTTCACCTAAAAAAATGTACAGTGTATAGTAAGGATTTGGGAGCCTTCCATGGCTCATCTTCCAACTGCCACAGCGACCCAACTAGGCGTACCTACGACCTGTGCGCACCTGTGGTTATGTGTTGAGATGTGTATTAACGAAATCCAAAGACTGGCGTACCTACGACGTGTGCGCACCTGTGGTTATGTGTTGAGATGTGTATTAACGAAATCCAAAGACTGGAGTGGATCCGACGACATCGAATTTTTCACCTAAAAAAATGTACAGTCTATAGTAAGGATTTTGGAGCCTTTCCATGGCTCATCTTTCAACTGCCACAGCGGCCCAACTAGGCGTACCTACGACCTGTGCGCACCTGTGGTTATGTGTTGAGATGTGTATTAACGAAATCCAAAGACTGGAGTGGATCCGACGACATCGAATTTTTCACCTAAAAAAATGTACAGTGTATAGTAAGGATTTCTGAGCCTTTTCATGGCTCATCTTCCAACAGCCACAGCGGCCCAACTAGGCGTACCTACGACCTGTGTACACCTGTGGTTATGTGTTTAGATATGTATTATCGAAATCCAAAGACTGGAGTGGATCCGACGACATCGAATTTTTCACCTAGAAAAATGTACAGTGTATAGTAAGGATTTTGGAGCCTTTCCATGGCTCATCTTCCAACTGCCACAGCGGCCCAACTAGGCGTACCTACGACCTGTGTACACCTGTGGTTATGTGTTTAGATGTGTATTATCGAAATCCAAAGACTGGAGTGCATCCGACGACATCGAAATTGCCACCTTAAAAAATTGACAGTGTATAGTAAGGATTTCTGAGCCTTTTCATGGCTCATCTTCCAACTCCATGAGGCTTTGTACGCCTGTGGTTATATGTTCCTATGTGAGAAAATAAAGAGAAAAAGTTTATAAACGCAGAAATTCATTTTCTTCTGATAGATGTTGCATTGAGCGTCAAAAGTGATAATTGCCAATATAGCTTCAGGTCCCTGAACGTTACTCTTTAATTGAATAAATATCTATATAAAAAACATTAGATCAAATATAATATAATAACAATTTAGCTCACACAACCAGATGCCTACCGATGTTGTTGCCTAAAAAAATGAGAAAAGAATAAAGGCGTTTTCAACTTTTGAAATTCGCTCAGAAGAGTCTGAAGACTCTGATGCTGATGAGTGATGACGCTACGAGGTAAAAGATACTCTTCTTTTCCCGAATACAAAACATATAGAATGTATATGAACAAGCAAACATGCAAACCGAAACCGAATCGCTTCTTTATCTGACCCACAGCATATGTTTTGACCTGGTGAGGAATGTCGAATGTGGTGAATGTGTATGAAAGTTGAAAACAAACCCAAAACCATGTCACCTAACGAAACAATTCCACGAAAACATTTATGGAGTACATATGACCGTCCTTAATAAGGACAAGAACTCACGTATATTCACATCGGCTCTCATCACCACTTTGTGCGATCAAGTCAAGCAACCATCGTGTATTCCCAAAGTGCAATCACCTATGAGGGAAAAGAAAGAAAATAAATAAATTCTTTAAAAAAAGACGTTTCGAGAGTGCAGCAGCGCGAACTGACACACAAATAAAAGAACAAAATTAAGAATGAATCAAATTGCAATGCAGAGGGAAAGACTGCCCCGTCACTGAACACCGCGCACCACTCTGCCAGAGGCCTGATCCGGCTGCATACCGAGTGATGTGGTAGCTTAGTGAAGGAGGCCTTACTAGCAAGAGTCGGGATGTGATGAGAAATTTTAATGAAGTTTCGACGAACCCAACACGCAGACACCATCGCCCATAGGGCATAGGTAATGTGAATGGTTGTGGTTTGGGGCGATAATGGACAGTGATGCCGATTGCTGAGGGACGGTGATGATGATGTTTGTTGTTGCTGATGATAATCGTGGTTGTGGTCGGTTATTTAAAGGACGTGACGTTTTTCAGTTTGGTCTGTTCGTGGTATATTGGTATTGACGGTAGCATAACTAATCTGTTATGCAAAGTTCCCTCCTCTCAAGCTCATAGCCAATTCATTAGAATTCACTTATGGAACGCATGTCGGTACACATAGATTTGATATCGTAAATTCTCGCATAATTTTTTACAGGGAGATTAATCTGAGCATGCCCTTAGGTCAGTACGGTCTCTGAGATATGTTTTACAGGAAGTTACACTGAATCGCATATGGAATAAGAGTTAAAATCGTGGTAGAAATGTTCTGAATGAGTCTTTAAATTGGCTGCTTATTTCGGCTGTTGTACCTTTCAATCAAACGTATTGCACTTTCGTCTAGATCGAGTAAGCGGCATATCATTAATCAATGCTTTCTTTATGCAGAAGACTGAAGCAACAGCCTTGAACATCATGACCTCTATATCTTATAAATAATGCAATTAAACGTTCTAGCTTGAACCGGTTTAAGTGCGAGTGCGCACACACTAGTCTCATCTATGTGATAACGTCAATAACCAATGGCTGTGGACTCAAAAGAAGCGTCTTTCCATTCTCCATAATCCAATAGAAGTTACATGTGCAACATGGACTGTATCGGTACGGTTTTTCACCTATTAGACTTTCCAATTTGGTCGTGCAGATTGAATCTGGCCCTCTCAGAGTTAACATCCGCTCTTTTTTTTTACGCCGTATATGAAATTCTGATATGACTCACTCCAGATATGAACCAATAAATGTGTGTGCAGTCAAAGATTAATTACGCTTGTAAATAATCTCATTACGCAGTAATTTCTTTAAAGGTACTAAACTTCTGTGCAAACATTTACGAACCAACTCTCTTGGAATCATCGACTAAGCTATCTATGCCAACAATTACCGACTAATCACAATTAATTCGCTACATGTGTCACTTAATAGCAACATCCACCAAACACTACAAACGCTTGTATGCATCACCGTTGTTCTGACCGTAAAAAGAGGTCTCATCTCCACAAGCCAGGTTATCATATCATCATTAATAAAAGTATCAGATACCATCATCCAGAATTACTCCTGATTTTATGCCTATTTTCCATTATTCCTCCTTCACAGTCCCCTCCACTGATGCGTATTGTCCAATTAACTGCTTCCATTATCATCCCACTTTATTCGGCTCTTATAAACTGCTCCAAATGTGTAAGCCAAACCAGCAGCACCAGACAATAAAACCAACAAGCCCACTTTGAGGGAAGGAACAGAACGAAGCCCGAAATACAAGCAAGCTTCACCTGTGTCACCCCAAGAAGGCGACGTCCGTGAGTAAAGTCATCATCATCATGACCATCATCTTCATCGGTGGCTAAACTATGCCACACGAGTCTTACGTCTGCTTCTTGGCGTTGTCACTACCAGCAAACGACGCACGATGCCGGACACATTCAGAAACCGGCCCGACCAAGTGCCAGAAGGAAGATAATAAAACCTGTCCCCCGGTAAACAGACCAAAAAGATTAAGTTGCCTGAACCATATTCTGCGTGTGTACCGCTGACAGACACTGCCACGATCTCAACGATGGAAAGACCACGTTGACCGGCACCAGCTCATCAGAAAAGATGGCAAAGACGGCAACTACGCGCCCTCTACGACCATCAAAAGACAAATAAAAAATGTATTTTATTGCTGTAACTGACAAATTTGTTGTTGTTGTTGGTGGTGCCGTTCTGTTGTCCACGCCAAGTTGTGGATATGAGAATTTTCGTTTTAATGAGAAGGAAGAGATGGTCCATTATATTGTGAGGGGATAAAATAAGGAACAGTGCAGCGCGTGGGCTATGGTCCACTAATGTCGGGAAATGCGCATTTGTCTTGTCTAGAGAACGATTCAACTCAAGTGATATGTGGACAGATGGGATTGTTTCCTGATTTTCCTTACGAACTAAGACGATGCGTATGGAATTGGCGTCGTTCGTATTGATGATTGGTTACTGATGAAACTAATTCAGCGTTATATTAACGAATAAAGCAGCATATCTTCCCATTTTAGTTGAAATTGACAATTAGCACAATAGACAATGAATACAAACCTGAGTTTTTCAAAATACCCAAGATTAAGAGAGGCTTTTTTTAGCGTTTTCTTAGAAAGTCAAAATAAATAAAAATTAAAAGAGAGAAAACCTACACAAATCTTCGGATTTTTCTGATGGACATTTTAAAGAGAAGTATCAGCTAAGAATCGAGATAAAGACTAAGCTGCGGTAGAGGCTCGCCCAGAAATACGATATGAAATTGAAGTGTGAGATGAAACATCAATCTGTCATGAAGAACATTGCTCTAATTTGAACTGTTATTTACAAAAACGGGAAAGTAATTATCAGTCTGCAAGACTAATGCGCTAGGAAGATCCACAGACCCAAGGACGAGGAGTAGTTACCAAACTATTTTAGTCGTTGTGTCCGTACCCACCTGGCTAACCCCAGGTAGCTATACAGCCGATAAAGTTCATTCCTTCTCCCTTGACGCTAACAGTAACAGACAATGATACGACAAGACCAAGCTCTTCTTTGATAGTAGATCCAGGGTTAGAGTTTACTTACAAATCATATTTATATGACTGCTTTCTTCTTTCGACTAAGAGTCTTCGTCTCCAAACAACAATTTTTCTGTAAGTGACCGAAATTCAGAGGACCCGTTTGAAGATTTTCCGCAAGCACTAAATCCTCCACATCCGATGAATTCACTGCTGGCTGCTGGTTTTCACTTTTGCAGCACGTTTCATATCTCTTCGACGGCACATAACAATTTTCAATCATGCAAATGCTAATTGGCCACTTAACATCGATTCAATGGCCGCCCCTTTACAGTCGATAGTCACTCATCATCAGCGGGGATGGCGTATTTGTATAGTCGTTTTGTCATAGCCTCTCTTGCATAAAAAAAAATCTACCAAACCGGTGGGACTGATAAAAGGGAAAAGCAATGCACTGCCCACTTTGTATCAGCATTCAATAATTAGCGGAGCAAGATAAGTCACTTTCCGCCGGCCAACACCTGTCCACTTAGCCTTGCGTGGCGTCTTGGCTAACTTGGAGCACCGAGTTGCACGGTTCAAAGAGCAATGACAGCTTGTGGATTTAATTAGCAATGAATCACACAACACATGCACTCACTTCGGCCTGTCTAGTGGGTTAATAGATATCGTTGTTAATAAACATTTTATTTTAACCACAGCAGTTCGTCATAAAAATGTACTTTTTGTACACTCTAGTACAACAAGTTGAGGAATAGCCAATACGAGTACATTCGGGTAGCGCTATAGCCCGTCAAGTACTTCGGACTAAGCTCTGCAGGAAGCACTCGTTTTGCAAATGCTATTATTCTCTCACGGGTGCTGGGGTTGTTGTGACTAATGTAATTTGACGATTATTATAACTTCCCTATATATGCGAACGTATTTAGACACACAAACACAATAAACAAAACCCAAATGCACAATAAAATCAATGACGAAGTTCATCTAAGTGCTACTAAAAAAATGGATTATGAAACATATGTATTGACAAATACAAAATTCTGACATCGGATGTAAATCAACGAATGATTAAGAACAAAAACGACATGGGAAACATTTGACCATCATAGATGAGTTGAAAGAGAATGGTAATAGAAACAATCTCTCGACTCGATTTCAACCCTGTTTTTTTCTTCAAATCAAATCGTAATTAAAACCATAACAGCTGTTAAATAACCACACGACTTAGCATTCGAGAAAATGAAGACACAGAAAACCAGAAGTTGAAGCTTCTTATCAGTCTCCCCAAATTAAGGCTCACTAACTCCGAACTCATTTACCGACCTTCTGGTAAAAGGGTCTACCCCCTCCATAAATAAACACAAGTGTAGCCCTTCTAATTTAATAAATTATAGTTCACTTACCAACCGTCGCATAACATTGTACATATATTTGTATCATCTGTTCTTTTGGGATGCGCCAGCGTGTTTAGTCAACACACACGCACGCAACGGAAAAACAAATTTATTCCCTGCAGTACAACATACGTTCGGATGCATACACAACATCGAATATAATGTATATATATACATATCCTAAAGGACATTGTCATCAGTTGATTATGTCAAGCAATTCAGTGGGGAGTGGCATAACCCCCTAGTAAAACAGTGCGTGCGCTGTACAATAGGATACACGACCCTTTCTGGGATGTGTAGCGAGGTACTTAATATACATACATAGTTAAGTATTTGGACAAACGCGAGCATGAATATAATGAAAATGATTTCTCCCTCACTCTTAACTCTGTCTATTGGTAATTCGACACCTCCTTTGGCATTTATTAAGTGGAGTTGAGTGATGGTATCCTTGTAGCGGGTTTCAATTTGATAATGAATTATTTTGGTTTAGAAATGTTAAATGAATTGGTGTGGAGATGAATTGGGAAATTCGATAATTTCAAAAAAAAAATTGAATTTAATTGTGTCGGGCTATTCAATAAAATCAAATTCAAACCTAATTGTTCTAAATTTTTTAACTATGCTCATTTGTGGCAAAGCCGAGAGTCCTCCAGTCCTCAGTGCCTACCTTATGGAATCACATTTAAGGCATAGATGTGCATTTATTTCGAAAGAGGGCAGAAGTTGGTTTTTAGTTTCCAGTTGTCATAAAAAGTCCATGTTCTATCGGAAGTACTGTATGGATTCTGCTAAATAAGGGAGAGGAACGATACAGTAGACTAATATAAGATCAGTACACCGATCCTTTGATTAACTGTCGCATGGAGATCGCTGTCAATTAGTTAGTTAAAAGCACGTTTATTGGTATTTGTCAGTGACGACCATCGGCTTCGAAAGTGGATACGAGTTTATTTCTCGTTACGACAGTGTATGGCTTAGAATCAACCAATCCATACGAAGTTTAATTGCGCATGATTTCCTCTTCCCATGTGCTGGACCAGTAATAAGACATTGCTACGTACCTTATAAATGTTCTTATCCTGCTTAGCTTATTGGCTGTGAGAAGTCATCCCAAATAATACTTCAGACCTCTCCCAGATTGAAATGCAAATACAATGAAAAGGGCGTTAACCGACAAATCGGGGATGCTGTCAAAACGGCATCTGGCCAAAGGGATGATATCAACCCCTGCGGAATAGCAGGCTATGGCGAATGATGGAGACGGGAATACGATGTGATGAACATGGCAGTGAACAAATAAATAAAAATGAAACAGTACAATATTTAAACATCTTAAATCAGTAAACCACTATTTATCGCGTGCCTAACTGCATTTTAACTTAACAACTTTAATTATTTCTAGCAAATATTAGCTGTATCGGGCCACTGCATTTGTCATGTCCTATGGTTCACGAATTGGGCATTGTAGATAAATTCCCTGAATGAACATGTACGTGTTATCGAAAAACACAATAAAGCCTAATTTACACACAAAAAAAAACAGTTATTCATCGATCTTATATGTCACGAAAGTGTTCAGCCAAACCATGTTCATCGTGGACTCCATGTTGCCATTCCATCAATTGTATCAAACCAGATCCAATAGACTTTTGTCATAAAATTAAAATCGATTCTGACCCAGATGCAAAGACTAACGATAATGCCCCAACTCGAGAGGTAAACTGAATATTTACGAACGGTGATGTTGACCCAATTTCAATGATGGTGGTTTTTCTGGATGTTTTGGTTACTCTTTAGCGTCAAAAATTCAAAATTAAGAAAAAAGCAACAAGCATATCGCCTGAAAGGCACTAGTCATCTGGAATGAACAAAGGTCCACGTTGCAGTGCGGTTTTATCGATTCATTCCTTTTGTGTTTTTTTCTTATTAACGATCGCATCATAAGTTTGAGAATTTATAGCCCGATTTACGCATCGTATCAAGAATTGAAGGGTATACCGTTGACAAAATAACAAGAAACATCTGAGGTATGTCGAAAACCAGTTTCGGGACCTAACTTGTTTTCTTTTCCCGCTCTTTCTTCCGATGCTATTCAATTTTCACGCATACTTTCATCTCTGGAGACCAATTACTTGCCTGGAAGGCCCAAGATTATGCTAATCGTGCATTGGGGGCTAAACTAGTCAAGTTCTTCATAGACTATTAAAATACATAAGATAACCAACGCACCAGTCAAACAACTGCCATTAGGACCACGCGCTTGTTGTCCGATGTATGTTAAATCGCTCAATAACTAGGTAATGCCTAGCATGTGGTTATCTTAGCTATTAGTGGTTTCTATGAGATCGTTGAACGGACTATTGCACTTCAAGATGTTGACTTGCTAAGTTCTACTTGGACTGCACTCGGCGCGGAATGTTGAATGATTGCTCGATATGTGATTCTCTTTAAATGATCCGCAAAAGAGCACTGTCCTAGACGAGAACCTGTTGAGATACTGATTTATTTACATGGCGTTGTAATTCTTTGACGATTGAAGCTCAAAAAGTAACAAGTTTATGACTACTTCTGCATTTTCATGATCTGATGATCGGGGGAAAGTTCTTTTCACAATCAACTGGAGGTAACAATTTAAAAATAGAAGCACCGTGTGGGACAATATTTGTAAAAAGAAACTTGAATGTAGTTTGAAATTTGAAATTAAAATGGATTAAATTTTCTTGGTGGAGTGTGTGTGGAGCTGGTGGTCTGGTCCGGTATCGTCAAATTTCCACTACTACAAGTAAATTTTGTTTGACCGCCACATCGGTTTGAATTGGAATTGTCAGTCCATATTTGTCATTCATATAGAAGAAGACGTATCTGGAAAAATATCTGAGACACATATCCTTAGAAAAGTGCTAGGTTATTTTCCAAAATCACCTAGTTTCATTCAGAAAGCCGATGGAACCTGGACTTCAACTATTTCTTTCAAGTACTCATTTCACAGACAATTGCGCAGACATTTCAATCAACTACATCCAATACCACTTAAATACATTCTAAATTATTGTACTGGAATTCAAACCTAGACGTCGATGTTCGAGTGCGTAGGAGTCGACGCACAGACTCACAACGCAAGTAACATAAGTCTAAAAGAGAAATCTAACTAATGATAAATAAAAAAAAATAAACCTGAAAAACCGACGCTTGCAAGAACAGCTGGAGAAATCTCTTTTGCATAACATTGGGAATAGAAAGTATCTAACTAACTATATTGTAGTTTTTATTTATTGTATTGTAGACTGATTAAAGCAAGCTAATCTGGGCGGGACATCTAATGTCGCTCGCGTCCTCTTAACAATGCCTGCAAAGATTTTTTTCTTCAAAGATAACTTGTGTTTCATTAACTTACAATCCCAGCGACCTTCTGAATAGATTAAACCAAACTATCCTTTATCTATCACTGAAGATAGAAATATCTGCTTCTGTCTGCTCTCAATAATATGATATTTCCTAATCCCAAGTCATAAAGATTATGCTGTCTCGAAGGAAAAAATAAATCTTATCGCTACTGCCATGTCAATCCTTAACCTTATAAATATCATTATTTTCAAATATCTGCGTACATTGTACTCTCTTGATAGACACACTTAAATTCATTCCATTATGTAATATATATTCTGAGCTGTTTGTGAACTGGGCGCATGGCCAGTCAGTGATGCAACGAATGCTGACGTGATGCATTCGAATCTGGAATGCACGAAACTTTGAACTGTAACCCGGTGGGATCTGATGCATGGCCATTATGTTAAGCGACTTCTCGAGCATTATCTTATTTTTTTCCAAACTGAGGACTGTGATCTTTGATAACGAATCCGAATATGATTTGTTTATTTGCAGGCGTTTACTTGATTTTGTTTTTTTTAAATTTTATGCCTTTTTTTCAATATGATGCCTTCAGTTTGAAATGCTGGGAATGATTGAGAGTATGTGAGTGATTTTATGACACATTTTGCTCTATCAATTGCTCTATCACCACCTATCACATTGAATTGATAGGAATGGAAGTCTAATGGTAGACTAGTATGGCATGGTTGTCTCGTAATACAATTCTAGAATTCATTTGATGTAGAATATTTCTAATCCATAGAAGCTGTCGGAGCGATTTGGTGTTTTGGAGCGCCAATCTTATTCCCAAAAGTCATCTGAAAACACACAAAAACAATGTGATCTACTAAGGTTAGAAATTGTATGCATTATTGGAAAGTCGTACTTCTAATATTGATCGATGCGATTTGACCTCAATTATTGGGTAGTTTTCAGTAACTGACCACGTGTGTATATATGGTATACTCTATACTCCTCTGGCCCGGAATCACGTTGATATGTACCTATCAAATTGTTGATAAACGGTTTCACACAACCCCGCAAAGAAAAGGCTGTTCGCAATCTACTAGGTAAATCCCTCCCTCGATCGGGTAATCGATACTCAAATTCTACTTGCGGGACAGATGAATGCATGTAATTTTATGACTTAATCATTGCATAATATACATCGTTTGTAGCAGACGGAAAAATATGTCATCGAAAATAAACTAAAATATTGCGCTTATATTGAGAGATAATTTTCATTTCCGTCCATTACCACTTCTCCACTTCATTTGAAAGTGGATAGGAGCATATTTTGGCCAACATCCAATTGGCGGCATTAAGACATATCAATAAATCGCCCAGCGCCCTATCAATAAGACTGCATAATGACAAGACATTGTTGTAAATTATTAAAATGTATTCGTTTCTTTAATATTCCCATTGGACAAGGAGTGCCAAGTCGCGCAAAGGGAATTCAGAAAAAAAACACAGTCCTCCCCCATTACCCAAATCTGTCACGACATTATTGTTGTTTATGTGTACGAAAACAAATTCAAGATTCAAACTCTAAACCATATCTTCTTCATTTTGGTTCAACCCACCTCTGTTGGCCAGAAAAAAATAAAACCAGAGCAGAATGAAAAGACACACTTCCCCATAGATTCGTAGAATACAAAGGAAAAACTAGGAGAACCATCATTCACGTGTGATTCTGGTTCGTTATTCTAAAATTAAACACTCATAGATCGAGTCTAGCGAGAGGGATTCTAAAAAAATATTATGAAAATCCATTAAAATAAACCAAAAAAAAAAGATAATAATGTCCATCGTGTGTGATGGCTATGGGACAACTTTGTGGACGTTTCCACATTCACGAGTATAATACTAAGCGGTCACGTATGAGACCTTCAAGATGACAGAAGTATTTATTATTTTTTCATTTAAATAATTTTCAATTTCACTGAAAAAAGACAATTATTTGAAAATTTCATCTCAAGCGCCATCCAGCAAAAGAAAATCATTGAAATTAGGATTCTTTGCTTTGGGCGAGGGTCACAATAAAAAATATTCGAGAAGCTGACAGATAGACATTAGAAGATAAATTATCCCACATTCCTTTTTTTTATAAAATTTAAATTAAGAAAAAAGGCTATAATTACTGCTTAATTTGTATTACCTACTTTAAGTGTTTAACGTGTTAAGTCTTCCGAATAATTTGTTTCGTTTTCAAGTCGAAGAAAAAAAACGCATGTATTCAAGCCACTCTACTTGTGACATTGGAAATCTATGATCAACAGCTGCACTATCTTTGTATTCAAACATTTTTCATCTTTTTTTAAAGATTTTTTGTTTCAGAGTTTCACTTGGAATGAATGCTGAATCTGAGTTCGGTCGGGTTTTTTATATGCTTGTTGCTGAAAACAATAAATAACGGTGGTATTTTGGTAAAACAAAAAAAAAATACAGAACAACACTTAAATATATTTTGAAATATGTATGTATGTGTCTTGTGCATTTTATTTAAAATAAATAAGGAAATCTATTTTGGAAGGAGATCATCAGTCGGTGACGTTTGAATGACTGAAATGCGGAAAGTTTTTGAGTGGGTAAATTTGTCCGATGTTTTTTTTTTTGATATAATTTCATTTTTGTCGTTTTTTTTGCTTCTATTAAATTTTCTCTGTCAATGTCAATTGGATCAGTAGTGACTATTTTTTTTTTTTTTTTTGGTATCTAGCGTCTTGGACAGTTTCACGTAGTTGAACCCAATTTACATTTCATTTTACCATAGGTTATATCAGCTTGTAGTAACTGACTGTTGATACCTGCTACGATACCACGCGGATCTATTTGATTCCTTATTTGATGAATCGTGACATTTATGCTACTTAGTTCAGTCTTTTACTAAAGTCGTTACTAAGTTCGGAAGGATAGAACGCTGTAATTACAGAGTAGATGTTCAATAGTTGCTTCCTCCTCCTAGTCATCTATATCATATTTCCTTCAGCTACATGCACGATTTCTCTTTTTTCTGTTCCTCGCATGAAAAAGTGTTGATTAAAGCCTTTTTTAGATCATCGATCATCTCGGCGGATCATTTCTCTATTCAATTTTCAAAAATCGGAAACGCCTTTGTATGTTATCCAATTGAAAAACTCGTTGTAAAACGATCTCGATTCTCTAACTAGAAGACAGATGATAAAAAATAAAGATAAATCTCAAAAAAATAACCATTAATTCAAGACAAACTTCTCGTTCGTCAACTGCCAACAGTCACTGTGCCAGTACCTGTTTTAAATTATGTTCCACCTGTAAATCGAAAACATGTATCTGAATAAACAAATGGAGTGAGAGAGAGAAGAACACCTTTCTAAATCTAAATGAAGACTCAAATCGAATGCATCATGTCCGATAAAATTCTCTTCATTAATAAATGAATCGAAACCCGATATTTATCGTATCTGTGTGTGCTTTAGAAGAAAAATGCAGGTCCATTTACATAATTAAAGAAGGCTTCTCTATCAAACACCAAATTCTAACTGAATATTTTTACATTTTTTTCTCTGTTCTCAAATTTGTTTTTTTGGTTTATTTAACTAAATCTTTACGATCACCGTCCACGACGACCAATAACCGATATTTGATTATAATTTTATGTCTTCGTGATTTCGTTGGCAAGTTAGATTTTATAGCTGTTACCAGCAAACGTTAAAAAACCCCATGCGAAAGAAAAAAAAATATTCAGATGTTCACCCAAAATGATATTGACGTTTGTTGGTTTATGAACTCTCCCCTTCGGGGCTGTGTTAATTATTTCGTTTCGCCCAGTCACGATTTCGCAAACACAAAAACTGCAATCAACAGAATGCAAGGAAATGAAGTAGGGAAGTATATTCAAACAGAGAACTTAATTCGTTATTTAACTTAATGCGTTGACCTCACTGATAGAAACAGATTAATTATTCAAATGGGCATATGTATGTACATACATCACATATGTATATGCCAAGTTCCACATCGCATATATTGGACTGCGGCATGTGAAAGCTTTAATTTGACACTGTGCTACTTGGAGCAATGGACTTAATTTGTTCCCATGAATTAGAGATGAGTTCGAACACCAGGATCTTACGCTTTCTTTTAAAATGAACTTGCAAAAATAGGTTTGCGTTCAGAGTGTGGGTCACCTCAATGCTGACCACTTCATAGTGGATTCTAGTTTTGACTTTGATTATTCATAATTAAGTTTAACATATCCAAAAATGATCGAAGTCCAGTTTAATTTAATTGGAGTTTGAAACGTGGTCTGTATTAGAATTTAAAGTAGGTGTTTTGGGAACGATTTAGCCGAAATGATGCAAATTTTTTGATGACATAGTTATACATATATCACTTCAATATATGGTATACGTCCCTCCCATATATGGTCACCATTTTTATCACCATTACTTTTGCTTTTCAATTTATTGATGAGAATGAACGGTTCAGTTTCGTTCAATTGTGGAACAATCACTGTGATTGCAGCTAAAGAGCAGTCCTGAAAGGAGTTCGGCTAGAAGTTGGGAAGCGACCATGTGCCGACTCAGAGAAAGAAGTCAGATGTATATTAACTAACTTTAGATATTCTAATAACCACTGAATTAGCTAAATCAAGCAGAAGACACTAAATAATCCAAGAAAAGATGTAAATACCAGAAAAGAAACCGCAAATATCTACTAATTCCGATCCATTCCCCACCATTTATGGTCCCGAACACAACTATGGTCCCTCAACATAACATTACTATTTGAAAGTAAAATTTACTAGTTACCCTGCATATGTGTATGTTGGGAAAATTAATTGGCAATCGATTTTCAGGTCGTTGAAAAAATGGCGTCCAGTTTTATTCACATCGACCTTTTCAAAGCCACACCTCGCATACGATTTTTCCAAAATTCAAAGATTCACCCAAAATGTTTATAACTACAACTCAAAAGATTCAGGTTCTGAATGAATTAACAAAACCGATACCACGATATATACAAAACCGGAAAATCACTTGGCTTATGACAACGGTTATTATTATTTATTCGAATTCCAAACCCTTCGGTTAATTATTTACATATGTACATCTGCATATATATACTCTACGAAATTATCATAAAATTTGAATATTCGTGAAGAAGACAAGATGGGAACGTATCAAAAATAGCTTTCCCTTTGTAATATCGAAGAAATTTAACGTTAAGACTTGTATCTACGTAAGCTGAAAAGCATTCGATTTAACTAGTGTTTGAGAGCACAGATACAGCTTCGGCCGCATGATCTCGAATTGTGCTATTGCTAGTGATAAGGATTCCAAAACTGACGATGAGCCTCTGCCTTGGACTATATAAACAAACAGCAAACTGCTTGTGAAATCAGTTTATTTATAAATTTAATTTCGAGATCAGGCCAAAGGCTATCATGACAGCTTGAATGTAAGCATATATGGGACAAGTAATGGGGGATCTGAGGCGCTAGAGAAGATTGGTAGGCATTTTTTCGAATATAACTACGTGCACATGTGGCCGGCGTCTTGTACTCTCTGCTGACATCGAAATCAATTGTTGCTATGCCAGATTGAGAGATAATGAATTGATTAATACAGCAACGTTTGAGTTAGAATGAAATTGACACTTAGACGGTCTGATTAATAGTTGAGTTGGTGTCGCTACAATGTAATGTCCTATGTTATTATGGTCCGCTTTATCAGCCAAAGGTAAATTTCACAAGGTTTGCAATGGTTTTTTTAATTATATTCGAGATTTTCAATCATATATGTACGTATCTATATATAATTACGCAAAGGACCTGTATTAGAATTTGGTAAAACTTGACATACGAAGAGCTATTGATGAAGATATGTAATTTTTTATAGAATTCTAAGAATTTATATTTATTAGCGAACAGCTCCGGTAATTTTTAACCTTGATTGATGGGCCCATTAGGACCTCAATTGAGGTGTGCTCACACTGCACCTCAATCACAACTTAATGCAGCTATCCATTGTGGGCTCTTAAATATGCAAAGACACTTACGTGAGCAATGCTTTTTGTCGCCACCTTTAATCAACAGAAAAAGCAGCTCCAACGTAAAGTTTGCATGATCACCTTGTCAGGGTTAGCTCTCCGCAGATACTTTCGCCTGTACGTTGATTCATTAGTTCTGAGGTGATGCAGCTTTTTACATACTTCAAATTTATTTGCTTCCATCATTAACCACAATTACACACTTGCAGTATACATACCTGCACATGGGCCTTGCCATTAAAGCCGATCAAATATTTATCCAAGCCTTATTTGCATAAGACCGGAGCGATGGAGGCATTCAACGTGAGAGAAGTACAAGTAGACGGGGAAAACAGAACAAAACTAGGTGAAGAGGTCACTTGCTCGATGGCCGCCATTCACTAGTCCGTCGGTCTCTGGCAAGTAGAGGCAATGACCATGAAAATGCAAGGGTTCTGCCAACCGTTTGCTTATGACGACTTTAATTTGGGTAGTCGACTTTGAGGGGTTCAAAAGTGCCTAGGGTCAAACTTTGAACCCGTCGAAGTCGCGTAATTTTTCAGACGACTATTGTCTACTCGATTCATTGCAATGATACCGTCGATGATTTTCTTCATGTAAGCCTATCACTATTGTCTCGCCTATCGTTTATAGTCTGAAATCATCATAAATGTAAAAATTACGCGATAAGAGGCCTGGTAATTCCGGAGTCACATTTTCAGACTGCAGAGCGAAGGTGGAACGTTCAATTTTGAACAATTCAACTTCGAAGCGGCGCGCAATGCCTTGACCGTATTTTCTGATTGTCATTCATCAACCGCCACACGGTTGGGCATTAAATATTCAATGAGTATGTTACCAAGCCAACCCCTGTGAATATGTAAGCGTGACGTCAGGGTAGCAGCAGCAACCGACGATAATGGCGGCACGTCCTACCCCGACAATTGTAATCCAAAAAATGTATAATGAATCGATCGCAAAGCGTATCGTATAACTCACGGAGCGGACAAAGTGTCGATTGAGGAAGGCAATGCATAACAATATTAGGCTCAGAAGCACTCTGACTCTGCGAAGTCTGTAAGAAAGGGTTAGGAGTCAAGTATGTAAATGGGAGCTTGTTAGTAATTCTAAGAGTTGTTAGATTGGAATAATGCATTTGCAAGTCGACTTTCAGTGAGACCTTGCGGGATTTGATGTCCCAACGAGAGAATCCAACGGCAGATAACTCGTGGAATATATGTATGATATGTACGGTTGTTTGTGAATAATTCGACTGTCGATTAAATCGGTGTTTAATCGTAATTAAATCAAAACGGTTTTTGGGCGATATTTAAAACAAAAAGTGCTATTTTCTATGGATCCAAACTCAACTGAAAAATTATATTTACATGAAAGAAAAAGAAATACGGTCGCAATGTTACTTTAACATTTTTTTGCATGGCTTTGATATAATTTACGGTGCGGGACCAATAAACCAGTAAACTTATGTAAAAACATTTCTATTGAACTGCTTATATTCGGAAAAAACTTTGAAAGTGTTCGGTTAGCTCTGGTATGATCGAGGATATGATTTGCATTCAAGTACAGTCCCAAAAAATGCATTCACATCGCTTCATATAGAAATACTTAAATCATGATTTGGTTTAGCTTAACTAATTCATCTTGAAGAAAACACTGATTCAGATCAACTGCAATTAAATCTGCAGAAAATAAGCAGCGATGCCGCACTTAAGAATATTTTAACGGTCGACTGCACACGTTTGTTTTCTGAATAATTGTACAATCTTCTACGTAATGACTGTAGAGTGCAGCTAAACGTTAACTAAATTGACTATCATAACACTTTGTTGTAAGTATAATTTTCACTTTCACTACATTTCTAATACTATATTCTTCGCGAGATTCTGTCGCCATCTATGTATGAAGTTAGTCCCCACACCACTAACATCTGTTTTCATGACACTGACAATGCCTGTCACATCCACTGACATTGGGTAAATCATAAAAAAACAGTTGTAAACAATTAGCTGCGTTCTCATCCACTCAACAGGATAACTAATTTATTGCAATTTAGCAAAACATGATACGCACAAAGCTATGACTAAGAAACCATCTGAGTAAGCTCCATCAGCCCCAAATAAAAGTCTAGAGAATCTGAACAGTTCCTTTTTTGTCTTTCAGGAAAAACAAGGCTTGGGAAAAAGACCGGCGAGATCGACTCAACAAAACCTTTGATGAGCTAGCAAAACTTCTGCCCAAATACGACGCTTCAATTGTTTGGAGTAAGATTGAAATTATCCAGAAGGCGATAGCATTCATCAACGAACTGCAAACCAAGCACGAGGATTACTTAAAGGGACAAGATCCTGCGCTATTCAGTGAGTTGTGGTTCGAAAGGAGTGCCTCACTTTGCACCCCTTCATCCTGCTTAACAATTTTTTAATTCCAGGGGAATATGAGGATTTTGTGAATTGTATTAAGTTTTACCAAGAACGTAATGCTCAGCTAACAGAACTGTTAAAGAAGGCAAAGGTTACCCTTCCCCCAGCTGTCGTACCACAGTTACTTGTGAATAAACCAGAGCTCGTACCAAGCGTGACTAATGCAGAAGCAGTATGCTTACAAAAACCCAAGAGACAACGAGCTAGTGCACGAAAAACTGATGTTCTAAAGAAACCTGAAGAAAATGAGGACGTTGAATCAAACTGTTTTCCAGCGGAGGCCAATGAAGCGGATCCTATCAAAGGTTTGCTCCACCAAATTATTGCTTTTCTTTTTGACTTTTTCATTATCGATTGTCATTCTAGTTGCGAACAAGAAACTAACGTCAATTCCAGCGCTGAAAGATGATGCGAAAGAGAACACTCCAGATATACCGCACAATGCTGCCTTTACAGAGAAACCGACTCAAGAATATTCTTTGCCTCTTCTGCTACCTCCACCCGCGAAACCAATATTCATTCGACTTAAAAAAAGGAAGACGAAAAGCAAATCGAAACAAATCCGGCGGCCATTTGTGCGAAAGTGCTATCCTCATCCCGACAAATTAATTCGCTTTAGTGACCAATGCATGGCGTATCGCAAAATCACATACAAGCCAAATCGGTCTTCAAAAGGGAAATATCCACAGAAAAAATGCTTGAAAAAAGAACTCAAACTTGGGAACATAGAGCTGCCGCTAAGAGAACAGTCTGTGTCACCGACAGTTGCGTTTCTGTTATCATTTCCAGTCGTTGCATCCTCAGCAGTTAGTGGAAAAAACGTGGAAAATGCCGAGAGTTCAGTAAGCTTAGAAAATTTAAACAACTTCTTCACATCGGAGGAGTACAACCAGTTCTGTGATCAAAATTCTGCATCTGATGAAAAGCTAAATGTCATTGCTATAGCGTCTCTTCCATTGGAGAGTGAGGAGAAAGCTCCAATCAGTAGTAAATCACTGACTTCGTTTTCTGTCTCTGCCATAACTCGTCCGAGTTCTCCGAAAAAGCGACCCGCCACTTCTGACGAGCAAATGATCAGCAAGCGAAATTGTGAAGCCGAATGGGCGACTGGAAACAAATACTTTCGAGGCACACCAGTCACATCCTTCGATAGCAACTTTGGTATAAAGAAAAGCGCTTCATGTGAATCCTCCTACAACAATCAGGTGAATGAATAATAAATGGAATACGGTCATTTGATCGCAGATTCAACTATTTTTCTCTTTTAGCGCGATGCTGTTCAACATTCATTGGCAACTACTGACTGCCTCTCATTTTCAGCACATCAACCAAAATTATCTCCTGGGTCGTCAGCATGTTTGACTAGTTTACATTTAAATCGAAAAACCTTTTCAACACAAATCAACTCCGTTTCATCTATGAACTCCACAACAGTATTGACTTCTAATTCGGAAAAGAAAACCGCAGGCGTTACGTCCAAAACATCGAAAGTTGCTTTGAATCCTGTGACCAAACAGTTACCAACTATGCATAACGAACTATCAGTTGGGAATACCGTAAACTGGAATGTGAAACCAATTGCGTCCAACAAAATTGTGCCACATAACCCGGGAGTGTCAGTTTCGAAGAACATTTCAGATATGACTAAAACTTTGCCAACCATGGCCGATGAAGCTGTCAGCAAAGTTTCTACAAAGACATCGGCTAACTCATTTTATTCTTCGGCCAAGAATTTCTTTTACGAATTCTCACCACCAAACCAACCAATTAATTCGTTTAACTTTGGTCAATCAGCAGTGACAGCGACATCCTCACAGTCTGATCCACTATTTTCATCGACTATCACAACCAAATCACAACCATTTGTCAGCTTTCCTTCGATTAAATCAGAGTTTCCTTGGTTTCAGCCGGGTACAACATTAACCATGTCTCTTACTCCGACCACTGCAACCACAACAACGACGGCTGCTTGCAATTCAAACGTAATTCCCTTTGACCTTGGGTCTGTGGTTAGTGAGTCCCTAACATCCACAAGTTTCACACTGTCTTTAAGCACTTCCAAGTCATTCGACAATGCCTTAGTGGACACGGCGAATAAACAGATGCCTGACATCAAATGCAATAACCAGGCTAATATTTTCACTCCTTGTGATGAACTGCAGTTCACTCCTCGAGTCGCATCATCTCTTGCCAAGCAAACAAATGCTCAAGCTAATATACCTCCTAAGGAAATGCCTTGGAAGCAAGATAAATCTAAAGCCATATCCGATCAAATCTTCTACGATTGCGAGCAAAGCAAAATGCAGCAAAAAACTCACGTCAACTGGATGACTTCGACAGCGAATGACTTTTCACCAACACAGGCAACAGTCCTTCCTCCAATAGATTTCGTAAACCAGTGCCCAACTTCAACCACTGTAGACTTCGGATTCGGCTGCAGAAAAGATTCTTACGACGATGAAAATCAGTTCATCAATTGGTCTCCAACAAAACCTTTGAACACCGACTTTTCTGCAGCATACACGTTTGAAAATTTTGGTTCCAGCGAAGCGCCACCCAACAAAACTGTGAAGCATATCTTTTCCGTCAGCCAATTAGTCGACCAGGCTCCATCACAAGAGTCATCCTCGATGAAGAAAGGAGTTGCTAAAGCACTCATTCAAAAGTCTACTCCGGTAAAGCAAACCTTCTCCAATATCTATTCGGCTGAATCGTTGATAGCAAAAAAGGATAACCATCGAATGGCCAACGCGGCAAGCTTCTACAACCAGGATACCTCAAACACTCAAACCGACTACCACACCATGAGCAACTACACATACAATTATCCCAACATGCAGAGTTGTTTGCAGCCAGAGAATGATTATCTTGGGGCCAGTTCTTACACAACATCATCCTTAGTCAAAACTACCTCAATTCTCTCATCAACTGGAGTGGGAACGACTCCCACAGCTCCTACGATGCCGCCCTATGAATCGTCAATTGCATCGACGTCAAATAATTATTTTGGGCATTCAAACGCAGTGACCACAAATGACCCTTATGATCCAACGTATCTTCCTAGCAATAACTTCAATCATCCCGCAACAGCGAGTTGGAATCCGTGCACATCAAAGGTTGCTCTGAGTCACACATATAATCAAAATCAGATTCCACTCACCGGCGTCGGTTATGGAACTGTGGAGTCTGTTTGTCAACAAAACTCAAATGCATCTGGGAACTTAACGAACTTTAATCTAAGCTCCATTTGTCCAGAGATCGATGGGAAGCACAGCTCAACTGGTTGGTAGGTCGCTGTTATATAAGTTGTGTGTACATACATATATATTTAGAATAAAAATACAAACAATATTTAAAGGTTTTTAATTTGCTAACATTTTAACAAATATTTTAGTTTCGTCAGTTAGTTTCGGAATGACGAAGTAAGAATTCATCTGTACATAGTGTGTTTCAAATGATCAATAGTTTTTAAAAATACTTCATGATACGATATGGAATCTTAGGCCAAACATATATATCTACAAATTTCTTTTGGATACTTTTACACAACAAAGGCTCCCAATGCGTCATCTCTTACTTACATATGTATGTATGTCATGCTTCCAAAACTCGACACTGATAACACAAGACAAAATCAATTCGAACAGAAAATCTTGAGCCCTAGCGTCTGAATCTTCTTTCAATCGACGGACCATTCATTCGTGGGCATGATGCCTTAATAAAATCCTATAGAAGAACTGTTGCTACATGTGGCTTGTTTGAGTTAAAGCTACTATGTATATCGCACAACAAATTAACTTGACATGACATACGGCGGCATCGATGCAGCATCACGTTCAAAAACGCAGTGGTTGGTAGAAAATGCGGAAATTGAAACAAAAAACTTTTGTACGGCATTTTTCTTGTGTATTTTTTTGCTGATTTAATACTTGTACAATTTTTGCTGAATATCGAAGAAAATAGTTAGCGATTGCTCCTGGAGAAAGATGTATGATTTCTTCCGCTTCATTCAATCTTATGCTTAAACACTTGGAATAGACGACAATAAAACAATGTTTTCATTTACGTTTTTTTTCAAGAGCAAATCTCATTTATTTAGTAATCAAAAATAATAATTACAAACCAAGTTTCAGACAAATCTATCATATGTAGACTCGAAAGGTATACATATGAACATACATATGCATGTATGCATTTAAATTGTTTTGTTTAATGGACAAACACATTTATATTCAAGAATATAAAAGAAAATTTACCTGAATTCGGATTTGTTTTTCTAACTAACTGGAGGAGTATTTAAACGCGTTTCTGGAAAACGTAATGTTTTATCAAAAGTTAAGAAATAAAATAATTAAGATTTTAGTACAAAAAAGAAAGCAATTTTTTAGTACGACATAACATCTGATCTTGTTGTGATAAATTTGTTTTAATTCAATCAAATTTCATAATATAGCACGGAAGTGATACGCAGAAACTTCACATTTAGCTTGTTGTTTCAAAAAAAACAAGCTCTTATAAATGCTTAGGCTACAATTGACGAACATTTACAATGTATTTGTTATTAATAATAAATCGTTTTCCAAATTGATTGCTATGTCTGTCCATATATGGTAAAACATAATTTTTTCCTTTAAATTATTAAATTTATTTTTTTTTCTTCTTTTTCACTCAAACCATAAACTTACCTCTAAAATGCAATTAGTCCTTGTTTCTTTTTGATCTAAAATTAAATGAAAAAGATATAACTTCCCCAGGATTTGATGTACGAGGCCCAAGGTCAGTGGTAACAATTGATGGGGGTGGTGTATAACGACATTTCCATTCCTTCAATTTTCCAATTTCAATCGTAATTTGTTGTCTATGTGCAGTTAACAGTCAAATAAATAAAACAAAAATCATGATGTTAATCTTAAGTAACATTAAGATATCAGTGCTCTTGGATCCACTTTGGTGGTACAGCATTCTCTTCAACTCAACCCCCTATCAACTGACTAAACGCATTCAAACTGCTTCATCCTAATTGAAAGTAGTAATCAAAAAACTTGGAAAAGCCTTTCAGTGCATTTTCCTCTACCCTCAGTTTATGTGTTATTTGCAGTAATGTACTTATATATATGAATAACTCAATACAATATATTCGTAGATTCTTACAATGCATCTCCAACCATTTCAAACCAATGCAAAACAGAACTAAGTTGACTGGGACTTAGAGAACTAGTAAGAAAACAATTTACCTGTGGATATTTTTACACAACAATCAAAAACAAAAACTATTTTAGCCTACCTTCAAAAAGTGCAGGAGCCTATTGAACTATGATTTCATTAACGACTCCTACTAATGGCGCAGAACGGATGACAGTATACATATGTATATTTACAGTGAAAATCTGTAACTAGAAACTATGTTACGGAATCGTGAATTGACTTCCGTGTACATGTAACACACTCACTGAACAAAGAAACTAAGAATGCGAAATTACCCAACATTCACAATATAGTCGGCAAAATGATAAATCACAAGCAATTGTCCAATTTATGAAAAATCAGAAAGACGAGTAGAAATCTGATTTCAATTCAATACAGCATTGAAGGCGAGTAAAATGCATGACAACATGTGATTGCTCTAGAAGGGATGCAAAACCTTTGTGGGGATAAACAAGTCAAAATTAAACAATTAATCACTTAGAACCAAAGTAAGTGTACATTACGGGGTGGTTAGATAGTGAACAAAGTTTATATAGCAAAATGATTGTCATATTTAACGTTATTTTCGGTTAATTTAATATATTTATGTACTAAACTTGAGCTCGGTTAGAACACAAGCACGTTAGAATTGGTTTAGCAACTTAAGTTTTGAAAAAACGTCAAAGTAAAGTACTTCCTCGCCAAACAGGACCAAATTGTGTTTGCATATACTCTGTAGGTTTGTGTGCCATCTTTGGTTTCGTTAAATGCGTTTGCAGAATAATGTTAAGTCAACTAAACGTTACCTGAAAAGGCAGTTCCTGTAGGAACACGAATCGAATCACATTAATTTGAATTTAATGAACGTGTCAAGGACATATTAAGTGCGCGGTGATCATAACTTCAACTTCAAGGTGGTCAAACATCTCAACATTGGATGACCATGACTCAAACATTCACACTATTTAAGGAAGATGCTAAATAACATTTCATACTTATTAGATAGAGATATATAAGTGAATCATAAATTTGTGGCAAAAATTGTGATTACATCGTGTTCTTGTTAATCATTGACAATACGAACAGAATTTATAATTAAAATTTTTTTGTACAAATTGATGAAATACAGCAAATGATTCTCAACTCTAAAGTCTGTTGCACTCTTGTCGAAAACGTTTTTTTTTTTTTTTGTATTTTTAGAATCCTCTACAGAAAAATAAATAAATAATAGTGGCACATGAAATAAAATGAGAATAAAAAAATATTTTACTATATACTTGGACATTGCAATCATTTGGAAGAGACGTACCCCCTTGAAAAAAAAAAGAAAAGAATACAATGCACAAATCATAATCTATGTATGTATATTAATAAGCACGAAACCGACGCAATAATGAATTTCTTAGGAAATAAAATAATCGAAGAATAAAAAATTGTAAAATAAATTAAGAAAAAATATGTAAAAATGATTAAACAAAAGAGGAATTTATATTCATATTCATTTAAAATGGAATGTGTTTTTAAGATATTTGAAATATAAAAATTATTTGATATCAACAAGAAATTAAATTACGGTTTTCATTTTGTTATCGTTTTCGTCCAGAGGCGCATCAATCAATCAACTCTGCCTGATTTACTATTATTATTACGTTTTTTTTTTTCATTTAAACCACACATTTGGAGACTACTCTCAAGCTTCAAACTGCACAAGGCTAAATATGGAGAAACATTTATAGACATACAGTGAATATGGTTTGATATAGTAAGATATATATATATATATAAATGAATATATTGAGAGCAAATATAATATATATTTGAAATATATTGAATATATTTTGAGAGACTGGTATTTGCAATGTATTTAAATGGTTAACGACAATATACAACCAATATATTAATGAAGTACTTTCAATACATACCCGACGAACTCTCTTTTCTCTTTCTCTATCAAACACAACCCCTTTCTTTCCCTCATCCTCATCTTTATACACTCATCATCATTCTAATACTCTTTTATAATCCTTCCTTCTGGAAAACAATATTAAATATTCTTTGAAGTCAAAGCAAAATAATATATATATAATATATGTATTAAACAATCAATATATTGTAAGGATATATAGTATAATGAGAATATAGTTTTTCAAAACATAATAAAAAAAGGATTAACAATTACACTACTTCATATATTCGAATGATGTGTAAAAAATCAAATTTTATGAGTGCAATGGAGGTTTTCATTTCATTTATATATTTATTAAGAATATTATGTAAACTAGGTTATAGTATATGTATATTAAATCGAAGATAACCTTACCACCAAAACATAAACAACGCACCCTAAATTCTGAATTTGTATTTAAAATTTCGCTTATCTTACTGTTTTTGTTTTTTTAGGCAGTTGGGGGGTAGGATTTAAGAAAACTGATTCGATTGTGTGAGACGACCGGAAGGAGGAAGAGACGGCAAACTATCTTTAAAGAAAGAAATAAAATAAAAACAACAACACCAGAGGCAACATAATTATTTTAAGTTTTTTTTTTTCATTTTTTTATATCGCAATAGTAAGTGATATATATGTATGTATAATTGTAATAGGTCGGGTTTTATTTAAATATAGTTGACAAAGTACGAATTGTAGTATATTCATGTTTTTTTTTTTTAATATATATATGCATTCAAATATAATGTACAAATATGTTTAATCTTTTCTTCATTTTCTTTTTATCTCATCTTCAATTTGTTTATTTAAACAGTATGTATCTTACCTTTGCATTAGATATATGTATATACTTTGAAGATTTATAACTCATTTAAGTGCATTTTGTTTCATTATGCAAAATATTCCTACCCTTATAATAGAAAGTTTATTAGTCTAACTATAACTATTTCAAATGTAAGTTCTTTGTTTTTTTTTTTGTTTTTTTTATCATCACCCTTGCTTCGTCTTCTTCTATGATTTATTTATTGAAATTTTCAAGAAAACTCTAGTTGAAAAAAAAACAATATGCTATAACATATCTACTAACAAAATGTTTTAAATAGAAATTATAAAGTACAAACAATTAAAAAAAAAAAAACTGATACACTTTGTCTGGTACGTTGCTGATAAATGAGTTAACTCGATTTATTTGTTGTCCAAAAATTACCAATGACCAATGATTTAGACGTCATCAGTACCAAACAACACACAATGGAGTTGGGGCGGGTGTCTCAAGAGACATAACATTTTATGTCGGTTTATGAAAGCAGATGTGCATTTTGCGACAAACCAAAATTTATATCATTATGTTTCGGAAATTGGGAAAGTTATATTTTGTCTGCATAAATACATTGCTTTTGCATTACGGTAAGATGTTCTATAAGCACTTCGGAATGGAAGGAAAAGGAATCTTTCCATTAATGTAGTTACGATATAAATGTATGTATGTAGATACACGATAAGCTCTTTCAGAAGTAAAGGACAGGCGACTCATGCTTTGCTTGCAAGAAACGCGAGTTTTCCATAGTCATTCCACTTCTTGTCCTTACCTCATGGATATTTTCCCAATTTGCTTTGTATGAAATTGGATTGATTCCAATTGTTAAAAGACATAGAAAGAGAATAGAAACCCTCTATTACCTGCTGCAGTAGCCAAAATCAACAGAACCAACACTGAAGTATTAATTCACGTTAAGGCGTACTTAAAAGTCATTATCAGCAACGACCCAGACATCACACCGCTGTGCTCAACAGTTTAGTTTCTTCAGTCCACGATCATTTAAAAATTAATTAATTTACAATTAAAGGAAAATAGCATTTATTTGTTTATTTTTATTTTTTAGAAAAAACATATAGGGGGAGGAAATGCTTTATTTTAAATTTATTACATCACTTACATCTTCACCAGGCCTTTTTCTCCTTTTCACGTGACGTTCAGAGCTGATGGTGCAGTGCGCTGTATATGTTGCTAGAGACACTGTTCATCTTCTTCGGGATGTCCACCACGGATGACGGGGAATGGAGAAAAAAGTGAGAGCGATGTAGGTGGTAACATGAGAGATGTTTGTCGGAGGCGAACGACTAGTTCTCAACCACGACTGTGTCTTGCGTACATTCATGTGTATATTTTTCTTAATGCTGTGACAATTTGCTACTAGATGTACGTTTTAAAAAAAAAACAACTACATGTTAAATGTTTAAGTTTGTTTTCTGTTTCTTTGTTTTAATTAAATTTAAAACTTTCTATATATACGCATATATATATATTTATACTTAAGGTTATATATGTATATATTTATTTATATATTATATTTATATATAATATATAATAGATATATATATATATTTATATATATGGTAAGAATAATAATTTCAATATAATTTGTTAAATCTTTTCTGTTATTTGTTATTGGGGATTGCTCACACGGCGGCGCTTCTTAAACAAAATAACTTTTTTTTGTTTTTTTTTTTGCGAAACTTTTTCACTTTCTATTTTTTTTTAAATAGAAATACTTAAGATTAGTTAATAAATTGAAGATCTATTGAAAAGTCATTATTACTATGCTTAGACCAATCATTTGATTTTATGTACGTTTATTTTTTGTTTTGTTTTTGCTAGATGAATGCGTCGAACGAAGGAAGGAAGCTAGGTAAATACATTTTGTTTTTTGTTTTTGTTTTATTACTATGAATAATTGTTTGTTTTGTTTGGATTATATATACTACAATATATATAAGTATCTCTTTCTCTCCACACATATAAAATCATCAAAACACGTGACACCTCTGTAAGAAATCATTGCATTTTGTTGGAAAATTCATTAAATGTGATCAACTTAAGGCTAAGAAAACGATAAAGGGATAGAGAGAATGGGAAAAAAACTATTGGGCATAAAAGCGTAACTAAAAATTCATACAATATAAAGAATTGGACGAAATAAATGTGTACAGAAAGGAAAATATAAATACACATTTTTAAAATCAAAGGATAAACAATTATAAGATGTTGAGTAACGATCGTGGTAGGTGCGATGTTAAAGGACTTACCTAGTTTACTTCTTATCATTTTGCTTGTTATTTTGTTGCTTGTGTTGTTGGGGATTTGGAGGACCGCCTGCACCACCTTGGGGACCACCAGGCATACCGGGTTGTGGGCCGGTTGGGTAACCATAACCGGGATATGCTTGTTGGGGGTAACCGCCGGGTTGACCGGCTGCAGCAGCTGCAGCATAATATTGAGAATACTGAGCGTATTGGCTGGGGGTCATACCTTGTGGGTAACCCCCGGCCGCAGGTTGTTGTGGTACTGTAGCCGCTGCAGCTGGCTGCGTTGGAGCGCTTACACTTTGATTGGTATTGGCTTGTCCATTTGACGCAACACCCTAGTAAGTAAATACACATAAAATTCATATTTCAAAAATCTACTCTTCTGCTAGTCAGTAACATACCTTCTGAGCTGCCATTTGTTTTTCAATTGCTTCTGCTTCATCGAGTTTACCTATACTTCTATAGTACTCCGCCCATTGCGCACTGTAGTCAGGTGCTCCGCCTTGCGCTTGCTGCTGTACCTGTGGTTGGGGAGCCATTTGTGGTGCTGCCGCTGGCATTGCGGGATTTGATGGGCCCACTCCCGACGCTTGCTTCGCTTTCAACTGCTGTTCAATCATTTCCGCTTCTCTGTGCATGCCCATTGATCTGAAATGAAAATATTTCATTACTTTCATTACACTCATAAAATCATCGCGGCTGCACCGTCTTACTTATAATACTCAATCCATTGCGGGGAGTAGTCCGCTTGGCCAGCACTGGCTTGCGCCATTGAGTTCATCTGTTGTTGCTGTTGTTGCTGCTGCTGTGACTGATCCCATCCGCCCTGCTGCGCGTAGCCTGCCCACTGTTGTTGGTAGGCGGCTGCATTCGGATCACTTTGCATGCCGTTGTTGTTGTAGTTGTTCTGATGGTTCGGCGCATTGCCTATTGGCTTTCGCGACAGTATCACCAGATCAATGTTAATTTTTTCGGAAATCATTTGGCGAGCATGCTCAATCTGCTCAGGGGTACCCTTCGCTTTGAACATTTTCTCTGACGGCGGGTTCACTGCGCTGCGATCCATTTCGCAATAAGCTCCAGTCTGTTGGTTGATGAGTTTGATTGTTTCTCCTCCCCGACCAATTACAATCTGCAATATCGAAAACAATCAATAAAGGTGCTCTCTTCAATCGACAGATGGTAACACTTACACCGCACTTCGAGGCAGGTACTGAAAATGTGACTTCCTCCCGGGGAGCTTGCTGTGTATGATTGACTCCATAGCCATAGCCATAATTTGAGTTTGTGTTGTCGGCCATGGGTCCACCGCCGGCACCACCGCCGCCGGCGTTATTGTTCCGGTTATTCGCCTGACTTCTCTGCTTTAAAAAGAGGCAATGCAAAAAACAAGGAACAAACCCCAGAGAAAGCAAGATATAATCCCTAAGTCCTTGACAAAAATTATCTCGTATAAATTCTTTACCATCACGCTTTCGATTAGCCCTTCGATCATGCGTTTTGCATCTTCAACCTGCTGACGACTGCCTTGAATTATGCATCGACGATCGCCGGGTTCATCATTCTTTCCCTGAATGAATTGCAGCTTGCATCCTGTTTCGCCTTGAATTTTCTTGATCATATCACCTCCCTTGCCTATGACAACTCCTACGGCTACTTTTGGTACGAATACTTCAGCTGATTCGCCGCCAGCACCATTCGCATTGTTAAAACCGCCTGGTCGAACATTATCCTTGTCTTGAATTAGTTCGAAAACTAGACTCTTGGCATGTTCGATCTTCTGGGGATCTCCAGAAATTCTCAGCGGTTTCTGTTAAGGAAAAACACGATTCCAGGAATTATCAATGAATTGGTTTCTAAGACGCTATTTTGTGTACTTACAATTACTTCCTGATTGGGCCCGTCCTGAATGATAACCATTTTTGCTCCTGTCTTCTCCTGTAACATTTTTATGGTTTCACCGCCTTTTCCTATGACCAAACCAACTTTGGCTCCCGGTACCATGATTTCCTGGTATGGTGGATAACCTGTTGGTCCTGGTGGTGGCATTGTTATGGAAAGGACGATCTCAACCGTGCCAGCACCATTTTGGCTGGCCATCTGTTGGATCATTTCACGACCCTTTGTCACGGCATCGCGACTTCCTCTAACCGTTACTGTTCGTTCTGAAATTTAATGGAGAATAAATTTAAGTTAATAATACGGCTGAGGGAATGTCTCATTGACGATCATGTGTCCAGAGAATTGTAATCTGATAGCAACTTGAACTTGTTGAATTGAACATTTACGATTGAATGCCATTTGTCAGTATGTGTCAAAGAATTGTTTGTGATCGCTCGATCATTCGCTTTCTTTAACGATAATCTCTGAAACGCCAGCATAGCAGCACGAATGAGTATTCCGCTGAGTGTACCAATTGCTTCTACGATCTTGAAGACACCAGCGACGTAGCGTATACTGTATCCAATGAAAACAATTGGACACAAGTGATGCAAAAGAAAAAGCGTAAAGTTCAACGAACTCAACAACTTTTCGGCACTGAATGTGTACCAGGTCCTAGACTTCATTTTCTACATCTACTTATCTGGCTTGGATAGATGGGTAAGCGAGGAAATTATAATTTCGTATATAGACTGCGGTCTTGACATACCAATCAAGTATATTATTTAATTATATAAATGAATCGTGAAAAGTGTTCCTATAAAAGTAATGTCTTGATGTTCCCACTTTTATGCATAGAATCACGTTATGCGTAGGAGTCGATACTTCTACCAAGTAACTCTATTGGCAAACCTTAAGTTAGTATGTACAAACACGGGTGTTCCTAATGGAGATTTCTACCTCGTAATGTAATTTTATCTACATGTGTGTGCGGCAGAAACAACACCTACTCAGATTGTCTTTTATCTTATCACCCATTGAAGCATGCGACACAAATTTCATTAGGCCACCACGACGGATTTTCTTCCTTTCAAACAACTCTACAACCCTGGGACAATTACCGGCAACCTTATATAACCGCAAGCCTATGCGCCTAGTGGAAATGAGAAAAAAAAATCTCACCTGATTCCTGTGAAAGCTGAATTTTACAACCAGACTCTGCTTGAATATGTGAAATATTATCGCTACTATTCCGTCCCATGACCAAATGACTGACGATTGCTTCCGGAATCCGCAGTTGTTCCTCTGTTGTGTTACCGGCTGTGGCGGCTAACCGAGCGGCGACAGCCGCTGCTTGTGCCAGTGCCTGAGACATATTACCACCACCTTGCTGTGAATTATATGAATCTGGACTAGAGAATTTTTTCGCATCCGGTCCAGCTGAATCGTCGTCGTTCATGGAGCGTTTATATCCACCGCCGCCTTGCAATTGCTGCTGTGGCTGAGGTTGTTGCTGCTGGCCAGTGGGTTGGATTTTAGCAGCAATCTATAGTGAATGAAATTAGTTAATTCAGAAATTAAAAAATTAGCAAGAAAATGTTGGCTACAAATGAAGTTTTTTTTTTTTGTTCATTGTCTTCTTTTGGCTGGAAACTTACTTGTTTTGCACGTTGTAGGGCAGCAGCAAAAGCCTGGGATTGATTTAAATTTGATTGTGGCGGTGCTACAGTTGAATAATCACTCATTTTATTTAAAATAAAACGAAAAAAATTAAGAAAATTTTGCAATTTCTTCAGTGAAAGAGCACACGCGTTGAATTACAAATGGCGACGCGGTAAAGACAGAAAAAAATCGAAGTTGGTTTCAATCTTCACCAATTCTACCATTCTACGAAATTTACCTTATGGTTAGGGAAATTTAATGAAAATTCCCTCAAGAACGTACTAGATGCTAGGTATCGACCTAAATGACGTGCGCAACTGATAAATTCAACTCAAAAACAATAAATGCTGGATGTGAGCTTTGTTTATTAAAAGTTATTGTGTAATATATTCCAACAAAGACTCTCTCTTGACTAGACTTAAGACACAAGTTCGAATATATACCTTTAACTGCGTTTACATGGGCAAACATGTAGTCAGCCATCATTTTTAGGTGAATTTCAATGATGGTGGACGTATTCGTGGCACTCTATAAGAACGATAGAGTCGTTTCTTGCTTCCACATGATCGCATTGAAGACTGCCAGACCATGTTTGCCCATGTGAACACCACTATGATAACAAATAATTTGCATTATAGAATTTTGCTCAATAGTGTACAACTTTAAATCAGAACATCTAGTACAATAGTTCTTCTGTTTTATAATTTCCTAAATACTGTGCATTCTGGTGTTTTGTACCCAAAACCATTTATTTTGAGACTAAATAATAAAAGCAAATATTTAACCACCCCAAGGTAAGCGTACCATAAATGCATTGTCCCTTGGGAATTGTCTTATTCTTGTTTAATTATGTTTGTGTAAATGCTTGTAAACAAACCGGTCCTCTGTACTGCGTTTACACAAAAATGTGAGAGGGAGAGGGAAAGGCAATAACCTCTTTAGAAAAATGACATTTACTTCTGTCTTCGAGTCGTAGACTTGGTAGATCTAATCTCAGTCAAAGTTCTTTAAAACGTAGAAAACTTCGCAAATTATACATTCTACACGCAATCAAATATATAAATATAAAATGGGAACAGACGTGATCGGCTATATTTACGCAGCCACAGTTGCTGCAGGTGGCATAATGGGTTATGTGAAGGCAGGTAAAGAGTCGCTTGCAATATCAGATATCTTGCATTTGATTGCATATTTAATCTTTCATTTCTTTTGGGCAGGTTCTATACCCTCATTGGGAGCTGGCTTAGCATTCGGCACTATCCTTGGTATTGGCGCTCATTACAACTCACAACATCAGCCTAAACCATTGCTGCAATTGGCAACTTCCTTGATTTTGGCCGGTATCATGGGTGCAAGGTGGTCCCGATCGGGCAAATTAATGCCTGCGGGAATGATTTGTGTTCTATCATGTGCCGCTGCTGTGCGTAACGTCATCACATACAAAGACTATTTGCCTCTTCCCGGGAGAACTTAAAGTGCAATTATGACTTCAAAACTAATTGCAAGTTACAAAGGACTTAAGAAGAGCAACGTAATTGGACTTAATTTGTTTCGTTTTTTTTATCGGTGATGTAATTTCTCTGCTTATTGAGAAGCTTTTGGAAGTTTTAGAAATAAAATGTATAAACAATTAATGGGCAACCAGTTTTCTCAACATTATGAGATAGTCAGTATCAACCTGATCTTTCTGCGACTGAATTTACTTTGGACCAAAAAAAAACAGCAGTTGGCGTGAGTTGTTTTGTATTTTATCAGGGTACTGATTTTGTTTATACAGTCTGCTGCGGAGGCTAGGTAGACAAAGTCCCTGGCTGTCCATAGGGATACCTTGTCAATGTCGTGACAACGTCGATGTTGTCTGTCCTTTCTCGAGGACGGATATACTCCGTTTTCCCCTCGTTAATCGCGAGGCCAATATTAGCCGCTTCCATCTCAAACAGATTAAGCCTAAGGCAATCCAAACAGGTTGGGCAGAATATGGCGAGCGGCACGAACAAAAGAAGGATGGGGCTCAAGGAAACTATAAGTTCTTGCTCGGATAATAATTTTCTTATTTCCCAAAGACATCATATATCCACGAGTCCCTGTGAATTTATTGTCCATTGCGCAATTGACTACGTCCTCCACAACGCAACGACATCAACTCTTCAAATCCCAGACGTTTCCTCTTCAAAAAGACTAATTTAATTTTTTACCATCATTATAACCCACTTTCAGTTATAACACATATTCTACCATCTATTCCCCCTGCTGGCAGCACTGTGTGTCATATGTCAATAATTCAGTTCAAAATCGATCATGTCATTGCCAGAAATGCTAAAAAAATGTGTGAAATTGTATGGGAGCGTGACGTCATAAAAATCGAAAAAGGACGTTTCCGGCCAAATTACGCAATCAAATGCGAAAAACCGAATGTCCATCAATGGCGTTCAGTGCATCACACACAGCCCCAGCGATATGAAGTCATTTTAGAGCGATAACATCGCGAAAATCGACTTTTCAGAAATTGACATTTTTCAGCGAAAAAAATGCAGTAAAATGGTAAATGAATTGGGTGAACTTTTTTCGGTTTGATGAAACCAATTTTGAGTTCCGTGATCTCAAGGACTTTTGAAGGATTGTGATGAATGAAATTGACAGGGAAATGCATACAATAAAGGGCTCATTAGTTGGGGGTATGTGTTTCTTGGAGAAAGTGGCAAAAACTCTTACTAAGGTCTAAACGAATTGAGGTATGAAGGCCTTGAAACTTTGTTTTTCCAACTGAAGGGGTCTGGGTCCTTAAACCTCATTGGTTGCTCCTTAAACACATTGTTGAAAATTCGTACTGCCCTCAAATTGTTTAAGATAATAAAGAGCAAAACATCACATTCCCTATATTCGAAAAAGTGCAATCCCAAAGGACATTGAACCTAACTTAATACGCTTTATCCAGTTTTCAAACCTTGTCTAGTTACAATTTGCCTTTGGGATGAAATTATTAACGGCACTATCATTTTAGTTGTCGATGTGGAAAATACAGTTTTATGGTATCGGAGGGAAAGAGAGTTTAGTCAGACCATATGGATGGTGTAAATGGATGGACTAAACAAATGTTCGCACCATTTTAGACGCGCAATAAAGACAGAGGACAGAGGCAATTATATAAATTGTTGAGATGGTTAGGTTCAATGTAAAGTCATGAAATTGTCGGCCATATCATATCTGTTGCAGCTAAATCAGATAATGGGCAATATGCAAACTCATTCTCGAAAGTTGAACTAAGGTAGGTAGGTAGGGTGACTGCATGACAGATTTGGAAGTCATGCTCACTTAGACCGTCCGGTCCACGTTCGGTTTTGTGTTCAAAACCCATTTACCCTTTGACCTTGTAGTTCTTCCCTCTTGGGATTCTTCAGCTTCTGCAGAAGTCATTATAAGGTACCCTAAGTCTTCTGGCATGGCTCTCCCTTAAAGATAGCCGGCAGAGTTTTACCGTCTTAGAGTTCATTGATGGTGTGTCCAGAGCTTTTATGGCCGCCTGACTGTCTATGTATAAAACAATAGATCTCCCGTCTACTGGGCTCATTGATAGTCGGATGGCTGCCTTTTGAACAGTTGTTACTTCCGCTTGGAATACACTGCAGTGGTTCGGTAGTCGAATTGCATCGGAGATCTCTGATAAGCTGGCGTAGATGCCTGATCCAGAGCCTTCTTCCGATTTTGAACCGTCAGTGTAGATTTCGCTAGTTGGGATTAAAGTCTTGTGTTTTATTTCGAATTTCAAAGCTGTTTGCTGCTCATTTTAGTTTTTGTGAAGTCACCAGAGTAGGTGATAAAGGTTTTGGGTGTGTCTCCCTCTCTGTGTCTTCATCGGAATTTTCCGTTGGGTTTTTGTTTCCCGGGAAGAGTGTGTCTAGTTGGAGTTGCAGAGTCTCTTCACCAGAATCAGTCCACACTCCCGCGGACTTTTCTATATATGTTGGCATTGTTCGGGGTTTGGATAGTAGTAGCCTTAGGCGACTACACTCCTTTGTACTTTCAATGCTTCCACAGAATTTCTTCTAGGACTTTCTTATTCCTTTTTTGTAGCTTTTAAGGCTTTGCTTATAGAGATCCCAATCAGCGGTTTCTCTTGAGAATTTTTCTCTATTGAAGCATCTCTTGCTGGCTTTGCGTAGTTCAGCTAGGTCTGAATTCCACCATGGTGGCTTCTTTCTCTCTTTCTGTTTTCTTAAGGGACAGATCGAGTTGAAGGCTGAGTTCATAGACTCTGTAAGATCCTGCACTAACTCGTCAATGTCCTTCTTTGTGCTTGGTTCTGCACTTGTCTTTTGACTTAAATATTTAGGTCTGCAGGGTCACGAATGAAGTAAGACCTTCCAAAAATAAAAAACACTTAATGGATTACATTGTGAATATAAAACTAAAATTTATTTACGATTGAGCACAATATACAATTTAAATAAAATATGTTCATATTTACTTTTTCTTTTTATTTCAAAATGCTTTCTGTGTGTTTTCTTTTTATTTCCTTAAACTACATAAGCTAGTGGACAGCAGTTAATGAGTTTCAATTTGCAGGTTACAATCGATACCCTTAACTATTATAGATACAAATGTCATTTGCTCCGAGTCTTCAAATACGTAACTTTTGAAGTATTTCTCTTCATTTTTTCTAGTCCTCTCTATGAAAAAACTTTTGAATCTACATATGTACTTATTTTAAATATTAAATAGTATTGGAGAGGGTGTCTTGTTTAATTAGTTGTTTTTTGTCTGAACAAAACATGTATGTTAATTTGTTGTTACCTTTCCTTTTGTTCTTTTTACATATTTGTTCGAGTTTTTTTCTTGGTTTAGTTTCGATTAAATGTACACCATTTTTTGTTTATTCTCTTAGGAAATAAGGACAAAATAGAGTATGTTCCAAACGTAATACTGAAAACATTTAAGAAACCATCAAGAATGTGCAAGGAATTCAAAGGCGATTGTGGCTTTTTTGTTCGTCTTGTGGTTTGTGTTTCTTTAAATACAACTATGTATTTCTTTTTTTCTAATTTTTTTTTAAACTTATATTTTAAATGTTTAACATCTAATAAGAAAAATACAAATATTTTATGATTAAATAAAATTAATACTATCACATATACAATTTTCCTCTCTTCTTCCATATCTATATAACGAAAGCGCATTTTTGGTTCTGGACAAATATTTGTCGCATATGTCGCTTATATGTGCTTGCGTATTGCATATTTCCTTTTTTGTTTGCATTTCGTTTGCAGTCAGAATTTAACTATTTATGGTGTGATATTGTAATGAGATGAAGTATCTTTATTTTCAATTTGTTGTCTTACCGAGCTAACATATACAAAATAAAAAGCATGCAATAATAAACAAAAAAAAATAAATTCTAGCTATCATTTGATTATCAATGTGTTTATCTGTGATTTGATTTAAGTTTTTTTTTTCAAATGGCAATTGTGTTGCTTTCCGTATTTTATTTGTTGATTAGGTTATTTGTCCCTTGCTCTGGGCGGAGGAGTCTGTGTTGGTCTTGTCTTTTAAATATTTCTATTTCCCAAATTCTTTGAATTCCGCTTATCCACTGTAACGAGAGGAGAAAGAGAGAGAGAAAAAAGAAGAAAACAAAAACGAGCAAAAATTAGTATTATCCATCGGCAATGAGAAAAAAATGTCTTGTAGCAAGTTTTTGAAATTAATAATGGCGAACAATTTGAGTATACTATATATTCATGCAGATTTGCTTAAGGAAGGATGTATTAACGATCGAAGGCTTGTTTTAATTTTTTTCACGAAACCAGTTGTATGTTTATTTGTGTTTTTTTTTCTGTGTGTGGATTTTGTGTATATTTTTGAGAGTTCTTACTTTCGGTTTTGTGCAGCAATGTATGTAAATCAATGTAAGTTAGGAAATGAGAAAACGAGATAGTAGTGCGAAGGTAAAGTAATTTAGAAAGCAAGCCAAGAGATGATAGAATGTATGAAAAGAAGAGTGAAAAAAAATGACGGAAAAAAATATCAAAAAAAGCTTATTATTCCTACATGCTTTGATGTACTTTTAATATACTAAATATACAGATTAATTGAAGAAACTAGTTAACGGCTTTGATGCAGCTTTTGCTTAAATGAAATAAAACAATTTGGCTATGTCTAATGTTTTTTTCTGGAGGAAATGTTTTGTTAATGGACCTTTTGATGATTACTACTTTGGTGATAGATAACATCAAGACTGATACAATTCTCATAATTCGTACAATAATGTTCATTGACCTGTGATCACTTTCAAACTTAAAATGACCAACAGCATTTCGATGTAATTTACTTTAGACTCACTGTTTGAGATAGCCTCAATCTCAAGTTTCCTAAAATTTTCTCATTCTACATATTGTCCGTTTGACGGTCATCACGCCAATAGACTTGGAAACTGATCTATCAATCGGAAATATTTATAATTTTACTTGTGGTTCGAGCAATTAACATAACATTTGGACATTGGAGAGTCCATAGAGCTTACGATGATGATACCAAATATTATCACATCGGACATGTGAGTGGTATCAAAATTTCAATCCAACTCATGAAGACCAGATCTCAAGTTTTTGCTTTTTTAAAATATACACCATTTTACTAAGTGATCCGATATAATGCTATCAATTCTATGTTCTTAAGGTGCTACAAAAATTACTCAACACCATCTTATTAGTGTACTAACTCTAAATAATTCAGGTTATAAGGGTTCAAATCTCCACGGAACTGGATGAATTGAAAAAAGTGATGCTTTGTGCATAGAAACATAAAAACACATCCTGTGAGTTTTATTAAGGAAATAAAAGAAATAAATGTAAAAAAAGAACAAAGAAGAAAAGAACACTAAGTTAAGAACACATCTTAAAGCATTGGATGGTTTTGTGTTCTTAAACTGTGAAGTTCGACATTAGCAGAATGTAGAAGAACATACGAAATGATGAGAAAAGGACTCAGAAAAGAAAGAAAAAAAGTTGAAGATCTACATACAAACATTAATTAGTAGTATATGCATTCAATATATTTTGTTGATTATAATACACATTGCATTACAGTGCATCCGTTGAAGGGTATTATTTGTTAGAGATGTTGCTTACATTTTTGGTATCGATCATTTTCATTTTAGCACTGGATTGGATTCATTAGTAAATTTTGCAGTCTCATTCGTTTTGCGATGAATTTTATCATTTTTTGATTTGTTTTTTTTTCTTTTTTATTGTTTTTGATTAGAGAATGGAATGCATTACCAGAAAAATATGTTTTGGTATATCTAAATACATACGCATGCTGAGTTGTATAATAATGCTCATGCATAACTAAAAACCAAAAAAACGTCATCTTAAGTGATAATTAACCTAATTGTTTATTGTGCGAATGCATTCGTTTTTAGTTTGCGAACGCCTGCCGTTTAAACAAAACACAAAATATATCCAAGAAAACAATACATACATTTCTAATGATTTCTTGAACTGTGTTTTTTTGTCTTTGCTTTTCAAATTTTCGAAATTGAAAAAATAATATGAAATAATTAAGAGTTTATTTACTTTATTTCAACTGCTACTAACCGCATTCCATGTATTTAATGCTTTTTAAATTTTTTGTTTGGTTTAGGTTTATGATGCAGTCTATATTTGAGATACATATGCAATTTGTGGCTCTAGGGTTATTGTTTTCAAATAAAAAAAAAAGATGATGAATTGTTTTTTGTTTCTATTTTTAAATGGAGCTGATTGTTTTTTTTTTTTTTTTGTTGGTTTGCTAGAAACATCTTAAGTCTTACCACATGTTCCGATGTTTTCTGTGTCAGATATTTTTGAATAATCTTTACGTTTAGAGTGTGTATAAATTGTTTAGCTTTTATTATTCGTATTCGATTTGATTTGAGATTAGATTTTAGATTTTGAGGAAAAAATGTTCCTTCTTCGTGTATTAACTTATGAGGTGACGCCATTCAATTTTGGTGGTTTCAAGTCTGTTGTTGGCTACTGCTCCTTTGAGCGTCGCTCGGAATGTTTATCGGGAAGTTATTCGTATTGTCACCAAGATAATTTGTCGTATAGGCCGGTGATGAGGGTCGTGGTTCTTCTGGTTGTTGTTCACTTAAGTATCTACTACTATTACCAGTACCGTTTGTACGTTTTCTGAAGTATGTATCAAATAAAGAACTTCTGGTTGTTGAGCGTCCACCAAGGATATAATTTCGTTGGGTAGTCGTTTCCTTTGGATATGAAGGGCGCTGTTCACCGAGTGTATCATCCATTTCATTGCTATCACCATCAATTGATGTAGTACCATATTCTGTCGTTGTATCCAAGGTTGTTTCGCCTGTGTATTCTCTTTCTAGTGTTGTTAAGAGTGCCGGTGTTGGTGGAGCGGCTGTTGTGGTTGTTGTTGTGGAACTATAATTTGGAGGATGTGGACTGTGGCTAGTACGGTTTGAATTGATATGGATTTTTGATTTATTAACAATATTCTTAAGATAGAAATCATAGGTTTTGCGGAGTGCTGTGACATTAGCAGGTGTCGACGGTGTGCTGTTGATGACAATGCTACTACTACTATTGCTACTTGTACTGGAACTGCTTGTCGTGCTTATAACGCGACTTGTTGTCTTAATGTGTTTGAGAAATGTTCGTGTTTTATTGTTACTCAGATTTCGTAGGCGAATTTTTCGATAGAGTTTTAAGGGTCTGATTGTATTTGGTGTAGTTGTTGTTGATGTTGTGGTTGTTGTAGTTGTTGGTGTTGGTGATTGTGTTGTACTTGAGTTAGACTGATCGCTGCTGACATCGAAGGATGATGGCTCATCTTCATTGTCATTATTTTCATAATAATCCTGATTATTATTATCATCGAAGTCCTGCTCAGCGCTGCTAATTATTGCAATAAATTGTGTTTAATATGTATATCTTTTGATTTTAAGAGGAGAGTGTATTTGTTTTGTAATTCATACTTCTACAGGGGGATGTTTTAACTGAAACTCTCTTTTGGTTTAAGTTAAGTGGGATTTCTATTGCATCGTTGAACATATTTTAGTTTGAAAGGGGATTTCATATGAAGGAGGGATGGTTAGGAGCTTATACTTACTTATAAACGCTACGATATTGAGGACCATAGTCTGGTATTACATTTGTTGATAATGGTGTACACCTTCCGTCCAGGCAGTGCTGAAAAAAGAAAATACAGAAATTATTTGATTGTTGAACCTGGGCTCAGCCTTTACATAGCTCTAACTATATTTTTAAAATCAAATCAGAAGAAACATCTTGATGCACTTACCATTCCGTTACCGCAAGATGAACCCTCCGCCGCGGGTCGATACGCAACACAGTAACCTGTTTGTGCGTCAAAGCAGAACAGCTGTGCACAGACTCGTTCGTCCTTAAAGCAGGCGTATGTGCCTCGATCCCTACGGCACTGAGCATCCAACGAAAGCAGTGTACCTGGCAGTGATCTACCCAGTGCACTATCCTCATGAGGAGCATTATGCAAGCAACTTGCTGTATCACCACTATAACAAACGAATTCATGCAAATATGCAAATGTCACTCGAACATGCAACGAAATCACAACTGGCATACTCACTTCAAGAAATGATGAAAACTTTGCACTGTACACGGTGACCAACGGAATCCTCTCTCTGTGTGTCGTAGATCTGACATGATGTAACCATCCTCCCAGCGGCATCTCTCTGCTCCCGGACCGCCAAGATAACTTGGTGGTGGTGAGCCATCATGTACTGCTCCAAGTCTGAAAGATATTTACGATGACAGTTTGTTAGGATTTTCTGTATATAGAATGTAAATTCCTCTGGCGTAATCCACTTACAAGTGTCCAACTTCATGTGCGGCGACAATGATTCCACTGAAACCACCAGTATCCTCAATGATAGCAACACTGTTCACTTTTTCCAGTCGCTTGTTGACCACGCATGCTCCTCCAACGTATGCAAATCCTATGATTTACGATCATGTTGCAAGTAGGGAATAGAAAATTGGAGTTGGTTTGTCCAATTCAAGGAAAAAAATGTAAAAAAATGCTCATTTAAAATATTGCTTTGCATTTATAGCGGCTTTTTGTTGGACTTGTGTAAAGATGAGAGTGTAAGTGAAGAAAAGCTTGCACCTTAGATACGTTTAGTACAGGGGAAGAAAAGCAGTAGCAAGGCTTAAACGTGGGAGTATGAAATTTTGAGATTAATGAATTTGGAGGAGGGGTGTTGAAGAGTTAGTCAACGGTTGTTAGTGTGAGGATTGCGGGCACTTTTCAAAGTGCTATAAGATTATTTACAAAGAGCCTGCGTTTTTATTTCATGAATTGATTTAATCCAAATCGAGATTGGATTCGATTTAGACAGATCAGGTATGTAAATCATGAATGTGCAGATGATATGCAAAGAGTCCATTGACTTTAGCGTAGAGCTTTATCACAAGACTTCGTATGCATTGAACGACATCAAGCCGTTACCTTCATGGTTTTCAGCGAGGTTAAATGTGACTATATTCGAGTCAGAAGAAGGAACTTCACATTTGTATGCAAAGAAAAAGAGGATCGATTCCAAGATGCAGACATCGTTCTGCAAAATTATTTGTCAGAGCTCAGAAAAACTTGCATTTATTTCCTCTCTTATAACTTATGCTATCCGATCTAAATTTGATATATCGTTCACATTGCATGAAATCTGAAACTTTGTTGAACATTTAAACCTTGGAAAAAGTTAGAACAAGCTCTGTGCATATGATGATGTTTCATATTTTGTGATGTAGTCAAATTGTATGTGTATAAATTGCAACAATCTAAGTGAATAAGGACTATATTAATACATTTTAGTTAATTTTTTTTAGTTAAAATTACCTTATTGCTGTTAAATGAATATATGTGTAATGTTAGTCAATAAGCTCCCGGGAAAGCGTTTAACGATAAATGAAATATATAGTTTATCATTAAAAATATGCACTACCACCAGTAGGAAATTCTTATTAATTCTATTCATATTTTGAAGACAAACATAATCTGAAAAAAAACCCTAAGACAAAAAGAGATTACAGGGTAGTCAACTTTTTAGACTCAGGCTTTGATTGGCTATAATGGCTACAATTCTGTACACATGGAGTGTGATCAGAAAGTGATAATGTTTTTAAAATTTGTATCCACAGTTCTGATATCACCACAATGTGATAATGTTTTTGGATAACGCTATTCATTTCGTGAAGAAGTTTGTGTTGTCGAAAGAGAAGATTTTATGCGTCGGATTGACATGCATTTTTGTCTATAGAGTGATGCACAAAAGCGCTCTTAAAACCATCGTTAAGAGTCTCCTTGAATGATAACAAAAAAAGCCATCCAAGTTTGTACTTAAATAAGCATAAAAATAAGTAACCCAAGGAAGGGCTAGGTATAAAGAAAACACAGACACTATTTTTCAAATAGAAAATGTATTAAAACCCAACCAAACAATTGTTGAAATGTATGTACACCGAAAAAGGAAGAATTGAAAGAGAAATTGTTTGAGAAAACGCTTATCACAGATAAGAACAAAATGTAGATTATTCCAATGGAGAAAAAGAAATTAAGAGAAATATTGCAAATTTGCCGTATTTTATATTTAGGAAAATACACAAAAAATAAACAAGAGGAAGAGAGAAATTGAAGAAAAAAAAAGCAAATCAATTTACCTGCTGTACCACGTTTACATTCACCATACGGACTTGGTCGTCTGCACATATCAAGTCTGCAAAATTTTTCAGTGAAGATAATGATAGGGTTCGTTTTTGTTTGTTAAGAAAATAATTTTAAATATTTTTGAACAGAATAAATAGAAATAACAACAAAATATGAGACGTTAAAAGGGATTCGGGAACTGGTAGAGAAAATCAGATTGGCTTAATGTTGATCAAGAAAATTGAAGTCTATTGACTAACAATAATATTTTCAGTAATTCATCAATTCGCAGGATTCATCATTCGATTTGTGCGAATTTTCCTTTAAGACTCACATAAAGTCAGTAAATAATGTTTATATGCCATGAGAAACAATTTGACATTGATGAAATTTATCATATACATACATATATGCAAACTTCGAATGAATCGAAAACACCGAGCTAGTTTTATTTTTCGTATGTACCTAGAAGTCATGAATTCATCACTTGGTTTGCTTTTCGGACAGTGGAACAAAACCACGAGGGCAACAAAATAAGACACAAACGCAATTTGTAGTCATCAAAACTTGCACTGCGTTTGAAACGACTCTCTCCAAAATATATTGATAACCCTTAATATTGATTTTACCTCTATATTTAATAGCAATTCTAGTAACCTCTGCTCACCATAACTACTACTAACAACTACGTACCTTATTAAATAAACAATTAACAATACAAAACCAACAGAAAAAAAATATAAACATGTTATTAATTGACTTTTTTGCTCAATTCACTCTAATCATCTATTTCCGATATATGCGCCATGTGTATGTGTGTGCGTGTACCTGTGCCCATATAAATGTGTCTGAAACTATTTGTATGCGTGTATGTTTATGCATGTGCTCATAATGCGGTTTTGTTAAGTCTTGTCGCTTAGTTAATAAATTAACAAAAAAACGTTTATCTTTTGTAGAGATTTATGTTTTTTTATTTTACCCGCAGTGCCTTTGGTACAACGACCGCCTTTTCGTCTCCGGCACATATCGTACCTATGGATAAAGGGGATATCGATGTGAGACGTTTAATTTAGAAAAAAATAAGCAAAAGAAAATAATAACCCAAACTGTCTGCTGTTGGTATATCTTACTTTGCGTGATATTCGGCCATTCAGAGATATATTCCAATTGAAATTTTCTCGCGATACACTTCTGATGTATCCCATAGTTTTTTTTTTTTTTATTATATTTGATTATGTACTTACTTCGTTATTGCAACGGCGATATCGTAAACCGGCAATCTTCGTTCCCGGAACAGATATTTACCCATATCGGTGAGAGCGGCTGCTGAGTCAATAGCATCTCTGCCAACACGATTTCTTTCCAGATACGGCGTTGCATCCCTTCCCTGAAACGAAATAATTCAAAATAAATTTAATTCAAAAATAAATGTTATCACGAGGGTAGTGTTTTAGCACCTGATTGATATTATATTAAAGACAGAATAGAATTTGACAAAGATTGAAGAATATCGCGAGAAACCTGCTTATGTCGCACCAATAATGTAGCCTCTTGCTTCCATTTTGATTAAAGTTTTATTGAGCAAATCTTCTGCCAAATCAAGGCGTACTTTACAACACCATTCAACAGAAGTCTCTTTCGAAATTTGTTTCCACACCCAAACCGCAAACAAGTCCCGGAAGCAGGCCAAACGTTTTCCACTTCATACAAATAGTCAGTAGAGTTGGCAATGCATAAACCGCACCTTTGCGGTTTTATAAAGTGACGACAACATAACATAAAGTATAATGGGACTTAAATAAAAGTTCACATCCTCCTAGGTGTGCACACAACGCTCTCCTCGTCGCCCGTTTCGGCAAAGACCTGTAGACAAACCGCTACGGTGGAAAAATCCAAAGCACCCCTTGCAATAACATGTCTCAATTCAAATCAAGAATCCGCGCAGCTTCAATCTTACGATCATCCTAACTTTGCCAACTACTGGCATAGACGCCACCCGCGATTTTCAAAAAAAGCAAGACGAGAACAATTTGAAATGCCAACCGGCATGCGGTAATAAAACCGACGAAACGCTCATTAAATTATTGTTTTTGTGTTTCATCGTTTGTACAAGTATCTATCCTATGCAATCCCACTCACGATTGAAATACGTGTGATTAAGATGCCGCTCACGTTTCAAACACGACTCCTCTTCAAAGTACAAAGTCAACCGTTCGCATCGTGTGCTTGTGTGTTCTTCTAAACAATTGATACTAAATTAAATATCGAATTCATAGACAGTCAACACAAATTCACTTGTCGTCTGTTTGTATTTACTGTGGACTGCGATTTTGAAATAATGTTACTTTTCTTCGGCTCATCATGTGGATTGCTTCAGATCCAGCTCTAGATACAGTATCTGTGCAGAAAAGTGAAAGGTCTTTGCGCGATCCATCGGAGAGAAGAATCTTCTTTTTAACGATCTTCACTTGCTGGTAGTTGTATAAGAAACTTGTTGGTTAATTTATGTTGTACCTGCCGGCTTAGAGCAATTGCTTCTTAATTGACTTGGTAAATGATTTTTTCTTTCCTTTTTAAAGTCACTGATGGTTGACTTCTGTTTGAGTTGTTCTTATGCAATGTTTATTGAATGCCAGTGATATGAGTAGACAGCACTGAAACTAGATATATTATGCAATAGACTTGCTGCGAAACGGTGTTTGTATGGAAATTCCGACCTATTCATTAGATTCGTAGGGAGATGTGAACTAAATTGTTCGCGGGGTTCTCAGCGAAGGATCAAGGTCTAGGAGAAAAATGTTGTATAATCCGATCAATGATGGGACTAGATGAACCTATGTTTGACCTTTGCATACATTTGCTGACTGACAGCATGGTTGTGATAAATTGTCGTGAGAACAGGTTTTGTACAGAGACTGAAGTGTATATATGAATCTGGAACCATAACTGGACTAGACATCCATTAAAAGCTTTCTCGTTGCATATCAAGGTGTTAAGGAGAGAGTGTTTGGGATTTTAGAACATCCGAAATATGGGAGGATTTGAAAATTATAAAGAAATCGCAAAAATTCCATCAATTTGACGTCTAAAGACCTTCCCATGGGCCATTGACCTCAGAAAGAAAATTTTTTGAATCGAAATCATCACGCTTGGAATCAAAAATGAAACGAGTGTGTAGCCAGCCAAGATCAGGGTCAAAATTCTCACAAATTCACCGATTCCCAATGAGCATGACGCATCATTTGTAGAACTTGGCAGGTCGTCGACAGTTAACTCTTATGCAAATTTAACCCATTTAATAGTGCTATCTTGGTTCGTCATTTACCCCAAGGTTCTTCACAAATCAGATGCTGAAGAGAACCTGGTTCAAACTAGAACTTGATGAACATGAGTTCATCAACAAACACACGCCACAAAGTTTTGACTACGTTGAGTAATGGATTTACGCTAGCGCTGTTCTGAAGTTTTGGATATGTTATTCAAATTCGACAAGCTTCTACATTTATGACATTTCTAGGGTGTCATGCCACCATTCAGCCTATAAATCAACTACTACAATGTTAAAAACCCACTAGAATCGTTAATTAAATTCTAGGGTTTTTAGAACCTTAAACTGCTGACCGATATGACAGACAAAATGCAAATTATTCTGAAATAGTTTCAGAATCTTTACATCATCTTTAAATTGATTTCTATTCGATTTGCAGATGGCAAGGTTTGGGTGACAACTCTGAGGAAACCAGTTCCACTTTTTTGCATTTTACGGTATAAACTAATCAAGATACTTTTAATGTGCCTCTGATTAGCGTAATCATCATCGAAATTTCAGCCGCAGCTGGTCTTAAATTAATTTGGGCCACCGTGGATGAGGCTATGTAGTCTTCTTTCTTCGGATATTGTTCCTCTTGTTTTTTATTCTCCAGTCAAATGGACGGTCTTGTACTGGTAAACAGTGAACCCATCTCGAGTTTTGCTACATGGGAATACATACATTGTTTTTATTCGTTCCTATAGTAGGCGGTCTTTAGAGCCCTCAACCATGCCGCTACTACATCTGCACAATTTAACTAAAATTTTCACACTTCATATTGATGCGAACAAAAGTAATACTCTATTTTTTCAGATGTACAAATCAAATCCTTCAAAGCAAGTCCTTGAGTTTCTCGAGAAAGAAAACAAACCACTCTCAGTAAAAGACATTTTTGAAAGCTTGGAGAAGGAATTTGAAAAAGCCTCCATTCAAAGGTGAGATCAAACCTATATGAATATTCTCAACACAATTCTAATCATTGTGTTCAGAGCTTTAGATTCACTTCTGTTTCTGGAAAAAATCAGAGAAAAGCCGATAGGAAATAATAAAATATACTTTTGCAGTCAAGCGGACTGTGATCCTAAAGAGGTTGGTGTGAATTCTTAGCAAAGATCTTTATAATGATGGATTTTTTGAAGATTAAAGCAGAACTTCAAATGCTTGCTCAAAAGAAATCATTGCTGGAGTCTGCTCTGAAGACAAAACAGGAGAGAATTCGTGAACTCCAAACGAAGCTTAAGTCTTTTTCAACAATGTCTAGCATTGATGAATTGGAAATGACACGAAATCAGTTGTTGGGCTCGATTGAGATGAAGACAGAAAAGATAGAAGCAATTAAAACAAAGTCAGAAAAAGGGGTGGGTTGTTGCACATTTTCAATTCAACTCTGTTTTCCCTTATGAAATATTTTTGTTTCTTTGAAGGTTCCAGCAGACGATCTCAAGCTATTGGAGAAAAAGCATGTCAACGTCCTATCGGCTTATCGGAAGCGAAAGAGAATATGTGCCGACATGATGGATGATATTATGGAGGGATATCCTAAGTCCAAGAAGCAGTTGATAGAGGATATTGGCTTGGAGACTGATGAGGCGGCGGGCTTTTCACTGCCAAAATAAACTGAAATGTTTTCTGTTTTTGCGTCAAATATTAGATATTGATATTAGTATAGTATTAGATATTGATATTAGTATATAGTGCTCCACCTGTTTATTTGTTTTTGAATTATTATCAAAATAAACACGGATATGAATGGTTGAATTATTCTGAATTAGATGTATTTTAGTTTCAGCGGAATGAATCGTATCACTATCATAGAAGTGATCTCTGGTATTCTTCAGATGATGGGCATTGTAAGCTTACATTAACAATAGCACATGCTTAACCCTTCGACACCAAGGCTATTGCTGTCCATTCTTTTGAAAAACACCCATCATAAATAATTTTACAAACAAGATGTTTTCTTCAGCTACTCGTCGACACTGAACTTCTTCAACAGCAACAAGACACATTAAGCTAGTATCGTGTCTGGCTTAAGGTCAGAGGACAAATTGATTAACGATCGCGTCGTATCCTGTTGTCTTGTCCCTCAGGGTTAAATCTGATGTTAATATATCGCTGGACATCGACTCTGCAGACAGCAAAGACACCGAAGAAATTTGCCTCAAACCCCAACATCTTCATCTGCCAAGGGGGACGATTATTCTTCCCATTCATTTCTAAAACAAAACTTTCGTTAGCTTTACGATAGTTACGCCGTATGGCAAATGGAAAACGCTGTCTCAAAAAACTTGATTTCCAACCCAGGACAACGCATCACAGGAGGATCACAATTTGAACAGTTCATCAAGCTTCTTCTGTCGCCGTTTATACTATGTCAATTCCAGCTACTTTACACCGGATCCCTCGCTCTAAGCCCGATGTCATTCTGAAGATCGCTCCGATAATCCAAAGAGTTACGAACAGAAAATTCTCCACCACTAACCACTGAACTCATGAATATTTCGCAACAATCAATCTTCGGCACACAACCCGTTCGACAGGCAATTTCCAATCAAACACGTTCCTTGCTCACCTACCGATCGCTAGTTACCTAACGTATATCATTCAATAATTAAAATTTGTCAACCAATTTATGCCTTCAATTACGCCGATGATAACTACAAGCGGGTCTAACTGTGTATAGGTATAAGATTGTGTGTATATGATATACAGCTCCGGATCGTCACGCCTTCTTTCGACAGTTTATTGATATTTAACTTTGAATGACATCGCAGCTGAGATTGATCCTTTCCACACGACAGGTGTTGATGCTGCTTGAACGATGCTCGAAACTGGCAATGGAATGCATTTAACTTTAATCAGGCACTAACTAGCGAACCTCCTCAAAAATAAGAGGAAAAAAACCAGAACCGAAAAACTAGAACGATAATCAGTCTAAAATTTGTAGACATAAGCTCAAGGAGTTTCAGTTTGGGCTTGTTTCCGAAAGTTGCTTTTGCTGTACGCACAGTTCATAAGCTAGACCCAACACGAGTATCCTCTTTACATACACCCATTTGTATATGGTTTCCTAGAACTCGCTTCTAAAAAGTGTCTGGTCTACTCAACTAACGGGCGCCAGCAACTGCAACTTTGTGCAATGCAATGCATCAAATCGGCACACACTATTGCTTGGGCTTGAGTCTATCCGGTGTTGTGTTCCGAGTTTAAGTAGTTTTTTGGGGCCAAAAAGCAGGACCGGTTTCCTTTCTAACTCCTTCAAGGGAAAAAAAAATTGTGCGCCCAAAAAAAAAAGAGGAAATACCTCCTCTAGCAGTGGCGCAAAGTAGGATGTTGGTATTTGCCAAACCACCAGCAGAGTGGCCAAATGGATTTTCTATTGCGAAATCTGTCCGCCTGCCCACTCTCGGAATTGTGCTAGTTTGTATGTGTATCCTGTGATATGCGTTGTCGCAGCACTCGGCACTTTGGTTGCTTGATAAGAAAAAAAAAACCACAAAAAACAGCGGCACCCGTTCACAGATCATTTCGATTTCCCAATAACCGTCATGATATTGGTTAATGTCCCTCGGATCATGCAACTGCTGTAATGTGGGACAAAACAATGCTACAGGTATGCACCGAACGCCTCCGCCACACATGCCCGCCGGATGCAAAACTTGGCTTAGGGTGCGAGGGTGACCTCGGTGCTGCAGCTGACGAGAATTGTCAACTGATAATTTTGAATTTTTCGATTATGATTATTGGAGTAATTGGAACGGGTTCCGTTGTGGCAACTGAACCTGGGCGCAGACGTTTTGGATTAGCGAGCAAAAGTTATGGCGGGGGATGTGATAGGGCACCTTTGGCGGGGGTATTCACCCATAGCATATGCAGGTGAAATAATGTTATCCATCGGGGGGGCGTTAATACATTATTGAATGATTGCGCAAGACTTCAAGCAAATCCGACTTTGAAGTACGCCATGAAACCTTTGGGTTTGCATACGGTCCAATCATGATTCAGGAATTTCATCTATGTACATGCCAAGCTTCGCACATCCCCACGCTGTGGATTTCAATAAAATCGAGTGGATTGTTTTTAAAATTCTCCTTAAAACTAAGACTTACCCTTGAAATGATAATACCAGCTATGCTGATACGTATCCTTGGTCCTTTCAACAGCCTGTATCTCAGGTCAACGCCATTCCAGAATGAGATAAAGTAACGCTTTACCTGAAAACCAAAAGAAGCACAATAAACAATGAAAAAACATTTGCATTCCAAGAGCAACATCATCTCATCTCTTATCCACTTTGAGATGATTTATGCAACACACAGAGCCAGATAGAGTGAGAGATAAAGGTGAAGGACGCACCTGTAGGTTATCTCCGCCATGCAGTCTGTATCCATCGTAGTCGACGATAACCAAAATCTCCGGATAAATCATATAAGGCGCTTCGCGTTTAAGTCGACCGGCTGTATTGCCAAATGTTGCGGCGGAACGCTTTGTTCTACTCGAACCGGATGACGTTGCGCTGTCAGATCTCTTCTGTCGTTCGCTGGTTTCAATGTCATCTGGTTCCATGAAAGCTGTAAACATTTTTTTTTATTTTATAATTTTGAACTCGGGTTGTAATTATGTATGCTTGTTTACAAAGACTTCTTGAGATCGATGATAGGAGAAGATGGAATTGAAGTTGAATTTATTTGGAGCTTCGAGTGGAAATGCTTAAAAATGAAAGCGATGCGGAAACGCAGTGAAATATACGTTTTAATTTTGTTCTCGGTTCGAATGGAGTTCCTGGTCACCATCGTGACTGTCCTACTCACTGTCGTCGAATAGGCCGAATTTCAGTTGAGTCATCCACACGTTGGACAATGAGTATGGCCATGAATTTAATGGGTAGGATGTGTTCTTTCGGAGGAGCTTTCTCTGGGGGATTATCTCATTCCAAATGGAATTCACATTAATTAATTGGTTTATCTCTCAATACGACACTTCAGTATGTTTTCATTTGTTGTTTCTTTTGTTTTTTTCTTTGTTGCAAGTTAAATGAGATAATACAGTGTAATTTTTTTCCCTCGATATCGTACAACTGTCGGTTTGGTGAAAGTGTCAGATACAATGTGTCCGCATGTAAGAGATGTGGTACGAGTATGCCAACAGGTCGTTGGTTTTGTTTCGATTATGCAACTTATACTGGAAATGGGAACAAGTTTCCGGAGCAAAATTATACATGTTCAGATTGTGACCGATATGTTGAACTTGTAGGCATGTGTTTTATTAGGTGCAAGTGGTAGAATGCAAATTACACATTTAGGCAAGCGTAGGCCCGTTCTAATACCATGCCGAGAGAGAGGCATTAAATCGAGTGTCATTGAATAGAAGATAACCATTATCTACGGATAACAGACAAATAATGAAGTTCCTTTATGTATTACTAGCGAACCAACCCGGCTTCGCACGGGTGCTATGTAAATACTAATGTGGTGACGGTGTGGAGTGATTAATAACATTACTATTATGATTAGACTATACTACACGATGACTTTATACACAAGGTTTACAGCTGTTTTTTCAGAGACAGGTAGAGAATCGAGTAGCCTGGGACCTTTGGATGTACTGTACATCCAATAAGATGATGATGGATCTTTCTCACTTAATTCTTTTATTAAGCTTTTGTCTTGGATGAACAGATAAAGGGCGAATTAAGACATAACATTTAAAAAGTGCTTACCAAAATCACTCATATGGTCCAACGGATTAGTCTCCCTCTTGAATACCACGTGGTGAGTCATTTCCTGGTCAGGATTCAGTTCCGTCGGCAGTGGTTTGATTACAATCTGATGACCTATACTCCCCTCCTGCAAATATACAAAACAAAATTACAATTATTAATTTAATCAATCACTCATCATTTTCTCAGTGTGGCAGGAAGCTAGCGTGATTGCAGTACAACTGCTTCATAGTAAGCTCCTCCTGCCACTGTGTATGCGTATTTAATTTGGAGGACGACTAATTGCCTGCCTACCGTAATAATTATTATTTCTTTCACAACCAGGCCAACTTCGGGGCGAACGAGACGCGAACGATCGCAATCCGCCATTCACGACAAATCGTTTGAATGCGCGCAAATTACACGAGTCTTGCAAGACAAGGAAACATATTTGAGTCATTTACTGTGGTGCTACAGTCTCAACGCCCACTAAATTGCACGGAGAGAGATGTGGTTGCTGGCGTGGATAACCTGTCGGCTGCGGTTTAACAATGTCATGCAGACTGATTATGTACCGGAGAGCGCGTGCGCTGGCGCGTTGATTGACAGGAATTCAGTGGCAATTTTTGGCGTTGATTTATGCGCAGTCTTTGAACTGAAGTATGAAAACACTTCAATTAAGTCGTTAACAGGCGGCAACAGGATTGCGCAAGGCGAGTGGATATCCTTCTCTCAGTTGGGGGTCTGTCACTTGTCCCTCCCTCAGTTTGGTCGCAAAGAAAACTCGAGAACAAACTGCAGCCTGATTGCTGGCAACGACATAAGATAACGCAGGCGTTACACAACTCCCTTTAAATTGGCATCGGCAACGCCATCGCTCCATTGAGCTAGGGTGTGGGTAAGCACGAGTCCGTTTCAAGCCACTGTCTGAATGTAAAAATGTTTACACTTCTGGCACATGCTACGCTATGAAGTCTGCCCGCAGCCAGAAGTGTTCGATGCTGAAGAGCAATTAATTAGACAAAATTGTCTACAGCTGCAAGGCGTTATGCAAGGGGGGAGGGTGTGCAACGTATCAAAATATACACATATTACCCCAATGGTGCGTAACGTTTTGAGGTTGCCTATTTTTAAACTCGTCCAGCATTGCATAAGGACCACATGAACATGTGTTTTTTAGGTTATTAGCTGGCGATAAAAGTTGTGTATGGCCTCAAGTAACTGGTTGGAGATAAATCGCAAAAGTGGCTCACTCATGACATAACGCGGTAGTGGCCAAATTAACCGATTAGAGTTATTGCATTCCAGGGGAACTATGAGATGAATCGGTGACGGCGACAGTGATGATTAACCTGTCAATTCTAACCGATACCAATGCACACACTTTTCGCCAAACGAAAGGTGACTGTTTCGAGAAGAAGAGGAAGTCCGGAATCTTCTCTGAATAGAGTCTTGTTTCAGAATATGACCAAATATCGTTCGTGGAGATCTTGTCCATCATGCGACATAGAATTTATGTCAAATTGAGAATGTAAGAAACATCTATGGGGGATGGCCATAAATATGATATCAAATTATATTGCCATTTGGTGACTCACTAAAATTCAGCGTTACGTTCCATTGATTGACCAATATTTGGTAAAGTTGACAGTCCTACAAGAGCAAAGTTAAGCACTCGTCGAAGAAAAAAACAAACTAAGCCACAATAATTGTGCCCAAAATAATACACTCGTCATATCAAGTTCAGATCAAACAAAAGCACAAACAGGGAACTCAGCTCACAGTCCCACTTCAGCTACAAGCCCCACGATACATATCGGCGAATGCGTTTTGGCAATGTTTGATTATAAACAGTTCTGCTGTTTATTTATTTTTCTTTTATTTCACAGCGCGAAAGATGACGTCGATTGTGTACGGTGATTTGCTATTTAAAAATCACAAACAAACACAAGAGCAAATATTTTCAGATACAATCCGGAGATACACTTGAATAGAACAGATTTGACATTGAGTCAGTTGATTCGGTGGCCGAAGTTGGACTGTCGGACTGCCACCGCCATCTAAGATGGACATACATCTTGAGAATACGATTTATTTGTTGTGATAAGACGACGTTTACGAATGACCAGAAATCGATCAGCTGATTGAACATTTATGCATTTACGCTAATCAAGATCGCTCTCAGTGGTTGGCCTTGTGGCTATTCTCGTTCAATTCTTCGGAATTGGAAAGGTTACTCAAATCGGTTTTTCCTTGATCGGAGATACTGCAAAGCAGGCCAGCGAGTGCGTAGAGTGCGTTTATGTGAGAAAAGTAAGGTAATTTGTTAGAGAATGCAACAACAATGCTTACGCGATTGGGCTTTGTGAAGTCAATTTGTATTTGAAATTCATTTGAGAGCCAATCAGACGCTAATTTAGTTGATGCAATGTATTGCTGATGGAGTTTCTTTACCAATTTATTGGTGTCCGTCCTACAGAAGAAGCTTGTTGCCGGTGCTAACGAAAAATGACCAGAAACACCAAAACGAGCAGAGAAACTAATCAAAAGAACTGTTGACTCAAACTGTATATTCCCCCTGATATTAATTTACCCTCAAGCCAGCACTATCCAAGCATGAAGGTCAATCAATGCCATCGGCAAAAATGGAAAAAAGCCCTCTTCACATCCCGGGCATGCCCACGCAACAACATAAGTTTGCATTAAACGCACACTTTACTGACCTTTTAGCACCATTCAGCCACAAGCTGGCCCTCTTACATGCAGATCTCATATCGCCACTTTATGAAATCAACCTTCAGAGCGGCAGTAGCAGTAGAAAATCGTTGCATATTCCCGCGTACGGCCGCTCACACACTTTAAGGATCACTCCACGATCATTTCAACTCGTGTGGTGGACGCTTAAGTTGCCCTGAAAACCGTGACGTGGTCTGAATTCCAAATCACAGCCGTTAATTCCACTTGGCTAATGGGACTGCGTTGATGCTGATCCGTACCTCCCCTTACACCCATCCAGCTCCAGCTAAGGAGACGATTCGCGCATGCAAATTGAACATTTTAGGCGGCACACAAACACACGCACGCTCTACGACATTCTCCTAGACTGAGACCCATACTGAATACCAAGTCACAAGTTTGTTTTCATTCCCAACCAACGAATTCAGTGTGTTTCTTTATTTTTTGCTTCCATAAATTTCAGCTGCTAGCAGGTAATGGCACTATAGATGAACAGATACTGCACGGAGCTTCAGTGGTTTGTTACACTTTTTTCATTTCGAATGATGATGGCATAGACAACGATGACAACGACGATGAGTACGATTCCAAAGGCGACCCACCAGAGTTGTAAATATTTCATTGTATTCAAATGTTGTCGAGATACATCGATCGCATGAACGGCCAACGACTCCGCCTGGGCAAGCGGAATGAAAGTCTGCCAGCTTTATACCGTCATGCCGCACATCACTGTTGTGTGAATATAGGAGGGCAGAGAAGAGGTTTGACAATGGCCACAACGACTCTTGCTTGGTGGAAGGTCAGTGTTAGGTTTCGTTGTCGTCTTCATCATCGTTTCACGCCCACTCTTTCCCACTGTCTCGCTGACCAGATCGCCGACAAGTTTCTCAGCATTTTTAGCAGCTAATCCAGCGGATAATCAAATCGATTTAAAATGCATGTTTACTGTTTAAAGTGTAAGAAACGACGACTGGAATGGATTGAGATACTATGCTACCATGATATTAAACACATACATCTCCCTTGTCCGGTCGTAGGAGACCGACTCCAAGAGGGGTGGTGATGGGTTTGACAAGGCTTGACTGGGCTCTTTCTTTACAAAAAAAGGTAAAAGTTGATGTAGCAGCGTTTATGCACTGGTGTATCTGTGTGGATTTTTTTGGGGGAAAACAAGCATGGTTTTATTCAATTGTTGAAAGGAAAAGTAATCTCTTGCAAATGGGAGATAAGGTGAACGTAACACGTCGAGAGTGACAGCTGACAAAGGCAGCGGCATACGAAGAGGAAATATAAATTATTTGTGAATGCGGATGTATGTGGTTTTGAATAGGCTACGCACCATTGACGACTATGGCAGGTATTACAGAGAGGATGTGCAGGAATGACAGATTGACCCCGAAATAAAAAAAAAACATTCTAAGTGCGTCGTAGACCGATCACGACCTTAACTCGAAATGGAATTCCCATCAAAGTAGACAAATATGAGTATCAGGATGTTCTCTTTTATAGTTTGACGTTGCAGACAGAAACACAAATTCGCTGAAGAAGTCAACGTCTTAATCATCAAAGGCAAAACTGTCCCCTAACAGTGTCATGGGAATTATCAAAATTTTCTGAGAATGAACGAATCAATTCGTAATCAATTCGCGTGATTTGAACAGTCAATCGACACGGTCGTTGTCTGGATTATTAATTAACTCAAAAATGTACTTCGTCTTTAGAAGATGTATCATTGTCTGAATCAGATATTTTTAAGCGAAGTCATCTGAGCTGGGTCAACAGCTCTATATGTCAAATCAGTCAGGTTTAGTGCGACATACTTACAATCACAAAAGAAATAGCGCCGTGAGTCAATTTGCACATTGTTAATCACTGCAAAAGGAATTCCTTTTGGTATTTTCCAAAAGTGATATCATTCAAAAAGAGGTATTTTAAACCAATAAAAGAGTTATGGGTACAATCAGAAATATGTGAGTAACAACAAATGAAACGGATGCCAAGGCTATTACTTTATTTTCAGATATTATTGGATTGGAATGAACCTTAAGCAGATACCAAACCAATAAACCCAGGGCCATTCTAAAGAACCGACAGCATCGAGAGCAAAGTGTTTCGCAGAACGATCTACGTAGTTCGATATGCATATAGAATCTTCACAAAAACATGCATATTTCACGATTTCTGCATCTGCAACACTTCTCAAAGGCATTCTTTAGAGCCCGCTGAATGTACTTACGTTTCCATAAGCACTGAAAATCGGTAATAACACACATTCACGTGCCTTCATTCAACGCCACCGCTATAGCTACTGCAGAATGTAACCAGTTCCTTACCACACACTTTACTGTATCTTCCTCTAAGTTTCCGCCTTCGTTTCGTTTCTTGTTGTTTCGTCGACTCTGTCTATCTGCATTTTGCAAACATGTCCGTAGGGGCAAGAAGTTGAGTGTTGTTTGTATTTCGTAGTTTTTGTGTACATCAAACGAAAAAGGAACAACCGGGTAGCCTTGATATTTAAAGCTAGCAGTCTCGCATTGATGACAGCGAGGGAGAGGACCAGGCAACTGCTGATTAAGCCGATGGAAATGCTATGAAGTGCAAAAGTTGTTGCAAGCTTAATACATAAAATTTCACTGGTAATGGGATCTTAATAGAATTACCGCTTATTGCATTGCAAATATGCCATCGGGTTATATGCATGTGCATTTGTGAAATGCACAGACAGGGCCATATCTGACGCTGAGTTGTGTGGGAGCTGCTGTTGTTACAAAAGCTATGTCTGATTAGTGGCATAACCTAGAACCACGTCCTTTGCAACTACCACACCTGTCGTGTGAAGGCGAGCTGAGAATAAACTGATCACGTCCACTGGACAATACCTTAGCGGGCAACTACAACACCCAGCACCATTCCGTTGCATAACCCTCTGCCTAGCCATTCCCTTAGTTGCACATTTTCCAATGCGCTCCAATTGGCTGCAAAGACTGCTCGCGAATCGCTCCGCTTTGGTCATGCAAGATAATCTTTTGGCCGTTTATTAATTTCTTGCCTTCCCAACATATGCCAATAGCGGGGAGAGTGAAAGAAAAAGTAGACTTCGTTCGCCGACCACAGTCTACAAGTTCGTTCCACCGCGCAGAGAGTATGTTGAGAAACATGCCGCATGACATAGATAGGATGCCATTGTGAAAAGGAGTTACTAGGCGGTGGCGATTTCTTTTTATCATTCGACTTGCACGGGCGATTAGAGAAAGACAGAGGCTCGAATACACCGGTGGCGTCAGCGCCCGTGTGCATGTGTGTTGATGATTGGTGTGTGGCTGCGATTATTCGTATTGACACGGTACAGCGCGGAAAATGTGCTCTAGATTAGTTTTTACGTCGTGTTACTAGCTGTTTTGTTATTAATTTTTTTATGTAATCGCGTCTGGCAGCTTGTAACATGTTGCTTATGTTTGTTGTAGAACCGATTTCTTAATATTGACTTCAAGGGAATTCACAACATCTGAGTGCGGGGTCTGAGATATTCCTCGAATCTGGTTAATGGTATGCCAAGCATCCTCGTTTGATTTATGTGTTGTTTGAATATGCTAACATATGCTTAGAATTACGTGGTTCCGGCTACAATATTCGCTCGTCATTTGCAAAGAATATGAATTGACGAATTGGCCATTGGTATGCCTTAGTGGTTTTTGTATCGTAGATACTCAATGAAACTCGTCAGTGCCATTGACGTATGTAGCTCATGACTGATTCACGCTAGACTGGATGCTTGCGGCCGAGAAATTAATCATTGGCTGTGTTAGATTTCACGAGAGTCAACGAAAAACCCATGGTGAATTATTCAATTGATCGGGGGTATGGTTATAATCGCATTCAAATTTTTTTTAATTTTTCGATAAATGATGAGCAGCATAAACTCACACAGTTAATTTAGTTTTTTTATTTCCTCTCCTTGCTCCGAATGCTTTCACTTTCAAATCAATGCTTTTAATTTCATAACGTAGAACACTAATTGAAACCATCTCAAGGTGGCTTACGGCTTTTAATGAAATGCTAGTTATTAAGCAGCCTCTAACTGTTACATCCGAGCTCGCTAAGCTCGATTTAATTAAACCGACATGATGGGTAAATAAGAATACCACCACAGAGCGACATGAAAGGCATCTGTTTCTGTGGCGCACATCATACAATCGTTTGTGGTTTTCAAATATCATCATCATTGGATGCTGCACACTTTTTGCTCGTTTCTAACCATTATGTGCAATTATCAGTTCCATTCCATTAGCATTTACAGGACGAATGGCAAGAACCGAAAATGCGTGATCTCGGCAATTACTCAAGTTGAATGTAAATTGCGAAAATGTTCAGTGTAAGTGTAAGTCTGAGTAAATTGTGCGAACAGTTGTGTGAAATTAAACATTGGGGGAGAAAATAATGATGACACAAGTAAGAATAATGCTACCCCCCAAATAATCCAATATTAACCACTGACGTTGTGATTCAGAAAAGCGCTTAAAATGCTTAAGTTAGGAGGTGAGAGGAAATTGTCATATCAGCAGCATCAAGATGAGTCGGATGTTATAGAATCTACACTGAATGCGGATTAAAGCCAAGGGATCACTTCTCGGTCAACGATAAAGCAATATAATAAATATGTGCTCAACCACACAGTATGTAATGGACTAACCTGGGACTTATAATTAATTCGACATTAATTTTATTATTTTACTTGGTTACTTTACCCAGCAACGTTACCACTTGCCAAACGGCTACAAACTTTCAGCTGCGACTGTTTTGACCAAATTCATAGGAAGATACATTATCATTACGCAATCAATGTTGATATTCACACCGGCACACAGTATGTCCGCCGTCTTTTGGTATTTAATTGCAGATTTTAAGGCCATCAACATTGTCCAAGACGACGAAGATTTCTCTCAGGTAAAGATGGCACCAGCAACAATATCTACACTTGGGCCTTTCAACTATGCGATGCGCTGTGTGGAATATTTATGATGGTGAGCAGCGTCACTCATTTGGTACACACACAGATGGTCAATGAAACTGGAAAATCGAGATTTTAACCTTTTGCCAAACGCGCTACTTCCCTCCACGGAAGAATTCGTTTAAGAAAATCTGTGGAAATACATACATTTCGCAAGTGCCTGGCCTAGTCGCGTCGATGTTCTTTGGCCTAAGGTTGGTCAGTTGATTAAGAGGAAACCCATTAAAGACACATAGTGCGGTTAGTATACTCGTAGTCATTTGCTATGGCCATCACATGGATAAGTCTGATAGCAAGTGGGTATCTGATTCTGATAAAACAAGTTTCGAGAGTCGTAATTGATGCATGTAGATCACAGCAATAATCGACAATCGACTGTCGAAAAGCTCGTTTGGATTCGTAAATAACCATGTCATTGGCACGTCAATTAATGGCCGAACAAATCAATTTGATAGAATCAAGTTAATCAATTGAATTTGAGGTGGATAACGTACATACAAGTCTAGCCATATATCGGCAATATAATCAAACAGAAGACAGAAATGATCATATGGAAATTTCGATGTCATCAGAGGCACTCCAAACGTATTTGATTCGATTAATAGACACTAGAGAACATACCCAAAGGTGTACAAGAGTCGTAGGTACGCCTAGTTGGGCCGCTGTGGCAGTTGGACGATGAGCTATGAAAAGGCTAAAAAATCCTTACACTGTCAATTTTTTTTGTGTGAAAAATTCGTTGTCGTTGGATTCACTTCAGTCTTTGGATTCTGATAATACACATCGAAACACATATCCACAGGCGTTCACAGGTCGTAGGTACGCCTAGTTGGGCCGCTGTGGCAGTTGGAAGATGAGCCATGAAAAGGCTAAAAAATCCTTACTACACACTGTAGATTTTCTTAGGTGAAAAATTCGATGTCGTCGGATTCACTCCAGTCTTTGGATTCTGATAATACACATCGAAACACATATCCACAGATGTACACAGGTCGTAGGTACGCCTAGTTGGGCCGCTGTGGCAGTTGGAAGATGAGCCATGAAAAGGCTAAAAAATCCTTACTACACACTGTAGATTTTTTTAGATGAAAAATTCGATGTCCTCGGATGCACCTCAAATGTATTAGATTCGATTAATAGACACTAGAGAGCATACCCAAAGATGTACAGAGGTCGTAGGTAGCCTGGTTGGGCCGCTGTGGCAGCTGGAAAATGATATAATCATGTACATTTTGTCATTGATTTCATTGAGAAATTAGATCATTCATCTCTCTAAATTCCACTAAAGTGATTTCTGCTTGAAACGCTCCTGCCCAAGTGCGTATAGAATATAAGCAATACCTTCGCCTCAGCAAGCGTTTGAAAGCAATGCTCTGTTTAAATTGTAATATAATTAGATTTCCGACTTATGTGCAGCACCTTTCTCTTGTTCGTTGGCTGGTACTTGACTCGAGTGGATTACGTATGCCAACTTGATTTAGAAACAATAGCGATCAGCGACACCCATCGATGGTAAGGTCGACCGAACCAAGAACTCAACTTCCCCGAAGCAAAAGTACGAGGTCCATATGTATGTCCAGTGTTTCAAGAACACGAACTGTATGTACTTGGGCTGTGTGATCAGCAAAGAACACCAGAAAAGCTGTTTACCTTTCCACGCCACCCAACGCAATTCACTGCACATGAAATCACCTTGAAAGACGCAAGCGATATACTCTCGTTCTCAGCCCATGTGTCGGTGTAGTTCACATGATCACACGTGTATATCGGTCAAGGTGGGCATACTACAGAAATCAACAAGTCTCTTAAGAACGCAACCACTTCCCACGTCACTTGACCAGAGGCTACAGCGCCGGCGTACACCTTGGCCCGAACCGTCGACATTGATTTGTCTTCGACCCCGAAAAAGCTACTGCAAATACGTATGTATGTCTGCATACCATGTGTCTACAAGCAGTCAAGTGTGATTCTAATTGGCTTTTGGCCATTGGACAAGCCACTGGCCACAAGAAACGATAGTCAATCTCGAGACGTTCACATAGAAAATTCAGAATACCTTACCATAATAAGGTCGCCGGTCTGTAAGTGACGACGCATAAGGATCGCCGCCATGTTGTCCTCGTCCTGGAACACTTGTCCAATTTCCTCCTGTGATTCCCTGCCCTAGAAAGAGAAACGAAATAATGGTTAGAGTATGTTGCTAGAACAAGAACTGTGAAGGATTGATATTTATGGCCATGCAACTGCGACCGTGGAGGGATTAAATGGGGATAATGAATGAATTTGTTTCAATTCGTTTAGTGGGGGTGGCGGCGTGATCTATGAGGTGCTAGAGCACTTAGTCAATGTGATGTTGGTCGGTGTTAATTACTTGCGTCGCCAATGACTATGACGACAGCGATGGATACTGATGTGATATAGGCCAATTAATAGACTGGACGTTGAGCCGATAACTGTCGTTTGGTTTTTGAAGGGGTGACGCGACTGAATGGATTAAGCCAACGACTAAACACTGACTCAAACAAAAAAAAAAAAATTGCGGCTCTACCTTAGCACAATACATTTCAACATAATCAGACATCCTAATTACAGCTGTGTTTTTCAAGTGGAGATACTGGCTGACTGCTAGTTAATATAAATTGACAAATCAATTCCAGGCGACAGAATTTCAATTGAGTCAAATATGACGCACGAAATCTTCACAAATTTGTGGTTTCAGTAGACCTTGATAGGACCCATGGTAATGTCAGTTCATTTATGCAAATCACTTTTAACAAACATTTGGTGGGAATTTAATGAGTTCAGATGATGGCCTTGACTACTTTGGTAACGATCTAGTATTGAAAGTGATAGCCACATTGGTAAAGAATTCGCCTTTGGTAATCCCGGCAGATCACCCACAGGTGATCGCTAGAATTTCAATTTGCTTGTGTCTAGCACAAAATTCACTCACTGATTGGATTGGATTTTTTCTGTTAACAAAAAAAAATGTACGTTTAGCCATCAGCAGCACATCAAAAATCCGATCAGACAAAAACAAGTGTTCGCTGAACAATGACACAAAATTAATTGCCCAAGGACGCGCAAGTGAAAAACCAAAAATGAAATTCAAGGCCGTACTCCGCTCTGTTCAGAGTCTCAACGTCCCCCAACATCCGCTATGACGATCCATTCGTCTCCGCCTCACCTTGAAGGTCGAAAAATTCAGTGAATTTCCTTATGATTTGATTGTGCACTCAGAGTCGTTTGCTATTCCGCCCACGTTTTGCCTACAGCCACGATAAGATCGATTGCAAGCATAAGTTGTGAGGATCCAAAAATTGTCTTCCAGGCAACAAAACCACTGACAACTGATTAGGGTTAAATTTCTGTTCGAAAATTGACCTAGGTATCTAAAAGTACAACAGCGGTGTAGTTTCAATGACAAGATCTGACGGCACTGCGCATGCAGAGCTATCGACTGGGCCTTCCAAACATCTGAGGGTACAAATGATCACATAATCAGTTATCAGAGCACACTTTGGCCCACTGTGATCTTGTCTAAATAAAATTCTGTATTTCCCGTTTAACCTGAACTGCTGCTGAAAATCTGGTCACACGGATAAGGACAGCAGAGTGAGGAGGAGCATTCAATGCTCTTTGAAAGATAACGCCACGTGAGGCTAATTTATGCGGCTTAAATTGGTGACTCGATAATGAGAGCGAAAATAATTTAAGCCACAGTTTGATTTATGCTGCGAACAACGAAAGGGAATGGTCTCTAAATGACCACTAAAAGGTGGGCCTGTGCCGGCAACGGTAGGTTAAGTGGAAAAAGTGAACGGCTTTACGGCCTAAACGCGTCGTCAATCTGTCCCACAGAACAATGTCATGTCATGAGTTGGGCGCGATACTGATTGAATGGAGGCCAAGTTTAAGTCGAATTAATGTCTAACCTGTATGTATAATAGACAGTTTTCACATTTTCATGTATGCTTTACGGAATCTGTTCTCTAAGAGAAATGTGTCGAGGAAAGTGGAACTGTTGTTCGACTATCGAATCTCGTATGTTTATTGAAACGGATGAGAAGCAGCGCGAATGTTCTTCAAAAAATGAGTAATTTGTTCTTGATTACTTCCAAGACTACCATCTTGGGTAATTAGCTTCTCATTGTCGACTGTAAAGAACCCTTTGACCCGAGCATAATGTTGTCCTACAGGAAATGGTTTGCTTGTGCAAATTTGCGTACACAGACGTCACCACGATCAACTCATCGAAATGGAAATATCATAACTCTACTTGGCATATATCTATCTTCACATTTCCACAAAAGGTATGATTACGTTAAGCAACATCCAGTCGTCTGGGCTGCAGTCGGTTACCATTATGTGTCTCTCCGACAAACAAGCGAGAAGAACTGCAAGAAAGACTTAATGTGTCTTGCGCACACCTCTCGCAAGACGATCCCATTAAGGCCATAATCAGCGTTCATATTCAAAGAACCACATTCGTGGTCATGCAGCTACTTCTAGTGTATGTCAGTCATCATGTGGAGGGCATATTGTGACATAAACGTCAATTTATTCGCTTTGACACCACCACCAACCAACGGAAGATTGACTCCAAGGCTGAACTCTGTTCAACGCATACACCTTCCGCATGCAAAGACACCAAGATCTGTCGCCGTCGAGAGTGAATGGATAAAAATTAACCATTCCGATGGAATACTCGCGTATGTACAATCTGGAAACACCCACCATCCGCTAGACAGTTGTCCGAAATTGAATGGCTCAATGGCTAGCTGGTGGCAATTATGGCTGCAGACTAAGTAAACGCTGGTCTAGTGAACAATGTTTTTATACACGAAAAAAAAACAAACATTTGTACATTCGCGTCAGGCTTCCCAGGGAGGTGCTGTTGCTTGTGATTTATCGAACGACGCTGGGAATACCGAATGAGGTAGAGTGTGACGTGGGCCAAGTGCCAGGAACTAGAGTAGTCTGTTTCTGTTTGTTTGGCTTGACACTTTTAAGGGAATGCAAGTTATAAATCTTAAAGGCGGTGGCTTTCAAGTGTATACCCTTAATTGATAAAATTGGCTTGCCGATGGTGGAAGAAATCGAATGATTGCTGGTCGCATGTGTGGCTGGCAAGAGTTTAAACGTTTCTTGATGCATCCGGTCTCGATATGATCGAGAGTTTATCTATTTGCATTAAATATGCATCGCAGAGGTGGTGCAAAGGCTAGGCATTTCATGGTGGCGATATGGACATTTGATCGTTGTGTAGGACCGATAGATTGACTGGCTTTTGGATGCGATGATTGCATGAGAATCGAGAGAAATTGAAGCGTGGATGTTGACAAGGCATGAGTGGGAGGGGAAAAAAGCTTTTTGAATTTTTGGTTGCTCACGTTCAGGCCAAACTGTACGGATATACAATAAATTAAATCGCATTAAAAAAAGCCATTGTGACTTTAATTCATATGGCCTTTGTTTACCACACCTTTTCAACTAAATATTTGTTTCAATCAGAAGCAGCCCCCGATGCAGAAAAAGTAGCAGAAGAGTTCAAATGATCGAAGATCGTCATATCACCTTCGGCCGAACGAAAGATGCCTTTCCATTGCGAGCTCCTTGACTTGTTCAATGATCTCAAAATGACAATCACAAGCCACGACAATTAAGCCATCTATCATGCCCAATTTATCCGCCAGCATGCCCAGAAACTTATTTATTTCCGCAAATTATCGTTCATTTGAGCCAAAAACAATACTGCCAACCATTTATCTTGTCTACTGATTGTCTGCCTATGGCCGCAACGAATATGAACTCCATTAACTTGCGGCATACTCTGAATAGAAATAAGGAAACATACTCTCGCCACTCATAGCTACCGTCCACAGGGCGCATGTGTAGCGCGTTGGTCATACCGTTGCGAGCCAAATTTGTGAGACACCATAACTCGGCTAAGCAAATATGTATCGCCAATGAATTGTTATAACCCTCGACACAAAAGTTCGCGCACAACTTGGCGAGCCGCAAAGGTGACTCAGTGAACCGTGGTCCAAGAGAAGATAGAAATCTGTCTTTGCGACGCTGCTGCTGGTCGCACAAGGCAGAAAATGAAAGTGCCTCAGAAGTTCCGGTATCATTGCTTTGTATTCGCTCCAATGGGCATTGATCCTTATCGGCGGCTAGTTTTGGACCGCTTTGGGCCAAATTTGTTTGGCAATTTCATTCTGAATGCAGGTCTAATGAATTGACTGCGACGTTGAGCAGTGAGATGAAGACAACTAGGTTTCTGCTCAATTGAGTTTCGCGAAGGAAGGGCGTTCCGCTTGCAGCAACATTGCACGCTTTAATTGGTCGGAAACCAAACAAGAATGTGCGAAATCGACTTTTATCGATTTGCAATAGGTCGCCGGTTGGCGTCGAATGACTGATGGCCGGCCCTGGAGCTGGAGTTCATACGCACCACCGGACCGGCAAATGCAGCGATCAATTTCCGCTGCGAGAACGACAGACTCGACATTTCCTCAGAGATGGAGTATCACAAGGCATCGCAATGGCATGACTAAGTCTCATAAGATCGAGCAATTTGCTCACACCAGGTATTGGTTGTTGGATTCTACCTATTTGCGAGTTGCTTTAGGTTATATTCATCGTGCATCAGGCCGTCAGGCCGCAGCCGTAGAAACATAAATAGGTTCGCAATGATCTTGCCGAGGCGTTGGGGTATGTCGTAGTCGTTGAATCGTTTGTTCGTTTGAGGCACGAAATTAGGTCGTAAAGCAATACCTGCAAACGGAGGTACAAATTTCGTTACATTATTCTTATGTTCGCAGTTCTCTTGTCCATCTGACTGGTCGATGGCATGAGTTCTATTGTAGCGTTAGATGTGCATGCAGGCTTGAGCGGCTTACTTCGTGATTTGCTCGCGTACAATGAATTGCGAACTCTTTGGTTTGGCATTTCATTAAATACACACGAATGTTTGCTTGTGTCTAAGTGGAAACAAGAAATATGTTCTTTTTTGGGTGGGGAAATACTGTGGGGAGCGAGGAAGCAACGATTCTTGCGAGTAATCTCTGCAGAAGTTTTCACAATGTTCCATCAGGCCTGAACTGATTGATGGATGCAGTGAAGCTACTGAGAAGTGTATCTTGCATTCTGGCTAGAGCGTGTTCAACATGAATTTATTCATCGCATGAGGTTCTTCGGGCCAGTACATGTTCTCGTTTAGTATGCTTGCATCGCTCTTGACTGAAAGACTGAAAGCGCTTGTCGGCTGTGTTTTGAGACTGAAGTTGACTATGAGTTACGAATGTCAGATCGTGAGGCGAATCAGAAGACCATTCGGATTCTTTATCGATGCTCCTTAGAGAGACTTCAGAACCCTGAGCGATCACATTCACTTTTTGAAAATAAAGTCCGTGCACTGCATGTGAATCTCTCAAGTAGATTGAATTTCTGTCATTTTGAGAAATAATATGAAAAAAAAACAGCCCGACAAATTCTAGAAGATATTGCTCTTCAGCTAGCAAATGCTCTTTATGAGCAAGAAAAGAAGAAAGTTGAAGTAAAGAAAACCTTTTAAAGTCTAAGACTGGTCAAAGACTTGCTTAGTTGAAGTGAAACATTTCGGCGAAAACAATACGAGTCACGTTACAGGCTGTCATCGGAATTCCCAGCGACTATAACGAGGACGTGACCAAGGAGCATTCTTTTACCAATATCTGGCCTTTGAAATTGTAGACGGTTTTCGAGAATTTGTATTTTATTTTATTTCAATTGGATAGAGAAGCGACGGGAGTCAATAAAAACGACATCAGCGAGTGTGATTTTTTTTTTTAACAGAAATATGTACCGAATGCTTTATGGAATGATACAGGATATGCGAACAGAGCTGATGACTAAGGAATCCGGACATGAAGAGGAGTTTTTTTTTTCAAGCAAAAACAGAAGAGTTTGAGTATATTACACAAGATATTTAAAATTCCTAACCCTTCCTTCGAGTGTTGTGTGGCCGATAAGTTAAGTGCACGATCCCAAAATCCATATGGGATCTTATTTCGATAATGACCGCACCTTCTCTTATTTTCCGCAATTTGTATTCAGGAACACCAAAAAAAGCCACACTCACCCGGCGGAAATTTCACTTTCGTACACCGCACGTTCACACCGCAGCAACGTCACCACAAAAACTACAAACAAAGCCCCAAAGCTTATTACATCAAAAGAAAGTGAATTTGATTGTCGTTGAATGCATAATACACTCGCGCTTCGCCACCAGTAGACTGCGTACAGATACACCACCGAGCTCGGTGTGAATGAAAACCCGGTCAAAACTTTCTTTCTCTCAATCGGCGGTCGTTACATCCCTCAGCAGTGCTCTCCTTCTTGAAAACACAAAGCAATAACATCAAAGCGTCCACTTAAATATCCGTAAAAGTCGCCAACAGCCGCGTTGACCGCTACGTCAAAAACTCACGATCCGCAGCGGTATTAATTTCCATTTTCGCAGTGCTATATGATCGTTAAAATTCACCAGCGACTTCGGTCGCTTCCGCATCTTGTCGGCCATGGCGGGTGTTTAATTTGAAAATCCGATCTGGATGCCTTACAGTACGGAAATGAAGTGCCCCGAGTACTGCGTCAGTGGGAATGGTGCGAAACAAGTAATATGCGAGTTTCACGCCCGCAACATTGCATTAATGGCACTTCGGGTATCTTGACAAAGGTGCCATGGACGAAGAGAATTGTTAAGTGTGAGATTTTTAATTGAATACGATTCTATGAGATTCTTTTCTGCTGCATTTAAAACCGACTCGCCGTTGGTGGTGAGTTGAGCTTATGTCTATGATCGCTCACGAAATCCAGTTCAAGTTCAAAGCGGCTTACGTAAGGGCAGTGATTCCCTTAAGACATGTGATCGCTGGCTAAATGCGTAGATCAGTCGGAATCCCAAGGTCATCCCAAGGCATTGCTAAAGGTGAACTCTGGTTTCGGACTTCGAAGTCGTTGGTATGTCGCTCACAGTCAGTTACGATCGCCGAAAATAATAAATTAGCTTAATAAATGTCATCTGCAACGAACTTTGAAGCCCTCGTCGAGAAAGAAACGTTTTTCTTGTCGACACACCCTGTTAATGTTAATAGCTTCCCAAAACAGACAATAGCGGGGTTTTGGTGAGAAGAAAAAAATAAAACGTACAAAAATGTTCATGGTTGACGATTAATTGTTGTACGACACCGGCAAGGTTGTGTTTCTCAAACTTGGACTATGGGCTCGAATTTGGTCGTCATCTGCACTGTGAGTGTGAATTGGGGTTTGGCTAAGGTAAATATACTGCTTATGAGGGCGATGATCCTTATGGCAGAAAATACATATTCTTACGTGAACAATTAAATTAATTGAAGTTCGCCAACTACAAAATATATAAATAAAAATGCATGGACAGCCAAGATGTAAGTTGACAATAAGGACATGCGGTCCTTCTCCCTAGGTTGGCATATTCCTTGGAAGCAACAGGGGCCCAACAGTACCTCATTATACTTATCATACAGCTTCCTCAGATCAAATCACTCGCCACACTGTCACTTACGAGTGTAACAACTTGCCCTCTGTTCATAATCAGCAACCAAATTAAAAATCCATTAAAGCCGCACTTTTTCCAGTAGCAACGTATGCTCGTCCGCTTCGCTCCACCTCGTCGGTAGCAGTCAACTGCCTTCATTCACATCTATTTTTATGCGCGCACCGAAATGTTGGCTGGCATATTTAAATAGTGAAAGTTCTGTCTGCTCGATTAGACATTCAGACAAACGCGCGAAGTGGGAGCCGAAGACAAAAAAACAAAACGAGGAAAAAAACAAGATAGCCTCAACTGGTCATGCGGCTAATATGCCAACTCAAAGCGCCAACGTCTCACGATCATCTAAGCAGCTCCCACCATCAGCACAGCCAACCATCATGGCGGTAAGACTGCCAACCAGCCACTGCCGCGAAGAGGCCAATGTTGCGTAATCGTAAATAAGACTTTCTTAGCCACATTCACCTGGCTGCCTGCGGCTGCGGCCTGTGTGTTGTTGGTCTTACTACGCGAGAGTGCACCTTTTGTTTAAGGATAAATAAATGTGGGTTTAGGCCGTTCAGTGGGTGATGGTAGGGACGGTAGGGGCTGCCAAATGTTAACTTGCCTCAAAACTGTCTGTAAAACGGTGTGCAACGATGTTTGCCATCTAATTGGAGTCGCAGTTGGATACAGTTCGATTGAAGCCATTCTATCAGAAATTGGTACGTACACTATAAATCTCCAACTGCCACCAGACGAATGAAAGAGAACCCCATCTACGTCTTGAAGATTTATAATTCAACCATTCTGGGGTTCTCTCGCATCGAAAGGTCATCATCCACTTGGGAACATCTCAATCGACTTTGAATCGCAGTTAGCGGTTAGTAATTGGCTGTACGTTACACCACGCTTGGTGTGGATGGCAATAAACTGAAAAAGTTTGTTGGACTTGCATTGCATCTAACGGTTGGATACACACAACGAGTGATTTTTTGTTGTAAATCAAATGAATGAAAGAAAGAGTCGACGCGGGAGACCATTGGTCTTAGATAAATTGGTCTGGTAGACTGAACAGGCCAGTAACTTAATGCACAAACTTATGGGATATTTTGGCGCTAAGAACGGGGATCGATGTTGGCTTTAATTCACTCACACATACATACATATATAGTCGAGCGGAAATTAGTGCAGCAATAAAAACTGAACTAATTGGCGGCTGTTGTATTAACGGGCAATGGGAAAGATGTGGCATTGCCGTTGATTGAATTTTGATGATATGTTCTTTCATAAAGCGCGAATTGCCGGCTGTTCGGTGAGAAGTTTCATAACAGAGCCCATGTGAGGACAGATTGATTAGAAATGAGATTCTGAGTGAAACGCAGTGGACTGCCAGTCTCCACTCAGAAATTCCTTGTTATCTGTTTATTTTTCAGTACAAAAGTCCATTAATGCTCCCATCCCCATTTTGGGTTCTTACAACAGATACATCGGACGTGGCTTCATAATCCTCCGTCAGACTATTAAATTATCACAGCACCAGTCTTCTATGGATAACTTGCTGAACCCAAAATGAATGTCGCAGACCAGAAAAATATTGAAATCTACTCTAAAGAATTTCCCGGTCATTTATCAAGATAAGCCGCAAATGTACGAATCCGTTGCACAGCCGTACAGACACTCTCTCACTCCCACCGAGGATACACCAGCGCACCTCTAACATTCCACCACATTCCCACTCCATTAAAACCCACCGCATTGTGATCCCAAAAAAAACCGGGGAAACGGACGAACAGACGACATATTCCAAAAGCGCAGACATATCACATTAGTCCAATCGGGTTAAGCAGAATCAAATGGTCTTCAATTTAAACAAATTGCCATGCGCTCCACGTATCCAGACAGAATGCCTTCCCCTTTCAGCTGGCGTTTTTCATCCCCGAAGTTTTTGCATCACAACATTGCAATAAATTATGAATTCAACTGCCACGAGCAGCCGGCAATAGACGACAAGCCCCTGCCAATGAAATCTCTCAATTCTGTCTAGGCGAAAGCAACAGCTACGATTCGATAGCACCACCGAAATTCAGCTGCGGCGCGTAGGCCGATATCGAGACAAAGGCACTTGCAACTGAAATGTTGTCAGACTGTTGAAAACATGCACTTACCTCGCTGAGAACCTCCTCCAGGGCCAGGCCATGCGTGGCATTCGGTTCGCTACGCACTGTCCACATACGCAGCGAGTCGGTGCCGTTCTTGAAGAGACCCTCGGTTGGCCGCAAGTTTAGATTCACTACTTCACCGAATGCACTGAACGAGACATTATGCTGATTGATCGCACTTATATTTAAGCTTTTGAGCTTCTCATTGTAACTGGTGTCACTGAGGTCGTTCCTACCGCTTCCACCGAATTTCGCGCGGAGCTTCATCTCACTGTAGTAGGGATTTTTGCTGAGATCTTTCTTAACGTGATGTGATTCCTTGGCACCAGCAGCGTCTGCAATCGGCAGACTATTGTCGTTGATGCTTCTGCGGCGACGAAGAAGCTTACCGTTCTGCTCTGTGCCAAGATGATTAAGTTGCACCAGCTCGTACGTGGGCACCGCGTCCACACTGTCCACGTGAAAGATCGACTGCAGTTGGTGGGGTGACATTAGTTTGTGAATCTAAAAGTAGAAAGGAAAAATTACCATAAAATATCTTTAAGACGTGAAAATTGAAAATGTTAAGCCTATGCTTGCGGACCTAAGGAAAGGATACGTAAAGAAAAATAAGATACAGTACAGTTCTGGGTATTCCAGAAATACATGACTTATTAAAATTAACCGGCGTAGTAAAAATGTCAGATTCAGATACATTTGTTATTATTTATTTCATCATAGGTACTTCGATGACTAATAATTAATCTAAGCAGTGACACGGCATCCATATTAACTACTGTGACTCTATCATCCTCAAAACAATTGCTTAACTAAATCAAGTATCTATCCATGTGCATGCTTTTCGCCGCACGTTTTCAAGAATCTTTTTTATAGTCACCAAAGACTTAAGTTTATCACCAAAACGTCTATGGAAAACATGCGCTGCGATATAAGTGGAGTTTCGGAAGGACCTTCAAAGCAAACGATCGTGCCATTGGCCTTCACACAGAAACTGCAAAAATAGAATAAAACTAAAGAAGATCGCACGGTTTCAGTAGCGATTATCACTTCCTGGTAAACCGAACACACAACTTCATTTAGAAAAACCCCCAAAACCACAAGCACTTCGCTGCAAAGATATTCAGATTGCGTTGAAGATAAACAGATACAACAAGAATCCCTGATAAGCTACCCTCCCCCGGCAAGCTCGCATCAAGTGTATCAGTCAATCGAACTTCTACGGAGCCGCCGAACTCCGACTATGTACACCCGTTTTCACATGCACCGTATCATTTCATATCGTAACACACGCGCGAGCATTTAGTATTCTTGGAGTGTTTACTGTCATAAACATTTTTAGTACGCGAGCATGTTAATTAGACTTGACTTGATCTCCACTCTAGCTGGCCGCTGGAGTGCCAACAAATCGCTTTGCCGAGCCACCAAGCACAGCGGCCAGCTAACAATTCGATCATAAACCGCGAATGCGTAAGCAACGCAATAACTCTTGTTTGGCAGCCACCGGACGTCAGAATCTATTTCAATCGCATACTAGAACCAGTGTGATGATCTGCGGGAGGGGGAGCAGGAGGGAGTATAAACAGTCAACAGAGGCAGATATCATCAGGGGTGGAAAATCACTCCAAGAATATCGGTGACTTGCAAGAAGTTGCCTCGACGCACAGTAGATCGGCGAAGGGAAAAATGCGCAGAATGTCAAGCCTTTGCGTACACCCGTCGCCGCGGATCAAACAAAAGCCTGTCAAGAGGAGGCAGCGAGGCAAGGTGAACCACATTTCACAGTCTAACCGATGTATTGAGTCGCCGCAGCGGGACAACTTTATGCTGCCAATAAAGATAATTTGCCCAAGGCACATTAAAAGAGACAGAGAGAGTCAGAGACAGATCATGAGTTTTGTTTACGGTTTTCAAGAGACTCCGTAATTGCTGGTCTTTGGCCGATACAAATGATACTTTCATTTCAATGTACGCGCGACCGAGTGCGCGTGAGTGTGGCCTAGCTCCCTGAACCGGCGTCAAATGAAATCGAAATGAAAAGCCATTCACAGTGGTAAGGGGGAGACTATCACTGTTGTACTCACAGGCCTCAATGCTGCTATTGCCGCCGGGCGCAACTGGTTTCTTGATGGAAGTTGAAAACAGCCACCACGCTCTGTTTCGTCATTGTAATGAAATAATCAATTGATTCGATAGCCCGCGATAGTCCGGCAAATGGACTCATTTGGTAAACGAGCTCCTTGCTTTGGTGGTATTACATTTGAACGGTCCTAGCTTGGGCCCGGTGGGCACATTGCGATTCATTATGAAATTTGGATTTTACTCGGGCTATCGGCGGCCTTTGATTTGATAAACGGTCTACGGTCTGGTTGCTATCCTTTGGGTCTCTTTCCGGAAATTTGTAGCAATGTTTTAGGTTATTACACAGCGGAACACTCAAAGTAGTAGTTTTGTCACCAGAAGCCCTAGTGGCTTTTGATAGCGTGTGATATGGGGCTGAAACATTTGCATTTGGCTTAAGAGAATTCAAAGGCGCAAAGCAGTCTGTCGTGCGAATTAAATAAAGATCCAATATTACATGTGGTAATACTTAACCCTTTATATCGCCTTGTGACGTATCTGCAACAAAACCTATTAATTCCTCATAAAACAGAGTCTCCAGGTTCGAAAAAAAGACTGAACCTCTAAAGACCAAGCTATCGCGGAGACAAGACAGCTTGATCTTGCACTTCAAACAACAACAACTCTCGTTAACAACTGACTGACTGAACCCCCATAAGATGCCCACTCTGTCCTTTCCTGATTCTCACTCAATTAAGTTCTAGGCCAACCTCAACATCCACTCATTAGAAGCCTCCCACAAACCACAACCCAGTTCTCAGCAAGCTTCGAATACACCATTGAATCAGTTCGCTTGCAATTCCATAAATCTATTTCAGCGGCGTAGTAAAATCTAAATTCCGAATTTCACAATAAGACCTCTGACAGCCAGTTGAGTGAATATCGCAGACGAAATCTGTTCCAAAAGCATAAGATTATGCTGCAATCATAACACGCGGCTGTCGTTGCCTCCCGTTACCAAGATGTTACCAGTTACACGCTACTTACCATCTGGACCACAAGACAATAAACCAACGCAGAGAATGAAAAAAAACTAATTAGAGAGTAACATCCTTTAAGGGGAACAATTACCAGACAGCCAATAGCATTCAACAGTTACTAGCCGTCAGGGCAGCGTGCATCTGGCCGTCTGTGTAATTCCATCCAAAGCGTGCCGCCACTTAATTATGCATTCGGGCCACAGCTTCTATTATCTGGTTCTAGCAATACACTCATTCGCACCGGATAACTGCCGGCGAGGTCGCTTGCCATCTGAGACTTCGAAATCTTATCCGCAGTTGAAGACTACACCGAGCTGTGTTCCTACTCTGATAAACAATGGCGTTCGATAACCTGCCACTTCTGGGTGGTATCTCGTTGCAGATTGTTGGTGCGATATTCGGTCGTCTTGCAGTCCAATCTCTCGTATGTTCGGACTCAATGGAGCGAGGAGTGCTGATCGAATGAGGGAATGGAGGGGAGACTCGAGCAAGGTCACATGGAGTCTGGTTTGGCGACTTTTGCAAGTGTCACTGTCACAGGGTGCGTATGGGCGTTGATGAGATTGGAATGTTCTCAGTCCGCACTGCACTCTGGTACGGAATGCAATCAATACAAATGACCTTTGAATGGGTTTTCGATTTTTAATTGGGACCGATATCAGATTTCTGTACGTAAGTGCATCAGCAAAATGCAACAAAGTTAATAAATGTTTTCTGGCAGTCATGGAATTGATTGAACCTCTTTTGGTGAATTCGACCGAATGCGAAGTGTTAGAAGCAGGTGTTGACTTCTCCAGAAACGGGGACAGTTTTCAGTTCAGTTGATGGTATGAATTATATTGAGACAGACGGATGGCTTTACAGATCTCAAGTCTTAAATATATTGCCTTATCTTCCCTTTTTATAATTCCTTCCTTAAATACGCAATTTTTTTATAATAAATACCACAATCAATTCTCTAATTAATGCTAATCAATGTATTAATTAGAAATAAGAATAAACTAGAATTGAATTTAATAATACGTTATGCCTCGTTAGCGCATCAAACAAGTAGGCTCAATGTTATGCAATCCACTCGAGCATCGTCGACACTGAACGAGTTCAACATACCTTCAAGTATAAATGAACCCTAATAGCAGCCTCACTCTGAAGTTGTGTATCTTTAAGCAACTCGCTCATTAGCTTCAACCAAGATACAGTCACTCACACAGTCGATTCGACTGTCGCGCGACTGTTTGTAAAGACAATTGAACTACTGTTCGTTCCACGAAATGGATTTGTTAATTAAGTCCATCTCGACCTGCGTAGCACAGCAAATTGACCGCCAATCATTACATGAAATCGAAGTATTTTGTAAAAAACAAAAAAAAAAAACAAAGCAGTACGTGTGGTCATTGAAAACGGCATCTCAAGGCTACCAAGCGTACAGACGGCGTTTGCTTGTTTTGATTATACAATCGAAGTGTTGAGACCTTTTTTGTGTGGAGCCTCTGTAATCTATTGTTAAATGGTTTTCAATTAGTCTATGGTTTCTGTGGTGTTTTTTGTTTTTTTTTGTCTTTTTGAAGTACTGCCAATTGGGTCACAACGGTGCTAGGTGGTGGCAGTGATTTTATGTCGGTAGGTCATGAGATTGAGCTGGAATAGTAGTACGTGGTACGTATGCACATTCCGAATTTCAAAACACTACAACATGACCAACCATGGAAAGAGATCATTGAAAAATTTCATGTGTTGGTTGATCACAGAACGAATGGCTAACAAATGTTTAATTTATTGATTAAATTATGTCAACACTTTGCGTTAAAATCAATCAGGAAGGATGTCAAAAATTTGTTGAATGCCTGTAATCAAACCTATATCTATCTCCAGCTAACATTTTATTAAATGAAAATAAATGTTAACAAGAAGGTTTTAAGAAAAACCTTCCAAGACAAGCTCATGTCAGAGGTCTGCTTCAGGACAAGCCACTCTTATGCAAAATATCCATATCATTTCTAAGCTGTCATTCTAAAGCAGATAATAGCCAAACCAAAGACCGTATAAAACAAAGGTTTACAACTTCAACTAAAGCGCACCTTAAAACCATTTTACGATCAAAAACCCCATGAATAGCAGCTGTCGACGCATGCACATGCCTACCGCCTTCAAGACCTGAGCACTTAACCATAACTTTAAATCGTATACCGGACAATATGGCGACAGCAAGCGCATAGCTACCACCACCACCACCACACAGCATGGAGTCATCGTTTGGCGCATTGATATTGAAAAAAACAACGCGTATCATAATGCAAGAATCGAAGGCAACCTTGGCCATAATATTCAAAGCGAACACCGATTCAAGTTAATCTAACTTAGCCATTGATTGCAATTCGCTGCTGCCTCCACAATGGAGGGGGATGGAACTCTGTGAAGATAACAAACTTGGTGTCACCTCACATGCAAGTGATCGCTGGTGGTTGTTCATTCCAACATGAGCATATGCCATTGACTGGTCATGATAATAAACCTCTAATATATTCAAGAGATGTAAAACTTTTGAAATCGAATTCATATCAGACTACGAGCATGTTGTTATGGCTACAGTGTCCACCGGCCAATGAGACAAGGCATACACTTGGCGCGCGAATAAACATACATTGATTTTGTGTGTGTTGCTGTTTTTTTTTGGTCACGGTCAGAATGGCAAACGCAGTATGAGCAAAAATTAAGAAAGATTAGATTATTTTTTCAAACGAGTTCTAGACTAAAGTGCTAACGTTCTAAGGTCGGTTACTTACATCTGGCCTTGCAATGCAAGTCGAGTATATTGACCACAGTGTCAAAATCAATCCAGTTATGTGTGCCATTTTGAAGGTTGGTGATTTATTATCTGAAAAGAACAAAACAAAAAATATTGAAGGTTAATTGGGATTAAAATTGAAGTCGAGATAAGAGATAAAAATGACATTGAAATAAAAGAGTTGATGAGCGAACTTTAATGGTTTGAGCTGCTTGCAACTTCCTTTTACATTATTTTCTAAACAACTTCATTACATTCTCACAATTGGAATGCTTCGTCTTCTCACAATACCGGCTTACGATCAACTAACATCATAACGAAGCAAATGATTAAAATAAATTTATCGCCGGATGCAGAAACATGCTTGAATCCATTCAAATCAAGTTAACATACGCGCCCATAACCGGCATTTGGAGGATCTTATTATATAAGGCAAAATGTCTGTTGTAATGTTCCCCATAAAAGATTAGGAATGAATATTTATGGAATTATTAAGTATTTTTATTGCCTTTGTGTCTTTGCTAAATGTTACAACCAACGAATAGAAGCAAAAGGGCCTCTTGTTAGACACGAGTATCACCTTAGGGAGTGCTTTCATAGCTGTCATTTGTTAGAACAGATTTTTAATCAGCTAGCGAAATTCAACGATTCCGAACGAAAAAATGATGGGCCAATGCGTTAATACGAGATGCTGCATAAACGAGTACGAAAGAGTTGGTTAACGAACCTGAGAAGCTTTCACAGTAGAAGACTTATGATGGCTTCTACGGTAGTCACATATAGTACGATGGTGTGGTTCATCAATATGTCTATTCATAGATTGGCGGAATTCACAGTGGCCTTGGTCTTGAACTAGTTCTATTGACGTACTTTACTACATCATATTCATCTAATCCGAATGTGGGCAAACCTAGGGAACCAGCTTTTGAGTTACTACCTTGCCTATAATTTACGTAGAAACTATTTTATAAATGGAGTCATCCAACAGAATATGCTACAAAGTTTAAAAACCACGTGTCACGGTCAACGGTATAGCATTTCATCAGCCTCACGCTGGATCAGCAGCTAAGTCTCCTTCAAAGTCGACACATCGTTCAATCAAAAAGCTGCCCAAAATCTTCTTCAAATGTCATTATAATCAATTCGACTTTCAATTCCTGTTTTCAACTAGTTTCTCATGTCATATTTTACCATGCTGGAATTCAACATGAGATGAGGCATTGAGAAACGTCTAGACGTCACTTCTGTGTCAGTCAAAGTGCATGTTGACACGTACGAGTCGTGTCAAAAACGCCATTCGATTCGAGTTCTCAATCCGATAGTCACATGACGTTCTGTCGCCTTATTGAATAGAATCCCGATTTGTGTGATTTGCATAAAATGTCTATAAACGCGTAAGATGTGAAATCGATAATAAAATTTGAATAATTTTCATAACAAAAAATCTTCATCGTCAGCAACCGCGTTACATAACACACCACCAGCGAATAGCCTTTAAATATACAAGATCTTATAACCTCTCCTCAAACATCACACGTCCATTCAGGTGGAAGTGAGCTCCGAATGAATACGCGAGATTAGCTACATATGTACATATGTATTTAGAGATAAAATTGTTTGCTACCTGAAGTTGAATTTAAATACTCCCGAATTAACTTTAGCCTCAAAGCTCCAGCAACTACACCCGCCACGGTTTTGCAAACTAATCAGACGATCGTTGGTTGTGTTTTCCGAAGCCGACCGTGACATGTTAACAAGGTGCTTTCGATGAATATTTGTGTAGGGAACGCGTTTAATACCTACTCATAAACTTGACAACAAGAACAATCGCCATCGATTTGACAGTAATTGTGTGCGTTGCTTTTTTTTATTTGATTCACTCTGTCATCGGTCAGTTTGATTTGTAGCAAGGGAAGCAAATTTGATGCAAAATAAACCTGGGTTCCAAAAATTATATAACGGATCAAATATCTTCAGCTTAAACTGGGGACTGTTGTGAAAGACAAAATTAACTCTAGCGGGTGCTACACCATCGGACATCTAAATAATTAACACCGAACGGAATGGTATCTATGTATCTAAATTTATAGGAAAAAACACGTTTGTCTTCTGTGACGATTGTTGTTGTCATTTCACATATGTAATTAGGTGGATGATAAAAAAGCATGTCAAGTCGCTCGAACTGGTATAAAAGTTACATCAAACATTGATGCTGCAATGACGCCACTGTGATGTTACGATGCAAGCACAAAAAAATATATACTTTTAAATGTCTTGATAGCGGCAGAATAATGGAATTAATAATTAGCTACTGGGCATGAGATCGGCTACATAAGCATTTTGCATGCACAAATATATTATAGACATATATACAACGGATATATAGGTCCAATATGTGCCATCTTTAGCAACAGTAAGTTAATATTGAGTGACTTTGACATTTATCAACCGATTGACTTGAGTAGACATGTTTTTAATGAATCGCTTCACACCGAAACATCGCTCCGAAATAGTGACACTGAACATTGAAAGATAGTCGTTTAGTTGTATTAACTCAACATGCATATCGTCGAAAATATCGTGGTCAACAGGCATCGTCTGACAACATTTGTTGTCGAATTTCATCGAGCACGTGGCAGTGGGAGATGCCGTTTATCAACGCCCAGACGATCCAATGATATCGATAATAGTATAATTCGCTCAGAGGTACGATTATACAGAATGCTGAAAATACAATTGTTTTAAACAAAAGGATATGCAGTATATTAAAGCAAATCACTATTGGAGGAAAACTATTGAAAAAGCCTCCATTTAAATAAGTGAACTGGTTAAAGCGGTAAGAGAGAGTGTTGCTGAAAACCCACATGTGTCGTATAGTCGAAAACCCACATGTGTCGTATAGTCACCGCGCTCACCATTTGAGCGTCAGTGAAACCACCTTGCTATGCATTTTGAAGGATGATTTGCACTCAGAGAATATTGCAAAACTTCAGCTAGCGAGATTTGTCTGAATCTGATTTTCAGAGTCCCCAGACCTCGTTGCAAATAACCACCAAACCAGTTAGTTATTCACTTGTAAGTCAAAGACAAAGCCCGACACATTGGCTTAACATTTAATCGACCGCCAACAACCTTGATCACAAATCGACTACACTAGCAATTCTCTCATCTGCCTGCTTGACTGGAATGGACTGGACTCACGATCACTTCTTCCCATCAATCTGATGAAAGTCGGTTTCACATCAAACAAGGCTTCCTCTCCCATCTAACCTTGAAAGTTCCTTGTCACATCTGGAAAAGGTTGAGCACTTTTATAGTTTCATTGGCCAACAGGATTTCGGCACGCATTTTTATCGTTGAATTAATTTATTACCGTCGTCTTTGTGCCGCCGATCACCAATCAAAATGAAAGTCACCATCACCTTAATCGGGCTTATGTAAGCCTTGCATGTGGTCTATTTAGAGGCGACTTTGTCTGGTCTGGTAGCTTGGTGGTTCTTTGCCTTTTCTTTTTGGTGTTCACGCCTAAGTGCTCCTCTGACGATCATAACAAACATTTGTTGGTTATGAAAACAATTTCGGGACCAATTTGAGGGAGCGATTCCGTGTTGGATTTGTTATTATGCAAATGCATGTCGGTTCCATGGAAGTGAGGGGCGCGGAAAAATCCCAACCCACGATCGATGGGAGTTGTTTTAATTTACTACTTGACGGGGAGGCGTGGACTAATGCATTTCTTAAGAGTTTTGCTTGTCTAGTTGAACATTAAGTTGACTACTAGCGGATATGGTGGACATGTTGAAATTAAGTGCGTTCGATGCCTGACCGAAGGAATGAGTGGTTTGGACTCTGAAAGAAGTGCACACACGCGCCGGGTTTTTCGTCTCAATAAAGTTGAAACTAAACTGACTTAGTTGTTCAATTTTTTTTGAACAAATTACTTAATCTACCGCAATGTTTGTCTGCCTGTTAAGATTAGGAAATAGATGAAAAGATACTGAGGAAAATGCAATGAGCAATGACTCATTTAGGATAAGACGTTCTAAGCCTAATAAATGAGGATAAATGCTAACAAACCATGGCCGCACTCTGCACAGTACCAACCCACTTATCCTATTCAATTCATGCGTGATTATTGGCAAATGATAAAAAAAACTCTGCTCATGAATTCATTTATCCCATCTACAGCTCAGTGCACTCAAAGTTCATCTGAAAAGATGACTGCTGTCGAATCTCCTCGTCAAACATAAGACACTATTAGTCATTGAAGTTAGTGGGACACTTAAAGTCGAACTCTTGTCCTTCACTCAACCACTGGAGGACAGACGAAGAGACTTAACTTCGCCTGGAAATTGTCATAAGTTCATCGATACTTTCTTTGATCCCGCACCGCACCGTCATTGGTGAACAAAGGGTGACACTGACGAATGAAGAATGCTGTCGAAATGTGGGTCAATATGTATTCACAATACGTGAGAATGGCGAATGAGTGTGTGATTTTGGACAATCGATATATTGTGCGATTGTACAGTTCTTTGGAGGAGGGTTAGGTAAACTGCGTTCGAAAATGTCTAGTTGTGAGTACATGGGAAGAAGAGAATAGTTCTTACAATAACGATTTGTAGACCACGATCGACCGGACCATCCAAAATTAAAACTCGACAACATTGAATGTTCTGACTGTAAGCCGTCTTCCTAATACCATAAAGTTATGCTTCGCAGGTCGTAAAATTGGCAAGTAATTGAGTAAGGCACGACACCGCGCCGTATCTATTAGAGCCAGCTACAAGTATAACTCTTTAAAGCGAATGAGGGCCCTCTTAATGAGTTATTTCAGCAAAAACCTGCTCATGCCATGACATTTGACTGTAATAAAAAATAAACAGAAAAAGATTCGTAAAATTTCCACAAAGCCCCATCAAATATCATTACAATCCACAATCAAATTCATTGTCTTTTTTTTTGAATTTCAGGAGAAAAAAATCAACAAAACACCCATTCATCGTCACAACGCTTGGCTGCTTGTCCTTCAGTGCACCGCCAAGTCCCCCAAGATGATAGCACACCGCCTCCAACGGCAGCAGTGTATTTCTAACAAATGTTCCAATTCAAGCAGAGTGGAACTTACAACTTCGATTTAATTGACTCCATTGCAACAGCGTTTCCATTGTTGTTTGGAGTTTCCAAAATAAAAAAAAGTAGAAAACAAGACATCGAAACTGTCCACGGAGTGTATCTGTTGCGAATATGTTATGCAAACATTAAGCCCAAATAAATTTCGTGTCAGTTTTGACCGGTTTCTCTGTCCATCTCCCTCTTACTCTGTACCAAAACAATCAAGGCGAAATGAAGGTGCTGTGACTGACTTCGACTTGATTTTGATTTGGAAGAAATTTAACAGTTTCTCAGAGTTGCTGAGAAATAAGATTCTTCATCCGATTATGGTGCGGGCCTGCATGCAGGGAAACACTCCAATTATTCGATGGAATGCAAAATGTTTCATAAGAGTCTCAACCCACGAGTACAAATGGGATTATAATTAAATAATAACCAACGTGTGTTACATACTGAGTACAAATTGAGAGTCCAACTACCATTTGAACCAATTGAAAACTTCGTCGAGATACTTGGGGTCTGTACACACGTCTGTTCGATGTGCGATTGCATTGTCATGGCTCGTTGAACCTGGTTTTTCTCCTCTCTCTCTCTCTATCCATCTCTCTCTTTCTTTCTTACTCTCTCTCCTCCTATCTCTGTCTATCTCTCAATCTTTGCGAATCATAGATACGACTGTATCGATGTATCTCTTCGTATTCTCCACCGTCACCATGCCACATTACGTACTCGTCTGTATGTATATTATATTGCCTTCACAAAGCCGGTAATGTACACACGACAAGATGCAACGCTTACACAGTTTCGAAAGGGAAACTCAACACTCATACACTGAGCAGCGCACACAGCGAGCAGAAGCTCATCGGAATAAGCCGACTCAGTGATTTCCACTTTCGATTTCATTAGCCGCTTAACACGGAATCGGAAGAACACACAAAACATCATAATTTTTCGTTTTTTCTCATTTATTTAATAACAATGTCGGAAGGTAGTCTGCCATCTGCCTTCTGGTGTTGGTTGTTATTGTTATTAGTCATTCCAGATACAATTTGAATTCAAAGTGAATTAGAGACAAGTACACAGACAATCTTTGACCAGGTGTTGGACTCATAATTGCTACACATTTTCCAGTTCATTTTGTTTTTTTGAATATGAAAGTACCCACAGACGAACGTTGCTATTGACTGCGTGGGAGAAGGAGAAGGAGCCAAAAGAAAAGAAAACGAAACTCAATGTTTTGATTAGGAAATTCTTTCATTTTTTTGTTTTATTGATCGATTTATACGTCTGTGCGATTGTTGTGGTATTTTTGTTGTTCCGAAGGGGCAGTGGGCCGAATCAAGACAGCCGCACTTCCTGTATGTAAAAGTTGTGTGCAATCCACCACGGCTTAGAGAATGCATAACCGCCTAAATAATTAATATGAAATTTTTAGTTTTGCCTTCTTTTGGCTTTTCTATGGTCACTCGAAAAGATAGAGCCAAAGAGAGAGGCAAATAATGCCTCAAGCTAGGATTTTATTGGAGGCTGTCAAATGCGGTCTGCGGATGACGTGTTGGGAATTATTTAGTTTGTTAGCCTCTCCCTCTGGATTTATGAATTCAATTGGTTTGGGGGGAGGGAGGGGGTAATGGCAAAATATAAACCTCACTGACACTTTGACACTTTCACTTGGAACTGAGAAAACATTTATTATCTATTTTTTAGCTTAATTAAGTGTGCCTCATCTTTAAAAGATGATATCCAGTAAAAAAAACACTACCACTTTTAGTTCAGGATACGTAACCGAAAATACTCTTTGAAATACGAGATGCATTCGGGTGTTAATTTGCTGCTAGACGGTAATCGAAACAAAAACGAATTGCCATGCATTTTCAAAGATCTCTCAGAATTGACATTTCCAACAAAAACCGGCGTCGCGGCGCGTCGTCTGGATATCGAGTTTGAATCACACGACCTTGCCTGTACGTCAAATCTCTGCAACGTGAAAACTCACATAAAAGGTGCCATTGTACCCATTTAAATGTTGTCTGTTGTCCGTGGCATAATGCTTTTTATTATTTATTCAAAAATATTCGATGATAAAAATCAAATTATGTGCACCGCAAGCTATTGCCTCATACACGGCCTACAAGACTACACTCGTGGGTACAAACTACTCTTTCCTGCGGAACAATGCAATTCTCAACTGACGTCTGAATGAATGCTCCAAGTGACAAGTAGAATGAATAGTGAACAAAATCGTTCTCATTGTTTGGAGGTTTGAATGTGAAATGCCAACAAAGGGTGGCTAACATTCGATGGCGGGCATGAATATATTCAGTCAGTCTTACCACACGTGCTGGTTTTTTTTCTCAAATGAAGCAAAGGTGGTAATTAGATGACAATATGATCGATGTGGGTGTGATAAAGCCAAACGACCATCACAGAAAGTGTATCACAGCCGCTGTGGCAGTTGGAAGTTGAACTCGAAAAAAGCTAAAAAATCCTCATTGGATTTTTTTAGGTGAAATTTTCGATGTCGATGATTCGATATCAGACATTAGAGACCATAGCCAAAGGTGTACAGAAGTCCTACGTAGCCTAGTTGGGCCGCTGTCGCAGTCGGAAGTTGGACTAGGAATAAATCCTAATATACACTGTCGCAACCATTTGCAATTTTGAAGGTTTCCTCTAGGGCCACATATATATAATCACACCTGAATGCATTCAAAATGCATCAATCATCTTTCAAACGACCACCTCACCCATTAACACCAATTAAGTACCTGAAATTAAGCTTGCATAATTCAAAGCCGATTTCAAAGTCAATAGTCCAATTTGCACCAAAAACCCAGAGACCCGTCATTACTCGGGGAAACCATCAATTTATTGAAATTTCCTATTCGATTTCAATTAATTCTGAAATATTTCTGCACAAGTATTCCGCCCGCATGTGGTTTGGCAATAAATCACCGCAAAGCGGCAACGGTAGCGGTGGTTTGGTGCTGCGCAACGCGCTCATCTATAACTGAGCGGGAGCGAGCGATGGCGCGGCGGCGTCTTATGTGCCTACCTAGCATTTTCTAAGGTGTTTCGTTCTCTTCCCTGCGATCAGTGGTGTGCTGATTGAGTTGTATTTGATTTTCAATTGTTTCAACGGTTTGAGTCGATGATTTCTGAAATAGTTTCGCCTTCAAGCCGTTGCGGCAAGAATTGAGGAATGAATGTTTGTTATTCTGGTCTTCCTAGTGGCGATGAGTGAACAGGCGTGCTGCTTGACAGAACGTCTGAGTAGACATTCTGTTGGTTTTTGTGATCCGGAAGTATTTACTTTGCTTGGAATTAACTATGTACTCTGAAATGGTTTCAGACGTTTAGTCAAATTAATGACGCGAGTCATGTTTCGTAGGAATAGACTCTGGGAGCCTCTTGCCGTATGCATAAAATAAACTGAGCTTTGACTTATGTAGAGCACGCCCAAAGTTAACAATGTGATTTATGATGTTGAAAAAACTGGTTCTATAAAAATAACAACAAAGTGCTATTGGCCCTGAAGAGTTACGCGGAAGTGTAAAGGAGTTGCGAGATTAAATTGTTTAAATCATTAACTCCAAGAGAACAGCGACACTGACATGGTCTACAGATATGGATCATAACCCAGAATAGGACGAAGATTGCCATCACCGAGCGGGAGAGTTTACTTTGCTCAATACACCGGAAATATGCCCCACAATTTACTGTGACTATTCACTCTTGTAACCACTTTTGCAAACGGAATGACTGCGTTACATCATTGATTGTTCCTTATTCAATACCCCGTAACCTCCATGTTTTTTTGCGATAATTACTTCGAAGACAGATGTGTCATGTAACCGTCATCAGTCTTAATGAAACGAACCTCTCTGTGGGACAATAATCATTACGGGAAAGGCTGCGTTACCGTGGCGAAAATTTCCGCACAAAGCGAACTAGCACCAACTTCATGCCCATCTTTCTGACAACCAGCCGCTCTTCACACTCCACACTGTGCAGGCAGTAGCGCAAAACGCAACGTCATGCTGTTTGATGCAGTAATCGCTTTATTAACCCTTATGTTTGTTTAATTAAAATAAAACTCGTAAAACGCAATGCGAGGTGGTGAGTAGCTGACACAATCAGCACACAGAGAACACCAGACTTCCGCTTTTCGAATAGTGTGCACCCAGCAATAAGTTCTTGATGAAGTTCCTCAATTGCATACTTTGCAGTTGACCTTACACCTGAATAGCTGCACCTGTTGTTCCAAATTCGCATGGTCTTGTAGAGAATCTAGCTGATTGACAGGTGTGCTGATGTGTCTTTTCACTTCCTTGTGGAAAATGAAATTCCAGCAAATCACAATCAATAACTCCGCGAGGAGCCGTCATCTCTCATCATGGCGCTAGAAATGAAAAGGAAAGTTGAAACAAAACCTAACGTCACACGTCACTTTCACTAGGAGTGTTTGCCGCGCGAACAGATCATGACTTGATGTCGTAAGCTAAACTCACTGACGCGACGGTGGCCTCACTGTGACTTTAGACTTATGTCGGTGGCTTTCCTTTTGAGAGTCTTGCATAAAATGGAGTTCCATTGTTAGTGAAGTCATCACGGTTGCGATGAGATGTCATCATTCTCTGTTTAGAAGGCAATACGAACTTCGTACATTGATAACGAATGGAAAATGAGAGGAGTGCTTGCCGGAAGGGATGAATCAAAGGATCACTTGTTGACTTTCAAATCGTTTGTCGAACAACTTGAAGCAATTATTGTAAAGTGACAATGCAAGACAATGGGAGAGTCTCCTCCTGAGATAACGAAGCAAAGATAAATTGCATTTCCAGATAGACCTGACTGAGGATCATTTGAAGGAGGATGATCAACGGCCACAATGATAACCGATAACGGAGATAATGGAGTAGGAAGAATGAGCCAGAAGACGGGACAGCAAGAACACCAACGGCTACAGTAATGAACGGGCAATGGGATGAATGCACAGCATCGCAACTTCAACTAAAATCCCCCTCTCCATACGTTCATTGTAAAATCCGGAAGTTCAGAAAAAAAGCTGTCTCAATTAAAATCTGCCGTTCACCGGCAAGCACTTCAGACTTTACGATCAAGAGAATTATAATGAAAAAGGAAGCTATATCTTGATATCCAATATCCAACTGATGATTCAATGATTATAGCCGCTTGATAGCAAATAATTACTGTCTTAATAAGCCTATTGTAAAATTCATCTGATACTCTGTCCTTCGCTTAACCAAGATCGATACCACCGTCCATATTTCGCTCCGGATTAGTCACAAATACTTGCTCTGATCTCGGCTTAATATGTCGTCAACAACAGAATAATATCCAGTCAATCACAATTCAAATTAATTCACAAGTTGGCTTGCACTTCAAATGTCAGATGCAATAGACCGCCAAATTAAATTATTTAATTACCAGCTCCAGCCGCAGCTCCCACTCGAGCAACAACGCATTGTGCAGTAACAAAGAAACTCCGATGGTGATCGGTAGCAGAGGCACTACCACAAGATTAGCACTAAGTATCTCACAAATCCAAATAATCTGCGTCACTAATTAAATCGATTGTAGGAAGCGAGACAATGAAACAAAAAGGCCAACTTGCTGCATAAGATCTCAAGCTACTCTCGCTGTACCATTTTTGTTCAATGGCAAGACCCTTGATATTGTTTGCGAGGTTAACACTCAGATTAGAGGTTCAACAGCTCCAATTTCGCGGTCAAGCGTCCGCGTTTGTGACAGCCTGAGAGGCATGTATATGTATGTGTGCCTTAGAATCCACAAAAAAATAAAAAAAACTGCGTCGTGTCGTTCGATGTGTACCCTCGAAATCAGGACACTGCCAGGCCAGGCATTGACCCAGTGAACTGGTTTCGAATGCCAGCAATTAATTAGTCTCTCGATTCGGAAATTCTTGAGCGATTAAACATTTGTTTTTGTCAAATCAATCCGAATGTTATTTATGACGATACTTAAGATCGAACGCCAAAAAAAGGTCTTTGTTCGGCCAAGACTGATCGGGGGTGTCGATCGGCTGCCCATGACTGTGTGACAAAGAACTTCAAATGGGTTTCATGTTCCTTTTTTTACATACAATAAAGTCAAGGTTTGTACACTTGGTGAACAGCCCCTGTCGGAGTCAAGAAGTTAATTGAAAGTGAAGTCCATTGACTTCCTGCCTGGGTAAACGGATTCCACTGCATGGCGCACTTTCGCATGTGTCGAGTCCACTGTCTTCTACGCATTATCGCATTTTCGCATTATCTACGCATTGTTCCAGGTCCACATAAGATGGAAATAATGTAGAAGTTCAATGAACTCCTTCTCGTTATGATACTTAGAAAAAAGGCTTTTCAGCAACAAACAAAGTTTCACTCTTTATGTGGCAAATCAATCAAACAGAGGTCTCCATCAATTCCATCTAGTTGAGAAAAGTTAATCAAAACAGTATCAGGAACCAGGAATTGCCTTGAAACAAGAAAGTGACACGCTCAAAAGAATTCCATCAGTGAAAGGTTCACCGGTCACCATTTCAAAAGTGAAAAAAAGCCTTGAATTGGGAAGAGTGAGCTATTCTATCCCAATTAACTTGTTGAGCAATTATCTTGAAACTCAGTGCAGATTAACTGAAAAATGCGATCAAAAAGGGGAATGCCTTGTTTTAATTTAATAACTTAATAGTTTCGGCATTGGAATCTGTGCGTAATTTGAAAGGAGTTGCCTTGGTGAGTGGATGATGAAGTTGATTGAATTCATCATATCGACGCACCCTGTGAACTCTACAGTCGCTCAGGCGGTCGAAAATTATTAATTAAAAGAAAATATCTTAAGGAATAGGATGCAACAAATATGACAAATATCTGACGACTTCGACATTGACGCGCCTTTAAATTTTAATAAAAAAAAATACAATTTTTCAACAGATACCCCTGATGACACATGTCGGGTGTCATACCAACGTCCAACTGAAGCTGAAGTACAGGAAAAAATACGATCGCAAAGAAGAACACGGTCACACACACAGTCACACATGAATTTGTAAGTCTTCCTTCTGTAGGTGTTGATATGATCTTGAAGAGATACTTCGGAGTGAGCACATTCAAATGGTCTAGGAAAATTAAATTGTAACTCAAGATACTCCATTGGCATAACTTTTGTTGCCAAAGTCAACGTCTGAACGCCTAAAAGGCATTCATGACTATGAATGGAAGGGATGAGTTAATTAGTTCCAGGAAAATGAATACGATTGATGCAGAAGTGGGTGACGGTCTGACTGAAGATGGAAGTGGAATTTAAACATATTTGGATTTAATCGGATTTATGAGCAGCTTAAGACGGTTTAAGAGGAAGAAGTGAATGTTAAGAGATCTAAGGGGTGATCTTTTGTGAGATAAGGTGGGTTTTTGCTGGTAATGGCAAATAGAGAAGAATTTCGAACGAACGATCTTTCAAGAGGCGGTTAAAACTGCGAAATATGTACATATAAATCTCCAGCTCAATCTAAAATAATCATCGACGCTACGAAAACGCCAACAGTGAGAAATCTGTTACGGAAGAGAAAAAAAAAGGATAAGGGCATAATTATAATTATCTGCCTTTGGTTGAAAATAGTCAAAAATGTACAATGCAAATTCAAAATGCAGTGATTAAAAATTCAAAAACTGTCCATACAAAACATATTCCATATAAATTAAATTATTTGGGTGACCGATGTACTAAGAATAAAGGAGTTTTTTTTTCCATAACATAACGTTGTTCTGACTGTTTAAAATGATATATACATATTAATCTCATCCCTTGACATAATTTCTTCCTTCAGGTTTTGCAAAAGAAAAATGTTCAACTCACCTTAAATTTTTTATGTCAACAATCCCATGCACGGCGATCAATGTTTCGTATCCACAAAAAAAACGAACAAATACCAAACGAAGGGGGCTAAAAGAAATCAAAATATATTTTCTTCGTTTTTCGCTGGAAACAAATTTCAATTCGCGATATTCACTTGATGAATTTTCAACTTTGAATTTACAACTTTTATCTTATTTTTTTTTTCTGGCATGTAAGTCCCCTCTCCCCGATGAGAGAGATAGAAATTCTCACACAATTCACAACCAGGTGATCACGACTACACAACCGCAAATTAAACAAGCAATAACCGAAATGAAAAAAAAGATGAAGAATAATTCACCACACAAAAGTAATCGCACAGATGTGGCGACTTATTGAGAGGAGATTTAAATGTATTTTTTTTTATTTTCGGTAGATTTTGAGCCCGAACTTTACGTTGATGCTGCGTCTAATGATGACGATGATGTTGTTGATGATGGTGATGACCTTTTTTAGCGCCTGTTCCTCTTAGACGTGGTACCTTTAATCCACTGGTATTACGAAATTTAACGTATCTATTATCAGTGCGCGCACTTCTTGATGGATGGTTGAGTGTTTCTTTTTTCCTTCAAAAGTGTTTTTTTCCCTGTGACGGATGATTAATTGAATAGAAAGAAATGGAAATTTTTTGTTAAGTTAATTTCCAAAATTGATTGGTGGATGCATTTGATTATTTTTTTAAATCTCATGGATTTTTAAATGAATTTAATTAATTGACAGAGAAGAAAATGTGTAGTGACGAAAATATTAGTTTGAAGTATTTTTTTTATATTCTTTTTAAGTTTTTTAAAAATTCACTTTCTCCTGCGAACAAACACATTAAAAGCTACCACGGCGCGCACCGACAAATTATGATTGCTTATAGCCAAGTTGAAGCGATATGCAAGCGTTACACCGAGATGTTCGATGATGGTGGCATGGAATGGAGAGTACGTAGAAGAAATGCACAAACTATTCAAAACCAATACTCAACAACCATACATGTGAAAAGACAGAGTTATATGTATGATAGATACACTTTTTAAGCAACTTTAGCTGAGGTAAGATAGTACGTTACAGTTTAGAGGCAACACAGTTAAGATGGTTGAGCAATTTACATCAAATGGCTAGTCACGGTCTAAGGAAAGATACACAGATGCACAATCAGATGGAAGACATTATAAGGAATTTTGAAACGAAAATTGAATACAATTCGGAAGTTGTTGCTGCGACTTTTTTACGTCATGCCAAAGAAACACTCAAGGTTTTAACAAACAAATTTATTTTTTTAAACACCACCCAGGTGGGGCGGCGGCCTGTAACGAACAGTCAGCAAGAGATACAAATTAAAAAATGTATCTCTAGGCAAAAGTGAGGGTTTTTATTTTTATTTTTTGTCGTGCTTTAGTATACAAAACAAAACAACAGCAACAACAAAAGAAGTAAATTCAATTTTTTTGTATTATTTTTTCTTCTGTTTCTCTCACTCCCTCTCGCACACATGAGCTCGCTGTGTATCTTTTGCACCCGTATTAAAAAAAAAAACAAAAAAAAACGTATTCACTTTTGATTTCAAACTTGTCCAAGTGTGTTATATTATCGCAGTAATCATGTACTCGCAGTAGTCTCACTTTTCTTTTCACAAGATACAACAAAACACGAAGACCACAAGAAGTGGTTGAAATTGAAGAGAATCGGGAAAAATTATCGAGTGGGGTATGCGACGATGATGAGGTGAGGTAAGGAAAAGACAGAGAGCAAGAGAAAAATAGAAAGAGAGAGAGCGAGAGAGTAAAATAAAAGCGAAAACGCGATCAAATTATTACAAAACCTCAAGAAAAAAAAAACTAAAAGATACTTGAGATAGTGATATAGTATGTGCATATGGATGGATACACGTACGAGTAACCAATGCTTTGTTGCACTTTTTTCCGTTCAAGAAAATCTCAGCAGACAAGATACTCCCGCGAATAGAGATAAACGTAGATTTAAGTGATTTTTTTTGCAAATTTTGTTCACACCTTTGTTGGATAATTGTATCTGAATATCTTAATCTCCGGTATTTATTTTTCGTTGTGATTTTGATTTACTTTGAATTGAAAAAAAAAAAACTCTGATTAACTAAACACACATTAACACGAATTGAAACCAAACGCCAACCGATTGGTGGCCGTCTACCTAAGCTGGTCGGCGCACACTAAAAGTTAAATCTTAACAAATCCAAGACTGAAGGCTTTATTTCTCCCGTCGACGACAACGACGACGACAATGAATTATTCAAATGCGCCTTAAACTTTAAGCCAAGCTTTTTTGAAAGTTTTTTTATTTTTTTATTTTTGCATGCAACTGCGTGAGGCACCGAAGACAGTGGAAGACCAACAGAGCAATGTATACGCTGCTTCTGAAGGTAGAGAATTGGTGAAGAAGTGAGCTTAAGCTCTATGTGTGTGTTTCTTGGAGAGCAAAGCTTGCTTGTGGTGTCTAGTGGTTTGCTGCGAGACATTGCAAAATGCAATTTTGTATCGTAGAGTCGTTTAGATTTTTGCGCACAGCTTTCGAGACGGATTGTTGAGGTAAAGGGACTAGAAAGGTCGGTTACCTGATCGCTTCTTGAGCTGAGTGGGTTTCTTGAGAGTGACGGAGTTGCGAGTTTCACTCACGTGACGCTGAGTTCGGATAGAGGGCCATCGGGATCGTTGTAACGTTTATTTCGTCTACTCAAACTTTGCTCATCCGTCAGGAAACAATGGCACGCACGTGTTGGCTATGCGTCCTGGACTGTAACGGTGGTCGAAGAAGAAGTCATTCTACAGCGTAACTTAAAATCGTTCACCAAAAGCATTGTGTCAGTTAACGCCTATAACCAAATATCATACGTAGAACTGTTCTCTCAGAGACACCAAGGTCTGTTTAATATATAGTTAGCTAGATCCTTATAGAGGCGACTCTATTACTGGGCTACTCTTGAACCCAAAGAAACAGCGGTTGGCAAGACTGATTCTGTGTTTGATCTCTTCACGGATATTGTTTGTACTATTTACACTCGCCGTGTAATGTGTAATTAAATTTCTATGTGTTTAAAATAACACCTCTCGGGATGATGACCATGAATTCATTTTTTTTCTTACCTCCAAACAAAAGAGTTGATATTTTAGTCTAATACGAATACAGAAGTAGTCGTTTTTCCCACCTATGATGTAGGAAGGAATGACTTTATGCCACTTATCGTGGGACATTGTTTGTTGCTTAAATAATTGAAGCAGCAACTGAGCGTAAACAAACAGAGATTCATATTCATTTATGAACCAGAAAATCATTGTATTCCATAGTTTATGAACTACCAAATGAGACACACATTTAGACCCGTCCCATTCGGACTTAAATCGCATCACGTACAAGATGAATGTGATGGGAAAGAAAGGCGTTGCCACCGAACAAAGGCCTAATAAAATTAAAAAAATTATTTGCCATTTGACAGCCAATCAAGGTCAATTGATATAATTTGTTGCCGCTGTATGCTTTCCCATTCATGTATGCGTGCAAGTTATCTAGAGCTTCCTGATAGGAATTGATCTGAACGTCAGTAAATCACGGGAGGATATTGTGCTGTTTGCGCGTGTGGGATTATTCTACGTCTTTCATTTCAGTTCAAAGCTTCCCAAAAACAAAACGTCTTTTTGGCTGTTTGTTTGCTACGTATGCTAATAAAATGCCAAGCAGATCGTTTCTATTCCCCTTATCCAAGCCAATCATGAAGATGAAAAGAGTGCAAGTCTTCTATACCTGGTGACACATATCTAACATTATACCAAATTGTGACTTCTTAAAAGAGAGCGAACTATAAGAATGATTTAGATCTAGTTTTGACCACATCATGCTGATGGTGTGACATGGTTCCAATTACTCAACTGTCTTGAAAGGTTGTCTTGCAAGCTTCTCGAAGTAACAGTTTGCAAGTAGTTAAGCACAACTAAGATTTTGTTTTCTTATAGATAACTGCTATAAAATGTGCCTGTTTCCTCTTGTCACCAAATCAACTCTCCATATGTATGGATTAAGTGCAGCCCTCCTTTAGAAACTAGTCGACGATGTTAAACGAATTTCAGCGAATAGAACTACTTTCACTAAATAAATTAATGTTCTGCAAATTTTATCTTCTTAGCATGAAGTTGACGAAAACTAAAAACTCGTTTCCTCTGAAAACAATCAAAAATCAAACCCACTACTCTCGCCAAAACTGACAAATATCCCAAATTAGAAGATCAGTGGAGAATAGTTCAGAGAACTGCCCTTACCGGCCGAGTGTTACTAAATTAATACACTCTTCTTAATCAAACACGTTCATTAGGAATGCTCCCAGAAACAAGCACCGAACCGATCTACCCTCGTGTCAGGAAGTCTGATTCCGAAAAAGAACAATAACCACGCAACAATCGTCCGCAATGGTGGCTCGCAGTAGAGAAGTATCCAGAAACCGGTCTTGGATCTCAGCCACCACACTTCAAGTAGACTATATGTCGTCAAAGTAAACTGTCGCCCGAAATTCGACATAGGCAAGGCAATACAACAACTGGGATCAATGAAATCCCCTTGGTGGATGGAATTGAATGTGAATCAAACGACCAGTTCTGACATCAATCCAAATCACCAGTCCGACTTGGAATAGATAAATGATTAATCGCACGCGTGGACACAGAAAGATGTAGAGGACTCGAAGAGGTTTCACATTAGAATATCAAATTTCACCAGTGAATCATCATTAGCGACTGGAGAATGGATAGGCAACGATGATCGCAAGACACGTGTTCGTCAACTTAGGTCGGATTGTATAATCGAGCCATTAGGGGTTCTGTTCTGTTTTAGTGGTGGCTATGGTTGGCGGGCATCTCTTTCAGTTCCATTGACAGTTCTTGTACCAGGTGGCAAGCGGGCAAATAATATTCTAATGAATCGAATCGCTAATTGAGATTTAATAGATCTTCGAAAAACGAGTTAAGAAGCTTCAATGTTTTGTTTTATGGCCTGCAGGGGGAAAAACAATGCGTGACAAATCATGTTAATGCCAGCGCGATGCCAGATTACGAGAATATCCTAAATGATGTGCAGAGTCCACCTACCTGAAGACCGCTGCTGTTGTAGGGAACACTTACAGCGGTCGACTGAAGATGCAAACTATTGACCGTTTCTGATAATATGTATCACGATACGAACCCAAATCTCTGGAAATGATTGTGCACCATCCGCCAAAAAGGTGGTCCCACTTGTTGCAACAGCAACCCATGCCCGGTCTGATGCGAAGTCTCATAATTAGATCACTGTTCCATATCAGCATAGAATCTAGCATTCCGAGTCTTGTTAGCGTTTTACTTGGAACAAGTCATACAACTCAAGTCAGCTTTAGTTTAACATCCCACACTTGAAGTCTGTTGTGTAATCAGAACGAAGAAAGATTCCCACGAGAAGCATCCTTTCACCAAACAACCAGTCCCACTATCGGCACTTTTGCATAATTAAACAAAAATATATCCCATTTGCATTTTCAATCAGCTCGCGTGAGTTCAATTAATAATAATTCCCCCTGGATGTGCTTGACTCTGTCTACCAAGGAGCCAGCGAACAGCTTCGGAAGCAATAAATCGAAAATCTAGAACCACGCCGTACGAAGCGAACCTAAATGGGTTCGGCTGTCCCATCTCTTTTTTGGCGGAGACTATCTCTTGGCTTGGTGTGGTCAAAAAATTATATTAGAGACATCTCGATAATAAGGCGCGTGTGAAGAGTTATCTCATCGAGCAAATAAACAAATTAATGTTAGACAATGGGATAGGGGGGAGGGGGAAGCAATTCTACGGTGTGGGTCGAGTGGACGCTTTGCGAATACAGTTCCTGGGGTTATTGCGGCTTGTCTCGATCGTGCTGGGTTCGAGATGTATCTCTTTTGTCGGCTTCTTTTGGAAATCTAATTTATGCAACGAGATACAAGCTCTGCATCATAAATCATCTTTGAAATGCGAGTCGGATCTTGGATTTGTGGCTAGACTTTGTGACGCTGGATAATCACTTTACTTATAAGGCGAATTAGGGGCAGGGTGGTTGGGGATGGGTCGGGTCAGAAACCTTGTTTAGAGGATATGAGTTAAGGCTAAGTTAGCTTCTGATAGCAGTTACAATACTAAATCATTGAATTTTTATTGCTCATAATACCTACCAACTGCAGTGGTAGGATAGGTTTTGGACCAGGGAATGCCGCAGGGATTTTGAGGAAACTTGGTATATTACTTCTGTTCTGGATCAGGGCATAGACCTTCAGGTACATGATCCGAATGTCATTTTGAATCCATTCTAATAACCATCCCCACCCCAGTCTTGCTGTAGGGCCATTACTAGACATAAACTGTTAACGTAATTCTTCTTAATGTTAAATCCATGGCAATAATGAAAATGCGTGAATATGTTGAGTTTCCCCGGTAATGTCTGTTCACAACGGGTTTCCATGCGAACAGTGAGCTCAAACGGAAAGCACACTAAAATCCCTCTCTTCCACTCAAATCTCTTAATAGCGACATTAAATGATGTCTTGACAAGGGCGAGAGTGCGGTAGTATGCACACCAATGCGGCGTGAGATTTCAAAATAATAATTCCATTCAATTCATTTACGACATCATCGGTTTCGCGAGACTTCTGCGAAAGGTCAGAACTTGTTCCCAGCGAATGTTTAATTCTTAAAACGAAAAAAAAAATGTTTATGGTCAGATGTGACCTTTTTTTTAGAGAGAATCAAGCTGAATGTGTGGCCTTATGGCCATTTGAGGAGATCTCTTAACGAGGCTTTTTTTATGGCAGCTCGCTGATGAAGCATTAGAGAATTGGGAAAATTTCGTCTGCAAATGACTTTGATTGACTTGATGCAACGAAGAATGGCATGGTACACGAGTGGTTGTACCACTCTAGGGTGAGAGAAGTTGTTTGTTTTATTATAGTAAACAATTTACTATAATTTTCGCCCTTTTTTTTGAGACCCCAGTTAACTAATCGCCTTATGTCTCACCGCGTTATTCAGACCACCTTAAGGACACGAGAGAGTCATAAAACTCCCTCTTTAACCATTGCCTTAAGCATTTCCGGCCTTAAGCCCAATATTCACCTCCCACAGATTCGCAACCCCAAATATGACAAAACGAGTTAGACAAATTAACACGACCACCCGATAGCGATCAAGATGTCCAGCAAAATCTAAATCGGTATGCTGATTGTCAGAAAGCTTGGCTTTTTATAATCCGGATTGCCTGCTTGTGACTACATTAACTCGAGTCATTCGTCTCCAATGACAATCCAATCAGTAACCACAATATAGAAGTATCATAAAATCAAGCGACTTTTATGCAAATTGCATACGCGAAAGTCAGTCCAGCCAGTCAGATATTGCGCAAGAGTGACCTCCACACCACCTGCCCTCCTAGGATCCGAGGTACGAACCACACAGTGGTAAATTCATCTTACGCAACCTCATAGACAAGAAAGTGATATGAGCGTAACTTCCATGAATGGATTAAGGAAAAACAAATAAGTGTCTATGCAGGTGCAGGCTCCACCCCACCGCTGCTTGTAGGTAACGTTCTACAAACAAACATCGGCCAACCTTGACTTCACTCTCTTCGACTTCTTGGCGCGGCACAAGTCTGACACGCTCGAACACGCCACTTCATATTACTCACCGCAGCGGCTGCCAAACGCCCTGACTATCATTAATTAGCCCAGGCACGAAATGGACTTGAATCTCCGATTGAATCTCTGTCGATGATCTGTCGGCCTTCATGTCTGATATCGGCGCTGAAGGGGCAATTATCCACCCAGTCTGTGCATATTTTTAGTACGTTTCAAATGCAAATGGCTCCAGACTGCACGGATCTGACGGTGGACAAATCAGTGATCACATCTTGATGACTTCAATTGGTCTTAATGCATCCGTTCCGGCTTCCCCTGGGGTGCTGTTTTAAAACAAATGGTCATTTGTTTGTTAGCCGCAGGGGTTGACGTTAACATGAGCACACAACAAAATATTATGAAAACAAAATATATGTCTTCTGTCCTAGAGAAGCTCACCATTCGCCTGGACTCGGCTGTTATTCGATCAAGACTAATAATTATTCCATTCTGCTTCTAATTTGCATCTCTAATGACTGGTTGCATAACGATTACACATTTACCGGTACACATTGACACTTCTGAACGACGAAAGTGGTTGCGGTGGTCTCACTTTGAAGCCTTGATGAATATTTGCATACCTTGCCTGTGCTTTTTATGTTCAAGAACTTGATGTGGTCGCTTAGGAATCGTAGAAAGCTTTCAAGTCCACACAACTAGACGATGTGGCTAGCATAGTTTGTCCCGAAGTAGTTCTAGAGAAGAAAACATTTGCTCGACCTCAAATAAATTTCTTTAACTCCGCTGATGTGCTTGCTCATCTATCGGTCATGACGGATTAGTGCTTAAAATACAGGCGTTACCAAACTTTTGTCGGAATTTGTTGTTTATAGCACTGATCAAAGTGTGCGGGGGATCGTGCATGTGGTTAAAGACCTTCACTGGCTGTGGGATCTTATCGTCCACATTTGTCTTTAAATCAGCAAATGGTGGTCTGATCCATTGAATTGCTTGGAATGGGTCAGTTTCGACTCACTTCCTGATAAGATCATCATAAATTATTTAAGTTCTCTGAGCCAATAGGGTTTAGTTCTTTGTGGCAGCTTCGTCTTCATCGTCGCGTGAATGTCTAAATCAATGGTAATTTCAGTCAAAGTTATTTGGAATTTGGGTCTCCGAGGCAGTTGGAGAATTTGCTTAGCTTCAGATCACAGTCGGCCGGAAGTCGATGACCCTCTCTTTTGGCCGCTAACCCACGACGAATCCGCATCCCAAATTTTGTGACACAATAAAAAAGAGACGAAAAGTAAAGAGAAGAATGTATTCATTATCGTTCATTCTTATTCGTAGGAACTTACTGATGTTTCTGAAGAAAATACGAATCAATGGAAATTCCTGCAGGTTTCTACAACACTCTTGCAATTATTATTTGTGTTTATAGTCCAAATAATCTCTCCTCTTCTCCTCCTCCATCGTTCCTTGACCTAAATTGTAAATAAAAATATAATTCACAATTTTGAAATGGTCCGTCCTTACCAAAAGCTTTTCGGCATCCCTGACAAATCGCATGACTACCTATTGAAATTTGATTTATTGCACTAATGTAAAAACTTAAAATCGTATAATCGGATGCCATACAAACTTTGCATTTTGATGAATAAATTACCAAGTCATAATGTGGGGCACAAAGTCAAAGACTCATACTCGTTTCTTGTTCACAAAAGGAATTGCATTTGACACCTCGAACCTTTTGCACTCAGTCATCGGTCTTTGCATTCCAAGCCGCAGCAGCTGTGAACGCATTGACCCACTAATACCGCCGACATATCGTCGTATCCTTTGTCCTTTCGTTCCTCTTTTAAATGATTGTCACACCAAATAAATGTTTGTCACCTTTGCAAATTAACGACCGAAAAGCAGTTTGATCCCATAGTTTTGTCATCGATTTCCAAATATAATAAAATGATTGCATTTGCATGTGTTCCTAAGAGCATTTGGCACGTGACTGGCGTCAATGGCCTCCAAGGTGGTTCAGTAAGCCCCCAAAGTGTGACTAAAACTCGATTGAGAAATCGATGAGTGATGCGGTTATTGTTTGCTTCTAGAAAGGCTAAAGGCATTTGCGAGAAACGACGACACAACGACACGACGATGATTTGAAATGCGTCTTCGCCGAATGATGGTGAAAGATGACGAAGACTGTCAGGCATTTTAATTAAGATGAAATACTCCCAAATTAGTATTAATGCGTTTGTTTTTGTTTTCCACAAGCAAGTTCAAATGTAAAAACTCTCATTATTCATACGGGCGATGAGTGATGCTCTGTCGATTGGAAATTGAAAAAAAAAAGCAGAAGAACCAAAGATAATTTGAACTTGATTAATATGCACAAAAGTCAATCGAGTTTGTACATCGATCCCTTTGATCTTTGTTAATGTTATCGAGTTCACGCTGAACCTTCGACAGCAACCGTAGTCTTCGAAAAATAACCCAAATAATAGAAAGTTAGCATTCATTTGGGCATCTAAATAAAATGTTTGTCTTAGTTGAATTTTTGGATAATCTTTGAAAACTTACACTCGAGGCCCTAAGATGGCTAATTGAACTGACTGGCTAAATAGTGCTGAGTTGGGGCATGATAGACGTAGCCGAGAGACTACGAATCATTCGAGAATACTTGCTGAATCATTCGAAAATACTTGCTACCAAGTGTCCACTAATGCTCATGCTGTGAATGATTTTCGTTTGTATTCCTATAACGCAAACAGGAACACTTTGAATTCTGACCATTTCGTAAAAGCCCAATCAATGCGTGCCTTAGACATTCTCACAAAGTACTTTTGAGTAATCAAGAACCGCTTAAAATCAACGTAACGACTTGTAAATAAGTGGTTTTGATTATGTCAGCATTTTGAACAAAATTTAATGTGTTTTAATTGGCCTTTTATCGGTAATCACATCATGACAGCATAATCCTTATCGAAATTGGAGATCAATCAGATCAGAATAACAGATGTGCCTTTGCATTCTCGCGGTTTTGATGGCTCGTTTAACTCCTCCTTAGCATAACTCGAATATTGGGCTGGACTTTGCTTCTCGTTCACTTCTACTGAGAAGTCGGTAGTCAAAGTTATGATCAGAACGTAAATTTTTTTTATTCTGATTGGAGGTTTCAGTGCAAAGCTTGTTCTTGGCTTTTAGGGAACTTCTGAATAATGTATTTGCAAACTCATTGAACAGTTAAGGCAAATTTTTATATCAATCAGACGATATGAGTCATCTGAAAACCAGGTGTGGATTTGATGTTGGGGAAGAATTATGATCAGATTGGGAGTTCGGAGATCTTTGATATTGGGAGGAATACTTCGTGGACACTGTGTCTAGACAGCGACGGACGACATTTGAATCGAAGACAACTTAAGCTCAGGGTCAGTTACTTTATGGGTAGGTAGATTCATGATTATTTAACGCAATCCGATACTGAATCAGATAACTTTTCCAAAAAAAATTGCTTCAGTGAATTCACCTGATTAAATGATATTCTGCAATCAGGTGAATCAGGTAACAAGTCTTTAAGTGAAGACCACACATCAACAAAGTGTCCTCCGCGGAACGACCAGCTCATCAGTTCGGCACATAAATGTTGACTTATTTCCAACTGAACCAGTTGCCTAAACTGTTTCGACAAAACGATAAAACGATCGTTGATTTGGCCATAAAATGACACAACGCAACGTACAATGCGTCAAGTTCGCAGCGATAATTTATACAAGATGTTAATACGTGTACCTTTCCACAAGGTTTTGGCCTTGACTCCTTAATATTGCTGGCAATATCTATTGACTTTGATCCTCTAATTGATGATGTTACTTTTATGACCATAATACAAATTTCGTCAAAATATTGTACATTTTCTGGGCGAATATACTTTCGTTTGTTGCCTAGGACTGCAACCTACAGACCAAAATCAAAGAAGGGCTCGTCAATCAAGGAGATTATTACGTACTTGCAAGGCTATACAGAGAAATCAGACTTAAACTTTTCATAAATGTTGCTTGTAAAATAGCAGTAAATTTCAATTTGATGCTCTTTTGAGAATCATCGAGTACGAAATGAATCAATCAAATTGTCCATAATGCAAAGACCCAAAGCTGACAATGACGGTAAGGAATTATCCATAATTAATTAGCATTGATTTGTGATAGGAAAAACAAAAAAAAAAGAACAAATATATTCTTGCTAATTGAGACTACTTGCTTTGGAGCGGGTTCATTGGCTCCCCCACAAAATGTGTAAATTTATGTTTCAGCCTGTTTTTTTTATCGACCTTCATATGTATGCAAATGGAATATGTATGTCTTCAGTTCAGCATAAAATACTAGCTCGAATTTGTTTCTGATTCGTAGAAATCGGCAGTAAAATTGACATTATCAATTCGTTAAAAGGAGGACAGCCTTTTTGCGTGGATCAAGCCCACTCGATCAGTCATTGGTCGAATCATAAACTGGTATGGTCTTAAAATATTTCCAAATGGAAATGAGTCATTGAGATAAAATATGCAGAAGTATGCTGATTTGGTCAGAATTTTTGTCCTAGTGATCAAAAATGAGTTCGGCAGAGATGAAGGAGTTTCTATTGGATTGAATATCTATAAGATTCTTCACGTGAGTTAGGCATGTGTCAACGGCCGCAATTTTGCATATGTCAACCCGAACAATCTAGACCATTGAAGACAATGTGAACCAAAGCCATGTGGCGTTAATTCACTTTTAAGTGGGAATTTATACCATTATCCAAATATGGCTTTATTTCACTTTCAAGTGAAAAATAAAGCCATGTGGCGTTAATTCACTTTTAGATGGGAATTTACACCATAATCCAAATATGGCTTTATTTCACTTTCAAGTGAGAAATAAAGCCATGTGGCGTTAATTCACTTTTAGATGGGAATTTACACCATAATCCAAATATGGTTTTAGTTCACTTTCAAATGAGAACTAAAGCCATGTGGCGTTAATTCATTTTGAAGTGGGAATTTAATTATAATCCAAATATGGCTTTAGTCCACTTTCAAATGAGAACTAAAGCCATGTGGCGTTAATTCGCTTTTAGGTGGGAATTTACACCATAATCTAAATATGGCTTTATTTCATTTTCAACTGAGAAATAAAGCCATGTGGCGTTAATTCACTTTTGATTGGGAATTTACACCATAATCCAATCATGGCTTTAGTTCGCTTTGAAATCAGAACTAAAGCCATGTGGCTTTAATTCGCTTTTAGATGGGAATTTACACCATAATCTAAATATGGCTTTATTTGACTTTCAAATGAGAACTAAAGCCATGTGGCGTAAATGTGCACTGACATATAAAATGCTATTAGCCTTCCAATTAATTATCTTATATCATAACTTCCTCTTACAAAATGGATATTAAATACATTCCCATTGCCACCACAATGAAATCAGCCTTAGCGGTGACATCGGGAACTGCTTGTTGTTCATGTTGAAACAGTTGGCCTGTGACCATCGACCGTCCGATGAGCTAAAGTGAAATGCTATGTTAATTTGTCAATAATTCAATTAAAAGCGTGCTTCAATAGCCGGTGCTTATCTCACATCTACAACGTACGGTTAGACATCCGAGTATGACATTAATTGAGTGAACATTCGGAAATAAAGCTGCTCTTTCTGAATGCGCGACTGCATCATGGGTGCTTCATGATTTTAATTAATGTGTTTTCCGATTACGTGTAATGAGTTAATTACTACCCGAATAGGCTGCTTATCCTTAAACTCCACCGGAACTGTGGAGTTTACATAGAACATATGATTTAGTAGACGAGGTTGACATAAGATAAATTCATTTGATGTGGACACCTTTATTCATCTTCCCGCTGCGCTTCTTTCTTCCAATGATAACAAATTATGCTTTGTCATACGTTCGATTCGCTTGGTGTAGAGAATGCTAATTAAATCTTCGTTATACAAACATCCGTGTTACATGACCATGGGCAACTATCCTGGACTGGCAATCCAGGAAGGGCGGCGGAATGGACAGGCTATCTCCCGCAGTGTTTGGAACAGAGAGAGGCACTTATTTGGGTCTGGATTTGCTTAAAGGACATACTATCATTTCATGCTTAGATTGTATATTTATGAGAAATAATACGGGAATGTGTACACTCAGTGAAGCATTGGTAACAGATGTAAATACACGACTAAAACAGCCCAATCCAGGCGCAGCTCAATCATGTTCATGTACCTCCACCGCCTTTAATTTCAGTTTTGTTTGCGAAGTTGACTGGGTTTCCAATGTCAAACTACACTGGAGGAAATTGAAACAAAATTAAGAGTTCAACAGAAGGAACCTCAACTCTTTCATGGTACCTTAGTTCCCTCCAACTTATCATCATCTTCTTCAGACATTTTTCTCTTCACGTTCATATGCAGATCTTTACTCAATATCCGCTGTGTGGAACTGTACGAGATCCCCAATTGCTGGGACAAGCGCCGAATAGAGGTCAATGGATTGTCACGAATGATTTGAATCACTGCAGCGATATTTTCCGATGAACGACCACTTCGAGGACGCACTGCTCTTGGCAGATCCAACACAGATCCGGTTCGCTCGAATTTATCGATTAATTTCTTAATCGCCGCACGAGATGGACGATTGTGCAGACCAAAGACATTTCGCAGTCCACGAATCGTGCTGGTAGCATTTTCGCCGTGTCGATAATAGGCTTTAACAATTATGATTCGTTCGTGTGTTGTGTACCTCTCCATTATTATTATAAACGTCAAAACATTTTTACCTATCGAAGAGACCTGGAAAATTATTCGACCGATAGATGATTTTCCAGTTTCTTCACATACCATAATATTTTCATGCCAGATGGGTATATTCACCACGACCAGCTTGGAAGTGTTCAGTACTGATGACAGTTAAGTTGAGTTAGATTGTTTGTGATGCGGGCTACTCCTCCAGACAGCTGGAAGTGGCGTCATACCCCCTTAGAAAAAAACATGTATAATTCACCTTTTCTCATGGGCTATATATACTTCTGTATGGGTAAACAAGAGAACACGTACAACTAACGGAAATGCTCTATTCATGAACAAGTAAATTCTTAGACATTATATTATCATGGAGTGCTCAGCTTAATCGCTCCCTTCATCATCCATATCAGTTTCGTCTACTTCATCATCATCGTCCTCATCTTCTTCATCCTCGGATTCATGTTTTTTCTTCGATTTCTGCGCGGTTTTCGACGCTGGGCCGGGTTTCGAACTGCTCTTGGGTGACTACATGAAATAAAAGTGTTACACAAGATATTGGTATTTCTAGTTCATAGAGTACCTTTGATTTTTTCTTCTTTTCCTCCTCTTCGTCACCGGATGATTCTATTTCGTCCTCTTCGTCGTTTGATTCTTCTTTCTTTTTCGGTGGCGGTTTGCTCTTCGAAGTCTGTGGACACGTTAATATGATATTGAAGTGTAGTCATGCAATTTTGACATTATTCCAACATACCTGTGATTTGTTCTTGGATTTCTCCTCTTCAGATTCCACCGACTCGTCGGTTTTGTTCTTTGTTGTTGTCTGTGGAGAGAAAAAATCACACGTGAAAGCGAGCAAATAACATAAACTAATCTCAATCTTACTGGAGATTTGATCTTAACCTTTTCATCATCGGATCCGACAGACGAAGCGTCGTCGTCCTCCACCTCCGATCCAGACTTGCCTTTGCTTTCCTTCTTGGACTTCTTTTTGTCACCGGCAGAACCATCGGATGATGATTCGTCGTCCGAAATGTACTCCTTGCTCTTAAATGAGCCGCCCGATGTGTTGGACGCCTTCTTCGTAGGCGTTTCCTTCTTTCTCTTCACTGCCTTTGATCCCTCGTTGCCAGCATCTGCCTTGGCAGCGGCAGCGGCGGCAGCACCACCGGATGCGTGGTACTCCTTGATTTCATCCGCGTAACGCTGCTTATCCTTTGCAGCTATTTCTTCCCATTTCGTTTTGTCCTTTAGTTCGCGCCACATCTCACCAGCCTTTTTGGCGATCTCTGTGAGCTTGATCCCGGGATTGTCCTTCCTGATTTCATCCCGGGTTTCGTTCAACCACAGCATGAAGGCTGTGGTGGCACGCTTAGGCCTGTTGGAGTCCCTGTCCTTCTTCTTTGTCTTCCTCACCACCTTCTCCTTTCGCTCCTTCTTTTCTTTTTCCTTTTTCTCCTTCTTCTTCTCTTTCCTCTCGGCTCTTTCAGCGTCACCTCCGCCACCACCACTGGCATCGCTGTCTTCTGAAGATTCGCTTTGCGCGTTACTATCGTACTCCTCGGCCACATCGGATTCATTCTCGTTCGGTTTGAAGTCTTCATCGGTTGACTCTTCTTCTGAACCTTCCTCGTCATCCACATCCGAGTCCTTCTCGCGGGCCTCTGCCTTCACTCGCGCTAAGTAGGCATCTGGCTCGTTCTCGTTGTCTGAATCCCCGAAGTCATCCTTGTAAGCACCCTTGTCGTTCTTTCCCGTGTTCTTTACATGCAGCTTCTTCTTCTGGATGAAGTCGAACAACTTAGCGTACTCCTCCTTCTCGATGCTGCTGAAGGTGTGCACTGTTCCTGACTTCAGCTCGATTTCAAAGTCAAAACTACGAGTCGAGCCTCCACTGCGAGCAAAGTTCACAGTCGCAATTTCTTCAAAACGAATGTGAATGGGCGGCTTGTGGACATAGATGAATCCTCGCTCCAGTGGATAGAGGTAACCTGCTGCTGCTTTGAATGAACATCCCACAGCAGGTGTTCCTGAATGTCTATAAATTGACGCAACGTTTAAGATTTAATAGAGAGTGACGGTGAGAGCAAGAACTTACCCCATGAAGTTGCCTGGTCCCGTAATTTTCCTGTTGATAAGCACTTTCATGATCTTACCCATCACCTCGTAGACCGGCCCAGATAACTCCTTTGTGATTTTGTTGTCGTATTTCTCTTTTAACTCATCCTCGCTGAACGGCAACTCAATAGTGATGTCCTCATCTGGCCCAAAAAGCAGCACCAAGAAGTGATATCTCGTCTGACCCTGCTTGATGGGCGGATCCAGCGACAGTACAAAGAACATCTGCCGATTGTCCTTGTGTGGTAGTAGGAACAACCGGAGGACGGTCGACATGGGAATTTTGTAATCAAATGTCTTACCGTGCAGTTGGAAGAACGTCGAGAATATCTTGATGTCGTATCTGCCACGAGGTGTGAGACAATGAACCTCTCTGAATATAGATATAGCGTCACCAGACACCGATATAACAGAGGCTTTGTTCATCACATTATTATGGAAGTTCTCAACCGGATCGTTCTCCGCCGATTCGCTCGTCGGTATGTGAAAACGCATCTCCATCAGACCAACTGGAGCATCGTCGTTTTGATGGAATTCTAAGGTAACCTCATTTTTACCGGTGTTGCATTGCGACACATGATTTAGAGGAATTTCGAAAGACGTCTTTACGTCCATATCGAAGCTGAGAACGGATCCATTGAATTTAGCTGTGCCCCAGTTCCAGCCGCGGACACACAACTCCTTCTCGAGCATTTCAATGTTAAATTGCTTCTTAAGAAACTTGGCAATTTTCTCGTTTTCACCTTCTTTAAAACCAACAAAACGATGCAATGTTCCATTTTTTGTAAAAATGCGGAGACCCCAAGAGCCGACGAACTTTTGCGAATTCACTAGGTCTATGTCGGAGGCATTAATTTGTTCTACTTTGCCCGTTTTGCTGTTCTTAAACACGATACTCTGGTCACCGATTTTCAAACGTCCTGGAGTCTAAAATGTTCTCAGTTTGTAAAGAAGAATTGCGCGTATTTAAATAAAACATACCATGACTCCTCGAACTTCTGACTGTATATCGCTGTATTCCAAGGAATCCATTGAGATTTTTAATTTCTAAAGATTGTGAAATTTATGTTTATTTGAGGACAAACCAGACAAAAGATACAATGCGAAACTTATTGCGGCCGCAAATGCCAATCAAATAAATGCGGCAACGGTTGATAGCTTTGGACGTTTGTGCGAAATTTCGTGTGACAGATCTCGAAGCATGCATGCAATAAGATACGACCGCGATATGGATGCGAATTGTGTTCGAAGTCGATGGGGAATGAATAATTTTAAATGTTGGAAATCTGTTCTTGGTGCCTTAACATTTATGGATTTTATAAGGCGTTTTGTGTATGTAAAACAAAGTATATTAAATGTTAATACGAGGTTAACGCAGAAAAAGAAGACGATATGTCAACCAAAGAATGTGACGGCATTTGTTCGAAGAACAAAACAAACGAACGCATGTGTTCGAAAAACTAAACAAACAAATGTAACGTCAATAACAGCTGTTCCGTCAGTTTTGCAGCATTTCCATCATAAATTCGGCGATGTTCTCTGTAGCGAATTTAATTTAAGTAAAGTGAATGTTTAAATAATTTACAAAATGAATCGCGGAAAGATAACTTTTGGAAAGATTAATCTCAATCTGAATAAGGCCATACCCGATGAGACTCAGACAAAAAATGATGAAGAACCTCAAACCACAACTCAAGGTACACCTCGCATCCTAGAAGTCCTAGGATATAATCTCTGCTACTTACTCAATCTCTCTCTCTAATCACAAAGCCGTGTTTCCAAAATGATGTATTTGTTATTCCTTTAGGATTCAAGAAAATTGGAAAAATCCAATTGATTCAGGAAATCGAAGATGTTGCTGAAGATCTGGAAAGTCAGCACTTGAAAGAGGTCATGGGCATTTCCGGATTCGGAAGGAAGGCAAAAACCTTCGATATTAATGTAAGTGTACAATTACATATGTTTGGGGACTTAATAATATAATAGACTTTGTATTCAGGCTGAAATAGAGAAGGCGCGAAAGATTGCACCACCCCCACCGGAAGATAATGAAGATGGTTCGAAAGAAGACGATGCTTCGGATGATTTGATTGGTCCAACACCTGAGTCAAATGCTGCCGATCCAAAGCCCAACTCTGATGACGAAGACGCTGATTATGACTCTGATGACGACGACAGTTCTCTGGAGAACAAAATCCCGAATACTCACGAAGTGCAAATGCAGCACGGAAGCCGGGCGATATTAGCCCTCGCCGGAGATCCGTCCGGTGGACGAGTTGTGTCAGGATCTATTGACTATGACATGTGCTTTTGGGATTTCGCCGGAATGGACTCAGCAATGCGAAGCTTTCGCACCATTCAACCGTGCGAAAACTATCCAATTCGAGCATTGCATTACTCTGTGACCGGTGACATGATCTTAGTTGTGTCGGGCAATTCTCAAGCCAAAATTCTCGATCGGGACGGATTTGAGAAGATGGAATGTGTAAAGGGCGATCAGTATATTACCGACATGTCCAAGACTAAAGGACACACGGCACAGCTGACGGCCGGATGTTGGCACCCATTCACTCGCGAAGAGTTCCTCACCAGCTCAATGGACGGCACTCTGCGAATCTGGAATAATTTCCGATCCAGAGAGCAGAGAAATGTAATCAAGACCAGAGCCCATGGGGGCCTCAAAACCATTCCATCCTCGTGCACATTCAACCGGGATGCAACACTGATTGCCGCTGGGTGCGTTGATGGGTCTATTCAGACTTGGGATACGAGGAAAATGTTCGTAAACACAACGCATTGCGTCCGCAATGGACATCAAAAGGGAAACGAGATCTCATCCATCGTCTTCTCCTATCTGGGCCATCAAATTGCTACTAGGTCGTGCGATGAAACACTCAAACTGTGGGATCTGCGCTCTCTTAAGTCCGCTCTGCACTCGTGGGATGGACTTTTTTCACGTTATGATACGACAGACTGCTGCTTTAGTCCCGATGATCAGATGCTCGTGACCGGTGAATCACTGTCGAAGGGTCAAAAGGAAGCCAACCTGCATTTCTTTAACACACAAACTTTCGAAACGGTCAAGACACTTCCCGTAACCAGCTCACACGTGATCAAGACCCTCTGGCACCCGAAACTCAATCAAATCTTTGTCGGCTGTGGTAATGGCGTTGTAAAGTGTTTCTATGATGAACGTCGCAGCTTCCGTGGTGCCAAACTCTGCGTCGTCAAGACCTACCGCAAAAAGAAGCACACAGAGATGGTGGGAGTGACTCAAATTATAACTCCACATGCGTTACCCATGTTCAGACAAGAGAAATCCAAATCAAGCCGCAAAAAGCTTGAAAAAGACAGATTGGATCCTGTAAAATCCAAACGTCCAGACCTACCTATTACGAGTGGACAGGGCGGTCGTGTTGCGTCGTCTGGAGGAACTTTGAGTTCCTACGTCATTCGGAACCTTGGTCTCAGCAAGAGAGTCGATGATGATCAAGATCCACGCGAGGCTATCCTCAAGTACGCAAAGGACGCGGCGGAAAATCCATACTGGGTCGCTCCGGCGTACAACAAGACCCAACCAAAACCTATATTCTCCGACGAACCCGACGCCAAGAAATCCAAAACTGAATAGGCCCAAGTAGACTTAATATTTCCTGTATTACACGAACGTGTATTAAACTAAACTATCACTAGAATTATAACTGCATTTTTATTTGGCTTCTGCGGTAGCTATTGCGTCCTGAAGTCGATAGCTGTCGCTGGCAATCTTCCATTTGTCCTCTTGTGCTGTGATAATAAATGTCTGTTGGAACTGCTTCACTGGATTGTCTTGATACTTGACTGTGCCACCAGTTTGTATTGCATACGTCAATTGACCAGCAACGGCTTCATCAATAATTGGTTGCGCATCGAGTGTAAAGAGTGTGTGCTCTGACGATGGTAGTTCAATTAGTAGCTTTTGAATGTTATCCTTCCCCGTTGCTCCACTACCGTTCCACACAAATACTCCCGTCTCAAGGTAGAGTCGATTCATTTGCTGAAGAAATTTAAATAAATGCGTTTAATGGTTGCAACTGTGCATATATGCATATTCCTTCGAACTAAGTAGAACTCACATGTCGGCGTTTGTCGAAACTTTGATAGTAGAGTTTTGTAAAATCTTCTGCAGTGCGACAGCAGGAATCCACTTTACTTCTTAGGTCCTGTATACAGATTTTGTTTATAACTCAAAAACTTGTCCGATATTAATTGTAATACTCACAGAATCCATTTTTACGAGTACAGTTGTGAAATAAAAATAATTTGAGAAACAAAATTCATAGACAGCTGCTGAAGAAATGTCAGAAGTGTCAAACTGTCAATTCGTTAGGGAGACGCTTGGAAACTGATTTTTTTAACAAAGTAAACACAGGGTGACTGTTGAGATTGGACCACGAAATAACGACTTGGAAATAAAAATAATTCAATCATTATTCTACGTCTATAAGAGAGTATAATTTGAAACCTAATAAAGCTATTGTCATGCAAACAGTTCGGTTCTCTTAATTCTCTGGCGTTTATCCCATTCATTCTTGGCCCTTATGTACTCATTAACTTTCCATGGTCTAAACATGTGGATATCGTTCTCGCGCGATGGTAGATAAGCAAAGAACTCATTTCGTGGAGGTCCATTCGAGCACTGATACGGCCGCACGGCTCCCCAATAGTTGCGGGCGTGTTCCATAAGGGATAGCTTAAAGTTATGATTGTAACGCTCCTTCAGGAAGTTTGTCTGAAAAGAGGACACAGATTAAGACTACACCTTCATCCGTTTGGTTGAGACACATAATGAGAATTACCTTTGTTCGTATGTAATCGTTGCATGCGTAGCTGACGATACGATTGGTGGCAACGTCATCTGACGTTGGAAGTTTTGCCCGAATTTCGGTTCTATTCAGCACATGGAAGACTTCCTTAGACTGCTGAAATGAGCTTCTCTTAGAGTCTCTCGTATATACAAAACCGTATCGTTTTTTTATGAACTCCTTCAGAAAGGGTGTCTTATGTGCGTCGGGGAAGGTGGCCAGAACGAATTTCTTGTTATTTCGCATTTCCTTCATGGCATCCTGGAGCATGTTAGTCATCAGATCGTGGTTATTGGGATCGTAGTATGTCGTGTCGCTGTGTAACCCATCTTTCATACCCTTTGCTTCCTGAAGCAACTCCTTGGTCTTGCGAGATTGTTCGCTTTTGTATTCCTCAACTGAAGTATTCCATAATTCCTTGCATACTCTCCGAATGCATTCGGAATGATCGACAGATAAATCCTTGCAGTAGCCACACAAACTGTGATGGGCTGAGTCTTTGATTAAATCGCGCGAACCTTGTTCAAATATGTCTGCATAGTTGAACTTGTATGGTGTGTGATGAGTAGGTGCCTGAAAATATATGTGCTCCGTGTGACGTAGATCTGAATGTCCGAAATCGAGGTTCCCCTCTTCCTCGATGATACTTGGCTTTGAGTGCAGACTTTTTGGAGAATGTACACCGATTAGCTCAAATGAGACTTTACCATTCTCCTCTCTCTGAGCACAAGATGGAGTGCACATCTCTCTAGCTTCCAAGATTGGTTTCGTCATTCTATGAAGCTCTTGTTCGGCTTCTACGACTCGACGTTTAAGATCTGCAGCGACACGTTTGTAGGCTTTCTAAAGGAAATTTGCATTAATTCTTTGGAATATTGTACATTTGTTGCAACACAATGAAAGTGCAACGTGTTACAAAATGACATTCACGTACGTCATCTACACCTGCCTGGATATCAAAGCACTTTTTGCACGTATCCCTCCTAATCAAAGCTAGCTTCCTCGCCAACGACGTCTTCACGGTCTCAATGTAAGCATGATGGGAGCAAAAGGAATTCCCAACAATTTGATTGGGTTTAGAGGAGAATATCGACTTTAACTGTTCATCCATGATCCACTTGGCTATCCTTTTGCCCTCGCTCAACTCATAACTGGAATACCATCGGCTACTCTCGTTAGGCACAATATAATTCGGATTGAGATAGTTCTCGTATTCAAAGTTTACGCAGTTGTTCGCCTCCCTAAGCGTTAAGTTCTTACCATAAAAGTTCGGTCTGACTTGCTTTTCAAAATACGGCAGAATGTAAACAGATTTTTTCTTCAAACCTTTTTTTGGCTTGACAATCTTGGGTTTATCTGGTTGCTTCGGCAGTAGTCTGTCCAGCTCCCTCAATGTTGGGATGGCGTCCAGATGGGCAATTGCCGTCATCACAATCTGCTCGTTGAGGGAATACTCGCCGTTTTTATGCGCAGCTCCTGAATAGTACAACTCCATGAGGAACCACAGAAATGCTATGTCATTGCCTCGACTCAGACGCATTGCCAGTTTGATTCTCTTTGGACTCACCAGCGGATGAATGCCGAGTCTTTGAAGAGCTTCGCGCACTCTATGGGTGGTATTTTGCTCGCTGTCATCACGAATGTTGTTGAGCAGCGAATCGGCAGAGTTCATCTGACAAAACGACAAACCACGATACCAGTTTGGATAGTCCCTTTCTTTCATAAAATGCGTGACAAAGTCCGCTGAAATTTTCGATGCGTCCGTTTTAATTCTGGACGCTGCCTTCATTTTAGCGGCGTCGTTAATTTCATCTTTTTGTATGAACTCTGGAGAAACGGTTTGCGAAATCATTTTGAATTTAAAAAAATGATAGAAATATACATAACCTTATCTGTGAGAACTAAATGACTGAATACTTGTCTTGGCATGAATATTGCCTGTGGCACTGAAACCCGTTCTTCCCCAGTGTTTTTCATTTCCACGATGTAAAGCACAAAGCGCGTATTCGCATGTAATTGCATCAGTCGCCCGAATCGTTGGAGCAACAAATGTATTAATCGATGATCAGTGTACGTTTATTACGTTCTTGATACCAAAAACCCACAATTCCCTGAAAATTCAAACAACTTTCTTATATACATATATTTTGTTTACAAATATGAAACCATTTACAGTTAAATTCTCCTTAATCTAAGAGTAACACATTAAAATTCTAATTACTTGGGAAAAGCGGTGAATACTTAAACTACTATACATAACAGTATTTGTTGTTTGAAAGATATTCAAAATTATCACAAATTGAGTTAATCTCTGTTTCCACACGGATTCAGTTCCAGCTTATGCTTTCACTGCGAGGTTCTGACTGCGACTGCGAAATCTTTCGCTGCGATTGTGCCAGAACCAGTTGTCTTCGTTGAAGTAATCCTCGATCTGGTCCAAGGTCCTTCCCTTTGTCTCAGGCTGGAGCAGATATGTGACTATGGCGGCCATGAAGCTGGCCACTGCGAAGATGAGAAACATGCCACGAATTTTAACCGCCGCATTAATTACTGGGAATGCCTTGGCCAAGGCGAAAAGTGATAGATTGCAAGCGGCGAAAATGGCTCCCGCCGTTCGACCGCGGATTTTTGCTGGGAAAAGCTCGCCCACCATTATGCCGGGCATCACCATCATGGGCGTGTTGAAGGCTATGTAGCAGGTGAGGCATATCACAGCTATGTACATATCGATAATACTGTGCTTTGTGCCCTGGCGGTAGTACATGAAAACGCTCATCACCAAACAGCTCAGACCTGAGCCCACGGCCGAGATGGTTGTCAGCAATCGTCGGCGTACAACCAGGAGAATGAAACATATGCACAGGGTGGAAATCGTTCGCACAGCGCTCGTCAACACAGCGGCGTTTTTGGTGTCAATATCGCTGCCGAACTCCGAGATAATATCGATCGCGTAGAAGACCACCAGGAATGTGCCAGACAGCATCTGAAGTACTGAGAAGAGGATCACTATGCAGAGCGGCTTGATGGCGACGCGCTCACAGCACAAGCGGAAGATGTTTTCATTCGTTTTTGTTGTTACCCTCTCCTGTTCGATGCGCTCGTGGAGTATGTTCAGTTCTTTTTGTGCGACAATGTCGTTGTTCCGTAGGAACTTCAATGCCTTAAGAGCCTTCTCTGGACGATTGTTGCGAGCCAACCACGCTGGACTCTCTGGAATAAGGAACAATGCTACAGCGGAGAGGATAGGAAGAATGTTTCCTAACCACGCCACGGTTCGCCAGTGCAGATGCGAGCCTAGAACATACACGAAGAGGATGCCAACGGAATACGACAGGAACGGGGCTCCGATCAGAAGACTCCGAAGATTTGGCTCTGCAGTTTCCGCTATGTAGATCTGTGGAAGAAAAAAAAATTTAATGTTTATAACGGCTTAGATGTTGTAAGTGTGTATGTATGCCACAACAGTGGCCTCAGCCTGGCTACTTGTGAATCGAAATCATAAGAAAAATGGAAACTCTCTTTCTCCCCAGCAGTGCCCACATACTTTTCAAATGACATCAGAAACGTCTGAATTCATGCTCACGTGGAGATCCGGATCCGTTTGACCCGACTAACCGGTTTCAGCATTCAATTCATTCACATCCTATCCGGTAGACTCATCCCCCATCCCCTACTGAATAGTATTCAGCGTACAACGCTGACGTGCGCCGGCTACACTGCGTGCACATCAACAAGGCGTCGTAAATAAAACGGATTAAATCACTTTCTTGGTCATGCCTGAATTACAACGTCATTGACCGTGATCTATCTCAATCGCTTAAGTGACCATTAAGACCGGTCACCCTCTGGTCAGCTCAATTGACTCTAGGTATTATGTGCGGTTCCTGTTTGGGGCTTTCTGCTGGAGGCGCCTTGAACTTTGGGCAAGGCGGTTGTTAGATGAAATCAAAAGTTAAACACTACCGGGGTGCAACCGACAATTTGACGCACACGCCGGATTCAGGGGACTATCGCGATAAATCTCTCACCTCTTCTAATTCAATTATGCCGCTCTGTCGTCGGATATCTCTGCCGTTTGTATGCTCTAAACATTAACCCTCTGTCCACCACCGTCGAAAAATGAAGGCCGGCGCTCTATTTGCGGACGGAATTAGTCAGCCTTGCCCCTACATCTTGAACTCGCAGTGACGACGTTTCGCTCTCGGCTGACATATGACATAGACACCGGCCACTGATGCGAGGGTGGGAATTAAGTGGGGGTTCGAGAGCGCTTTGTTATGACTGATCTTCTGCAGCCGGGTGTGTGATTAGAAGCGCGCGCGCACTTTTCTGAGCGCGATTTAACGCTGTCTCACCAATTGAATCTGCCGGAAGATAATTTACGAGCGAATTGACCGTGACACAGATTCGCTCTCGCTCTCAGTCAACGGGCCACTGGTGCATAATTATACGTGACATTATATGCGATCTGTTCTGCTGGTATCTCTGGGGCTGACATTTAGGGGTGAGTGTTGCCAAAAATTATATTTTTGGACTACTGATCCGTACAGATTGATCTCGAATGATTTGCTGACGTGACAGGAACTAACCAAATGGAAAGTCTAGATTAATTCTGTTACACCATTCTCTGAGCTTACATTTGAAAGCATGTATTTTGTGCTGAGCATAATCAAACAGAAGGGGTGGCGTTGTTTTTTGATAAACAAAAAATGATTTAATCGACTCAGGGGAGGCTCGCAGTGAATACATTCCCTTTGAATATACAGCGGATATCATTTCAACGCGAGGGTATGGCGTTTTATTAATATAAAATTTAAATTGATATTGAGATCATGTTAACGAAAAAGTATTTTTAACTTCCCTCGAAAAGCGGCTTTGAAATCATCTTTGACAAATCTTCCAACTCACTCTTTCTTCTCTATTGCATCAATCACTCGCAACGAAAATCGTTCTTATATCTCTTCCCCAAAGAAGAGACTATGATACCAGGCCACTTTTGGCGGGTTTTATTTTGGAGATCGAATGGGGGAAGCTTGAGGCTAAAAACACGTTTAACTTGATGCGAGTAGTGTAAACAAACTAACGCAAGATGTGATGCACAGAAACCGGTTATCTGTGAATTGGTTCACCTTGACCGAGCATGCGACTACAGATTAAATTTTACCTGAGCCGGTGCACCAAGAACTCCAACAGCACATCCAGTGATAAATCTCCCAGCCAAGATCATGTAATACGAGTGTGATAAGGCCATCAGACACCATCCGATCAAAATTGGCACCACCGACATCAGCAGCGTAGTGCGGCGACCAAAATGATCGGCACACGGTCCAGACACGATTGATCCAATCGGCGTCGCCAGGCTATGGACACTTGCTACATATCGAAATCCGCAGATGTTACAAAATTTGTCCGGTTCTATTGCTTGAGGAGAGCTTACCAATCCAAGATCCCATTTCGACATCGATGGCAATGGTCGTTGTCGAGTTATACAATTGAGGGAGCAGCACAGCGGAGTAGCCTATGGGCATACCACAGGCGGCCGACAGCAAGAGCACTGCACATGTGGAAGCGATCTGAAATTAATTGAATTAAATTGACATATTGATACAGCAATTCGTTTGATTTGTTTTCATGTGTTTGGTGTCATTGGGGAGCTCGTACGGGTGTCAGACAGATGGTCAGATAGTGTTATGGTGGCGACATTGTGCTGATTTTTCAGATAAGCAATTGAGGTCAATTAGTTTGAGTTGCAGGGGTTTCACTTTCGGAGCAGATTGCATCAAGTGAGGCATTATATGTGTCAACTGTCAGAACCAGAATTGATGGTGGTCTTGATGCTGAGATGTAATGGAAGTTGTAATTTTTTCATTTGCAGATTGGTTTGGAAGGGGGACCCGCATTCGACAGTAGGACGTGAACTGACTGATCATAGGCAATCGATGCTTTGGATGCAATTGACAGAAAGTCGGTCAAATTTATAAAGACTTAAACATGAGGAGCCCGTTGCATTGATGGCTTGTGTGTTACGAAACTGCAGTGCAAACATGAAGACAGTTCACATTTTACAGAAAAATTCGCAATTCCCAATCATCTTTAGCAGTTTGTCCAGGGACAAGTAGTTTTCCAAAAAATCCATATCTCTGTAAAACATCATATCGAATCACCTTCGAGTCGCCTTGTTTTCCAACACACGTTGGCTCACTTTCGCATTTCATTGATACTCTATGTATCGACAATCTGTTGATTTCTAGTCGATTGACTCTGATATGCCATAATGACGAATCAAATCATACTCAGCCTTGTGATGGAAGCATGAAACATGTGCCAAAGCCGATAGATAACAATTATCATTATCAGATATCATACTTCATAGAACTATGACTATCTGCCTAAGTGCAAAACAGAGAGACACACAGTACACACCCTCTCTCTTTGTGGAATGCTATGGAATGAAATCCTCTTACAAGTGCTCGTCCATATGAGAACTTAGTCAACAGCTTTTCGTATATCCCATATGGTCTAGTGGCTAGGATATCTGGCTTTCACCCAGAAGGCCCGGGTTCGATTCCCGGTATGGGAATTAATTTTTTCTTTTTTTTTCCTTTTTCTTTTCTAGTACTAATTTAAATTTCAACCACGAAATGGCACCAAACATTTTCAGCAAAAACTGTGAACATCACTACGGCAGCATTGAATTAATTTTGACCAAATCGAGGTTATCAGAGTCGTGGGTTGTGGTCAAAAACACTTCACAATTCCGTCCCCCAATCGGGTAACCTTCACCTAGAGCTGCGCAACTTACCTGATTTACGATGGCTCTTCTGCTCGATCTGGGCGTATCATCATTGTTGTTGATCACGCTGTCAATCTTGGCATTGGACGCCTTCACTTGGAGCAGTTCTTTCTCCGATGCGCGTACGATCTCATAGCGGGGCGTCTTGTCCACAAATTTCGCATATTCTTCGTTTCTAGAAGTGGAAGAAAATAAAAGGTCTAAATAGAATGGAAACGCAATTCAGGCAATGGCCAGGCTTCTACCGATCGAATGCACAAGTCATCGAAAATTTCACGATCGACAGTATTGTGGATGTTTTTAGCCTACTCCAACCGCCACAAGGCTTCCTACGACTTCTGTACACCTTTGGGCATGTTCTCCAGTATCTATTAATCGAATCAAATACATTTGTAGTGCATCTGATGACATCGAAATTCCCGCCTAAAAAAATCGACAGTGTGTAGTAAGGATTTATTAGGTTTTTTTCTAGTTCATCCCTTAACTGCCAACGTGGTGTACGTAAAAATGTAAGGGAACCTGCCAGCTGGTGGCATTCTTTTACTGGACCCACTCCTAGTTAAAGAAGAAGTACGCATCACACCCCTTGTCGCTAGCAAAAAACATTACTCTGAAGCGGATTCAATTTCAAATCTCAGACAAAATCGGTAGATATGACGGATTCCAGCTGAGATCTTGCAATGGACATCAAATTTTTGATTTCATCTTTTTAGCCGTTATATTTGGATGATAATCCATTGATAGACTTACACACTGTTGCACAAGCTTCGCGTTTCAGATAATCACTATGTATTTCCCTTATCGAGACTACAGCAGTGCTAGTTAAACGTGGCGGGAATATAAACGCCTTATCGTGCCTATCCTCAGTGGATATTTACTACTAAAATCTAAATCAGTTTATCAGTTTAGGGCCTGTCGTCACAAAATTGATGTCATTCATAAATCTGATTTTTTTTTTGTTGTATTTCATATGTACGAGTACATTCTGCCTTTGGTTCGTTTGGTGGTTTCAGTCAACTTGTCTAGAGAGAAAGTCCAAGTATGTAAATGCTACCCAACTACTGTTGTCAGTGCCCGAAGAAAACAAAAAAAAAAATAAACCTGCATTCCAGCACCACATGTTTGAATTTTAAAAATATCGCACGTGATTTAAGGAAACCCATTGAACTATCCTATTACCCTTTCATTACCTCAGTAATTAATCAGCAGACATTCACAAATATGTCAAGTCACCCTGAAGTGTCTCACATAACTGACAAATAATCAATTCCCTCGCTTATCATTCAAAAAAACTTAAGCAAACACTCTTGTCTTTGGCATAAATATTCAACAGAAAGAAAATCTACACCTCACAGCCATTTGTGTTTGTTTTGGAAAGATGAGAGATGAAAAAAAAACGAAAATTTAAATACATCCACGATGAATGTTTAATTAAAGGCTCTTCCAAGTCACGCGATGATTCATGACAGTTCACAAGTTATAATTAGGTTAGCATACATAGACGGCTTGGGGGGGCAAAGTCCAAAGCAGAATGATAAGACCTAATCGGCCAATTTTTTTCAAATATCACCAAACATGCGTTCGAACTGAAAAGAAAGGCAGAATAACAAATCGTGTTTTTCTTCTGCACTGTAAAGGTAGTTTGGATGATCATAGTCGCCATCGGTGCCTAATGACTGATTTAATATCCGCGATATTTTCCCATTGTCGCTTGCGGAGAACAAAGTAAAAATTAAATGTCCAAGTGCATTGACTGTTCGTCTAAATCTTAAACCCCACCATTCAGCAAAATTGCGAATATGTAAGAAATAAAAACAAATTGCGTGATTCACGAAGTCGTAGCACAAGGAGCTGTTGTTCTGCCAACTGGACAATGGGACGCCTTAAATTAGTCTTATCCGAGTCTAGGGCTCTTGTTTATATAAATCAGTAATAAACTTTTCAAATTCAGCAGATGCAGTATGTGGACCATATATTAATAAGTTAAACAGATTGTGAATTCCAAGAATCAGAACCTATTTGATACGTTGTAGTTTCCTTTAGTTACTCGTTGTGTGTTAGTAGATATGCACAGATTTTTATCTTTTCCCTCTCGACGTAAGCTGAGCGCAATAAAGCATTATACCGCGAACGAATAAATGACAGATAACACTGTTTTGTCAGTATTTTGTCTCGTTTTTATTATATGTTCATAAAAATGCCATTTCACTTGATTTGACAATGAATGGTTGTGTTGTCGAAGAGGTACTTCCATGCGATTTGTGAAGTTGAGGCAAATATTGAAACATGAAGCACATCCATGAATGCGCGGCTGTGTTTTGTTTGAAATTAAGAATAAAGATAAAAATAGATACATATGTATATTTATGTGTGATAGAATTGAGAGGAGCATTTTCATCATTAAATTCTTCAATTCGACTAGACTATTGACCCCTTTTCTTACGTCCACTGTAGAGGCAAGTACATTAAGACTCAAAAGATGTTGCGCCCAACAATTTTTTATACATGTTTATACTATTGCAAGACGTATTAACTAATTTAGAGTGGTATTGGCAAATATAACGATCTCGGATGTAGTGCTTAATCCAACGATATGGGTATCAAGGTTGATAGTAGGTCCAGTCATGCATTGGATTCACCCATTTGTCATGCTGCAGTTCAATAAGCATAGTGCTTAGTGGATATTTACATATATAATCATTTTCCATTTTAAATGATTTTTTTACAAAAATAGTTTTTCAACTTCTTTTTGGTCATGTATACAAAAATGCCATTCATCGTTGTGAGAATCAATTTTCCACTGGCTAACTTGACTAATGTCGTCTCATTTTGTAAAATAATTGCGTACAAAGAGTTTGATACGCAAATAATACTCCTGCCCATTATATTACCTTTGTTCACTTTTAGTGGACGAATGTATCTAATTTCATCAGAAACCTGTAATTGCCCCAAATTGACTATTATGCTTTAGCAATTAATCAGATCACTGGATGAAATTAAACATAGTCGGCTTTTTTGTATTTTTGTGTAATTATTTCTCATTAGATTCTAATTTTGATTTGATGTAAACCTGATTTTCTGCACCCACTCTTCAGACAAAGAGAAAAAAAAACAGAAAACAAATACATACCTACGGCATTGGCAGGCAAATCTTATACAAGTTAATAGAATAAAAATGTTTACTTAACTGACTGACATATTGATAGTGTAACTAGCAAATCCAGTCACGTGGGTCAGAAACGCGTTACGTTAGCCTTTGCTTTTAAATCGACTACTAAGTCTCTCACAAACTGGCGCGTTGTAATCGAAGCAAGAATCACTAATGATGTTAGTCTACGTTTTTGTGGAGTGATCATTCGTGAAAAACCAGAGATAAAGTTAATGAAACCGGTTTACTCTCTTAATCGTCTGAGCTTAGGGTTCCGTCAGCTGTTTTTTTTTCGATTACGATTCGATGGAAACAGTTGGAATTCGAATGCATTAAATACTATTGTTTATCTTCTGCAAATACGCACTCTGTTGATTTCGGGGTTTTGTAATGGGCTTTCGGCAAGGCGGTGGTGTTTGTGTAAACTTGATTTCTTTTAATTTTTTTTGGGAAATTTGTTTTGAATTTTGTTCGGGTTGGCGAGGTAGGCATACAAAGATCTAAGCAATTCAGACATCACGAGAGTGGAAATACTCCTAAAAAGGATGCAATGTATGTAGCTTCGTGTCCGAAGAATGAAATATAAATTTTTTCCGTGGTGGAAGAATTAACCTCCCGCACTACCCACAACTGAAAGGACAACGCTGTTTCAAGAACGAGAAAGGAATATAATCTACGCATCCGACATCTATCTGATGTGCACAGATTGTAAACTAAGAATTGTATGAAGTTGAGGGCGTTTTTACACAACATTCTCGCAAGGTCGATAAAGTGCGTACTGACGTTTGTCAACCGACAGACTGCGTGAACGCGCTTTTGTGATTTGGCCTTTAGACTTTCAAGGATCCAACTTCACTATGAAGGCCATAGAAACGATATCGCCCTTCCCTCAACTCGATAAGAACTAATCAAACTGACATACATTGTTTCCCTGGCAACGCTAAAGAAAAAAAAAATCAAAAACTACGCGTGGCCTTCAAAACGTGTATCCCGTTCATGTCAACAAAAGTAAAAAATGAATATGATTCGTAATCATCTAACACAATCTGAGGGACAAAAGAATCTTTGATTTCACTGATTGAGTGATAAAAATAGTGCTCAGGTTCAAGTTCACGTTGACAGCGCAGCACGATTGTTGTTGGAACATGTTGAACAAAATGTTGATCCAACAACATAGTAATCACCTGACAATCAATTTCACTGATAACAAATGTCGAACTATTGGCAGGTGATGGCGATGACATTTTAAGCGACGTTTCTGCAAACGTCACAATATTAACGAATTACGTTTTGTCCCTTGGAGTGCCATAAATGCACTGGTAGCACTGTCAAACAATTTCACTAACCTAGTTGCTAGATATGGATTTGCTTAATTGTCCTCAGGTGTTCAAACAATAGGAGTCGACCGTCACTATATCGATTCTTGGACACTTACCTTTCCACTGTCATTGTGGCTACAAGCGTGTACTACTTTGAAGTTCCAATTGAAAAAGGAATGATATCTACAAGTACTTTCAATATATTATCGGATGGATTGTAGTTTTCTTGTGTTTTTTTTCTGTTCTATTCACTCAACACTCAATTTGAACTCATGAACTTGTGAACTTGTATGACCAGACACATCAAACTGATTGTGCAATCCAACTACCACGACCGCGACGTATGAAAACACGAATGCAAACGACGACGCTTTTCAATTATATTTAGAAGGAACTCCGACGATGATAAGAAACAAAAAAGAAACACCGCACTTCAAACCGGAATCACGCCAACAATCCGAAACTAAAACGTAAACTGCTTCAAAACGCTGAGTTTGCAACTTATTTATGCCGTGTCCGTAGGTATTGGTGTTTGCTATACAAGCCCCCCCGCGTGTGGTATGAAATGGAAGTGAAATTCCGAAGAGAATTGTGAGTGCGAGGCGATTCTCTTAAGTAAACACATGTGCTGAGGGTTGCACGATCAAATTGAGAAATTCAATCTCTTGGTGATGGATAGTTTTTTTTTTGAGTCATCCCTTAAATATGTGTGTTCTATGAGTTAATGAGTATTACTGGAAGTTAAAGCTAGACGGACTGGAACTGAAGTCAAAATTAGTGTGACTTCTGTTCGAAATTGAAGACGTGTGAATAATCTGTATTAACAACCAATGTAAACAGAAATTGTGCATGGAAGTACAAGAGGCACACAAGACCTGTTGCGGCTTGTTTTGAATTCCATGAAGAAAACAATTAAACAATTAAAAACATGCTTTTAACGATATTTAACGATCAGTTTTTGTGTAAGATTTGAATATGTTTTGCATATTCAAATGACATTTAAAACAAACACTAAAAAGTATGCTTCATATTTATGTCAAAACTGACAAAGGCAAGTTTTGTTACAGAGCTGTGAAGCAGTGTTGTCGATGAAAAATTAAAAAAAAAGTCGTAAAAAAGTATTAAAGTGTACTTGAGGAATTTAAAGTATTCGAAAAGTACTTAAGTAGATAATATTAAAAATAATTTTGGAGGAATTGCAAGTACGTGTACAAGTCCAGGTACTGGTACTTGAATTCAACCATTAAATTGAGATGTGGGCTGGTCAATACCAGTCGTATTAAAAAACAAACAAATGCACAAATTGAGCATACATATACGTAACAGTACATATTTGATTTATTTATTAATAATTTCCATTCAAAATACAAATATCAACTTTAGCACATGAACAATCATGTTGAGATTTTCTTAAATGTTATGCACGTATATTTTTTTTATATATCTAGATGAATGTAAATACAAATCTTGAGCAAATGTGAATACTGATAAGTTATGCACTGTTTTTTTTTTTTATTATTATCTTTTTTTCAATAAGCCCTCTTCCATTCCATACAAATGTAAATAGAACATTTAAAATACGTCTTTATCCTAGTAGTGCTACAAATCACAAGTGAATTCCGAATTTAAGATGAACAGTTAAAGCAAAAACAAATAATATCGAGGAAAATGAAGGTTACTGAACGATCTGTTCTGACTTGAGGATATTTAAATGACAATAATAAAACACACATTAGAAACAAACAAATTAGACATAACTAAGTCGTGAATCCAGCTCCTCTTCTTTGACCTTTCGCTTGCCTAACCATTGCTGCATATTCTAGCCAGAACTTGAGCGAATCTAAAAGGCTCATCACTTAATATTGATGATAGGTCTACATTAACTTCGAAAAGAAACCAAATGAAAACCAAGTCAGAACCAAGAGAAAATAAGAAAAGTGTGGTGGAACGTTTCTTTAGTGTGAATGAAAAACAAATTAATAACTAAGCAATGACTAGAAAATCTAAAAATAATATTATATGTTTACATTCTCACAATATTTATCATATCTACAAATTAAATGTTAAACTAAAGATATATACATACGTCATATACGTATGTATGTATGTCATTTGTGTTCGCTGTGATTTTGTGACGATTAAACGCTAGGAATTTGATTTCTCAATTTTTTTCTTTTGTTAAAAAATACTTTAAACTAAGGCAACCATTTACTTTGTTTAGTTGTTTGCATATGTATATGCTTAACTATTTTCTATACTTTCTCATCAACTTTTCCCACATCAAGTGTAAATTTTTGATTTCCTGCAATAAAAAAGAACATTACAATTTTGCGGACAATTTTACAACACAAGTACTGATGTTGACTGCCGTTTTGTTTTCTTTTAATATTTACTTCAGTTGCTTGTTGAGTTAATATAAAAAATTAGAAAATATCTTCTATTGGTTTTTGTTTTTCCTATTCACAAGCAATTTTTCCATCAAAACTACTCAAGGCAATTGCGAATGCCTGTAGCGCACAGAGAGGATATCGATAGTCCATGGTGAAGACGTCCTCTGACGTTCGTCCAAACTGCATCACAATGTACTCCGGATCAGAGTCGTGAACCAGTTGAAAGTTCTTCACCGATGCCTGGGTCACGCGACCGTGAAAGTTCAGTACGTAGGATTGTGTTTCATCATTCCAGACTGGGGTTTTGTTATGCAGTTCGACTACGTTGTCCATGTTCTGAAAATTATAAGAAATTTCTGTCGGTTATAATAATTAATAATACGGGTGGCGCTACAGTCCGTAGAGGGCCGGCAGTGCCTTGCTTCTCAACAACCACTCGTGCTGTTGTTCTATCACGAGTGGAAGGGACCTACAGTTTTATGCCGACACCGAACGGCCAAGTTTGAGAAGCTTTTTCTAGACAGTTATACTCTTTGAACATGGTCAGTGACTCGAAAGGGGTGGGGCAGTACCAGGAATCGAATCTAGACGCCGAGGTTCAAGTGCGTATGAATCGACGCACATACCCACAACGCCACGGTTTAAGAATGTGTTGAATTAATTGATTACCTTCGATTTCCAGCTATCTAATAAGCCTTGCTGCCGAGGATCGGCGGAACTGATTTTTACACGTTGATCTTCCTCTGTCATGCCTGGTAAAAGGACAGTCATGTTGCGTGGTCCTTTGAAACCTAAGATGTTTGTGTCCTGTAAGATATAGAATTTGTTAACTTTGTCTCACTGTAGGATGAGAGGTTGCAAAGTCTTCTTTGTAAATCATTTGGGTTGTGTACATAAAGCAAGGCACCACGCCTAATATCGGCACCATTTTAACGTAACTAAAAAATCAGTCATCCTTCAGCAATCAAAAAAATATTGCTTGAATTCTGGCCTCGGGTTCACCGTGTCCAGAATGCCGATGGATGCGAGTTATACATATACAATCATATACATTTTAAAGTCGGCGAACGCACCAATTTATGACATTCATCGATTATTATCGATCTCACAACTCACAATATTCCCCAGAAATGGTTTATTCATACGATTCTGGGTTCTCGTCAACTGCGAATCAAGAAGCAATGTACAAGTAAATAAAGTTAATCATATTTTCTCCGGAAAGAAAGCCTTGTCAACGTTAATATGTTGAAAACCAAAACCACCCCCACCACCCAAATGTACCCAGAAGGCGTGTGTACACGAACGAGTATGTGCTGTCATCCGTCCAGTGGGGTTTTTATGAGTGTGTTTGGAATTAATATCATCAATCCTTCAGCAGTCAATCTGTGGTCGGAATAATTTAGAATATTGCTACATAATTCATTGATAAGACAAATCTCCCAATAAAGTTGTTTTTATTATTCTTTCCCATTTTTTTTTAATCAAAATATGATTTCTTACCACTTATATATGATGCAATATAAATCACTGTGTTATCGATTGTTTGTCAGGGAATTATAAACTGTCATGTGTTACGCAGTGAAAGGTTATGGGAAATGTGCCCGATGAGAGGCTGATAAGAGAATTGATTTTGCTGAGAACACAATAGTGAGTACTTGAGTACTGCTAAAAAGCGAATGGCGCTAAGATCGTTTGACTTTCTTTTATATAAAGGAAATAGATAACCTTTCGATTTAAATTAATACGTTCCTGAATACAGGTTGACTTTCCATTCATCCTTCTACTCCCTCAAATAAGAGAAGCACCCTCTCCCTCCGTTATACTCACATAAATGATTGCTGCTAAATCGAGCCTTGGCCTCTCGGGATCGTCCTTGTTCCCTCTGTCGAACACTGAAAACGACGTTCCAAACACATTCGACCGTAGCTTTCCCACAAATCCATCGGCCTGCCGCGACAAATCCGTTGGATCACAGCTGATTATGTAATTCGACGTCTTACTCTTTTTACGTTTGCGACCTGAAACGATTTCAAACATCATTATTGCAGCAAGATATCCATTCCATACGCACTTACCTCCCAGCAGGAATATCTTTTTGCCATAGTCGCGCTCCAAATGCAGATAGTAGATGGGAAACAACCCTCTATCCATTCCCTTGCGGTCTCTAGTTATGCGACATTTGAATAGGACGCCCTGTGGCGCTGGTTGGATCACAAATTGATCAATTTGTCCAACAACATCGCCCTCTGGCTCATTACAGGTTTGCTGCGACCCCTTGCCAGCCTCTCCGGCTGTGGAGGGGATGATGGGTGCTGCACCAGCTACATTCCGATTAGCATAGTCCTCTGAAGTGTCGTCGGATTTTGATACCGTGATTGCATCTATGGGGCTGCTCTCCTCATCCTCAATCTCGTGCGATGATATTTCCTCTATCAGGTCTACACCATTGTGGCCAAACGAAAATGAGACTGCGGTGAGTGGCAGGGTGGCAAAGTGAAATTCGCGGAACACTTACCATCGTGGCGGTTGGACGATGACGTCGTTCTAATAGAATTCGAGTTCGTCGTCAATATTTGATCGGGATTTTGTGGGGAACTCATGAATTGCATCGGTCCATCGTAGCCGTGCATTTCTCTGCTATTGCTGTTCCGCATGCCAGACATGGGTCGCATGATTTGTAAATCACTCGCCTGCACCATTCCGGGGGAGGCTCGCTTTTGTCTGATGTACGCCTCCATCAACTGCCTCTGTGGGTGAGGAAAACAGAGAGAAAGAGAGAAGAGAGAGAGAGAGATGATAAAAAAGATTTTTGAGTCTTTGCTGTGAATGTTTGAATATGTGCGTGTGCAATTTTGAAAGCGATTGAAGTGGAGCTCCTTTGAATGCTCTCTCTTGGATGGGTTTGCATCAATAGCAGGTACACACAGCACAACTGTGTCAAGGATCGTTGCTTGTTTGGTAACTTTTTCAAGTAAAGTCACTTTGCGTGATAAATAACAATGTGCATTCAGGTTGATGTTTTGTGCTTATGCCAAAGCTGTCTCCGGCTTGAGTTCTGATATGTGACACAGTGGATGAGGCAAGAGTGGGGTTCCCTGGCGTTCTTTTCGGCACGCTTCTCACGTAATTGATGGGTGATTGACTTTTTATGCATATGCCTCGCATTTGACATGTGCTTACTTTCGTGATTTTTGACACGATTGGGTATCGTGTCGTGTCAGAACTTTTGATGGAAGTATGTGCATATATTGACGTCAGGGAAATATCGTTTAAGACTTTGAGGTGAATTTGATTAGAAGAAGGTGGAGTTAAAGCCGATGTCGTAGAGGAAATATTGTCAAACATACGCAGTTTACCACTTAGTTTTGTATAAATAGATAAAATAGATTGTTATCGACCGTTATAACAATCTATTCTATAGCAGCTAACTTCGCATGTTCAAATTATCAAAGCATTTTATTTAATCAATCCATCAATATGCGCATAAAATTTCTTGATATTTTGGGTGTAAATAAATCCGACACGGTTGGTTTATAAACAGCCAGCACTTCTTTGGATGTCGATTTGTTGTTTGAGGGAGACTTCGCCAAAAAGACAACAAAGCACGCGCCGCGTAAGAATCCGTAGAGCTCCGAATCTTCTTGCAGACAATAGTGTACTTCCACCTACCACTCATTCAAAACCACCATCACAGTACCAGACAACCATCCATAAGGACCCATCACAGCTGGCGAATGTTAAGCTGTCGTCCTCATCAAACGAGCATCCGTGTGCATGCTGTTCCCTACGAGCCCATCTCTCCAACCGGCAATTCGAAAGCTATTGCAATTCAACGCATGTCACTGTTTTATTATTTCAAACTACGAATCAACTCAATTAGTTTAGAGGCATCTCCTCTCAATGGCATGCGGCGGGTGGTACCCTGTCAGTTGGCTTCATTGTTACTCAGTCAAGGTTTCTGTGTCACACACACCACAACCGTACCGGGGGCAGTTACGACGAAACAAACACCGGTCTCATTAAAATGCATGAGCAACGCAGCAAAAGTACCAATTATCTGATTTCGTGGAATTGAATTGTATCTCGGGATGCTTGTGCTGTTTCGAGCCGAGCCCCAGTGGGTGGGCGGCAAGAACAAACAATGCCAGAGAAAGATCCGAATTACTTAATCGGATTACATGCGAGTTCGCACAGATGCTTGTATCACTCATCTATCGATTGATTGGCTCATTAACTCTCAGTCACGAGTGTTGGCTGGTTTTCAAAACGTTATCGTGCGGCTGGTCGACTAAGAGGCCCCATTAGACGAAGTGAACTGTGAAAGCTGAAGTGGCGATAAACTCTCGAACATGATGTGGAATTCAATTGCAATGGAAGAGGAGAAGTGGCCTCCGAGATCTCTTCTCTCTTTTTGCAGTAGATATTGAACATTTTGAGTAGCAACTTTGACTTAGAGGACGTGGATGAGAGTTTCTAGCACTTCTAATGCAATTCACGCCGGGCAACACAAACGTCTGAAATCAATTGCATATCTCAACGTTATGTACATTTTGAGAACATCAAATACTTTCTGACGACCAGAAACCGTTCAAAGAGATCAAAAATGTGGTCCAAGCTCTTATCTAATCTAGTTTTCCTCTAAAATTCTCTGAGATTATTCTCAATTACACAGAATCAGGTTTCTCAAGATGAAAATATACACATTATCATAAAAAGTAATCGATCGTATGACAACCCATTTCATTTCACACACAAATACAGACGGAAATATTACAAAAAGAAAGGCAAAGTTCAAGCAAAGCACACATCGAAACGTACATTCTGCTTCAAAAATAGAAGCACTCGAACGATTTGTGTGCCGATCACGTGCGATACCGCTCTTGACCCCCAAAAACCACGAAGGCGCGCCACTATCACGGACGCCACAAACAAAACGAAACTAATTGACAAACAGCGGTGAACCACAAATGTACTACACTTGATTATCTCTAGGCCTCCCCAGCCAATCGGGTGCTTCGCAGTGACCACGATCGACGATGGGGTAAAGCTTTGTCGTTAGGTCTTTGGATTTAGTTTTGCGCGAACATCACTGCGGTCGGGATCACATTCGACGGTGTCTGAGGCGATAGTAAAAGACAAACGGACCCTGCAGCACGGGAGAATGGTTAAGTGTTCACGTGGGGGTGTATTTGAATGCAATACAACTTTACACAAAGATATTAGTTTCAAACAGAAATCCCCATCATGCTAGTGAGGGCCTAGCGGATTTCAAATCGTAATCGCCGACCGATAAGATAGTGCGCCCAGATCTAGCGAAGATTATCAAAAGTTTATCGGACAGTATTCGATTTGTATAAAAGGTAGTTGCGATCACCTTCACGGTTTAGTTATTGTAACCCACGATGGGGTCGAGGGCAGTGATCGCGGTAGCGGTATTTCTGGCAGTGCAGTTGGTGGCGCTTCCGCCACAGGCTGTCACTGGCTTTCCAACAGATTCGCAGTCATTCTTTTCCAAAGTGTTGAATCGTCTCCCAGGACTGCGACCGCCTAGCAAGTTGGAATGGACGTTCAGTGTGCAGTTGGAGGAACCCCTGAAGCCCTTCGAGGTGATTGGGATAACTGGTGACGCGGATTTTCTCGGCGAATGGGTGCCAAATCGTGCCCTGATTCTGAACAGAAGTGACCTGGCAACTACGTGGTCGGGAACGGTACGTTTTCCCGCAAATAAAACCATCACATACAGGTACTTCATCGGCGTGAGTTCCGCCGCTGGTGTGCAGATTCGGAAGTGGGAGACACACCAGGAGGCAAGGACACTGGAGCTGGGCGCCAAGAGTGGAAGTGTTGTGGATCTCTTCGGACTGGTTCGCGGACAGAAGGAAGTGAAGCGCGGATGGTTAAATGCTGGATATGTTCTGCAGTTCAAACTCTTCCGGAACCCGATTAACCTGAATGGACTGGCTGTGGGTCAGAAAATGTTCGTGAAAGTAACTCCCGTGGACTATGACGCGAATGCCCAGCTGAGTCTTTTCACACCCATCGTTCCATCTGGCAGGGCAGACGTGGAATATGTTCGCATGGAGTATGGAAATAGCATCCTTCGCGACCAGCCCGAGTACGGAGTGCTCTACGAAGCGGAGGACATTGTCGTTTTCCACATCACGACCAATGACTTGGACAACGTTGCCTACAGGTTCACCATTTACGCTCAGGATTCGCAGAAGCCCGAGGTGGTCCACACACTCGGCTTCCAATACCTCCTACCCGGAGCAATCGCCGCGACCAGTGGCCGCACTGAGCTCGTTCTGATGTCTCCAACCCTCCTCTCCTCCGTGGGAACGGTCAACGTCGGCTACCTCGTCGTGAAGCCATTGCCAACTCCTTCCGTGAGTGCTAAAACTTCATTCGTACACTATTGGAGAAAGAATTGGACTTCCTTGGATGTAGGCCATCGCGGTCTGGGCAAGAGTCTCAAAGTTTCAACGGGTGCAGCGCCGATCATCGAAAATACAGTCGCATCCATGAAGGAATCCGGGGTGCGTGGCACGGACATGGTGGAGTTCGACGTCCAACTGACCAGCGACCTGATACCCGTGATCTACCATGACTTCTTCATCTACGTGTGCATGAATCCCAAGACTCCAACCAGCAAGGACGACCTCACAGAAGTTCTCATCAAGGACCTCACGTACGAGCAGTTGAAGACCCTCAAGACCTACCAGGTGATTGGCTCTAAGATCATTGAGTACCCAGCCCACAACTCAGAGCCCCGCGAAGACTATCGCCTGTTCCCACTATTTGAGGACTTCTTGACCAAAGTCGACCCGACCGTCGGCTTTGACATCGAAATCAAATGGCCCCAGCAACGATCTACCGGAAAGTTTGAGAGCATCCAGACCATCGATCCGAATGTGTACATCGACCGGATACTGGATGTCATGCTCCGCAAGGGATGTGGCAGGCTGAGTTTCTTCACCAGCTTCGACGCAGATATCTGCACCTTGTTGCGATTCAAGCAGAACATGTACCCCGTGATGTTCCTGGGACCGAGCTCGGAAAAATACTACGTCGACCCACGGTCGGACAACCTCAAGCAGTCAATAAACAACGCACAGGCCTTCGATTTGCTCGGAATTGTGCCGCACACATCGAACTTCGTGAAGAACGGTGCAGCTGTTAAGCTGGCCACTGATTTGGACGTGAAAATCTTTTTGTGGGGCGACGACAGCAGCAGCACTGAAATGGTGAACACCTTCAAGAGCTTTGGACCCACTGGCGTTATTTACGATCGCCTGGACTTGTGGATACCCGAGGGCAAGCAGAACGCCTTTGGTCAAGAGGAGGATTTCCGAGAATTCTTCCAGCAGCAGTGTGTGTACGGAAATGCGACCGAGGTTGGTATTTATGAACATTAGACTCGTGTTATTTTTTGTTTATATTTGATTGAGAAATAAATGTACAAAAATGACGAGAGAATTGTGTTTTGTTTGGGGCACAAAGGGGAGGCGATGGTAACGGTCAACACAGACAATGTACGTTTTCAGAATTTGGAAGTATTATAAAAAAAAAGCTGCTAAAATTATTCAATTTCGAAACATATACAGTACATCACACTCTCCAATTCCCATTCCAACGATTGTGTCTTGAGGAACCATGCCAATTTAAAGTGAAACCACCTCTGGGACGGAGGATCACTACACCGTATAAGTACATTGACGTTCATTCCAGTTTATGATGACCAGTGATATGTTTTCCTCTTTCCGAAATGGGCACACAATACGACTCTCTGCCTCTGCTTATGATATGTTTCAAGGAAAAGATAGACTTTCCCCAAAAGGGGCCAATCATCAATAAAACACAATCTATTCATTCACTGTAGTGGGGTATAAATACAAAAAAAGAAAACAACAACACAAAATACTTCTGTCCCCACCGTCAGCCCCAGCACGTGCTGCGACGACAACCACGGAAATGCCTTCGTGATCCATGTTCAAGTGAACGACGAAAGAAAATCGAACGAAATTATTGACAAAACTGTTTCAACACAAAGCCATGTCGATGTACGAGTCCCGAGATAGGGAGCTCACCCACCCCCCTTACTGCCCATGTTCCCATGTGAACAGTAACAACACGACACACAAGGGTTCAATTGTAATCGAGTGTACAAAGGGGACGCTGTGGCGTCACAAGTAGTGTACCAACTACCGACATGAGCACTACTAAATAAACCCTCATAATGAGGTAAAGTTTCATAGACCACTATGGTGTGGGACAGAGGTTCAAAGGGGTTATACGGTGCGGTGGGGGGATTTGTTTTTCATTCGGTATTTGACTGCCATGTGACATGCGGAGTAAGTTCAAGTTAAATAAACAAATAGGTCAGTCTTTGCTTGTGTTTCTCTTCTTCGTCCTTCGTTCTTTCAGCTCAAATGCTATTAACTTACAAGGCAATGGCTCTCGTGGTTACTTTGTGTTGAACTGACTGCATCCCACATGCAAAGACCACAGCGCGACATATGTACGTATGCGTAGTTGCTCGTCCTTTGGATGGTGCTCGTCACGAAAATGATGGGAAAGGTGGTTAGTTCGGTTTATTTACGTCAAGTCGTATTGATTTTTTTTGCTGGCGTTATGAATGTGATATGAACCAATATGGCAATGAGTCTAAGGCGCCACACCGAAGAGAAGCTTTTGCCGGGGGACGGTCTAAACAATGATATCTAGTCATTGAATGCACAACTTTAGAGTGCAACGACAAATGTAACATGTAGGGATGTAGATGTGTGGTCACTTTGCTTTGAGATCTACTGATTCAATGATGGAAATTGTTTCGAATAGCAGTAGAGAACGTAATCGCTCAGAATCATTTGATTTGTGAACATTACACAGACCAAAAGTCAATCGATTCCGCTTCGGGGTTGGTCTAGGTGCCACGCAAACAAATGGAATGAGATAAGATAAAAGAATGCCTTGAGAGGTAGGAACTTGTTCAGAAGCAATTGGACCGGAATTGATAAACACGTTCCATGGAATGGAGAAACTGGCGTTCCTTTGATATTCGATTGCCTGATGTGGATAGGGTACGGGGTCACAAAGGTATTTCAAGCTTCGATGATCAAAGCAGTGCTGAACGACTACCCTAGAGGTCGATTGAATTTTATAAGTGCATTGACAGTACTTCCTTCTCAATTACAAGAAAAGTAAGAACGGAAGGGTTTCGGAGTATTTAAATAATGGCTGTTCTCACTTCACACTGTCAGTGTTACAATGATCGGAATGCGATGCCTTACAACTGGCCATAAACTTTATCAAAGGGACTTGATGAAGGAAAGGTGACAAAAGGTCAAGTTTAAAGAGTCACTCAGCCAGCAACATGCCGCCCTAACCGACAAAGTGAAACCTTGTCCAGCACGTGCTCAATTCCACCATGAGACCATAAGACAATAACAGCTTATTATAGTGCTTTTGTACCACATGCTCATCCGATTCACAGCTCTACAGGGGATCACACGCGACGCTACGACCTTGGTGTGCCCCATATCTACAAAGACCCTCCCAGAAGCGTTAATTGTTTATTTTATGGCGTGGCTGGGATTTATACGCAGCTCTGTACGTTATACATATGTCCCAATTGTATTGACATCTTCTATCTTCTATTGTGTGCTATAAAATACTTTCATCTTACTTGTACACCGAACTAAAAATGAATTGAATTACGAGCAATGTACATACAAATTCGCATCAGCATAAAAAGCCAATTAGCCAGTCTTGGCTGTAGACGAGAGTGTATCAATCGCACTCTTCTCCTTCGACAAACTATTCTTCATTGCCAGAAAGGACGTATATTACACAGCCACACAGACTCAGCGGTTGCTCTCAGCGGGAGGTGTACAGCACTCGAGCAATGGTTTAGTGCGTCAATTCAGGAACATAAGTTAATGCAGATGTTTTGTCAGCACAAAGTCCCTTGAAAGATAAACAGCTGATGTAAGTGTTTGAAATAAAAGAACCAACCATTCTGGAGAAGATGGGTGCTCGGTCTATTACGAGGGAAAATAAATGAGCCTATCATTGTTAGTGTGTAGGTGGCTGTCCGTTCAAGGCTTGACTGCCTGCGATTTTCGTATTTGATTTCCCAGTGATTCCCATATGGAGTCAAGCTTTTGCTGTTTATCGTACTTAGCTCGGGGTAGTGTGGGGAAGCTTAAGCGCTGAGTTTTATTCTCGTTCTCGGGCATGTGTACGTGTATGACAGAAAATTGTTCTTAAGTACACTACATGGATAAGAGTTTGTGATGACCATTTAGTTGTCACAGTAGAAGTGCTGCAGGAAAAATTCAGTAAGGAGTGGTTGCACTCTCCTGGGGGCTTCAAATACAATGAAACGTATCTCCATACCTCATCTCAGTTTATAGGTGTTTTCCCCTACATTCTGTTCCTTCACTGCTACTCCATAATACCTAATCGCGCACGCCCTTCACCCTATTCCATACGTTGCTTATCAAAAATGATGACTATAACGTGTTCAAACTACAACAGAACTTCAAATTTCATCGAAGCACAGCAAAAGTCACACATATTCCCTCCTCTCGTTCAAATATGGATGAGTTCACGTACTCTGCCGACAGCTATTTAATACATTTTCCATTATTCGTTTCTTTACATCTCAAATTTGATCCCCTGGTAATTCTCATTTGTCAGATGTCTTAATGAGTTGAGTATCTCACGAAACAAAGCGGATGATGGTGCTCAAAACTTTACATTTTCCCAGCATTTCCATCCACTGCGGAGACTAAGTATAATTGCAAATAAGTCGCTACTCAAAGTTTGCTCTTATACTTTGCTTTGTTGCCTAATTGAACCCACGTCCTGTAAATCCGAGATTTCGTCGGCTCACTAAACTCAACTGTCTCCGTTTAAAAATTAAAGGGATCCCATGGAAGAAGAAGAATATTTCCTCTGCAAAAGTAATTAACTAATCTTCCGATTGTTGGATGTGTTAAACGCATGTTTTCGAATGGCAACATCCTTCCTAAGATCGATGCGGAAGAGGAATGTAAAGCCCTCACCTCAAGACACAGACGCAGAATTGCCCTCTTTTCTTATTTCCTCGACTTCATCCATGTGACGTGTAGCTTTTTCTTTAATAAAGGATCCCCCTAAGGAGAAAGGCGACGAGTTTCATTTTGTTACCAACCCACAGCAATCACCCCACTCGGCGTGATGGAGAAATGAAGAGTGAAGTTAAAGTGGGAGGATAGTGGGGTAGCCCTAATAGCAAATGGGAAATTTCTTCAACCTGTTGGATCGGGTCTTTCCGGTTTATCGTTCGGCTGTGAATTTGTGCGGATGAGTTAAGGTGGCTGCACGCTTCTGCCACTGGAAAGGTTAAACAAGGGGAAAAAAAGGCTGAAAGTCCTTAATCAAATTTTATTTTCGAGGCAATGTATTTACTTGCTAAATGGAAGCTTTAAAGAGATGAGCAATTTGGGTTCAGAAGCCATCACAGCACATACCACCCAAGTACTTAAAGTATGTGAGCATGTAAAAAAGAATACGGATCTAGACAAATCCGTTGGATATCGAATAGGCCCTTGACTCCGTTTGACACGATGGCATAGTGTACAAAATTATAGGCTTTGGTTTTCTGTTGATAAATTGACCAGTAATCAATAGAGGTTTTCACTTCTATGTAGGCCAAGAGCAGGTCAGTATCGATTGTCAAAATGTGAGAAGGTTGACAAAGTGGACACGAATGGAGCGATTGGAAATAGAATTCATATTGAATAAATTAATGGTTTTCCAAGAAAAAAACAGTAAACAGAATAGAGGACAAAAGTAGTGAAGCTGGAGAAGGCCCATAAAGCGACGCTGTATTGATCTACGAGAGCTGTTACGAATCGAAAAGAAGGGTAGAAACGTGTGGAAACTTTATTGTAAATTGAATACGAAATAAAGTAACTCTCAAGATCATCCTCTTAATTTATTTCAACGCCTTCAAAGTACTCCGCTTCCGATACGTTTATGCCATCGGTGTTTCCCGTCTAGAACCAGTCATTGTATTTACATTGACATCGTTAAATTCACTTTTTGTTATTCTAGGTCACACAGAACTGACATCAACTCTTAATGGTCGCCCTGCAATCTTAAATTCAATTGTGTGGAATAAATTGTAGGAAGAACAAATCCCTCTCAAGCTGAATATGACGAATTCTCCCGACTTAACAATGAATCACAAATCGTTTCATGCTTGTCCGCACCCATTGCCACATCGGACCATTCTTTCCCACCAGAGTGTAAGTGAGCCTATGACATTTCAATTCGAACAATGAGTTCCCTGCAAAAAGGGAAAACATAATCCTTCTTGAGCCGTCCTCGCCTACAATCTAAATACTCCAGTGAAGATAATTCATTTGAATTGAAGAAAAACTCCTTAAGGGATCCACTAGACCGACTTAGGCGAATGAGATTAAATTGTCATTAGTCGTCGACCGCCGCGTTGCCTCGGTACACTTGCGCATGTAGTGGCCTCAATTAATCTGTCAACTTTCATGGAATTCATTGGAATTAATTCACTTAATGTGAAACCCCCTTACATTCATCTCATGGGAACTTTTCATTTTCACGCTCTCTGCACAAAGCATGGCGACACTCCTTCCGCCAAGATACACTACCGTGGTCGCCCTTCTAATGACTCTCTAAAGTCCAATTACTTTATTTACAAATAATTAGTCTTCGGCCCGTACAACCGAGAGCCAGTAACAGCATATTGAACGGTACTGAAAATTCCAGAGCAAAAATCAATTATTCACTCGAACTCGGGTCTCCCTTAACGTGTGAGTGTTGAGAATAATTAGCTCAGTAAATTTCGCCTACTACGGAGAGGTCTTTTTGGGGGTGCTTTGTGTATGGAAAGGAACGTCGTCGAAAAGTTTTGATCCCTTCATTAGAGTCGCTCGGTGAAGGACGAGAACGATGTTTTCCCTTCGACGTCGTTGGTCTGCATTGACTGGAAAGCAGTGTTTGCCTGGGCCATGAATGATTCCATTGAATTCATCACACAATTGACTACAGTCAGTCCTTTGAAAAGGAAATACGATAAAGGTACCTATGTAGATTGGAACATTCAAATGACACATTGGAATGCTAATAAAATCTTTCTCTAGTGTGTGTCTCTGCTGCAAATTTAAGGGTTTTCACATGTGGACAGACTTTTGGAGAAGAAACAACCACTGGCAAAGGTTTGTAAGCTAAGAATTAATTTGAATTGCACTGCAAGAGGGAATTCAGTGAAAGAACGCTATGTCCAAAGGGAGTATTCTCTTGGTGAAATGTTCAAATGAAATTTACTTTGATAACCACGTTCTTTTCTGGAAACCAACGTCAAAAATGGTCAACAAAAATTAATGTTCTTCTGCAGTCGAATGCTTGATGTTTTCTGTGAAGAAGAAAATCCTTTAAAGAAAACAAACTGTACAAAGAATTGTCAAACTGCATTCATACATACACGTGCTGATGTCATTTCCCGCACAGACATTGCTCTCTTTATGAGAGCATCCTCCAAGGTGGTGTGCTCACTCCTCTTCTGAATTATTTCAGGTCACCTGCTCTAAAACTTTTTACTACCTTCTACTGGTCGAAGAAGAGAAGCGTATTTTCATTCTCTATAAAGCAAACTCCTCAGAAGAAGTTGCATCGCCTAATCGAATTTTTAACGAACAAATTTGGTTGCCGGGAAATGCAGTCCAATGTGTCCTATATGATTAATAGACGTACGATAACATCACAACAGCTGTTCAGGATTCATGTGTACTTACTGATCAAAGAACGTAAACTGGAGTTTTCATCATCTTTCGGCTGTCTACTGTTGTCCATAACTTATCGTCGAAGTGAGGAACTGGAGCATTGATCGCAGAAGCACATGAAATATGCATGGATCATCCTTTGCTGGGAAAATAATAAGCGATTAATTATATGTTAAGCACAAAGATAGCGCAATGAAACCTGCTTACTCAGTCATTAAGCCAAGTAAGCAAATTCCAGTCGCAAAACTCTGTGAATGAGCTTTTTAAACAAGAGGGAACCTGAAAATAATGTGTTAAGCTTGATCTGTCTTTTCAGACAATTAATTAATGAGAAGTTATTGAAAGAGAGAGCCTAAAGAACAGAGAAACAATCAATCGTAACCAAAGCAAGTGAAACACACCACGCCAGAGCTTCAAGCTCTTACCCCCGATGTACCTGAAAACCGAGAACGTAAGAACTTAAAACTAATCTAGCCCTACACCCTTCAACCACCCCATTATTTGCATTATGCATAAGAGGACCCCCAGAAGCGCCCTACTACGCCAACCAACCTCTTGAAACAAGATCAAGAGATTGGCTGCGTCCTGAAATAGAAATTTATACAGTGTCTAACTACGGAATTATAAGGCGTCATAATATACCCCAACATATACCCAAACGGACCCCCATATCACTTCCCGACGACACTGACAGTCCACTTGGAGCGAAGACAACCACTTCCCGAAGACCATTCCAAGCAATAATCAAAAGGGCTACTCACTTAGTTGAACACTGACGCGGAGTATAGCTGCTCCAACGCTGGCTGGCTGGACTTCGATCAGACTGATGACCTACCTGCTTCGCTAGTCCAACGGTGGGTGTCCTGGCACACAATCACTAGCACTTCACACGCGGCACTCCCGAATCAGTGATGCACTCGCGATGGGCAGACATGGGTTGGGGAAGCACCCGCGAGGGACTTTCATGAGCAACGGAGGAGACACACAAACCCGATACCGAACCGACACTCCCGGCACAAGAAATATGTCGCAACGAACGATACGTGAGACAGGGGTGAGGTGACGGGAAGGAATTTATGGACCAAGGGCAAGAAATCAACAAACAATCGACGGCACAACACACTAATATTCGACTCAACATTTGACGGAATCGAGACCGATTGGATTTGGAAGGGGAAATTACTCGCGAGGGACTAACAGGGGAGCGATGGAGAAACACAAAAATCGAAACCGGACCGAAACTGAACCGAACCGAACCGAACCGAAAAGACGTTCAAATACCGCATAAACGCGACCGACGACACCACAAAAACGCATACCGTGCCGATATATGCAACAGTTGATGCACACGCGACTAGACAACACCCGAAGGGACTTTAAATGGGAACGGAGAGGCACAACCCCGGTACCGAACCGGCACTCCCGGCACAAAAGCACAAACCTAACCTATCGCAACGAACGTTTCGCAAAAGGGCAGAAGGGATGACGCGAAAGAATACATGAACAAGGGCACACATTTACCGCACGGGGGACGAAACGAAAAAATATGCATTTCGCACTGATTTTCAACTCAACTCCGGCGCAAGACACAACAACACGCGAACGCGCACACGACCGAACCGACTACGCAGGACCATATCCACAAAATAAAAATATATATAGGCGAACGGAAAACCATATCGCGTTGAACCGACCCGACGGTAGTACCGATAATTTTCTTTTTTCATTCGATTCGATTTATTATTCGCGCATCCGACCGACGTGCAAAATCGCGAAGGAAAACTTTCCAAAATTACTCACGCACAATTCGCGACCATTTGCTGCATTTCCTGTCGATTGCCCCGAGGAGCCCCGATTCGACGGACTTTCCTTCTCTTTCGCCCACACAAGATGGCGGCCATTTTTTATCTGAAAAAAGGAATTAAAATTTTCGTAAAATAACGCATAAATTCATCGAAATCCAGTGCAATCTTATGCAATCCATAAAATTGCACACCCAAATATCAATTTGGAGATATTTCTTGGCCAAAAATTCAACTTTAAACCCGATCTATTTGAATTTGAAAATTGCGGAGCACCTACCTCGTTGCGTAGCCCCTGTGGTACGGCGAACTTAATCTTGGCAAAAAGCACCGAAATTCATCGCATCCAGGTGAGATTTCATGCAATCGTATTAATTTAACACTTAAACTTCACTTTGTGCATATTTTTGGGTAATAAATTAAACTTTTTAATAATTTTTTCACAATTTTAAAATTTAGCTAAACTTCCACTTACAATCTTGCACTGACCACTGACAATGTGGCGAAGGGAAATATGTTGGGATATTTGCATTGATAACGGTAAAACTTGCTGCGGTGTTCAGAAGGAATGACAATGGAGTGGGTATTTTTTGTCGCTGGTTAATAACACGTGTGACGTCACTGTGGTTAATTACGGAGAGTTTTTATTAAATTCGCGTGTCTAGGACGAAAGTTTTGATCAAAATTCGCTTGTTTCTCAATTACACATGCGCAGCTATCTTTTCAGACCTTTTCCTGCGCGAAATTACAAGAAAATCGAATTTTAAGAAAAATGACGTGTGTTCCACCGAAAAATGCGGTGAATGGTGTTAAAAGTTGAGTGCATTTTTTGGGGCAAATCGATGCAATTTTGAGAAGGACATCATTTTAATTGTTTTAAAGGATTTCAGTGGGTGGGAGCGGTTGTGGGTGAACCAGAATCAAGGGAAAGTGCGGCTGGAAGGCATGAGCGGTTTGACAAGTTTATTGCCGGCGGCAATGCGAAGTTATTCACATTAAAGGGATAATGGCTGTTTTAACGATTCCGAGCTAAAGCTCAACAGGAAGGACTAACAAATTAAGGGAGGAGTTGCTAGTCTCATCATCGTGAGACCACGAGAGCTCCGGAATCGACGTCAAGACATTTGAAGGCAATTTGTACCGAGTGCATCGTTCCAATCTTCAATGTCGGAAGGCTCTTCTACGTAGCTTACATCTTCAGCGAGAGATCAATGGGGATACAGAAGGCTCTCCAACGTGTCTGAATTACGGGATACATAACGACAAACCTTGGAACAATTCACAGCTCTAATTGGGATCCACGCCGATGTGGCCTAAATTAATCAAAAGAGGCGAACCAGATCGAAACAATAAAACCCCATCCTCGCCTCCAGATCACCATTAATCATCATAAAATTCCAATTTTCACAAAAAAATATTTAAAACTTCTTTAAAACATACTCGTAAAAGAAAATAACAATTACATTCCATACTGTTCCCTCTGAACACGGCAGCAAGTTTTACCGTTATCAATGCAAATATCCCAACATATTTCCCTTCGCCACATTGTCAGTGGTCAGTGCAAGATTGTAAGTGGAAGTTTAGCTAAATTTTAAAATTGTGAAAAAATTATTAAAAAGTTTAATTTATTACCCAAAAATATGCACAAAGTGAAGTTTAAGTGTTAAATTAATACGATTGCATGAAATCTCACCTGGATGCGATGAATTTCGGTGCTTTTTGCCAAGATTAAGTTCGCCGTACCACAGGGGCTACGCAACGAGGTAGGTGCTCCGCAATTTTCAAATTCAAATAGATCGGGTTTAAAGTTGAATTTTTGGCCAAGAAATATCTCCAAATTGATATTTGGGTGTGCAATTTTATGGATTGCATAAGATTGCACTGGATTTCGATGAATTTATGCGTTATTTTACGAAAATTTTAATTCCTTTTTTCAGATAAAAAATGGCCGCCATCTTGTGTGGGCGAAAGAGAAGGAAAGTCCGTCGAATCGGGGCTCCTCGGGGCAATCGACAGGAAATGCAGCAAATGGTCGCGAATTGTGCGTGAGTAATTTTGGAAAGTTTTCCTTCGCGATTTTGCACGTCGGTCGGATGCGCGAATAATAAATCGAATCGAATGAAAAAAGAAAATTATCGGTACTACCGTCGGGTCGGTTCAACGCGATATGGTTTTCCGTTCGCCTATATATATTTTTATTTTGTGGATATGGTCCTGCGTAGTCGGTTCGGTCGTGTGCGCGTTCGCGTGTTGTTGTGTCTTGCGCCGGAGTTGAGTTGAAAATCAGTGCGAAATGCATATTTTTTCGTTTCGTCCCCCGTGCGGTAAATGTGTGCCCTTGTTCATGTATTCTTTCGCGTCATCCCTTCTGCCCTTTTGCGAAACGTTCGTTGCGATAGGTTAGGTTTGTGCTTTTGTGCCGGGAGTGCCGGTTCGGTACCGGGGTTGTGCCTCTCCGTTCCCATTTAAAGTCCCTTCGGGTGTTGTCTAGTCGCGTGTGCATCAACTGTTGCATATATCGGCACGGTATGCGTTTTTGTGGTGTCGTCGGTCGCGTTTATGCGGTATTTGAACGTCTTTTCGGTTCGGTTCGGTTCGGTTCAGTTTCGGTCCGGTTTCGATTTTTGTGTTTCTCCATCGCTCCCCTGTTAGTCCCTCGCGAGTAATTTCCCCTTCCAAATCCAATCGGTCTCGATTCCGTCAAATGTTGAGTCGAATATTAGTGTGTTGTGCCGTCGATTGTTTGTTGATTTCTTGCCCTTGGTCCATAAATTCCTTCCCGTCACCTCACCCCTGTCTCACGTATCGTTCGTTGCGACATATTTCTTGTGCCGGGAGTGTCGGTTCGGTATCGGGTTTGTGTGTCTCCTCCGTTGCTCATGAAAGTCCCTCGCGGGTGCTTCCCCAACCCATGTCTGCCCATCGCGAGTGCATCACTGATTCGGGAGTGCCGCGTGTGAAGTGCTAGTGATTGTGTGCCAGGACACCCACCGTTGGACTAGCGAAGCAGGTAGGTCATCAGTCTGATCGAAGTCCAGCCAGCCAGCGTTGGAGCAGCTATACTCCGCGTCAGTGTTCAACTAAGTGAGTAGCCCTTTTGATTATTGCTTGGAATGGTCTTCGGGAAGTGGTTGTCTTCGCTCCAAGTGGACTGTCAGTGTCGTCGGGAAGTGATATGGGGGTCCGTTTGGGTATATGTTGGGGTATATTATGACGCCTTATAATTCCGTAGTTAGACACTGTATAAATTTCTATTTCAGGACGCAGCCAATCTCTTGATCTTGTTTCAAGAGGTTGGTTGGCGTAGTAGGGCGCTTCTGGGGGTCCTCTTATGCATAATGCAAATAATGGGGTGGTTGAAGGGCGTAGGGCTAGATTAGTTTTAAGTTCTTACTTTCTCGGTTTTCAGGTACATCGGGGGTGAGAGCTTGAAGCTCTGGCGTGGTGTGTTTCACTTGCTTTGGTTACGATTGATTGTTTCTCTGTTCTTTAGGCTCTCTCTTTCAATAACTTCTAATTAATTAATTGTCTGAAAAGACATATCAAGCTTAACACATTATTTTCAGGTTCTCTCTTGTTTGAAAAAGCTCATTCACAAAGTTTTGCGACTGTAATTTGCTTACTTGGCTTAATGACTGAATGAGCAGGTTTCATTGCGCTATCTTTGTGCTTAACATACAATTAATCGTTTATCTTTTTTAGCAGCAAAGGACGATCCATGCATATCTCATATGCTTCTGCGATCAATGCCCCAGTTGCTCACTACGACGATAAGTTATCGACAACACTAGATATCCGAAAGATGATGAAAAGTCTAGGACTGAATCGACTGCAGTTTACGTTCGTTGATCAGTAAGTAAGTTCATGTTCGCAGAGTTGAAATGGTTCTGAATTTGATTCTTATTTTGTCGGACTGGCATTGATTAATTGAGAATAGAGACCCGCTGTGCTGATAACAGCAAGTGTTTGGGAATGATTTTCGTTTAGGGCGTGTTTCTTGGTTGCTTTTAAAGACCATTTTTTTAACGACGACGGTACTGCCATCTTAAGATTCCTTGAGCCAGTAGCCTCATTTGTGTCGCTTAGTTTCCGATGCAGCTTTTTCCACTTGCATCGGTTTCATCATTTCAGGCGATGTCAATGGAAGTTCAGATCCCTTCTCATTACCATATACGCAGGATGGAAATACGCGCCTCTATAGCTTTGTATTACGCCGAAAAAGACATTGTGCGATGTATGAACATTCCACTAGAACTTCCACAGTCACGTTCATGCTCCGTACATACCTGAAATGAAAAAAAAAAAGAAACAAAAATCATATGACGTAATCCTTCTGAAGAAGAGACATTTACAAACGATCATAAAAAATCAACCCTTCTTCCGAAAGTCAGGTTACATACCCACTACAAAGTTAAGAATTAAATTGAAAGTTTCTTGTACACAGAGAAATACAAGCATCCTCCCAAACTAGTCCAGAACTTTGCCAATTTCCTTATATTTATCAAGAAAATGGGGAAGTAAACCTCAAGCCTTCGTCCTTTAGTTCAATGCAAAATGTTCACTGAGTTACACAATTAATCCTCTGCGGCTGGATTCAACCCTGTGGCATGTTCCCTGTAGGTAGACGTGGGTAAATTGGGATGGGATGGAATATAGTTTTTTTTGTTAGAGACGCTATTTAATGTCGGCTACTTCTACTTATCTCGGCATTTAGTTACATTTAATTCATCAAGCCACACCTTGCCCACTGCATGAGACACGTCCTTGAAAGCTGCAGTACAAACATTGCTTTCGTCTAAAGCATTTTTATGCACAAACCTGGTTTATTATGGGTCGTTTTTCTTCTACCAACCACAACTCTTTTTCTGGCTTTGGAATCATTATAATTTCGACATTTACGGATAAGCAAAGCTTACGTGTCTAAAAGAAAAAATCTAATAATTGTCCTTCGTGCTTGCATCTACATCGAATTAGTTTTCAAATTAAAAAAAAAAACCTTCATTTTGAACGCTCCCTGAAACCGCGGTGTGGTGCATACGACCTTTTTCACATCGCAGCTATCTATCCGTCGTCGTGGAAACGTTTTAATTATGCTCAGATGAAGTAATGAAATTCACGGGCCTGTGAATAAAATCCAACTCCGGGTACAGCTTTCAAGGTGCAAACTCAATTATTTATTCTCCATCCCAGTCACCCGACCAAACACCGCCACTGCCGGGATGGAGGCCCGTGCTGTAGTCGCACGCGTACCTCTGTAAATGCGACGGTGTGGTGGTTGGGTTGCCTGTTGTGGACTTTTATCGATTCTGAATGCAATTCATATCTTCTAAATTAATTTTATCATCGCTGCTGATGCTGCATGAGGGTTCCTGCATGCTGGTTGGTGACACACGAGTCGGTGCAGATATGGGTTGCTAAGCCACAGGAGGTGTAATGAATTATGTACATGGAAATGGTTGAAGGTGAAAGGATAACACTCCTTTTCGATTGCCGACGTGACTTAATAAAATCAAAATGGAATGTGCTGAAGTGGCTGGGAAAAGAGATTTTTCCTCGATAAGCTTGATAAATATGCACCAATTGTCAGCTCACAGATCACGAACATCTGCATCGATTTTTGAAACTGATCCTAAATCATCGGATAACATCATCAGTATGTTCATTTGCAAATTATCAAATGGCTGTACCATGGAATCACAGCAAATCTGCAAAATATTTACAAAATTGTCTTCAATACAATTTTCAACTCAAAGGACTGATTGGCAGGACTTCGTGTGCAAAAGGGAAATGAAACGAAACACCAATCAAATACGAAACTTTTCAAAAAGAGAAACTTCGCATCAGTGGTCATGTACCATCATCACCAACCACGTGGATCACAAATCCATTTCCATGTGCCATTCAAACGATCTGTGGAAACTTTTCAATTGTGCAAAAGTCATCGAGGAACTCCATACCACAACACTCCTCCACCCAGTCACGATGTTTCGAACTTTTGATGGCCATTTGTAACCGCCATCCTCATGGCAGAAGAAGTCACATTACCATTGTGAAAACATGTTCAACTTTTCATTCGAAGCTCGGTCGCATTGTATTGCAGTTGATTGAATTGAACACCTCTGTGCGAATATTGACTCCCCTCGTGCATGAATGATTGGCAGACATTTTTCAAACCCAACCCTCCCACAATAACACGTGGAATATCCTCATTCGTTTGGAATTTTTTAACACATCCATCCAAGTTGTTTACGTTTTGTGAACTGACAGCCGTTAAATGATGACGATGTGTCAGTCTCTGGGACGATATTGGTCTGGAGACTGGCGCCGCGTTAGGGAAATTAAATTTATTCAAATGAGTTCGCAGATTGGAAAAGTTTCTCCCTATGAACAAAAGGGTTTTTGTGAAAAATTCAAAAACTTCTCCACCCACTCGGGACGAAAGGGTTTCCACTGGTTTTGTTTATTGTTCATGCTCACATTTTTAACAAGTCAAAGCTTTGAAATTAATGCGAAGGGTGAGTGGAAAACCACCCGACAGAGTTGTAAATTTCGACGAACAAATGGGTAGCGTGTCGTGCATGGGAATTGTAAGGGATACACAAGATTGTCTGTGCGACAGGAGTCAATTTAATGCATTCTTCATAGGGACGGGGGTCGGGAATTAAGAAGTCGGATAGGAAGGATAAACCAGAAATCCTCTTAACGTCACGGACTGCAACATCAAACTAAATCACTAAATATATACATACATATATGGATTCAACATGTCTTTAAAGCTTAAAATATTTCGTTCGTAAAGTCACGTCATATAGCCATACTTTGTGGCTTTCTTTCCAGTATCTCCATAAATCCAGCACCAGCAACCTTCAGCGGTACTAACTTCGTTGACAATGTCAAACCTCGCTGATTGAATAACTCAAACCAATTCAACCCAATAAACCTCGAAAATCCATCCTGTCACAACTTATTGACTCGTTCCTTGTCACATCGACTTCATTCGCGTGGAATAAGAGAAAATTATTTCAGCTCCCGCAATGAACTCGGCATCCGTGGCGCTTCCGTGTCGTAAATGTTCATAATTCGCGTACTCCATTGCAACTGTGGATGGATGGTCACATCGTTGCCGATGTGGTTGTCGCTTCGACGAAGTTCCGCCGGGACTTGTTCCACTTTTTCTCTTATTGCAATTTTAAGTAATCAATTTCCAACGGATGTCCGTAGTTTCATTTCCGACTTCCATCTCTTTGCGACACCTCCTTGTTGGTTAGTTGTGATTATAGTTGTGATGTTGCTCTTTTCAGCTAGGACTGGAATGAAATGTAGGGTTTTCTTGTTCGAAGTTGGACATTCTCGAAATAAATTAACAAGAAGAATGGCTTAACTAGATATATTCGGATGAATTGTTGGTCTGCTTAACCCACCCTTGAGTCATCCCATTTGGCCTCGGATGCCACTGCAACGGAAGACATTGTCGTGTTCATATTATGTAAAATGTTGAAGCCAACATTGCGTCGAGTGTCGTTGATTTGTCAGCGTAGAGTAGCCATTTTAGGTATTCGCAAAGAAAACACTGCGAAAGGCTACTGAATAAAGTTGTTACTTTCTTTTCTTTCTTCTTTTCGTCTTTTCGGTTAGTTTACCCGTGTGACCTGCTGAATCGAAATTCACAATTTTCACATTCTGTGGGCGTATCTGTGTCCCCTCAATACCAGAAGAAACAATCCCTAACTGAAATGAGGTAATCATCGTAGATAGAAAAAACTGTTCACTTAATCAACCTCAATTCACAGACTACCTGCCCGACCCGCCGAGTTGTTGCACTTTTTTCCCTTTCCTACCGTAATATGGTAATAAATTCTAATAGCAAACTTTTTCCCCTCACACACAGCTAATGGAGGATAAATCTCTTTTAACCCAAAATTCTCTGCACATGAACAGCTTCCGAAAAACTTCGCCAAAGGCACACAAGAAAACTCACTTTCGCATTCACAAAAGGAAAATTCTGTCGTTGTCTCTCTCGCATACTGACATACACACATCACAAACCCGCTGTTGTCGTCGCATCCCTGATATCCTTGACAGCTCCCAGGAGAACATCAAAAATAAATTTGTGTTCATTAGAATTCGTATTAAAAATGAACATAAACGAGTGAATTTATTAAATTGAATCCCCCACCTGTTTGGCGCACACGGGCTGGTGTGTTTCAGGTGCTGTCAATGCAGCAGCAAACATAGAACGAGAACAAGATTTGTGCGTTGAATGGAGAGGGAAGCAATCAAAATTAAAAGCAAATAGGCTTCTATGATGCTTCGTTTAATTTGGTGAGTGGCACGTTTAATCGCTGCAATTAAATCCTTGAGTGTAGTACCCGGACGCCATCATCCGTTCTGACTAAGTGATTTGTCACTGGAAGGACACGTGCTGTTCGATGTAATTACGTTTTTCAAGTGCACATCCGTCTTGAGTGTAACAGCCCGCTGACGGGGTTCCAACACATTATGGCAGTTTATGGCTTTTAACTGAAATGTTAAGTCGAAACGAATGGCGACACAAGGACACATCAGACATACGAAGGCTGAGAAACATACGCAGATTCTTGTCACTTAAGAATATTGAATAGGGAAAGCAATTTTTCAGTCTTTGACAGTGCGACATACAAGTGGATTTTATCGACAGAAGATGTTTTAATTAAAACCAGTGGCGGGAGATGTCATTCCTTTTGTCTAAATACCATGTGAGTTGAGATTTACTGGCTTGTGTTGCTGTCAGTTCCTTGAGGTACGTTTTAGAGCTCTGAGGTGTGAACAAACTGTTGAGAGAACATCATGCTTGGCTTGATATAATGAAAGTCTTGTGTCGACCCAAGGGAATCTTAACTGGAAATCAACGCGTTTAACGAAATTCTGGAAACACAGAAGATGTACCTGGCGTTAAACGTGGATGACATATACCTCAAATATTAAGGTCTTCTGAGACGAACTGCAACTTGTAAGCGACGTATGTACGATTTCCCTTCATCGATGGACGAGAACTTAGGTTTTATCAATCGGTTTTGTCTGTACGTAACAACACTGATTCCTAGAACTATTACCGGTCTCATAACTGGGCAGCTATTGGGACTCACGCCTCATGATCGGGATTGTCTTACACCAACTTCTCCAGCCGCGAAGGGAGGCAACCATTGTTCTCCACCTTCTCTATAATTTCAGCGCCCTCTCTTTATGAAGGAAAAATCACTTAGGGCCTTACTACTGAAGCAACTTGGCCGAAATAAGCAGCATTAGTGTTAGCCATCATCATTCTGGCTTATACTGATTGTTTCTACTTTATTAGGCTTTCATTTGCTCTAACCTCGGATCCAAGACGCACATCTTGGCGTGACTATTCGTATCGATCTGTTGCTAGTTGCAGTGAAAGTTAAGTTCATGGCTTGTAGTCTTAGATTTTTAAAGCATATGGTGATTGGCGAGCAATGCCTGCAAACAATAGATGTTGGATAATGATCTAAAAATAACTACGTCAAACTGACTATTCCTTAAATTCTATCCTCGCCACTTCAGTTGCAGAATTTAAATCAACCGACGAAAATGTGGGGCTATTTGCAAGAACGAAAGTGTCTATGTATCCTTGGGCAATGGAGATGCTTCAAAGCCCATGTACACATAATTTCAAATGATTGCGTAAAGTTCACTTAAGCATCAGTTGGCAAAATGAATATCCTCTCAGACACGAGAGTAGCATCCTTGAATATTCCATAAATACACTTGTAGAGCAACAACTGTACACACCTGGCACTGTTTGTGTTTCATTCCTTGACATCCTACATTCAATTAAATCAGATTTCTGATAGGACAAAATGTGGGGTGGTTGTGGAAAACGGCAATATGAATCAGGGCACGTGTGCGTTTGCAACATCTTGTGAATTTAGTGCTCAATGAGAGGGGATATTTTAATAATTTTTTAATTACTCAACAAAAAAAAGACTGCATAGCATTTTCTTGTGTGGCAAGGTTTTGGTAAGAGGTGAGGACATTTTCTCGTTCATTTTTGTTTCCTACTTCCTCCCTGGTGGCCTGGAATACATGAATAGCTTATCATGGTTCATTATAGACCGCCATTAAGGTTAATAATCGATAAGGCTTGTATTTAATGCCACACAACTCGTTGAATCTTAATTAAATTCACCTCCACATTCGTTCAGTTTATCCTCAAAGTCCTTGATTGAAGAGGTAAGCTCCGATGAGTAAGCCCTCCATCAATGGTTTCCTCAGAACCCTTGTTACATATTAAAAGCTTGTGAATTCTTTACACAATCTTATCAATATCACTTGAAACGCCGCCCTATATACATAGAATTCCCTGGAGTAAACTGATCTTCGTCTTATTGCAAAGGCAACCCTTTCCTAGAATCACTTGTCAGTAAGAAAGTCTGTGTGTGTGCGCGCCGAAGGATTCACCGACTAAATAAATCCCAAAAGGAACGAACAAAGAAAGGGGACGTTGCCAAGAAGCCAAATAAACTGATTGTTTTCACGGGATTATCCAGCTCTTCAATCTTTAAGAGGAGCCCTCCAACAAAAAAAAAACACCCATGTTCCCATTCGACATGAATGCGAAAGCTCTCACTCTTCGTAAGCATCGCAAATTTGTTACCGACATTACAAGGCTGACGCCATCCCTTCACGCTACAAGCGTCCATCTGTTTGATTAACATCTTAACTAGTCACAAGCACAGAGGGTGCGTAGAGAGATTTCTCATACGATTTGAAAAATTTGATTCGTTCTTTTGAAAAGAATGGGCTAGTTGTCGCACTGTCCAGCGACCATGTGACTCCTTCACGGAATGATGAATAATTAAGAAGTTCAAGGACATCTCTGATGACAGCATAATTTGCATTCCCATCGCGCCTCCGAATCCCGGCGGCCCAATGGAGAGTAAAATGAAATAAATTTGTCGGGCGCCCGTGCGAGGAATCGTTACGACAGCAAACAAAGAAGTGTCCTGGGAGACAATCTACCGATCCCATCAGACTCGCTTTGAAAATAAGTGTTTAAAATGAGATGCCAGCCAGAGCGCACAGGCAGTACAAAGGCACGAACAGCCCCAACACGTTGGCGGGGTGAATGGACAAGGGGTGGGGTGTTCAAAGTGTGCCATTTCATGCGTCCCATTCTGTGGCATGACTTGGCGCGAATAGCGGTAAATATTCTCTTTGATAAGGGGTGTATAACTAAATCAAGGGAAGGATAATTTATTTAAGTGACTAAACCGAAACTGGGTCTCCAGAGGGCCGGCGAAACGATAGGGTGGCTATTGTACTCATTCAATGGGCTCATCCATTTCACTTAGTAAGCAAAGAACAACACAGACGATGTATTTTTAAGAAATGTATCCTTTTTTTACACGTGCACATGTATGCGAGCGTCTGCGTTGCGGTTGTCTCGGTAGTCCGCACATTGCTAACCTGTGGAGAACCCGGGGTGGATACGCGAAGCGTGTTATCTATTTATAGACACTTTCTTTTGACGTGACAAAGTGTGCACTGCGTAAGAAGTTCTTTAACCCTTGCGGGCGCACGTGGATTTAAGTTGATCTGAAATGAAGACGCCTGCAGGCTTAGGTTTCAGAGCAAAAGGGGAGGCAGTGGTGCTTGACGTTGACATCGACGTAGGGCGAAGTGGCATTTAGTGGGTGCGCATTGAAGGTGGGATGAATGATTCTTTGTTTCTGTCAGCAACGACTTGCTCATCAAAATAAATGCTTTACATCGGACGGAAAATTGTTACTGACCAAGTCTACACACACGGGCATGAGTAATCTCAAGCTATTCCCTAGTCCAGGGAGCACCTTGAATTTTTCTGAAGAGTAAATTAGAGTTCTGTTAGATTTCCCTAGCTTTAAATTGAATTGGGTGCTTAGAAGGGTATTTATAGGCTCTGGCCATCTCCGCGCTCAGGCGTCTAAGAGCCTGAATCGTCCTACAAAGAGGCAATAAACATCCCATTGCACAGTCGATCCGAACAAATCCCAAACACATAAATCTATGAGAATTCACAGGAAAATACGCATCTATGCACTGTGTGCAGAATTTTGCGGATGGATACAACCGTTGCAAGCTTACCAACGATGGTCATTATGGCCATACATTAGCAGCAGCTCTGGCAAAAAGCATCATTAAGCCACATGTTGCAAGAGAACTGAACGAAAGCCCAGATAGTTTCCCCCTGTTATAATCACCCAACAGGCGCGGTGTGGATGCAGTACTTCAGAGCTGGTAGAAAACAAAGGGTAAAGGTTTATGAATAGACATTTCACGTTAAATAAAAGTACCCCCATGCATGCGCATGCATGGATACTCATTTTATGAGTAAGCACCGCTGCACCCTTCATCCTTCTCGATGCGTTTTTTGGTCATAACTTACAGTATCCAGCAGAATGGATACCAATATACTTGAGCGTTTCGCTTTACATAGACATCGTCCCTCTATTGAACGCATGCGAGTGTGTATCCTCCATCCGGAGGAGAGAAAGAGGAAATCGATTAAATTTTCAACAAGGACCGGCGGATATCCATGGTTTCACTTAATGCCATTCCGGGGACTTACAAATCGTGTGTACTTTGGGTTTCCTTATCGCATTTCTCTGAAGATTGTGCTCTCTTAAACTTTGACGTTGAGTCGGTATCTCACCGAAAAGTGGAGAATGCAATCATTTGCAAAATATTTGCCACCCACAATCCGAGTCTGCAACATGGAATGTCAATGAATTATGCACCGTAACACTTTCAACTGCTGATGGTATACACGTGAATTATTTCCAAGTGGTATCTGTCCATTTGACACGATGCTACACGGCGACAGATAATTGTGTTCCCGACTAGCCATTCTCTTGATAGCTTCCGAAACGAGAACACGTACGGAACGACAGAAGCGATGTTCATGTTCGTTTCGCACCTGTATTCCATGTCCACCTCTTACTGAGGTACAATTCCCAAAGCGTGGATTCTCCCGTCTATTGAGTGACTCGTGTTTCCTGAGAACCTACCCACTTTTTCCACGCAATCACCGGCTTCCTTTTTTCACTGTTTGTTGGTTTTTGCTGTGGATAGTTAAGAATAGGCATTGCTATTAGACACACAGGATGCTGACTGAACATCCTGCAAACTGTCTCCCGTCAGCAGATGAACATCTGCCCCCTTCCAATCCCAGCAGGACGGCAATGACAGAGAATCTAACGTGGTGCTCGTACACGATAGAAACCGCCAGAGAAGGCAATGAGCGTATACTACATTCAGGCGAACAGCGTCAGATCCATGTCACACTTTAAACGACCACCGAAGGCTTTAACTGTTGCGACCGATGGGCTTATGGCCTCATTTATGTAGCTCCTGGCATGTGTGCTCAACCCGTTCCCTTCGAATTTTATTATTGATTGAATGACTTCGTGCCCGCCATGGGATCTCAGAAGAACTTTTCAATTTCGATGAGTTTTTTCCCCCGGGGGTTGTGTTTCTTTTTCTCCCTAAATCCACTGAATTTCTTAAATTAATCGTCCACGAAGCGAATAAACAAGGACAAGACGATAAGCTTTATCTGCGTCTATCTACATCTTTTCATATTGAAGGGGGCTGACAACTCAGACACTGATTAAATTTTCTCAGAAGTCTGTCAGCGACAAGGTCGTGGGGTGACGTTTGGCACTTGTGTGCTAGAATTTTAAAGAATGTTCAGGAATTTTCTCACAATTCTACAGGAAACCTCCGTCCCTGGGTAATCCGCTGTCATACGAGAAGTTTTCGGTGAAGTCAGAGGTTTCAGGTGCATTTCCATATGCAGATGAGGAGCATTTGGTGTTCCTGAAAACATGTGCAAATGAGTTCAATGATTGCAATCTGCTTCGGTGTTTGCTTTTCACTCGAATGTAACCATTATTCACTTGCTTTTAGAGATGATTGGGTGACTTTCGGACAGAGTTAGTGCAATAGGGAGCATTAATATAGTTAATCAACTTTTCCATTTGTGGAGGAGCTTGGGATAAGTCGAATAATCGGTAGGATAAGGACCCTACGAATTTACATATATCGAGAGCTAATGCCTGGCAAGTGCAGAGAAGGGTCCTTTCTGTTCAGTATTCTGGCCAGATCATATTACATAGAGCACTACGTTGTACTTCTGTCACCCAAACAATACTATTTCCTCTCGTCTCATTCAATAAAGGCCATTATTCAAGAAAATTTAAGTCAGAAACTGTGTCCAAAAGGCCATAAGTCAAATTAGAAAAAGACGCCACTCATCAAAAGGACGCCGAGCCCAAAGACATCTTAGGCATAACAAATAGCAGACTTGAAATACGACAGATGACGATGGACAACAGGACAGCGACAATATTCACAAGAGGATTGGCATTCAACAGCGATGGAATATGAAAATCTAACGACGGCAGAAATCGCATAAATCACCCTTCATGAGAATTTCCGAAATCCCCACGGCGCATCGTTGTCTGACAAATGGGTTAACAAGGACCACTCAAGAGATTATCCCCAACGGTCAAGGGGCGTCCCATTCCAAACTCAGTTCCATCTCAAAGTCCTTGTCAAATTTACAAACGCCACCATTCGAAAGCCACGTCGGATTCCCCTAAATCCTTCCAAAGACAATTCCTGTTTATGGTCCACCAGGTGTACGCTCCTGCAGAATCACTACACATCCTTGTACGTGCGCGCACGGGCCACCTTGCAGATTCATGTCGTTTTTGTTTTTCCCTTTTGGAGGAACGCGTGTGGCGTGCATGAGTGTGCATATCCCCCTGGCGGCAATGTTTTTCGGTTCGTCATTAATTGCGGCAACATTCTGGGTAGTTGTCGGACTGGTATTAATTTCGTTTTTATTGGACATTACCACACGAATCGAGGGCAAGTGATAGGACTTGGAAGTATATGAAATTCTTTTGAGATTCTCAGGGTTTTTCTTTGAATTTTGTTCTACTGTAGAACGATGACGTCAGAAGGAGAATCGAGATACGTTTATATCTGCTTAAGAATTTATGAGTACACGAGGATTTGCCGGAGGACATTATTAGCTTGCTTGCTGCGCCGCGGTTTACGACGCGTATAAAAGCGAGAGCTTATTCGAGTTTATTTTGCTTTAGGCTGGAATTTATAAATAAAAAATAAAACAAGAAAACGGTTGCCAACTGAATTGTTCGAATTTATTTTACTGGTGCAGATGCATCTACGGAAACAAAGGCAGACCAACCGGATATGTGTTTGACAGTTCTGATGGGGGTATCTGTTGTTGCTGTTTTTTTCACTAATTTTGTCAGGAATTTATGATAGACTTGCAAATGTTTATGGAAATGATATGTTTATGTGTAAGTTACGGGTTTTTTTTCCAAATATCCAAATTCATCTTATAGTTGGCCTTTTACAAGTTTGACCAAATGCAGAGCGTGCCGCGTCCGAGTTTCTTCAGGATCGGTGTTCAAATTTCATTGACAGACCCAATGCCAGGACGGAAGATCCAAAAAGTAAATACTTGGTCATGCCTCCGACTACTGGGTCGTCTGCTCTGTGAATCTTCAGAACAAATTCTTCTTTCTGGCTTCTTCAGTGAAGTTTTGAGAGAAGCTGTGCACTCCGGCGTCTCTCGGAGCTCTCGTGGCTCTGATCGCTGATGGCGGGTGAATGGTTGACGATAGCCCTTCCATGGACTTCATGTCTATACTCGAATTGAAATTCATCTGATTCAGTAATTCCAGTTGATTTCCCTTTGGTCACCACATCGGGTCTACTAGAACCTAAGTGGAGACGATCCCACAGCCACCAGGCGGCATTCAAATTGTCAAAACCAAATTTTATGTCTTTTAGTTCTTATTGACGAATAATGTCCTGGTAAGATTTAATGCTTGCAACTCAACAGATTCTGCCACAAAGTTCCTCGGTCATGTCGACCAAGCCCCCGCTGTTCCTTTTGTGCTCAACAAATCGTCATGAAAACGTCAACCTCACGCAGTGATAATGTTCACCAAAATGCCACCGCGCAAGGGACGGTTTTTATGCGTCTTTTGTAAGTTGTTTTTTGTTCTTACTTCAGCAATTAAATGCTTATAGCCAAATCGTTGAATTAACAACTCGGTGGACTACACCCAGTCATACGTCCCATGTCATTCCCTGGCAACGCGACTTGTTTAGTCCTTTCGAATCGATTTTTTACGTAGGCACTCACTGCAAAGCGAATAACCGCCGTGCCGCCACGGCAAAGGACAATGTCGAAACATACACCCGCAATTTCAGCTGTGACTGGCCGCAATCGAGGCATTTGTCCTCTTTTCGGGGGATTTAACGATCCCAATTGAGACACAGGGAGAAACTTTATCGTTGACGGAATTAAACTGTCGCGTGGAAAATGTACGGTTGTCAGGACTCGCCCTCGATTCTCGTCAAGTTTCCATGGGTTATGAGTTTGCTTTCAATTGAAAACAGTCTACGCTCCATAAGGCACGCGAGTGGTCGACGTGGGGGGTGGGAAGTTGATTAGCAACACGACACCACCCCGTGCGGTGGAATGGGCCGGCGAGTCGGTGGAAGCCTTTGGAAGTTTGTTTATGGGGGGATTATGATTTGTGAGGTGTTTAACACCGGCGTTATTTGTCGCAGCAGCAACCTGTATATTGAGAACGTCCATTAGTCGAAGCGATAATTTATATTCCGTCATACCTTCCGTACACCAGAAGGGTCATCGAATTGATGATGCGCAAAGCTTGGGATGAGATTGTTTATGGCGTGGTCCTGGGGTCGCCAGGGAGCCGGTAATTGCGGTTAATGAGGGCATGAACTTAAGTCATAGATCGGAGGATAAGCCTTAATGATGGTTGAGTCGGGGGGACAATTTGTGAGAGGTGGCACAGTGATTTGGATTAGTTTTCGGACATTAAATTGTTGCGGTCGCATTTAAATTATGTCCATCCAAGACTGAGATCGATCCCCTTGAGCTCGCTTTGCTTGAAAAAGACTATATTTAAAAAGCCAAATCCACCATGTTCTTCAAATACTAAATCCATACTATGTCCCCAAAGGGCACTGAATTACTCTGGAAACCGCGGCGTTCTTGGAACCTCTGCATACACCCCAAGTAACAAGTGACAAATGTGCCCACTATTTTCACTGGACTCGAACCATATGTGGAGGTGTCTTAGGGGAAAACATCTGTCGTGCAACACGCACATGCCATATCGATTGTTAGCATTCACAAGAAGTGCAAATGTCTGGCTCTGGAAAATCAGTATCCTGTGGAGTCATTAGCTGGTCGTTGTCCAGTTGCGTGCTAAAAATCTATTTTTAGTCATTCACTTGAGCCGCTTATGTTTACTTTGAATGCTGGTACGTCGCGGTTTGCCTAAAAGAGGGCAATTGATTCGTAGTTAAGGGACCAGGGTCGACGTTCTCCTGAGAATGAATGAATTGACCAATGAACCAAAGAAAAAAACACTCCTTTTCCACTCACTACTAACGCCAGTTAACCCATTGCTGAAATACCACTCATTCATCAAGTACTTAAGCGGAATTATGAACATTCACTTATCTTTGCAAACAAGACTGATTCCGAATAGCCTCGCACACAACAGTGCACTTGAATTCACAAAATCTCACGACGACGCCGGAACATAGTGCTGAGAAGCTCATTTCACCCGTGAGTAATTGCCATAAAGCTGATATCAAGCAGCGCCTGTGCCCCTGTGTGCAAGGGCGGCACGGTAAGTGTTCCTGCCACTCAATCACCAACCACAGTCGTAAAAACATTATCAACTCCTGCAAGTGACTCCTGTCGCATATTTTATGGACAATCCACTCCGTTTCGCACACATCTGGCAATTCTCTCAACCTACAAGAAGGACACTCAATTCGAACCAGAAAAAAAACGAATGCGCTCAAAACCACGTTGCCCCTAGCAGCAGCTGTCGTTTATCATCTCAAAACAAACAAAATTGAATTTCTTTTTCATCCCCTTCTCTCTTACACACACGTATGAATTCTCAGTGCCCTTCGGCCCTACTTCAGCTGCCTGCCAGCCAGCCTATAGTGGTGTGAGTAATTGTGTTGTCGCCGATAGTGATAAATAGCAAAAACAGAAAACATATTCCAATCAGGTCCTGGTCATCGATTTGTGCCCTTAATCCTTCCAAACAAATGGACACACACACATACATCTCACGCCTGGGCGTCAAGCACTCAGTTATTCCAGGTGTGGGATTAGCGCAGATCTCCCCGAGCACAAGGCAGACCTTCACTTACCTGTTGTTCCATTTTCTGATGCCGACTACTAATTGCTGACATGACTGCCAATCCTCCTGTTCCCGCTGCTATTGCTGAGAGTGACGATGCTTTTGTTATTTTTTTCACTGTGCGCTTCACACCTTTCGTAATCAAAGGTGAAACTTTTCACAATCGCATACTAAATGGCGAAACTCACTCACACACGCAAGGAGACCGGCTCGGTTTGTTGAGTGGGGTGGGAGACTGGGTGGCACCGATCCCAACGGCCTTCCTACTCTTCGCTTGGTAATTGAGTGACTCACTGCACGGCACACACTATCAACTTCCGATGCACAACGACGTGACGGCGAGAGGACGGAAAATAACCACGACGAGCTAATGCAGGATAACTCAAACCCCTATGCGCGATGGGGAGACTGATTTTGTTCAGAAGGGATGATGATAAAGACGTCTTGCACGGTTGAATCGTACAAAATACGCGGACACCAGCCACACACAACTTCTCCCGGCGACGAACAGACTGCAATTGACAACAGGGAGAGGGCACACGAATGACTCAAAACGTCGACAACGATTTCAAAGCGCCTGTGTGGTGGGGAGTGGTGAAGATATTCGCTGCGCTTGTGTGCGTGGAAGATAGCTCTCCTTTAATGGGACTCTCTGTGGTGAATTTGAGAGGGATGTTTCATCGGTTGCATACTCTTAGGAGTGGAATACAGTTTGGGAAGGCAGGAGAATTCTGAAGGACATCTTGTTGATGGCTGTGGCCGTGTGTTAATTTGGCAGTCATCGTCGGATGGAAAATAATTATAGAACACCACCGAATTCAGTCAATATAAGCACCTCTAGCAAATATACACAAGGAAACACGATAGTTTTAATTTTAAAATCATTTATGTACATTCTTAGCCTACATCCAGAAAAATAATCATTAAAGTCATAACAGTGTAAATAGAGATGTCAATGGTCGTGCTTCAAAATGTGCTTATCTTTAAAGTATTTCTAGACCCTTACGTAAATGTACAGCTTACAAACTAGTCAAACTCTAACTAACATACAAATGTCAAAACAACAAATGAAAAAAAATTAAATAAATCAAAGCCAGGTCCTTGGAACTCCTAACGAATACGGCTAAAAAGGCTTACTCTAAGCTAAAGCTCACAGCTGAGGCTCTAAACGTATGTCAAAAGGCACTTGCAAGTGTGTGTAGTATTGGACGTGTGTCTACTTCCGGAAGAAGCCCTTCTTCTTTTTGGGCGGTTCCTCGGGCTCCACTGGGACGGGTTTCTTTGGCAATGGCGGTGGTGGTGCAGCTACAAAGTTCAGCGGCTGCATGGGCCTAATGGCCTCGCTTGGCGATGCCTCCTCATCCATGTCCTCGCCGATGGTGTCCAGCTTTGGCATGTGAATGGAAGCAATGTCCGATGGTGTGGGCAAGTGAGATTCGCTGCCCTCGGCCATGGTGAGGCCGATTGTGGCGCCGATCTTCGCACTGGCGTCTTTGAAGGTGTCACTTAGCTTGATCTGGACGACGTTGATGAACATGGAAGTGAGGGCCAGCCCGAAGATCAGGTATATGATACTGCACATCATGAAAATCGGATGATTGGGCACGAAATCGCCAAAGCCGATGGTCGACATGGAGATGAAAACGAAATAGAAAGCTTCGAAGTACGTCCAGTCCTCCCACAGGGTATAAACGAAAGCTCCGATGATGATGTACGAGATGAGGATCACGCTGGCCAGCGAGATGGGCAAATTGAACTCGTCGTCGATCTCGAAGGTCTCCGGATAGGGCGAAGTCGGCGTTTCCCCGTGCGAGGGAACGGACAGGGGCGTCTGCGGCGTAGGGCCCATCTTGCCGGGCTGTGCAGCTTCCTCGTCAGCAGCGCCATAAATGTACTGGCTAGGGCGTCTCACTGCGTAATCGTACATCGTGTTGAAGCCACTTATAACGTCCAGGACCTGTTGCTGCTTGCGAACTTGGCGACAGGTTCCCGTGTAGTATATGCGCCGGACGTACGCCCAAATGAACTTAATGGCTCTGGTAAAGAGTTTACCGAAATCCGCAAGCAGGATCAAGAACATCGGGATGCCGATGATGGAATAGACAACCGTCAGCGAACGTCCGAGCGTCGTTTGCGGCGTGATGTGGCCATAACCTGGAAAGAAAAAAAAAAACAAAAATTATTAGCAGACGCTCATGACATGACCAATGTATAAGAAAAATAAAAACGAAACCAAATTCCTTCCTCAGAGACACAGATACCTATTGTTGTAATCACAGTCCAGCAGTAGAGAACGCAGTTGACGAAGTTCCACGACTTCATGCCAGGAAATCGACGAACGCCGAGTTCCTGCATAGCGTGCAACTCCTCCTCAAACTTCCGCAGTCGCATACGAGCGGCAGACTTCCAATCATCCTCCCTGCAAGCAAGCCAACGATTATTGAACAGTCGAAGGCACTCAGTCCGCCTCGGCCTTACCTCATATTGTGACTCACCGTCCAGAGGTAGTCAATGAAGTCCCGCTTGACCTTGCGAACCTCGCACTTATAGATGTTCTCGAACGAGCCCTCTGTGTACCGGAACATTAGGCCGCCGAAGCCACATAAGAGGATAATGACGATCGTGTGGGCGAAGCACTTGTTGCGCACCTTTCTCATCGCGTCTAGCTCTGCAGGGTGGTCCGCCTTCAGCTTGACCCACTCCTGGCGGAGATCCGAAGCCATTTGCTTCAGAAAAACCCTAGTGATTAGCTTCTCGGGAGGAGGCTGCTCCTCACTCTTGGGAGCTTTCCGCGACTTAAAGTATGCGATGAGTTTGGATATGATTGTCGAGCCCTTCGGCTTCTCGGGAGCTTTTGGTTTTTCCTGAACAACTTCCGATGGCATGAAGGAGGATGGAAGGCTTCGTTTTCGAACCAAACCGGTTGACTCTTCCATGTCCACCTTTGACGCATTTCGGTGCTGATCTCCATTTTGCTGAATGGCATCTCTATAGCTTCTCTTGCCCTCTGCAGCGGCGATGGGTGCCTCAGGACCTCTCAAACTTCTCTTACGTTCCACGCTGTGACTGCCAACATCTCGATTAGTCGTCGTCTGGACGGCTCCTTCCTCCAGAGAAGAAGACCTCCTGGCCTTCTCGCCGGATCCATTTTGGCTTGGTATGAGCTCAAACTCCACCGACGGCTTTCGTGAGCCGGAACCAGCGACAACGTCTGGGGTCTTGGACCGCCGTTCAGGCCGAATGGGAGAAAGGGAGTTGTTCCGGCTCACGCTCTTGCGGACTGGAACTGGCGGGGGAGGTGGAGGAGCGGCAGTGGGCTTCGAAACATCTGAAGGGCGGTACCTATGTCCTGTGTGTGGGGAACGATGTTTGCGGGGCTGTTCTGCGTGAATCGCTTCTGACTCCGATGACGAAAGCGGTGTTGATGACTCATAGCCCGATGATTTGACAGGTTTAATTCTGACCGGAGCTTCATTCTTTGTCAGCCTCAGACTCTGAACTAGCTTGCGACGATCCTCAGCATCGGAAGGGAGCTGAATGTGATCGCTGAGCTTCCGGTACTTCTCCACCAAGCGTTTGCGCTCTTCGTTGTCCAAGTACTGCTTGTAACGGAGCTTGTGCTCGCGCTTCTCCTTCTCGAAAACCCTCTTCTCCAACTCGAACCGCCTGCGTTCGTCGTCGAACCTGCGCAGGTTCTGCTCCAAGCGGCTAAGACTTCCATCACTACTTGGGGGAGCCGCGTACTTATCCAGGACATCCGGGCTCCTTCGAGCGAACAGCTCCCCCTCGCTGGAATCCTCCTTATGCCTGGGCGATGACAGACTCCGCTTCTCGACCGTTCGAATCAGCTCGAATGCCTCTGGCGGCGACAGTCTCTCCGCCTGTCGAGGCTGCGAGTGACTTCTATTTGCTGCACTTGCTATCGTTTTGTCTCGCCTCCGTAAGATCTTGCTTTCGTGTGCAGACATCGTTCCGGGGGGTCGTATCTGCATTCTAACAGTCTGAACGGGTTCAAAGGTGCTGCTGCCTTCGGAATATTCGTCTGAATACTTCCTCCTCCCCGGCTCTGGAGTCTTTTCCCTCGTCGCTCGCACAATCCGTCTCCGCCGCCGAAGGACGGCTGAGTCAGACGACTCCTGACCGTATTCCATCACTCACACGCAGTCTCCCAATCAAACTCTCCTCTCTAGATTGCCAACCCTCGTTTTCGCGTTCTGTCGCAATCGCGCCCAGTCTATTTATAAACTTTTGCACTGGCCCCTCTCACGACCACGGGGCATGTGGCGGACGCTTCGTATCGTCGGCAGCCACACAAAAATATGAAAAACGAAAAACGTTCGAGGTGTGCCAAAAGTGTAATTATATCACATACTCCCCGAATTCCAAGCGGAAAATGGGGTTGACTCTACCCACAGAGTGATCTTTTCGCTCCAAAAGATGGACACTTCACTTTCCAGCAAATCCAATTCGCGGACGCAAATACCGAAAGCAAACGTCCTCGGAGTCGATGAGTTCAATTTTCAAAAACAATTTCGAAAGTCAAGTCGAGGGATTTTTTTTTAGAAAAACAAATGAAATTATTATAATTCGAATTCGCGGCGGCACCGGCGTCGACACATTGCTCGAGTCTTCGTCTTGAAATAAACTAGTCAGACGATGTGTTCGTATTGGCATGCTCTGCGAGAGGGATTTTCCACTTCTTTGGGGCAGGGTGTGTGGGGTGTGGACTGCGGCATGACTGAAGGTTGTTGAAATGAAACGGAAAACACAGCTGATGAGTGGCGTGAAAACACTGCGAATTAGATTTGATTTGTGGACGATGGATACCACACGGTGGAGGATGACAGAGGCATTTGCTTTGACGTCATTAGTTTTTGGATTTGTGTTTCAGGGGAGCTTTTATTACGTGGAACTTTCTTCGGATTGGTGTCTTTGCTAAAAGATGTAGGCGAAGGCAGGAACCTGTGGTGGACATGCTGGCATTTCGTTCAATTTTTTGAATCTTTTTTTGTCTCCAATATAGGACATGCCAGGAAAGAGCGTTTACGTTTATAGGTGTATCCACATTCAATTTTGGTAGAGTGCTCCTTTTCTCGATATGATGTGCTTAACGACGTCCTTAGTTAACCTGCCTTTTGTTTGAACTCACTTAAGGATCCAGTATTTATTATTTTCCAAGCTGACTTAAGAAAGGTTTTTGATGATAGACAAATATTTATTATTTTCTATCTTGATCCAGCTCAGCTTCTGTAAGTCTGTTGAACCGCAATGGATGCCCCGAATTGTCGAAAGTCGCATGATCCTCAAAATTAACAAAAAATTCGCTTAAATATCGATGTGATCACTGTCTATGCTATCAAACTTCTGAAGTTTTCTTTGTAAGCACGTGAATGTGGCATGGCCTGTGTAGCATGGAGCGCCATCCAAATCCATGACTTCAATTTCAGTAAAACAAAAAAAGTCGGTTAACATGGCTCTGTAACGCCCACCGTTGACCGAAACGATGTTCCAGCCTCATTTTCGAAGAAGGCCACAGCAGCCACATTTTTATCTGTACGACGACGGGGACCACGAGTGTTGTCCACTAGCATACCAGTCTTACGAACTTTTTGGTCAAACTTGCGTACAACTGTCGCTGTGGGGGCTTAATTTCGCCGGCCAAAACTTCTTTTCAAAAGACTCTGTTTGGGCTACACAGCACTCATTTTGGAAATAGGTTTTCAATATTTCCCTACGTTGTTCAAGCGTTAAGCTACTCATTTCGTTCCGTGGAGGTATGATACTGACTTTCTGTCAAGATTCGGGCGGAAAACAGCTGTCAGTGTCAGAATAACCTACGATTTAGAAAAAACTACTAGATGACCCACCCTGTACATAAAGACTACGTTTTCCTACGATCTATTTTTTAACAGCTCACTGTACAGTGTAGGGTCATTCAAAACTATAATTTTTAAGAAGCACCACTCCTTCGTCTTCGCTGTCTAGAGAATTCATTAATTTTTTCAGACACTTATCCATATGCCACTTAAGTGTATAAATCAAATTCCATGGAGTTCTCGATGCCAATTCGAATACAATTTTTTTCCCTGTGTTGTCGTGCTTTCAAAAATAGATCGCCAAACAACTGAGAATTTATGGAAAACAAGATATGCATATACATATTGTTACCAATTCGCCATGTGATATCTATAACTTACAGAGTTTTATATGCGAAACGTTCTCGAATCAAAATATTTAGCGAATCACAATTTATATTAATCTTTGATATTTCCTTCAAAAACTTAAAATTTACGAGCCGCAATGACGTTAACAATAACAACAATGCCGTCATTGACGGCGGCGAAAGAGTAAAATCGACCACACTGGCTAGTGGCTATACAAAATTAAATTTGTCGTATTTGCCGAGTGATTAGTTCGGAAAGTATTTGAATATTTTACTTAATGGGGAATAAAATTGAAGTTATGGGCGGTACTGGTGATGATTTATGATCATAATATGTAGTTGATGTGCAGTAATCTTCGGGTGATAGAATTTTATAGGCAATTATCGTTAGTAAAATTATACGCAGATATGTAGATCGCACGTGGGATGAGTGGGTGGGTGGTGGATCATGTTGAGTCTGAGGTGAACATTTTGCAAGGATATGGGAGGATTCAGTCAGAGAATTTGATAGCGATATGCATTTCGTTTCGTTCGTGCTAGATTCACACGCAAACACTAGAAGCACGATCTTCCAGGATCTTCCCTGCATCTGGTAGCATTGGCTGACGTTGAGTGAATGGGCGAAAAACGAAGTATATGCTGTCGTCAAGAAAGGACATACAACGACGTCTTGGACAGAGCATCACAATGGGCAGCTATGATTTCAAGGTACAACTATGGTGTTGTTTCTCGACTCCGCCGTTCTAGCGGCGAGTGCAAGACGCCCAGGACTGTCAGCTATTGCTCAGGCTCAGACGCTCCAACTGTCGTTGGCCTGATATGTTCTTCTTCTGTGTCATCAGAGAAATTAAATCTTTTTCTATGTGTGGCTCCCTAGGACTAACCGCACGAACATTATCCTCACACCGATAGAGATCCTTAATTTGGATCTGATTACCTAAATGCGTGATTGTAGAAAATAAAGAAGTCCATGGGATATTATATCAAATGGTTGACATATCACCCTCACTTTTAAATCCCCTGATAATAGTTTTGTCCATCAGTAAAGCGATTTCCCGACAGACCTATCTCAAGATTCCGCCAGTGTCAACAGTGGTAGTGCGCCCACCACTTCTCACGTCTACAGTGCCCCTAGAGAGCATAAATTGTTTTTCTTAATTTTGAAAAAAAAAAAAACTATTCGTCGTCGATTTATTTAAAATTATGTACATACATATGTATATTCTTCCTTCACAAATACAGTGAATTATTTTCAAAGTCACTGCATACAGCGCAAAATGTGACGAAAAAAAAAAGTCAGCACAAAAATTTCGAATCTCGTCTATTTTCGAACAAAATTCGTCGCAGAGGAGACCAAGAGACGAGTCCACGCAGTAAATAGTCGCGTAGGTGGGGGTGTGTTTGCATTTTCTAATAATTAAAACAAAATGGAAGGCGCAAACAATTTATAAGGAATCCGAGTCGATGAAAATAACTCATTAATGAGGCGGATTCTTGGGATTTTAGCATTTTTGATAGCTTGCGGCTGTGGGTCCACTTAGGAGGTGGCCGCTGTTAGTGAAAGTGTCAAAATGAAATTTACAAATGGTAGACGAATTGAAATAAATCGATCGGGACATAAGGAATTTGTTTCACTTTAGTGTTTTCGAAAAGATTTTAGCTTGAACAAGAGAAGTGTAAACCTGCTTCTGTGACTTTTTTGGACAAGAAATGGTTCGAGATGAAAAGGACGGTAAATGAATATTGATGGCAAGTTTGAAAAGTCGTCAAGATGACGATAACGTAATTCGTAATTCGATGAAGAGATTAAAATGTCAAGATTTATGAATTTAGCCTGACTACTTGACGCTGTGGCAGTTGAAAGATGAACATGGAAAAAGCAATGTCGGGAAACGCTTTCCAATGTTTCTGATTCGATTATTAGACGTAAGAGAACATCACCACAGGTGCCCAGAAGTCGTGGGTAGACCCAATTGGGTCACTGTGGCAGTGGGAAGATGAACTTGGAAAAAAGCTAAAAAATTGTGATTGTCTCTATCTTCGTGCAGCAACAAGTTCCCACGAGTTTTACTATGCCCATTCAACGTGTTCGATCCATATAAGCTAGACTAATATCGCTGTACGGGTTCCGGTGAACTCTCAAAGGAATTGGCTGTAGTGACACCAATATTATTTCTATTTAACTCTCCGTTTGATCTCTGTACTGACATTTCACGTTCATTGTTCACATTCAGTTGCTCACAAATGACACTTGTTGAAATGACCCACTTCCAGAGGCTCACCATACTGTCCCTACAAACTACAAAAAATAATCAAAACAATTTTCCCACTTCAACGTCAGTCACTTGGCCGATATTCTAAGCACCCGTCATCTGTCATGATCCATTAAAAGAAGCCGCAAACATTACCAACTGACAGCCACTTTCATCGCATAAAACCGAACAAGTTTACAAACATTTTGGTTTGCTTTGAAAAAGTCCCCAAAAAATCAGCACAGCACAAACCACAAGCCACAGCCCACAGTACTGTGGTTTCACTTCCTTATTCACCCACCATCCGCCTGTGCTGTACATTGTGAGTAGCCTTCTTTGCGGTTGTTCTTGGATGATTGACGTGTATCGAGAACCTTGGCGAAAGACTCAATCGTTTCGCACTTCAACGTACAATGAATATCCCGGTTTAATTATTGCCAGAGCCAATGATTTCCCGTGCGCTGACTAGCTGTAGGTGGACGTTTGCAGTGAGTATGTCGTCACTGCGCTGGAAAGCTGTTCACCTCAAACTATGACGTTCAGTCAGAAAATCAGAAAAATTGCATTTTGTGAGGTGATTGGAATTTTAAACTGCCCGATTTGAAAAGCCATTCGAAAGTGCATAAAACCGCTGCAAATGACGATGTGGCGTAAACGAGAGATGGAATGTACACGTATGTATACGCTCGTGTGCGTTGAACTTTGTATTTGTGTACGTTTTCTCGGGCTTTGGTTATTTATGCGATCGGGAAGATTAATTTTACTGCACATCTAGCGGGTAATTCACGAGCATTAGCACTGGGGTCTGGCTAATTGAGTTGGGTTGGTGTTTACAAATCAACCGAGTGTACTCGTATTGAATGACCAGATGATCGTTAAGTGATTCACAGATCCATCGAGTAAAGTAGACTTTCTCCGAAAATTGTGTACGTTAAGAGCTACGAAAGGGTAGTTTGAATAACATAAAGTAGTCTATTCGATATAGTCTTTATTTCGCAGTAGTTGGCGCAGCGATATGAGTCTAGCCAGGCGTCTATGGATTCAATGCCTAAGATGGCTAGGCCATGGGCAAGACTGCTCCAGCCACTATGAGGCTTCGACGACGAACCAGTAGGACAACGCAATAGAGGACGCACACGAAACCGATGGCGGACATAAATGGAGAAGGACATCAACCAACTTGACGTGCAAAATTGGAGATTGCAGGTTAAAGATCGTGGCAGCTGGAGAGGCTTGCTGACCCCAAGGTCCACCCGGACTATAGCGCCAGAAGTTCATCTTCGTCTACAGAACAATACTGTTTTTATTTGCAGCGGGGAATAGTCAATGTTTTGAAAACGTAGGTCCAACGGCAACAGAAAGTGAAGCCAGGCTAGAAACTATTTGTCGTCCAAGTGGAGTGAAATTCACATTCCTAGTGCATTTCAATTTCGATCACGAGACAATTAAGTGCCAAACAGATCTCCTACCAAAGAAACGTTTCCACTGCCAAGTGTCCATCTGCAGCTAGTATTTGTATTCAAGTTCATAAGCTTTCTCGGAATCGGATAAAAATCATACAAGTTCCTCCACGTCCTCTAGTCACTTGTGTTTGTTTGGGAAATACTAAATAACCATATGAATCTAATTAAAACGAATCCAAAATCATTTGGGAATCATCTTCAAATCCCCTGAGATTCACAGATGCCATATAGACCCAACCTCTCCCAAAAAAAAAATCGATGTTTGCATGTACATATGTACATATGTATATTTGTTTCCTCATAAAATCTCAAGTCAAAATAATCACAAACCGTAAACACATTTCACCACCGCCATCGGCACCGCGAACACTACCGGACAAGCCGCCCCTCTACCGCAGACCGATGGAACTCGATGTCTCGTCGGCAAGAGTCTGGCCGAATTTATGTCGCGCATCTGTATACTCGTCTGTCAGTCATTTTTAATATTTACGAGCGAATTGAATTCGAACCCAATTCGAAACTCTTAAATCTTGTCATGTCAGCGACGGGGGTTCTAAATTTTGAAGGTCTTTGGGGTCTTTTGCAGTGCGTTGCTTGATTTTACGTGCGAGGTGATAAGCCGCCTTGAGGCATCACTTTTCACATGCTGTGGGCGCTGCTGAGAGTCGTTATTTAAACGAGACTATGATTTTGGGTGGAAATCTGTTCAGAGGATGTGAACGAAATGTGTTTCTCAACAAGTCTAATATGTATTGCAAATTTGTAGTTGAACTTGTTCAGATGCCATTATAGATAGGCTAGTGGGGGTGAGACTTTTGGGAGTCGATTGACTTTCTGTACGGGCTATTTTTGTCGTTCTAGGAGCTTTGCTTTCCGTAGTGACGAGACGATGTTTGGACAAGAGAGGAATACGTTTAGGTGACGAAATTCGTCAGATGTTAGGCTAAACAAGGAACCTTGTTGCTCTCGTCGATTTTGTTATAATCATCATGATATTTTCATGACGCTGCTGCTAAAAGATCAGAGGAACTCATCTAACTCACATTCTGTCTGAATCCGCTTTCAATCATAGCGCAAACCTGAACGTCTCAAGTCACTACAATCAATTTGCTAGACAACAATACGGCATGTCGCCAAGATTTGCTTTCGCACCTTGTCCCAAACAAAAAGAAACATATTTTTGCTTCTAAAAATAAATCCGCACTGTTTTCGAAAAATCCACACGCATTTAGAATAGATTTATCTCAGAAAATGAAAAAAAATTCACCTGCACTTACCAATGGTTGTGTAGATTGTGCCGCAGTAGAACATCGCATTCCAGAATGTCCAAGGATTTTGGAATTTCTCCAGCTCCTCCAACGTTTTGTTTGTATTCAATAGCGAATCGACGGCATCTTTATGCGTTCGTAGCGTCTGTATCAGTTGTCCATTGAATTCATCCGTGCGATACTGTTGATGGGGAAAAAAAGTATTTTTTGTTGTGAAATATTAAATTTTCTGCTGCGAACTCTGAGACTTACCTTGTGCAGTTCGACATCCTGCGCCAGATCGTGTACGGCTTTGAGGAAATTCTTTTGGGCTCGATGCACATCTAGGAACTCTTGTTTGGCGTGCCGTTCTGTGACAGATAAGAGGTGCAATTATTGTGATGAAGTCAACAAGGGGGCAAATATAATTAAAAGTCTATGAGTCCATTCTAATTAAACCTTCAATTTCTAGAAGTAAGCGCTTATGGCTGTTGTACGGACCCTTGCCGTTTGGTCTGCACATGAACTTCAACGATTGGTTCACTCACCGCATTGGCAACCAATTCATTCTAATTTTCTTCAGTTAAGACTATAAAATTGCATTGGCTATCACTACAATTCGTTCAAGGCACGATCCGTCAATCTATTTGCTTGGAAAAAATTGTATTCACTGGATCATGATCTGCTCTGACCCCATTCGGAAGACAAACTAACATCCTCTGCACATTAGTACTTCCATGGATAGATAAAAATCAAATTAAACAAGCAAATTTTGTTAATCAACAAATAATTTATTGCTGAATATAAAATAAAATATACTATTCTTAGAGAAATCAAAGCAAACAGTCGAACGGATAAATCCTATTAGTAAAATTGATATGCACCATATTTATTGAAACTAAGAAAACAATTTTATGAAATTTGCAAACGAAGATGACTTTAATAAGCTCATCGCGTTTGATGTTAGATAAATAAACAGACTTGATGGTGGAAAAATCCATGAGAGTATTTCACGCAGAATAAGAAAAAAATGGCTGTCAAATATTGGACTTAATGGGAAAGTTCAAAGTCAATGAGAGGTCATCGACTTAATTCTAGTTCCGAATTTAGATTAGATTTAGATTAGATTCAGATTAGATTTAGGTAGAATAGGCCGTCATGGTGTCCATAAAATACAAATAAAATAAGATACTTATTGGATCGGTTTGATGTGTTTATGAACTTGATCGTTTTTATGTCCTGACATGCATTTCAGTATGATGTTGCAGTCCTACACAGCCTTGGAGTCAATTTGTTCATCAAAGAAAAAGTTTCAATTGTTTAAGGAGAACAGAAACAGCCTTTTTGGGACTGAAGTGGGATAGGTTCGAATGCTTTCAGGCGCTATTGGTAGCGTGAACATATGAATTAAATCCAGTTATGGCTTTACTTTCAAATGAGATCTAAAGTCATCCCTTAAATCTGAACTATCACCATATGGTGCCCCCTGCAATCCCACTGCTGGAGCATGCTATAGGATTTGGAGAGTGGGGGCAAGATGGAATGAATGTGAGTTTTGAACAACGAAATATAACTAAATTTTAAATTTAGCGTTATTTCACGATACCCTTTATTTCACAACCAACTGAGAACTAAGGCCTCTTTCTGAAATGAACTAACTTCACATGACTTTACTCCTTTGAAAGAGAAATAAAGCCATAATTGGATTATGGTCTGAATTCCCATTTAAGGGACCATGGATCTTTGTAAACCGTTAAATTGCACGAAGTAGGTCTCGTCTGTATACAGAGAGAATGTCCGCTTCTTGATTCTCTGATTCACTGTACACTTGTAGCCAAATCCTTTTGTTCTTCGAACAAGCACGTGACTTCGAAACATAAACCATCAAAAGAACCTCACTCAAAAATAACTCTTACGTGCGAATCATTTCTTTTTTGTTCGCAAATATGGGTGTGCCTTGTGGGTGGGCGAAATTCGATGAGATTGATGTGTTTATTTGGCAAACAAGACGAGAATGGATTTCCTTTCACTCGTCAATAGCAGCTATCGCTTCCCTGTTTTGTTTAATCATATGCATTGCGAATTGCCAGCAAGACGCCACCCATTGCGAGAAAACCCGAAGAGTTTAAAGGAATTCGTGGAAAGGCAACTTCCAGCACATGCACTTGTTAACCCTGATTACTCATACACTCATTTACTGCACAACAACGGGAACGAAAGGATACAGCGATGCATTCAAAAAGCTTGTTGACCCCCCAGCAAATGGCTGTGTGTCAGTGGCACATTCGAAACAAACAAATCGATCCGAATCAGTTCCCATGGAGACGAGAGGAGCATGACATCATCCCAGCTCTTCTCCGCATATGAAGCACACCCCCGGACACACTTACCTTCAACAGTCCGGAAGAGCACTGCACCACCAATGCTGTACAGCAGGACCACGAGGAACAAGAATATGTGGGTGAACCATTTCTTGGACCACTTGCTGAATTTGTCGTAAAGGCCGTAGGTGAACCTTTCGCCAAAACTCATGCCCGATTTGGTGAAGTCAATGAACCCTTCGAATCCCTTGGACATAAAGTTCCCGGCTGCGAAGGGATTCGCGTATGGTGGCCAGTACGGCTGGCCCTGTGATCCAATCAGCGTTGGGTTTGTCTGCGCGGAAAAGGGCGGCGGAATCTGGGCCGTGGGTGGTAATGAGCCCATGTAGGATCCATTTCCAGGATGAATTTGTATTCGTGGTGGCCTGGGAGCGCGACCACGAACAGTCGGCTGCATCTGCGGCTGTAGCTGTGGACTAGCCGCAGTCGCTGGTGAAGAATTCGCTGGCATTGGATTGGGGTAGTTTGCTACGCTTGAATTTATAGGGATTTCAGTTGGTTTATGGGTACACTTGGTTTTTTTTTATTTTTTGAAATCAAAAATCTTGTGCGAATCTTCTTTGTCACATTGCACTGTCAAGGGTCGTCAGGACAGAAGCACTCTCGCCACGAACACGTTACGTATCAACCACGACGTGAAGTGTATTTTCCGATCACACTTTCTGCTCTGATCTGCACCGTCCTAAGTCTCAGTTCACACTGAGAACTCATACCAGCCGCGATGGGGACGACCGGAAGAGAACGCGAGATGAAATCTCCAAATTCAAGAAAATTTCTTGAGTTATTTTTTTTGTTCGTGTTTCCTGTATTTCCCGATAAGTGAGTGAGTTTGCGAATTAAAACGAAAATAAAGCTAAGGGGACACCGACACCGATGGCGCGATACGACGGCGGCCACAGCACGACCAGGCCGATTCGGAGACAGACCGAAAGACCAAAGCAGAAGCAGCACACACACACACACGACCGAAGAGAGGAGACGGAAAGATAAAAATGGAAAATCGGGAAAATCTTGGAAAAGTCAATTTTCCTCAAAAGAAATCACCACTGGCAGAAAGAGAGAGAAAGAGCGAGATTGGGAGCACAACGGCACGGTACCGCAATAGCGCAGTGGAAATAAACGGAGTGCGCGGTGGTTTCTTGTGATAATCTTGAGAGCCGATGGTCGATGGGTGGCTTGGCTGGTGGTTGGAACATATTATTTTGAATTTAGTGGATTCGCTGGTGATGACGAGTGGTCATAAGCGATAAGAAGAGATTATTGACTTGACATGTGGGTCATAAGGTTGAAGGGAAGAGATGTGTGAGGGAATTGGCTCCAAGTAGATGACCTAAGGTTGTCTGGGTTGATTATGCAGAAGTGGAGATTTTATGTGACAGATGGTTGGTTCCTTGTTACACTTGTGAGACATTAAGGCGTGACAGTATGTAATCGACTGGCGTCACATCATTTCGAATTTTCAGTTACGGAACTAATTGGCCGAGTTCCCAGTAAGTCAGTCATTTAATGGGTAGCCTGCTGTGCCTGAATCGATTCCTTCCCGAGATAGTTACTAAAGATATGAACAGAGATCCAACAAATCATTTCCTAAATTTTAAGGACTTAGGGAAAACTATTTCAAAATTTGTCACGTCTGCCACAGAATGTCTACAATCAACACGTGTCGTGCGGCCAATTTGTCTCGTAATTCGTCGTAAAAATGTATGACAACGATCCAAGAATATTTGAGTCGTTTTGTATTTATAAATACATAATCAAAATTTCATTAAATTTCATCTAAAAAATTCATCATAAATGTATTTCATAATTGTAAAACCTACCCGTGCTGCCTATGCCCGCAAAATCACTTCTAATCTTAGTCATCCTTTGGGAAAGTGTTGTACACTATTGTACGCCTACACTACTGTATGAATAGGTTTTATGTTATGATTTTCTTTTTAAAATACAATGACGTCGCTCCACTGAAATGGAAATTCAAAACAAAGGAACTGTTGACAAAATAATTTTCTCAGTGAAAAATGAGCATGAGGTCTGCTGTTAAGTATTTTTAGAGGACTATGACATTGAGCAAATGGGCTTTCAGAAATCAATGAATTTATTTTTTTGGAAAAAAAAATTGAAAATTGTCTTCGAAATATGGTGGCTAGGCCGTGAAGAGTGCGTGGGAAACTCAGCGCCAGCCATTTATTTCGACCCCGACCGATCCTGTGGGACAACGCAACAAAGAGCACTCGAAATGAAGTCCGATCAGCCTACGGATACTTATGGTTTGAAGCAATGACGATTCTAGAAGTGCCATTTTTCGATCTTCTATCATCATCATCTTCCTTATGTTGAATGTTCTTATAAATTACATTCAAAAAGCACATCAAACGTGCAGCACGTAGAACTGGGTCATTACGCATAAATCCCACCATTGTGCGCTCTGAGGCGCCATGTATTCCAATATATATCACGGCAAAGAGACGACAAACGTCTCCCGCCTTTCACTCGCCCACTTGGCCCTGAGTGTGCCTGCGCTTTGTTGGGAGATGCATTATTTTCCAAAAAGAAAAGTGCCTCCCACTGCCGTTAAAAATAGCCCAAGAACTCATCAGGACTTTATGACACCAAAGAGTGATGATGAGGTGACAGAAACTCTTCGAGGAAACGTGCAATGTTGGGGGCGTATGAGTAACATTTTTTTTTCAATTTTTTTTCCTGCCGAGTAATTCTTCCATAATAATTTAATCGCCAATCGCCTGGGTGAGTGGTGTAGTTTCATTTATTTATTCGTCGGGATGCGATGGTGAACTTAATCAAGTGGATGGGTGGAAGATGTTCAAAAATAAGACAGCCGCTCAGCCTATTTCAAAGGAAACTGATTTGAGCACGACATCATGTGGCGTATGATTATATTTAGAAACGCGATGGATGCAATTATGAAAGTATCTAGACCATCAAATGTCTCATTTAATTTAAGACCATAGCTCGTGTCACACATACGCCGACGGCCTATTTTTGTTACCGAATTGCCTTCTGCTTCGTTTGGGGACTTCAGATAGCAATTTTTTGGTTCACAGATGGCTTTCTCTTTGTTTTTTTTTTATTTCTGGGTTCGATGGCATTGGCATAAATAATGGAATCATTCTGAGAGTCGTAAGGCTGGATCCTAAAGTATTTTAATTCATTTGTTTTTGAGGTGATTGGACCATCAAGTGAATTCAGGACTTCTTCATAGGAGATGGCTGCGCATGGAAGAGCTTATCAGATATCTTGTCAAGTGCAAGTGCCCTATAGAACTTCCAGGAGGAACCCGATTCATTTTGTCTCACCGTCGGGGTGATCTGTTCTTCGTTCGTTCGTTTTGACCCGTTTACTCGATCACTAATCAATCACAATCAGTCAATACTTGTGAACGATATGAACGAACGAAACAATTCCATACTATTGAAACGATTATTTGATTCGTTCGTTCAGAGGTATAAACATTTCAAGATGGTTTTCTTTCCTCGTATCTTCCTTTGTTCGATGACAGGAGTAGTTCAGTGGTTTAAACAGAGTTATAATCATTTCAAGATGGTTTTCTTTCCTCGTCTCTTCCTTTGTTCGATGACAGGAGTAGTATACATACCTGTTTCGGATTGCACTTTTCTATATATTCGTTTACTCACTATATACTGTTCAAGTCCACTTGCATACATGTATTCTACTACGTTTACTACGTCCTCCTTAAGTAGTGATCATTATATCTACGACCGAGAATATGCGTATGTTAGCTTTTACACACGCTAAACTCGTCGCAGATTTGTTAAAAGTGTGTTATTTCATTTGTGTGATGGCTTTTATCTTAGCTGCCTTGCCGAAAACATTCAAAAATCGGCGTAAAAGAGGCCTGTACAAACAATCTTCCAGCATATTAGTGTTTCCTTATCGTATATGAATTGTGTATTTGTCAACGAAGGATTAGTTGGAACCATTTGGGGTGCTGTCGGCAGCATTGAGTGAGTTCAACATATCGGTCTCTATGTTTGAATGAACGATGATTGAAATCAGAAATCAAAAATAAGAGAGCAAGGAGATATTAAACTTCTACCTCCTTTGCCCCTTGATGTCAACGGACATTTTTTGCATACGATGTTTCTGTGAATACGTGTGAGCTGTTGAAGCCTGACACCCTTCTCCAAGCGGGGAAATGGATTCTTGGAATTTGTATTATATGTATGTGTAAAATAAACATACTTTTGACGGTGGACAAGGGATAATTCTGGACGAAGTTGTATATATCCTTGCTCTCCTATTTCTGATTGAAATGACCGAAGCCTTTCTTGATTCGTTCGTTAGATTTTAACGATTTGCACAGCTCTACTCTACTAGTAAAATGCCTCACCACACACTACGTAAATTCCCTCGATCCATACACATTTCAACACACATCTCTCCTCCGTGAGTCCTCATTTTTTCTCAAAGGACTCCCATGAAATAAAAGAAAAATACAAATATTTTTGGTACATTTATATTCTGTCCATATATTATTTATATGCATTTTTTTTTGCTTGCTCTCACTTGTAATATCATAATGCAGTAGTAGTAGTAGTTATTAATAATAAAACATAATATAGTACATCAGTAAATTATCATCTCGTCGGCGGCCCTTGGTCGCTCCAAGACGGCCTTAGTAAGTATTAATGAAACTATGCGCTATAGTACACCTAAATATATTCATTTATATTATTTTCCAATAATAGTTAACAATTTATTTATATATATATATATATATATTTATGTATATTTATCTGTGTTAATCTGTGTCTAAACAATTGATTTTTTTTCTTGTGGTTGTGTTAAGCTTTCTAGTGTTAAACGGCCAAATAGAAGTTTATACGTTCGCACGTGTCTAAGATAAACCAAGACGCAACAGGCACGTGACCTCTCCCCTCTCGGCCCCCCCTAATCGTGGGTGCTTTCGGTTGGACAGCATGCTGACGTGTTCAAAAAATGTATTTGTGTTTGTATATTTTCTAGGTAAATTTATTATTTTCTTATTTGTTATATTGATCTTGTATCTCTAGCCATTCTTGTATTTTGTTCTCACAGTTTGCTTTGCTCTCGGTGTCACTCTCAGACATGAGGGTGGATTGGGAAGGAAACAGATAGATCTCTGAATGTTGGTTGGATAGGGGAACAGACTGAAGTTCGTGAAATCAGGGCGGGGTGAGAGAACCATGCTTCCTTCAACGGGGTGTTCATTTTAATGCCTCTTTGGCCCGCTTTTCCCACTCGGCTCGGCGCTGGTGGATGCCCTTGAATTCGCTCTCGACACGGTTCATGTTCGTCATGGTCGCTGATCGCTCAATGGTCGTCGGCTTGGTGATGGTTGTGATGGTGGTCATGTGCTCTACCAAAGTGATGCTGGGCGGCACTGACGACGACAGTACTACCCCACCGAGGGACTGTCGGTCGGCTGACTTTGACACATTGTTATTGTTGTTCGTAAGGCTAGTGTTGTTGTTGTTGCTACTAGCGTCGATCATTGAGATGCTCTTGCCCATAACCGGGGAACCCTGCGTGGTGTTGCGGAACGGGCCACTTAGGCGGATGGGTGGCAAGAAGCTCTTAGTGGGCGTTCCGATGCCGTTGTTATTCAGTGACTGTGTCTTGTTGTTGCGGAAATCTGCCAGCGAGTTGCGATTCTTGGGTGCGTCGTTGTCGGTCTTTGAAACTCCATTGGGCTGCTGTTGAATGGCGGAGAGCTTGTCGAGCTTTTCTTCGCTGGACGACTGATTCTCCTTGTCGCTGTCCATGCTGGGAGTGAACTTCTTGATGGGTGGATCTGGCAGGTCCTCGTCTTTGATTTTCAGCGATCTTCGTGCGAATACTTTCATAAGCTCGGGTGTAGAGTCGTCTTTGTTGTTGTTTGTCGACGCCTGGATGATGCCGAATGACTTCTTTCGGAGGACTACAACGACTTGCTCCTCCTCGGCCGGGTACTTACGCACCTCATCGGACATCGACTTCTTGCGCTCAAGCTTCAGCTCCTCGACTTTGCGATCGTTTTTGAGTTTATCCTCACTGAGGAATAGTTTGCGGCGTTCTTGAAGAGAAATGTTGTTATTGGCGGGACTTGGAGTGCTTGGGTCGGCGGCGGCACGAACTATGATGTTGTTCTCCTCGTCGGGGGTCTTCTTGACGGGGCTCTTTGGTGGCGAATCGTCTGAACGTAGGGAGCTCCTGCTGTTCGTGCGGCCCATAGCGGGCTTCTCTTCGTCGGGAGTGGCTGGTTTTGATTCACAGATTTCGACACTCTCGTTGCTAAAGCGCCGCGTCAGGTCTTCCACGCTGTCGCGGACATTTTTCGAGAGAACCAGATTGCTCTTTGGTCGCATCGGATCCACCCGATTGAGCTGAATTTTCATGAATTCGGGGATGCCCCTGGGTCCCTCTGTAGTCTCTACAACAGATGAGCTTCGGCGGCTGCGACTGAAGCTGTTTGATTTGCCAGAGCTGGCCACGGGGAGGTCGGTCTGTTCGCACTGGGTCTTGTGGTCGGGTTCGGATGATATTTTGGCTTTGTCGCGCATTTGGACTTTAGTTGGAGCGGCTGGCAGAGTTGGAGTAGTTGGTGTTGGTGGAGGCGCTGCGGGCGGTGTACTTGGAGTTGTCGCAGGTGATGCTACTGGCGTGGGAGGTGGAGCGATAATATCCTTCTCTGCAGTACTGAGGATTTTGTCAATTTTGCTTTCCACTCTGGAGATGACCTCTATTCTCTTCGTCGGCATTGGGCTGATGGTTACATTCGGTGCCAGTTTTGAGGCAATCGAGTCGTTCATCGTGGCGGACTTCCGCAGGACACTGACAAACGGCGACTTCACCAGCTTGTCTATGTTCTCCTCGATTTCGGAGATGTTTTTGCTACAGCCCGAAGTGCCGAGCAATGGAGATTTCGTGGTGATTCTTGGCGCCATGGTCTTTGAGGTCGTTAGGATGATATTTTTGGTATATATGCCGTGTGTTAGGGGCAAGTCAGATAGTTTCTGATTGACCAAGTTATTGTCATTGATCTCAAAGCCCAGGGACAAGTGTTTCTCCTCGTCCAAGTGGTCGTCGTCCTTCTTCTGTGACAAGTCCGGCAGACTGGGCATCTGGTTCTTGAGTGGCAGATCCCTCTGCTCCTTGGCATCGGTGTAGGCGCGGAAGCTCTTTGACTTCTCAACGGACTTGCCTCGCTTCTTGTCATCGGGAGTTCCCAAGAACATCTCCACAGTGTCCGTGCTAAAGGAGTTGTTGAACGAATCGTTGGATCGGGAGATCCGCTGCTGGAAGGCACTCAGGCCCACAATCTTTGCCTTCTTTTCGAAATGCTCCCGGGACTGCTCCTTAGTGGCAGTAACATCACGGACAAGAGATGTCGACTGGAAGCTCTCCTCGGTGTGTGACTTGGTAATTTTTGACACGAGTTTTGACGAGAAGACGTCTTGTTTGGATGGAGAGCCCTTTGGTTCTGCGAGTTCAGTGGGTGTCCGTGGACTCAAGGAGTTCACGTCGACGTCCATCTGTTGTGGTTGTGAAAGATCTTTCGGAATGTAGCGTTGTCGGGCTGCTGGGCCGGACTTAGGCTTGTTTGCCAGGTTTATGGTGATGTTCTCATTGCTTGCATGCGCTATGATCTTTTCCGTCTCTGGAGAGAGAATGAATGTGTTCATCATTCCACTCAGGGCTGACTTGCCTTCCGACATAATCTCACGGCGGATCTCTTTGCGTGTTTCTTCGATCTTCTGCGAGTACTCAGCTGACCTGCCCTCGATCTTCGATACTTCCACGGGAGGATTTGGCTTTTTGCTCTCTGGCTGACTGTCGATATCGTCCGGTTCAGACGTTTTGCTGTTTGCTGACTTGGAAGCACCCCGCTTCGAACTTCTGTAGACGATGCGACGAAGAAATCCACCCTCATCGTCCTTTTTCTCCACCAATGTTGTGTGTGATTCGAACAACGCACTCTTTGTGGCGTCGTGACGTAAGGCGTAAGTTGAGTTTGGCGATGGACCCTTTTCGGTTTTTGAGCGCTTTATGCTAACGGTTTGTTTCATCTCGGTGCTGTGCTGTTCGATGATCTTGGCGTTCACGCCTGGTGGTAACGATCGCGACTTTGCTTTGTCCACTGAGAAATCTGCAAAGAAAATTACATATATGTATCTCTGTTAGAAGGAAAATGAAAAGTAAAAGCATACCTTTGACGTCCAGTGAGTGAGTGACCACCTTCGACAGGTCCTCGTTGACCTCCGGGGTCGATGGGAGAACGGAGCTCTGCAAAGTAAGGTGCTTAGTGACTGGGTGTTATGGAGAACAGGACAACACTTACCTCTAATGTTCGTCGATGGCGAGGGGGTCCTTTCTTCTTCATTGGTCTTACTGCCATTTTGTGCTTTGCAGCAGAATGGGAGAGACGTGTCCAATTCGATGAGAACAACTCAACATCCTCAGAGCGTGAACTGTCCAGCGAATGCTTGCTGGATATGCTCGACGAAGTGCGATCAGCTGTCGAGGAGAGCTCTGCCGAATGATTTGCTGTCGACGAGGCTAGTTCGTCATCAAAATCGGTGGTGCTGCCCATGCTAAGCAGACTTAGCGATGAAACTTCACTTTGATTAGTTGTATTGCTTATTTCACGACGCTGCGGAGTTGTGGGACTACGCGGCAGTCCCAGATCCTCGTCGGACGCATCTGGTCGATTGCGCCTCTTGCGAAGGACATCAGCAAGTTCAGCCTAAAAAAAAGAAAGAGACGACACGATTAATTAAAGTCACTATGAATTGATTTTGAGAGCTGTGAGGTGGAGTTTTTCTTTACCCATTTCTTCCAGGAGAAGACAAAGCGTGCTCGCAGGCAGCTGCGACCAAACTTTTCCGTTGTCGCGGATTTTATTTTCATTTTAAATGGATTTCGCTTAAAATCGATCATTATGCAAAATGATGTTACACTGTTTTCAGTTCAATTATGTCTTTGGGGGCAATTATTTCACTTTTGTTTTTACTGCTGATTGAGGGTAAACAAAGTAAGTGTGTGATTTCAAGTGTCGATTAGTCTTGTGAGAGATTCACAATCACTTGTGACATTTTTATGACACTTAACAATGAGACGAAGGAAAGAGACCTGTCCAGCTTTTACATTAACAGACCCGCAACTACAACCTAACCTAACCCAAATTCTCCTCTTAGCATGAGCTGAGTTGTCCGACAGAAAATGGTCCATTGGGCAACGGATATTGAGATTCCATTTTATCGAGAGATCTCTGAGACAAAACACCACCTTTTCATGGTCACATTAGATTGAGGAATTAATTGCTTTGACTTCCTTATTGTCCACACGACTCGAACAAAATGACTTAAGCGGAGATTGAAGAATTCCCAAGACCGAAATGGATGCCAAACGAATGCAGTCAGGCGATTCAAATTTAACGATTCGAAAACAGATTTAAAAGCGGTTTTTTTAATTAACTATCGCTAAATTTATGTTAAAAGCCAATAAAGTTCAGTCATTAAAATGCGAAGCTTTCAAAATCGGTCTCTACAATAGATGCTACAAATCCTTAATTAACAAATGCTGTTATATTAAATTTCAATTTATCGAGTTTCTTCCGAGTCGTAGATATGTGCACTTTGCAGAAAAATTGCATGTCCTAGCTTGGAAGGAAATTGTAACCTCCAACTGAACATGAAACTGCCTCATTTTATTTTTCTGAAATTATGTTTGTGCAAATTTTATTTATATATGCTACCCTACTACTCAAAGGCATCACTGAGCTGCTAACAAACACAAGGAGTCCCATGTGGTCACCTCACAGCGACACAACTATTTTAAGATATTTACACGAAGGATCTCCTAATCAGTGAACCATTAAAAAAAAAAAAAAAAACAATCTCATTGAAGTGACGTAACACTTGACTGGCTTTTGGGGCAACTGGCTAACCTAACAAACTCCACACAACTCCATCCCCTCCACCACCACCACCATCAACCATTCAGTAGCACGACCGAAAATAAAATCACAGAAAAACCGATACTTTTGTCTAAATTAAGCAACGCAGTGCAATTCTCCCCGACTCCACATGTAGGCCTGTGTTAAGCCGACTCACGTCGATTGGATTGTGTCAGTTTTGAGGAAGCGAGTGTTTGCTGTTTCTTTGCCGATCACCGAACCGAAGCTACGTACGTGTTGAAATTCAATTAAATTGTCCACACAGGGCCGCAGAGATACACACTAACTGGTCTCCTGCGACGCGCCGGTTCGATGGCAGGTGATTACGCAGTCAGCATTAGATACAAAGCGAACATTTGAATAAGTCACAGGCACACACCAGTCAACCAGTCAACCAGAGGCCGGCTTGCGTAACAGCTGCGATCTGGCGGGGAGATGCAGAAACACACGTATCTTAACTTGTTTCGATAGGTGCAATTGCAAGTGTCTAAATGGAACGCACACAGTGTGGCGGCGAGTCGCGTGGAAGGGGGCGCCTTTTTGGCAGATGCCGTGTTCATGCATGTGTGTATGACTCGAAGCCAGTTTCAGAAAATTTAGCACATTGCACTCGATGTCTAGGCGGTGATGGAAGGAGGGGAGCAGCAGTGTAATTTCATATCAGGGTTCATGGAGAGAGCGACGGCTTGTTAACGGCAGTACCACTGTGACACCAATCTAATATCGGCGGTCTAAAGTTCGAAGTGGAAGGGAAAGCCTTGTTAATGATCGATTTGTCTACACTCTGATTGGCCTTTGACTGATTGTGGAACAAATGGAAATGGCGGCGAGTGTGATCAGAACACGGACCTTCACATGGGTGGTAGAACTTTATCGGTTTTTGTTTGTGTTTACTTTGATTGACTTAAGTGCCGACGATGGCAAATACAAGAACATCCACTTTGAGCTTATCAGTCAGCAAAGTTTGCCTTGAAAAATTCTCTCAGCCGAATGGTCTTTGTCTGAGTTGCTTGCTGAAAGCGTGTTTGGAAGACTGCCGTAAAAGTTTTCTTGTCCATGTGTGAGTTGTTGAACTTTGCGGTTGAACGAGCAATGGAATGTGATATGAACGTGATCGTCAGAGAAGTTCGTTAGAATTTGTTAGAGAATCAAATTCATCTCTCTCATCTTACATGGTTAATCTTAGCCTTAAAAGTTCAGAGAACGTACGACATTTATCCATCTTAGGCTCTGAAGATCCAAATCGTCTTCTCTCAGCTCAACACGAAAGAAATCTAAACAACAGTCAAAATGCAATAGTATCGCCTACAAAACAGGTTCAACACCCATCCACATGTTAAGTTAAATCTCCAGCATGAATGATCCATTTAAACACCCTGAAGGAGCATAGTGCATTAACATTACTTGGCTCTTTTCAAACGGTGCAGCTCCTCTCTCTCTCTCCACCAAGAACGCATGGCTTTTGTGTAGCAAATATCAGGTTTCCTTTCTCTTCTCGCATCTGTCATGCATACACCTAGTATCTTTGTATCTGTCTCTGTGGTTGAGTGCTTTCTTTCCCAACCTATTTTCACAATCTTGTGTATATGACGTTACGTTGTCCGACATCAGTTACCTAGATTTCCAGCGCTGGTCCTGGTACAGTTCATTCGATTAATCAACGGCCCAGCACACCAACGGGGACATCATCTTGGTGAAGACAAAACAATCCAGGAAACGAGGCGATTCTCAGAGACGAAATGTTGCGCACGAAAATTACTTCCGTTTTACATTGACGCTGCAGGAAGTCAAAGGAGTCGTAAGCGATGCCCGACTGGTTTTTATTATACAACAGTGGCCACCCGCTCTCTGTTCAATCTACTCCCGTAACAGTCACATCCCCACAAAGAGATGAACGTGTGGTTGGTTGGTCTTATATAAAATGCACGTCCTCCTCTGCAAATCTGCTGCTGGTGCTAAATGTAGGTTGTGTGTAAATTGCACGAAACGAGCGGAGATACCTACTCTACTCGTACATCGTTGTAACTGCAACTTGTTGCACTATGCAACAAGTTATTCCCCCCACTGAAATGGTGAAGAATGCCGGCCACCTTATGGCATAGATAAAGCCACCAGCAGCACCAGCCGTCGCCGGTGTAGCAGCTCCGTGAGGCGAACACGATATAAACTGTGTTTGCACAAACCGATACACCTCGCTTGCGAATGTTGGTTTTTTGTTTTCATTTCCACAGATAGATAGAGCAAGACATGGAGTGAGATGCAGTATAATTTTTTTTCATCAGAAATTAACAGAGAGTCAGTAGGTGCACTTGGGACGTGAGACGAATGCAATTAGATTTCGTTCACTCCACTCAAGCGAACGCAATTAGTGAGAGGGGTTGCAGTGATTGGATGCATTGTCGGCCTGTAATTGGGTCTCAGTGAAGACCTTTCCATTCTTGTGTCTTGTGCCTGTGTTCGCATGATACACTTGTGCGGTAAGACTTGCAGACACAAGTGATTGTTGGATATTGTGAAAGAAAAGGCGCTTCGATGGAACTGAGTATGTTTTTTATAATTTTTGAACAGAAAATGTTCAGAAATTGTTAAGAAACAATGGTCGATTTGGGCGGTAGAGGAATGAGAGGAACTTGAACTTTTTAGATGGCTGTCAGGATATAGCAGTAAAGCATGCGCACCGTACCCGGAGTATCAACGATGGAAGCCAGATTAACAATTAGGAACATCGTCTTCGGAAAGTGGATTTAGAACAAAGATTTGAAGCCATGTTCATTTAAAATCAAACCTAAGCGTTAAAAGACCCTCGAAAACCATGCCACCTCTTTCACAACAAATTTAAGATCTCACAAGCTCCAAATACTCCGACTTCCGGTTGTCGTCTAAACGAATGCAGTCCCAAAAAAATGCTCAGACTGTCTACATGGCCTTACGTAAGCCAATATCTTGTGCCTTCTACAACCTTCCACGGCATGGAGCTCAAATAAATCAATCGAACACTGCCGGTATTTTTCATAGCCGATTCGAACTAAAAACACAGTTTGTTTTTATGCGCACTAGTTAACCTTTTGCAAGATGAATGGCTAATTAGGTTTTCCTGTTCCGAAAAGCAAAAACACCACACATCACCTTGCATTATCGTGGCATCAATCTGTGGTCGACGTTAATGTCAAAACCCGTTTGAACGACGACGGTTTCCTAGCCATTTGCCATTTATGTGTGTGATTTTGGAGGGAGTGCTTGCCTGCTTACCGCGACAACGAGGCCGCTGAAGATGCAGTCGCTGAGATAAAATGCGTATGCATAAGTATTCTGCTTTTCGCATCGGCATAATCATTTTAAGGTTAGCAGGTGGCCGCCGCCAGACGTCTGTGAATACAGAGAAGACGGGTGCCTCTTTAATGGGGCCCCAACTTTACGTTAAAGGCAAGTGAACGACTTGAAAAAATGCGTTGAAGATTGTTCAAAGACACGCTTGTTTTTTTAAGACGAGAAGAGCAGAGGCAGAACAAAGTCCAAATGTCTGTACGAAGATACCATGTCAGACACGCTTGTTAATTTTCTGAATCTAAAGACCTCATCCACCATTCAGAGGTATAATTTTCCAACCATCCCACAAGGATACACTAACATGCAGCCCATTTCAATGTGTTCGGTCGTTCCACAGAGTCACCCAACAGTGAGACTTTCTCTGGCTGAAGCACAGTGGATTGCCCCGAGGTCATCAATTGACAAGACACACATTTAATCTCTTTATGAATTCGACCCAAATCCAATCTCTCGTCCCCTCTGATTCTCTTCAAATCGATAGGTTAATTGGTGTCCTATTTATTTATATTCTTTTGCTTCGAACCGGCAGCATCGCAAAAAGTGGACAGATTTGCATTTGAAATGACCACAACTAGCAGCGCGGCCATCAAAACTGTATGTCAAACAGATAAGTAATGGAAATCATTGGATAAACCGAACAAAATAGAAAGTCATTGGGTTTCACTGTCGCCTTGACCTTTAGGCACGGATATCCTTCTTCACTACACTAAAACCAAGCTAATGCGAGTGCTACAAGTCAAAACAACACTTGAATGAATCCCTGGATCCAGTCCGCTCACAGGATTTCACTTTACGCTTTGTCGCACTGCGTTACCGATTAACATTCTATTCTATCGATCTCTGGACGGCTCACAAGGGGGAAACAAAAATCACTTAGATACACACGTTCAAACGTCTCAACTGAAACTAACTCTTCGGATACTGTCTACCGGATTAGATGGCTAGCTTAGCACTGTGACGGCGATAGCACAAGCGATGATTTCTTCTTCACCGTCGTCTTCTTCGTCTCTTATGCGGCATTGAGACCTGTTTCCTTGGCGGCTGAAGTGGGGAGCAGATGAATGGAGGAGCATATGTGCTGCCGCTAATGTGATGCACGGCTTAAGTATCTTGTATCTATTAGTTTGTGTTTTTTCGTTAATAATTGTGCTTTTCTAGTCGTTTTTTTTTTGGATGGTGTGCGATTAGATTTACAGTCTTTTTGTTTTTGTGGTTGTTATGACCGTTTCATGGACCCGCTTTGCTAGAAAAGGGGGGCAATTCAATGGTCCGAAGCGTGTAGTGGAGAGTGCTACGTTGGTGGGTATATCACCGTGATCATCGTAGGGAATGAGGAAACAAGTACACGATCTTGGGCACATAGTGCTGTGGCCGAGTATTAGAATTTGAGGTGTTTCCCATAGTTTTGTGGTGGATTCAATTGAAAATTATACATATACGTGTCATCAACCATTTTTAGAGCCCTTAGGAGTCTTTAGAGCCATCAACCATGCCGCTGCGACCAGTAGGTCAGAAGTTAGTAGAAATGAGTATCGAAAAGCTCGTTTATTTTAGATGCGGTTTATAGCGTTAGATTCAGCATGCAAAGACGCGTCCTTTGTACCCTCAATCATGCTGCTACGACCAGTAAAAATTATTGAAAGATGTCGGAGAAGGTGAACTGAAGTAGTTTATTTGGCAAAATGGCCGGCATCTTAAAAAGGGTGCGCTTTTCGGCGATTTTCTCCTCTTTGGTTAAGGTATCTTACCATTTATACGCAGAATGGAAAGGCGCGTCTTTGGAGCCATCAACCATGCCGCTACGATCGCTTGAATTTCACCTTATGTCGCGAGCAGTGCCCCTTTCTTTCACTCCCCGCCTACTGTGAAAGTTCTGCAGTAAATCAGACCACCATCCGCGTTGTGATCTGCGCCGCAATTCAGCACAGCCCTTCAATACCGCCGGCAATACAGAATAATTCAATTCAACGAATCATCGCGATTGCCTCTCATCAAGTAACTCCGTCCGTCATCTCACATCGAGGCCAATTGAAAGTAAAATCCCGACTAACGACAGACCGCACCATAACACAGGCCATCAACTGAAAGACCCAGTGTAAGAGCGTTCTACCCCTTCAATCAGTTTGAAGTTCGTCGTAACTCAGCAAATGGATTAATCCAATTGAACTGATGAGGCCTGCATTCCGCGAAATATTGATGATGATTTCATTTACGGTTGTCTGGGGGGAGAGATGGCGTCAGAACGTTTGGTTGCTACTTGTCCCTTGATGAGAAATTAAATCTTGCGAGGTTGTGTTTGTGCCTGAGTATGCGTCACATTCGACAGATGTTTCTTATGGTTGGCATTTTCGCTCTTTGCATCTTTTTATGGAATACTCAGTGGCTTCGAAAATCCAAAAGGCATACGTAAGAGTTGAGGTGTGTCATAGCAGATACACTAGGAAGCGACAGAAACAAAGTAAATACACCCTGGCTTTATGTCATCGTCACAGACTGTGAAACCAGTTTCATTTGAGAGGTGACGAATCATAGCAGTTAATGCGCTTCAGCGCATTTCCCCACACATGGGTGACATATGAGTGCACACCCCACTCACTGTTGTTGTTGTGTAATCAAAATTGATTCTGATTAAAATCAATTTGCCATTGTGCCTCACGCTAATGCTCCCGAAGCGAAGGCGATGTGCACACTCTGGTCACTGCGCACTTTCGTTCGCGAAACAAAAGCATTCCACTGCTGGAATTGTACAGCCCTACCCAGTGCCCATAAATTCCATATCTGGAGATCCCTTATCACGATTGGATCTATAAAGTCGATAAAGTGCCTACTATATGATGCGCACGAAATCAGATCGGTTCTGAGCTGCGACGGTTGGAAAGCGTTATACATATCTATTAAATCTTTTTCGAAAGATAAGACCTGCGGTTGATGTAAACTTACCTTAAGGACAATTGATAAACTGCTGGCTGTAGCTGATTCGGAGAATACGCTGTCGTGCGATTGCGATAGGCCATCACGGCTGAAATCACTATAAAAGATAGAAATCAGGTTAAATCATCGATTAGTTCAGAACATGTGTGACAATGAAAAGGCTGCAATGTGTTAGAACATGGAACATGATTAATCTACTACATTCATTCGGGGCCTATCAATCGTGCGGCAGTCAACGAGGGAAAACCAATTGGTAAACGTTTCACTCTGGAAGTGCCACTTCAAAGATAACATAGAAAACTTGTTCAGATAGGAGGGGTTAGCTGCACCCTGTTACGTGAGGCGATCAATGGTTAAAATTATATGACCCACGTGTTTGGACTATGCACATTCGTAGGCAGGCCTGCACTCACACCCTCCAAGGGGGAGAAGGCCTCATAGAGAGACAAGTGTCCAGTAGAGAGAACCACTCCAACGCTCTTGATCTGACCGTGTAAGATTCAACATATGTTGCAAACATATTGATATAAATAATAACAAACAAACACTTGCATTTTCCACCACCAACGACCACGGTGAAGGTAGCCATTTTGACACTTCGGTTGACTTCCTTCAAGAGCATCCAAGAGAAAGCGACATATGATCAAAAGCCTGATCATAGCCTTTCCTTGTCTCTTTAAAGAACTAACGAAGCAGTGTTGTGTTCAACCATACCTCTATTCACAATGATAGTTGATACCTCAGCACAGTCAGTGATTCCCAATGCAAGTCTCATTCGGTTCACCGACAATAGGAAGCCCATTTCTCACTTAATTACTCATGTCGCAGCAGTAAAATTGAGTTGACATTTTCCTCGAAAAACTCATAAAAATCTCATGCCTTCGACGTGACGACTGCCAGTACCCGATGGAGAGGATAGTCATTTGAAGCGACTTCTTCTTATTGCACACGCCAGAGTTTCATTATCTTTCCCTCTCCGGAGAGCAACAATTATGTCACAGCCGGTGCGACCGACCGACGGCTGAAACTCTTCCGCGCTCACTTTGACCAACTTTACGACTAACAACTTTCACGCATATGTCATGTCCCCATGTGCGGGAGGAGGAGGTGGTTAAGGCAACACAAAAACAAAGCAACAGCCTCCACTCAAGATGCATTCGAAATTAACGATTCCTTTGTGGACTCCATGGTAATTAAATACCGCAAATAAAATCTAACGACACTGAGATACACATCGCGTTACAGCATCACTCGCGCCGTTATTGGTGAGGTGAGGATGGAGATCTTTGTTTGCAATGTAATGCAAGGCAAACACGAAAAGCGACGAAATGGCAAACATCGTCTAGTAGAGTTTCACTGAGCCAGAGCTCACGTCGCGAGAAGAGTGAACCCCTTTCCAAGCACCGGTGGTTACTGCGATTCGCATTCAAACCCGTGCTGAGTGGGGGGAGGTGGCAAGTAAAGCAGTTCCTATGGAAACAGGAACAAGCTACCCTACAACAACTGATGATGACGTCGCTGGGGATAAGCCGACGACCGGCAATTAGGTCATCCAAGGATTATGTCAAGTAGGCCACCTCTGTTGTGTTGGAAGGATGTGGGCACAATACAAAAACATACCCGCCTCGAGTTAGGGTTGCGGTTGGAGGGTCCTGTCGATTGCAGTCTCGATTCGCTTGAAACTGAACCTGCGGCAAGGATACATTCACTCTCTCACTCACACAATGAGAGCTTAGGGAACGGGGCACTCACCTGTCAACTAGTCTCCCTTCGCTTAGACTCCTTTGGCTGTCGGTCATCTCGCGATTGCTTTCGAGATCATTGCTGGAGTCCGCGCCTCCAGTGCTCTTTAGTTTGCCCTCGCGAGCAATCAGGCCCGCCGAGCTGGTCGAGCTAGTCGTCGATTTCTCCTTGTAGGCAAAGTATCCGCCGGAGAGCGACGTGCGCCCATTGAAGGCGCCGGGTAGGACTCCGATGCCGCCACATGTGCCCAGGACCCGCCCAGCGCTGGTGGCGGTAGTGCCTGTCGAATACTGTTGCTGGTGATGTACTGAAGTGGACAACGACATTGCACTACTAACGTCTGTGTGAACTTGCGTGTGGCAGCTACTGTCTGTGTTGGACACGGCTTTGTTGGTGGCAAAACTTTGACTGCCAACGTTGAGTGCTGTGAACGATGGCGACAGCGTTAGGGGTGATGTGGGCAACGACGTTGATGACGATGACGTCCCGGCATAGCCGTGCGCAGGTACGGATAAGGTGTTCCCAGCAACGCTGCTCGCTGGTGGTTGATTTTTGGTCAAATGCTGTTCGATGTGCTGTTGCGATTGTAATTGTTGATGTTGCAACGGTGACGACGGTGATGATGCCGACAATTGATTCGTATCCGCAACTGAGGAGGACGAGGGTGATGACAAGTCGACACTGGTTAAGGTGCGACGTCGGAACATGCGGCGTAGATTTCTCAGGGGATGAAATCGTCGACGTTTTTGTTGCTCTGCAATGAAAACCGGAAGGTGGTGATCGTTAGATAAATGGATTATGTCTTATTTTGCATTATTTGTATATGGGGTGCATTGAGGGGGTTGTTGGCTTGCCAGTACATCACAGTCTGGCCACGAGAAGGGAGAAAAGAAAAGTCATTGAGAATGTCATCGAAATGTACGTTATACGGTGCGTTTGCAGTGTTTCAGTTTTCAAGTGCACGATGTCAGTCAAGTTTGTCGAATGGGCTATGAAATGTTTAAGTGTCTAGGTCAACAGGGTACACAATTGAGGTTTTTTTTAACACAGAAGGAGAGTGGAGGTCGCAGTAGCAAGGCTGAGTACCTGCGTGTGGAAGAATTGTCAACCGCGCAAGGTCACATGAGTGAAGTATTTTAGAAAAAAGAGGAATGGATATGGTTGTTGGCGTGTTGTCTTAAATGCCAATATAATGACTTTTGAATAGAGTGGGGATTTTAGTGACTAACTGCAGAGAACAGTTACAAATTGTCATTGGCCTATTGTGTTATGAATAAGTAAGTCTCAACAGAGGCGAATTTTGTTGGGGAAAAATGAACCAGAGCTGTCCTTATATAAGGACTACTAAAATCCGTAGCAACAAATGCATCAAAATTTCAACGAAATTCATAAAATGAAGGAACGCTTTGGCAATAAACTTGTTCACTTTCGAATTTCCTACTCAACTCCCTCTCTTCAACTATTTCCCATTATACATCAAGGTGCGAGTGCCACCTGTTCATCAATTCCCTGAACAGCTTATGTGTCAACTGTCAAGCGTTGTAAGTTTGCAACGAAACACTTCTCATACCTCCCATGTTTACGACAATTTCCGCCACATCGTCAGAAGGAGTGATGTCTTAGCGGTAATTGAAAAAGTGAATACGTGAATGACTGTCTGAATGAAGTGCTTATGGAGACACATGCTGTGACAGCTGTCATGTAGAAACAAAAATACATTTGCACGTTTCGTATAGAGTAAGTTAATGTAGCATCATCATCGAAATTTGCTTACGACTTTTCACTGCTTGAGTTTGTACTGAATATTGAAATTGTGACTGTCATACGTGACATTTCAATGATCTGCTTAAGAATGTATGTACACTTGGTGTAACATTTCATATTTACGTCAACAGTGATGACGTTTGATTTGTAAGAATTGCACGGAGTTGTGTAAATATTTAATGAGATCTACACCTTTGCCAATAATAACATGACATAACTTCAAAAATACGCACAAAATCTTATTACAAATGACAACTGTCAATTACGTACATCAACTGACAGCGGTCAAGATTGAATGTAAAATCGAATGCTGAAAATGCTTAATGTTGATACTATAGAGTTCAGATGCTGACGTATCGTCCAGTGTGATAATAATTGAAGTGACAGCTGTCAATATTTGACAGATAGACTGAGTGTTGGATCGGTCAACGGTATGAAACAAACATATCAATTTTGTAGAAACGACGTACAAACATCAAATCCGAATGACATGTGATGAGATAGCTGTGACTTTTTGACAGTTGACAAGACAGCGGACAACTTTAATTAGTCTGCCTTAGCTCAAAATAAACGTTTCGATGGCTCATTTATTACAGTGTTTGAATGACAGTTGTCAAGTGGGGATGAACAAAAATATGTCTCCAATAATTAACAAGAGCAACAGAAGCATTCTAGTTGTCATTATGATCGCTTGAAGGACCATAATTCTACAAAGTGTTTTCCGCATCAAATAAATAATGATCGTCATATCTATCGTGCTAATTGCTGTCAAATTTCAACTAGATATTCGTATTCTACTTGGTCAGGGGGTTGTTTAACAACTTAATTGGAACAAAACTGCACTCAAATGGGCGCCGGTCATTAGCAAGCCACTACAAGAATTGCAAGTGTACTTGATAACAGAACGTGACTAACATAATTAGTTGGACTTGAAAAGTGAGCTTTCTATTATTTATCTATTGTTAATTGGATTTTGTGAACACTGTAACCACCGATAGCGCGAAGACAATACATCCGCGCACCCGGTATCGTTACACAATTCAGTTCTTTGTTGTTCGCATGTGAGAGCCCAGACGCTGATGAATGCACGACAGTGGTGTACTTGGTGCGCGTGGGAAATTGGCTCATGTCTCGGTTGGTATCTGACAGATAAGGAGTTGTGTATCGCATTTAATTGCAATTACTGAGTTTCTATAGTTTTGTCTTTCGTTGGATTGGGTGTGGGACTTCAGACGCAAGTGCACCTTGAAAAGCAGAAAAACAAACAAACCCACACACAAATAGATGTGGCTTGCAGAGCGGGTGTGTTCGTGTGGTTTGAGGTGTGACATTTTGCCAAATGGCTTCATTTGGAGTTGGGTGCGATAATTGAAGTGAGGCTTGAGCCTCTTTTATTCATTGAATGTTTTGCGGTGACCAATGCTAAATTTGGTGCAAAAATGCGAGCGTACTTGGAGCGCGGTTTAGATATGGATGTGGGTTACTGGTGTACGTGCGTAGTATGGTCGAGGCACTGCCCCGGAGTGCCAATATTTGGCTGCGTTATGTGTTTGAAGATGGCAGCAGGTAGCATAATTGATAGATTGCGAGACGATTTCGTGGGGAAGCCCAAAATCGTCATTGGCTTACGAATGTGGGAACCGGAAGTGTTGTGGTTTTTTCAATTGTCACAACAACTCGCAGTCATCAGACTTTTTTTATGAGGAACTGACCTGGTTGCCTTGAAAAAGTTTGGGGACACTTTAAGTTAAATGAGGAGAAAGTAAAGTTTATGTGCGGCTGAATTAACATTTAATACTAATCGAGTTGGAGGCCAACAAAAAACTGTAGCAACATAGTCGATAGGGCTGTGATTATGATGCTTGTGAGTAATGAAAATCGAAACATTCGGTGCTTGGAAGGATACACAGCTTTTATTGTATTAAAATGCAAAATTATTCTATTTACATATTTTTCTAAAAAAAAACAAAATGGAAAATTTCCTCTACACCCCAAATCTTCGAACAACTTAATTTCGCACCCTTTCGAAGTTGATTCTGTATATACACAATCGATTCGTGTTCATGTAAAGCAGTGGAAAAGGAAGAACATGTATCGCATCAAATACACTGCCACATGAATATCGCGCACATACTGCGCCGCATGTCGCATCGCATATGTATGTACATGGGTACCCTTAATCTGAAAATGTAATTAAATCCACTCAATCCTAATATCAAGAAACAATCTCCCGACCTGAGCATGTTTCGAATTCCACTCAAATGAAATATGCAAATGTTCACACCCGCTACCATCGACAACCCCCTTTCACCCCCCAACTACCCTCAATATCCTGAAGATATGTTAACCCGATTGCGTGCCAAAATTGAATCTCCCCCCCGACTAGTAAACACGATTGGGCTCACAGATTCAAAGAAGGCCCATTTTCCTGCCACTTAAGGTTTCGTGTAGGCCTAAATAGATCACACACACATTCTGTCTCGCAGTCGAAGAGTGACAGTTATGAGACAAATTTAACGACGAGTAAGGTAATCCCCGTTCCATACACACCTAATCATACAGCCGCGGCCGCCCATCTGCGAATCTAATCGAACGAACGACCTTCAGCCTTGGGGTAGTACTGCTGGCGAATTCCCGACGCGTAGAAGACGATTGCTGATAGCGCAGTCCCAAAAACCACGAACATTACCTTAAATAGGCATAACCGTGACACCGCTAGCGAAACAATGACCGAAGTGCCTCTCTCACTCTCTGGGCTGTCTGAGTTCGAAAGGAAGACAAATACTCCTACAGTAGAGGGGGCTTATCTAATCGGGTTCTCAAGAACGTTTAATTGGCTCGTGCAAGACGGGTGAATGGCAAAATGACACCGAAAACTCCCTTTCACTGGAATCCAGTGCCGTGACATGTCATGTTCTGCGGCACAGGGCGGCAGTGATTCCCTGCAGTCGACATGGGAAGGAAGTGAAAGCTTTTGACAAATATAGGCTGACGCGTTGACTGTGGAATTGGGTAATGATACGCTGCTACGATGTCAAATTGTGAACGCACACTCACACGTCGGCTTGCGGTTATGGCTTGGTATGGAATGGTACCGATTTTGGCACATGAGTACATGTTGAAATGTGATGGATATACGAGCTGATTTGTGGGTAATCGGTTTTTTCTTATCAATCTCGGTGTTGGGCGAATTTGTTTTTGAAGAATGGAAGTTCGGTTAAGAACAAGTTAAGAACGTGAGCATGATCCGTGTGACAGAATGACATTTAAGGGATTTCCTTGTTACGCATGTGATTTGAAGTTATTTGGTCTTGTGACGCCTTAGAAAAGTCGGGGGGAAAGGAATGAAAGGGTTATTCAATTCGATTCAGTTGGATTTGGGAAAGTCGACTCTGGGAGTATTTTTGCGAGCATTATTGCGAAATGACCGTGTTATTAGTACCCTGTGTTCATACCCACTAACTTTTCAAGCTTAATCAAGAACAAATCAAGTCACATCTCTTGTCGGTCTCTACAAAAATCTCATCCGCCAGTCTGTCCAAACATTTATCCTGAAGGGAACTTCATTTCACGCCACCACCGAAGATTTATGCAAACCTAGGCTTCGTCACCGCTGAATATTTAACAACCGAATCGAACTCGCACACCAGCTCGTCTCCATGGGTACTGTCATCATCGTCATTACACCTTGTCTTAGGTTAAATGCTCCAAATTAGCTTCGCCCACAAGGCCTCCTCTTCGGGGCCAGTCAATAAAACACGAGCACGCCTAAGCTTCGATTTGAACAAATAATTCACTTTTATTCCTCGAGTGCTTACAATGCGATTAAATTGCGCAAGCACAAACGTGCCTCCTACTCTGCAATCAGCCTTCGCCCTCCCATCTCCGCACCTCCCCACTCACACACTCGAAACATTTCTTTCTCTTTTTTTTAATAATCCATCGTATGTGAGGAGCCATTAAGAATTCCAATTGACGGGCCAAACGATCATAAATGATGTAAACAAGCCATTTATAGATATTTCGTGTTACCCACTCGCAGATATTGTATCTCGAAACACTTGTGATTTGTTGGTTGTGTGGTCTTTGTTTTGATGGAGTGAAGCCAGACTCAAGTTCTACGCGTGGACTGAGGTGATGAGTCACGGAGATGCAATCCGGGGTGACGCAAGTGGCGACCTCTGTGAATCAGACAAACACGGATACGACATGATTTGACAGAATCTGAGGTCATCTGAATGGAGTAGTAGTAGTCTTTGTCGAAATCGAATTGAGGCTACATATGTACATAGCGGGCCATAAATGATCTGGATTTTTGGGCCAATGGATAATTACATGAAAGAGATTTATGAGTTCAAAAACTCATTAAGTGTTGAAGTTTCTCATTCACTTGTGATTATTGTTGATTGGACAGCTCATCGAGCTGAACGCGAAATCGTAAAGCTGCGTTTGATGACTGATTCAAGACGGGGATTATCCGAATTAGATAACAGCGCGATTGAAGTTCTTATGTAAATGTTTGGCACGCTTTGGAGCGCAGCGGTCGTGCCGGAGGAGTAGTTTTGCCCATTCCATGGACGATCTGTAGAGGTTGTTATGTGACGTCGGAAGTATTAAGTTTTGACTTTTTTGGAAGTCACGGAATTGCTTGTCGGTGGCGTGTTAGGGAATCATCAAAGTATCGTAAAATGTGTCAAATATGCACGTTGAATGTGGGTAATTAATCATTGGGGGTTATTTGATGGGACGGTGCATGCTGATGGTGTAGATGGAGTGGGCTGAGAGTAGAAATAAAACAGTCATCCTGACGGACATGAAGTGGACAGGGGTGGTGGTTTTACTCGGAAGATTCTGTGCCTAATCTATGGGCTTTCGTAGAAATTTTTCGTAGGAACCTAGAGACAGCAACTTCAACTAAGCATGGGCCACAGCCATGACATTTTGACTAAACAGGTGCTTTCAATAAATTCAATAGCAATGTACATCGACTCCCACCCTGTGTGTAGGTTCAATTCCCAAGCTGTTTCGTAAATGCCAACGGAGAGCATCACTCTCACCTAACCAGCGTCTCATGGCCCGTGGTTTGTAATGCCCTTTTAAGAACTTTCCGGTTGGACAGCTGTTGCCTTCGCAGTTTAAACCGACACAATGGCTGGTTTGGCTTGCATGGGAAAACTTCTGTGCAAATGTTCGCCCAACAGCAGTAGGCGATTAATTTTCACAGCATTTGGACAAGACTCAATCCACTCCACAGCTACTTTCGAAAAGAGACCATTCCAACGCATTAAATGGCCCTTAAACTCAAACAATTCGCCAGCTCTTCTCTGCGCCAAAGAACCACCATTCACACCGCCTCTTCTCGCGTCCAAATCAATCCCTCATCACGATGTAAATAATATTTCAAGCCAAAATACCGAACAAAAAACGATAAACTTTCTACCAATGATTTACATCTGATTATCGGCGTATCTTCTTCTCGCCAACATAACAACTTTTACCGATTTCGCAAATCGATAGAAAATAATCTCCAGATACGGTACATCGGCGTTCCCTATGCATGACCTTACCGTTTGCGTGCGTGCGTATGTGCTCTCCTTAATCCACAAGAGTGCCTACAATTTGTTGGCAACAACAGCAGGGATGCAGCTCAATTTAGCAGCGACAGCAACCAATGGAAACCATAGAACAAGGCGTCCGTCCAACTCTGTGTCATTTAATGCAATTAAAGACTCAATTAGACGCAGCAGAAGGTGCAATAGAGGAAAGTAATTTCTTCTTAAGCCTCCACTTTTCACTTTTAAACACTTTATTTTCTTTGACTTTGGCTTCTTCGACTTCTTTGGCTTTTTGATTTGTTTCACTTTTAACTCGTCACTTGTCCGGTCACTGTATATCGATCAAACAGCCGAAGCACTCAACCGAACTGCAAGGCTCTTACGTAATTGATAAGTTTGGGTTTTATGCGAGGGGGGGGGGGATGCACGATGCATTTGACACGCCTCGGAGACTATTGTATACCGACATCAGGCACTGCTCGAAACGATGATGTATCTTTAAATTACCACAGACGCGTCGATACTGTCATCGGCAATCGCCGGGGGACAAGTGCACGTGCATTTGACACCTTGAATGGTCGGGTTAGAGGTTATATAAGACGAAGGGCCCGCTATTTGTTTACTCGAGTGCGTGTACGGATCTGTGTTGGTCCACAAGGGAAACGTTTAAAAAAATGTATTTTTCTCTGATTCTTTTTTTTAGAAACCAAAAACCGAGAGACTGTCACACTTCTGGGTTTCACTACGACCATCTAGCGGCGGATGAATGGCCCGTTAACAAAGCGTGGTGTTCGAGTATCTTTTTCTCTTTTACTTAACGCGACGCGCGACACAGAATGCCAGCAACCTCTCTCTCACCTATTCACCAGGTGAAGTAATTCCAACTGAATGAAAATCAAAAGCGAAATGCTAGACTTCGTTCGCCGACGTTCAACGTTCGCCGTTCGCTTGGTGTTCGCGCTCGTGTATCGTATTCGTATCTACCTATACGTCGGTCGTAGTTGTCGTCGTCGTCGTGCCGGTGAGACCGCAGAGCGCAGTATGCGTGTGTTGTCGGGAGTCGGCGTTGTAAAGCTGATTTGTTTGTTGATTTGTTTTTATTTATTTATCTTCGTTTTTTTTCACGGTTTTGGTCTGTTCCATGGCACTTGAGTTTGCTTTTCATACACCATCGGCCGGATAATGTAGCTCTCGGTGATGATGGCCTGGGTTTGGAGGCAGAACACGCACACGACTAGCGGCTGGCGGTTGGATGAGGATGGCGGAGGAGACTAAGCAGTGACAGAGAAGAATCTCTTAGCTCTAGAATCCAACCGGAGATAGATAGTTGTAGTGGAAAGACAAAACAGGAGGTTGTATCTAACAAGGAGTCTTATCTTAAAGTCATTTGTGTCCAGTTATTTGTATAACTTTAGAGGTATGTACGTACATTCCTTCGAAAAAGTGGCATGGCCGAAAAACGAGATATGAGCCAAATATTACGGGTCACCTTCTCCGACACTTTTTCCTACCATTTTGCTTAGCCATCTCAACACCTTATTCAGGTTCTTATACTACTTCTACCTCCTTCCTACCCACTCGCCCCTTTCAATTCATATACGACGAAGACAGTCCCCGCAAGTGTTGAAGAGAAGCCGCCTCTTGGAGGTTTTTCTTTGCATTCCATTAATTCGCAAGGTTCACAAGGCGACGACGGCGATGGTGTGCGTACGCTCTAAGAGCAAAAAGCATTAGTAATGTGGTACGCGTTGAGGTAGCGAGCAAGAAAAAAAACAATCAACTATCCGAGAGTATGTATCTATAAAAGGAAAAATGTGCTAGAAACTCCGCATCCGTATGCACACACGCACAGTATTCACGAAAGGGGGTTGCGATGGGAGGTAGAGGTACAAAAAAATACGATTTTCTCCTTGGTTTGCATAAGAAGCAGTTCCAATTCCACGCTTCATTACGACTGAAAGTATCTAGAGGCCTCCCGTCGTGTTCTCCACAATTCATCACCAGCCACCACTCGCCTCTGATGTAATAAAGGAGTTCGTTAAACGGAAAATATATATTGGATCGATGCGCGCACGCCATTGCCTTGGTGAAGGGATGCTGCTGCTGCTGCAGCAACAGGAATGCCTGTGGTTATTGATGAACAAGAAAACTAATCGACGGATGGTGAGGAAGGAAGGCCTGGGTGCGATCCGCGAAAACCACAGAAGGGTCTTTGGCCTGTCGAAAGGGAAAACTCTGAACATGAACATAAAATTGATCGGATGTTGAACTGAACTTGTGGTCTTTGCCAGGCTTAGGCAGTGTGGTTGTTGAGCCGACAGACCAATGACCGATCTTACTGGGGGTAACTTGAGATTTTATTGAGTTTCGAATAGGGAGCGTTTAGAAGGAGAGCTCCGGGGGCAACACCTGCTCTGTGGTTGGCTGCGATCGGTGGTTGAAGAAAGTTTGAGGTCGTTGGAGGCTAGAAATGTAGATATTTGAGAGCTTAGAAATTGGAATATGAAACTACATCTCATGCAGCATGTGAGTCTTGACTCACGCTTGACCTGCTGATGTGGAGGAAATATTCCACCGATTTTGTGACTAGATTAGCTGATCCATGCCACACAAAACAGCAAGAATCAGCCTGATGTCCATGATTTCACGACCCATCTCTGCAAAAATCCTACTTTGGCATATAGCGGAAGCTAGAACAATGAACCGGCAAAATGCTCGAAAAGATGAGAGTGGCCTCCGTGGCGGATCCACGATAGACAAGTCGCCAAGTCCAAAGCATTCCTCGGCAGACCACTGACAGCACCATTATCACCCGCGACACTGTGACTAACAACTAATTGACAAGGAGACGAGAAAAGGGCGAAGAAATTGATTATCTCAACTCGAGGAGGAGTCCTTCACCCGAGACAAGTGCATATCGGTGTCATAGCACTCGACTTGGGGTTGAATGGAAGGGTTGTCTAACCCTCACTTCACAGATTATTGAACCAACTTCAACCCTTTTAACTGGAGAAGTGCCTGTGCCTCTCACTTCAGTAACAAGGATACTAAAGAGCAGACAAATCTTAAGGGGTACTCACCATTCGCAGAAGCTGTATTCGGAGATGTTGATCCGTCCACCGGGGGCAGAGAGAGGCTTCCCGAATCGTTGCCAGCCATCTCTAGGGGTGGAGAATTTTCTCGTACACATGACATCAAGCCGGATGACATTCTGAAATGAAAAAAAAAGAAGATTCGGTTAATTTTTGGGTTTTTGCTCATGGGACTAAATTATGATTAAAACGCAAAAGGAACTTTGTGAAAAAAATGATTCCCCCAAAGACAACCCCCTTCAAATAAACTCCCAAGAATTGACAAGGAGGACGAGGCCCATTAAAGGAAGAATCTTCAAAGCAAAAGCAGGAACCATGAACAACTCATTCGCACAAAGAACCCAGAACAACTCTCAGCCCAATGTTATGCTACAGAAATTTAACGCAATCAGCACTTGGGACTGCTTTTAGGATGGACAGCAAAGGCAGTTGGCACATGTGTTCTCACGTCGAAGAGATTCAAGATCACTCAAAAAAAAAAAGGACACCATCGCCACCTCACCCCACACGCCCAGATGGAAGCAATTTTTTTTAAAGACAATTCATCTTCCCATCGATTTTCTCTCAAAATACAAAGAAAATAATGACCAACGACCGCGCGTTCGCCGGTCGAGTGACGGATAAATCGATTTCTGTCAGTTGCCTGCTGCTGCTGTTCATCTGGAAAATATAAAAATGAGATACCATCTGATGGGAGCTGCAGGGAACGTCTAGAGAGAATTGATTTTAATCTGTCTGACAGAGACAACAGATGGTTCTAGTATTCCTTTAATGTCGGCACACGTGAGAGATACTTTCTGCAGAAATTGTGTGGGCTTGTCAGTCATTTGACAGGAGCCACAAAATATGACAGATTAGAAAAGTGAATCAATGACTAACATCGATATGCTTGTCTGTCAACGAGTTTGGGAGAAACTCTCGAGATGTGTGTGACTCATTTTTCCATGAGTTTGAATGGAAATGTTACTAATTGGGAACAGCTCTCCTGCCAAAAAGCATACAGAAGGATAATGGCGATGGATTTTCCAATTTCTGTCCAAGACCTTTGAAAAGTTTCCGCCCAATGAAATCACAAAATAGAGCCAATACCTTCCACAAGGGTACACTGCATCTTCAGTCCGTTTTCATGTCAACACACATTAAATATTATTACATCTTCACGCCTGCCTACCATTCATCCATCGTATGAACGCACTACACTCAAAAGCTTTCGCACACGGAGGCTCACGTGTGCCCTTTCCTAAAATCATTCACGAACACAACCACTGTGTGAGTGTGTGTTATTCGAAACAGCGAAACGAACTAGCAACAATCCGAAATTGGGTTAATCACCTTCGCAAACGTCACTCCAGTCTCACCACATTGTGTCATCCGTGCGCACCAGCGTAGACCAGGCCAACTCCCACGTACATAGTCAACCGAACAATAGTCCATCATCATCGTCGTCAACACCACACCTCACCACAGACCGACGACCGCTCATTTAATTCGAGTGCACACTCACTCATGACATCCAACAAAATTAATCGCCCGACCTCTCTCCGACCCAATGTTCTAGTTTTACTCATGTCCCCGCCTTCCACGGTTCCGTGGATGGTTCGACTCTTAATTGCATTCGTCACCGTCACTGCCACTGTCGTCTTCCTCCTCATTGGCACATCTGAGTAATTTCAGACGACCACTTGATGGCTGTCAAGTGTCGTCCGGAATGCGAACTTGACCCTAACAGTAGTTGACTTCGATGTCATCATGATCATTCATTGCATTGGCCAAGAGATTCCGGCCAACAAGCGAGTGCAGACTTATAAATTGACCGCTTCCGCTGTCGCCTGGAATTCGCTAAACTGCTGCAGATATTAATCACCAGCGACGATGATAAACGACTGGCGGTATGCCTAGCGAGAGGTGGACTCTTGTCGGAGTAGTCGATTCAAGGCGAAGCGCTCGCAATTATGCTCTGGAAAGGCGCAATTATCCGTCAGAATTAACCTCAACGAATGTGGCTCAAGTGGGTCTTCGCCATTGCGGATTATCCGGGCGTTTTCTAAATGGCAGCGTTTAAGTCATTTTTCGGTGCTGTGGCGGTGGGGACCACAATTTACGGTCGTTTCCTTGGGATTACTTTCATCTGCGGTCGTGATGGTGGTGGTGGGAGAATACTGAAGCACACACCAGGGCGGGATGAATGGTCTTATGGTCACAGAGGGGCGGTGAGAGGTGGGTGGGAGGGATTGTAATTGAAGTTGGAGCAATTGCATTCGCACCCTATGACGGCATTGTTCACCAAACAACAAAGAAAAGCGAACGGCAAAGAAGTGGAAACGAGGTCAAATCGTTGATCAAGGAACGGTTCCTGGAAATTCATCAGACTTTGTGCGCTTGGGAGCATTGTTCGTTTGCACAAAGTAAACGCGTGGTGACGGTGGGGGCTGAAGTAATGATTGAAGAATTTTGCTTTCTTTTCTACTTCGACGGTTATAAAGATGATGACGTTCAACTCGCGATGATTCCTTTGGCGCAGTTCTTTCTGGATGCCTTCTGAGAATGCACGCTCCCTGGTCGTTTCAATCTCCTCTTCACAAACCCACTGATCAAAGGTTTAAAGCAAGCTTAAATGAACAAAATTAATTGCGAGAACGACTACTTCGGCATTTCCAGGACAAGTCCTTTACCCCGATCTGTCCTAGTTTATCCCAATCCGTCTGTCATCAGTGGAATAAAACACCACCTTTTTTGTAACGTTTGAATTGTTCTCGAGATTGTTAAGTGAAAACTCAGCTTCAGATCTATGGAACCTTGCTCCACCAACCCGCGCCCAACAGCTTAGATAATGACACAAAGCAATTAATCCCGTAATCAGCTAGCAAACAACTCAGGCAGCAATTGTTTAAATATCTCATTTCGATGTGGAATTCCCATTGAAACACGAATGATACAATGAAACGAGAACGCTGACATCTCACGTAGTACGCCGCGTCGTCGAAAGGAAATGCGCCAAGATGTTTGCCCTCAATCCGACTGTGTTGGGGTACGTGAGGAGAAGGATTCGTTTTAACCTATTTTCTAGGTGGATCCCTCGACAATTCTATGACCTGATTGTGTCTTAAGAAAGCGTGCTATTGTCCCGCAAATGAGTTGGATTTTAAGTCGAAGTTGGGAAAGATGATGATGATGGAGGGAGCGTGTTTGCCAATTAGTCCTGAACTGGGATTCAATTAGAATGCTCGAAGGCGGTGCGTGGGTGGAGTTTGGAATCTAAGGATGTGCAGAGATGTGGATAAATGCGACATATTGACGATGAAACTATTGAATCGAACGAATGATGGTAATCAGGCTGTAGGAGTTTCAGAGAGACAACAGGAAGTAATCTGGTTCCTTCGGCGAATATGAGTTAGGATGGGGATAAGTTGGCACACCTCAGTCATGTTGGAAGCAGGAACTCGTGGTGGATTGTATTAGAAACGGTTACATCCGAAGTGAGAAGTTTTTTTGACATGTACCCCATTCCAAAGATCGTTGTCAATAACAAGCATCAAGCCCTATTTTACATTTAGTACTATAAAACCCTATAAACCCAAGAATAAACAAACAAAATACCTCCTTAAGGCCTACTGTATACAGATAAGCCCCTCAAGCGCCAGTCTGACGTTACATTGAATCGCACAGTGAAACAACGCCGCAAACGCTGGGAACACATGCGTGAGTGGAAGAAATAAAATGATAAGCGGTGTCAACATTTGCAGATCAACCGCAATAATCCCGCAACTACGCAAACACCTCCGCTGGACGTTGGTAGCATTTTATCTGTTTCAAGGTCAAGGTTCTGTCAACACGACCACTGGCGCTAAGTCGTGGTGTCGACGTGTGACGAGATGGCGGTGCAGAGTAAACTCCTTGACCGCTGCCATTACAATAATCACTCAAGTCACCCACGCACTCAATGTACTTGGGCTTCTGAGCTGTCTGTGTGTGCGTTGATTACGGACGAAATTACGTTTGACAAGAGTTGACGGAAGATTAGCTGAAGGCGAGTGGACAGGGAACATCTCCACATCATCTTTAAAAAAATCAAGTATTTCGAGCTCCATATCTATATTTGTACAGTGGTTATATATTAACCACTGCCGCTGTGGCAGTTGAACCAGGAAAAAGCTAAAAAATCCTGTGAACATTTTTAGATGAAATTTTCGATGTCGTCAGATGCACTCCAAATGTATTTGATTCGATTAATAGACACTAGAGAACATACCCAAAAGTCTACAGAAGTCGTAGGTAGCTCAGTTGGAAGTTGAAAACTCGCACAATATTTCGTTGAGACGCACTCCTCTTCTGAAAGTCCTTGCTAGCATGACTTCATTCTAATATAAGGCCTAATCATTTGGGACCTCTGTCTACATATAGACCACCGATGAACCATTTCGTAATCAAGCAACACACCATCCCATGCCACTCTGATTCCCAGCAGCACACCCATGTCGCCGCAACAATTCCTAAACCAAAATCAAATTAATTTAACCCGCTCACAGTAAGTCCCATTGTCACACAACGACGACACACTCATCCAAAGTCGCCGCAACAATGGATATATAAGCTCATCATTGAAACCTTTACGCAACCGAGTGTCGAGTGCCCGTTCAGCGCGCGTATCTGTCGCTGAACACTCCTCGAAACCGAATTCGAATCCGAAATCTTTTCATTCTCTCTGTTCCGTTCCACTCTCTCGTCTCTCACCCCTCCCCATCCATCGTTCTTCAGCTCGACGTACTTTCATTCGTATCTGCACTCCTTCCTTGGGTACCTACTATCGTGATCGGACACGGCGAATGACTGCTGGTGTCAACTAGATACATGAACGCAATGTGCACCCCTCCCCCTGTCTTTGTTCATACAAAGCCCTTCTCGCCACGCAGGGAATAATGAACTCTGTGTGCACAAAGGTTGACGGCTATTGCTTCTGACATTTCAATTACAAACCAAGAGAAGGCGCACATGGGTGAGAGTGGAGTACTTTCCTTTGGCACTGTCGCTGGTTGGAGGGCGGTAGTGTGCCACGCTGATTAAATTGAGGAACAACCTGGTCGGAGTGCGTCTAATGGCATGTGCGTTGTCGTCAAAGGGGATTGTCGATGGCTCATGATGCAGCGATTTCACTGCTGGAAGGGAAACTGCATCGTGACATGCCGCATGGAATCAACTTCGCTCTAAATTTGTGACGATAATGCCAGACTTCGACTATTGATGCTTCACCTTTCCCTTCCCCGCAAGGAATATAGGGAACAAGTGGAATAGAACATAAGAATGGCGCTTAATGGTCCTTCTCGGTAATCCATAGATAATCACGTAGCTATCATTCAAGGCAAACAAACACACACGTGATGTCATTAGCAGATGTTATAGTCACTACCACTCGCTCCGCCCCCACTCCACCCCCACAACAGGACACAATCTGTTCCATTTCCGTTCGCCCAAATGACAATCCAATGTGCAATCACATCAAGAATAAGCCGAATTAAATCGTATTATATCATATACACAGCCACAAAAGCACAAGAATACACATACCAGCAAAAAAAGCAACTCCGACACCTGTCCTTGCTGAGCGCAGATTCCTCACTTGAGCGCTTCCAATCAATATCTTCCACTTGGGCAAACACAATCTAGAATTTCATTTGTAATCCATTTCATGCAATCACACAAATCTCATTCTTTCATCTCGTTATTCCTTCTCACTTCTCTGTTGCGGTCCTTCACAAAGCCCCCGCTCAACACTGGCTACCCCGTTTATTGTTTTCATTTAGCATCATGGAACAAGGATGAGCGAAAAAATCAATAAACTCTCTCCGATCCTAGCCCACCATATGCACCTCACGCAGCACAGCACAAAGTCGCTGTCAATCGGTTACGTCAAACGGAGTTTTTCTTCGCAAATTTAATCAACTACGACCCGCACTGAAAGACAAACTCGTGCTTGCCGCGCACATATGTAAATTCGCAAACGACAAAGTCAAACTACTTAAATTATGTACGTGGGTTAATGACGACGGGTGAGGTAGCCACGAGCTAGCTCCAGATGGCCGTGTTAAAAGCATGCAATACTCCAGGGTGATGGAGGCGAAATATCGACCCGACCCGAACTCATTTAGTGTGTCACCACCAGATTGACAAGGACACGAATGAGCATCAGGCTATGTGAACGCAACAGAAAATCTGCTCGTTCTTGTCCTAGCCTTCGTCCTCGTCGTCATCGCATCATCATCGTCTACATCCTGGTTCATCGTGTCGTGTGTGTGTGTGTGTGTGTGTGTGTGTATCATAGTAGAGGCACACGCGCACCCACATCCCATAGGGTTAGCAACGGGGGCAAAGGGATTTGAGAGAAAAAATGAATGCAAGAGATGCTCTGATGATGGCTGGCCTTTTTTTCACCTTTTCGGCGATGTAGAGTTGTTCTTTTTTCTTTCTTGTTGTTCCGCAAGGATTCAGCTCATGTAGTCAGTGTGGGACGTGGGTGCTGTTATGGTGCTTATTGTTATTGTGTTGCCATTATTCAAGGTCAAGGAGAAACAGATAGAGATAGGCAGAAAGAGAGAAATGTGAGAATGACGAAGGATTCGTTCTCGCGCACGTAGAATTTCATCGTACACGCACACAGCACTAAGGGTGGCGTGATGTTTTGGGGTTAACCTACCCCAAGCCATGTGATTTGGCAATCACACACACACACTCGCACAGAGATTTCTCTGTGGATGGTGAGGACAGTCTGACCTAGTCAACTACATTTCCATATAAGGAAAATCAAATGGTCCACCCATATCTCTATCTCAATCTCGCTCTCTCCTGATCACTCGTTCTCATTTCTCAATTGCTTACCAACGCGGTACGCTCCGCCAGACGTGTCCCTCTCTCATTCTCTGAGAGGAGGAAAGTGAAAATGTGTTATAGTGGAAAACAGATAAATTTCTGGATACTTCCAACTTTCCAAGGGACCACCATTGTTTTGAGAGACAGGCGCATGAAACATCTGGAAAATGTTGACGAAACATAAAGGATGCTCCTTGATGCTGCTGGAGAATTAATCGCCTGCAGTGTGTGGGAAGTATGTATCCTTGATGATTGAGGTCTCTGCGGATTTTAGAGCATGCTCGAGACTGTGCACATCGACGGGGATGGTTGGGAGAATGGCCTTCAGTTCGCCGCTACTGCATTTAACGAGCTGGACAAGGTGAAGTTCCTGCATAGAAAATATGCAACCTTGAACTGACAGCAGGTTGATGAAGAATGACTCCTAGCCTCCATCTTGCTGCGGAGGCTCCACCTGGTTTCGGACTCATGAAAATCAATAAATGCCTTTACAAGCCCCCAAGAACAAGTCCTCTTGTCATAAGACCCTTATCAATATTACCCAGGATTCGAAGTAAACCGGGGAAAAGGTCAAAGGACGACACCGCACAGTATGTGTTCCCCTTGACTCCAAATAAACATGTGCTCCTACTAAATTTTCGAGACAAATCGACGTGTTAGGTCACCCAGTTTGGGGCGAGGTATGCTCCCAAGACAAATTGGTGCAATAAACTTGTTTTATAATCTTCGCCACCTCGGTTCGGTTTGTTTGTGAATGCCACCTGGGGCGTCACCCTAATTTCACTTTATTCACTTTACACTTTCTCCTCCTTCTCACTCTCATTACACCCGACCTGGCCTCCACAAGTACAATTGGAATTATTCCACAAAGGCAAAGCAGCAGCGCCTGCCAATGATTCATTACGCAATCTGGCATCTCCAAGCGCTCATCTCCCATCTCCCATCTCCCCCTGTGGTAGGCCTCTGAAATTCAATTAAGCGTGAATCAGTTCTACTGGCCGAGTGATAGAAACGTTCGTCTCGGTATGTTTAGGCCCAGTATACGTGAGCTGGTCTTTATCTCCTTGATGGCCGTGAAACTTAAGCCCGGGCTTTGGCGAGTTTGTCACAAAATTGATTGTTGTGGACTGACCGTGCGTTGAGGAAGGGCGCTGGTCGGATCGTATGACAATTTCGGAGGTACAATACTCACATTCAATCGAATTATGCAGATACTAAATGAATACGTATAAACTTGTACATTTTGTTGTTTCCTGCTACCGATGGCGAATAGGGGAATGAACAGGTTTGCCGTTTAAATTGCTCAGTGTACCGTGCACTTCCGGGGTTTCTTTATTCCACAGTTTTTTTGTTTGTATCTCATTCGGGGATCTGAGAAAGGGTTTCACGTGCTGTTGTTTCCGTTCAGGTTCAATGGGGCGACCCATCGGGGGCATTGGCCTGTTTCTCTTTGCGCTGGCTATTGTGCAATCACCGCAAATATTGTGCTGTTCAATACACTAGCTTTATGTACGACATAGAGGAAAACTTCGAAAGGAAACCTTAATGACCAATTGATTATGAACGCATCTTTCCTCCCAGTTGACACATCCCAATGTCCAACATTATGTCACTCGGGTAAGCTGCGGCTAGAAGAACAGACGAACGACCGCCTCAAATCAATAAATCACAACGCACAACTTACCTTGATGGCTTAGTTTAACTCTTTCTCATTGGGATCGATAATTTCCGGGCTAAACTGTGCTACAGACCTCCACACAGTAACTCTTGTCCGCGATTCACAGCATCAGTGCACATCTGTTGCGGGAAAGGTGGTGGAACGCTCTTTCGACTCGGATGTGTCGTTTATCTGAGAAAGAGAAATAGAAAGTCTAAGTCAAGTATATGTCTTCATGTTTTTCTGCCGCAATCCGACGCATTGTTAAAGATTTGTTCATCAAAAGTATCTCGTGTAACGAAACAGGGACTGAGGGCTGCCAGAAATGCATGCAGCCACGAATGAAAATGCGAATTTCTGCATGACGGGTCACGACACATTGTGGCTTATCCTCCGCGTGTTACAAACGTCTGAGTGGCTTAATTGGATTATGCATTTATGGCCCTCATGATTTGTAGCCTTATATCTTGCAAGACCTACTGTCTAGTGAAACGAAATTAAAATTCTCTAAGACGACTTGGTGGGCCATTGTTGCGCGCTCGGTGGAAATGTAAATGAGGAGCCTTTGTCTTCGACGCCTCGGGGATTATCTTGATTCATTGCCGGCGCAACTGACGCAATGATGAACCAGATTTGAAGCTCTGCAGCAAGGCAGTTAGTCTCGATTGTAAAATGCTTGCGCAAGTCCATCTTGGTTAACTGAAAATCATAAGCAACCGCAGGCGGCGACAGCATAAATAAGAGGAAATCGTTTGTCTGGATTAGCAGACAATCAGACGGTGATTACGACGACGCATAATGATGCATGAAAGACTGGTGCGGTGCTTGTGACATGATTCGGTCAATTACACCATAATCGATAATGCATTTCACTGACATTCTGTTGATGTAGGTTAGGTTTCAATTCATGATTGGAGAGCGTTGCCGTTTTTACTTATTTTCAATCGCCTTGCGATCATTCGAATTCAAAGTGAAGCATAATCTACTTCAAATTAGACAAAACTGTTCTCAGAAAACAAATCATCCCGCTAAAGGTCAAGGACACCTCAGCAAAGTAGACCCCATGTGCGAGGCACGTTGTAAATCATTTTCCCACAACCTTCGACCATACCTCCCAGCGAATAGAACCAGCAAAACAAAGACAAACACTTTACGAGCATGCATGCATTAATGAGCAGCAGGAGAGGCATAAAGTTAAGCTCATTTCCCCGGCCTGCTTAGAAGGAGGAATCTCCTTGGCTTCTGTTTCTGCAAAAAAAAAAAGACTCTAAATCACTCAACCAGTCCTAAGTTTATTAGCGTATCGTTGCTCTTTTTCCTTCGTCGGCAGCTAAGGTGAAAGCAGAGGAGGTGACTGATGGGTGGGTGGCGACAGCAGACGTCTACCTCACCAGGTGACTTAAGTTGACGGAACCCTCGTCTGCAACATTGATTGAGAGCGTGTCGTTTCGATTATACGACCATTATGTGAACCCAACCCTTCATCATAGTCCTCCACCGGTCGTTGATTGCTTGACCCTCATGAATATTTGAAGCAATTAACAAAATTAAAGTGCTCACCAGGTTGTTCAGTTGAATTTGTCTCTGTTTACGTCTCACAAACTCATCGGGCAAAGCACTCCCGGTGGCATGCCATGCCCAACATGATTGCTTTCGACTTCATTTTGATCGACTCGTCAGAATATAGGCTCTTCTCCGTTCATACTGTCAGAGCTTATTAATTGCGCAAAATGCGTGCCCAGCGATGAAGACATGAATTTGTCAACAACGCCTCTTTCATGAAGTGTTGGCAAACGCCATCGCACTGGCATGCGAGTTGCCCAACAGCAGAACATACCCCGAGCCGTGATGATGGGTCCACCTTATTTGTAAACTGATTTTCTTTCACTTCCCACTCACATTCCTCCAGCAACTTCCACTTCAGACGCGTTCCATAAATTCTGGGGTTTATCATCATTGTCGTCACATCCCCATGGAGTCGGGAGGGAGGGGGTGAAAGGGAGCAAAACGTATTAAAAATTCAATTTGTTGGTTATTTTCCCTTTTCTTTTTTTTTTGTTTGCGTTTGTGTGTCGGTGTTGTTTTGTGTTTTGGAACGCTTCCGATTGCCGTCTTAGAAGATGCCCAACACGTTGTCAGTGAGGCGAGCATAATATTCGAAAATTCTCGTGCTGTACAGATGCATGTGTGCGACTAATGGGCGCACTAGTTAGGAAACCGTAGAGAGTGTTGTAAAATTCCTGAACCGAAAAATTAATAGAATACATTAACTTAGCCGACGCCGCACTGCTGGCGCACTTCAGTTGTCCCCCTCCTCATTTTAATCGGTTTGCGGCAACGCCATCCTTGAGAGTGGTGGACCGTTTAATGGCTAAGTTTTGCGTGAGATTTACGACATCGTCTTGTGTTTTTAATTTTGAAACAAAAAATGCTTGTGAAAGTTGGCCTTTAGCTCGACTGTGAGGAGGAAGTATTGGCAAGTGAATGATACTGAAATTCATCAGTTTTCTTGCATCCAAGGTATGCGTATGTGCTTGTAACATTCGATTTCAATCCTTCACCGTCAGCTTACCACAATATTTCATTTCACGGCATTTATAACCTCTCCGTTTCCCGATTCTCTCCCACCCACCATTCGTCCTTACAGCAACCTTGAACTGTGGTTAATTTTTAAAGGATGCAACTTTCCAAGTGAACAACTAACTCGACCAAGGATCCCTGAGGGCGTCACTTAGTGCAAAGCCAAGCACAACTTTTGAGCTGAATTGAAACTTTACTTTTCCCAAAAGGATTACGCCGTCCCTTGCCGTTCTTTTATGGACTCCCTAGCCGATGAAGACCGCTGAACGCAATTTAATTATCAGAAGGACGCCAATTAAGCTAATGCCGGTAATTTATTCCTTAAAAGCTAAAATACGAAAAAAATGTTACTATGGCCGGAGCTTCTAATTAAAATGGGCTCGGCGGGGATGGTCGGCACCCAGCTGACATTTTCCCATCAACATCAGCAAATAGTAATGCGATTCCGATGAGATTGATACGCTTTCGTCAGCTGGAGGGTGATAAGAGGATTCTTCTTTCGGTTGAAAGGGCTAGGGACTCTAATTCGGACGATGGCCGAGTGGAGTGGGTAAATGCCACACACTCGCCAAATTACAGACTCCACAGCTATGTCAACTTCGTATTGACTTCCTTCCACGTGCCCTGGTCACTTGAGGAGCAAATTGCCAAATTGCCATCCCTTTTCAATTAGACTCGCTCCTCATCTCACACGCATTCACGCCCACCTTAAGAACTGTATTCCTCATTGATTGGCTTTGAAAAGCGTAATTGCCCACACTGCCAAAGGAAACACCTTCCGGCACGAAACACTTTCTAATTTGAATATCTAATGGCAGAGAGATACATACGCCTGCAAAGCTCTTCGTCTTTGCATTCTCGTCTGAAGTATTAGTGCCCACGAGGCAGAAAAGAACAGTTCATTGACTTCGAAGTCTCTAACGACCAGAGATTCACGAAATCTTCTCCAAAGTGAAGAGATCATCTTCATCTAGCCCAGTCTGGGTTCCGTTCGGTTGGTGCCTCTGCTCCGTGGATCTTCACAGATCTTCACAGATTTCTATGCTCATTATCTGATGACTGTTTTGCGAAAGCAAAGACAACACATACACACACACGACATACCATGTGCTTGATGTTTAATTCCCACTTACGGTGTTTACGCGGAAGTGCACAGGGTGTTCAAAACGTGCAAGGTTAGCTTGCGTGGAGGGATATGACTACTATTCCAGGCTTAGCGGGACGTAAAGTATGAACGAATTAAACGAAAAATCTAAACTTTTAGCAAAATCAATGATTTTCACCTTCAGACGGGTATCTCGCGTCATCCTCTTTGAGCTAGATCGTAGCAATGGTCTGTGGTGCAATTCTTTTCCTCACATGAATACGATGCCAAACCCCTCTCTTAACTCTGTCTTCATCAAGTAGCTCTTGCCACTTCCACAGAACTCTTTTAGACAATCACTTTCCTTTGCGGCAAACTTAGCCACATTGCATCTCGGTTCAAGCCATGATTTTTCAGCTACACCCTATCCCCAAGGTACTTGTGTGCTGTGAACGTTTAATTACAATACGTTAAGCAGCCACACGTACAGCCATTCGAAGACAACAAAGACGGCGTGTTATTCAATCCCTCGTGCTCTGTGGCATTTCAAATGGTTGAGGAGCCCCGAAGAGGCCTTCTATTCAAGTACCCCCGTATCTGTACCCGTACGCGTACCCGCATTGTAGGAGAAATCTGAACCCCTTGAACCAAAGACTGAAGTGTTTGAGGTCGCACCAATGACAAGAGACCGACTCGATGTGGTGGTGGTCGCGATCATCACGAAAGGCAACAACAACGGCCACAGCAGAGACGATGGCGTGGTCAGCAAAGTTGGCTTGGATCCACTTATTCGATTTGAAGTTCTTTTTTCATCTCTTCCATCTACGCTCCTTCGACGATGTGGTACATGAGAGGTGAAGTGTCCCGCAGCATGAAAGCATGATGGGGCACTCCTCGTGGACAAAAACCTGTTTTCCTCTGAATCGGGATTCTGGGATGGCTTAGCTTGATTATCGAGCCGATAAGTCGTAGTTTTGTATCTCATATACGGTTATTTTAAAGGTATCCGCGGCAACTAGACACGTTGCGTGTCAAGGTTAGGTGCACGCGCCTCAGAAATGGGAAGCAGGGCAATTCATTGATGAATCGTCTTACATCACGTTCGGGTTTGGTTTTGCCGTCGGGTCGGTTCAATAACCTCGTACACCCGGGACGCCGGGCGTCGGGTTGAAATCCTGGCGTGCTCTAGCATCTGTAGGAATTCGTTTCGTCTACATTTTTTTTATTTCCGTGTCACCTTCTGGTGCTCGGGTGGGGTGTAGGGGTTCGAAAATAGAACGAAAATGCCTTCGATTTGTTGCTTCTAGCGAGCTCCAGCTGTGGGACGGGACGGATCTGGTTATTTTCGTTCGGTTAATGAATGTTCGCTGCCCGTTTTGGTTCGACATGGGTGACTGTGACTTGAAGTGTTGCGCTGAAATACAAATCGATGAACTCGCGTCGTTGGGAGGAACTTGGGTGACCAGGGGGATAAGTGCTGCAACATGAGTTCTTGTGTGCAGCTGATGAAGTTAATCACTTGCGGATGACTGTCACCTCATTTCGGTGACAAGAAGCATGGAAATTGCTTGATTGGGGATGTCAAAGTCAGTGGGTGTCGCGAGTGAATGTGGCAGGTTGTATGCAATTGGCGTAAAACATCACACAGAACCTGTGTTGAATCTTCAATAAAGTCTTAGGTAGAGATGCCATTTACGAGAGCCAAACAAAGCAGATATCGTTTAAAAAGATCCTAAATCCCCGTTCACATCTACGCTTCAACTTGAAGGTCTTGCGCTCCCGCTGACTAAGTTCAATTAGTCACAATGAAAGCGCCGACTCATTACATTCGTATCATTGCTACAAGTCACAACAGGCCGATTAAAAACTTGTGAACAATCATGCTCTCCTCGATCTGCGTACGTTCCAAAGATACCAACGCTTTATCTCGCTGCCAGCTGCCAATCAGTCCCCGTGCAAACAGTACGTTGCTCGGAGTTTATCGTTTTTTTTTTCTTCCATTTCAAAGACCTTGGCATTCGCGGTGGCCACGATTAATTTGCATTGTTTCATTCATCATTCATTCATCCGAAACGCACATAAGATAATGGATACAAGTAGCTCCTTTACTTGTTCAGCGATTTATCTATACTCTGCTTGGGGTTTTTGGCCCACATGCGTCCTACTCCCCGACGATGACGTTAATCGCATTAAAAAGCAGAAAATGCAGAATGTAAACTAAGCACCATAATCCGCATCGATAGTATCTTCCGTCTGCATGTGTGTTCAATGTAAGTCTCGGCGCTGTAAGTGCGGCAGCGCTCCTTCGCCACGGACGGATGACTGAAATGAATGGCGCGGTCAATGAAGAAGCACCCATTACCGGATGAACATGGAGCCAGACAGCAAGCATGGCGTATATTCTCTGCACACAAAATGCCACAGAACCGACGTACAAAAGACGAGGGTATCTATGAGATATTTTCATTGTATTCGGATGCGGAACTCGTATTTGCAACGAGAACATAGGCATATCATAGATACTCGTAAGAAAAAATATATTCATCGGTTGTAGTTGCTTTCCAAGGACCAGTGTCGTACAACAAAACCGAAAAAAAAAACAGCTTCATTTCTCAAACAATAAACTGCATCTCAATGTTCTCACATTTTCATGGGTCCATCCTTGATTTTAAAGTGCCCTAGAATAAGGTAGTCCTTGGACTTGGACCCGGAAAAATAAGGTCACACCGTAGTACAGGCAACGAAAATGGGCATATCACGGGTATGTGCCTTGAAACGTGTGCGAATGGATGAAAACAATTTATTATGACTGCTAATTAAATCATCACACACTTGGACTGCGTCTTGTCACCTTCCATCTCAATGCTGCCATGCACATTGCACCACTGAATATGATCAGAGGGAGAAAGAGGGACGGAGGTGCTCGGTTTCCATTATGTGAATCTTTTATTGCACCATCACAACCACAAAAACCCCAAATGAAATGCTATATTCGTTGGAAACGATGGAATTTCATTTCATCACCTCTCCAGCACGCTTGAGATGAGACTCTGAAGGTGAGAATCTAGTCGGCTACAGACTAAACGATTTGATGACCATGGAAGGGGTATGTTGCGCCTAACGAAATGTTGAACGGACGGATTAAAAATAGAAAGCCTCGTGAACGGACTTAGTCCTCAGTTAATTGCTGGGCTGAGGACTTTCGTTTTAGTGACGTTTTAGTCCACTGACCACAACGATCAAATTGGGTGACGATTACATGGGATGGAGAGGCTTGGACAGGGAGTAATACCATAGCCACAACAAAAAAGCTGCAACTGCGCTGTCGACTGAGTTGTAGTCAGCCCATCACTCGAAATAAACTGAGATACCTACCAAAAGTGAAACCGAAGCGGATCCAAAAATTCTGCCACAACTTATTCACCGATAAGCTTTTCCCTCACAGCACTTGAGACACACCCAAGCCGGTTCACAAGTCACCGTCGTAACTAGTCACACTTCCTAAAACGTCTACACAGTTCAAAACAATTCAAGGTTTCCGATGTTGTCCATTTATTAATTATATTCAAGCAAACAAGTTACTTTAATGACCGTGTTCCCTCCTCCTCTGCAGCCAGCAGCTAGCCCACCTGCACAATCAAGAACGTCACAAACTAGTCAAAGAACGAGAGAAGTCATCAAAAAACCATTTCATTTACCCCAGAAGCGCAAAACAAAGGAAACGAAACGAGACTCTCAGCGAGACGAGAAGTTTAACAAGAATGAACTCAAACAACTCGTAGGCGTGCGAATGAACACCAATTGGGCCCGGTCACCTTAATAACCGCTCGACCATCAAACACATCCCAGTCGCACCAGCAGCACTCGTCGCCAACTCCGGCTCCGAAAAAAAGACAAGTTCAGCTTGGGAGCTGCATGTGCTCGCGTGTCAGGTCTTTTTTTTCAAGGTGCAATGCCTTTCTGGATTTCTGATTATGTTCACGTCAGTCAGCGGCGGAATTTTTGGGTGTTCCATCGTCAATCTCTTTCAGATGATGCGTTTCAAGTTCACGTCCGTGACTAACCATCGTTGGGAAGAAGATGCCATAAAAGTGACATCAGTCTAACATGGATGACATTTGCGCCGTCATTTGTCAACATTTCATGGACAATTGACATTTACGAGATCGAGAAGGAGACGGAGGGTGTGTATGGAGCTCATGCTGGGTTTTTTTAGATCTTTAGCAGGCCAGTGTGATGCCAATGAAGGATTGCTTATCAACAAACCGATAGTGCCACAAAGCCCAACTTCACTTCAAGACTCCTTCAAAAATCGTACACGAAATCATGAGAATCAGCAAGTACGACAATCACAAATTTCCTCCAGAGTTCCTAGCTGACTTTCAATCTCCTTTCTTGAATGATTTCCACGTTGTTCTGAGTTCAATGGACGCCTGTCAAACAACACCATATGCTGAGGAACTAATTGGACTTCTTAGGAACGGCGTGTCACCTGAGAAACGGCTTTATATTCCCACACTGCATGGTGACCAAACACCCTTAACATTGTCTGATGGAAAATAGCTTCGCTGATGACCATCCTTCAACAAACAATCCGGAAAGCTACACAATTCCGAAGCACCTCAACTGAAGCTAACCATTCCTCCCCTCATACATATGCGACTGTGTGTACTGCGATGCATTCTCCAGTTGTGACCCCCAATGGCATATGTTCTCTGGACAAGCAGAACATTCAATAATCTGTAAAACCTTATCCAAACGTACACCGAAAGGTAAACACATACAGCAACTTGCCAAAAGCTGGTCGCTTGATTGTACTGCCTCCCTCGTAAGCCGTGTTTCTTTTTTTTCTTTTTTGTATTCCCTTGTGGGTTATGTTTGCTTAGCTGTTGTATTACACAACAAGTTGAAAAGGAGAGGCGGTTGGGGGCATTTAAGAGGAATCCTTCAACTTGAAATTGTGTACTCTAGAAAGGGTATTGTTTTCAAAATTTTAAATTCAATTGTACACGAGGAGGTACTGTACCACAGATGGGGAAAGAGAGAGAGAGAAAGAGAGTGAGCATGACGAAGGTGAAATATTTAGAACAAGTGCCTTTGGTTCTATTCTTTGTTTCTTTCGTTCGTTTTTCTCCATTCGTCACTTTGTTGTTTGCTTTCTGGTTTTCGCTTATTCATATTTTGTTCTGTTTTCATTGTTGCACAAGAGGGAAGCAATACAAAAAAAAGTTTTCTTTTAACTTTTTATGAGTCAAGTGTGATAAGTGAGTTGGAGTTGGTTTGGCTTATGCGTTGGTTACAGGGCAACATTTTTTCTTTTGAATAATATTACTTACGCATACAATCGAATCGAATGGATGCAAGATTGTGTGCGTACCTAAAAGGAAAACAAACTCAACTTATGAGGAAGTTTGTATTGGAATCTATTGATAAAAGTCATTGGAGTGTTTGAGGGGAAGAGAGACGGACTAATGGCAGGAATAATGGATGCATTTTACATCAACGACTTAAATGAAAATGGAGGTGCCGTCCTCTGATGAAGTATCACACTTCCAGTGCATTAAAGTGCTAGCCATGTCAAAATCAGGAAAATGTAGCCAGTAATCGAGCCAGAATAAATGCCACAAGTTTCCGCATAATTTACCTACATACACAATCTGTCTCATTTGGGATGAGATTGGTTTGAATTTTGGCATGCCTGCGTGCCGGTCATCTATCGTAACTGGCTCTAAAATGTGGTGGCGCCAATACACATCAAAAGCCAGAGCGCAACATAGAAGTTACCAGATGGCCCTTAAAGATGAGAATGCAGAAGATAGCCTCTGCTGAGCTTTTCTTCGATCTGACTTTATCAATTCGGAGTTCTTTTAGGATTCCACCAATTGAGTGAGTTACTTGCAGACATGCTTTCACTTTCGCCGAAGTGCAAGCAGAAACAGAAAAAAAACAAATACAAAAACCTGCAATTTAAGTAAGCAACTCGAAACTAATTGAGAAAACTAACGAATCTCGTCGACGTGCGACCGCTTGTTCGAAATAATCTTTTATTACAACATTTCCCATTAGACTATCCTCGACCCGCTGGCTAACTGCCACGGCGAGCCTCACTCGAGCTTGAGCAAGTGTTCACACAAGCAAGCGATACCATTCTTCTTCTTCTTCTTTGCAACTGATGGACGAGTATCTCTGACTAGGTCGTCTGCCCAGGGAGATGAAAGAACGCTGCTGCTTTGTTTGAAATTGAATGTCTTTGTGGATTTAATTATTTAGTTTCCCTCCAATCTCTCGTTGAAGCCAAAACTTGCCTAATACCCTGCATAGACTCGGAGCGCCTCTGAGTGACTTAGGAAATTTGCCAAGATGGCAATACAATGTAATCTTCGTCATCACCTTGGCAAGTGTTCAGTAACATTCCATGAGTCACCCTGTGGATCTCAGTCTCTATCTTTCTCTTTCTCTCTACCTGGCTTAATCATAAATTCAAAGAGTTTAATTGTTTCACCGTTACGCTAGGTTATTCCCTACTTATTAGAGTATCTCCCGCTCGGGTATCGCTTGTCCATATCTGTGTATCTTCGTATCCACACGAGGGGCCTGACTGTGTGGCGGTTTTATTATTGCGTTACAATTACGATTCAGTGCACGACTTTATGATTTTCAGCGCTCAGTTGTGCTGCCAGTGGCGCAGTCTTTAAGTTCCAGATACCACCGCATTCCCGACTCGGGGCACACACAATGACGCGGGGTGCTCGAAACAGGGGCGCTCAGCTCGAGAATTAATGTGGCTTGATTGTTAGTAATTTCCGAATGGCGTGCCTTATTCTTCATTTTTTTTTTCGTTTTCGCTTCGCTTTTGGTTTTTATTTTATGCGATCATTATTCGATTTTAATTTTCGAGAGAGAACGCTTATTAGCATACGAGTGGATTGGTCGTGATTGGATTTAATTTTACTTTGGCAACGGATTTGAGGTTTTCTGCTTCAGAATGGATCTCACCGAAAGTCAAGGCTGTATGCACGGCGGTGATTAGGTAATGGGCTTTAATGTGACAGTAACCTACTATGTTGGAGGAGGGGCACCAAAAACTGTAAACTAGGGCATGAAAGTCTTGTTTGTGGTGCAAATGGCACGTGATGTTTGACACTCTTGTTGAATTCGCATGCGTGCTATGGTAATTTTGTATGTGTTCTTGTTTGGTATTAACTGTTCATTGGCAGTTTCAATATAATGAAAGTTCAGGCTGATGCCTGGTGACGTTCACTTGTCAATGGTGTCAGTGATGTGATTGATTTGGCTGTTAGATGTGATTTTTGATGAATTCTATGGTCATCTCAGAATGGCAGAGAAAGTGTTTTTGTTTTTATTTTTTATAGAACTCCAGCAAAGACGAGATTAACGACTTTTTCTTTCATTATCCCAAACGGCACAACTCATCTTGGGATTTACGAGACGATTCTGAATTTAGAACTTAATTCAAGGAGGGATCGTTTTTCAAAAACAGACCATTCCACTTTCTACTGGACTGAAGAATATGGGATAACCATCGTAATCTGTGCGGAATGTGATGACAAACTGATATGCTGTCGGGCATATTTCCGACTTTCCCTTTCATTGTTTACACGGGAATCTCGGATAAATGTACGCTTTGCCGTATGTGATTGAAACAGGCAAATCTGGACCACGAATTGTTTAACCCTCTACAATACCAATTATAAAATGGGATTTTAATGGAAAATGGGAATTATAATATGGGACATAAAAACCACTCTCTGATTCGTTTGATTCAACGTTCAATTTGTTCGATCTCGGCATGAGTTGTCGTGGATTTGTAGTTAGCAACATCATAAACATTAACACCGACCATAGAAATCGGTTGCCCTGAATTCATTAGGCCATAAGTGGCGAATGTTAGAAAATATTTCCAAAGAAACTCAAAGGAGAAGTTCATTGCCTTCATTGCCTCTCGTAAAGACTTTTCAAGCACACTGTGTGAACCGCACATGCGAAGGCTTCAGCTAAGATATTACGCCAACAACTCTCCTTCTTAAACGTCACACCAGCCAATGTGAAGAAGGGTTTGCTCTAGATGCATTTAACTTGTCCAGAAGGAGTGCTCCGGTAACAATAACTCGGTAAAGAATTCAAAACGATCAAAGCCACCTACATATGTAAGTCTTACCGGCGTTATGGTTACACCCAAAATGACGCACGAAATACCTCAATGTGTCCATATTCTCTCTCCTTCTCTCTCTTTTCCCCCCACCCCCATCTCTCTCTCCCTCTATCTCTTTCTCGACCAAAAACAATGTCCACAAAAATAAAGAAATTCAAGAGCACCCCCTGCCAGTGCAAAACGTACCCTCAACCAGCCAATTGCAATAAGGTCGCCGAACTCCCAGATAGTTTCAAATTAATTCTCCATTTATCAAGCATGTATCTTGCAATCGTTTCCTCATAAATTTCATGGCTCTTTTGTTGTGCCTCTTGTCCGCACAAGCAAGGAGACGTTATGTAGAAAGTACCCTGCCACATGGTCGCCACAAGGCAAACTGCAACATAAAGCATTGTGCACAGTCATACTCGATTTTTTTTCTTCTGTTTATTATTTGCTTCTTTTCAGACGACATAAGACCGCGACTGGATGACTCAATCCTATCATGAATAGTGTATCACCATACGAGGAGCAGAACTGAAGAGAAAAAGAAACCAAGCGAGGGACAAAAGAATCTGACAAAGCGACTAGTGAAGTATGGCATGGGGACAAAAATACATTGCACTTGTCCCAGAGTCCGAATGGAAGGCGTAATTCATCTCTGGCAAATGATGTGCAAGGTCATGCAGGCAGCAAAACATTCCTCCGTGGTGGAAAAAGGGAATCTATTTGGATCTAAGAGCCTGGCGATTTGCTACCTGTAGATGCGGTCATGGGAATTTTCCAGGAAACACCCATCATTCGACGGATGCTCTCGATGTGTTTGCACTTATTCGAAAAAATATATCACAGACGGGACCGCTAGAGTGCAGCCTGTGACGAGGCAAACAATGTCGAGTAATGCAAGGATGAAAGGTATTCGATTTCCTTCCGGATCATATTTCGAGCACTTCAGCAGGAGACGGAATCTGGTTTTTCAGCAGAAGATACATATTTACTTCGATTTCCTGCATCAAAACACTGAACTCGTGTATCGTTTTCGAAAACAAGAAACTTCTACATACGTCGTGTAGGATTTTGGTATTTGGTTTTCAATAAAGCTTCACAATTTCACATTTAAAAATATGTTCCAAATGAGAACAGTTCAAATATTGATAGAGTGGACTCTCTAACTCGAAGTTTACCACCCTCTAAGTCGAACTCCCTCTAACTCGAAATGATTTTGATATCCCTTGAGAATTCGACTTAGGGTTAGTCCACTGTTCTTCATTGGTTTATGTAATCAAATTCAAGAAACTAGACTTTCCGAAGATCAGAGAGGTATATAAAGTCTGCAGGTAATAAGGAGGAACGATGTAACCGAAACTTAAAAGCTTAATTTCACTTTCACAATGTAATCTATTCAACAAAGCAAATATTGGGTTATTATTCAAAAAAGTCTCGAAATGTCAAAACTCGTCAAAAATTCAATTGAATACAGAAAAATGATCAACGAACAATCTTAAAAACTGCAGCGGCAACTTGTTTTCTTACTTTTTAAGCTTCCAAAATATACCTTGTCGTTCTGATTGACATGGAATTTCGAAGTGACTCATCAACTTAGAATGTTATTGTGTAGAACATCGCAATTATTGCAACTCCCTTCAACAAATTTCCGAAGCATTCTTAACAAACAAACGTGAATGCACTATCGGCTTACCTGAAGTATTGATAGAACTTATCAATTTAACAAATCAGCTTCTTTTTTTCTAAATTTGCGTCACTCGAACAAAGGCATATCCAGTTAATGGTGTTCTCGTTCAAACTTTGAAGGACAATTTGATCTCTCTTTAACTCGAATTTATACACTTCTTCAAGAATTTTTCATTTTTCTCAAAATAATTTCAGACTCGAAAATCTTCAACCGCCGAATATAACGTCGTTTCTCAGGATTCCAAAAAACAACTCAAAAAAAAAAAAGAAGACAAAAAGCAAATCAAATAAATAGAATGAGAGAAAAGTGTTTTTTTTTATTCGCACAATCGAGGTTTTTCTTTCTGAAACCCAACACCGGTCTCGGAGTGGCGTGGCAAGATGCTAACCAAGATGCACTTTACTGTGAACCGGAAACTACTGTGCAAACACATCAACCTGCTCTTGTGGCTTCGAAAACGCGTTAACTTCGATAAATACTAGATCGCGGCTGCTGGCATTCGCGAGAGAATTCCAAAAAAAAAAAGACAATAATTCCGCGACGCACTAATGTGCACTAGATGATGATTCATACATAGGTCGGTCCAGATGACGGCTGAAACGATTGAACTGGTACAACGATTGGATTGAATTTCCACGAACAAATCTCAGGATTTCTGAGCGCTTGACTTGACACAATACACCTTGTATCTGCTGCCGAGTGTAGATTAACTATTTGTTTTTGTTGTTATTGTGAAGAATCTGGTTTGTTGTGTTTTTGTGTGGATAACCGAGAACGGTCGACGGTCGGTTCGCTTGGTCGTCGGAAGAGTAGTCAGTCCGAAAATAAAAACTGGTTTTAGTTTATGATTCTTGTTTCTCTGTTAATCCGTCTTTCGCTCGGTAGCAGAGGTACGATCTGACTTCACTTCACTTCACATCACATTTACTACGGAAATTATTGGAATACCCACGGGATCAGAGAGAGAGGAATAAATCTTCTTCATAATCGTCGAGGAGTAGGAGGAGGAGGTGTGAAACTTCTAAAAGTTCACAGTTCACATTAAACTATTCACACACGTCCCGCGATGCCAACCGGATAGAGATGCAAAGACGAGAACTCCCAATATAACACTGACGAGAAAAATCTTCATATCAGGCTGCAGCAGCACCACTTGTGTTGTGGAAGTTGGAACACTGCTGGTCTGGGGAAGACCAAAAGAGAGGTAGTCGCTGGCAGAGAGGGAGTGAGAATGAGTGAAAGAGCGCGAAGGCAGGAACGGGGGCAGAAGGCAACAAAACAAAATCAAACACCGCGGTGCTAGTCGCTACGCTAGTACTAGTCAGCCAACAAACGAAATGAGGAAGAAGTCACAAAGCAAATAAGGGAGAGAGACACAAAAGAAGGAGAAAAAAAATTGTTCTCACGATATGCAGACGCAGTCGACAGAGTCCGCATACACGGCGAGAGCGGTGTGTGCATGGACTTGTGAAAAAGTGTGGACGGAGCAGTTTTTTTCCATGCACACTTTGCTCGCGATATTCGTTGAACGGAGGTAATGTCGCTGAACTGGAAGGCTACGCACACAGTCAGACTTATTTGTCGGGAAGTGTACGAGCTGACTTGTTACTTGACACTTGTTCAATCTCACACACACTTGCGTGGGCAATCAGTCAACTCTGGCTTAGTGTGGTGGTCTCTCTTCCAGATGTTCCCGTGAACGAGGTATCGAAACAGCATTGCCAGATGGTGGAAAATGAATTAGGAGTATCAGACCAACTCAGCAGTAGATGGTCATTGTTATCCATCAATATCTACCTGATACATATGCTGTAACTACATTTCACCCCTGCTTTATAAACCAATGTCTCTCAACATGCCACAACATGTTCCATGGAAGTCCACATAAACATCCCCAAAAGTTCGTACAAATTCTGTTGCAACTTGCCAGCCATAGCACGGCTCCTTGGTGACTGCGTTTTGATCCAAACCCCCCTCAACTGGAATGGGTATGGATTTGCTTTGGATGCAGCTGTAACCTTGAAGTTCTTCAACAAAAGTTCTACTGCAATTCTACAACCCACCACACCCACTGCGTTCAAGACCACGTGAAATTCATGGAATCGAAATGCACAAGCCAGCGGTTCTAAGAAGGTATTATGTGTAAAATATTACACTTTCAAGGATTATCTTGAAAGGGTCAATCGGAGACATAGTTTGGAACTTTTTGTATAACTTTGGTGTGCTCGTTAAGAAATTCTAAAAATGGGACAATGAATGGGTGGTGCACGGGTAGTGCACACGTCTGTTTATTACGTACATCGGGGTTGAGAAAATTACGTATTTGTTTCGTTTCGAATGAGGGTTAATGCTTATCCAACAGCAACAACAACAAAGATAAACTTATTTCTAAAAAGACAACATCCAGATGAGTATGCATCTGTTCATCTTTATTGTATTATTTAAGGATACGAGTCCTACAAGTACGTGTATGTGCATAAGTAGTGCATCCATACATAAGAAAACATCAAAACTGAAATTTAAGTTTTTTTAATTTTTCGGGCATGCTGCCCGAACTGCGGTGTTCCCCTAACAATCCGTCTTGGTACATCGACGACGCTTGACTGTCCTTTTGGGGCATGGTTGTCCACCATTCTTCGCTTCGCTGATCACATACCGATAACGCTCGGAATAGCCGAGACCACAACGAACATTGCAATCAGTCCACTCGGACCATTCAGACATAACGCACGCCTCTGGTGTGTCGAGGTTCATCGATGTCTTCTGATAGACCGAATAGATTGAAGTTGCTTGGGTTGTGGAGCGGTATACCTCTTGGGATTTTCCTAAAAGAAGTGCTTGTCAGATTGCTGAGGCCTTGGCAGAAAAAACTTACCCAGCAACTTGCAGGTGGTCATGCAATCGTGCTCGCTAAGGAAGTTGTTGCGATTTCCACGACATCCTCCGTAAGTGAATGCATCACACCGTCCAGTGTCAAAGTTGTAGGCGTATCGCGTGTACACGCCACGACATGGCCCGGAGTCAGAACGCATGCGACAGATTTCTGAAATAAAGGTTTCAAGATTACTTTCGTGGTCAGGGTTGCCAAAAAAAGCTGCTCACCGCTAGCCATCTCGTAGTTGATGGTGCAGTCTTGACGGACGGTGCACTCCTTTTGTTGATGCAACTCCATGCGAGCTGTGCAATTTGACTTCATGTCATCTTCGACGAGCAACAGGCGTGTGCGGATCGTTACACCACGACCACACGTTGCAGTGCATGGGCTCCAGTCACTCCACTGAGTTGTTGGACACATCGGGTCGGGTAGTTCAACTTGTTCGAATGTACATTCCGGTTGCATGCACTTTTGCTTTTCCACGATAGAGATGTGTGGACAGCGCTTGCGTCCCAAATGATTTACGAAGGTTCTTGTACGCATTGTGATGCCAATACCACAAGAAGCAGAACACTCGGACCAGTCGCTCCAGGGTGTGGTCTTGCATTCACCAACACCTTCTCCGTCATCGTTGACCAAAGACTGGGATTTGGCTAAATTCTCTTGTTCGTCATCCTCATCGGTTTGCTCTCTGAAAGCAAACAAGGCCAAGTCATAGGGGTTCAGATTTGATGTGATTGCTCACATACCCGCACTCAGGAATGGCAGCGACACACATCTCCTTGGACACCAACTGACGCGAGCACTTGACCATCTTCGCCTTTTCAGAATTGTAGTACTCGCGAGTCCTCATCCTCAATCCCTTGCCACAAGTCACCGAGCACGGACTCCACTCGGAGTATTCAGTCACTCGGCACTCATCTGAAAGAAGATCGGAGACCTCTGTCTAGCATTGAGAGAATTTAAAGATCCCATGGACTGGCTTACGTCGCGTATCCTGGTCATCGGAATCATCGGACACATCCACTTGCAGGGCTTGCAGGAAGTCGTCATCGCAGTTTCTGGAGATTATCTTCTCCCTGCGCACGTACAGCTTGGCCAGAGGGGTCATCGTTTTCGAGTTTGGATTGTAGAATGGTGAACGGGGATCTTCGGGGTACATAGTCGTAATGCGATGCATTCGTTCCCTAGGAATCGTCTCAATGTTTGGGGACATGTAGCTGATTCCGCTGTCAGTGCCAGAATCCCATGGGAACAGATCAAAGTCCATGGACTCTTTCCAGGAGCAATCCTCCGTGCAGAGGTCAACGCCATTGATACCAACGACCCAGTCCGGAGAGGGGCCTAAAATGGATCACTCAATCTGTGAAACTCACAATCATATCGATCATTGCTTACCAAACATCGAGACGAGCGATACCTTGTGGTGCTTCCTGTCCACTCTGAAATTTGAAGACGTGTTCTGGTTCACACTTGGATACCACAACCCGGCCGCTTTGATAAGAGTCCTCAGCCTAGGGCCCTTAGTGCGCAACTCGGCTTCGAGGGCAGATGGTGAACCGAATTCAGCCAGCGATCGGAAGCCGTCGGTAGCAATGTGATTCTCGCCCCAAAAGGAGAAGTTCGACTCGTGTGATGCGCCAACGATATCCGAGAAATGAGTCAGCCACACTGCGAACGGATAGTCCTTGGGATGGGTTTCATTCGACCAGATGCCTTCAAAAACAAACTAAAACATCAATTCGCATAAAAGAGCAGTTTGCGGAAGCCAATAACAAACTTGTTATCTTACACTGTACTTGGCCTCGTCACAGGCACAGCATTCCTTCTTCACTGTGGCCGCGTCTGGTTTCTTCTCGCAGACCACCTGCGCCAACTGTCCATCGTCAGCAAACCAGGCATGAGGTCCTTCGTAGATCATGGCCGAGATCGAAACACATCCAGATCCGGCCTCTGGTGCGACCCACATTACCTGAATTTCGGTCTTTGGTAGATTGTCTGCTTCGGACACCGTGTTGACGCATTTCTCGTTGAATTTGGTAAGCGAATCACCGAAGAGTTGGAAACGACCTACCCGCTTTGGTCCTGGCCTGGGTCCAGCTCTGAATGATCGCGATCCATTTGATGCCTCAGCCGTGATACTGAAGTGCGTGAAATGCTGGATCTTTGCATGGGTCTGGGAGCCCAAGAGGAAAACTAGAATAAAATGTAAAACAAAAAGGTGGTGAGAGGGGCGTAGTGGGTTAGGTGGTGAGAGGAAACTCTTGAAAGGGTGACTAAGCCTTCATGTTCACGGTCACTGGTATCTTTGACTTTGACAAAGCAGATGTTCAAACATTGCCCCTTTCTTCTCAGCCACTGGGTTCCATCGAACTAAGTTGCATATTTGATAGGTACACGCTCTTCCTTTCTGATGACCTAAAATCATCACCTACCACACTGTTCAACCAGCTAAACAAGTGAGAATCGTCATCAAAAGTCGTTAGAAAAAGTCACAAAAGCTATCGCCAAAATTGATAACGTTCGTTGCTTCATCACATCACATCTTATCATACCGCACAGCTACTGATAATCGTCACAAAGGCGACAAAAACACTTTTTTTTACTTGTACTCACTATTGTATGTCCTTCCGGGCACATATCCACTGAGGCCTTCGGCAACAATTAACCGATATCCATTGTCACCGCGTGTACGACGTCCGTGTGGCAAATGACTCGGCCCCCGAGGACACGCAGCAATTAAATTAATTAAACTGAGTGCCACAAGGACAATTAGAAAATTCCACATATTCATCATCAGCGCTTTTCAGCTCGCTATTAAATCGTCTCACAAAATCTTCTGGCGAATCTCACCGCTCACCAGTTGGAACTACTCTAATTATTGCATGGAAAGAACCGAAGGCACAATGTTTTCACTTGAGCAGAACGGACTGCGATAGCAGCGATGATCTTTTCAACTTTTACTGATAAACGGGCAGAAAAATGATTAATAAGCAAAACGTCTCGAGACGCGGCGATTTGTCCAAGCACAAGAGACCGAGTAGATCTGTTGTCTAATTGGCGACCGTTTGTAGACTGAGACCATAAAGCATCGTTCTGTGCATGATTTGAGATACATTTCACTTGGGACTGCGTGCTCGCAGTCTTTTTTTTTTGTTTCTGTTTTTGTCTTGACTCCCTTGTCACACAAAAAAAGAAACTGATGCCGCTGCTGACAATGATGAGATTATTATAATCTGATGTTTCCTCCAGTCTTTAAAGGCTCTTTCATTTATTTTTGTTTCCGTCCTTCTTTTTTTTGTTTTTTTTTGCTGAGAGAGAACTCGCCGCATGGATGAGCAGTTTCTGTTTAGTGGAGTACCCCGGGGTGGTCTGATGAAAGAAGGGTGGACTTTTAATTCATGCATGTGTGTCCCCCTGCTGTCTGTGATCAAAGTGTCGTATCGTACGCGTTGCAAATAAAACATGTAGATTTCGGACAATAATCGAAAATAACCGTTTTTAACGACTTGCGGAAGTGTAGAAAATACAGGTCATTTCGCGGCCAAAAGAAGAGTCCGTGGTAATGACGTGAAAACAAATTTGAAATGGCATGGAATTGTATTTAAGCATTAAATATGTATTTGAAGAAAGGGAGATGCACCATGGATGCTCTGGGTCATCCGAAAGAAACCGCATCGACTTCGACTTCGAAAGCATTCGATCCACTCGTGACTTAGATTTCGCCAAATAGGATGCCATTCGGAACTCCAGCGCTCGTTCGATAGGTTTGTGGCCGTTTTGTAGCCTGTTGCTGGGTTTAGCAGACTGTTGCTGGGTTTAGCAAGCTGATACCAGTATCATTTTTACAGGTTGATGCGGGGATGAAGGTTAACATGGAGAAATCGGAGGTTATGGTGATTGCCAGGACGCCTGTTTAATGTAGAGACATGCTAGTGCAGTCCCATTGAAGCAGGTGGAGAAGTTAAAGTATCTCGGGGTCTTTTCACGAGTGGTGTAAGGAGTAATGCTGAGCTTTCCTGTCGAATTGGCCAAGCTGGTGATTGGCCAAGCACAAGACCCCACCAAAGTTCACTGACTTTTATCTAGCTCTTTTAATTGTGTAGCAACCAGGGCTAATTCCTAATCTATATCAATAGTAGGCCATTGACCAATTGTCATATTATCTTCTCTGATCTCATTTGCTCACAATGAGACAAATTGATATCATTGAGATATTACCTCATCAGCAAGTGCATGCATCTTGTGTGTCGCTCTCTCTCTACTAATTTGTATCCATTTTTGAATGTGGATGTGTCATTCGAGCTTGGATTTCAATTAGAACATGAACATGTCCCACTTCTGCTAAATGTCCCTTGCAATTCGAGAATTTGTTAACTCTTAATTGGACTGAAATTGTTTACCATAATGGACCTAAAAATGCCTGTCTTTTTGTAGACCATGACTGATTGAAACAAATTTGTTGGTTCTTCATATATTTTTTTTTCTGAAAATGTTGCCTTTTTTTTATTAAATTTTTAAATATTTTTGTATACAATATATATGTAAGTATATATGTATGTGTATGTGTTTCTTGTTTGACCATGCAAAGAGCTAGATGATGATCAATTCAATTTTACAAAGATTTTCTTACAGTTTAAGATTTATTTCTTAGTTTCTAGTGACTTTCGTTAAGATGAATGCAATTCATCAATCTTTCTTCCTTAAAAAAAAAAAAACAGACTTTCCGTTAATCATCATCCCATCCATTATGTATCTTCACCATTATCGTCATCATCACTTCGATCATCTGTGCGAAAGTTCACCGAACTTGTCATCAAAGTAGTTGCCAGCTTGTGTTGAGTTTAGTTTTTTGTTCAGCAATGTAAAGAATAATGTTTTGCCTTTACATGGGAAGTGTATTCATTAGTTTTATACACCAATTTTGGGAAACAAAAAATAATGTAAATAAAATAAAAAATAAAAACAATGGTTAATACTAGAATAAAATATATACGTACACTCGCGTGTACTTGTATAAAATAAATATCAAATCACATCACAATAGACCGCCAAAACAAATACAACGTGTTGGTGGCAACACAAAGCACGCAAAAATACGAGAATACAAAAGAAAATCTGTAAGTGAATTAAAGTAAAAAGTACAACTGACAATAAATCAATAAATATCTTAAATAATCCTAGGCTGCGATGCGCTTTTTTTTTTTTTGTTATAAAGAATGCAAATTCAGAGTCGGTGCTTTGCTGTAATACTAAAATGTTAGTATTGGCGTTTCTCGGTGATCAAGCAGATCTGAAAATAAAGAATGCATATGTCAGAAAAAAGCATAGAAGCGAGGTCGTTTTTTAGTGTCAATCTCCTCGGAGAATCTTCAAGTTGGGGAGAAAATCAATTGCAAGCAATAGTTATGGGGCTGATAAAGATGAACAAAATGCCTCCACTTATTTTCAGATGTCCCTAAGGCCCACGCAGTTTACCGTAGACAAAAGTACTTCACCTGAGTTATAAAATTTGAGACTAACGTTTTTCTATTTTATTGCCTAATAGTCTAGTCGTAAAACAGTAATGAAATAATGTCTAGGTAGGTGGATTGCCGGCACAGAGAACTGAACAAAAATGCAGTGTACATTGAAAATAAATATCAACATCCGGAACAACTTCTTTTCTTCATGTTTGTATTTATAAATAACTTGTGAGTTCAGGTCGTGTGTTTATGTGTACACTCTTTGTCTATTTATTTTCGGACAGAAACAGTCGAGAATGTAACACTCATAAAAATAGGACACCTTCAGAGTAAATTATCTGGGTTGCAACGAGGATACCACTGCGGTTGTGTTATGTTGGCGACACTCCAGCGTTTAAGTCTGAGATTTAACCACTCTCTTGGTGCGAGTACTCTTTATGCGATGCGATTATTGTCTTCTACCTAAAACAAATACCTGGCATTTACCACAGAGTCGATGGGAACGGAGTTCTAGTTTTTTTTGGTTAAATTTCTGCCACAAATTCAAAGTAATAACGTTCACTAACCCTTTGCAATACTCCACCATGGCAGTGTTACATAAGTAAGAAAAGCATTCAGCGGTGTTGATTGTTGCCGTCTATTCTCTTTCCAAAAGTGAAATGTCTGAGTAAAACCTCTTGTCGCCCAAAGTGGATTGTACGCACCATCATCAAGTTCTGCAAACACAAAACAAACAACATCATTACAGCTTCAAAGCATAAAAATCATAAAATCTTTCAAAAATCCATCAAACAATGACAATATTCAAACAAAACAGTGTACAACAGTGATAATAAAACAACACAGATCCAACAAAACGCAACCGATAAAATAATGAAACTGGTAAAAATGAAATATAACCTTTCAACGCCTTCTTTGGCAGATCACACCAATAATAGATGTCAGTTCCGTCTGGCGTCCTACGCTTCGGTACCATCCGCAGAGCTTTATTATAAAAATTCTGATGCACTGAAGATTTCTTGGACGTTCGTGGTATCGTTGAGTTATGTCTATCGCCATCCGAAATTGTGGTGGGATTATCGCTAGCTATAGCGGGGTTAGTTACTTTTTCATCGTTGCCATTACAATCGTTGTGACTATTGTCTAACATTGGTGTGCGTTCATCAATATTTTCCCCGTCGGTCTCATCGTCTGTTTTGCGATCTGTCTTTGCAGGTGAATAGGATTCATTTGGCGTGACCTTTGATGATGTGAAAATATCATCCGCATCCTCAATGGACTGCTGCTGTATTGGATGTGTATCGGTTGGTACGGGTATGCATTTTTCAAATGAATAGGACTTTTGTGCTTGCTGTACGGGAAGTTCTTCCTTTCCTCGAACGCTTATCATTAGCTTACTTTCCGTTTCGCTGAGAATCGCAATTTTTCCAGATGCCTTCGCCTCCTGTGCAATGTCTCCATTCAAGGACGTTGCATCGTCAGCGATCTCGTACTCATGCTGAGACTTCATATTGTTATTCGAACTATTCAGCGACGCATCACATGATTTGGCCTTTTCCGCTCGAGTTTCCTTGGCACTCTTACTGGACTTCTCCTTCTTTGGACTGGCACATTTTTTGTTCTCCTTTTTGGACTTTGGTTTTTCAGTCGCAGAGGAGGACGCAACCACCAATTCACTCTCTACACTTAATATTGTCTTGTGTTTGGGTTTAGTCGTCTTGTCGGGCATATTATTCAGACAAGCTGGAGTGGAATTTTGCGCCGCTTCATCCTCGCATGCAGGACAGTATATATCAGACATTTGCGCTGAATCTGTATCAGACCAGCGCTTACAGCGCGACCCACGACCAAAGCAATTGCTACAACCATTGCCCCGAGTTGGTGAAGTCAATTTAGCTGCCGCTTGCTCAGCTGCACTCACTGCGTCGATAGTGGGTAAGATCGCGGTCGCCGTGATGTCGGTTGTGTTCAATTTTGCCTCCGGTGCCGAGAAAGCAGGACGTAGATCTACAATTAGATCAAAAACAAAGTGATTTTTTGAACTAAAAAAATAAGACAGAAACAAAAATTAAAATCGAAATCATATTAAACGGGAAGGTATGTTCGGTTGTTAATAATGAGCATGGCTGGATGGGATCGAACTCAAAATCATTAAACCCTGAGAGCAACATTGCAGTTTTTCGAGCGCACTAGCAAGTTGATTTATGAAGAGTAAATGTTTCATGTGCTTGAATGGGGGGAGAGGAGAAAACAAAAAATGTCTCCCCAAAAAAAAAATATAGAAAGGTGGAGAAAGAATAAAAATGAGTCCTGCTTTCCCGGCAAAATTGTTTTTTTCGTTTTTTTTTTTTTATTCTTTGTATTAATTTAAATCTGAAGCGTAAAATATTGCATATAGACAACAAGGAGGCAAAAGATAATGAGTAACAAAACAGCAAATTCAAAATTTCTTTTTCTTAGCTTTCGAACAAAAAATATTTCTTTTTTTTTTACTTTTCAACAAAAATCTCATGCGCTACATCTGCAGGAAATTAATTGCAAAAGAAATCAAATTAAAAGCTAAAAAGAACAAAACTTCGTGTAGTGTAATGTGGTAGAGACAGAGAGAGAGAGAGAAAGAGAGTTAATTTAAAATAAAAAATCAAAAACAATTCCCAACAAAAATAAACAAAAACGTAGCACAAAATATGTGAACATGTGTATTTACCATCCCGTAAGTCACCGGCTTCAATTTCGGACACCTCACTTGCTAGAGAGTCGAGACCCTCATTCTCGGAGCGAGCTTTGGAACCAGCTGTTGTATCGTTGCTGTTCTTAGCACGCCATCCATATCGTGTGAAATTGTTTAGATTTGCACTCGGATCGCTTAGGCGACGTTGATGACGATAGTTGTAATAATCATCCGGATCTTCGTCCCAATCCTCCCACATGTCGGTGGCACAGAATCTGTAAAGTTTCAAAAATGCACTTAGTGATCAACTGTGACATTTTGTTAAGTTACGACTTCAAGGTTGGCACTGAAACAGCTTGATTTTTTGTACAATCAACTTACCAACCTTGCATTTGAAAAAAATCTCGTCTTGACTAGTTTAAGCGCGTTGCTTAAAATAAATCAAAACAAAATCATGCTAAGCACTGAATGTTGTTCCTTTCTCTAAATTGCTGACATTTACATTCTATCCTGCGCTTGTAATAAAAAGGATTACAAAGCAGCTCTCTCTAACAAAAACGAGAACGAGAATGAGAGAACAACGTAGATTATGGTAATCTTGAGTCTCCATGGTTTACTTTTAGCGACTCTAATTTGTTCACCTTTAGAATTAAGCTTATGGCCTAATGTATCCATTTCACTTCCATGCTCATCAAGGAATGAACCAGAAACACATCTAACATCTATTTTGCGATCAAAGTATCAACCTCAACCTACCTATAACATGCGAGATTGAAAATCAAAATCAATAAACAGGGATGAACGCTCACACGTCGACAACACGAAGACACCGTGGCGTATTGGCTACAGACACACGAATGGACGTGAATTGTGTTTTTGTTCTCTTCATTTACAAATCCAATGAAACATGATTGTGATTATTTAGAATTCTTGTTTCAAGCAAAACATAGGCAAACAAACTTAACTAACACATCCACAGTGGTCTGATATTCTATGTTGATTCATTCTAGTATCGCTACATGCACTAACATTGCAGTGTACCTCAAGTAATTCCTCATGACCTTCCGTCTAGGCGTGCGAAAAAATTAATGTGTGTTTTAAGTTCTCTTTCAGTGTATTTATGTTTAGATGCAAGTAATGGGTGTCATCGTCATGAACCTGTGTGTCTTTGTCTAACCAATGCAATGTGAGGCTGTGTGATCTTATTTCAATGATTTTATGCATACCCTGGCTCACTAGTTGGCGTTTCCACGCCAGATCCCTTTGGTTTTGTAACTGCCATCTCTGCATGACCTTTGCCCTGGGGACCCTTCATTCGAACAAATTCACATCGTGTTTGTACACCAGCACCACTACTGAACAATCCAAATGACATTCGTTGAGCAACTTTAGAGCTTAAACTTGATTGCTACACAGGAATAGAGAATTTAGATGTGATCGTTTTTTTTCTATTTCCACTCAATACTGACCCTTGCATCGTACACCTTCTTTAGGGCATCATATCGTATTGATCCAAGAAATATAACACCCTGCACGGAGCCATCCTTATCGTTAGCGACCAGCTCCACGCATACCATTTCTCCATCTCTAACCAAAATGTCACTGAACACCTTAAGAGCACAAATTAGTCTAATTTGTTATTTCAATTTGCATAATTCTCTCCTCCGTACTTACCTCATCAAAGTTGTCAACCATAAAGCATATGTGAGGATAGGTCATTTCTTCGCCCTCGCCTTTGGTGTCCATTTTTCGTCGACTGGGCGAGGCGTATACACGCTGCGAGTGCCTTCGCAGTACCTGCAACTCTTTTGGGGATGTTCGTGTGCAAATTGCCAACGTCAGGGTATAATCAAACTGATGTATGACCATATTTAAGTAGACGGTCTCCTCCCAGTCTACGTCCGGATCTCCGATGGGAAGTTTTCGTGAATCCTTGCGAAACACATCGACTTCAGTCTGTTAATTGAATTGAAGGGTTTTTTTTTGTTTTTTTGTAAAGGCCTTATGTGTTGTTGCTTTACCTCATATTTAGGCATATGCCTGGAAGAACTCTTAACGTGTTTTTTCCGTACAAAAAATAGCAAATCATCTGAGTCAATGCTATGCACCGGTTCGGATTGAAAGAGAAAATGACGCACGAATAGATCCGTCCAATAAGTTGTTCCTTGAAGCACCACGAAACCACATTCTGCGGGGGGAAAATAAATGAAAAGATTGTGCGTATCATTACCAAGGTTTCATTACACGGTCTTGTAAAATAAACCACAAAATCTAGACGGGGCTAATCAAAATATAATACAAATAGACAAATAGAGATGCTTTATCACAGCTTGTCGAAACCTTCAGAAAATATACATAAATAATCGGAGTTACTTTGTTTATTTGCAACAATAACCTTATCCACATCGGTTGATGTACCCACGTTGTGTAATACAGCGCTCAAACAAAAAAGGGGGGATTCATATTATCGTACTCACATTTTTCGATGCATACACTTGTACTTACATATTGTCACACATCAAAAACCTTTTAGTGTCAAGTGTGAAGATCAAACATTTTCCATGCAAATTCTCTTAATGTCTCTCGAAAGAGAGTTTGAAATACATTTTTTATTAATATTCCTTGTGAAAAGAATACTACGTGAAAACAGAATACAAGTGCAAACACATCTGTACTTCAGCCGATTTCAGCATGAAAACCATAAAGATAACCAGATTCACGGACAATCTGTTGGCTGACTGTGTTCAAAGAAACGCGCTGTTCATTTGTTTTCCGGATGAAATATCGATTATTTGCTTAGTCTTACAGGAGTGATAAGAATCAGTACAGACAAACCTGAAATTTGTGTTTATGTTGAGAACAAAATCGACTAGTATTACGACAAAAATGAAGTACAAATGCAAGTTCTAACAATCGATTACGATTCGGATAACCGTCCTATTTAGGTTGACATCTAATTTATTGCACCGAATGGGTACACCCCAATAAGATATCACACACACACCTACATTCACATATCGCAGCGACAAAATCGATAGTAGACAGAAGGTCCTTTGAACTTAATTCTCGTCATGTTTTTTTCACGATTGAATTATGCAAACAAATCGTAATCAAAGACTCACCATCTTTCAATAATTGCCTCATCTCCTTAGTCCTCTGGAAATTGATGTCCTCCAACAGTTGTTGCAATGGAGTTTGAGCCTTTAACAATGATCCACTTGCCAACGCCATTATTGCTATACTCCTCGACCGCAGACGATTTCGAAACTTACGAAAGAGAATATGTTGTAAATTTGAAGCAGCAGCAAACAAAAAAGAAAACCCCCCGTATTAGTCACAATCAATGATACACAATGGAGTAATTATTTTCGAAGTTTTAATCAAAAAATTTGTACTATTTTTCCTTAGACATTATTGTAATGTTGTAATTCAAAACCAAACAAATTAAAATTTGTCCTTTTCATGGAATGATTTTTGCGTCCTTTTGGCCAGCATAATGATGAAACATCCCTTAGTGAACTGAGCTCGAACGGAACGGCGAAAAGTTTATGGATTTATCTTTTTTCTATGCACTTCCACTGCGCAAATCCAAATACACTTCATTGAAGAGCAATTGGAGAACTCGCTAGAGGAAAACAAACAAGAAAAAAAAACTTCCCACATCTGACAGCTGAAACATCTGTGCTTGTTTTGTTACACCGGTTTGTTGAATGTTCCCATTCTGTTGCGTTCTATTGACGTCGGACAGCAGGGTTGGCTGTGAGGTTGTAGCAGAAATCTGGTGTAGAATAATAATGGATTTTTATTTGGAGCCACTTTTTTTTTTTACATAAACATTCAGAATTCGTCTCCATTTCACACACATTCCATTTTACGACTTCATTTGGGTACTGCTGAAATCAGAAATATCCAAACCGACAACACATTGAACGGATATGGATGTACATGAACAGCCACGCAAAACTCCACTTTCTTGTCACTGTTCAGATGGATCCCAGTCGATTTGATGCGTTCCGAAATCGATGACAAGTTGGTGTATGACAAATTCAATGTAAATCCGAAGAGCTGCAAATGATCAACGAAATGGAACTTGATCCAGCAAACTTGATCAACTCACCTTGTAAGATCCAAATTCAGTTCTTATTCGCTCGGAGTGATTGGCCGGCAATGAATCACTTGCAAACGTTGATTCATATTCCAATTCAAGCAGAACCTTTTGCATTGCGCTTTGAAAAGCTCTAGACAATGAAATGGTAAGTCAGGAATGCGTATGTCATTTGGACTCACCTATTCCAAATGGTCTTCTGCATGGGTCGCCAAACGCTAATTTTCTTCATAATCTTACGTTCAATGTTCTTACGCAATTCGGTGATGCTGTGTGACGTTGGATAAGAATAGTTCAGTTTTTGAATGCCGCCAATGGGAGCTGGATTCTTCTTCGTGAACATTGGGAACCAACATGAAGAGTCATCTACGTCAAAACTCATCATGGACACACGATTCTCCCTTTGAATGTTACAATAGATCTAGAAGCTGAACAATGAACACCGTTAACGAGTGGATTGTTGAATCATCTCTTACATTGTCCTGTGCAAACATATAGAACACCTTGTGCATGGGACAAAATGTGTCGTTCGTTGAAAACTTTTTCCCCGTGCTTGGTTCCAAAATGACAAACTCTGCTTCCTCTTTATACAAGACATAGGCACTCTCCCCAAAGGCATAAGAGAGACCAAGGACCACCCAGCAGCGTATACCGATTGTGATTAGAAAATTAGCTAACAGGACACCAAGATCCTTCTGCGATCCCCATCCTGTATCAAGTAAGGTCTAGCACGTGGTTGAACGTGAGACTTGAGACATGTATTCATGAAATGTTCTACCTGATTGTTAAGCCAAATCCCTTGGAACTGCATGCACGGATTAAAGTGCTTTAAAACATTCAACATGGACACATACCTACAGGCAGTCTCTATCAAATTATTGCTGGTCTCAATGGGCATTGGAACGGGTTCCAACAATCGAGTTAAGCACACTCGCTTTCCATCCATAGTGCACACAAGTGGATCAATGAAGCGCGCTGGTTGCATACCTTTAATTTCAATGCATACATCATGTATGTGTTGTCGAACTTCTTTGAGTTCGAAACATTGAAGATTTTTCATGATCACCTCGGGCATATCAAAGCCTGGCTCTACACTCACATAAGCCCACAAATGTACACGTTCATTGATCTCGGGAATGTTTTCAATTGGCAGGGCTTCGTTCAATGACGGTGGACTGTATCCGAGGTGAACTTTGGGGGAATTCATTTCAAAAACACCTTCAATCTGAAAACAAAGTGTCATCCCTTTGATTTTGAAGTTCAGAGCAAGTCATCTCACTCTTTGCTGCACTAGGATTGTGCTTATTGGTAGGCGATATTCTCCCAACCAGTTCGAGTGGAATCTCTGATGGATTTCCATCGTCAGATCATCGCTGATTTGATTGTCGATGTATTCATCAAATATTGATATCTTCAGTTCGCCTTTCAGTTCAATGGGAGTCCCTCTGAAAAGAGGAAGTGAGAGAATTGTGGCACGTATACCTTAGAGCATGTTTATACGATATCTGAAGAATAAGTTGTTCATTCCATGTTGGACTGGACCCGTCAGCAGTCATGGTTCTACAACTATGGTCCATATAGGATATCGCCACAAATGGCCTTACGTTGGAGTACTTGAACGCTGAAATTATTTGTTTGAAAAGGAATTTCATTTCAGAATCTAGGCGGTCTTACTTTGTGAACTAAACACAGAGCTGCTGCTGTCCATCCTTTCAATGGGGTTTCTGTCCGGCGTACGAACAGGAATGCCAGTTGCTCTTACCACGTTTACCAAAATGTTAAACTTTTGCACGTTCTGGTGTGCTGTCAACAGTGGCTTTGTGGTCCTTTCTGGGTTCAGTGGTCGATTGGGACCAAACACAAACGAGAACAGCGACTTGAAAAACATTACCAAAGTCTCCAGGCTGTTCTCGACTAATATCTCTTCCGAGTGTCCAGTTATAAGAATTAACTTCTCGCAATGATTCCGCACGACATCGTATAAGATTCGAATGTGCTTCTTGCCATTGTGTTTGTGGACATCAATCGGATCCATCCAGTTTCCAATTTCGATTACATTCTCACTTTCTTCTTCCAATTCTTCGTTGGTGCATGTTAAAAATCGCTGGTCCATGGTTCTCATATCGCGCTGATACACAGATGCTAGATAGCGCAAGCGAGGATTGTTTTCAATCTCCGCATAGGGACACAGCTCCAGTAACGACTCCTGAAATGTGCATGTGTTTTCCTCCGCGCCACACTTGCTTTCGCTTTCTTCATCTTCTGATGTAGGGTATGTTCTTGCACTGTCAACGAATTGTGTTTCGCACGGATCGTCGGTCAGTTGCTTTTGATACCAATTTCCTAGCACATTGGATGATATCTGCGTTCTGGGCTGTGGGTTGGGGGAATATCTCTGGTGAATCTCATTTGAGTAGAGTCCTCCTTCACAGGAAAAGTTTATTGTGAGCTTTCCGGAAATATTGTTCTGCTTGTGTGATGAAAAGTGTATCTCCTCCCAGTGTTGATCCTCCTCACCAGTTGATGGCAGTGGAATAAGAATATTCGCAATTTTAATCGGCACCGATGGAATTTTCTTCTTTTCATAAAGCTAAAACTATGCACGGTTAGAAAACATTAACGTTCATTTGAGAAGCTCACCTTTATCTTAACTTCTTTCGGTATTCGACGTTCCAAATAAATCCCAAAGGACTCATGGACTGGTAAAGACAAATCCGGTTCTAAACGATAACACTTGGTTGACCCAACGAATTGTCCATCGAAAAATATTCGCATGTAGTATGACTTAATCTTGTCCAGTGGCTGGATGGAATGCGATAAAGCGGAACGAATTATGTCCACCTCTGGTTCACCGGGAGCACGCAAACATTTCCTCAGGCTCTCATTCAAATTCTTTTTAATCGTTTCCACATTTGGCTTTTTAGGTTTTCCAGCTTGTCCATCTGATGCCAATCTTCGAAGTCGCTTGTCCCTGTAATAGGACTCCAACTCTTCACGATACATTTCACTTAGTTCGGTTTCAAAGCGTCTATTCCAAGCAGAAGTGTCCTCGTCCACGTCGACGTTGTTCAACTTAATCCTCAGCTTTACTGATGTCCAGTGAAAAGTTTGATGTTTTCGCAGGGTTTTCAATTTTACCCAAGTATCCAGAAGATCCTGAAGCAAATTTTTGCTAACAAACTCCTCTTGATGGAGCTGTGCGCGGAGTTCTTTCAAATTGTTCAAATTCACCTCTAAATCAGCAAGGTTGTCGTTGTTGGCTTCCTCGAGGAGGCGATTCACTAATTTTCGTGTATCGTCGAGCTTTCTCTGTAAATTTGAAATGACATTGCTTTCCTTTCGGTTGAGGTAAACATTGAGCATGTCCTCCAATTTACTGCTTAGAATGTGCTCCTCCTTCTGCTGCGGATGTTCAGTGAATTTCAACTGTCTTATCGATATGGTGAGGAGTTTTCTCTTTGGAATGATTAGGGAACTTTCGTCACCTGGTCTAGTGACACAGAATATTGGTGTGAACTCATGGCGACAGACAGTGGCATACAGCAGATCATCTTTGAAGAATTTGATTTGATTCTTTAGTGAACTTGGTGAAGTTACCTCAGCGTGATTTCCTTCTTCAAAATAACGATTCACCAATCGAATGAGATTCCGATTGGGTCTGAGAACAAGCGTGTTACTCTCGGTATTTTGAATGTAAGGGTTGATAACTGGGGATGGAATGAATATGACGTTCTGGTCAAAAACTAACTTAACCGATGCCACCCGCTTAATGGGGTCGTCATCCTCAACAAGGATAAACGATGAAACTGTTTGGGTCTTAGGCGTGTCCGTCTCTTCAATCTCGTCTGCTCTTGATGTTGCCGAATTCGGTGGCTCCACAACGTTGCAGAAAAATCCAACTCCCAGTGATTCAGAATCCTCATCGTTTTCGTTGACGGACGGATCGGTCTTACTCAAAATACTGGTTACCTCATTTTCTGTTTCCTGAAACTTCTTAGACACCTTCGGCTTGCGTTTCTTCGGTTTCGGTTTACTTTTGTGTTTCTTGTGAAACTTTTTTGCAATATTTTCAGACATCTCTCCAAGGGAGGAATTATATTGTTTGTGAACTTTTCAATTTATACCCTTGTTCGGTTACTATGGTTTTCTGGTTATTAGGTAGTCCGTTTTCATGACATTCCTCAAAGTGTGACGGGCACCTTATGCAATCTGAGAGTACAGAAATCGACCGAGAAGCGAGTGTCAGTTCATGTGTCATGTGCTAGTTGAGAAATTTGTTTATTATTATTTGAAAACGTTTCCTCAGTTGTTTTGCACAAGTTTTAGTTTCTGTTTTAAACTAAAAATAGTGGAAAATGTCAAATGACAAAAGAACAATTTACGTAGGAGCCCTTGCAGATGAGGTCACCGAGAAACTATTGAATGATGCATTTATCCCCTTTGGTGACATCGCTGACATTCAAATGCCGGTCGATTATGAATCGCAAAAGCATCGTGGATTCGCGTTTATTGAATACGAAACTGCTGAAGATGCTGCTGCTGCAATTGACAACATGGTAAGAATCGAAAGAATATGTATGTGTGACCTGACCTAATCAATTTCGAAAAGAACGATTCAGAGCTGTGTGGTCGTACGATTCGTGTCAATTTGGCTAAGCCTGTACGCGTCAAAGAAGGCAGCTTCAAGCCAGTCTGGGCCGATGATGATTGGTTGCAAAAGCATGCCGGAGCAACTCTTACAAATGATGACGGCGAAAATCAAACAAATGAAACCCAAGTGGTAAGGTGTGATAACAAAAAACAAAGCCAAACATTCACAATCTCCTTCTTCCAGGTTGAAAGTACAACACCTATTGTGATCGCAAAAGCAGAAAAAAGAAACCCACAAGTGTTCTTTGACGTGCGAGTTGGCGGCAATGACATCGGCCGGATTGTTATGCTTCTTCGTGCAGACGTTGTACCTAAAACTGCGGAGAACTTCCGCGCCTTATGCACCCATGACCAAGGATTCGGGTATAAGGGCAGTACGTTCCATAGGATCATTCCAGAATTCGTGAGTAGAACGTACATAGCAAAAATCATAGCAGACTTTTTAGAAGTGAATCTTTCAGATGTGCCAAGGAGGAGACTTTACCAATAACAACGGCACAGGAGGCAAATCGATTTATGGGAAAAAGTTTAGTGATGAAAATTTCAACTTGAAACACAATGGATTTGGAACGTTGTCTATGGCTAATTCCGGCGCAAACACTAATGGATCGCAGTTCTTCATTTGTACAACCAAGTGAGTTTAATTCATTCCTTAGCAAAGGTAACGTTTGATGTCGACTTGTCTTGTATTTTAGGACCGATTGGCTGGACAACAAACACGTTGTATTTGGACACGTTATAAGTGGAGCAGATGTACTAAGGAAAATTGAAAGATGTGGCACAAAGACGGGAACACCCACGCAAAAGGTTATCATTTATTCCTGTGGCGAGCTGAAATAAACACTTGAGCGAATGAATATGTGCCTCCATGCGTACTTTTTTTTCGTTTTAAAAGCGTTCGGAAAACCAAATTTGCTGATGATGTACCCACGACTTCTGTACACCTTTGGTGCAGTGCTCGGCCGTAAAAAAAGCAGCATTACCTTTGCATGACAGCAGTCAGTAACTGCGATCATAAAAGCAATGTGACAGTCAAGCTGCGATCAACTTCGGAGTGATTTTTAATTTGTTGCAGGATTGCAGGGAAATATGGCAAACGAAAACACATGAGTAACATTGTGAATAGTATTTCGGATAGCGATAGAATGAAACGTCATAGAACTTTTTGTATCGCCTACTTATGTTGCATTTATGAATACGTTTTTGATAATACTCGCCTGCTGCAAACCTGCGGCAGTATTTCTGTTCATAAATACATAGAGAATATTTTGTGCAGTGCAGGGGCAACAATGCTGCAATTATGAAGTCGACCCTCATCTTCCAACTGCCACATCGAAATCCAAAGACTGGAGTGTATCCGACGACATCGAATTTTTCACCCAAAAAAATTGACAGTGTATAGTAAGGATTTTGGAGCCTTTTCATGGCTCATCTTCCAACTCACACAGCGGCCCAACTAGGCGTACCTACGACCTGTGTACACCTGTGGTTATGTGTTTAGATGTGTATTATCGAAATCCGAAGACTGGAGTGGATCCGACGACATCAAACTTTTCACCTAAAAAAATGTACAGTGTATAGTAAGGATTTTGGAGCCTTCTTATGGCTCATCTTCCAACTCACACAGCGGCCCAACTAGGCGTACCTACGACCTGTGTACACCTGTGGTTATGTGTTTAGATGTGTATTATCGAAATCCGAAGACCGGAGTGGATCCGACGACATCGAATTTTTCACCTAAAAAAATGTACAGTGTATAGTAAGGATTTTGGAGCCTTTTCATGGCTCATCTTCCAACTGCCACAGCAGCCCAACTAGGCGTACCTACGACCTGTGTACACCTGTGGTTATGTGTTTAGATGTGTATTATCGAAATCCAAAGACTGGAGTGGATCCGACGGCATCGAATTTTTCACCTAAAAAAATGTACAGTGTATAGTAAGGATTCTGGAGCCTTCTTATGGCTCATCTTCCAACTCACACAGCGGCCCAACTAGGCGTACCTACGACCTGTGTACACCTGTGGTTATGTGTTTAGATGTGTATTATCGAAATCCGAAGACCGGAGTGGATCCGACGACATCGAATTTTTCACCTAAAAAAATGTACAGTGTATAGTAAGGCTTCTGGAGCCTTTTCATGGCTCATCTTCCAACAGACACAGCGGCCCAACTAGGCGTACCTACGACCTGTGTACACCTGTGGTTATGTGTTTAGATGTGTATTATCGAAATCCAAAGACTGGAGTGGATCCGACGACATCGAATTTTTCACCTAAAAAAATGTACAGTGTATAGTAAGGATTTTGGAGCCTTTTCATGGCTCATCTTCCAACTTCCACAGCGGCCCAACTAGGCGTATCTACGACCTGTGTACACCTGTGGTTATGTGTTTAGATGTGTATTATCGAAATCCAAAGACTGGAGTGGATCCGACGACATCGAATTTTTCACCTAAAAAAATGTACAGTGTATAGTAAGGATTTTGGAGCCTTTTCATGGCTCATCTTCCAACTGCCACAGCGGCCCAACTAGGCGTACCTACGACCAGTGTACACCAGTGGTTATGTGTTTAAATGTGTATTATCGAAATCCAAAGACTGGAGTGGATCCGACGACATCAAATTGGTTATGTGTTTAGATGTGTATTATCGAAATCCAAAGACTGGAGTGGATCCGCCGACATCAAATTTTTCACCTAAAAAAATGTACAGTGTATAGCAAGGATTTTAAAGCCTTTTCATGGCTCATCTGCCAACTGCCACAGCGGCCCAACTAGGCTTACCTACGACCTGTGTACACCTGTGGTTATGTGTTTAGATGTGTATTATCGAAATCCAAAGACTGGAGTGGATCCGACGACATCGAATTTTTCACCTAAAAAAATGTACAGTGTATAGTAAGGATTTTGGAGCCTTTTCATGGCTCATCTTCCAACTGCCACAGCGGCCCAACTAGGCGTACCTACGACCTGTGTACACCTGTGGTTATGTGTTAAGATGTGTATTATCGAAATCCAAAGACTGGAGTCGATCCGAAGACATCGAATTTTTCACCTAAAAAAATGTACAGTGTGTAAGGATTTTGGAGAATTTTCATGGTTCATCTTCCAACTCACACAGCGGCCCAACTAGGCGTACCTACGACCTGTGTACACCTGTGGTTATGTGTTTAGATGTGTATTATAGAAATCCAAAGACTGGAGTGGATCCGACGACATCGAATTTTTCACCTAAAAAAATGTACAGTGTAAGTAAGTAAGGATTTTGGAGCCTTTTCATGGCTCATCTTCCAACTGCCACAGCGGCCCAACTAGGCGTACCTACGACCTGTGTACACCTGTGGTTATGTGTTTAGATGTGTATTATCGAAATCCAAAGACTGGAGTGGATCCGACGGCATCGAATTTTTCACCTAAAAAAATGTACAGTGTATAGTAAGGATTTTGGAGCCTTTTCATGGCTCATCTTCCAACTGCCACAGCGGCCCAACTAGGCGTACCTACGACCTGTGTACACCTGTGGTTATGTGTTTAGATGTGTATTATCGAAATCCAAAGACTGGAGTGGATCCGACGGCATCGAATTTTTCACCTAAAAAAATGTACAGTGTATAGTAAGGATTTTGGAGCCTTTTCATGGCTCATCTTCCAACTTCCACAGCGGCCCAACTAGGCGTACCTACGACCTGTGTACACCTGTGGTTATGTGTTTAGATGTGTATTATCGAAATCCAAAGACTGCAGTGGATCCGACGACATCGAATTTTTCACCTAAAAAAATGTACAGTGTATAGTAAGGATTTTGGAGCCTTTTCATGGCTCATCTTCCAACTGCCACAGCGGCCCAACTAGGCGTACCTACGACCTGTGTACACCTGTGGTTATGTGTTAAGATGTGTATTATCGAAATCCAAAGACTGGAGTCGATCCGAAGACATCGAATTTTTCACCTAAAAAAATGTACAGTGTGTAAGGATTTTGGAGCCTTTTCATGGCTCATCTTCCAACTCACACAGCGGCCCAACTAGGCGTACCTACGACCTGTGTACACCTGTGGTTATGTGTTTAGATGTGTATTATCGAAATCCAAAGACGAGTGGATCCGACGACATCGAATTTTTCACCTCAAAAAATGTACAGTGTATAGTAAGGATTTTAAAGCCTTTTCATGGCTCATCTTCCAACTGCCACAGCGGCCCAACTAGGCGTACCTACGACCTGTGTACACCTGTGGTTATGTGTTTAGATGTGTATTATCGAAATCCAAAGACTGGAGTGGATCCGACGGCATCGAATTTTTTACCTAAAAAAATGTAGAGTGTATAGTAAGGATTTTGGAGCCTTTTCATGGCTCATCTTCCAACTTCCACAGCGGCCCAACTAGGCGTACCTACGACCTGTGTACACCTGTGGTTATGTGTTTAGATGTGTATTATCGAAATACAAAGACCGGAAGTGGATCCGACGGCATCGAATTTTTTACCTAAAAAAATGTAGAGTGTATAGTAAGGATTTTGGAGCCTTTTCATGGCTCATCTTCCAACTTCCACAGCGGCCCAACTAGACGTACCTACGACCTGTGTACACCTGTGGTTATGTGTTTAGATGTGTGTTATCGAAATCCAAAGACTGGAGTGGATCCGACGACATCGAATTTTTCACCTAAAAAAATGTAGTGTATAGTAAGGATTTTGGAGCCTTTTCATGGCTCATCTTCCAACTGCCACAGCGGCCCAACTAGGCGTACCTACGACCTGTGTACACCTGTGGTTATGTGTTTAGATGTGTATTATCGAAATCCAAAGACTGGAGTGGATCCGACGACATCGAATTTTTCACCTAAAAAAATGTACAGTGTATAGTAAGGATTTTAAAGCCTTTTCATGGCTCATCTTCCAACTGCCACAGCGGCCCAACTATTCGTACCTACGACCTGTGTACACCTGTGGTTATGTGTTTAGATGTGTATTATCGAAATCCAAAGACTGGAGTCGATCCGAAGACATCGAATTTTTCACCTAAAAAAATGTACAGTGTGTAAGGATTTTGGAGCCTTTTCATGGCTCATCTTCCAACTCACACAGCGGCCCAACTAGGCGTACCTACGACCTGTGTACACCTGTGGTTATGTGTTTAGATGTGTATTATAGAAATCCAAAGACTGGAGTGGATCCGACGACATCGAATTTTTCACCTAAAAAAATGTACAGTGTATAGTAAGGATTTTGGAGCCTTTTCATGGCTCATCTTCCAACTGCCACAGCGGCCCAACTAGGCGTACCTACGACCTGTGTACACCTGTGGTTATGTGTTTAGATGTGTATTATCGAAATCCAAAGACTGGAGTGGATCCGACGACATCGAATTTTTCACCTAAAAAAATGTACAGTGTATAGTAAGGATTTTGGAGCCTTTTCATGGCTCATCTTCCAACTTCCACAGCGGCCCAAGTAGGCGTACCTACGACCTGTGTACACCTGTGGTTATGTGTTTAGATGTGTATTATCGAAATCCAAAGACTGGAGTGGATACGACGACATCGAATTTTTCACCTAAAAAAATGTAGTGTATAGTAAGGATTTTGGAGCCTTTTCATGGCTCATCTTCCAACTGCCACAGCGGCCCAACTAGGCGTACCTACGACCTGTGTACACCTGTGGTTATGTGTTTAGATGTGTATTATCGAAATCCAAAGACTGGAGTGGACCCGACGACATCGAATTTTTCACCTAAAAAAATGTACAGTGTATAGTAAGGATTTTAAAGCCTTTTCATGGCTCATCTTCCAACTGCCACAGCGGCCCAACTAGGCGTACCTACGACCTGTGTACACCTGTGGTTATGTGTTTAGATTTGTATTATCGAAATCCAAAGACTGGAGTGGATCCGACGACATCGAATTTTTCACCTAAAAAAATGTACAGTGTATAGTAAGGATTTTGGAGCCTTTTCATGGCTCATCTTCCAACTTCCACAGCGGCCCAACTAGGCGTACCTACGACCTGTGTACACCTGTGGTTATGTGTTTAGATGTGTATTATCGAAATCCAAAGACTGGAGTGGATTCGACGACATCGAATTTTTCACCTAAAAAAATGTACAGTGTATAGTAAGGATTTTGGAGCCTTTTCATGGCTCATCTTCCAACTGCCACAGCGGCCCAACTAGGCGTACCTACGGCCTGTGTACACCTGTGGTTATGTGTTTAGATGTGTATTATCGAAATCCAAAGACTGGAGTGGATCCGACGACATCGAATTTTTCACCTAAAAAAATGTACAGTGTATAGTAAGGATTTTAAAGCCTTTTCATGGCTCATCTTCCAACTGTCACAGCGGCCCAACTAGGCGTACCTACGACCTGTGTACACCTGTGGTTATGTGTTTAGATGTGTATTATCGAAATCCAAAGACTGGAGTGGATCCGACGACATCGAATTTTTCACCTAAAAAAATGTACAGTGTATAGTAAGGATTTTGGAGCCTTTTCATGGCTCATCTTCCAACTCACACAGCGGCCCAACTAGGCGTACCTACAACCTGTGTACACCTGTGGTTATGTGTTTAGATGTGTATTATCGAAATACAAAGACTGAAGTGGATCCGACGGCATCGAATTTTTCACCTCAAAAAATGTACAGTGTATAGTAAGGATTTTAAAGCCTTTTCATGGCTCATCTTCCAACTGCCACAGCGGCCCAATTAGGCGTACCTACGACCTGTGTACACCTGTGGTTATGTGTTTAGATGTGTATTATCGAAATCCAAAGACTGGAGTGGATCCGACGGCATCGAATTTTTCACCTAAAAAAATGTACAGTGTATAGTAAGGATTTTGGAGCCTTTTCATGGCTCATCTTCCAACTCACACAGCGGCCCAACTAGGCGTACCTACGACCTGTGTACACCTGTGGTTATGTGTTTAGATGTGTATTATCGAAATCCAAAGACTGGAGTGGATCCGACGACATCGAATTTTTCACCTAAAAAAATGTACAGTGTATAGTAAGGATTTTGGAGCCTTTTCATGGCTCATCTTCCAACTTCCACAGCGGCCCAACTAGGCGTACCTACGACCTGTGTACACCTGTGGTTATGTGTTTAGATGTGTATTATCGAAATCCAAGGACTGGAGTGCATTCGACGACATCGAATTTTTCACCTAAAAAAATGTACAGTGTATAGTAAGGATTTTAAAGCCTTTTCATGGCTCATCTTCCAACTGCCACAGCGGCCCAACTATTCGTACCTACGACCTGTGTACACCTGTGGTTATGTGTTTAGATGTGTATTATCGAAATCCAAAGACTGGAGTGGATCCGACGACATCGAATTTTTCACCTAAAAAAATGTACAGTGTATAGTAAGGATTTTAAAGCTTTTTCATGGCTCATCTTCCAACTGCCACAGCGGCCCAACTATTCGTACCTACGACCTGTGTACACCTGTGGTTATGTGTTGAGATGTGTATTAACGAAATCCAATGACTGGAGTGGATCCGACGACATCGAATTTTTCACCTTAAAAAATGTACAGTGCAGAGTAAGGATTTTAGAGCCTTTCCATGGCTCTTCTTCCAACTGCCACAGCGGCCCAACTAGGCATTCCCACGACCTGTGCGCACCTGTGGTTATGTGTTGAGATGTGTATTAACGAAATCCAAAGACTGGAGTGGATCCGACGACATCGAATTTTTCACCTAAAAAAATGTACAGTGTATAGTAAGGATTTTAAAGCTTTTTCATGGCTCATCTTCCAACTGCCACAGCGGCCCAACTATTCGTACCTACGACCTGTGTACACCTGTGGTTATGTGTTTAGATGTGTATTATCGAAATCCAAAGACTGGAGTGGATCCGACGGCATCGAATTTTTCACCTAAAAAAATGTACAGTGTATAGTAAGGATTTTGGAGCCTTTTCATGGCTCATCTTCCAACTGCCACAGCGGCCCAACTAGGCGTACCTACGACCTGTGTACACCTGTGGTTATGTGTTAAGATGTGTATTATCGAAATCCAAAGACTGGAGTCGATCCGAAGACATCGAATTTTTCACCTAAAAAAATGTACAGTGTGTAAGGATTTTGGAGCCTTTTCATGGCTCATCTTCCAACTCACACAGCGGCCCAACTAGGCGTACCTACGACCTGTGTACACCTGTGATTATGTGTTTAGATGTGTATTATCGAAATCCAAAGACGAGTGGATCCGACGACATCGAATTTTTCACCTCAAAAAATGTACAGTGTATAGTAAGGATTTTAAAGCCTTTTCATGGCTCATCTTCCAACTGCCACAGCGGCCCAACTAGGCGTACCTACGACCTGTGTACACCTGTGGTTATGTGTTTAGATGTGTATTATCGAAATCCAAAGACTGGAGTGGATCCGACGGCATCGAATTTTTTACCTAAAAAAATGTAGAGTGTATAGTAAGGATTTTGGAGCCTTTTCATGGCTCATCTTCCAACTTCCACAGCGGCCCAACTAGGCGTACCTACGACCTGTGTACACCTGTGGTTATGTGTTTAGATGTGTATTATCGAAATCCAAAGACTGGAGTCGATCCGAAGACATCGAATTTTTCACCTAAAAAAATGTACAGTGTGTAAGGATTTTGGAGCCTTTTCATGGCTCATCTTCCAACTCACACAGCGGCCCAACTAGGCGTACCTACGACCTGTGTACACCTGTGGTTATGTGTTTAGATGTGTATTATCGAAATCCAAAGACTGGAGTGGATCCGACGACATCGAATTTTTCACCTAAAAAAATGTACAGTGTATAGTAAGGATTTTGGAGCCTTTTCATGGCTCATCTTCCAACTTCCACAGCGGCCCAACTAGGCGTACCTACGACCTGTGTACACCTGTGGTTATGTGTTTAGATGTGTATTATCGAAATCCAAAGACTGGAGTGGATACGACGACATCGAATTTTTCACCTAAAAAAATGTAGTGTATAGTAAGGATTTTGGAGCCTTTTCATGGCTCATCTTCCAACTGCCACAGCGGCCCAACTAGGCGTACCTACGACCTGTGTACACCTGTGGTTATGTTTTTAGATGTGTATTATCGAAATCCAAAGACTGGAGTGGACCCGACGACATCGAATTTTTCACCTAAAAAAATGTACAGTGTATAGTAAGGATTTTAAAGCCTTTTCATGGCTCATCTTCCAACTGCCACAGCGGCCCAACTAGGCGTACCTACGACCTGTGTACACCTGTGGTTATGTGTTTAGATGTGTATTATCGAAATCCAAAGACTGGAGTGGATCCGACGACATCGAATTTTTCACCTAAAAAAATGTACAGTGTATAGTAAGGATTTTGGAGCCTTTTCATGGCTCATCTTCCAACTGCCACAGCGGCCCAACTAGGCGTACCTACGGCCTGTGTACACCTGTGGTTATGTGTTTAGATGTGTATTATCGAAATCCAAAGACTGGAGTGGATCCGACGACATCGAATTTTTCACCTAAAAAAATGTACAGTGTATAGTAAGGATTTTAAAGCCTTTTCATGGCTCATCTTCCAACTGTCACAGCGGCCCAACTAGGCGTACCTACGACCTGTGTACACCTGTGGTTATGTGTTTAGATGTGTATTATCGAAATCCAAAGACTGGAGTGGATCCGACGACATCGAATTTTTCACCTAAAAAAATGTACAGTGTATAGTAAGGATTTTGGAGCCTTTTCATGGCTCATCTTCCAACTCACACAGCGGCCCAACTAGGCGTACCTACGACCTGTGTACACCTGTGGTTATGTGTTTAGATGTGTATTATCGAAATCCAAAGACTGGAGTGGATCCGACGACATCGAATTTTTCACCTAAAAAAATGTACAGTGTATAGTAAGGATTTTGGAGCCTTTTCATGGCTCATCTTCCAACTTCCACAGCGGCCCAACTAGGCGTACCTACGACCTGTGTACACCTGTGGTTATGTGTTTAGATGTGTATTATCGAAATCCAAGGACTGGAGTGGATTCGACGACATCGAATTTTTCACCTAAAAAAATGTACAGTGTATAGTAAGGATTTTAAAGCTTTTTCATGGCTCATCTTCCAACTGCCACAGCGGGACAACTATTCGTACCTACGACCTGTGTACACCTGTGGTTTTGTGTTTAGATGTGTATTATCGAAATACAAAGACTGGAGTGGATCCGACGGCATCGAATTTTTCACCTAAAAAAATGTACAGTGTATAGTAAGGATTTTGGAGCCTTTTCATGGCTCATCTTCCAACTGCCACAGCGGCCCAACTATTCGTACCTACGACCTGTGTACACCTGTGGTTATGTGTTTAGATGTGTATTATCGAAATCCAAAGACTGGAGTGGATCCGACGACATCGAATTTTTCACCTAAAAAAATGTACAGTGTATAGTAAGGATTTTGGAGCCTTTTCATGGCTCATCTTCCAACTGCCACAGCGGCCCAACTATTCGTACCTACGACCTGTGTACACCTGTGGTTATGTGTTTAGATGTGTATTATCGAAATCCAAAAACTGGAGTGGATCCGACGACATCGAATTTTTCACCTAAAAAAATGTAGTGTATAGTAAGGATTTTGGAGCCTTTTCATGGCTCATCTTCCAACTGCCACAGCGGCCCAACTAGGCGTACCTACGACCTGTGTACACCTGTGGTTATGTGTTTAGATGTGTATTATCGAAATCCAAAGACTGGAGTGGATCCGACGACATCGAATTTTTCACCTAAAAAAATGTACAGTGTATAGTAAGGATTTTGGAGCCTTTTCATGGCTCATCTTCCAACTGCCACAGCGGCCCAACTAGGCGTACCTACGACCTGTGTACACCTGTGGTTATGTGTTTAGATGTGTATTATCGAAATCCAAAGACTGGAGTGGATCCGACGGCATCGAATTTTTCACCTAAAAAAATGTACAGTGTATAGTAAGGATTTTGGAGCCTTTTCATGGCTCATCTTCCAACTGCCACAGCGGCCCAACTAGGCGTACCTACGACCTGTGCACACCTGTGGTTATGTGTTTAGATGTGTATTATCGAAATCCAAAGACTGGAGTGGATCCGACGACATCGAATTCTTCACCTAAAAAAATGTACAGTGTATAGTAAGGATTTTAAAGCCTTTTCATGGCTCATCTTCCAACTGCCACAGCGGCCCAACTAGGCGTACCTACGACCTGTGTACACCTGTGGTTATGTGTTTAGATGTGTATTATCGAAATCCAAAGACTGGAGTGGATCCGACGGCATCGAATTTTTTACCTAAAAAAATGTAGAGTGTATAGTAAGGATTTTGGAGCCTTTTCATGGCTCATCTTCCAACTTCCACAGCGGCCCAACTAGGCGTACCTACGACCTGTGTACACCTGTGGTTATGTGTTTAGATGTGTATTATCGAAATACAAAGACTGGAGTGGATCCGACGGCATCGAATTTTTTACCTAAAAAAATGTAGAGTGTATAGTAAGGATTTTGGAGCCTTTTCATGGCTCATCTTCCAACTTCCACAGCGGCCCAACTAGACGTACCTACGACCTGTGTACACCTGTGGTTATGTGTTTAGATGTGTATTATCGAAATCCAAAGACGAGTGGATCCGACGACATCGAATTTTTCACCTAAAAAAATGTAGTGTATAGTAAGGATTTTGGAGCCTTTTCATGGCTCATCTTCCAACTGCCACAGCGGCCCAACTAGGCGTACCTACGACCTGTGTACACCTGTGGTTATGTGTTTAGATGTGTATTATCGAAATCCAAAGACTGGAGTGGATCCGACGACATCGAATTTTTCACCTAAAAAAATGTACAGTGTATAGTAAGGATTTTAAAGCCTTTTCATGGCTCATCTTCCAACTGCCACAGCGGCCCAACTATTCGTACCTACGACCTGTGTACACCTGTGGTTATGTGTTTAGATGTGTATTATCGAAATCCAAAGACTGGAGTCGATCCGAAGACATCGAATTTTTCACCTAAAAAAATGTACAGTGTGTAAGGATTTTGGAGCCTTTTCATGGCTCATCTTCCAACTCACACAGCGGCCCAACTAGGCGTACCTACGACCTGTGTACACCTGTGGTTATGTGTTTAGATGTGTATTATAGAAATCCAAAGACTGGAGTGGATCCGACGACATCGAATTTTTCACCTAAAAAAATGTACAGTGTATAGTAAGGATTTTGGAGCCTTTTCATGGCTCATCTTCCAACTGCCACAGCGGCCCAACTAGGCGTACCTACGACCTGTGTACACCTGTGGTTATGTGTTTAGATGTGTATTATCGAAATCCAAAGACTGGAGTGGATCCGACGACATCGAATTTTTCACCTAAAAAAATGTACAGTGTATAGTAAGGATTTTGGAGCCTTTTCATGGCTCATCTTCCAACTTCCACAGCGGCCCAACTAGGCGTACCTACGACCTGTGTACACCTGTGGTTATGTGTTTAGATGTGTATTATCGAAATCCAAAGACTGGAGTGGATACGACGACATCGAATTTTTCACCTAAAAAAATGTAGTGTATAGTAAGGATTTTGGAGCCTTTTCATGGCTCATCTTCCAACTGCCACAGCGGCCCAACTAGGCGTACCTACGACCTGTGTACACCTGTGGTTATGTGTTTAGATGTGTATTATCGAAATCCAAAGACTGGAGTGGACCCGACGACATCGAATTTTTCACCTAAAAAAATGTACAGTGTATAGTAAGGATTTTAAAGCCTTTTCATGGCTCATCTTCCAACTGCCACAGCGGCCCAACTAGGCGTACCTACGACCTGTGTACACCTGTGGTTATGTGTTTAGATGTGTATTATCGAAATCCAAAGACTGGAGTGGATCCGACGACATCGAATTTTTCACCTAAAAAAATGTACAGTGTATAGTAAGGATTTTGGAGCCTTTTCATGGCTCATCTTCCAACTTCCACAGCGGCCCAACTAGGCGTACCTACGACCTGTGTACACCTGTGGTTATGTGTTTAGATGTGTATTATCGAAATCCAAAGACTGGAGTGGATTCGACGACATCGAATTTTTCACCTAAAAAAATGTACAGTGTATAGTAAGGATTTTGGAGCCTTTTCATGGCTCATCTTCCAACTGCCACAGCGGCCCAACTAGGCGTACCTACGGCCTGTGTACACCTGTGGTTATGTGTTTAGATGTGTATTATCGAAATCCAAAGACTGGAGTGGATCCGACGACATCGAATTTTTCACCTAAAAAAATGTACAGTGTATAGTAAGGATTTTAAAGCCTTTTCATGGCTCATCTTCCAACTGTCACAGCGGCCCAACTAGGCGTACCTACGACCTGTGTACACCTGTGGTTATGTGTTTAGATGTGTATTATCGAAATCCAAAGACTGGAGTGGATCCGACGACATCGAATTTTTCACCTAAAAAAATGTACAGTGTATAGTAAGGATTTTGGAGCCTTTTCATGGCTCATCTTCCAACTCACACAGCGGCCCAACTAGGCGTACCTACGACCTGTGTACACCTGTGGTTATGTGTTTAGATGTGTATTATCGAAATCCAAAGACTGGAGTGGATCCGACGACATCGAATTTTTCACCTAAAAAAATGTACAGTGTATAGTAAGGATTTTGGAGCCTTTTCATGGCTCATCTTCCAACTTCCACAGCGGCCCAACTAGGCGTACCTACGACCTGTGTACACCTGTGGTTATGTGTTTAGATGTGTATTATCGAAATCCAAGGACTGGAGTGGATTCGACGACATCGAATTTTTCACCTAAAAAAATGTACAGTGTATAGTAAGGATTTTAAAGCTTTTTCATGGCTCATCTTCCAACTGCCACAGCGGCCCAACTATTCGTACCTACGACCTGTGTACACCTGTGGTTTTGTGTTTAGATGTGTATTATCGAAATACAAAGACTGGAGTGGATCCGACGGCATCGAATTTTTCACCTAAAAAAATGTACAGTGTATAGTAAGGATTTTGGAGCCTTTTCATGGCTCATCTTCCAACTGCCACAGCGGCCCAACTATTCGTACCTACGACCTGTGTACACCTGTGGTTATGTGTTTAGATGTGTATTATCGAAATCCAAAGACTGGAGTGGATCCGACGACATCGAATTTTTCACCTAAAAAAATTGACAGTGTATAGTAAGGATTTTGGAGCCTTTTCATGGCTCATCTTCCAACTGCCACAGCGGCCCAACTAGGCGTACCTACGGCCTGTGTACACCTGTGGTTATGTGTTTAGATGTGTATTATCGAAATCCAAAGACTGGAGTGGATCCGACGACATCGAATTTTTCACCTAAAAAAATGTACAGTGTATAGTAAGGATTTTAAAGCCTTTTCATGGCTCATCTTCCAACTGTCACAGCGGCCCAACTAGGCGTACCTACGACCTGTGTACACCTGTGGTTATGTGTTTAGATGTGTATTATCGAAATCCAAAGACTGGAGTGGATCCGACGACATCGAATTTTTCACCTAAAAAAATGTACAGTGTATAGTAAGGATTTTGGAGCCTTTTCATGGCTCATCTTCCAACTCACACAGCGGCCCAACTAGGCGTACCTACGACCTGTGTACACCTGTGGTTATGTGTTTAGATGTGTATTATCGAAATCCAAAGACTGGAGTGGATCCGACGACATCGAATTTTTCACCTAAAAAAATGTACAGTGTATAGTAAGGATTTTGGAGCCTTTTCATGGCTCATCTTCCAACTTCCACAGCGGCCCAACTAGGCGTACCTACGACCTGTGTACACCTGTGGTTATGTGTTTAGATGTGTATTATCGAAATCCAAGGACTGGAGTGGATTCGACGACATCGAATTTTTCACCTAAAAAAATGTACAGTGTATAGTAAGGATTTTAAAGCTTTTTCATGGCTCATCTTCCAACTGCCACAGCGGCCCAACTATTCGTACCTACGACCTGTGTACACCTGTGGTTTTGTGTTTAGATGTGTATTATCGAAATACAAAGACTGGAGTGGATCCGACGGCATCGAATTTTTCACCTAAAAAAATGTACAGTGTATAGTAAGGATTTTGGAGCCTTTTCATGGCTCATCTTCCAACTGCCACAGCGGCCCAACTATTCGTACCTACGACCTGTGTACACCTGTGGTTATGTGTTTAGATGTGTATTATCGAAATCCAAAGACTGGAGTGGATCCGACGACATCGAATTTTTCACCTAAAAAAATTGACAGTGTATAGTAAGGATTTTGGAGCCTTTTCATGGCTCATCTTCCAACTGCCACAGCGGCCCAACTAGGCGTACCTACGGCCTGTGTACACCTGTGGTTATGTGTTTAGATGTGTATTATCGAAATCCAAAGACTGGAGTGGATCCGACGACATCGAATTTTTCACCTAAAAAAATGTACAGTGTATAGTAAGGATTTTAAAGCCTTTTCATGGCTCATCTTCCAACTGTCACAGCGGCCCAACTAGGCGTACCTACGACCTGTGTACACCTGTGGTTATGTGTTTAGATGTGTATTATCGAAATCCAAAGACTGGAGTGGATCCGACGACATCGAATTTTTCACCTAAAAAAATGTACAGTGTATAGTAAGGATTTTGGAGCCTTTTCATGGCTCATCTTCCAACTCACACAGCGGCCCAACTAGGCGTACCTACGACCTGTGTACACCTGTGGTTATGTGTTTAGATGTGTATTATCGAAATCCAAAGACTGGAGTGGATTCGACGACATCGAATTTTTCACCTAAAAAAATGTACAGTGTATAGTAAGGATTTTGGAGCCTTTTCATGGCTCATCTTCCAACTTCCACAGCGGCCCAACTAGGCGTACCTACGACCTGTGTACACCTGTGGTTATGTGTTTAGATGTGTATTATCGAAATCCAAGGACTGGAGTGGATTCGACGACATCGAATTTTTCACCTAAAAAAATGTACAGTGTATAGTAAGGATTTTAAAGCTTTTTCATGGCTCATCTTCCAACTGCCACAGCGGCCCAACTATTCGTACCTACGACCTGTGTACACCTGTGGTTTTGTGTTTAGATGTGTATTATCGAAATACAAAGACTGGAGTGGATCCGACGGCATCGAATTTTTCACCTAAAAAAATGTACAGTGTATAGTAAGGATTTTGGAGCCTTTTCATGGCTCATCTTCCAACTGCCACAGCGGCCCAACTATTCGTACCTACGACCTGTGTACACCTGTGGTTATGTGTTTAGATGTGTATTATCGAAATCCAAAGACTGGAGTGGATCCGACGACATCGAATTTTTCACCTAAAAAAATTGACAGTGTATAGTAAGGATTTTGGAGCCTTTTCATGGCTCATCTTCCAACTGCCACAGCGGCCCAACTATTCGTACCTACGACCTGTGTACACCTGTGGTTATGTGTTTAGATGTGTATTATCGAAATCCAAAAACTGGAGTGGATCCGACGACATCGAATTTTTCACCTAAAAAAATGTAGTGTATAGTAAGGATTTTGGAGCCTTTTCATGGCTCATCTTCCAACTGCCACAGCGGCCCAACTAGGCGTACCTACGACCTGTGTACACCTGTGGTTATGTGTTTAGATGTGTATTATCGAAATCCAAAGACTGGAGTGGATCCGACGACATCGAATTTTTCACCTAAAAAAATGTACAGTGTATAGTAAGGATTTTGGAGCCTTTTCATGGCTCATCTTCCAACTGCCACAGCGGCCCAACTAGGCGTACCTACGACCTGTGTACACCTGTGGTTATGTGTTTAGATGTGTATTATCGAAATCCAAAGACTGGAGTGGATCCGACGGCGAATTTTTCACCTAAAAAAATGTACAGTGTATAAGTAAGGATTTTGGAGCCTTTTCATGGCTCATCTTCCAACTGCCACAGCGGCCCAACTAGGCGTACCTACGACCTGTGCACACCTGTGGTTATGTGTTTAGATGTGTATTATCGAAATCCAAAGACTGGAGTGGATCCGACGACATCGAATTTTTCACCTAAAAAAATGTACAGTGTATAGTAAGGATTTTAAAGCCTTTTCATGGCTCATCTTCCAACTCACACAGCGGCCCAACTAGGCGTACCTACGACCTGTGTACACCTGTGGTTATGTGTTTAGATGTGTATTATCGAAATCCAAAGACTGGAGTGGATCCGACGGCATCGAATTTTTCACCTAAAAAAATGTACAGTGTATAGTAAGGATTTTGGAGCCTTTTCATGGCTCATCTTACAACTCACACAGCGGCCCAACTAGGCGTACCTACGACCTGTGTACACCTGTGGTTATGTGTTTAGATGTGTATTATCGAAATACAAAGACTGGAGTGGATCCGACGGCATCGAATTTTTCACCTAAAAAAATGTACAGTGTATAGTAAGGATTTTGGAGCCTTTTCATGGCTCATCTTCCAACTGCCACAGCGGCTCAACTATTCGTACCTACGACCTGTGTACACCTGTGGTTATGTGTTTAGATGTGTATTATCGAAATCCAAAGACTGGAGTGGTTCCGACGACATCGAATTTTTCACCTAAAAAAATGTACAGTGTATAGTAAGGATTTTGGAGCCTTTTCATGGCTCATCTTCCAACTTCCACAGCGGCCCAACTAGGCGTACCTACGACCTGTGTACACCTGTGGTTATGTTGTTTAGATGTGTATTATCGAAATCCAAAGACTGGAGTGGATCCGACGACATCGAATTTTTCACCTAAAAAAATGTACAGTGTATAGTAAGGATTTTGGAGCCTTTTCATGGCTCATCTTCCAACTCACACAGCGGCCCAACTAGGCGTACCTACGACCTGTGTACACCTGTGGTTATGTGTTTAGATGTGTATTATCGAAATCCAAAGACTGGAGTGGATCCGACGACATCGAATTTTTCACCTAAAAAAATGTAGTGTATAGTAAGGATTTTAAAGCCTTTTCATGGCTCATCTTCCAACTGCCACAGCGGCCCAACTAGGCGTACCTACGACCTGTGTACACCTGTGGTTATGTGTTTAGATGTGTATTATCGAAATCCAAAGACTGGAGTGGATCCGACGGCATCGAATTTTTCACCTAAAAAAATGTACAGTGTATAGTAAGGATTTTGGAGCCTTTTCATGGCTCATCTTCCAACTCACACAGCGGCCCAACTAGGCGTACCTACGACCTGTGTACACCTGTGGTTATGTGTTTAGATGTGTATTATCGAAATCCAAAGACTGGAGTGGATCCGACGACATCGAATTTTTCACCTAAAAAAATGTACAGTGTATAGTAAGGATTTTGGAGCCTTTTCATGGCTCATCTTCCAACTTCCACAGCGGCCCAACTAGGCGTACCTACGACCTGTGTACACCTGTGGTTATGTGTTTAGATGTGTATTATCGAAATTCAAAGACTGGAGTGGATTCGACGACATCGAATTTTTCACCTAAAAAAATGTACAGTGTATAGTAAGGATTTTGGAGCCTTTTCATGGCTCATCTTCCAACTGCCACAGCGGCCCAAGTAGGCGTACCTACGACCTGTGTACACCTGTGGTTATGTGTTTAGATGTGTATTATCGAAATCCAAAGACTGGAGTGGATCCGACGACATCGAATTTTTCACCTAAAAAAATGTACAGTGTATAGTAAGGATTTTGGAGCCTTTTCATGGCTCATCTTCCAACTGCCACAGCGGCCCAAGTAGGCATACCTACGACCTGTGTACACCTGTGGTTATGTGTTTAGATGTGTATTATCGAAATCCAAAGACTGGAGTGGATCCGACGACATCGAATTTTTCACCTAAAAAAATGTACAGTGTATAGTAAGGATTTTGGAGCCTTTTCATGGCTCATCTTACAACTCACACAGCGGCCCAACTAGGCGTACCTACGACCTGTGTACACCTGTGGTTATGTGTTTAGATGTGTATTATCGAAATCCAAAGACTGGAGTGGATCCGACGACATCGAATTTTTCACCTAAAAAAATGTACAGTGTATAGTAATGATTTTGGAGCCTTTTCATGGCTCATCTTCCAACTGCCACAGCGGCCCAAGTAGGCATACCTACGACCTGTGTACACCTGTGGTTATGTGTTTAGATGTGTATTATCGAAATCCAAAGACTGGAGTGGATCCGACGACATCGAATTTTTCACCTAAAAAAATGTACAGTGTATAGTAAGGATTTTAAAGCCTTTTCATGGCTCATCTTCCAACTGCCACAGCGGCCAAACTAGGCGTACCTACGACCTGTGTACACCTGTGGTTATGTGTTTAGATGTGTATTATCGAAATCCAAAGACTGGAGTGGATCCGACGACATCGAATTTTTCACCTAAAAAAATGTACAGTGTATAGTAAGGATTTTGGAGCCTTTTCATGGCTCATCTTCCAACTCACACAGCGGCCCAACTAGGCGTACCTACGACCTGTGTACACCTGTGGTTATGTGTTTAGATGTGTATTATCGAAATCCAAAGACTGGAGTGGATCCGACGACATCGAATTTTTCACCTAAAAAAATGTACAGTGTATAGTAAGGATTTTGGAGCCTTTTCATGGCTCATCTTCCAACTGCCACAGCGGCCCAACTAGGCGTACCTACGACATGTGTAATCCTGTGGTTATGTGTTTAGATGTGTATTATCGAAATCCAAAGACTGGAGTGGATCCGACGACATCGAATTTTTCACCTAAAAAAATGTACAGTGTATAGTAATGATTTTGGAGCCTTTTCATGGCTCATCTTCCAACTGCCATAGCGGCCCAACGACCTGTGTACACCTGTGGTTATGTGTTTAGATGTGTATTATCGAAATCCAAAGACTGGAGTGGATCCGACGACATCGAATTTTTCACCTACAGTGTATAGTAATGATTTTGGAGCCTTTTCATGGCTCATCTTCCAACTGCCATAGCGGCCCAACGACCTGTGTACACCTGTGGTTATGTGTTTAGATGTGTATTATCGAAATCCAAAGACTGGAGTGGATCCGACGACATCGAATTTTTCACCTAAAAAAATGTACAGTGTATAGTAAGGATTTTGGAGCCTTTTCATGGCTCATCTTCCAACTGCCACAGCGGCCCAACTAGGCGTACCTACGACATGTGTAATCCTGTGGTTATGTGTTTAGATGTGTATTATCGAAATCCAAAGACTGGAGTGGATCCGACGACATCGAATTTTTCACCTAAAAAAATGTACAGTGTATAGTAATGATTTTGGAGCCTTTTCATGGCTCATCTTCCAACTGCCATAGCGGCCCAACGACCTGTGTACACCTGTGGTTATGTGTTTAGATGTGTATTATCGAAATCCAAAGACTGGAGTGGATCCGACGACATCGAATTTTTCACCTAAAAAAATGTACAGTGTATAGTAATGATTTTGGAGCCTTTTCATGGCTCATCTTCCAACTGCCACAGCGGCCCAAGTAGGCATACCTACGACCTGTGTACACCTGTGGTTATGTGTTTAGATGTGTATTATCGAAATCCAAAGACTGGAGTGGATCCGACGACATCGAATTTTTCACCTAAAAAAATGTACAGTGTATAGTAAGGATTTTAAAGCCTTTTCATGGCTCATCTTCCAACTGCCACAGCGGCCCAACTAGGCGTACCTACGACCTGTGTACACCTGTGGTTATGTGTTTAGATGTGTATTATCGAAATCCAAAGACTGGAGTGGATCCGACGACATCGAATTTTTCACCTAAAAAAATGTACAGTGTATAGTAAGGATTTTGGAGCCTTTTCATGGCTCATCTTCCAACTGCCACAGCGGCCCAACTAGGCGTACCTACGACCTGTGTACACCTGTGGTTATGTGTTTAGATGTGTATTATCGAAATCCAAAGTCTGGAGTGGACCCGACGACATCGAATTTTTCACCTAAAAAAATGTACAGTGTATAGTAAGGATTTTGGAGCCTTTTCATGGCTCATCTTCCAACTCACACAGCGGCCCAACTAGGCGTACCTACGACCTGTGTACACCTGTGGTTATGTGTTTAGATGTGTATTATCGAAATCCAAAGACTGGAGTGGATCCGACGACATCGAATTTTTCACCTAAAAAAATGTACAGTGTATAGTAAGGATTTTGGAGCCTTTTCATGGCTCATCTTCCAACTCACACAGCGGCCCAACTAGGCGTACCTACGACCTGTGTACACCTGTGGTTATGTGTTTAGATGTGTATTATCGAAATCCAAAAACTGGAGTGGATCCGACGACATCGAATTTTTCACCTAAAAAAATGTAGTGTATAGTAAGGATTTTGGAGCCTTTTCATGGCTCATCTTCCAACTGCCACAGCGGCCCAACTAGGCGTACCTACGACCTGTGTACACCTGTGGTTATGTGTTTAGATGTGTATTATCGAAATCCAAAGACTGGAGTGGATCCGACGACATCGAATTTTTCACCTAAAAAAATGTACAGTGTATAGTAAGGATTTTGGAGCCTTTTCATGGCTCATCTTCCAACTGCCACAGCGGCCCAACTAGGCGTACCTACGACCTGTGTACACCTGTGGTTATGTGTTTAGATGTGTATTATCGAAATCCAAAGACTGGAGTGGATCCGACGGCATCGAATTTTTCACCTAAAAAAATGTACAGTGTATAGTAAGGATTTTGGAGCCTTTTCATGGCTCATCTTCCAACTGCCACAGCGGCCCAACTAGGCGTACCTACGACCTGTGCACACCTGTGGTTATGTGTTTAGATGTGTATTATCGAAATCCAAAGACTGGAGTGGATCCGACGACATCGAATTTTTCACCTAAAAAAATGTACAGTGTATAGTAAGGATTTTAAAGCCTTTTCATGGCTCATCTTCCAACTGCCACAGCGGCCCAACTAGGCGTACCTACGACCTGTGTACACCTGTGGTTATGTGTTTAGATGTGTATTATCGAAATCCAAAGACTGGAGTGGATCCGACGGCATCGAATTTTTCACCTAAAAAAATGTACAGTGTATAGTAAGGATTTTGGAGCCTTTTCATGGCTCATCTTACAACTCACACAGCGGCCCAACTAGGCGTACCTACGACCTGTGTACACCTGTGGTTATGTGTTTAGATGTGTATTATCGAAATACAAAGACTGGAGTGGATCCGACGGCATCGAATTTTTCACCTAAAAAAATGTACAGTGTATAGTAAGGATTTTGGAGCCTTTTCATGGCTCATCTTCCAACTGCCACAGCGGCTCAACTATTCGTACCTACGACCTGTGTACACCTGTGGTTATGTGTTTAGATGTGTATTATCGAAATCCAAAGACTGGAGTGGTTCCGACGACATCGAATTTTTCACCTAAAAAAATGTACAGTGTATAGTAAGGATTTTGGAGCCTTTTCATGGCTCATCTTCCAACTTCCACAGCGGCCCAACTAGGCGTACCTACGACCTGTGTACACCTGTGGTTATGTGTTTAGATGTGTATTATCGAAATCCAAAGACTGGAGTGGATCCGACGACATCGAATTTTTCACCTAAAAAAATGTACAGTGTATAGTAAGGATTTTGGAGCCTTTTCATGGCTCATCTTCCAACTCACACAGCGGCCCAACTAGGCGTACCTACGACCTGTGTACACCTGTGGTTATGTGTTTAGATGTGTATTATCGAAATCCAAAGACTGGAGTGGATCCGACGACATCGAATTTTTCACCTAAAAAAATGTAGTGTATAGTAAGGATTTTAAAGCCTTTTCATGGCTCATCTTCCAACTGCCACAGCGGCCCAACTAGGCGTACCTACGACCTGTGTACACCTGTGGTTATGTGTTTAGATGTGTATTATCGAAATCCAAAGACTGGAGTGGATCCGACGGCATCGAATTTTTCACCTAAAAAAATGTACAGTGTATAGTAAGGATTTTGGAGCCTTTTCATGGCTCATCTTCCAACTCACACAGCGGCCCAACTAGGCGTACCTACGACCTGTGTACACCTGTGGTTATGTGTTTAGATGTGTATTATCGAAATCCAAAGACTGGAGTGGATCCGACGACATCGAATTTTTCACCTAAAAAAATGTACAGTGTATAGTAAGGATTTTGGAGCCTTTTCATGGCTCATCTTCCAACTTCCACAGCGGCCCAACTAGGCGTACCTACGACCTGTGTACACCTGTGGTTATGTGTTTAGATGTGTATTATCGAAATTCAAAGACTGGAGTGGATTCGACGACATCGAATTTTTCACCTAAAAAAATGTACAGTGTATAGTAAGGATTTTGGAGCCTTTTCATGGCTCATCTTCCAACTGCCACAGCGGCCCAAGTAGGCGTACCTACGACCTGTGTACACCTGTGGTTATGTGTTTAGATGTGTATTATCGAAATCCAAAGACTGGAGTGGATACGACGACATCGAATTTTTCACCTAAAAAAATGTAGTGTATAGTAAGGATTTTGGAGCCTTTTCATGGCTCATCTTCCAACTGCCACAGCGGCCCAACTAGGCGTACCTACGACCTGTGTACACCTGTGGTTATGTGTTTAGATGTGTATTATCGAAATCCAAAGACTGGAGTGGACCCGACGACATCGAATTTTTCACCTAAAAAAATGTACAGTGTATAGTAAGGATTTTAAAGCCTTTTCATGGCTCATCTTCCAACTGCCACAGCGGCCCAACTAGGCGTACCTACGACCTGTGCACACCTGTGGTTATGTGTTTAGATGTGTATTATCGAAATCCAAAGACTGGAGTGGATCCGACGACATCGAATTTTTCACCTAAAAAAATGTACAGTGTATAGTAAGGATTTTGGAGCCTTTTCATGGCTCATCTTACAACTCACACAGCGGCCCAACTAGGCGTACCTACGACCTGTGTACACCTGTGGTTATGTGTTTAGATGTGTATTATCGAAATCCAAAGACTGGAGTGGATTCGACGACATCGAATTTTTCACCTAAAAAAATGTACAGTGTATAGTAAGGATTTTGGAGCCTTTTCATGGCTCATCTTCCAACTGCCACAGCGGCCCAACTAGGCGTACCTACGGCCTGTGTACACCTGTGGTTATGTGTTTAGATGTGTATTATCGAAATCCAAAGACTGGGGTGGATCCGACGACATCGAATTTTTCACCTAAAAAAATGTACAGTGTATAGTAAGGATTTTAAAGCCTTTTCATGGCTCATCTTCCAACTGTCACAGCGGCCCAACTAGGCGTACCTACGACCTGTGTACACCTGTGGTTATGTGTTTAGATGTGTATTATCGAAATCCAAAGACTGGAGTGGATCCGACGACATCGAATTTTTCACCTAAAAAAATGTACAGTGTATAGTAAGGATTTTGGAGCCTTTTCATGGCTCATCTTCCAACTCACACAGCGGCCCAACTAGGCGTACCTACGACCTGTGTACACCTGTGGTTATGTGTTTAGATGTGTATTATCGAAATCCAAAGACTGGAGTGGATCCGACGACATCGAATTTTTCACCTAAAAAAATGTACAGTGTATAGTAAGGATTTTGGAGCCTTTTCATGGCTCATCTTCCAACTTCCACAGCGGCCCAACTAGGCGTACCTACGACCTGTGTACACCTGTGGTTATGTGTTTAGATGTGTATTATCGAAATCCAAGGACTGGAGTGGATTCGACGACATCGAATTTTTCACCTAAAAAAATGTACAGTGTATAGTAAGGATTTTAAAGCTTTTTCATGGCTCATCTTCCAACTGCCACAGCGGCCCAACTATTCGTACCTACGACCTGTGTACACCTGTGGTTTTGTGTTTAGATGTGTATTATCGAAATACAAAGACTGGAGTGGATCCGACGGCATCGAATTTTTCACCTAAAAAAATGTACAGTGTATAGTAAGGATTTTGGAGCCTTTTCATGGCTCATCTTCCAACTGCCACAGCGGCCCAACTATTCGTACCTACGACCTGTGTACACCTGTGGTTATGTGTTTAGATGTGTATTATCGAAATCCAAAGACTGGAGTGGATCCGACGACATCAAATTTTTCACCTAAAAAAATTGACAGTGTATAGTAAGGATTTTGGAGCCTTTTCATGGCTCATCTTCCAACTGCCACAGCGGCCCAACTATTCGTACCTACGACCTGTGTACACCTGTGGTTATGTGTTTAGATGTGTATTATCGAAATCCAAAAACTGGAGTGGATCCGACGACATCGAATTTTTCACCTAAAAAAATGTAGTGTATAGTAAGGATTTTGGAGCCTTTTCATGGCTCATCTTCCAACTGCCACAGCGGCCCAACTAGGCGTACCTACGACCTGTGTACACCTGTGGTTATGTGTTTAGATGTGTATTATCGAAATCCAAAGACTGGAGTGGATCCGACGACATCGAATTTTTCACCTAAAAAAATGTACAGTGTATAGTAAGGATTTTGGAGCCTTTTCATGGCTCATCTTCCAACTGCCACAGCGGCCCAACTAGGCGTACCTACGACCTGTGTACACCTGTGGTTATGTGTTTAGATGTGTATTATCGAAATCCAAAGACTGGAGTGGATCCGACGGCATCGAATTTTTCACCTAAAAAAATGTACAGTGTATAGTAAGGATTTTGGAGCCTTTTCATGGCTCATCTTCCAACTGCCACAGCGGCCCAACTAGGCGTACCTACGACCTGTGCACACCTGTGGTTATGTGTTTAGATGTGTATTATCGAAATCCAAAGACTGGAGTGGATCCGACGACATCGAATTTTTCACCTAAAAAAATGTACAGTGTATAGTAAGGATTTTAAAGCCTTTTCATGGCTCATCTTCCAACTGCCACAGCGGCCCAACTAGGCGTACCTACGACCTGTGTACACCTGTGGTTATGTGTTTAGATGTGTATTATCGAAATCCAAAGACTGGAGTGGATCCGACGGCATCGAATTTTTCACCTAAAAAAATGTACAGTGTATAGTAAGGATTTTGGAGCCTTTTCATGGCTCATCTTACAACTCACACAGCGGCCCAACTAGGCGTACCTACGACCTGTGTACACCTGTGGTTATGTGTTTAGATGTGTATTATCGAAATACAAAGACTGGAGTGGATCCGACGGCATCGAATTTTTCACCTAAAAAAATGTACAGTGTATAGTAAGGATTTTGGAGCCTTTTCATGGCTCATCTTCCAACTGCCACAGCGGCTCAACTATTCGTACCTACGACCTGTGTACACCTGTGGTTATGTGTTTAGATGTGTATTATCGAAATCCAAAGACTGGAGTGGTTCCGACGACATCGAATTTTTCACCTAAAAAAATGTACAGTGTATAGTAAGGATTTTGGAGCCTTTTCATGGCTCATCTTCCAACTTCCACAGCGGCCCAACTAGGCGTACCTACGACCTGTGTACACCTGTGGTTATGTGTTTAGATGTGTATTATCGAAATCCAAAGACTGGAGTGGATCCGACGACATCGAATTTTTCACCTAAAAAAATGTACAGTGTATAGTAAGGATTTTGGAGCCTTTTCATGGCTCATCTTCCAACTCACACAGCGGCCCAACTAGGCGTACCTACGACCTGTGTACACCTGTGGTTATGTGTTTAGATGTGTATTATCGAAATCCAAAGACTGGAGTGGATCCGACGACATCGAATTTTTCACCTAAAAAAATGTAGTGTATAGTAAGGATTTTAAAGCCTTTTCATGGCTCATCTTCCAACTGCCACAGCGGCCCAACTAGGCGTACCTACGACCTGTGTACACCTGTGGTTATGTGTTTAGATGTGTATTATCGAAATCCAAAGACTGGAGTGGATCCGACGGCATCGAATTTTTCACCTAAAAAAATGTACAGTGTATAGTAAGGATTTTGGAGCCTTTTCATGGCTCATCTTCCAACTTACACAGCGGCCCAACTAGGCGTACCTACGACCTGTGTACACCTGTGGTTATGTGTTTAGATGTGTATTATCGAAATCCAAAGACTGGAGAGGATCCGACGACATCGAATTTTTCACCTAAAAAAATGTACAGTGTATAGTAAGGATTTTGGAGCCTTTTCATGGCTCATCTTCCAACTTCCACAGCGGCCCAACTAGGCGTACCTACGACCTGTGTACACCTGTGGTTATGTGTTTAGATGTGTATTATCGAAATTCAAAGACTGGAGTGGATTCGACGACATCGAATTTTTCACCTAAAAAAATGTACAGTGTATAGTAAGGATTTTGGAGCCTTTTCATGGCTCATCTTCCAACTGCCACAGCGGCCCAAGTAGGCGTACCTACGACCTGTGTACACCTGTGGTTATGTGTTTAGATGTGTATTATCGAAATCCAAAGACTGGAGTGGATCCGACGACATCGAATTTTTCACCTAAAAAAATGTACAGTGTATAGTAAGGATTTTGGAGCCTTTTCATGGCTCATCTTCCAACTGCCACAGCGGCCCAAGTAGGCATACCTACGACCTGTGTACACCTGTGGTTATGTGTTTAGATGTGTATTATCGAAATCCAAAGACTGGAGTGGATCCGACGACATCGAATTTTTCACCTAAAAAAATGTACAGTGTATAGTAAGGATTTTGGAGCCTTTTCATGGCTCATCTTACAACTCACACAGCGGCCCAACTAGGCGTACCTACGACCTGTGTACACCTGTGGTTATGTGTTTAGATGTGTATTATCGAAATCCAAAGACTGGAGTGGATCCGACGACATCGAATTTTTCACCTAAAAAAATGTACAGTGTATAGTAATGATTTTGGAGCCTTTTCATGGCTCATCTTCCAACTGCCACAGCGGCCCAAGTAGGCATACCTACGACCTGTGTACACCTGTGGTTATGTGTTTAGATGTGTATTATCGAAATCCAAAGACTGGAGTGGATCCGACGACATCGAATTTTTCACCTAAAAAAATGTACAGTGTATAGTAAGGATTTTAAAGCCTTTTCATGGCTCATCTTCCAACTGCCACAGCGGCCAAACTAGGCGTACCTACGACCTGTGTACACCTGTGGTTATGTGTTTAGATGTGTATTATCGAAATCCAAAGACTGGAGTGGATCCGACGACATCGAATTTTTCACCTAAAAAAATGTACAGTGTATAGTAAGGATTTTGGAGCCTTTTCATGGCTCATCTTCCAACTCACACAGCGGCCCAACTAGGCGTACCTACGACCTGTGTACACCTGTGGTTATGTGTTTAGATGTGTATTATCGAAATCCAAAGACTGGAGTGGATCCGACGACATCGAATTTTTCACCTAAAAAAATGTACAGTGTATAGTAAGGATTTTGGAGCCTTTTCATGGCTCATCTTCCAACTGCCACAGCGGCCCAACTAGGCGTACCTACGACATGTGTAATCCTGTGGTTATGTGTTTAGATGTGTATTATCGAAATCCAAAGACTGGAGTGGATCCGACGACATCGAATTTTTCACCTAAAAAAATGTACAGTGTATAGTAATGATTTTGGAGCCTTTTCATGGCTCATCTTCCAACTGCCATAGCGGCCCAACGACCTGTGTACACCTGTGGTTATGTGTTTAGATGTGTATTATCGAAATCCAAAGACTGGAGTGGATCCGACGACATCGAATTTTTCACCTACAGTGTATAGTAATGATTTTGGAGCCTTTTCATGGCTCATCTTCCAACTGCCATAGCGGCCCAACGACCTGTGTACACCTGTGGTTATGTGTTTAGATGTGTATTATCGAAATCCAAAGACTGGAGTGGATCCGACGACATCGAATTTTTCACCTAAAAAAATGTACAGTGTATAGTAAGGATTTTGGAGCCTTTTCATGGCTCATCTTCCAACTGCCACAGCGGCCCAACTAGGCGTACTTACGACCTGTGTAATCCTGTGGTTATGTGTTTAGATGTGTATTATCGAAATCCAAAGACTGGAGTGGATCCGACGACATCGAATTTTTCACCTAAAAAAATGTACAGTGTATAGTAATGATTTTGGAGCCTTTTCATGGCTCATCTTCCAACTGCCATAGCGGCCCAACGACCTGTGTACACCTGTGGTTATGTGTTTAGATGTGTATTATCGAAATCCAAAGACTGGAGTGGATCCGACGACATCGAATTTTTCACCTAAAAAAATGTACAGTGTATAGTAATGATTTTGGAGCCTTTTCATGGCTCATCTTCCAACTGCCACAGCGGCCCAAGTAGGCATACCTACGACCTGTGTACACCTGTGGTTATGTGTTTAGATGTGTATTATCGAAATCCAAAGACTGGAGTGGATCCGACGACATCGAATTTTTCACCTAAAAAAATGTACAGTGTATAGTAAGGATTTTAAAGCCTTTTCATGGCTCATCTTCCAACTGCCACAGCGGCCCAACTAGGCGTACCTACGACCTGTGTACACCTGTGGTTATGTGTTTAGATGTGTATTATCGAAATCCAAAGACTGGAGTGGATCCGACGACATCGAATTTTTCACCTAAAAAAATGTACATTGTATAGTAAGGATTTTGGAGCCTTTTCATGGCTCATCTTCCAACTGCCACAGCGGCCCAACTAGGCGTACCTACGACCTGTGTACACCTGTGGTTATGTGTTTAGATGTGTATTATCGAAATCCAAAGTCTGGAGTGGATCCGACGACATCGAATTTTTCACCTAAAAAAATGTACAGTGTATAGTAAGGATTTTGGAGCCTTTTCATGGCTCATCTTCCAACTCACACAGCGGCCCAACTAGGCGTACCTACGACCTGTGTACACCTGTGGTTATGTGTTTAGATGTGTATTATCGAAATCCAAAGACTGGAGTGGATCCGACGACATCGAATTTTTCACCTAAAAAAATGTACAGTGTATAGTAAGGATTTTGGAGCCTTTTCATGGCTCATCTTCCAACTCACACAGCGGCCCAACTAGGCGTACCTACGACCTGTGTACACCTGTGGTTATGTGTTTAGATGTGTATTATCGAAATCCAAAAACTGGAGTGGATCCGACGACATCGAATTTTTCACCTAAAAAAATGTAGTGTATAGTAAGGATTTTGGAGCCTTTTCATGGCTCATCTTCCAACTGCCACAGCGGCCCAACTAGGCGTACCTACGACCTGTGTACACCTGTGGTTATGTGTTTAGATGTGTATTATCGAAATCCAAAGACTGGAGTGGATCCGACGACATCGAATTTTTCACCTAAAAAAATGTACAGTGTATAGTAAGGATTTTGGAGCCTTTTCATGGCTCATCTTCCAACTGCCACAGCGGCCCAACTAGGCGTACCTACGACCTGTGTACACCTGTGGTTATGTGTTTAGATGTGTATTATCGAAATCCAAAGACTGGAGTGGATCCGACGGCATCGAATTTTTCACCTAAAAAAATGTACAGTGTATAGTAAGGATTTTGGAGCCTTTTCATGGCTCATCTTCCAACTGCCACAGCGGCCCAACTAGGCGTACCTACGACCTGTGCACACCTGTGGTTATGTGTTTAGATGTGTATTATCGAAATCCAAAGACTGGAGTGGATCCGACGACATCGAATTTTTCACCTAAAAAAATGTACAGTGTATAGTAAGGATTTTAAAGCCTTTTCATGGCTCATCTTCCAACTGCCACAGCGGCCCAACTAGGCGTACCTACGACCTGTGTACACCTGTGGTTATGTGTTTAGATGTGTATTATCGAAATCCAAAGACTGGAGTGGATCCGACGGCATCGAATTTTTCACCTAAAAAAATGTACAGTGTATAGTAAGGATTTTGGAGCCTTTTCATGGCTCATCTTACAACTCACACAGCGGCCCAACTAGGCGTACCTACGACCTGTGTACACCTGTGGTTATGTGTTTAGATGTGTATTATCGAAATACAAAGACTGGAGTGGATCCGACGGCATCGAATTTTTCACCTAAAAAAATGTACAGTGTATAGTAAGGATTTTGGAGCCTTTTCATGGCTCATCTTCCAACTGCCACAGCGGCTCAACTATTCGTACCTACGACCTGTGTACACCTGTGGTTATGTGTTTAGATGTGTATTATCGAAATCCAAAGACTGGAGTGGTTCCGACGACATCGAATTTTTCACCTAAAAAAATGTACAGTGTATAGTAAGGATTTTGGAGCCTTTTCATGGCTCATCTTCCAACTTCCACAGCGGCCCAACTAGGCGTACCTACGACCTGTGTACACCTGTGGTTATGTGTTTAGATGTGTATTATCGAAATCCAAAGACTGGAGTGGATCCGACGACATCGAATTTTTCACCTAAAAAAATGTAGTGTATAGTAAGGATTTTAAAGCCTTTTCATGGCTCATCTTCCAACTGCCACAGCGGCCCAACTAGGCGTACCTACGACCTGTGTACACCTGTGGTTATGTGTTTAGATGTGTATTATCGAAATCCAAAGACTGGAGTGGATCCGACGGCATCGAATTTTTCACCTAAAAAAATGTACAGTGTATAGTAAGGATTTTGGAGCCTTTTCATGGCTCATCTTACAACTCACACAGCGGCCCAACTAGGCGTACCTACGACCTGTGTACACCTGTGGTTATGTGTTTAGATGTGTATTATCGAAATCCAAAGACTGGAGTGGATCCGACGACATCGAATTTTTCACCTAAAAAAATGTACAGTGTATAGTAAGGATTTTGGAGCCTTTTCATGGCTCATCTTCCAACTTCCACAGCGGCCCAACTAGGCGTACCTACGACCTGTGTACACCTGTGGTTATGTGTTTAGATGTGTATTATCGAAATTCAAAGACTGGAGTGGATTCGACGACATCGAATTTTTCACCTAAAAAAATGTACAGTGTATAGTAAGGATTTTGGAGCCTTTTCATGGCTCATCTTCCAACTGCCACAGCGGCCCAAGTAGGCGTACCTACGACCTGTGTACACCTGTGGTTATGTGTTTAGATGTGTATTATCGAAATCCAAAGACTGGAGTGGATCCGACGACATCGAATTTTTCACCTAAAAAAATGTACAGTGTATAGTAAGGATTTTGGAGCCTTTTCATGGCTCATCTTCCAACTGCCACAGCGGCCCAAGTAGGCATACCTACGACCTGTGTACACCTGTGGTTATGTGTTTAGATGTGTATTATCGAAATCCAAAGACTGGAGTGGATCCGACGACATCGAATTTTTCACCTAAAAAAATGTACAGTGTATAGTAAGGATTTTGGAGCCTTTTCATGGCTCATCTTACAACTCACACAGCGGCCCAACTAGGCGTACCTACGACCTGTGTACACCTGTGGTTATGTGTTTAGATGTGTATTATCGAAATCCAAAGACTGGAGTGGATCCGACGACATCGAATTTTTCACCTAAAAAAATGTACAGTGTATAGTAATGATTTTGGAGCCTTTTCATGGCTCATCTTCCAACTGCCACAGCGGCCCAAGTAGGCATACCTACGACCTGTGTACACCTGTGGTTATGTGTTTAGATGTGTATTATCGAAATCCAAAGACTGGAGTGGATCCGACGACATCGAATTTTTCACCTAAAAAAAATGTACAGTGTATAGTAAGGATTTTAAAGCCTTTTCATGGCTCATCTTCCAACTGCCACAGCGGCCAAACTAGGCGTACCTACGACCTGTGTACACCTGTGGTTATGTGTTTAGATGTGTATTATCGAAATCCAAAGACTGGAGTGGATCCGACGACATCGAATTTTTCACCTAAAAAAATGTACAGTGTATAGTAAGGATTTTGGAGCCTTTTCATGGCTCATCTTCCAACTGCCACAGCGGCCCAACTAGGCGTACCTACGACATGTGTAATCCTGTGGTTATGTGTTTAGATGTGTATTATCGAAATCCAAAGACTGGAGTGGATCCGACGACATCGAATTTTTCACCTAAAAAAATGTACAGTGTATAGTAATGATTTTGGAGCCTTTTCATGGCTCATCTTCCAACTGCCATAGCGGCCCAACGACCTGTGTACACCTGTGGTTATGTGTTTAGATGTGTATTATCGAAATCCAAAGACTGGAGTGGATCCGACGACATCGAATTTTTCACCTAAAAAAATGTACAGTGTATAGTAATGATTTTGGAGCCTTTTCATGGCTCATCTTCCAACTGCCACAGCGGCCCAAGTAGGCATACCTACGACCTGTGTACACCTGTGGTTATGTGTTTAGATGTGTATTATCGAAATCCAAAGACTGGAGTGGATCCGACGACATCGAATTTTTCACCTAAAAAAATGTACAGTGTATAGTAAGGATTTTAAAGCCTTTTCATGGCTCATCTTCCAACTGCCACAGCGGCCCAACTAGGCGTACCTACGACCTGTGTACACCTGTGGTTATGTGTTTAGATGTGTATTATCGAAATCCAAAGACTGGAGTGGATCCGACGACATCGAATTTTTCACCTAAAAAAATGTACAGTGTATAGTAAGGATTTTGGAGCCTTTTCATGGCTCATCTTCCAACTCACACAGCGGCCCAACTAGGCGTACCTACGACCTGTGTACACCTGTGGTTATGTGTTTAGATGTGTATTATCGAAATCCAAAGACTGGAGTGGATCCGACGACATCGAATTTTTCACCTAAAAAAATGTACAGTGTATAGTAAGGATTTTGGAGCCTTTTCATGGCTCATCTTCCAACTGCCACAGCGGCCCAACTAGGCGTACCTACGACATGTGTAATCCTGTGGTTATGTGTTTAGATGTGTATTATCGAAATCCAAAGTCTGGAGTGGATCCGACGACATAGAATTTTTCACCTAAAAAAATGTACAGTGTATGGTAAGCATTTTGGAGCCTTTTCATGGCTCATCTTCCAACTCACACAGCGGCCCAACTAGGCGTACCTACGACCTGTGTACACCTGTGGTTATGTGTTTAGATGTGTATTATCGAAATCCAAAGACTGGAGTGGATCCGACGACATCGAATTTTTCACCTAAAAAAATGTACTGTGTATAGTAAGGATTTTGGAGCCTTTTCATGGCTCATCTTCCAACTGCCACAGCGGCCCAACTAGGCTTACCTACGACCTGTGTACACCTGTGGTTATGTGTTTAGATGTGTATTATCGAAATCCTAAGACTGGAGTCGATCCGACGACAGCGAATTGTTCACCTAAAAAAATGTACAGTGTATAGCAAGGATTTTGGAGCCTTTTCATGGCTCATCTTCCAACTGCCACAGCGGCCCAACTAGGCGTACCTACGACCTGTGTACACCTGTGGTTATGTGTTTAGATGTGTATTATCGAAATCCAAAGTCTGGAGTGGATCCGACGACATCGAATTTTTCACCTAAAAAAATGTACAGTGTATAGTAAGGATTTTGGAGCCTTTTCATGGCTCATCTTCCAACTGCCACAGCGGCCCAACTAGGCGTACCTACGACCTGTGTACACCTGTGGTTATGTGTTTAGATGTGTATTATCGAAATCCAAAGACTGGAGTGGATCCGACGACATCGAATTTTTCACCTAAAAAAATGTACAGTGTATAGTAAGGATTTTGGAGCCTTTTCATGGCTCATCTTCCAACTGCCACAGCGGCCCAAGTAGGCATACCTACGACCTGTGTACACCTGTGGTTATGTGTTTAGATGTGTATTATCGAAATCCAAAGACTGGAGTGGATCCGACGACATCGAATTTTTCACCTCAAAAAATGTACAGTGTATAGTAAGGATTTTGGAGCCTTTTCATGGCTCATCTTCCAACTGCCACAGCGGCCCAACTAGGCGTACCTACGACATGTGTACACCTGTGGTTATGTGTTTAGATGTGTATTATCGAAATACAAAGACTGGAGTGGATCCGACGGCATCGAATTTTTCACCTAAAAAAATGTACAGTGTATAATAAGGATTTTGGAGCCTTTTCATGGCTCATCTTCCAACTTCCACAGCGGCCCAACTAGGCGTACCTACGACCTGTGTACACCTGTGGTTATGTGTTTAGATGTGTATTATCGAAATCCAAAGACTAGACTGGAACCGACGACATCGAATTTTTCACCTAAAAAAATGTACAGTGTGTAGTAAGGATTTTGGAGCCTTTTCATGGCTCATCTTCCAACTGCCACAGCGGTCCAACTAGGCGTACCTACGACCTGTGTACACCTGTGGTTATGTGTTTAGATGTGTATTATCGAAATCCAAAGACTGGAGTGGATCCGACGACATCGAATTTTTCACCTAAAAAAATGTACAGTGTATAGTAAGGATTTTGGAGCCTTTTCATGGCTCATCTTCCAACTGCCACAGCGGCCCAACTAGGCGTACCTACGACCTGTGTACACCTGTGGTTATGTGTTTAGATGTGTATTATCGAAATCCAAAGTCTGGAGTGGATCCGACGACATCGAATTTTTCACCTAAAAAAATGTACAGTGTATGGTAAGGATTTTGGAGCCTTTTCATGACTCATCATCCAACTCACACAGCGGCCCAACTAGGCGTACCTACGACCTGTGTACACTTGTGGTTATGTGTTTAGATGTGTATTATCGAAATCCAAAGACTGGAGTGGATCCGACGACATCGAATTTTTCACCTAAAAAAATGTACAGTGTATAGTAAGGATTTTGGAGCCTTTTCATGGCTCATCTTCCAACTCACACAGCGGCCCAACTAGGCGTACCTACGACCTGTGTACACCTGTGGTTATGTGTTCAGATGTGTATTATCGAAATCCAAAGACTGGAGGGGATCCGACGACATCAAATTTTTCACCTAAAAAAATGTACAGTGTGTAGTAAGGATTTTGGAGCCTTTTCATGGCTCATCTTCCAACTGCCACAGCGGCCCAACTAGGCGTACCTACGACCTGTGTACACCTGTGGTTATGTGTTTAGATGTGTATTATCGAAATCCAAAGACTGGAGTGGATCCGACGACATCAAATTTTTCACCTAAAAAAATGTACAGTGTATAGTAAGGATTTTGGAGCCTTTTCATGGCTCACCTTCCAACTGCCACAGCGGCCCAACTAGGCGTACCTACGACCTGTGTACACCTGTGGTTATGTATTTAGATGTGTATTATCGAAATCCAAAGACTGGAGTGGATCCGACGACATCAAATTTTTCACCTAAAAAAATGTACAGTGTATAGTAAGGATTTTGGAGCCTCTTCATGGCTCATCTTCCAACTCACACAGCGGCCCAACTAGGCGTACCTACGACCTGTGTACACCTGTGGTTATGTGTTTAGATGTGTATTATCGAAATCCAAAGACTGGAGTGGATCCTACGACATCAAATTTTTCACCTAAAAAAATGTACGGTCTATAGTAAGGATTTTGGAGCCTTTTCATGGCTCATCTTCCAACTGCCACAGCGGCCCAACTAGGCGTACCTACGACCTGTGTACACCTGTGTACACCTGTGGTTATGTGTTTAGATGTGTATTATCGAAATCCAAAGACTGGAGTGGATCCGACGACATCAAATTTTTGACCTAAAAAAATGTACAGTGTATAGTAAGGGTTTTGGAGCCTTTTAATGACTCACCTTCCTACTGCTACAGCGAACCAACTAGGCGTACCTACGACCTGTGTACACCTGTGGTTATGTGTTTAGATGTGTATTATCGAAATCCAAAGACTGGAGTGGATCCGACGACATCAAATTTTTCACCTAAAAAAATGTACAGTGTATAGTAAGGATTTTGGAACCTTTTCAAGGCTCATCTTCCAACTGCCACAGCGGCCCAACTAGGCGTACCTACGACCTGTGTACACCTGTGGTTATGTGTTTAGATGTGTTTTATCGAAATCCAAAGACTGGAGTGGATCCGACGACATCAAATTTTTCACCTAAAAAAATGTACAGTGTATAGTAAGGATTTTGGAGCCTTTTCATGGCTCATCTTCCAACTGCCACAGCGGCCCAACTAGGCGTACCTACGACCTGTGTACACCTGTGTACACCTGTGTTTATGTGTTTAGATGTGTATTATCGAAATCCAAAGCCTGGAGTGGATCCGACGACATCGAATTTATCACCTAAAAAAATGTACAGTGTATAGTGAGGATTTTGGAGCCTTTTCATGGCTCATCTTCCAACTCACACAGCGGCCCAACTAGGCGTACCTACGACCTGTGTACACCTGTGGTTATGTGTTTAGATGTGTATTATCGAAATCCAAAGACTGGAGTGGATCCGACGACATCAAATTTTTCACCTACAAAAAATGTACAGTGTATAGTAAGGATTTTGGAGCCTTTTCATGGCTCATCTTCCAACTGCCACAGCGGCCCAACTAGGCGTACCTACGACCTGTGTACACCTGTGGTTATGTGTTTAGATGTGTATTATCGAAATCCAAAGACTGGAGTGGATCCGACGACATCGAATTTTTCACCTAAAAAAATGTACAGTGTATAGTAAGGATTTTGGAGCCTTTTCATGGCTCATCTTCCAACTGCCACAGCGGCCCAACTAGACGTACCTACGACCTGTGTACATATGTGTCATGTGTATTATCGAAATCCAAAGACTGGAGTGGATCCGACGACATCGAATTTTTCACCTAAAAAAATTGACAGTGTATAGTAAGGATTTTGGAGCCTTTTCATGGCTCATCTTCCAACTGCCACAGCGGCCCAACTAGGCGTACCTACGACCTGTGTACACTTGTGGTTATGTGTTTAGATGTGTATTATCGAAATCCAAAGACTGGAGTGGATCCGACGACATCGAATTTTTCACCTAAAAAAATGTACAGTGTATAGTAAGGATTTTGGAGCCTTTTCATGGCTCATCTTCCAACTCACACAGCGGCCCAACTAGGCGTACCTACGACCTGTGTACACCTGTGGTTATGTGTTCAGATGTGTATTATCGAAATCCAAAGACTGGAGGGGATCCGACGACATCAAATTTTTCACCTAAAAAAATGTACAGTGTGTAGTAAGGATTTTGGAGCCTTTTCATGGCTCATCTTCCAACTGCCACAGCGGCCCAACTAGGCGTACCTACGACCTGTGTACACCTGTGGTTATGTGTTTAGATGTGTATTATCGAAATCCAAAGACTGGAGTGGATCCGACGACATCAAATTTTTCACCTAAAAAAATGTACAGTGTATAGTAAGGATTTTGGAGCCTTTTCATGGCTCACCTTCCAACTGCCACAGCGGCCCAACTAGGCGTACCTACGACCTGTGTACACCTGTGGTTATGTATTTAGATGTGTATTATCGAAATCCAAAGACTGGAGTGGATCCGACGACATCAAATTTTTCACCTAAAAAAATGTACAGTGTATAGTAAGGATTTTGGAGCCTTTTCATGGCTCATCTTCCAACTCACACAGCGGCCCAACTAGGCGTACCTACGACCTGTGTACACCTGTGGTTATGTGTTTAGATGTGTATTATCGAAATCCAAAGACTGGAGTGGATCCGACGACATCAAATTTTTCACCTAAAAAAATGTACGGTCTATAGTAAGGATTTTGGAGCCTTTTCATGGCTCATCTTCCAACTGCCACAGCGGCCCAACTAGGCGTACCTACGACCTGTGTACACCTGTGTACACCTGTGGTTATGTGTTTAGATGTGTATTATCGAAATCCAAAGACTGGAGTGGATCCGACGACATCGAATTTTTCACCTAAAAAAATGTACAGTGTATAGTAAGGATTTTGGAGCCTTTTCATGGCTCATCTTCCAACTGCCACAGCGGCCCAACTAGACGTACCTACGACCTGTGTACATATGTGTCATGTGTATTATCGAAATCCAAAGACTGGAGTGGATCCGACGACATCGAATTTTTCACCTAAAAAAATTGACAGTGTATAGTAAGGATTTTGGAGCCTTTTCATGGCTCATCTTCCAACTGCCACAGCGGCCCAACTAGGCGTACCTACGACCTGTGTACACTTGTGGTTATGTGTTTAGATGTGTATTATCGAAATCCAAAGACTGGAGTGGATCCGACGACATCGAATTTTTCACCTAAAAAAATGTACAGTGTATAGTAAGGATTTTGGAGCCTTTTCATGGCTCATCTTCCAACTCACACAGCGGCCCAACTAGGCGTACCTACGACCTGTGTACACCTGTGGTTATGTGTTCAGATGTGTATTATCGAAATCCAAAGACTGGAGGGGATCCGACGACATCAAATTTTTCACCTAAAAAAATGTACAGTGTGTAGTAAGGATTTTGGAGCCTTTTCATGGCTCATCTTCCAACTGCCACAGCGGCCCAACTAGGCGTACCTACGACCTGTGTACACCTGTGGTTATGTGTTTAGATGTGTATTATCGAAATCCAAAGACTGGAGTGGATCCGACGACATCAAATTTTTCACCTAAAAAAATGTACAGTGTATAGTAAGGATTTTGGAGCCTTTTCATGGCTCACCTTCCAACTGCCACAGCGGCCCAACTAGGCGTACCTACGACCTGTGTACACCTGTGGTTATGTATTTAGATGTGTATTATCGAAATCCAAAGACTGGAGTGGATCCGACGACATCAAATTTTTCACCTAAAAAAATGTACAGTGTATAGTAAGGATTTTGGAGCCTTTTCATGGCTCATCTTCCAACTCACACAGCGGCCCAACTAGGCGTACCTACGACCTGTGTACACCTGTGGTTATGTGTTTAGATGTGTATTATCGAAATCCAAAGACTGGAGTGGATCCGACGACATCAAATTTTTCACCTAAAAAAATGTACGGTCTATAGTAAGGATTTTGGAGCCTTTTCATGGCTCATCTTCCAACTGCCACAGCGGCCCAACTAGGCGTACCTACGACCTGTGTACACCTGTGTACACCTGTGGTTATGTGTTTAGATGTGTATTATCGAAATCCAAAGACTGGAGTGGATCCGACGACATCAAATTTTTGACCTAAAAAAATGTACAGTGTATAGTAAGGGTTTTGGAGCCTTTTAATGACTCACCTTCCTACTGCTACAGCGAACCAACTAGGCGTACCTACGACCTGTGTACACCTGTGGTTATGTGTTTAGATGTGTATTATCGAAATCCAAAGACTGGAGTGGATCCGACGACATCAAATTTTTCACCTAAAAAAATGTACAGTGTATAGTAAGGATTTTGGAACCTTTTCAAGGCTCATCTTCCAACTGCCACAGCGGCCCAACTAGGCGTACCTACGACCTGTGTACACCTGTGGTTATGTGTTTAGATGTGTATTATCGAAATCCAAAGACTGGAGTGGATCCGACGACATCAAATTTTTCACCTAAAAAAATGTACAGTGTATAGTAAGGATTTTGGAGCCTTTTCATGGCTCATCTTCCAACTGCCACAGCGGCCCAACTAGGCGTACCTACGACCTGTGTACACCTGTGTACACCTGTGGTTATGTGTTTAGATGTGTATTATCGAAATCCAAAGCCTGGAGTGGATCCGACGACATCGAATTTATCACCTAAAAAAATGTACAGTGTATAGTGAGGATTTTGGAGCCTTTTCATGGCTCAACTTCCAACTCACACAGCGGCCCAACTAGGCGTACCTACGACCTGTGTACACCTGTGGTTATGTGTTTAGATGTGTATTATCGAAATCCAAAGACTGGAGTGGATCCGACGACATCAAATTTTTCACCTACAAAAAATGTACAGTGTATAGTAAGGATTTTGGAGCCTTTTCATGGCTCATCTTCCAACTGCCACAGCGGCCCAACTAGGCGTACCTACGACCTGTGTACACCTGTGGTTATGTGTTTAGATGTGTATTATCGAAATCCAAAGACTGGAGTGGATCCGACGACATCGAATTTTTCACCTAAAAAAATGTACAGTGTATAGTAAGGATTTTGGAGCCTTTTCATGGCTCATCTTCCAACTGCCACAGCGGCCCAACTAGACGTACCTACGACCTGTGTACATATGTGTCATGTGTATTATCGAAATCCAAAGACTGGAGTGGATCCGACGACATCGAATTTTTCACCTAAAAAAATTGACAGTGTATAGTAAGGATCTTGGAGCCTTTTCATGGCTCATCTTCCAACTGCCACAGCGGCCCAACTAGGCGTACCTACGACCTGTGTACACCTGTGGTTATGTGTTTAGATGTGTATTATCGAAATCCAAAGACTGGAGTGGATCCGACGACATCGAATTTTTCACCTAAAAAAATTGACAGTGTATAGTAAGGATCTTGGAGCCTTTTCATGGCTCATCTTCCAACTGCCACAGCGGCCCAACTAGGCGTACCTACGACCTGTGTACACCTGTGGTTATGTGTTTAGATGTGTATTATCGAAATCCAAAGACTGGAGTGGATCCGACGACATCAAATTTTTCACCTAAAAAAATGTACAGTGTATAGTAAGGATTTTGGAGCCTTTTCATGGCTCATCTTCCAACTCACACAGCGGCCCAACTAGGCGTACCTACGACCTGTGTACACCTGTGGTTATGTGTTTAGATGTGTATTATCGAAATCCAAAGACTGGAGTGGATCCGACGACATCAAATTTTTCACCTAAAAAAATGTACAGTGTATAGTAAGGATTTTGGAGCCTTTTCATGGCTCATCTTCCAACTGCCACAGCGGCCCAACTAGGCGTACCTACGACCTGTGTACACCTGTGTACACCTGTGGTTATGTGTTTAGATGTGTATTATCGAAATCCAAAGACTGGAGTGGATCCGACGACATCAAATTTTTCACCTACAAAAAATGTACAGTGTATAGTAAGGATTTTGGAGCCTTTTCATGGCTCATCTTCCAACTGCCACAGCGGCCCAACTAGGCGTACCTACGACCTGTGTACACCTGTGGTTATGTGTTTAGATGTGTATTATCGAAATCCAAAGACTGGAGTGGATCCGACGACATCAAATTTTTCACCTAAAAAAATGTACAGTGTATAGTAAGGATTTTGGAGCCTTTTTCATGGCTCATCTTCCAACTCACACAGCGGCCCAACTAGGCGTACCTACGACCTGTGTACACCTGTGGTTATGTGTTTAGATGTGTATTATCGAAATCCAAATACTGGAGTGGATCCGACGACATCAAATTTTTCCCCTAAAAAAATGTACAGTGTATAGTAAGGATTTTGGAGCCTTTTCATGGCTCATCTTCCAACTCACACAGCGGCCCAACTAGGCGTACCTACGACCTGTGTACACCTGTGGATATGTGTTTAGATGTGTATTATCGAACTCCAAAGACTGGAGTGGATCCGACGACATCGAATTTTTCACCTAAAAAAATGTACAGTGTATAGTAAGGATTTTGGAGCCTTTTCATGGCTCATCTTCCAACTGCCACAGCGGCCCAACTAGGCGTACCTACGACCTGTGTACACCTGTGGTTATGTGTTTAGATGTGTATTATCGAAATCCAAAGACTGGAGTGGATCCGACGACATCGAATTTTTCACCTAAAAAAATGTACGGTCTATAGTAAGGATTTTGGAGCCTTTTCATGGCTCATCTTCCAACTGCCACAGCGGCCCAACTTACACCTGTGGTTATGTGTTTAGATGTGTATTATCGAAATCCAAAGACTGGAGTGGATCCGACGACATCAAATTTTTGACCTAAAAAAATGTACAGTGTATAGTAAGGGTTTTGGAGCCTTTTAATGACTCACCTTCCTACTGCTACAGCGAACCAACTAGGCGTACCTACGACCTGTGTACACCTGTGGTTATGTGTTTAGATGTGTATTATCGAAATCCAAAGACTGGAGTGGATCCGACGACATCAAATTTTTCACCTAAAAAAATGTACAGTGTATAGTAAGGATTTTGGAACCTTTTCAAGGCTCATCTTCCAACTGCCACAGCGGCCCAACTAGGCGTACCTACGACCTGTGTACACCTGTGGTTATGTGTTTAGATGTGTATTATCGAAATCCAAAGACTGGAGTGGATCCGACGACATCAAATTTTTCACCTAAAAAAATGTACAGTGTATAGTAAGGATTTTGGAGCCTTTTCATGGCTCATCTTCCAACTGCCACAGCGGCCCAACTAGGCGTACCTACGACCTGTGTACACCTGTGTACACCTGTGGTTATGTGTTTAGATGTGTATTATCGAAATCCAAAGCCTGGAGTGGATCCGACGACATCGAATTTATCACCTAAAAAAATGTACAGTGTATAGTGAGGATTTTGGAGCCTTTTCATGGCTCATCTTCCAACTCACACAGCGGCCCAACTAGGCGTACCTACGACCTGTGTACACCTGTGGTTATGTGTTTAGATGTGTATTATCGAAATCCAAAGACTGGAGTGGATCCGACGACATCAAATTTTTCACCTACAAAAAATGTACAGTGTATAGTAAGGATTTTGGAGCCTTTTCATGGCTCATCTTCCAACTGCCACAGCGGCCCAACTAGGCGTACCTACGACCTGTGTACACCTGTGGTTATGTGTTTAGATGTGTATTATCGAAATCCAAAGACTGGAGTGGATCCGACGACATCGAATTTTTCACCTAAAAAAATGTACAGTGTATAGTAAGGATTTTGGAGCCTTTTCATGGCTCATCTTCCAACTGCCACAGCGGCCCAACTAGACGTACCTACGACCTGTGTACATATGTGTCATGTGTATTATCGAAATCCAAAGACTGGAGTGGATCCGACGACATCGAATTTTTCACCTAAAAAAATTGACAGTGTATAGTAAGGATCTTGGAGCCTTTTCATGGCTCATCTTCCAACTGCCACAGCGGCCCAACTAGGCGTACCTACGACCTGTGTACACCTGTGGTTATGTGTTTAGATGTGTATTATCGAAATCCAAAGACTGGAGTGGATCCGACGACATCGAATTTTTCACCTAAAAAAATTGACAGTGTATAGTAAGGATCTTGGAGCCTTTTCATGGCTCATCTTCCAACTGCCACAGCGGCCCAACTAGGCGTACCTACGACCTGTGTACACCTGTGGTTATGTGTTTAGATGTGTATTATCGAAATCCAAAGACTGGAGTGGATCCGACGACATCAAATTTTTCACCTAAAAAAATGTACAGTGTATAGTAAGGATTTTGGAGCCTTTTCATGGCTCATCTTCCAACTCACACAGCGGCCCAACTAGGCGTACCTACGACCTGTGTACACCTGTGGTTATGTGTTTAGATGTGTATTATCGAAATCCAAAGACTGGAGTGGATCCGACGACATCAAATTTTTCACCTAAAAAAATGTACAGTGTATAGTAAGGATTTTGGAGCCTTTTCATGGCTCATCTTCCAACTGCCACAGCGGCCCAACTAGGCGTACCTACGACCTGTGTACACCTGTGTACACCTGTGGTTATGTGTTTAGATGTGTATTATCGAAATCCAAAGACTGGAGTGGATCCGACGACATCAAATTTTTCACCTACAAAAAATGTACAGTGTATAGTAAGGATTTTGGAGCCTTTTCATGGCTCATCTTCCAACTGCCACAGCGGCCCAATTAGGCGTACCTACGACCTGTGTACACCTGTGGTTATGTGTTTAGATGTGTATTATCGAAATCCAAAGACTGGAGTGGATCCGACGACATCAAATTTTTCACCTAAAAAAATGTACAGTGTATAGTAAGGATTTTGGAGCCTTTTTCATGGCTCATCTTCCAACTCACACAGCGGCCCAACTAGGCGTACCTACGACCTGTGTACACCTGTGGTTATGTGTTTAGATGTGTATTATCGAAATCCAAATACTGGAGTGGATCCGACGACATCAAATTTTTCCCCTAAAAAAATGTACAGTGTATAGTAAGGATTTTGGAGCCTTTTCATGGCTCATCTTCCAACTCACACAGCGGCCCAACTAGGCGTACCTACGACCTGTGTACACCTGTGGATATGTGTTTAGATGTGTATTATCGAACTCCAAAGACTGGAGTGGATCCGACGACATCGAATTTTTCACCTAAAAAAATGTACAGTGTATAGTAAGGATTTTGGAGCCTTTTCATGGCTCATCTTCCAAATCACACAGCGGCCCAACTAGGCGTACCTACGACCTGTGTACACCTGTGGTTATGTGTTTAGATGTGTATTATCGAAATCCAAAGACTGGAGTGGATCCGACGACATCAAATTTTTCACCTAAAAAAATGTACGGTCTATAGTAAGGATTTTGGAGCCTTTTCATGGCTCATCTTCCAACTGCCACAGCGGCCCAACTAGGCGTACCTACGACCTGTGTACACCTGTGTACACCTGTGGTTATGTGTTTAGATGTGTATTATCGAAATCCAAAGACTGGAGTGGATCCGACGACATCAAATTTTTGACCTAAAAAAATGTACAGTGTATAGTAAGGGTTTTGGAGCCTTTTAATGACTCACCTTCCTACTGCTACAGCAAACCAACTAGGCGTACCTGCGACCTGTGTACACCTGTGGTTATGTGTTTAGATGCGTATTATCGAAATCCAAAGACTGGAGTGGATCCGACGACATCAAATTTTTCACCTAAAAAAATGTACAGTGTATAGTAAGGATTTTGGAGCCTTTTCATGTCTCATCTTCCAACTGCCACAGCGGCCCAACTAGGCGTACCTACGACCTGTGTACACCTGTGGTTATGTGTTTAGATGTGTATTATCGAAATCCAAAGCCTGGAGTGGATCCGACGACATCGAATTTATCACCTAAAAAAATGTACAGTGTATATTGAGGATTTTGGAGCCTTTTCATGGCTCATCTTCCAACTCACACAGCGGCCCAACTAGGCGTACCTACGACCTGTGTACACCTGTGGTTATGTGTTTAGATGTGTATTATCGAAATCCAAAGACTGGAGTGGATCCGACGACATCAAATTTTTCACCTACAAAAAATGTATAGTGTATAGTAAGGATTTTGGAGCCTTTTCATGGCTCATCTTCCAACTGCCACAGCGGCCCAACTAGGCGTACCTACGACCTGTGTACACCTGTGGTTATGTGTTTAGATGTGTATTATCGAAATCCAAAGACTGGAGTGGATCCGACGACATCAAATTTTTCACCTACAAAAAATGTACAGTGTATAGTAAGGATTTTGGAGCCTTTTCATGGCTCATCTTCCAACTCAGACAGCGGCCCAACTAGGCGTACCTACGACCTGTGTACACCTGTGGTTATGTGTTTAGATGTGTATTATCGAAATCCAAAGACTGGAGTGGATCCGACGACATCAAATTTTTCACCTAAAAAAATGTACAGTGTATAGTAAGGATTTTGGAACCTTTTCATGGCTCATCTTCCAACTGTCACAGCGGCCCAACTAGGCGTACCTACGACCTGTGTACACCTGTGGTTATGTGTTTAGATGTGTATTATCGAAATCCAAAGACTGGAGTGGATCCGACGACATCAAATTTTTCACCTAAAAAAATGTACGGTCTATAGTAAGGATTTTGGAGCCTTTTCATGGCTCATTTTCCAACTGCCACAGCGGCCTAACTAGGCGTACCTACGACCTGTGTACACCTGTGTACACTTGTGGTTATGTGTTTAGATGTGTATTATCGAAATCCAAAGACTGGAGTGGATCCGACGACATCAAATTTTTCACCTACAAAAAATGTACAGTGTATAGTAAGGATTTTGGAGCCTTTTCATGGCTCATCTTCCAACTCAGACAGCGGCCCAACTAGGCGTACCTACGACCTGTGTACACCTGTGGTTATGTGTTTAGATGTGTATTATCGAAATCCAAAGACTGGAGTGGATCCGACGACATCAAATTTTTCACCTAAAAAAATGTACAGTGTATAGTAAGGATTTTGGAACCTTTTCATGGCTCATCTTCCAACTGCCACAGCGGCCCAACTAGGCGTACCTACGACCTGTGTACACCTGTGGTTATGTGTTTAGATGTGTATTATCGAAATCCAAGGACTGGAGTGGATCCGACGACATCAAATTTTTCACCTAAAAAAATGTACGGTCTATAGTAAGGATATTGGAGCCTTTTCATGGCTCATCTTCCAACTGCCACAGCGGCCCAACTAGGCGTACCTACGACCTGTGTACACCTGTGTACACCTGTGGTTATGTGTTTAGATGTGTATTATCGAAATCCAAAGCCTGGAGTGGATCCGACGACTTCGAATTTATCACCTAAAAAAATGTACAGTGTATAGTGAGGATTTTGGAGCCTTTTCATGGCTCATCTTCCAACTCACACAGCGGCCCAACTAGGCGTACCTACGACCTGTGTACACCTGTGGTTATGTGTTTAGATGTGTATTATCGAAATCCAAAGACTGGAGTGGATCCGACGACATCAAATTTTTCACCTACAAAAAATGTATAGTGTATAGTAAGGATTTTGGAGCCTTTTCATGGCTCATCTTCCAACTGCCACAGCGGCCCAACTAGGCGTACCTACGACCTGTGTACACCTGTGGTTATGTGTTTAGATGTGTATTATCGAAATCCAAAGACTGGAGTGGATCCGACGACATCGAATTTTTCACCTAAAAAAATGTAGTGTATAGTAAGGATTTTAAAGCCTTTTCATGGCTCATCTTCCAACTGCCACAGCGGCCCAACTAGGCGTACCTACGACCTGTGTACACCTGTGTACACCTGTGGTTATGTGTTTAGATGTGTATTATCGAAATCGAAAGACTGGAGTGGATCCGACGACATCGAATTTTTCACCTAAAAAAATGTACAGTGTATAGTAAGGATTTTGGAGCCTTTTCATGGCTCATCTTCCAACTGCCACAGCGGCCCAACTAGGCGTACCTACGACCTGTGTACCCCTGTGGTTATGTGTTTAGATGTGTATTATCGAAATCCAAAGACTGGAGTGGATCCGACGACATCGAATTTTTCACCTAAAAAAATGTACAGTGTATAGTAAGGATTTTGGAGCCTTTTCATGGCTCATCTTCCAACTCACACAGCGGCCCAACTAGGCGTACCTACGACCTGTGTACACCTGTGGTTATGTGTTTAGATGTGTATTATCGAAATCCAAAGACTGGAGTGGATCCGACGACATCGAATTTTTCACCTAAAAAAATGTAGTGTATAGTAAGGATTTTGGAGCCTTTTCATGGCTCATCTTCCAACTGCCCCAGCGGCCCAACTAGGCGTACCTACGACCTGTGTACACCTGTGGTTATGTGTTTAGATGTGTATTATCGAAATCCAAAGACTGGAGTGGATCCGACGACATCGAATTTTTCACCTAAAAAAATGTACAGTGTATAGTAAGGATTTTGGAGCCTTTTCATGGCTCATCTTCCAACTGCCACAGCGGCCCAACTAGGCGTACCTACGACCTGTGTACCCCTGTGGTTATGTGTTTAGATGTGTATTATCGAAATCCAAAGACTGGAGTGGATCCGACGACATCGAATTTTTCACCTAAAAAAATGTACAGTGTATAGTAAGGATTTTGGAGCCTTTTCATGGCTCATCTTCCAACTCACACAGCGGCCCAACTAGGCGTACCTACGACCTGTGTACACCTGTGGTTATGTGTTTAGATGTGTATTATCGAAATCCAAAGACTAGAGTGGATCCGACGACATCGAATTTTTCACCTAAAAAAATGTACAGTGTATAGTAAGGATTTTGGAGCCTTTTCATGGCTCATCTTCCAACTGCCACAGCGGCCCAACTAGGCGTACCTACGACCTGTGTACACCTGTGGTTATGTGTTTAGATGTGTATTATCGAAATCCAAAGACTGGAGTGGATCCGACGACATCAAATTTTTCACCTACAAAAAATGTACAGTGTATAGTAAGGATTTTGGAGCCTTTTCATGGCTCATCTTCCAACTCACACAGCGGCCCAACTAGGCGTACCTATGACCTGTGTACACCTGTGGTTATGTGTTTAGATGTGTATTATCGAAATCCAAAGACTGGAGTGGATCCGACGAAATCAAATTTTTCACCTAAAAAAATGTACAGTGTATAGTAAGGATTTTGGAACCTTTTCATGGCTCATCTGCCAACTGCCACAGCGGCCCAACTAGGCGTACCTACGACCTGTGTACACCTGTGTACACCTGTGGTTATGTGTTTAGATGTGTATTATCGAAATCCAAAGACTGGAGTGGATCCGACGACATCAAATTTTTCACCTACAAAAAATGTACAGTGTATAGTAAGGATTTTGGAGCCTTTTCATGGCTCATCTTCCAACTCACACAGCGGCCCAACTAGGCGTACCTACGACCTGTGTACACCTGTGGTTATGTGTTTAGATGTGTATTATCGAAATCCAAAGACTGGAGTGGATCCGACGACATCAAATTTTTCACCTAAAAAAATGTAGTGTATAGTAAGGATTTTGGAGCCTTTTCATGGCTCATCTTCCAACTCACACAGCGGCCCAACTAGGCGTACCTACGACCTGTGTACCCCTGTGGTTATGTGTTTAGATGTGTATTTTCGAAATCCAAAGACTGGAGTGGATCCGACGACATCGAATTTTTCACCTAAAAAAATGTACAGTGTATAGTAAGGATTTTGGAGCCTTTTCATGGCTCATCTTCCAACTGCCACAGCGGCCCAACTAGGCGTACCTACGACCCGTGTACACCTGTGTACACCTGTGGTTATGTGTTTAGATGTGTATTATCGAAATCCAAAGACTGGAGTGGATCCGACGACATCGAATTTTTCACCTAAAAAAATGTACAGTGTATAGTAAGGATTTTGGAGCCTTTTCATGGCTCATCTTCCAACTGCCACAGCGGCCCAACTAGGCGTACCTACGACCTGTGTACCCCTGTGGTTATGTGTTTAGATGTGTATTATCGAAATCCAAAGACTGGAGTGGATCCGACGACATCGAATTTTTCACCTAAAAAAATGTACAGTGTATAGTAAGGATTTTGGAGCCTTTTCATGGCTCATCTTCCAACTCACACAGCGGCCCAACTAGGCGTACCTACGACCTGTGTACACCTGTGGTTATGTGTTTAGATGTGTATTATCGAAATCCAAAGACTGGAGTGGATCCGACGACATCGAATTTTTCACCTAAAAAAATGTACAGTGTATAGTAAGGATTTTGGAGCCTTTTCATGGCTCATCTTCCAACTCACACAGCGGCCCAACTAGGCGTACCTACGACCTGTGTACACCTGTGGTTATGTGTTTAGATGTGTATTATCGAAATCCAAAGCCTGGAGTGGATCCGACGACATCAAATTTTTCACCTAAAAAAATGTACAGTCTATAGTAAAGATTTTGGAGCCTTTTCATGGCTCATCTTCCAACTCACACAGCGGCCCAACTAGGCGTACCTACGACCTGTGTACACCTGTGGTTATGTGTTTAGATGTGTATTATCGAACTCCAAAGACTGGAGTGGATCCGACGACATCGAATTTTTCACCTAAAAAAATGTACAGTGTATAGTAAGGATTTTGGAGCCTTTTCATGGCTCATCTTCCAACTCACACAGCGGCCCAACTAGGCGTACCTACGACCTGTGTACACCTGTGGTTATGTTTTTAGATGTGTATTATCGAACTCCAAAGACTGGAGTGGATCCGACGACATCGAATTTTTCACCTAAAAAAATGTACAGTGTATAGTAAGGATTTTGGAGCCTTTTCATGGCTCATCTTCCAACTCACACAGCGGCCCAACTAGGCGTACCTACGACCTGTGTACACCTGTGTACACCTGTGGTTATGTGTTTAGATGTGTATTATCGAAATCCAAAGACTGGAGTGGATCCGACGACATCAAATTTTTCACCTAAAAAAATGTACAGTGTATAGTAAGGATTTTGGAGCCTTTTCATGGCTCATCTTCCAACTCACACAGCGGCCCAACTAGGCGTACCTACGACCTGTGTACACCTGTGTACACCTGTGGTTATGTGTTTAGATGTGTATTATCGAAATCCAAAGACTGGAGTGGATCCGACGACATCAAATTTTTCACCTAAAAAAATGTACAGTGTATAGTAAGGATTTTGGAGCCTTTTCATGGCTCATCTTCCAACTCACACAGCGGCCCAACTAGGCGTACCTACGACCTGTGTACACCTGTGGTTATGTGTTTAGATGTGTATTATTGAAATCCAAAGACTGGAGTGGATCCGACGACATCAAATTTTTCCCCTAAAAAAATGTACAGTGTATAGTAAGGATTTTGGAGCCTTTTCATGGCTCATCTTCCAACTGCCACAGCGGCCCAACTAGGCGTACCTACGACCTGTGTACACCTGTGGTTATGTGTTTAGATGTGTATTATCGAAATCCAAAGACTGGAGGATCCGGCGACATCAAATTTTTCACCTAAAAAAATGTACAGTGTATAGTAAGCATTTTGGAGCCTTTTCATGGCTCATCTTCCAACTGCCACAGCGGCCCAACTAGGCGTACCTACGACCTGTGTACACCTGTGTACACCTGTGGTTATGTGTTTAGATGTGTATTATCGAAATCCAAAGACTGGAGTGGATCCGACGACATCAAATTTTTCACCTACAAAAAATGTACAGTGTATAGTAAGGATTTTGGAGCCTTTTCATGGCTCATCTTCCAACTCACACAGCGGCCCAACTAGGCGTACCTACGACCTGTGTACACCTGTGGTTATGTGTTTAGATGTGTATTATCGAAATCCAAAGACTGGAGTGGATCCGACGACATCAAATTTTTCACCTAAAAAAATGTAGTGTATAGTAAGGATTTTGGAGCCTTTTCATGGCTCATCTTCCAACTCACACAGCGGCCCAACTAGGCGTACCTACGACCTGTGTACCCCTGTGGTTATGTGTTTAGATGTGTATTTTCGAAATCCAAAGACTGGAGTGGATCCGACGACATCGAATTTTTCACCTAAAAAAATGTACAGTGTATAGTAAGGATTTTGGAGCCTTTTCATGGCTCATCTTCCAACTGCCACAGCGGCCCAACTAGGCGTACCTACGACCCGTGTACACCTGTGTACACCTGTGGTTATGTGTTTAGATGTGTATTATCGAAATCCAAAGACTGGAGTGGATCCGACGACATCGAATTTTTCACCTAAAAAAATGTACAGTGTATAGTAAGGATTTTGGAGCCTTTTCATGGCTCATCTTCCAACTGCCACAGCGGCCCAACTAGGCGTACCTACGACCTGTGTACCCCTGTGGTTATGTGTTTAGATGTGTATTATCGAAATCCAAAGACTGGAGTGGATCCGACGACATCGAATTTTTCACCTAAAAAAATGTACAGTGTATAGTAAGGATTTTGGAGCCTTTTCATGGCTCATCTTCCAACTCACACAGCGGCCCAACTAGGCGTACCTACGACCTGTGTACACCTGTGGTTATGTGTTTAGATGTGTATTATCGAAATCCAAAGACTGGAGTGGATCCGACGACATCGAATTTTTCACCTAAAAAAATGTACAGTGTATAGTAAGGATTTTGGAGCCTTTTCATGGCTCATCTTCCAACTCACACAGCGGCCCAACTAGGCGTACCTACGACCTGTGTACACCTGTGGTTATGTGTTTAGATGTGTATTATCGAAATCCAAAGCCTGGAGTGGATCCGACGACATCAAATTTTTCACCTAAAAAAATGTACAGTCTATAGTAAAGATTTTGGAGCCTTTTCATGGCTCATCTTCCAACTCACACAGCGGCCCAACTAGGCGTACCTACGACCTGTGTACACCTGTGGTTATGTGTTTAGATGTGTATTATCGAACTCCAAAGACTGGAGTGGATCCGACGACATCGAATTTTTCACCTAAAAAAATGTACAGTGTATAGTAAGGATTTTGGAGCCTTTTCATGGCTCATCTTCCAACTCACACAGCGGCCCAACTAGGCGTACCTACGACCTGTGTACACCTGTGGTTATGTTTTTAGATGTGTATTATCGAACTCCAAAGACTGGAGTGGATCCGACGACATCGAATTTTTCACCTAAAAAAATGTACAGTGTATAGTAAGGATTTTGGAGCCTTTTCATGGCTCATCTTCCAAATCACACAGCGGCCCAACTAGGCGTACCTACGACCTGTGTACACCTGTGTACACCTGTGGTTATGTGTTTAGATGTGTATTATCGAAATCCAAAGACTGGAGTGGATCCGACGACATCAAATTTTTCACCTAAAAAAATGTACAGTGTATAGTAAGGATTTTGGAGCCTTTTCATGGCTCATCTTCCAACTCACACAGCGGCCCAACTAGGCGTACCTACGACCTGTGTACACCTGTGTACACCTGTGGTTATGTGTTTAGATGTGTATTATCGAAATCCAAAGACTGGAGTGGATCCGACGACATCAAATTTTTCACCTAAAAAAATGTACAGTGTATAGTAAGGATTTTGGAGCCTTTTCATGGCTCATCTTCCAACTCACACAGCGGCCCAACTAGGCGTACCTACGACCTGTGTACACCTGTGGTTATGTGTTTAGATGTGTATTATTGAAATCCAAAGACTGGAGTGGATCCGACGACATCAAATTTTTCCCCTAAAAAAATGTACAGTGTATAGTAAGGATTTTGGAGCCTTTTCATGGCTCATCTTCCAACTCACACAGCGGCCCAACTAGGCGTACCTACGACCTGTGTACACCTGTGGATATGTGTTTAGATGTGTATTATCGAACTCCAAAGACTGGAGTGGATCCGACGACATCGAATTTTTCACCTAAAAAAATGTACAGTGTATAGTAAGGATTTTGGAGCCTTTTCATGGCTCATCTTCCAACTCACACAGCGGCCCAACTAGGCGTACCTACGACCTGTGTACACCTGTGTACACCTGTGGTTATGTGTTTAGATGTGTATTATCGAAATCCAAAGACTGGAGTGGATCCGACGACATCAAATTTTTCACCTAAAAAAATGTACAGTGTATAGTAAGGATTTTGGAGCCTTTTCATGGCTCATCTTCCAACTCACACAGCGGCCCAACTAGGCGTACCTACGACCTGTGTACACCTGTGTACACCTGTGGTTATGTGTTTAGATGTGTATTATCGAAATCCAAAGCCTGGAGTGGATCCGACGACATCGAATTTATCACCTAAAAAAATGTACAGTGTATAGTGAGGATTTTGGAGCCTTTTCATGGCTCATCTTCCAACTCACACAGCGGCCCAACTAGGCGTACCTACGACCTGTGTACACCTGTGGTTATGTGTTTAGATGTGTATTATCGAAATCCAAAGACTGGAGTGGATCCGACGACATCAAATTTTTCACCTACAAAAAATGTATAGTGTATAGTAAGGATTTTGGAGCCTTTTCATGGCTCATCTTCCAACTGCCACAGCGGCCCAACTAGGCGTACCTACGACCTGTGTACACCTGTGGTTATGTGTTTAGATGTGTATTATCGAAATCCAAAGACTGGAGTGGATCCGTCGACATCAAATTTTTCACCTAAAAAAATGTACGGTCTATAGTAAGGATTTTGGAGCCTTTTCATGGCTCATCTTCCAACTGCCACAGCGGCCCAACTAGGCGTACCTACGACCTGTGTACACCTGTGTACACTTGTGGTTATGTGTTTAGATGTGTATTATCGAAATCCAAAGACTGGAGTGGATCCGACGACATCAAATTTTTGACCTAAAAAAATGTACAGTGTATAGTAAGGGTTTTGGAGCCTTTTAATGACTCACCTTCCTACTGCTACAGCGAACCAACTAGGCGTACCTACGACCTGTGTACACCTGTGGTTATGTGTTTAGATGTGTTTTATCGAAATCCAAAGACTGGAGTGGATCCGACGACATCAAATTTTTCACCTAAAAAAATGTACAGTGTAAAGTAAGGATTTTGGAACCTTTTCATGGCTCATCTTCCAACTGCCACAGCGGCCCAACTAGGCGTACCTACGACCTGTGTACACCTGTGGTTATGTGTTTAGATGTGTATTATTGAAATCCAAAGACTGGAGTGGATCCGACGACATCAAATTGTTCACCTAAAAAAATGTACAGTGTATAGTAAGGATATTGGAGCCTTTTCATGGCTCATCTTCCAACTGCCACAGCGGCCCAACTAGGCGTACCTACGACCTGTGTACACCTGTGTACACCTGTGGTTATGTGTTTAGATGTGTATTATCGAAATACAAAGCCTGGAGTGGATCCGACGACATCAAATTTTTCACCTACAAAAAATGTACAGTGTATAGTAAGGATTTTGGAGCCTTTTCATGGCTCATCTTCCAACTGCCACAGCGGCCCAACTAGTCGTACCTACGACCTGTGTACACCTGTGGTTATGTGTTTAGATGTGTATTATCGAAATCCAAAGACTGGAGTGGATCCGACGACATCAAATTTTTCACCTACAAAAAATGTACAGTGTATAGTAAGGATTTTGGAGCCTTTTCATGGCTCATCTTCCAACTGCCACAGCGGCCCAACTAGGCGTACCTACGACCTGTGTACACCTGTGGTTATGTGTTTAGATGTGTATTATCGAAATCCAAAGACTGGAGTGGATCCGACGACATCAAATTTTTCACCTAAAAAAATGTAGTGTATAGTAAGGATTTTGGAGCCTTTTCATGGCTCATCTTCCAACTAGGCGTACCTACGACCTGTGTACACCTGTGGTTATGTGTTTAGATGTGTATTATCGGATCCGACGACATCAAATTTTTCACCTAAAAAAATGTAGTGTATAGTAAGGATTTTGGAGCCTTTTCATGGCTCATCTTCCAACTGCCACAGCAGCCCAACTAGGCGTACCTACGACCTGTGTACACCTGTGGTTATGTGTTTAGATGTGTATTATCGAAATCCAAAGACTGGAGTGGATCCGACGACATCAAATTTTTCACCTAAAAAAATGTACAGTGTATAGTAAGGATTTTGGAGCCTTTTCATGGCTCATCTTCCAACTCACACAGCGGCCCAACTAGGCGTACCTACGACCTGTGTACACCTGTGGTTATGTGTTTAGATGTGTATTATCCAAATCCAAAGACTGGAGTGGATCCGACGACATCAAATTTTTCACCTACAAAAAATGTACAGTGTATAGTAAGGATTTTGGAGCCTTTTCATGGCTCATCTTCCAACTGCCACAGCGGCCCAACTAGTCGTACCTACGACCTGTGTACACCTGTGGTTATGTGTTTAGATGTGTATTATCGAAATCCAAAGACTGGAGTGGATCCGACGACATCAAATTTTTCACCTAAAAAAATGTACAGTGTATAGTAAGGATTTTGGAGCCTTTTCATGGCTCATCTTCCAACTCACACAGCGGCCCAACTAGGCGTACCTACGACCTGTGTACACCTGTGGTTATGTGTTTAGATGTGTATTATCGAAATCCAAAGACTGGAGTGGATCCAACGACATCAAATTTTTCACCTAAAAAAATGTACAGTGTATAGTAAGGATTTTGGAGCCTTTTCATGGCTCATCTTCCAACTCACACAGCGGCCCAACTAGGCGTACCTACGACCTGTGTACACCTGTGGTTATGTGTTTAGATGTGTATTATCGAAATCCAAAGACTGGAGTGGATCCAACGACATCAAATTTTTCACCTACAAAAAATGTACAGTGTATAGTAAGGATTTTGGAGCCTTTTCATGGCTCATCTTCCAACTGCCACAGCGGCCCAACTAGGCGTACCTACGACCTGTGTACACCTGTGGTTATGTGTTTAGATGTGTATTATCGAAATCCAAAGACTGGAGTGGATCCGACGACATCAAATTTTTCACCTAAAAAAATGTAGTGTATAGTAAGGATTTTGGAGCCTTTTCATGGCTCATCTTCCAACTAGGCGTACCTACGACCTGTGTACACCTGTGGTTATGTGTTTAGATGTGTATTATCGGATCCGACGACATCAAATTTTTCACCTAAAAAAATGTAGTGTATAGTAAGGATTTTGGAGCCTTTTCATGGCTCATCTTCCAACTGCCACAGCAGCCCAACTAGGCGTACCTACGACCTGTGTACACCTGTGGTTATGTGTTTAGATGTGTATTATCGAAATCCAAAGACTGGAGTGGATCCGACGACATCAAATTTTTCACCTAAAAAAATGTACAGTGTATAGTAAGGATTTTGGAGCCTTTTCATGGCTCATCTTCCAACTCACACAGCGGCCCAACTAGGCGTACCTACGACCTGTGTACACCTGTGGTTATGTGTTTAGATGTGTATTATCGAAATCCAAAGACTGGAGTGGATCCGACGACATCAAATTTTTCACCTACAAAAAATGTACAGTGTATAGTAAGGATTTTGGAGCCTTTTCATGGCTCATCTTCCAACTGCCACAGCGGCCCAACTAGTCGTACCTACGACCTGTGTACACCTGTGGTTATGTGTTTAGATGTGTATTATCGAAATCCAAAGACTGGAGTGGATCCGACGACATCAAATTTTTCACCTAAAAAAATGTACAGTGTATAGTAAGGATTTTGGAGCCTTTTCATGGCTCATCTTCCAACTCACACAGCGGCCCAACTAGGCGTACCTACGACCTGTGTACACCTGTGGTTATGTGTTTAGATGTGTATTATCGAAATCCAAAGACTGGAGTGGATCCAACGACATCAAATTTTTCACCTAAAAAAATGTACAGTGTATAGTAAGGATTTTGGAGCCTTTTCATGGCTCATCTTCCAACTCACACAGCGGCCCAACTAGGCGTACCTACGACCTGTGTACACCTGTGGTTATGTGTTTAGATGTGTATTATCGAAATCCAAAGACTGGAGTGGATCCGACGACATCAAATTTTTCACCTAAAAAAATGTACAGTGTATAGTAAGGATTTTGGAGCCTTTTCATGGCTCATCTTCCAACTCACACAGCGGCCCAACTAGGCGTACCTACGACCTGTGTACACCTGTGGTTATGTGTTTAGATGTGTATTATCGAAATCCAAAGACTGGAGTGGATCCGACGACATCAAATTTTTCACCTACAAAAAATGTACAGTGTATAGTAAGGATTTTGGAGCCTTTTCATGGCTCATCTTCCAACTGCCACAGCGGCCCAACTAGTCGTACCTACGACCTGTGTACACCTGTGGTTATGTGTTTAGATGTGTATTATCGAAATCCAAAGACTGGAGTGGATACGACGACATCAAATTTTTCACCTACAAAAAATGTACAGTGTATAGTAAGGATTTTGGAGCCTTTTCATGGCTCATCTTCCAACTAGGCGTACCTACGACCTGTGTACACCTGTGGTTATGTGTTTAGATGTGTATTATCGAAATCCAAAGACTGGAGTGGATCCGACGACATCAAATTTTTCACCTAAAAAAATGTACAGTGTATAGTAAGGATTTTGGAACCTTTTCATGGCTCATCTTCCAACTGCCACAGCGGCCCAACTAGGCGTACCTACGACCTGTGTACACCTGTGGTAATGTGTTTAGATGTGTATTATCGAAATCCAAAGACTGGAGTGGATCCGACGACATCAAATTTTTCACCTAAAAAAATGTAGTGTATAGTAAGGATTTTGGAGCCTTTTCATGGCTCATCTTCCAACTCACACAGCGGCCCAACTAGGCGTACCTACGACCTGTGTACACCTGTGGTTATGTGTTTAGATGTGTATTATCGAAATCCAAAGACTGGAGTGGATCCGACGACATCAATTTTTTCACCTAAAAAAATGTAGTGTATAGTAAGGATTTTGGAGCCTTTTCATGGCTCATCTTCCAACTAGGCGTACCTACGACCTGTGTACACCTGTGGTTATGTGTTTAGATGTGTATTATCGAAATCCAAAGACTGGAGTGGATCCGACGACATCAAATTTTTCACCTAAAAAAATGTAGTGTATAGTAAGGATTTTGGAGCCTTTTCATGGCTCATCTTCCAACTCACACAGCGGCCCAACTAGGCGTACCTACGACCTGTGTACACCTGTGGTTATGTGTTTAGATGTGTATTATCGAAATCCAAAGACTGGAGTGGATCCGACGACATCAAATTTTTCACCTAAAAAAATGTACAGTGTATAGTAAGGATTTTGGAGCCTTTTCATGGCTCATCTTCCAACTCACACAGCGGCCCAACTAGGCGTACCTACGACCTGTGTACCCCTGTGGTTATGTGTTTAGATGTGTATTTTCGAAATCCAAAGACTGGAGTGGATCCGACGACATCAAATTTTTCACCTACAAAAAATGTACAGTGTATAGTAAGGATTTTGGAGCCTTTTCATGGCTCATCTTCCAACTGCCACAGCGGCCCAACTAGTCGTACCTACGACCTGTGTACACCTGTGGTTATGTGTTTAGATGTGTATTATCGAAATCCAAAGACTGGAGTGGATCCGACGACATCAAATTTTTCACCTAAAAAAATGTACAGTGTATAGTAAGGATTTTGGAGCCTTTTCATGGCTCATCTTCCAACTCACACAGCGGCCCAACTAGGCGTACCTACGACCTGTGTACACCTGTGGTTATGTGTTTAGATGTGTATTATCGAAATCCAAAGACTGGAGTGGATCCGACGACATCAAATTTTTCACCTAAAAAAATGTACAGTGTATAGTAAGGATTTTGGAGCCTTTTCATGGCTCATCTTCCAACTCACACAGCGGCCCAACTAGGCGTACCTACGACCTGTGTACACCTGTGGTTATGTGTTTAGATGTGTATTATCGAAATCCAAAGACTGGAGTGGATCCGACGACATCAAATTTTGCACCTACAAAAAATGTACAGTGTATAGTAAGGATTTTGGAGCCTTTTCATGGCTCATCTTCCAACTGCCACAGCGGCCCAACTAGTCGTACCTACGACCTGTGTACACCTGTGGTTATGTGTTTAGATGTGTATTATCGAAATCCAAAGACTGGAGTGGATCCGACGACATCAAATTTTTCACCTACAAAAAATGTACAGTGTATAGTAAGGATTTTGGAGCCTTTTCATGGCTCATCTTCCAACTGCCACAGCGGCCCAACTAGTCGTACCTACGACCTGTGTACACCTGTGGTTATGTGTTTAGATGTGTATTATCGAAATCCAAAGACTGGAGTGGATCCGACGACATCAATTTTTTCACCTAAAAAAATGTAGTGTATAGTAAGGATTTTGGAGCCTTTTCATGGCTCATCTTCCAACTAGGCGTACCTACGACCTGTGTACACCTGTGGTTATGTGTTTAGATGTGTATTATCGAAATCCAAAGACTGGAGTGGATCCGACGACATCAAATTTTTCACCTAAAAAAATGTACAGTGTATAGTAAGGATTTTGGAGCCTTTTCATGGCTCATCTTCCAACTCACACAGCGGCCCAACTAGGCGTACCTACGACCTGTGTACACCTGTGGTTATGTGTTTAGATGTGTATTATCGAAATCCAAAGACTGGAGTGGATCCGACGACATCAAATTTTTCACCTACAAAAAATGTACAGTGTATAGTAAGGATTTTGGAGCCTTTTCATGGCTCATCTTCCAACTCACACAGCGGCCCAACTAGGCGTACCTACGACCTGTGTACACCTGTGGTTATGTGTTTAGATGTGTATTATCGAAATCCAAAGACTGGAGTGGATCCGACGACATCAAATTTTTCACCTAAAAAAATGTACAGTGTATAGTAAGGATTTTGGAACCTTTTCATGGCTCATCTTCCAACTGCCACAGCGGCCCAACTAGGCGTACCTACGACCTGTGTACACCTGTGGTAATGTGTTTAGATGTGTATTATCGAAATCCAAAGACTGGAGTGGATCCGACGACATCAAATTTTTCACCTAAAAAAATGTAGTGTATAGTAAGGATTTTGGAGCCTTTTCATGGCTCATCTTCCAACTCACACAGCGGCCCAACTAGGCGTACCTACGACCTGTGTACACCTGTGGTTATGTGTTTAGATGTGTATTATCGAAATCCAAAGACTGGAGTGGATCCGACGACATCAATTTTTTCACCTAAAAAAATGTAGTGTATAGTAAGGATTTTGGAGCCTTTTCATGGCTCATCTTCCAACTAGGCGTACCTACGACCTGTGTACACCTGTGGTTATGTGTTTAGATGTGTATTATCGAAATCCAAAGACTGGAGTGGATCCGACGACATCAAATTTTTCACCTAAAAAAATGTAGTGTATAGTAAGGATTTTGGAGCCTTTTCATGGCTCATCTTCCAACTCACACAGCGGCCCAACTAGGCGTACCTACGACCTGTGTACCCCTGTGGTTATGTGTTTAGATGTGTATTTTCGAAATCCAAAGACTGGAGTGGATCCGACGACATCGAATTTTTCACCTAAAAAAATGTACAGTGTATAGTAAGGATTTTGGAGCCTTTTCATGGCTCATCTTCCAACTCACACAGCGGCCCAACTAGGCGTACCTACGACCTGTGTACACCTGTGGTTATGTGTTTAGATGTGTATTATCGAAATCCAAAGACTGGAGTGGATCCGACGACATCGAAAACTACATGACAAATCCATTTTGTCATTACACCAATCTATTATTGACGTTTAATCTTGCTTAATCTTAAGAAAAACAACCAGTGATTTGAAAATAACGTTTTTATTTGTACAACCATTCATTTTAAATAATTGATCTGAATGCAACATCTTTGGCGGACCATCAATCGAAATTCAAACATCGTTGACGAGGACCATCCATCCTGAAACAAAACAAAGAACGCGATTAGTTACATCACTTATGAGGCAATCTTGGTACTGTGTGATATATCAGTCAGAATAAAATTAACAGCATGGTGGTTTATTTGGGTTCGCTCAGTAGAGGGAACCTGAATAGGTATGGATATCATCAGATAACACGAGTGTATGAATTTGAAAGACTAAAAAAAAGTAGTTACCTCTTGATTATCAATTGCTCCTTTTTAGGATGCACGCAGAACGTCAGAAACTGGAAGAAAAAAATATAAATATAAAAATCGATATAATCACTGTCTAGGTATGGGTACATTTAAAGATATACAAAAAGGAACTATTTTCAGAGTAAAATTGACAGCATGGTTTGTATTGGGTTCGCTCAGAAGAGGGAACCTGAACAGGTATGGATATCATCATTAAGTTCAGATGAGTAGAAGAAGAAAGTAAATGAATATATGTACAAACCTTTAGGGAACATGCTTCACCGTTTGGATTTGGTCTCAATACACGCCAAAGTTTATCCTGCAAATAAAGACAAATATTAAAGGACTTCGCAGAATAAAATCAATTCCTTTTATAAAAGGACTAGTGTCAGTTAGAAGGTTTGTTACATTCTAATTCAAATGAACTATACTATAAAGATAAGTCATCATTGAAAGCATGTGCAACCATACACTGACCAGTCGGGCGGTATTCGTTGGAAATAAATGCATTTTTATTGTGCCACAAACTTGTCAGTGTACGGTGTCATCAAATATATACGAAAACTTACCCATTAAAGCCATTTTTCTGCTGGGTACTGACTTCATTGTCGAGTCATCAAACATGGCATCAACTAATCAAAATCTGTAAAGACAAAGTACACTTCATTAGCGACGGATATGCACATAAATCAAACGAGTAAAGGTTCTTTGAGACTTTCAGAATCCTTTTGGTTTAATGGAATGATATCAGCATGGCTGTTCTTCAGAGAAGAGTTTACATCATCTTCGGACTACAGTCAATACAGATTAAAACGTATGCGTACCTTTAAAGATTATCATAGAGTCTTCCCAGACTTGACCCCGCCATGTTCGTCCATTTAAGACACACTACGAGAAATAAAAAAGCCATCAGACAATGTTAAATAGACGAACAAATTGGGATACTTTTAAGTAAAAATTACTTTCAGTATCCTTTTGGTTTAATAAGTGTGAAATCAGCACAGATTTGACCTCAGATTAAGATTTTCATCATTTCTAGCTGAAGAGTTTATGAAAAGTGAATTTGGAGCTTACCTAGGAATTTAATCCGCAATCTGCCAGTTACATGCCCAGGTTCACAATCCATCTGAAAATAACAAATAATTTGGTTGATAATCTAGACTTTTCTTAGTTTAATGCATTTGTTCTTATTTAAACAATTCAGTTGGCCGTTCTTATCTATCCGCAACAAATTAATGAACGAGTTCATTAGATTAGGCAGTGAACACTCATCAGTATACAGTAATAAGGGGTAATTTTGTTAATTTTAAACTCACCAATTGGATCCATGAATATTCAAGAGGTAGAAATATTGCGTGGATTTTCTACATCCATTGTACAATCTTCCAACTCCTTCATTATTTGCATTTAGAGATATCCCAAGACCTGTTACCAAAGTTGAACTTTCCTCCGCGAGATTCCGTCACAAAATGAAAGAGTGTGTCGATCTCAACAGGAAACGTAGACGAGGGTGCATAAGTTGTGAAGTGTGCCCCTCTTACAATTCCGTTTCAACTCGCATCGTTTCTTTAAGGGATGCACACAGGGTAGAGAATCGATAATTTAATATCGATATTCGATATTAATGTACCATTATCTTCAATTTATCGAATTATGCTGGTTGTGCATGGTTGTTTAATTACTAGTTAGCGATTCTAACTGACTTTTTGTTAATTTTTGCTGGGAAATGGTGTTTTATGAGAGTTTCGCTGCTCATATGTTCTACAGGACGTACGTTTAAAGCGACGTTCACACTCAACAATTTGTTGTGCAATTTCCTAAACAGCCCTGTTTGTTGAACCAAATCGGCAATGTGAACACACAAGTTGGGCCGCCTTTACACACGCCAAATTCGTCGCCGATTTTGTCAATGTGTGTGTTTTTTCCTCTGTGTGACCCCTATTGTCTCATTTCCCTTTCCAACTTCATACAAAAATCGGCGACAAATTTAGCATGCGTAAAAGCGGCTTTGGCAGACTTGTAGTACAGTGCACAAAACATTCTGATTTTCTTCCAATTTGTCGTCAAGCTAATTGTATCGACAAATTGTTAAATGTTAATGCCGCTTAACATCCTGCTTGACGTCCAGAGTTAAATTTAATTTATATCTGGAAACTTATATAACTCCACTTAACCATTTACAGTTTGAGATCCACTGAATCAAACGTAAGGTAATCTCAATTATATTTTTAAATGTCATCCAACTTCAGACTATTTTCACATATTGGAATTTTTGGAAGCACTGGAAGCACAAATCAGTCGTCATTTTTCTATTCGCCTGCGATTAAAATAGTGGAATAAGTTATTCTTGTAAAAGAGAAGAAAAAAAATAAATAGTTTTCCCCAAAAAAGTGTTGTTTATTGGAAATTTAAAGATACTCATCTTCAGAATATTTGAAAAATACCATTGAAAAAAGAAAACACTGAATTACTGAAATCGTTTCTGTGCAAAGCACCAACCAACTTCTTTTTTTCATTTCTTAACCTTACTTACGTTCTTCACTTTTTTTTTTTTACTTTTTGTGTTCCAACAAAAGTGTTTTTCCCTTGGTAAAATATCCATTAAAAAGAAATAGACATAAAGGCCGCAAAGAACAAAACCGAGATTAATATCATGCACACTTTTGGTGAGACCGGAGCCGGAGTGCCAGCCTTTTTGGCCAAACTCTGGAGACTTGTCGAGGATAAAGAAACAAATAATCTAATTTGTTGGAGCAAGGTAAGTTATTGGGTCTCTAACGAAAGACCAGACCTCCACACTCCCCCTCCACCATGACACTATCATAGCAAATTGGTAAATAAATCCAAGTAAATATGGCAACGGTGTTGGATTTTTTTTGAACTCACAATAAAATTAATTTTATTGTTTTGTTTTTAAAGATTGGCAGGAGTATGAATTATTTTAATTTAATTGTACCTTTTCGGTACAGTTTGCTCTCCCTCGCAACGAGGTAAGTCATGAGCAGAGCAATAAATACTATTTCATGATGTGTAGCAGGATTGTGGGGGAAGGGGGTGTTGGATATGAAAGGGACGTATTGCGACGTAAATGGCCGGTTAGTAAAGTGCAATAAGCCGTAAGTGCTATTGGTTTGTGTGTGTATGTATTGAAAAATGCACGATTAAATTATGTGGGACTTATGTCTCTGTTTTGATTTGTCACCCACCGACAGTTGCGATCACATATCGATGGTGGTATCGTATTTTTTTTTGTTTTTAAGTTATAGACTAATCGGAGGATGACTTCTTCGAGTGTGCTATATTTTTAGTTGCACTTTCTCGCAGTATATGTTTTTCTCTCTTTTCTGTCACTGCGAATGGTAATTATGGGAAATTCTATGTATTGGAAAAGTATCAGCTTGTTGGCTTCTTAATTTCCATGAATATTGTGCAATTCTAACTCATGAACTCGCACGCATCGAGTGTCTTGTCGGAAAGAGAATGACGGACATGAGGGAAAGAGTACGAATGTGTGCTCAATGTACACCATACATTTCTTCAACCATTTCCAACAAGATCGGGTACCCCCCTCCCCAGTTTATCGATCAAATAAATGCATGGCATGAGTAAACAATTATTTAATTGCATTCGCCTAGTATCGAAAACATTTGGTAAGATCTACAAAGTGAAGAGAAACTTTATGCGTCGATTGTCAATAAGGAAAAGCCTATTTTATGCTTCAAAATATACAAATTAATGAACTACATACGTATATATTTAAATTTAAATAAATCGGTGAGAGTAGTTATTCGGCAATGCAACTAGTTCTATTCGGTCTATTCACTGACCATGCTTTTGCTGGCCGTTCCTTGTCTACGTTCAGTACAATTAACCCAAAAGCATTGCGCAATCAACCCTAAAGCCCATTGAGGTGTAGCGATACACAATCGATGTAATTCTATGTATATCGTCGCCATGATCACAATAATTGTCTCATTTGATTACTAAAGCTCAAGATCGAGTGATTAAATTCCATTTGAGAACAATAACAAAGTTCATACATCTTGACACAAGGGTGCCCCTTGCATTTTAACTGACTTTCCCCGTATTTAACTCGTCTTAAGGGGTACGGCTTTGCCCTCGTGCGAAAGCAGCTCGAACCATATGGTCTCAATTAAAAACAAATAAACCTACTAATTAACACAACAGTAAATGATATAAATGAAAACAATCCACGACAACTTAAACACAAACCATTCGTGTAGTTTACTAACCGCGTCCGCGTGATAGAAGTCCAATCAACAAAAAAATGTACCATAATTTGTTTTCAGTTTACCGCACACTACTGATAAACCCGACTTTGTTGGCCGTGCGGTTTCATTTGGAAAATTCGCTCCAAAAGACTACAGTATCAAGCGAATAAAATGTTATCTGCAATTCATATTTGATTAGAGTCAAAACGCTGAACATTGTATCGACTATAAATTAACATTTCATTGCACATTCACCTCTTTGTGACGCATAAATTTTGTTATTTAACCGAGGCACATGCGTATGATGACCAAATCATCTTGATCGGTTTATTCACCAATCTCTGGCTCTCTCGCCCACACAAGGCATTTGGCATTTGCAGGGAGTATTAGCCTCTGCTTGAAGATGAAAATTTGCTGTCACGGCAATACGTTAGTACGCTTAAATATATCCATATTTTAGGCATTGCCAAGTGTTAATGTGTGTTCGTGGAGTTTTCTATATGATCACGCAATTATCGATTAGATCCTCTATACAAAGCAAGGATCTGTGGTTGTCTGGTAGCGCTTCTGTTGATAAACACAAATCCTTCCCGTGAATTTGAGGTAAACTCAAGGCATTATTTCGTGGCAATAGTCACAGTTAAGTACGACCTTGAAAACCAGTTTAAACGGCAAAGAATACTAATGAACCGAAGATCTAATTGTCTTTGAGTAACAAATATCTTTCTTTCCTTTTATTTATAGGATGGACGAAGTTTCATTATTCAAAATCAAGCACAATTCGCTCGCGAATTGTTGCCTCTCAACTACAAACACAATAACATGGCCAGCTTCATTCGACAACTCAACATGTGTACGAACATCTAAACGCATAACTGTAACTGTCTCAGCATATTTATCGTATTCCATTTCTTTTAGATGGTTTTCATAAAATAACATCCATCGACAATGGTGGACTTAAATTTGATCGTGACGAAATGGAATTTTCGCATCCATGTTTCAAGCGCAATTGTCCATATTTGCTGGAACATATCAAGAGGAAAATTGCCAACACAAAAACCATTGATGAGAAGGCCACAGTTAAGCCGGAAGCAGTGAGCAAAGTTCTGAGCGATGTCAAGGCTATGCGCGGGCGTCAGGACTCGCTCGATTCGAGATTCTCAGTAATGAAACAAGAAAATGAAGCTTTGTGGCGTGAAATAGCTTCTCTCCGACAGAAGCATGCTAAACAGCAACAAATCGTCAATAAGGTACGGCGGTATACTTGTTTTTTGTTTACCTTTTCAATGATTATCTCCTCTTTGCAGCTCATTCAATTTTTAATAACCATTGTGCAACCATCAAGGAACATGACTAGTGTCAAACGTCACATGCAGCTAATGATCAACGATACCCCTGAACAGGCAAAGCTAAGAAAAGCCAGTGAATCTGAGTCCGAATGCGGCCCGGTCATACATGAATTGGGCGAAGAACTGTTCGATGAAGCTGCTGATAATGATTCTGACATAGAGTATGTTCCGCTAGCTAATGTACTTATATTTCTTTTGGAGTGAATTACTCACGAATGTATGTAATTTTCTTCTATTTAAAGTGACCCATCAAGCCCGTATACAAATTTGCCATCTGTTGGTTCCAGTCGCCTTGACAACGACAGTCCCACACCAAGAGTTGAACGACCAAAATCGAATGTGAGCGTATCAAGCCACACATTCGACTATTCAAATCAGAGTGCAGATGATGCACTAAATCCGAGAGGAAACGCAACGCCGGGTCCATCAGCGGTTGTGAACACTATTACTCCCGATGGCTCACATATCGTATATCACGTTACTGAACTTCCCGATAACGCTCCAGAAACCCCAGAGACATTCAACGATGAAAACCATCTCGCCACACCCATGGTAAAGGAATTGAGACGCAATCAAATGCTGAAAATGAAGAACATGCCAAATAACAAACGCAAGAGCGCTTCATCTACAGTAACGTCTCCTGAGTCTACGAGTTCTCCAGCCAAAATGGTGCGCACCGGAAACGATATGAATCAATTGAAAATCAAAACAGAGCAGAATGATTTGGATCAATTGATATTCCTGAATGCAAGCTATCCATCACCAAATCATACGAGCACAGAAGTAACGGCAGGCCCATCAAACTCTGGAAGTTCGATATGCATTTCGAACCCAAGAGCAGGCATTGACAACAGCAACATGATTTCGGCTGTTGATCCAAGATTGATTTCCCCACAAAGCGATGAAAGTCAATCGTCTGTTCCTATCGATAACAACATGTATAGCGCTGGAGACTTCATTGGATCAGATATGCCAACTGAACTGTTTGAGGTGTGTGGAGCGAGAGGTCTTTTGACTTGTTAGATTTTTCTAATTTCAATCGAAAAAGAAGCAAAGTATAAATGTGTGTGTTTAAATGTTCCTTTACAGGGCTCTTCAATAATCGATGACAACTCTGGCATGGCGAGCGGCAACAACTACAGCAAATATGACTTTAGGCCCCGCCCATCTTCATCAGGACGTCCGCTGCTGCAAAAGAATCCACAATTCGATAACAACGAGTCTCTTTCTTCACCATCAAGAAACTCCAGCTTACAAGTGGCCACAGTCAACAACTGCAAGGCCGTCCCCGAGAATGATATGCGGTTGAGTGCTGTGTTAGTAACTGAGAGGAATCTTAGTTGCTCTGTGATTTCCTTAACTAAACCAATTCAATTTGCTTTACAATTTCAGTGATGAAGTGAATCTCCACTTGGACGGAGTTCAAGACGATTTGGACACTCTCAAGGATCTACTACGAAGCGATTCGTACTCTCTAGATGCAAACACGCTACTGGGTGTAAGTGATAGAAACTATTTAGGGAATTTCTTGCTTACGTTGTGTGATTTTGCCAACCCATTAATAAGGGATTAACACAACGTTTGTACATATTTCTTTCGCAAATTCTCCACAATACACGAAAAGCCTTTGATTAGACACATTCATAGTTACGCAAAGCAAAGAAATATACACATTAAGAAAAAATCCTCATTGAATGTGTACTTTTTTTTCTGACAAAATAATAAAACAAACTACTTCAATGATGAATCCGGATTAAAACCTAACTTTATTCAACTCAACAGAACGGATCATCAGGTGCAAACCGAATTTTTTTGCCTTCTCAACTGGAAGCTGATTTGTTCAATAAGGTCAGCATTAAACAAATAAAATTGGCTAATATGTTAATTAAAAAAAAAATCAATTTCAAATTCAACAAATAAGAAAATTCTTCTCACTTGTTGGTTGAAATTATCTTGAAACATTCTTTCAAAATCCAATGAATGTGTCTCTCGCTAATGCTCGATATGACATTCTATTTTAACAAGTGACAATATTCTTGATCTTTGAACTAGTGTTGACGTACAAGTCCCCTTTGCATTGGATCTAAATCGCCACCTCAAATCTTTCGTTTTTATATTACTCATCGTATTCTTTTCGGTTTATTGCATTTCATTTTTTTAAGATCAAAGTGTATTTATATATACATATATGCTGTGAAGTTTGTCAAATCAATTCGATCGAACGGAGCAAAAGTGCACCTAATTCAGTACACAGCTGAAAGTCTAGCCAATTATATCTTCTGACTGATGCTCCCAGTGGTTCTTTAGACGTCCTTTTGACGATTGCTTCGGCACATGCATAACAGGAAAACTTTCAGAGCATTCAAAATTAGCGTCTTCTTTTAAACATTGTAAATCTGGTGTAGGTGAATGATATTAACTGTTTCTAGCATCTTCCAACAATCCAATGTTCCAGAAAATATGTGTTAGCACTCAGCAGGTCAGATGAACAGTTATGTATATAAATTACATAATTTATAGATTATATAATAATGATTTCTAAACAAAAAGAATGTGTTGCTTCCCAACAAATATTATCTTCTGCTAGTTGTCGTGAGTGTCTCATTCCCAAAATGTCTGAATGTCTTCTGTTCACATTTCAAAAGTGAACTTGGGCTTAGAGCTTTCTCCTTCTACCACATATCGTATTGTCCATTCTATGTAGATTTCGAACAGTTAAGTTTGAGAAACGTTTCTTGAGAGTTTTTTGTTTTTAAATTGACCACAGTGTAGCTTAGATAGTTTTCAATATGGGGGTTCCAATTATCGATGGTAATACGTGCACATACTCTGAGTAATAATCTGAGCCTTTAGAGGATAGCGATTGCTGTACGCTACCATAAAATTCCATCATTTCGCCTAACACTAACCAAAAAAAAAAACAGAGCTGCATTTGTATTAGTCAAGAAATGTCTTGATTATGAAGTGATAGCATAAATTGTATGTCAGCAATTCAGTTCCGTAACAGTTTTCACTTGTTGGGCTTTGATTCATAGTATGGTGGTTAAATTAGGTTAGGTACGAATGGCATTTGGAGATTGCAATGAAGTGCTTTAGCCAAAGCTACATGAAATAAATACTGTCATATGTTAAGTGGGTGTTGTGTCTCTGCGTCGACTCCTACGCACTTGAACCTCGGTGTCTCGGTTCGATTCCCAATACGACCAAATATAATTTTCACCGCTTCCCCTCCTTCGAGTCGCTGACAATGCTCAAAGAGTAATAACTGTCTAGAAAAAGCTTCTCAAACTTGTCCGTTCGGAGTCGGCATAAAACTGTTGGTCCCTTCCACTCGTGAAAGTGTACAACACGAGTGGTTGCTGAGAAGCTAGGTCCTGGCCCTCTACGGGCTGTAGCGCCACCCATGCTATTTATTATATTGTTATCTGTTAATCAGGCAACTCTAGAGAGTATGATTGCATGTCATTTTTGTTTCTCCAGTTCGAAGCAGATCGTTTTGCACACACAGTAACGAGCAAATTCTTGTGTTTAAACCCTAACTCGCGTACAAAATAAATCGCTCGTGAAGTGTCATTCAAGGCATGGACATAACTGTAACCTTTTTACATTAATTATACGCCATTTATGCAATCCATTATGTCATTTATGTAATCCAATGTGAGGGAATATGATATCCAACATTGGCGGGTGGTATATATCTCTCTAAGAAAATGCACAAATTGAATAACAATTAAAGAAACAATTTTACGTTGCACCAAATTGCAGCTCTTCACTGATTCTGACATCCTTGGACCGTACGGGTTGTCAATGGGACAGGACAACAATTCACAGGATAAAAAAGGTAAGCAGCGACTCGATCACTCGATCCCTCCCCCCCCCATTCAAACATTCTAATCATCATTTTCTGTGTAGGCTCTCAATTGATGACCTATCAGCCAATCTATGATCTTGCTGATATTATGGATATAAATGCTAAAAGCAATGGTTTGTGTTTACAAAACGAATTCAATATGCAAGTCCCTTTTCTTATTTCACATCATTTTAGATACCAATTCGAATGACAACAACCGCAAGGAGGCAAATTCTGATTCAGTTCTTAATACCCCTTATCACGAATGAGTACATGCGATAGTTACTGAACTGACAATATCATTAAGTTTGCATTATTATTAACGCTTGGTGCGTACTGTTTACTTTTCGTCCTACGATGATTTTAATCAATTAACCTTCTCTAAACGTTTGTCTGTTTTTTTTTCTTTCTCTTTCTTATAATTCTTTCCGAAGTTTTTGGTTATTTGAACAACAAAAAAATGAATAAACACTGTTCTATTCATAAATACATGTATTCTTTTTTGGTAATTGAATTGTGAAAGAATTATAAAAAAAAAGAAAAATAATGAATAATGGACTGAGCCTTATATTTAAATGAACACTTGATGTAGCTTTAGAGAAAGTAAAAGAAAACCACAATACTAAACCACTATATACATAAATTGATGGATATATATAGTTATACGGCATATATATATTACAACCATTTTATGAGCCCATGTTACAGTTATTTTCTTTATTAAAGTTTGTGAAGGTTTATATTTATTATGGGAAAAAAAGCAAACAATTCATGTGAGATTCGTAGGGTATGTATAGAAATGATGGTTCATACGATCGTGAAGTAAATATTGTTGAACTACGGGTCAGGTGTGAGCTATGGATGTATACATGCAACGAATATTGGGGATATGAGTTCACTTTTTATTTCATTATTTAAAGATTGTACTCCTTTTTTCATTGATTTAACTATTTCAAGATATCCTCTTTTATTGTACCTACCACTCTAATCGGTAGCCCCTTGATAATGTTGACCACTGATATTTATAAACAAAACTTGCTCATTTTTCATGACAGCTTTCCTACACATTGTACTTTAAAGGATATAATTATGTATTCATTCACATCCGTTTGTGTTTCTACCTCCAAATATGTGGCACTAATAATGTATTGTGCTTTAACCGCAGAAACCTCTTATCATTCTTTTAAATGTACGTGTTCCAAAGGAGCAGTCACGTTGTCTCGAACGTTGCAATGTCGTCATAATTGAACATCACACATTGTGTTTCAAATGACATTTGAACTTTCTGCGCATACACACATCCGCAAGAGAATCATCCAATTCCAAAATAAATGAGTACGTTTAAGATCAGGATAAGGTTTTATACTCTACTAAAAATCAAAAAAAAAGAAGCTTAAATGAACATCACTAGAATTATATTTTTGTTAATGTGCACAATGTGAAGTGCTAAGGATATATATGTATACTTATTTTCATGTGTGCTTATTTAGTTTGAATTTAAAAGAAGAAGAAAAAAAACAACAGAATTTGTTAAAACAACATCAAGAGATACCAGTGTACACCTTCGTCTTATCAAACAATCCTTACGTTCTGTTAATTGATTACTAATTCTTCAAGTCATTTGTGAAGTGTTTTTGAATATTATTATATCACCACACCATATTTTATTGAAGTTATGTATGTATCTACTGTTTTCGCTTAGTTTCTAATTAGTTTTTTTTTTAAATGCTCTAGACGAGCTCAGATAACCTCAGAACGAGGATTATTTAAATTAATGTAATTACAGTGGAATCTAGTGGAAAGAAATCAAAAAAAAAAGATATGATTAATTGAATCCTAAACGTCTAACATGTTCGCATAAATCCGCACTGAAAAGGATATAGTAAAAACAAGAATTACTGCTTAGGTTTTACCGACATTTTTTTGTTTTCCCAGAAATTTATTCATCATTGTTAAAGATTGTTTCTTTTTGTGAACATTTTATTTAAAACTACATATATATATATATATATTCAAAACAAGAACTATATGATAAATATTTTTTAAAAGATGCAGAAATAATATTTTATTCATGTTTAGATGCTAAATAAAGCAATCGAACTTTAAAGTGTGTCTTTATTGCCATTACTCTTTTACTACTTGCTGCGGAAGTTTATCAATGTTAATTGCTGATTGCCTTCAAGTGGGAGGCATGAGACTCGGCACAATGATCGTTTCATATGTCTCCTGTTCCAGACTCCGGGATAGAATCGTTTTACTTTGCGTTGTTTGACTACGTTGCGTTTTAAACTACAATACTAGCAGACAATGGCGTTATTTCACTTTCAAATGAGACCTAATACCAAGTGGCGTTAGTTCATTTTTAGGAAGTGGTTATCAGTTTGTCTACAGGCTCATTGCAGAAGTTGATGTCTAAGATTTGCTGACACTGTCAATAATTTTTATATGTGTAACTATTACCAAACAAATAATGAGCATCCGGGGTTCCTTGTTATTCGCCTTTAATTATCGCAGACAACTATCCTTTCAGTACACTTCGCCTATTTTAAAAAACTGGCAGTACAAGTTTCTCATCGCTTCACCCATTAGGAGTGATTAGTGATTACACAAGCATACAATTCCCTATTGATTTTTGCTACTGCAAGGAATACACAACACATAGTCATCTGTTTTGGAAGGTGGCACATACATATGTACATATTTATTTTTCCCAACGTAAAAAGCAATCAAATAAATAAAACACAAACTAAATTATCTAGCAGCAAATTTACATATATAATGTTCTTCTAGATTATGTATGTATATAACAAAAAACGATTAAGTGGCTGCGAAAATTGAAAAAATAATTCCAATTAGGGCAAAAATTTGATAGCAACTCTAGTTGGTTGTTGCCAATTGGAAGTCCAGTGTTTAATCATCATCGTCCTCATCGGAGACTACAAACAGTTCGTTCTCTTCGAGGAAATACGCAACGTTTTTACTGATTGTAGCTCCCACAAATAAACCAGGCACAACTGTGCACAGAGCCACAACTATGCCAAAGGGCATTGTGTCAGGTTTTGGTTTCAATGCTCCGCTCTTGTGGTGCGTTCCTTTGGTAACTCTCATCTGTCGAACTATTTGCCGATTTGCAGATTGTCCAAGAGCTGGGGTGAGCAAGTTCCGTACCAGTTTGAATGAAGCCAATTTTGAATTAATCATCTTTTCGTTATTTTTCTTTACTTTTTGTTCAAATAAACAATATTCCACTTGGAGGTTTAGGTTGATATTTTATCTTTAGGTGTTGGGAAAAGTCGACTGACAGTAGGAAGAAATAAAATGACAAGTCTGCTCTTTTGACATTTACCAAGAAAAATGTGAACATACAGAGCATGTATGGGTTTTCAAGTTGCTAGTTCCCAGCAGGTGTCTCTGCTTTTTCTATATTGTGGCGACCTGGTCACAACTGACGGTCACTTGAGGAATCAAGTTGTACTTGTCGCGCTATCGTTTTCCACAAAAAGCCTTTTGAAACGATTTGAATTGAGGGAGTTGGCTGCATGATTCTGTTTTATATATTTAAAACTAAATATGTCTGTGTTGCGAATAATAGTTGTTCCATGACACACTGGCTTTTCAATGGAAACCAAAATGGTGTCACAATGCTTTACCCTGATTTAGGCAATGAACAACACCAAAGAAAATGAACCATCATGGAAGGATGTTTTAAGCTTCATGGCTACACAATTCGAGCTGGTGGTAGAGCTGGATTCCATAAGCTTTGGTTATCATCTGAAGAGGATAGGCCTTGTTGAAAATGGTACATGCGGACTGGATCCAAGCAGAAATGAAACAGCGCCACTGTAAGGCAAAAAACAAAGACTTCGGCTTGAATCAGATCAGGCTTTATTGATGTTTAGCTGGATGTTTATTTTAGGATCATTCCCGTTTGCTAGCTGACAAAAGAATGATATGGAAAAGTATTTGATGAAAGGACAGGAAAATGATTTTGGATCGACGGCAACCACACATATTATATACCAACAAAAGGTAAAGGTAAAGAGACTGCGCTATTACTAGATATGTAGCAGTTCAGTCCAGGAACTAGTTAACGAAAAAGCGCGATTAATCGGGGTCAGTGAAGAGCTTTTGGATAGAAACTCAATACAGTGACCTGATTCGGTAAGCCTTGAAAGTCCCCCCAATCAATCCACGGACGTATGGCAACAAATTAAGAAATGAATGAAAAGTCGCCAAGGAACAAATATCCCATGGTATTAATTACGACATTACGGCGCAAGAAAAACATTGAATTGCTACCATTTATTACATGTTTTTGTTGTCTTGTCTTTACATGTTTCTCTTTTTAAGCAAAATACAAAGTGTGTAGAATAGCATTTTGTACTAAGTATATAATATGTATGTAAATTTCAAATAAATATTTTCTCTACGTTATTTTTTGCTCAGTTTATTCTCATTTGTTTTTGTTTTATTACATATATATCTCTTAACATTTTATCTTAAAATTTCTAGGTATACTTCTTTGTTTCTTTTATTTTCTTTATATTAAACTAAAATGGAACGTGTTGTTGGTTTTGTTAACAAATAAATACAATTACGTACGTTTTCTTATGACGCGCTACAAACTCGTTCGTATTCTTTTTTGCATAAATTAGTCAAACGATGAATATACACACACACGTAACAATGAACAACGAAGTTCACTGCATCGTCTTTTTTTATGTTAATTACTTTGATGAAGGCCTTAGACTAAGAACAAAATCCTATAATCAAACAAAGCGATAGATGAACATTTAAGGAGGTGAGAGCAGTAAGCTATTGGGATTTTCTTTTAGAGTTTTCAGCGGTTCTCAGATATTCATCACAGGAAGGGTATTGGCAAATCTAAATACCATTTAACGGACATACATACATGCAAGTATCATTGACAAGGGAATAAAAGTTGCGTGTGACTAAGTGCACGGAGACAATTAACAAATATATAAATACAAATTACAATTAAAAAAGGCTGCCTTGTATACTTAATTGACCTTGTTCTCTAAACGGTTTCTAGAATAAAGTACATTTTTTTTTGTTCACATTTGTTCTTTATCAACATCATGGACATTTGTTTCTGGCTTTTCTCATGAAAAAGAGGCAATGAACGGCCTTTGAAAATCGTATTCAAATACAAATAGAATAAAACAATGTTTCTATATAGTAAACAGGATATTACATACATACATACATGATTTCTATTCAATTTTTGTTTTAACGTATTGCAGTCTTGCTAAGCAAAACTATCTTACTGGTCAGTGGTAGTTAGGTGTTAGGTGTTTATTTTATTGAGAGTGTTTCCTTATGTTTTTTTCTTCTTTCTTTTCTGCAGAATCAAGTGAGTGGTGCTGAAGTATCTTTACTAGTTGATTTTGGTCATCGAAGAATGTGTGGGCAAAGATTTTACATCTCTCCATTGCTACTGGCGTCACAATATACATCGCCGTCATCATCGTCTTCTTCTTCGTTGCCCTCGTCCTCCTCTTCGGTCACACTCAGTTCGTTTTTATTGAGATCAACTTCTTGTTGAGGTCATAAATCTGGAAAACGACGATTATCCTCGACATAGTGCTTGGGAATTTCGAACAGCTCCTCAGCAATGTAATCGCAAAACTCGAATTTCTGAAATGTTATCTTGGCCGAAACAGTGGTTAGGACGGGTATTTCAATTTTTACAGGGAAACCACTTGGTAATTTCAGCGTAGCAAATTCACGTAACTTACTAAAATGTTTAAACGGGGCTATGACTTCAAGAACATTTAATAGCATTTCGACACTAAGGGGGAAATCTTTACTCATGGCCACTGTTGCACGCAGGGACTTCCTCGACTGTTTGTAGACGATTTCGCGACCCAATTTCGGAAATTTCCCGGCAGGAGCAGTAATATAATCAGTCCATGTGACACTTGTCTCTGGCGGTGGCAGTAAAGAATTTCTTCGGCCAAAGTCTCCATTTGCGTCGACACTTGCCCGACGACCCTTTGTGATTGATTCAACGATCGCTTTGTTCTTTTGTAAATCGTCCGATGATAGATGTTCACGACGCTTCCTTGATTTAAGTACAAGACCATTGATTGAGTACAAATCGCAATTGTACTGACCTCCCACAACTTCTTTACGATCTTCACGAAATATCCAACCTGATTGTGCTCGCGCAAATTGAATGGCCTTTGTGGACATTTGGGCAGCAAGGATATCACTTGACATCAATACGTCAACCTCTTCCTCGATATCATTGTCTTCATTTCGCACTCTTTGATAACACTTAAATTCGTTATCAAGCACTGTTAATGATTCATTTGGACCCTTATCGCCGCGGAATAAAAATGATATATCGCCTCGTTCCCACTGCATGTCAGTGAAATCAACTAATGTTGTATCTAATCGTATCGATGATCCAGATTTATGAATTTTACAAACATCCGATGGTAGAATACGTGACACCAATGGTACCCAAGAATGAAAGTCCCACTTCAGTTCCATATAGAAGTCCTTCATTTGATGGAGTGCCTTTATAAGCTTCGCTCGGCGCGATTCCATCTGCTGACGGGATTGTTGTTTTAACTTACGGAGGAGGGAAGAGATTGTCTGACGATCACCATAGCTGATGGCCTCCGCAAGAGGCGACCAACCTTGAAAGTTCTTAATTTTGACAGGTGCTCCATGGGCGAGCAGAAGGTGGGTGCATTCTTTGCGTCCAAGCATCACGGCCAGATGGAGTGGGGTATTTCCATGTTTGTCCTTTTTTGAAACATTCTTATTCAATTGTAAATAATGTGAAAGCATTCTAATATCGTTTTGAAAAACACTATAATGCAGAGGAAAATCCTCAGCGAGGCTGTCAATTTTTTCTTCAGCCATTTGTTTTTAAAATGATAACACACGCACACACTCACACTGGATTTCTGATGTGAGGTGGGGTGCATAAAAATTTTGTTACCATCCGATGGTTGAAAATCGAAATTTCGAAATCGCCTTTGATGTACACACGAAACAAAATGGCGAAATGTGATGCCAGACTACATTGAATGACTTTTGATTTTGAAAACGATGTGTTCTCGATATCGCATTTTTTAGACTTCTCTGAAGAAAATACAAACGTTTTCGAAAATAGTCAATGGTCCCTTTTTAATCCGTCAAAGCTTAAAGTTTCAAGAACTACATTAGGACTTGGTGCGGAACTAGTATGAAGCATTTATCGAAGTTTAGTTCACATCGTTCAACCGTCTTATTATTGAATAAGCTCAAACATGTTCGCGTCAAAAGAAGATTTCCTTACAAGATACACAAACTGAAGTCAAAATGACTCAATTCTTTGCATAACACAACCCTTTTATTCATAAAAGTAGGTTAAAGTACCAAGGATCTGGCACCACTGCTTTGTGTACACTTCAAAGTTATGTAAATTATTAGATAAATTCTCTTAAATAAGTATATCATCTCCACAAGGGAAACAGCTGTGTGGTGTCACAAATTTATGAAGAAAAGAGTAGTGGTCAAGAAGGTAAATATTGAAAACTGTCATAGATTTTCTTGGCAGACAGTCAATTTTTATCCTAACGTAATAAGACACAATTAAATTTGCAATCCCGTCCAGCCTCATCATATCCTGTCCTCATTTTTGATCCTTCTCGCAAAAAGTAATGGTAAGGAAAAATTAAGATAAATACATCCATATTTAAATGGATAAAGTTCAAGTGGCTGCGGCAATCAAAGGGAAAGACAACATTTTGTGCCTGTCATCTACACTTGCTACAGTGACCTACAAATTTCTAGGCCCACTTGGCAATGTGAAAGAAAGGGGCTGACAGCTGGAAGGGCGACGATACCATTCTGCACTTGTTTGTTTTATTTTAAGTGAATACACTTCGAATTTGTCCCATAATGACTATTCATCTGATGTGTCTAACTGCTGATGGTGGACTACCGATATTTACGAGGAAAAGGGGTAATTGTGAGAATTTACCATTCACCACAGTTGCCTCTTTGAATGGTGTACACATGTTCTTCAAATCCATGGGCATATGTATGAATTCAACCATTGCAGAGGACTGGGTTCTTCTGTGGAAAGATTATGAGGAAGCAGTCACGATTATTCTCTGTGGAAAGTATACGACGGCAAACAAATTAGAGCTCCTTTCTGATTTGGTATTCCACTCATTCAAGTTATTTGTGAATTCCGATGACCTGAGAAGCTCTGGCAAACTTGTTGATCGTCTGAAGAGAGAAGCCAAACAGTATATGCCAATTGTTGACAGTCTCATAGATTCAAACAGATCGGATATCCTTGGGTTTAATGACTGCATTATCCTGTCAGAAAACGCTCATCTTCTAGGCAAGTTAAATGAGTTCAGTGTTCAATGTGATTCGCTATTTTGTTGCATAGTCATCAATCAGAAGTTGGCCGTTGGCACAGAAGGCTGGTGGGACTTGGATTTGATCGATCGCAAGTTGCTCATTGCCATGCTCAACTCATCAGACCGTTCGCAATTGGATGTTCCAGTTTATTTGCCGAAGAAGAGCTCGAATGCTGCCTACCGCTTTGTGTCTGTACCCATAGTTGGAAATGGAATCTTGTGTGTTATATGCGGTGCAGATCCGTCGTATCAGGAAATCAACAACATCGCACAGAACTTGTTCAAGAACGAAGCAGAAACAATGAAGAACATTGATCGTTGCATTTGGAGAAACTTTCCTGAGTTTCTGGAAATCAATGAGTACATATTGAAGACCATTTTATTGAACAGAACGACGAAGAAATATGCGTTTTCACAAAACCTTCAGCAAAGTCTTGTTGAGAAGTGCTCAATCGGTCCGAATCGGCTGGACAACATTCAGCCATATGTTGATCAAGTTCTTGAAACACTTTCAGACAAAGCTGTAGCAAGTGACGATGAACAAATGTGTACGGCCAATTGTGTTGATCAGCACTGGTGTTCTGAGTATCATAAATGTTATGCTCACTGCGATGACAATGGAAATGTATTTCTTGCACTATTTACGGCTTCGATACCAACCTATGCGATGAGACTAATAACTCAAAAGCTGTTTACTGCTCTGATGCAGGAGAAAAATATTTGCTGGTGAATGCAACGATCGGAAACTTTATGTACTTAAATCGAAATCTTGTTAAATAAACATTCCACCAGAATCCATCATTTTGTTTTTGTTTTCCCCCCTCATTTACAGCACATTAGTTTAACCATAAATGGAAGAATCGTTCAATAGCATAACCACTTTGTTTCTTTTATTCCAGAAACAAAAGTCGCTGGGAAATTTTCCAGCGGAAGAGAACAATGTATCTCCTTTAAACGAAGAACCATGTGAGCCTGGGAAGTATCGTTACACTGGCCGAACTAAAGAGCTTATACAAGCATACAATGCAGCGGCTACCATTCTTTTTCCCACATCGCCTTGGTATGCCTTCCCAGGCTTTCTGATACACAATGTAGTGCGACGTTATCAAAGGAATTTCCAAGGCAAATACAAGCTTGTCCCCATACCGAATATTCTCTACGAACTACTGATAAAGAATGAATTCATAAAATCGGAACATGTCATCTTCACATCGGAGGATATCTTCACGCAATATGCAGAGAGTCGAGAAGTGAACTTTGTCAATTTAGTTGTCACAGGGAAAGTTAAGACCAAGACAACTGGCAATGAAATCGTGCAGAAAATGCTTCAACAAACCCCTCAAACTATTGTCACGCAGATGGTGCCTTTCAAAAACTGCCAAGATGACTGTCTCTACGTGCAGGAGAATTTCTACTCCAATCTTATGGACCGTTTTCGTTTCAATAAATCATTCTGGGCTGAATTGGAACCCTTTGGTGATACTCAGCAGATACCCAGCATCGCAACTAAGGTGCATATATATTTATTGAATAATCCATATGAGCTCCCCACGGATATTGTGGATTTGATTCTGGGCAATTACTTTAACACAGCAAGAATTCTGCATCGCGGACACACCTACAGGGTGGAGGTAAACGCCAAGTTATTGGGAACAGCTGCATATGCGCAATTCTATCAGATATTTGCTTACCTTAAGCAAGTCCATTTCCGATGTGTCCACTTGGAAATGAAGGGCAGTGAATTTGAAATGCAGGCTATAGTGGCGAAGAATTTTACAAATGTCATGCAGATTCCACATACGCATCACTTCTTGCCACGTCAGATCTTGGATAACGTTGCTATTGCGGAGAATTACCCAAGTGGGCTGTCGACTGCTTACAACTTGCTACGTTCGTCCATTGATGCCTTTTTACCGAAGAAATCAGCGTGTCTTTCATCGAAGCATATTTATCCTCTATTTCTGATGCACGGCGAACGTGGCAGTGGCAAAACGAAATTAGTGAATGCTGTCGCTATGGACCTAGGCATGCATTTGTATGGAGTGGACTGTGCTGACATTGTGTCGATGGTTCCCTCACATACGGAGCTTAAACTGAAGGGACTCTTCTCGAAAAGTTTGCAATGCGAACCCCTTTTGATTTGCTTTCATAATTTTGAAGTAAGTTTGCATTGTTTTCTTATTTGATAGATTGTATATTTTCACATTTTTCAGATATTCGGTATTGACAATGAAGGCAACGAAGACCTGCGTCTGCTGTCGTCATTTCAAGCTCAAATTCAAGAGCTTTTCACCAGAGACAGGGACCATCCCATCATAATCGTTGCATTGACGAGTGAAAAAAATCTAAAGCCGATGATTCAAAGATTGTTCCTTGAAACAATCAAAATTGAAACGCCCGAGAAAGATGAACGTTTTGAAATTCTCAAATGGCTTCATGTTCGAGAAACGTTCAATGATGAGATTTTCAATCGTGGCAGTCTTGATCGAATCCCACTTTTTTCGCTAGAGACCAGAGAACGATATCTGCGAGAATTCTTCAATTGGACTGAAACTAAACCGATTTTAATGGAAGTGGCGGAAAAATCACAGGGCTTCGTACTAGGCGATCTGCAGCTTCTTTACGATAATGCAATACGTGACTTGCACAAGGACCGAAGACGTTCTTCGCTCAAAATGCGCCACTTTGCGAACAATCTTACTGAGATGCAGTCATCATTTGCCGATAGCTTAGGTGCACCAAAAGTGCCAAAAGTACTTTGGTCTGACATCGGAGGATTGGCGAAAATCAAAGATGAAATACAGAGCAGCATTGGACTTCCACTTAAGCATGTGCATTTGATGGGAAAGAACCTTCGAAGGTCAGGAATCTTACTGTATGGGCCACCGGGAACTGGGAAAACTCTTGTTGCTAAAGCAGTCGCAACAGAATGTAATCTGAGTTTCCTGTCTGTGCAAGGACCAGAGCTATTAAATATGTACGTTGGTCAAAGTGAGCAAAACGTGAGAGAGGTATTTTCCAGAGCTCGTTCTGCTGCACCATGCGTTCTTTTCTTAGATGAATTAGATTCACTAGCCCCAAACCGAGGTGCAGCAGGTGATTCTGGTGGAGTGATGGATCGTGTTGTTAGTCAATTGTTGGCTGAAATGGATGGCATGGGTGATAATACAAAACCAATATTTATTTTGGCTGCAACCAATCGACCAGATCTAATTGACCCGGCCTTACTGCGACCTGGCAGATTTGACAAGATGTTCTATGTCGGACCATGCACGAGTACCGAAGACAAGACATCAGTCCTGAAAGCACAAACTAAGAAGTTTATGCTATCAAAGGAAGCTATGAGCTTGGAGAGTATTGCAGATACCCTAAAAGACGACATGTCTGGAGCCGATTTGTATTCCATATGCTCAAATGCATGGCTATCTGCCGTAAGACGAACCATAGATAAAAGCAAAAGTAAGTTCTGGGAATACTAATAACTGTACATATATACAACAATACATTATTTTTTATTTTTCTACAATAGATGAAGGCGAAGAAGAGCTTATACCAGAGAAGGTTATTGTGAATATGGAAGATTTTGAGAGGTCGTATGATAAGTTTATACCCTCGATCGCTAAGCAGGACCTGGAGTACTTTGACAGACTTAAATCGGCTTATAGTGTTTGAAATTGAACAAACGTCCAAATAAAGTGTCGAGTTTAGTTTTGTTGCCAACGTTTATTATGTTCACTAGCTTTTGTATGCTTCAACCAAGCTTTAGATTTTTTTTTGCTATAGAGTCAGCTTGCAAAGAAGCCATGCCGCTACGACCAGTAGGTCAGAAGTTAATAGAAATGAGTATCGAAAAATGTGTTGGCAAAAGTGACCTGAAGTAGTTTATTTTGGCAAATCGACCATATCTCGGAGACGGCTCGCTTCTTTTAGATGCGGTCTGTTGCCTTAGATTCAGCACGCAATGACTGCTGTGCCCTCAACCATGCAGCTACGATCGGTAAAAATTAGTGAAAATGTCGGAGAAGGCGACCTGAAATGGTTATGTGTTCATACGTGTAGACGAGTCAGCAACCCTGGAGTGCATCCGGCGGCCCAACTAGGCGTACCTACGACCTGCGTACACCTGTGGTTATGTGTTTAGATGTGTATTATCGAAATCCAACGACTGGAGTGGATCCGACGACATCGAATTTTTCACCTAATAAAATTGACAGTGTATAGTAAGGATTTTGGAGCCTTTTCATGGCTTATCTTCCAACTGCCACAGCGGCCCAACTAGGCGTACCTACAACCTGTGTACACCAGTGGTTATGTGTTTAGATGTGTATTATCGAAATCCAAAGACTGGAGTGGAGCCGACGACATCGAATTTTTCACCCAAAAAAAATTACAGTAAGGATTTGGAGCCTTTTCATGGCTCATCTTCCAACTGCCACAGCTGCCCAACTAGGCGTACCTACGACCTGCGTACACCTGTGGTTATGTGTTTAGATGTGTATTATCGAAATCCAACGACTGGAGTGGATCCGACGACATCGAATTTTTCACCTAATAAAATTGACAGTGTATAGTAAGGATTTTGGAGCCTTTTCATGGCTTATCTTCCAACTGCCACAGCGGCCCAACTAGGCGTACCTACAACCTGTGTACACCAGTGGTTATGTGTTTAGATGTGTATTATCGAAATCCAAAGACTGGAGTGGAGCCGACGACATCGAATTTTTCACCCAAAAAAAATTACAGTAAGGATTTTGGAGACTTTTCATGGCTCATCTTCCAACTGCCACAGCGGCCCAACTAGGCGTACCTACGACCTGTGTACACCTGTGGTTATGTGTTTAGATGTGTATTATCGAAATCCAAAAACTGGAGTGGATCCGACGACATCGAATTTTTCACCCAAAAAAAATGGCAGTGTATAGTAAGGATTTTGGAGCCTTTTAATGGCTCATCTTCCAACTGCCACAGCGGCCAAAATAGGCGTACCTACGACCTGTGTACACCTGTGGTTATGTGTTTAGATGTATATTATCGAAATCCAAAGACTGGAGTGGATCCGACGACATCGAATTTTTCACCTAAAAAAATTGACAGTGTATAGTAAGGATTTTGGAGCCTTTTCATTGCTCATCTTCCAACTGCCACAGCGGCCCAACTAGGCGTACGTACGACCTGTGTACACCTGTGGTTATGTGTTTAGATGTGTATTATCGAAATACAAAGACTGGAGTGGATCCGACGGCATCGAATTTTTCACCTAAAAAAATGTACAGTGTATAGTAAGGATTTTAAAGCCTTTTCATGGCTCATCTTCCAACTGCCACAGCGGCCCAACTAGGCGTACCTACGACCTGTGTACACCTGTGGTTATGTGTTTAGATGTGTATTATCGAAATCCAAAGACTGGAGTGGATCCGACGACATCGAATTTTTCACCAAAAAAAATTGACAGTGTATAGTAAGGATTTTGGAGCCTTTTCATGGCTCATCTTCCAACTCACACAGCGGCCCAACTAGGCGTACCTACGACCTGTGTACACCTGTGGTTATGTGTTTAGATGTGTATTATCGAAATCCAAAGACTGGAGTGGATCCGACGACATCGAATTTTTCACCAAAAAAAATTGACAGTGTATAGTAAGGATTTTGGAGCCTTTTCATGGCTCATCTTCCAACTGCCACAGCGGCCCAACTAGGCGTACCTACGACCTGTGTACACCTGTGGTTATGTGTTTAGATGTGTATTATCGAAATCCAAAAACTGGAGTGGATCCGACGACATCGAATTTTTCACCCCAAAAAAAATTACAGTGTATAGTAAGGATTTTGGAGCCTTTTCATGGCTCATCTTCCAACTGCCACAGCGGCCCAACTAGGCGTACCTAAGACCTGTGTACACCTGTGGTTATGTGTTTAGATGTGTATTATCGAAATCCAAAAACTGGAGTGGATCCGACGACATCGAATTTTTCACCCAAAAAAAATGACAGTGTATAGTAAGGATTTTGGAGCCTTTTCATGGCTCATCTTCCAACTGCCACAGCGGCCCAACTAGGCGTACCTACGACCTGTGTACACCTGTGGTTATGTGTTTAGATGTGTATTATCGAAATTCAAAGACTGGAGTGGATCCGACGACATCGAATTTTTCACCTAAAAAAATGTACAGTGTATAGTAAGGATTTTGGAGCCTTTTCATGGCTCATCTTCCAACTGCCACAGCGGACCAACTAGGCGTACCTACGACCTGTGTACACCTGTGGTTATGTGTTTAGATGTGTATTATCGAAATCCAAAAACTGGAGTGGATCCGACGACATCGAATTTTTCACCCAAAAAAAATGACAGTGTATAGTAAGGATTTTGGAGCCTTTTCATGGCTCATCTTTCAACTGCCACAGCGGCCCAACTAGGCGTACCTACGACCTGTGTACACCTGTGGTTATGTGTTTCAATGTGTATTATCGAAATCCAAAAACTGGAGTGGATCCGACGACATCGAATTTTTCACAAAAAAAAATTGACAGTGTATAGTAAGGATTTTGGAGCCTTTTCATGGCTCATCTTCCAACTCACACAGCGGCCCAACTAGGCGTACCTACGACCTGTGTACACCTGTGGTTATGTGTTTAGATGTGTATTATCGAAATCCAAAGACTGGAGTGGATCCGACGACATCGAATTTTTCACCAAAAAAAATTGACAGTGTATAGTAAGGATTTTGGAGCCTTTTCATGGCTCATCTTCCAACTGCCACAGCGGCCCAACTAGGCGTACCTACGACCTGTGTACACCTGTGGTTATGTGTTTAGATGTGTATTATCGAAATCCAAAAACTGGAGTGGATCCGACGACATCGAATTTTTCACCCCAAAAAAAATTACAGTGTATAGTAAGGATTTTGGAGCCTTTTCATGGCTCATCTTCCAACTGCCACAGCGGCCCAACTAGGCGTACCTACGACCTGTGTACACCTGTGGTTATGTGTTTAGATGTGTATTATCGAAATCCAAAGACTGGAGTGGATCCGACGACATCGAATTTTTCACCAAAAAAAATTGACAGTGTATAGTAAGGATTTTGGAGCCTTTTCATGGCTCATCTTCCAACTGCCACAGCGGCCCAACTAGGCGTACCTACGACCTGTGTACACCTGTGGTTATGTGTTTAGATGTGTATTATCGAAATCCAAAGACTGGAGTGGAGCCGACGACATCGAATTTTTCACCCAAAAAAAATTACAGTAAGGATTTTGGAGACTTTTCATGGCTCATCTTCCAACTGCCACAGCGGCCCAACTAGGCGTACCTACGACCTGTGTACACCTGTGGTTATGTGTTTAGATGTGTATTATCGAAATCCAAAAACTGGAGTGGATCCGATGACATCGAATTTTTCACCCAAAAAAAATGGCAGTGTATAGTAAGGATTTTGGAGCCTTTTAATGGCTCATCTTCCAACTGCCACAGCGGCCAAAATAGGCGTACCTACGACCTGTGTACACCTGTGGTTATGTGTTTAGATGTATATTATCGAAATCCAAAGACTGGAGTGGATCCGACGACATCGAATTTTTCACCTAAAAAAATTGACAGTGTATAGTAAGGATTTTGGAGCCTTTTCATTGCTCATCTTCCAACTGCCACAGCGGCCCAACTAGGCGTACGTACGACCTGTGTACACCTGTGGTTATGTGTTTAGATGTGTATTATCGAAATACAAAGACTGGAGTGGATCCGACGGCATCGAATTTTTCACCTAAAAAAATGTACAGTGTATAGTAAGGATTTTAAAGCCTTTTCATGGCTCATCTTCCAACTGCCACAGCGGCCCAACTAGGCGTACCTACGACCTGTGTACACCTGTGGTTATGTGTTTAGATGTGTATTATCGAAATCCAAAGACTGGAGTGGATCCGACGACATCGAATTTTTCACCAAAAAAAATTGACAGTGTATAGTAAGGATTTTGGAGCCTTTTCATGGCTCATCTTCCAACTGCCACAGCGGCCCAACTAGGCGTACCTACGACCTGTGTACACCTGTGGTTATGTGTTTAGATGTGTATTATCGAAATCCAAAGACTGGAGTGGAGCCGACGACATCGAATTTTTCACCCAAAAAAAATTACAGTAAGGATTTTGGAGACTTTTCATGGCTCATCTTCCAACTGCCACAGCGGCCCAACTAGGCGTACCTACGACCTGTGTACACCTGTGGTTATGTGTTTAGATGTGTATTATCGAAATCCAAAAACTGGAGTGGATCCGATGACATCGAATTTTTCACCCAAAAAAAATGGCAGTGTATAGTAAGGATTTTGGAGCCTTTTAATGGCTCATCTTCCAACTGCCACAGCGGCCAAAATAGGCGTACCTACGACCTGTGTACACCTGTGGTTATGTGTTTAGATGTATATTATCGAAATCCAAAGACTGGAGTGGATCCGACGACATCGAATTTTTCACCTAAAAAAATTGACAGTGTATAGTAAGGATTTTGGAGCCTTTTCATTGCTCATCTTCCAACTGCCACAGCGGCCCAACTAGGCGTACGTACGACCTGTGTACACCTGTGGTTATGTGTTTAGATGTGTATTATCGAAATACAAAGACTGGAGTGGATCCGACGGCATCGAATTTTTCACCTAAAAAAATGTACAGTGTATAGTAAGGATTTTAAAGCCTTTTCATGGCTCATCTTCCAACTGCCACAGCGGCCCAACTAGGCGTACCTACGACCTGTGTACACCTGTGGTTATGTGTTTAGATGTGTATTATCGAAATCCAAAGACTGGAGTGGATCCGACGACATCGAATTTTTCACCAAAAAAAATTGACAGTGTATAGTAAGGATTTTGGAGCCTTTTCATGGCTCATCTTCCAACTCACACAGCGGCCCAACTAGGCGTACCTACGACCTGTGTACACCTGTGGTTATGTGTTTAGATGTGTATTATCGAAATCCAAAGACTGGAATGGATCCGACGACATCGAATTTTTCACCAAAAAAAATTGACAGTGTATAGTAAGGATTTTGGAGCCTTTTCATGGCTCATCTTCCAACTCACACAGCGGCCCAACTAGGCGTACCTACGACCTGTGTACACCTGTGGTTATGTGTTTAGATGTGTATTATCGAAATCCAAAAACTGGAGTGGATCCGACGACATCGAATTTTTTACCCCAAAAAAAATTACAGTGTATAGTAAGGATTTTGGAGCCTTTTCATGGCTCATCTTCCAACTGCCACAGCGGCCCAACTAGGCGTACCTACGACCTATGTACACCTGTGGTTATGTGTTTAGATGTGTATTATCGAAATTCAAAGACTGGAGTGGATCCGACGACATCGAATTTTTCACCTAAAAAAAATGACAGTGTATAGTAAGGATTTTGGAGCCTTTTCATGGCTCATCTTCCAACTCACACAGCGGCCCAACTAGGCGTACCTACGACCTGTGTACACCTGTGGTTATGTGTTTAGATGTGTATTATCGAAATCCAAAGACTGGAGTGGATCCGACGACATCGAATTTTTCACCAAAAAAAATTGACAGTGTATAGTAAGGATTTTGGAGCCTTTTCATGGCTCATCTTCCAACTGCCACAGCGGCCCAACTAGGCGTACCTACGACCTGTGTACACCTGTGGTTATGTGTTTAGATGTGTATTATCGAAATCCAAAAACTGGAGTGGATCCGACGACATCGAATTTTTCACCCAAAAAAAATGACAGTATAGTAAGGATTTTGGAGCCTTTTCATGGCTCATCTTCCAACTGCCACAGCGGCCCAACTAGGCGTACCTAAGACCTGTGTACACCTGTGGTTATGTGTTTAGATGTGTATTATCGAAATCCAAAAACTGGAGTGGATCCGACGACATCGAATTTTTCACCCAAAAAAAATGACAGTGTATAGTAAGGATTTTGGAGCCTTTTCATGGCTCATCTTCCAACTGCCACAGCGGCCCAACTAGGCGTACCTACGACCTGTGTACACCTGTGGTTATGTGTTTAGATGTGTATTATCGAAATCCAAAAACTGGAGTGGATCCGACGACATCGAATTTTTCACCCCAAAAAAAATTACAGTGTATAGTAAGGATTTTGGAGCCTTTTCATGGCTCATCTTCCAACTGCCACAGCGGCCCAACTAGGCGTACCTACGACCTGTGTACACCTGTGGTTATGTGTTTAGATGTGTATTATCGAAATCCAAAGACTGGAGTGGATCCGACGACATCGAATTTTTCACCAAAAAAAATTGACAGTGTATAGTAAGGATTTTGGAGCCTTTTCATGGCTCATCTTCCAACTCACACAGCGGCCCAACTAGGCGTACCTACGACCTGTGTACACCTGTGGTTATGTGTTTAGATGTGTATTATCGAAATCCAAAGACTGGAGTGGATCCGACGACATCGAATTTTTCACCAAAAAAAATTGACAGTGTATAGTAAGGATTTTGGAGCCTTTTCATGGCTCATCTTCCAACTCACACAGCGGCCCAACTAGGCGTACCTACGACCTGTGTACACCTGTGGTTATGTGTTTAGATGTGTATTATCGAAATCCAAAAACTGGAGTGGATCCGATGACATCGAATTTTTCACCCAAAAAAAATGGCAGTGTATAGTAAGGATTTTGGAGCCTTTTAATGGCTCATCTTCCAACTGCCACAGCGGCCAAAATAGGCGTACCTACGACCTGTGTACACCTGTGGTTATGTGTTTAGATGTATATTATCGAAATCCAAAGACTGGAGTGGATCCGACGACATCGAATTTTTCACCTAAAAAAATTGACAGTGTATAGTAAGGATTTTGGAGCCTTTTCATTGCTCATCTTCCAACTGCCACAGCGGCCCAACTAGGCGTACGTACGACCTGTGTACACCTGTGGTTATGTGTTTAGATGTGTATTATCGAAATACAAAGACTGGAGTGGATCCGACGGCATCGAATTTTTCACCTAAAAAAATGTACAGTGTATAGTAAGGATTTTAAAGCCTTTTCATGGCTCATCTTCCAACTGCCACAGCGGCCCAACTAGGCGTACCTACGACCTGTGTACACCTGTGGTTATGTGTTTAGATGTGTATTATCGAAATCCAAAGACTGGAGTGGATCCGACGACATCGAATTTTTCACCAAAAAAAATTGACAGTGTATAGTAAGGATTTTGGAGCCTTTTCATGGCTCATCTTCCAACTCACACAGCGGCCCAACTAGGCGTACCTACGACCTGTGTACACCTGTGGTTATGTGTTTAGATGTGTATTATCGAAATCCAAAGACTGGAGTGGATCCGACGACATCGAATTTTTCACCAAAAAAAATTGACAGTGTATAGTAAGGATTTTGGAGCCTTTTCATGGCTCATCTTCCAACTGCCACAGCGGCCCAACTAGGCGTACCTACGACCTGTGTACACCTGTGGTTATGTGTTTAGATGTGTATTATCGAAATCCAAAAACTGGAGTGGATCCGACGACATCGAATTTTTCACCCCAAAAAAAATTACAGTGTATAGTAAGGATTTTGGAGCCTTTTCATGGCTCATCTTCCAACTGCCACAGCGGCCCAACTAGGCGTACCTAAGACCTGTGTACACCTGTGGTTATGTGTTTAGATGTGTATTATCGAAATCCAAAAACTGGAGTGGATCCGACGACATCGAATTTTTCACCCAAAAAAAATGACAGTGTATAGTAAGGATTTTGGAGCCTTTTCATGGCTCATCTTCCAACTGCCACAGCGGCCCAACTAGGCGTACCTACGACCTGTGTACACCTGTGGTTATGTGTTTAGATGTGTATTATTGAAATCCAAAAACTGGAGTGGATCCGACGACATCGAATTTTTCACCCCAAAAAAAATTACAGTGTATAGTAAGGATTTTGGAGCCTTTTCATGGCTCATCTTCCAACTGCCACAGCGGCCCAACTAGGCGTACCTACGACCTGTGTACACCTGTGGTTATGTGTTTAGATGTGTATTATCGAAATCCAAAGACTGGAGTGGATCCGACGACATCGAATTTTTCACCAAAAAAAATTGACAGTGTATAGTAAGGATTTTGGAGCCTTTTCATGGCTCATCTTCCAACTGCCACAGCGGCCCAACTAGCCGTACCTACGACCTGTGTACACCTGTGGTTATGTGTTTAGATGTGTATTATCGAAATCCAAAGACTGGAGTGGAGCCGACGACATCGAATTTTTCACCCAAAAAAAATTACAGTAAGGATTTTGGAGACTTTTCATGGCTCATCTTCCAACTGCCACAGCGGCCCAACTAGGCGTACCTACGACCTGTGTACACCTGTGGTTATGTGTTTAGATGTGTATTATCGAAATCCAAAAACTGGAGTGGATCCGATGACATCGAATTTTTCACCCAAAAAAAATGGCAGTGTATAGTAAGGATTTTGGAGCCTTTTAATGGCTCATCTTCCAACTGCCACAGCGGCCAAAATAGGCGTACCTACGACCTGTGTACACCTGTGGTTATGTGTTTAGATGTATATTATCGAAATCCAAAGACTGGAGTGGATCCGACGACATCGAATTTTTCACCTAAAAAAATTGACAGTGTATAGTAAGGATTTTGGAGCCTTTTCATTGCTCATCTTCCAACTGCCACAGCGGCCCAACTAGGCGTACGTACGACCTGTGTACACCTGTGGTTATGTGTTTAGATGTGTATTATCGAAATACAAAGACTGGAGTGGATCCGACGGCATCGAATTTTTCACCTAAAAAAATGTACAGTGTATAGTAAGGATTTTAAAGCCTTTTCATGGCTCATCTTCCAACTGCCACAGCGGCCCAACTAGGCGTACCTACGACCTGTGTACACCTGTGGTTATGTGTTTAGATGTGTATTATCGAAATCCAAAGACTGGAGTGGATCCGACGACATCGAATTTTTCACCAAAAAAAATTGACAGTGTATAGTAAGGATTTTGGAGCCTTTTCATGGCTCATCTTCCAACTCACACAGCGGCCCAACTAGGCGTACCTACGACCTGTGTACACCTGTGGTTATGTGTTTAGATGTGTATTATCGAAATCCAAAGACTGGAGTGGATCCGACGACATCGAATTTTTCACCAAAAAAAATTGACAGTGTATAGTAAGGATTTTGGAGCCTTTTCATGGCTCATCTTCCAACTGCCACAGCGGCCCAACTAGGCGTACCTACGACCTGTGTACACCTGTGGTTATGTGTTTAGATGTGTATTATCGAAATCCAAAAACTGGAGTGGATCCGACGACATCGAATTTTTCACCCAAAAAAAATGACAGTGTATAGTAAGGATTTTGGAGCCTTTTCATGGCTCATCTTTCAACTGCCACAGCGGCCCAACTAGGCGTACCTACGCCCTGTGTACACCTGTGGTTATGTGTTTAGATGTGTATTATCGAAATCCAAAAACTGGAGTGGATCCGACGACATCGAATTTTTCACCCCAAAAAAAATTACAGTGTATAGTAAGGATTTTGGAGCCTTTTCATGGCTCATCTTCCAACTGCCACAGCGGCCCAACTAGGCGTACCTACGACCTGTGTACACCTGTGGTTATGTGTTTAGATGTGTATTATCGAAATCCAAAAACTGGAGTGGATCCGACGACATCGAATTTTTCACCCCAAAAAAAATTACAGTGTATAGTAAGGATTTTGGAGCCTTTTCATGGCTCATCTTCCAACTGCCACAGCGGCCCAACTAGGCGTACCTAAGACCTGTGTACACCTGTGGTTATGTGTTAAGATGTGTATTATCGAAATCCAAAGACTGGAGTAGATACGACGACATCGAATTTTTTCACCTAAAAAAATTGACAGTGTATAATAAGGATTTTGGAGCCTTTTCATGGCTCATCTTCCAACTGCCACAGCGGACCAACTAGGCGTACCTACGACCTGTGTACACCTGTGGTTATGTGTTTAGATGTGTATTATCGAAATCCAAAAACTGGAGTGGATCCGACGACATCGAATTTTTCACCCAAAAAAAATGACAGTGTATAGTAAGGATTTTGGAGCCTTTTCATGGATCATCTTTCAACTGCCACAGCGGCCCAACTAGGCGTACCTACGACCTGTGTACACCTGTGGTTATGTGTTTAGATGTGTATTTTCGAAATCCAAAAACTGGAGTGGATCCGACGACATCGAATTTTTCACCCAAAAAAAAATGACAGTGTATAGTAAGGATCTTGGAGCCTTTTCATGGCTCATCTTCCAACTGCCACAGCTGCCCAACTAGGCGTACCTACGACCTGTGTACACCTGTGGTTATGTGTTTAGATGTGTATTATCGAAATCCAAAAACTGGAGTGGATCCGACGACATCGAATTTTTCACCCAAAAAAAATGACAGTGTATAGTAAGGATCTTGGAGCCTTTTCATGGCTCATCTTCCAACTGCCACAGCGGCCCAACTAGGCGTACCTACGACCTGTGTACACCTGTGGTTATGTGTTTAGATGTGTATTATCGAAATCCAAAAACTGGAGTGGATCCGACGACATCGAATTTTTCACCCAAAAAAAATGGCAGTGTATAGTAAGGATTTTAGAGCCTATTTAATGGCTCATCTTCCAACTGCCACAGCTGCTCAACTAGGCGTACCTACGACCTGTGTACACCTGTGGTTATGTGTTTAGATGTGTATTATCGAAATCCAAAAACTAGAGTGGATCCGACGACATCGAATTTTTCACCCAAAAAAAATGACAGTGTATAGTAAGGATTTTGGAGCCTTTTCATGGCTCATCTTCCAACTCACACAGCGGCCCAACTAGGCGTACCTACGACCTGTGTACACCTGTGGTTATGTGTTTAGATGTCTATTATCGAAATCCAAAGACTGGAGTGGGGCCGACGACATTGAATTTTTCACCCAAAAAAAATTACAGTAAGGATTTTGGAGCCTTTTCATGGCTCATCTTTCAACTGCCACAGCGGCCCAACTAGGCGTACCTACGACCTGTGTACACCTGTGGTTATGTGTTTAGATGTGTATTATCGAAATCCAAAAACTGGAGTGGATCCGACGACATCGAATTTTTCACCCAAAAAAAATGACAGTGCATAGTAAGGATCTTGGAGCCTTTTCATGGCTCATCTTCCAACTGCCACAGCGGCCCAACTAGGCGTACCTACGACCTGTGTACACCTGTGGTTATGTGTTTAGATGTGTATTATCGAAATCCAAAAACTGGAGTGGATCCGACGACATCGAATTTTTCACCCAAAAAAAATGGCAGTGTATAGTAAGGATTTTAGAGCCTTTTTAATGGCTCATCTTCCAACTGCCACAGCTGCCCAACTAGGCGTACCTACGACCTGTGTACACCTGTGGTTATGTGTTTAGATGTGTATTATCGGAATCCAAAGACTGGAGTGGATCCGACGACATCGAATTTTTCACCCAAAAAAAATGACAGTGTATAGTAAGGATTTTGGAGCCTTTTCATGGCTCATCTTCCAACTCACACAGCGGCCCAACTAGGCGTACCTACGACCTGTGTACACCTGTGGTTATGTGTTTAGATGTCTATTATCGAAATCCAAAGACTGGAGTGGGGCCGACGACATCGAATTTTTCACCCAAAAAAAATTACAGTAAGGATTTTGGAGCCTTTTCATGGCTCATCTTCCAACTGCCACAGCGGCCCAACAAGGCGTACCTACGACCTGTGTACACCTGCGGTTATGTGTTTAGATGTGTATTATCGGAATCCAAAGACTGGAGTGGATCCGACGACATCGAATTTTTCACCTAAAAAAATTTACAGTGTATAGTAAGGATTTTGGAGCCTTTTCATGGCTCATCTTCCAACTGCCACAGCGGCCCAACTAGGCGTACCTACGACCTGTGTACACCTGTGGTTATGTGTTTAGATGTGTATTATCGAAATCCAAAAACTGGAGTGGATCCGACGACATCGAATTTTTCACCTAAAAAAATGTACAGTGTATAGTAAGGATTTTGGAGCCTTTTCATGGCTCATCTTCCAACTGCCACAGCGGCCCAACTAGGCGTAGCTACGACCTGTGTACACCTGTGGTTATGTGTTTAGATGTGTATTATCGAAATCCAAAAACTGGAGTGGATCCGACGACATCGAATTTTTCACCCAAAAAAAATGACAGTGTATAGCAAGGATTTTGGAGCCTTTTCATGGCTCATCTTCCAACTGCCACAGCGGCCCAACTAGGCGTACCTACGACCTGTGTAAACCTGTGGTTATGTGTTTAGATGTGTATTATCGAAATCCAAAAACTGGAGTGGATCCGACGACATCGAATTTTTCATCCAAAAAAAATGACAGTGTATAGTAAGGATCTTGGAGCCTTTTCATGGCTCATCTTCCAACTGCCACAGCGGCCCAACTAGGCGTACCTACGACCTGTGTACACCTGTGGTTATGTGTTTAGATGTGTATTATCGAAATCCAAAAACTGGAGTGGATCCGACAACATCGAATTTTTCACCCAAAAAAAATGACAGTGTATAGTAAGGATTTTAGAGCCTTTTCATGGCTCATCTTCCAACTGCCACAGCTGCCCAACTAGGCGTACCTACGACCTGTGTACACCTGTGGTTATGTGTTTAGATGTGTATTATCGAAATCCAAAGACTGGAGTGGATCCGACTACATCGAATTTTTCACCCAAAAAAAATGACAGTGTATAGTAAGGATTTTGGAGCCTTTTCATGGCTCATCTTTCAACTGCCACAGCGGCCCAACTAGGCGTACCTACGACCTGTGTACACCTGTGGTTATGTGTTTAGATGTGTATTATCGAATTCCAAATACTGGAGTGGATCCGACGACATCGAATTTTTCACCCAAAAAAAATGGCAGTGTATAGTAAGGATTTTAGAGCCTTTTCATGGCTCATCTTCCAACTGCAACAGCTGCCCAACTAGGCGTACCTACGACCTGTGTACACCTGTGGTTATGTGTTTAGATGTGTATTATCGAAATCCAAAAACTGGAGTGGATCCGACGACATCGAATTTTTCACCCAAAAAAAATGGCAGTGTATAGTAAGGATTTTAGAGCCTTTTCATGGCTCATCTTCCAACTGCCACAGCTGCCCAACTAGGCGTACCTACGACCTGTGTACACCTGTGGTTATGTGTTTAGATGTGTATTATCGGAATCCAAAGACTGGAGTGGAGCCGACGACATTGAATTTTTCACAAAAAAAAATTGACAGTGTATAGTAAGGATTTTGGAGCCTTTTCATGGCTCATCTTCCAACTGCCACAGCGGCCCAACTAGGCGTACCTACGACCTGTGTACACCTGTGGTTATGTGTTTAGATGTCTATTATCGAAATCCAAAGACTGGAGTGGGGCCGACGACATCGAATTTTTCACCCAAAAAAAATTACAGTAAGGATTTTGGAGCCTTTTCATGGCTCATCTTCCAACTGCCACAGCGGCCCAACAAGGCGTACCTACGACCTGTGTACACCTGCGGTTATGTGTTTAGATGTGTATTATCGGAATCCAAAGACTGGAGTGGATCCGACGACATCGAATTTTTCACCTAAAAAAATTTACAGTGTATAGTAAGGATTTTGGAGCCTTTTCATGGCTCATCTTCCAACTGCCACAGCGGCCCAACTAGGCGTACCTACGACCTGTGTACACCTGTGGTTATGTGTTTAGATGTGTATTATCGAAATCCAAAAACTGGAGTGGATCCGACGACATCGAATTTTTCACCCAAAAAAAATGACAGTGTATAGTAAGGATCTTGGAGCCTTTTCATGGCTCATCTTCCAACTGCCACAGCGGCCCAACTAGGCGTACCTACGACCTGTGTACACCTGTGGTTATGTGTTTAGATGTGTATTATCGAAATCCAAAAACTGGAGTGGATCCGACGACATCGAATTTTTCACCCAAAAAAAATGGCAGTGTATAGTAAGGATTTTAGAGCCTATTTAATGGCTCATCTTCCAACTGCCACAGCTGCCCAACTAGGTGTACCTACGACCTGTGTACACCTGTGGTTATGTGTTTAGATGTGTATTATCGGAATCCAAAGACTGGAGTGGATCCGACGACATCGAATTTTTCACAAAAAAAAATGTACAGTGTATAGTAAGGATTTTGGAGCCTTTTCATGGCTCATCTTCCAACTGCCACAGCGGCCCAACTAGGCGTACCTACGACCTGTGTACACCTGTGGTTATGTGTTTAGATGTGTATTATCGAAATCCAAAAACTAGAGTGGATCCGACGACATCGAATTTTTCACCCAAAAAAAATGACAGTGTATAGTAAGGATTTTGGAGCCTTTTCATGGCTCATCTTCCAACTCACACAGCGGCCCAACTAGGCGTACCTACGACCTGTGTACACCTGTGGTTATGTGTTTAGATGTCTATTATCGAAATCCAAAGACTGGAGTGGGGCCGACGACATTGAATTTTTCACCCAAAAAAAATTACAGTAAGGATTTTGGAGCCTTTTCATGGCTCATCTTTCAACTGCCACAGCGGCCCAACTAGGCGTACCTACGACCTGTGTACACCTGTGGTTATGTGTTTAGATGTGTATTATCGAAATCCAAAAACTGGAGTGGATCCGACGACATCGAATTTTTCACCCAAAAAAAATGGCAGTGTATAGTAAGGATTTTAGAGCCTTTTCATGGCTCATCTTCCAACTGCAACAGCTGCCCAACTAGGCGTACCTACGACCTGTGTACACCTGTGGTTATGTGTTTAGATGTGTATTATCGAAATCCAAAAACTGGAGTGGATCCGACGACATCGAATTTTTCACCCAAAAAAAATGGCAGTGTATAGTAAGGATTTTAGAGCCTTTTCATGGCTCATCTTCCAACTGCCACAGCTGCCCAACTAGGCGTACCTACGACCTGTGTACACCTGTGGTTATGTGTTTAGATGTGTATTATCGGAATCCAAAGACTGGAGTGGATCCGACGACATCGAATTTTTCACAAAAAAAAATTGACAGTGTATAGTAAGGATTTTGGAGCCTTTTCATGGCTCATCTTCCAACTGCCACAGCGGACCAACTAGGCGTACCTACGACCTGTGTACACCTGTGGTTATGTGTTTAGATGTGTATTATCGAAATCCAAAAACTAGAGTGGATCCGACGACATCGAATTTTTCACCAAAAAAATGACAGTGTATAGTAAGGATTTTGGAGCCTTTTCATGGCTCATCTTCCAACTGCCACAGCGGCCCAACTAGGCGTACCTACGACCTGTGTACACCTGTGGTTATGTGTTTAGATGTGTATTATCGAAATCCAAAAACTGGAGTGGATCCGACGACATCGAATTTTTCACCCAAAAAAAAATGACAGTGTATAGTAAGGATTTTGGAGCCTTTTCATGGCTCATCTTCCAACTGCCACAGCGGCCCAACTTTGCGTACCTACGACCTGTGTACATCTGTGGTTATGAGTTTAGATGTGTATTATCGAAATCCAAAGACTGGAGTAGATCCGACGACATCGAATTTTTCACCCAAAAAAAAATGGCAGTGTATAGTAAGGATTTTGGAGCCTTTTCATGGCTCATCTTCCAACTGCCACAGCGGCCCAACTAGGCGTACCTACGACCTGTGTACACCTGTGGTTATGTGTTTAGATGTGTATTATCGAAATCCAAAGACTGGAGTGGATCCGACGACATCGAATTTTTCACCTAAAAAAATGTACAGTGTATAGTAAGGATTTTAGAGCCTTTTCATAGCTCAGTTTCCAAATGAAACAGCGGCCCAACTAGGCGTACCTACGACCTGTGTACACGTGTGGTTATGTGTTTAGAAGTGTATTATCGAAATCCAAAGACTGGAGTGGATCCGACGACATCGAATTTTTCACCTAAAAAAATTGACAGTGTATAGTAAGGATTTTGGAGCCTTTTCATGGCTCATCTTCCAACTGCCACAGCGGCCCAACTAGGCGTACCTACGACCTGTGTACACCTGTGGTTATGTGTTTAGATGTGTATTATCGAAATCCAAAAACTGGAGTGGATCCGACGACATCGAATTTTTCACCCAAAAAAAATGACTGTATAGTAAGGATTTTGGAGCCTTTTCATGGCTCATCTTCCAACTGCCACAGCGGCCCAACTAGGCGTACCTACGACCTGTGTACACCTGTGGTTATGTGTTTAGATGTGTATTATCGAAATTCAAAGACTGGAGTGGATCCGACGACATCGAATTTTTCACCTAAAAAAATGTACAGTGTATAGTAAGGATTTTGGAGCCTTTTCATGGCTCATCTTCCAACTGCCACAGCGGACCAACTAGGCGTACCTACGACCTGTGTACACCTGTGGTTATGTGTTTAGATGTGTATTATCGAAATCCAAAAACTGGAGTGGATCCGACGACATCGAATTTTTCACCCAAAAAAAATGACAGTGTATAGTAAGGATTTTGGAGCCTTTTCATGGCTCATCTTTCAACTGCCACAGCGGCCCAACTAGGCGTACCTACGACCTGTGTACAACTGTGGTTATGTGTTTAGATGTGTATTATCGAAATCCAAAAACTGGAGTGGATCCGACGACATCGAATTTTTCACCCAAAAAAAATGACAGTGTATAGTAAGGATTTTGGAGCCTTTTCATGGCTCATCTTCCAACTGCCACAGCGGCCCAACTAGGCGTACCTACGACCTGTGTACACCTGTGGTTATGTGTTTAGATGTGTATTATCGAAATCCAAAAACTGGAGTGGATCCGACGACATCGAATTTTTCACAAAAAAAAATTGACAGTGTATAGTAAGGATTTTGGAGCCTTTTCATGGCTCATCTTCCAACTGCCACAGCGGCCCAACTAGGCGTACCTACGACCTGTGTACACCTGTGGTTATGTGTTTAGATGTGTATTATCGAAATCCAAAGACTGGAGTGGATCCGACGACATCGAATTTTTCACCAAAAAAAATTGACAGTGTATAGTAAGGATTTTGGAGCCTTTTCATGGCTCATCTTCCAACTGCCACAGCGGCCCAACTAGGCGTACCTACGACCTGTGTACACCTGTGGTTATGTGTTTAGATGTGTATTATCGAAATCCAAAAACTGGAGTGGATCCGACGACATTGAATTTTTCACCCAAAAAAAATTACAGTAAGGATTTTGGAGCCTTTTCATGGCTCATCTTCCAACTGCCACAGCGGCCCAACTTTGCGTACCTACGACCTGTGTGCACCTGCGGTTATGTGTTTAGATGTGTATTATCGAAATCCAAAGGCGAGTGGATGCGACGACATCGAATTTTTCACCTAAAAAAATGTACAGTGTGTAGTAAGGATCTTGGAGCCTTTTTATGGCTCATCTTCCAACTGCCACAGCGGCCCAACTAGGCGTACCTACGACCTGTGTACACCTGTGGTTATGTGTTTAGATGTGTATTATCGAAATCCAAAAACTGGAGTGGATCCGACGACATCGAATTTTTCAAAAATGACAGTGTATAGTAAGGATTTTGGAGCCTTTTCATGGCTCATCTTCCAACTGCCACAGCGGCCCAACTAGGCGTACCTACGACCTGTGTACACCTGTGGTTATGTGTTTAGATGTGTATTATCGAAATCCAAAAACTGGAGTGGATCCGACGACATCGAATTTTTCACCCAAAAAAAATGGCAGTGTATAGTAAGGATTTTAGAGCCTTTTCATGGCTCATCTTCCAACTGCAACAGCTGCCCAACTAGGCGTACCTACGACCTGTGTACACCTGTGGTTATGTGTTTAGATGTGTATTATCGAAATCCAAAAACTGGAGTGGATCCGACGACATCGAATTTTTCACCCAAAAAAAATGGCAGTGTATAGTAAGGATTTTAGAGCCTTTTCATGGCTCATCTTCCAACTGCCACAGCGGCCCAACTAGGCGTACCTACGACCTGTGTACACCTGTGGTTATGTGTTTAGATGTGTATTATCGGAATCCAAAGACTGGAGTGGATCCGACGACATCGAATTTTTCACAAAAAAAAATTGACAGTGTATAGTAAGGATTTTGGAGCCTTTTCATGGCTCATCTTCCAACTGCCACAGCGGCCCAACTAGGCGTACCTACGACCTGTGTACACCTGTGGTTATGTGTTTAGATGTGTATTATCGAAATCCAAAAACTAGAGTGGATCCGACGACATCGAATTTTTCACCAAAAAAAATGACAGTGTATAGTAAGGATTTTGGAGCCTTTTCATGGCTCATCTTCCAACTGCCACAGCGGCCCAACTAGGCGTACCTACGACCTGTGTACACCTGTGGTTATGTGTTTAGATGTGTATTATCGAAATCCAAAAACTGGAGTGGATCCGACGACATCGAATTTTTCACCCAAAAAAAATGGCAGTGTATAGTAAGGATTTTAGAGCCTTTTTAATGGCTCATCTTCCAACTGCCACAGCGGCCCAACTAGGCGTACCTACGACCTGTGTACACCTGTGGTTATGTGTTTAGATGTGTATTATCGAAATCCAAAAACTGGAGTAGATCCGACGACATCGAATTTTTCACCTAAAAAAATTTACAGTGTATAGTAAGGATTTTGGAGCCTTTTCATGGCTCATCTTCCAACTGCCACAGCGGCCCAACTAGGCGTACCTACGACCTGTGTACACCTGTGGTTATGTGTTTAGATGTGTATTATCGAAATCCAAAAACTGGAGTGGATCCGACGACATCGAATTTTTCACCCAAAAAAAATGGCAGTGTATAGTAAGGATTTTAGAGCCTTTTCATGGCTCATCTTCCAACTGCAACAGCTGCCCAACTAGGCGTACCTACGACCTGTGTACACCTGTGGTTATGTGTTTAGATGTGTATTATCGAAATCCAAAAACTGGAGTGGATCCGACGACATCGAATTTTTCACAAAAAAAAATTGACAGTGTATAGTAAGGATTTTGGAGCCTTTTCATGGCTCATCTTCCAACTGCCACAGCGGCCCAACTAGGCGTACCTACGACCTGTGTACACCTGTGGTTATGTGTTTAGATGTGTATTATCGAAATCCAAAGACTGGAGTGGATCCGACGACATCGAATTTTTCACCAAAAAAAATTGACAGTGTATAGTAAGGATTTTGGAGCCTTTTCATGGCTCATCTTCCAACTGCCACAGCGGCCCAACTAGGCGTACCTACGACCTGTGTACATCTGTGGTTATGTGTTTAGATGTGTATTATCGAAATCCAAAAACTGGAGTGGATCCGACGACATTGAATTTTTCACCCAAAAAAAATTACAGTAAGGATTTTGGAGCCTTTTCATGGCTCATCTTCCAACTGCCACAGCGGCCCAACTTTGCGTACCTACGACCTGTGTGCACCTGCGGTTATGTGTTTAGATGTGTATTATCGAAATCCAAAGGCGAGTGGATGCGACGACATCGAATTTTTCACCTAAAAAAATGTACAGTGTGTAGTAAGGATCTTGGAGCCTTTTTATGGCTCATCTTCCAACTGCCACAGCGGCCCAACTAGGCGTACCTACGACCTGTGTACACCTGTGGTTATGTGTTTAGATGTGTATTATCGAAATCCAAAAACTGGAGTGGATCCGACGACATCGAATTTTTCAAAAATGACAGTGTATAGTAAGGATTTTGGAGCCTTTTCATGGCTCATCTTCCAACTGCCACAGCGGCCCAACTAGGCGTACCTACGACCTGTGTACACCTGTGGTTATGTGTTTAGATGTGTATTATCGAAATCCAAAAACTGGAGTGGATCCGACGACATCGAATTTTTCACCCAAAAAAAAATGACAGTGTATAGTAAGGATTTTAGAGCCTTTTCAAGGTTCATCTTCCAACTGCCACAGCGGCCCAACTAGGCGTACCTACGACCTGTGTACACCTGTGGTTATGTGTTTAGATGTGTATTATCGAAATCCAAAAACTGGAGTGGATCCGACGACATCGAATTTTTCACCCAAAAAAAATGGCAGTGTATAGTAAGGATTTTAGAGCCTTTTCATGGCTCATCTTCCAACTGCAACAGCTGCCCAACTAGGCGTACCTACGACCTGTGTACACCTGTGGTTATGTGTTTAGATGTGTATTATCGAAATCCAAAAACTGGAGTGGATCCGACGACATCGAATTTTTCACCCAAAAAAAATGGCAGTGTATAGTAAGGATTTTAGAGCCTTTTCATGGCTCATCTTCCAACTGCCACAGCGGCCCAACTAGGCGTACCTACGACCTGTGTACACCTGTGGTTATGTGTTTAGATGTGTATTATCGGAATCCAAAGACTGGAGTGGATCCGACGACATCGAATTTTTCACAAAAAAAAATTGACAGTGTATAGTAAGGATTTTGGAGCCTTTTCATGGCTCATCTTCCAACTGCCACAGCGGCCCAACTAGGCGTACCTACGACCTGTGTACACCTGTGGTTATGTGTTTAGATGTGTATTATCGAAATCCAAAAACTAGAGTGGATCCGACGACATCGAATTTTTCACCAAAAAAAATGACAGTGTATAGTAAGGATTTTGGAGCCTTTTCATGGCTCATCTTCCAACTGCCACAGCGGCCCAACTAGGCGTACCTACGACCTGTGTACACCTGTGGTTATGTGTTTAGATGTGTATTATCGAAATCCAAAAACTGGAGTAGATCCGACGACATCGAATTTTTCACCTAAAAAAATTGACAGTGTATAGTAAGGATTTTGGAGCCTTTTCATGGCTCATCTTCCAACTGCCACAGCGGCCCAACTAGGCGTACCTACGACCTGTGTACACCTGTGGTTATGTGTTTAGATGTGTATTATCGAAATCCAAAAACTGGAGTGGATCCGACGACATCCAATTTTTCACCCAAAAAAAAAATGACAGTGTATAGTAAGGATTTTGGAGCCTTTTCATGGCTCATCTTCCAACTGCCACAGCTGCCCAACTAGGCGTACCTACGACCTGTGTACACCTGTGGTTATGTGTTTAGATGTGTATTATCGGAATCCAAAGACTGGAGTGGATCCGACGACATCGAATTTTTCACAAAAAAAAATTGACAGTGTATAGTAAGGATTTTGGAGCCTTTTCATGGCTCATCTTCCAACTGCCACAGCGGCCCAACTAGGCGTACCTACGACCTGTGTACACCTGTGGTTATGTGTTTAGATGTGTATTATCGAAATCCAAAAACTAGAGTGGATCCGACGACATCGAATTTTTCACCAAAAAAAATGACAGTGTATAGTAAGGATTTTGGAGCCTTTTCATGGCTCATCTTCCAACTGCCACAGCGGCCCAACTAGGCGTACCTACGACCTGTGTACACCTGTGGTTATGTGTTTAGATGTGTATTATCGAAATCCAAAGACTGGAGTGGATCCGACGACATCGAATTTTTCACCAAAAAAAATTGACAGTGTATAGTAAGGATTTTGGAGCCTTTTCATGGCTCATCTTCCAACTGCCACAGCGGCCCAACTAGGCGTACCTACGACCTGTGTACACCTGTGGTTATGTGTTTAGATGTGTATTATCGAAATCCAAAAACTGGAGTGGATCCGACGACATCGAATTTTTCACCCAAAAAAAAAATGACAGTAAGGATTTTGGAGCCTTTTCATGGCTCATCTTCCAACTGCCACAGCGGCCCAACTTTGCGTACCTACGACCTGTGTACACCTGTGGTTATGTGTTTAGATGTGTATTATCGAAATCCAAAAACTGGAGTGGATCCGACGACATCGAATTTTTCACCCAAAAAAAATGACAGTGTATAGTAAGGATTTTAGAGCCTTTTCATGGCTCATCTTCCAACTGCCACAGCGGCCGAACTAGGCGTACCTACGACCTGTGTACACCTGTGGTTATGTGTTTAGATGTGTATTATCGAAATCCAAAAACTGGAGTGGATCCGACTACATCGAATTTTTCACCCAAAAAAAATGACAGTGTATAGTAAGGATTTTGGAGCCTTTTCATGGCTCATCTTTCAACTGCCACAGCGGCCCAACTAGGCGTACCTACGACCTGTGTACACCTGTGGTTATGTGTTTAGATGTGTATTATCGAAATCCAAAAACTGGAGTGGATCCGACGACATCGAATTTTTCACCCAAAAAAAATGACAGTGTATAGTAAGGATTTTAGAGCCTTTTCAAGGCTCATCTTCCAACTGCCACAGCGGCCCAACTAGGCGTACCTACGACCTGTGTACATCTGTGGTTATGTGTTTAGATGTGTATTATCGAAATCCAAAAACTGGAGTGGATCCGACTACATCGAATTTTTCACCCAAAAAAAATGACAGTGTATAGTAAGGATTTTGGAGCCTTTTCATGGCTCATCTTTCAACTGCCACAGCGGCCCAACTAGGCGTACCTACGACCTGTGTACACCTGTGGTTATGTGTTTAGATGTGTATTATCGAAATCCAAAAACTGGAGTGGATCCGACGACATCGAATTTTTCACCCAAAAAAAATGGCAGTGTATAGTAAGGATTTTAGAGCCTTTTCATGGCTCATCTTCCAACTGCCACAGCGGCCCAACTAGGCGTACCTACGACCTGTGTACACCTGTGGTTGTGTTTAGATGTGTATTATCGGAATCCAAAGACTGGAGTGGATCTGACGACATCGAATTTTTCACAAAAAAAAATTGACAGTGTATAGTAAGGATTTTGGAGCCTTTTCATGGCTCATCTTCCAACTGCCACAGCGGCCCAACTAGGCGTACCTACGACCTGTGTACACCTGTGGTTATGTGTTTAGATGTGTATTATCGAAATCCAAAAACTAGAGTGGATCCGACGACATCGAATTTTTCACCAAAAAAAATGACAGTGTATAGTAAGGATTTTGGAGCCTTTTCATGGCTCATCTTCCAACTGCCACAGCGGCCCAACTAGGCGTACCTACGACCTGTGTACACCTGTGGTTATGTGTTTAGATGTGTATTATCGAAATCCAAAAACTGGAGTAGATCCGACGACATCGAATTTTTCACCTAAAAAAATTGACAGTGTATAGTAAGGATTTTGGAGCCTTTTCATGGCTCATCTTCCAACTGCCACAGCGGCCCAACTAGGCGTACCTACGACCTGTGTACACCTGTGGTTATGTGTTTAGATGTGTATTATCGAAATCCAAAAACTGGAGTGGATCCGACGACATCGAATTTTTCACCCAAAAAAAAAATGACAGTGTATAGTAAGGATTTTGGAGCCTTTTCATGGCTCATCTTCCAACTGCCACAGCGGCCCAACTTTGCGTACCTACGACCTGTGTACACCTGTGGTTATGTGTTTAGAAGTGTATTATCGAAATCCAAAGACTGGAGTGGATCCGACGACATCGAATTTTTCACCTAAAAAAAATTGACAGTGTATAGTAAGGATTTTGGAGCCTTTTCATGGCTCATTTTCCAACTGAAACAGCGGAACAACTAGGCGTACCTACGACCTGTGTACACGTGTGGTTATGTGTTTAGAAGTGTATTATCGAAATCCAAAGACTGGAGTGGATCCGACGACATCGAATTTTTCACATAAAAAAATGTACAGTGTATAGTAAGGATTTTGGAGCCTTTTCATGGCTCATCTTCCAACTGCCACAGCGGCCGAACTAGGCGTACCTACGACCTGTGTACACCTGTGGTTATGTGTTTAGATGTGTATTATCGAAATCCAAAGACTGGAGTGGATCCGACGACATCGAATTTTTCACCCAAAAAAATTGACAGTGAATAGTAAGGATCTTGGAGCCTTTTCATGGCTCATCCTCCAACTGCCACAGCGGCCGAATTAGGCGTACCTACGACTGCGTACAGCTGTGGTTATGAGTTTAGATCCGACGACATCGAATTTTTCACCCAAAAAAAAATGACAGTGTATAGTAAGGACTTTGGAGCCTTTTCATGGTTCATCTTCCAACTGCCACAGCGGCCCAACTAGTTGTACCTACGACCTGTGTACAGCTGTGGTTATGAGTTTAGATGTGTATTATCGAAATCCAAAGACTGGAGTGGATCCGACGACATCGAATTTTTCACCTAAAAAAATGTACAGTGTATAGTAAGGATTTTAGAGCCTTTTCATGCCTCAGTTTCCAACTGAAACAGCGGCCCAACTAGGCGTACCTACGACCTGTGTACACCTGTGGTTATGTGTTTAGATGTGTATTATCGAAATCCAAAGACTGGAGTGGATCCGACGACATCGAATTTTTCACCAAAAAAAAAATAGTAAGGATCTTGGAGCCTTTTCATGGCTCATCCTCCAACTGCCACAGCGGCCGAACTAGGCGTACCTACGACCTGTGTACACGTGTGGTTATGTGTTTAGAAGTGTATTATCGAAATCCAAAGACTGGAGTGGATCCGACGACATCGAATTTTTCACCTAAAAAAATGTACAGTGTATAGTAAGAATTTTGGAGCCTTTTCATGGCTCATCGTCCAACTGCCACAGCGGCCCAACTAGGCGTACCTACGACCTGTGTACACCTGTGTACACCTGTGGTTATGTGTTTAGATGTGTATTATCGAAATCCAAAGAATGGAGTGGATCCGACGACATCGAATTTTTCACCTAAAAAAATTGACAGTAAGGATTTTGAAGCCTTTTCATGGCTCATCTTCCAACTGCCACAGCGGCGGAACTAGGCGTACCTACGACCAGCGTACACCTGTGGTTATGTGTTTAGATGTGTATTATCGAAATCCAAAGACTGGAGTGGATCCGACGACATTGAATTTTTCACCCAAAAAAATTGACAGTGTATAGTAAGGATTTTGGAGCCTTTTCATGGCTCATCCTCCAACTGCCACAGCGGCCCAACTAGGCGTACCTACGACCTGTGTACACCTGTGGTTATGTGTTTAGATGTGTATTATCGAAATCCAAAGACTGGAGTGGATACGACGACATCGAATTTTTCACCTAAAAATGTTTACCATGTATAGTAAGGATTTTGGAGCCTTTTCATGGCTCATCTTCCAATTGCCGCAGCGGTCCAACTATTCGTACATACGATCTGTGTACACCTGTGGTTATGCGTTTTGATGTGTATTATCGAAATCCAAAGAATGGAGTGTATCCGACGACATTGAATTTTTCACCCAAAAAAATTGACAGTGTATAGTAAGGATTTTGGAGCCTTTTCATGGCTCATCCTCCAACTGCCACAGCGGCCCAACTAGGCGTACCTACGATCTGTTACACCTGTAGTTATGTGTTTAGATGTGTATTATCGAAATCCAAAGACTGGAGTAGATACGACGACATCGAATTTTTCACCTAAAAAAATTGACATAGTAAGGAATTTGGAGCCTTTTCATGGCTCATCTTCCAACTGCTACAGCGGCCCAACTAGGCGTACCTACGATCTGTGTACACCTGTGGCTATGTGTTTAGATGTGTATTATCGAAATCCAAAGACTGGAGCGGATTCGACGACATCGAATTTTTCACCCAAAAAAATTGACAGTGTATAGTAAGGATTTTGGAGCCTTTTCATGGCTCATCCTCCAACTGCCACAGCGGTCCAACTTGGCGTACATACGATCTGTGTACACCTGTGGTTATGCGTTTTGATGTGTATTATCGAAATCCAGAGACTGGAGCGGATCCAACGACATCGAATTTTTCACCTAAAAAAATTGACAGTGTATAGTAAGGATTTCCGAGCCTTTTCATGGCTCAGCTTCCAACTGCCACAGCGGCCCAACTAGGCGTACCTACGACCTGTGTACACCTGTGGTTATGTGTTTAGATGTGTATTATCGAAATCCAAAGAATGGAGTGGATCCGACGACATCGAATTTTTCACCCAAAAAAATTGACAGTGTATAGTACGGATTTTGGAGCCTTTTCATGGCTCATCCTCCAACTGCCACAGCGGTCCAACTTGGCGTACATACGATCTGTGTACACCTGTGGTTATGCGTTTTGATGTGTATTATCGAAATCCAGAGACTGGAGTGGATCCAACGACATCGAATTTTTCACCTAAAAAAATTGACAGTGTATAGTAAGGATTTCCGAGCCTTTTCATGACTCATCTTCCAACTGCCACAGCGGCCCAACTAGGCGTACCTACGACCAGTGTACACCAGTGGTTATGTGTTTAAATGTGTATTATCGAAATCCAAAGACTGGAGTGGATCCGACGACATCAAATTGGTTATGTGTTTAGATGTGTATTATCGAAATCCAAAGACTGGAGTGGATCCGACGACATCAAATTTTTCACCTAAAAAAATGTACAGTGTATAGCAAGGATTTTAAAGCCTTTTCATGGCTCATCTGCCAACTGCCACAGCGGCCCAACTAGGCGTACCTACGACCTGTGTACACCTGTGGTTATGTGTTTAGATGTGTATCAAAATCCAAAGACTGGAGTAGAGCCGACGACATCGAATTTTTCACGTAAAAAAATGTACAGTGTATATATAGTAAGCATTTTTAAGCCTTTTCATGGCTCATTTTCCAACTGCCACATCGGCCCAACTAGGCGTACCTACGACCTGTGTACACCTGTGGTTGTGTGTTTAGATGTGTATTATCGAAATCCAAACACAGGAGTGGATCCGACGACATCGAATTTTTCACATAAAGAAGTTTACCATGTATAGTAAGGATTTCGGAGCCTTTTCATGGCTCATCTTCCAACTGCCACAGCGGCCCAACTAGGCGTACCTACGACCTGTGTACACCTGTGGTTATGTGTTTAGATGTGTATTATCGAAATCCAAAAACTGGAGTGGATCCGACGACATCGAATTTTTCACCCAAAAAATTGACAGTGTATAGTAAGGATTTTGGAGCCTTTTCATGGCTCATCCTCCAACTGCCACAGCGGTCCAACTAGGCGTACCTACGACCTGTGTACACCTGTGGTTATGTGTTTAGATGAGTATTATCGAAATCCAAAGAATGGAGTGGATCCGACGACATCGAATTTTTCACCTAAAAAAATTGACTGTGTATAGTAAGGATTTCCGAGCCTTTCCATGGCTCCTCTTCCAACTGCCACAGCGGCCCAACTAGGCGTACCTACGATCTGTGTACACCTGTAGTTATGCGTTTTGATGTGTATTATCGAAATCCAGAGACTGGAGTAGATCCGACGACATCGAATTTTTCACCTAAAAAAAATGACAGTGTATAGTAAGGATTTTGGAGCCTTTTCATGGCTCATCCTCCAACTGCCACAGCGGCCCAACTAGGCGTACCCACGACCTGTGTACACCTGTGGTTATGTGTTTATTTGTGTATTATCGAAATCCAAAGACTGGAGTGGATCCGACGACATCGAATTTTTCACCTAAAAAAATTGACAGTGTATAGTAAGGATTTTGGAGCCTTTTCATGGCTCATCTTTCAAATGCCACAGCGGCCCAACTGGGCGTACCTACGACCTGTGTACACCTGTGGTTATGTGTTTAGATGTGTATTATCGTAATCCAAAGACTGGAGTGGAACCGACGACATCGAATTTTTCACCTAAAAAAATTGACAGTATATAGTAAGGATTTTGGAGCCTTTTCATGGCTCATCTTTCAAATGCCACAGCGGCCCAACTGGGCGTACCTACGACCTGTGTACACCTGTGGTTATGTGTTTAGATGTGTATTATCGAAATCCAAAGACTGGAGTGGATCCGACGACATCGAATGTTTCACCTAAAAAAATTGACAGTGTATAGTAAGGATTTCCTAACCTTTTCATGGCTCATCTTCCAACTGCCACAGCAGCCCAACTAGGCGTACCTACGATCTGTTACACCTGTGGTTATGTGTTTAGATGTGTATTATCGAAATCCAAAGACTGGAGTGGATACGACGACATCGAATTTTTCACCTTAAAAAAATTGACAGACAGTAAGGATTTCCGAGCCTTTTCATGGCTCATCTTCCAACTGCCACAGCGGCCCAACTAGGCGTACCTACGACCTGTGTACACCTGTGGTTATGTGTTTAGATGTGTATTATCGAAATCCAAAGACTGGAGTGTATCCGACGACATCGAATTTTTCACGTAAAAAAATGTACAGTGTGTAGTAAGGATTTTGGAGCCTTTTCATGGCTCAGCTTCCAACTGCCAGAGCGGCCCAACTAGGCGTACCTACGACCTGTGTACACCTGTGGTTGTGTGTTTAGATGTGTATTATCGAAATCCAAACACAGGAGTGGATACGACGACATCGAATTTTTCACCTAAAAAAATTGACATAGTAAGGAATTTGGAGCCTTTTCATGGCTCATCTTCAAACTGCCACAGCAGCCCAACTAGGCGTACCTACGATCTGTTACACCTGTGGTTATGTGTTTAGATGTGTATTATCGAAATCCAAAGACTGGAGTGGATACGACGACATCGAATTTTTCACCTAAAAAAATTGACATAGTAAGGATTTTGGAGCCTTTTCATGACTCATCTTCCAACTGCCACAGCAGCCAAACTAGGCGTACCTACGATCTGTTACACCTGTGGTTATGTGTTTAGATGAGTATTATCGAAATCCAAAGACTGTAGTGAATCCGACGACATCGAATTTTTAACATAAAAAAATTTACAGTGTATAGTAAGGATTTTGGAGCCTTCCATGGCTAATCTTCCAACTGCCACAGCGCCCCAACTAGGCGTACCTACGACCTGTGTTCACCTATGGTTATGTGTTTAGATGTGTATTATCGAAATCCAAAGACTGGAGTGTATCCGACGACATCGAATTTTTCACGTAAAACAATGTACACTTAATAGTAAGCATTTTTAAGCCTTTTCATGGCTCATTTTCCAACTGCCACAGCGGCCCAACTAGGCGTACCTACGACCTGTGTACACCTGTGGTTATGTGTTTAGATGTGTATTATCGAAATCCAAAGACTGGAGTGGATCCGACGACATCGAATTTTTAACATAAAAAAATTGGCAGTGTATAGTAAGGATTTTGGAGCCTTCCATGGCTAATCTTCCAACTGCCACAGCGCCCCAACTAGGCGTACCTACGACCTGTGTACACCTGTGGTTATGTGTTTAGATGTGTATTATCGAAATCCAAAAACTGGAGTGGATCCGACGACATCGAATTTTTCACCCAAAAAAATTGACAGTGTATAGTAAGGATTTTGGAGCCTTTTCATGGCTCATCCTCCAACTGCCACAGCGGGCCAACTAGGCGTACCTACGACCTGTGTACACCTGTGGTTATGTGTTTAGATGTGTATTATCGAAATCCAGAGACTGGAGTGGATCCGACGACATCGAATTTTTCACCTAAAAAAATGTACAGTGTATAGTAAGGATTTTGGAGCCTTTTCATGGCTCATCGTCCAACTGCCACAGCGGCCCAACTAGGCGTACCTACGACCTGTGTACACCTGTGGTTGTGTGTTTGGATGTGTATTATCGAAATCCAAAGACTTAAGTGGATCCGACGACATCGAATTTTTCACGTAAAAAAATGTACAGTGTATAGTAAGGATTTTGGAGCCTTTTCATGGCTCAGCTTCCAACTGCCAGAGCGGCCCAACTAGGCGTACCTACGACCTGTGTACACCTGTGGTTATGTGTTTAGATGTGTATTATCGAAATCCGAAGAATGGAGTGGATCCGACGACATCGAATTTTTCACCCAAAAAAATTGACAGTGTATAGTAAGGATTTTGGAGCCTTTTCATGGCTCATCCTCCAACTGCCACAGCGGGCCAACTAGGCGTACCTACGACCTGTGTACACCTGTGGTTGTGTGTTTGGATGTGTATTATCGAAATCCAAAGACTGGAGTGGATCCGACGACATCGAATTTTTCACCTAAAAAAATTGACAGTGTATAGTAAGGATTTTGGGGCCTTTTAATGACTCACCTCCCTACTGCCACAGCGGCCCAACAAGGCGTACCTGCGATCGTGTACACCTGTGGTTATGTGTTTAGATGTGTATTATCGAAATCCAAAGACTGGAGTGGATTCGACGACATCGAATTTTTCACCCAAAAAAATTGACATCTGTGGTTATGTGTTTAGATGTGTATTGTCGAAATCCAGAGACTGGAGTGTATCCGACGACATCAGATCTTTCACCTAAAAAAATTGACAGTGTATAGTAAGGATTTTGGAGCCTTTTAATGACTCACCTCCCTACTGCCACAGCTGCCCAACTAGGCGTACCTACGACCTGTGTACACCTATTGTTATGTGTTTAGATGTGTATTATCGAAATCCAGAGACTGGAGTGGATCCGACGACATCGAATTTTTCACCTAAAAAAATGTACAGTGTATAGTAAGAATTTTGGAGCCTTTTCATGGCTCATCGTCCAACTGCCACAGCGGCCCAACTAGGCGTACCTACGACCTGTGTACACCTGTGGTTGTGTGTTTGGATGTGTATTATCGAAATCCAAAGACTGGAGTGGATCCGACGACATCGAATTTTTCACCTAAAAAAATTGACAATGTATAGTAAGGATTTTGGGGCCTTTTAATGACTCACCTGCCTACTGCCACAGCGGCCCAACAAGGCGTACCTGCGATCGTGTACACCTGTGGTTATGTGTTTAGATGTGTATTATCGAAATCCAAAGACTGGAGTGGATTCGACGACATCGAATTTTTCACCCAAAAAAATTGACATCTGTGGTTATGTGTTTAGATGTGTATTGTCGAAATCCAGAGACTGGAGTGTATCCGACGACATCAGATCTTTCACCTAAAAAAATTGACAGTGTATAGTAAGGTTTTGGAGCCTTTTAATGACTCACCTTCCTACTTCCACAGCGGCCCAACTAGGCGTACCTACGACCTGTGTACGCCTGTGGTTATGTATAATCGAAATCCAAAGACTGTAGTGAATCCGACGACATCGAATTTTTCACCCAAAAAAATTGACAGTGTATAGTAAGGATTTTGGAGCCTTTTCATGACTCACCTTCCAACTACCAAAGCGGCCCAACTAGGCGTACCTACGACCTGTGTACACCTGTGGTTATGTGTTAAGATGTGTATTATCGAAATCCAAAGACTAAAAAAATTGAATAAAAAAATTGACAGTGTATAGTAAGGATTTTGGAGCCTTCCATGGCTCATCTTCCAACTGCCACAGCGCCCCAACTAGACGTACCTACGACCTGTGTACACCTGTGGTTATGTGTTTAGATGTGTATTATCGAAATCCAAAGACTGGAGTGGATTCGACGACATCGAATTTTTCACCCAAAAAAATTGACATCTGTGGTTATGTGTTTAGATGTGTATTATCAAAATCCAAAAACTGGAGAGGATCCGACGACATCGAATTTTTCACCTAAAAAAATTGACAGTGTATAGTAAGGATTTTGGAGCCTTTTAATGACTCACCTCCCTACTGCCACAGCTGCCCAACTATTCGTACCTACGACCTGTGTACACCTGCGGTTATGTGTTTAGATGTGTATTATCGAAATCCAAAGACTGGAGTGGAACCGACGACATCGAATTTTTCACCTAAAAAAATTGACAGTGTATAGTAAGGATTTTGTAGCCTTTTCATGGCACATCTTCCTACTGCCACAGCGGCCCAACTGTGGTTATATGTTTAGATCTGTATTATCGAAATCCAAAAACTGGAGTGGATCCGACGACATCGAGTTTTTAACCTAAAAAATTTACAGTGTATAGTAAGGATTTTGAAGCCTTTTCATGGCTCATCTTCCAACTGCTACAGCGGCCCAACAAGGCGTACCTACGATCTGTGTACACCTGAGGTTATGTGGTTAGATGTGTATTATCGAAATCCAAAAACTGGAGCGGATCCGACGACATCGAATTGTTCACCTAAAAAAATTTACAGTGTATAGTAAGGATTTTGGAGCCTTTTAATGACTCACTTTCCTACTGCCACAGCGGCCCAACTAGGCGTACCTACGACCTGTTTACACCTGTGGTTATGTGTTTAGATGTGTATTATCGAAATCCAAAAACTGGAGTGGATCCGACGACATCGAATTTTTCACCCAAAAAAATTTACAGTGTATAGTAAGGATTTTGGAGCCTTTTCATGACTCACCTTCCAACTGCCACAGCGGCCCAACTAGGCGCACCTACGACCTGTGTACACCTGTGGTTATGTGTTTAGATGTGTATTATCGAAATCCAAAAACTGGAGTGGATCCGACGACAACGAATTTTTCACCTAAAAAAATGTACAGTGTATAGTAAGGATTTTGGAGCCTTTCCATGGCTCATCTTCCAACTGCCACAGCGGCACAACTAGGCGTACCTACGACCTGTGCGCACCTGTGGTTATGTGTTGAGATGTGTATTAACGAAATCCAAAGACTGGAGTGGATCCGACGACATCGAATTTTTCACCTAAAGAAATGTACAGTGTATAGTAAGGATTTTGGAGCATTTCCATGGCTCATCTTCCAACTGCCACAGCGGCCCAACTAGGCGTACCTACGACCTGTGCGCACCTGTGGTTATGTGTTTATATGTGTATTATCGAAATCCAAAGGCTGGAGTGGATCCGACGACATCGAATTTTTCACAAAAAAAAATTGACAGTGTATAGTAAGGATTTTGGAGCCTTTTCATGGCTCATCTTCCAACTGCCACAGCGGCCCAACTAGGCGTACCTACGACCTGTGTACACCTGTGGTTATGTGTTTAGATGTGTATTATCGAAATCCAAAAACTAGAGTGGATCCGACGACATCGAATTTTTCACCAAAAAAAATGACAGTGTATAGTAAGGATTTTGGAGCCTTTTCATGGCTCATCTTCCAACTGCCACAGCGGCCCAACTAGGCGTACCTACGACCTGTGTACACCTGTGGTTATGTGTTTAGATGTGTATTATCGAAATTCAAAGACTGGAATGGATCCGACGACATCGAATTTTTCACCTAAAAAAATGTACAGTGTATAGTAAGGATTTTGGAGCCTTTTCATGGCTCATCTTCCAACTGCCACAGCGGACCAACTAGGCGTACCTACGACCTGTGTACACCTGTGGTTATGTGTTTCAATGTGTATTATCGAAATCCAAAAACTGGAGTGGATCCGACGACATCGAATTTTTCACAAAAAAAAATTGACAGTGTATAGTAAGGATTTTGGAGCCTTTTCATGGCTCATCTTCCAACTCACACATCGGCCCAACTAGGCGTACCTACGACCTGTGTACACCTGTGGTTATGTGTTTAGATGTGTATTATCGAAATCCAAAGACTGGAGTGGATCCGACGACATCGAATTTTTCACCAAAAAAAATTGACAGTGTATAGTAAGGATTTTGGAGCCTTTTCATGGCTCATCTTCCAACTGCCATAGCGGCCCAACAAGGCGTACCTACGACCTGTGTACACCTGTGGTTATGTGTTTAGATGTGTATTATCGAAATTCAAAGACTGGAGTGGATCCGACGACATCAAATTGGTTATGTGTTTAGATGTGTATTATCGAAATCCAAAGACTGGAGTGGATCCGACGACATCAAATTTTTCACCTAAAAAAATGTACAGTGTATAGCAAGGATTTTAAAGCCTTTTCATGGCTCATCTGCCAACTGCCACAGCGGCCCAACTAGGCGTACCTACGACCTGTGTACACCTGTGGTTATGTGTTTAGATGTGTATCAAAATCCAAAGACTGGAGTAGAGCCGACGACATCGAATTTTTCACGTAAAAAAATGTACAGTGTATATATAGTAAGCATTTTTAAGCCTTTTCATGGCTCATTTTCCAACTGCCACATCGGCCCAACTAGGCGTACCTACGACCTGTGTACACCTGTGGTTGTGTGTTTAGATGTGTATTATCGAAATCCAAACACAGGAGTGGATCCGACGACATCGAATTTTTCACATAAAGAAGTTTACCATGTATAGTAAGGATTTCGGAGCCTTTTCATGGCTCATCTTCCAACTACCACAGCGGCCCAACTAGGCGTACCTACGACCTGTGTACACCTGTGGTTATGTGTTTAGATGTGTATTATCGAAATTCAAAGACTGGAGTGGATCCGACGACATCAAATTGGTTATGTGTTTAGATGTGTATTATCGAAATCCAAAGACTGGAGTGGATCCGACGACATCAAATTTTTCACCTAAAAAAATGTACAGTGTATAGCAAGGATTTTAAAGCCTTTTCATGGCTCATCTGCCAACTGCCACAGCGGCCCAACTAGGCGTACCTACGACCTGTGTACACCTGTGGTTATGTGTTTAGATGTGTATCAAAATCCAAAGACTGGAGTAGAGCCGACGACATCGAATTTTTCACGTAAAAAAATGTACAGTGTATATATAGTAAGCATTTTTAAGCCTTTTCATGGCTCATTTTCCAACTGCCACATCGGCCCAACTAGGCGTACCTACGACCTGTGTACACCTGTGGTTGTGTGTTTAGATGTGTATTATCGAAATCCAAACACAGGAGTGGATCCGACGACATCGAATTTTTCACATAAAGAAGTTTACCATGTATAGTAAGGATTTCGGAGCCTTTTCATGGCTCATCTTCCAACTACCACAGCGGCCCAACTAGGCGTACCTACGACCTGTGTACACCTGTGGTTATGTGTTTAGATGTGTATTATCGAAATCCAAAAACTGGAGTGGAACCGACGACATCGAATTTTTCAAATAAAAAAATTGACAGTGTATAGTAAGGATTTTGTAGCCTTTTCATGGCACATCTTCAAACTGCCACAGCGGCCCAACTAGGCGACCTGTGTACACCTGTGGTTATGTGTTTAGATGTGTATTATCGAAATCCAAAAACTGGAGTGGATCCGACGACAACGAATTTTTCACCTAAAAAAATTGACAGTGTATAGTAAGGATTTTGGAGCCCTTTCATGACTCATCTTCAAACTGCCACAGCGGCCCAACTAGGCGTACCTACGACCTGTGTACACCTGTGGTTATGTGTTTAGATGTGTATTATCGAAATCCAAAGACTGGAGTGGATCCGACGACATCGAATTTTTCACCCAAAAAAATTGACAGTGTATAGTAAGGATTTTGGAGCCTTTTCATGACTCACCTTCCAACTACCACAGTGGCCCAACTAGGCGTACCTACGACCTGTGTACACCTGTGGTTATGTGTTTAGATGTGTATTATCGAAATCCAAAGACTGGAGTGGATCCGACGACATCGAATTTTTCACCCAAAAAAATTGACAGTGTATAGTAAGGATTTTGGAGCCTTTTCATGACTCACCTTCCAACTACCACAGTGGCCCAACTAGGCGTACCTACGACCTGTGTACACCTGTGGTTATGTTTTTAGATGTGTATTATCGAAATCCAGAGACTGGAGTGGATCCGACGACATCGAATTTTTCAGCTAAAAAAATGTACAGTGTATAGTAAGGATTTTGGAGCATTTTAATGACTCACCTTCACCTAAAAAAATTGACAGTGTATAGTAAGGATTTTAGAGCCTTTTCATGACTCACCTTCCAACTACAGCAGCGGCGCAACTAGGCGTACCTACGACCTGTGTACACCTGTGGTTATGTGTTTAGATGTGTATTATCGAAATCCAAAAACTGGAGTGGAACCGACGACATCGAATTTTTCACCTAAAAAAATTGACAGTGTATAGTAAGGATTTTGTAGCCTTTTCATGGCACATCTTCCTACTGCCACAGCGGCCCAACTAGGCGTACCTACGACCTGTGTACACCTGTGGTTATATGTTTAGATCTGTATTATCGAAATCCAAAAACTGGAGTGGATCCGACGACATCGAATTTTTCACCTAAAAAAATTGACAGTGTATAGTAAGGATTTCTGAGCCTTTTCATGGCTCAGCTTCCAACTGCCAGAGCGGCCCAACTAGGCGTACCTACGACCTGTGTACACCTGTGGTTATGTGTTTAGATGTGTATTATCGAAATCCAAAAACTGGAGTGGATCCGACGACATCGAATTTTTCACCTAAAAAAATTGACAGTGTATAGTAAGGATTTTGTAGCCTTTTCATGGCACATCTTCCAACTGCCACAGCGGCGTACCTACGACCTGTGTACACCTGTGGTTATATGTTTAGATCTGTATTATCGAAATCCAAAAACTGGAGTGGATCCGACGACATCGAATTTTTAACCTAAAAAATTGACAGTGTATAGTAAGGATTTTGGAGCCTTTTCATGGCTCATCTTCCAACTGCTACAGCGGCCCAACAATGCGTACCTACGATCTGTGTACACCTGAGGTCATGTGTTTAGATGTGTATTATCGAAATCCAAAGACTGGAGTGGATCCGACGACATCGAATTTTTCACCCAAAAAAATTGACAGTGTATAGTAAGGATTTTGGAGCCTTTTAATGACTCACCTTCCTAATGCCACAGCGGCCCAACTAGGCGTACCTACGACCTGTGTACACCTGTGGTTATGTGTATAGATGTGTATTATCGAAATCCAGAGACTGGAGTGGATCCGACGACATCGAATTTTTCACCTAAAAAAATTGACAGTGTATAGTAAGGATTTTAGAGCCCTTTCATGACTCACCTTCCAACTACCACAGCGGCGCAACTAGGCGTACCTACGATCTGTGTACACCTGTGGTTATGTGTTTAGGTGTGTATTATCGAAATCCAAAGACTGGAGTGGATCCGACGACATCGAATTTTTCACCCAAAAAAATTGACAGTGTATAGTAAGGATTTTGGAGCCTTTTAATGACTCACTTTCCTACTGCCACAGCGGCCCAACTATTCGTACCTACGACCTGTGTACACCTGTGGTTATGTGTTTAGATGTGTATTATCGAAATCCAAAAACTGGAGTGGATCCGACGACATCGAATTTTTCACCTAAAAAAATGTACAGTGTATAGTAAGGATTTTGTAGCCTTTTCATGGCACATCTTCCTACTGCCACAGCGGCCCACCTAGGCGTACCTACGACCTGTGTACACCTGTGGTTATATGTTCAGATCTGTATTATCGAAATCCAAAAACTGGAGTGGATCCGACGACATCGAATTTTTAACCTAAAAAAATCGACAGTGTATAGTAAGGATTTTGGAGCCTTGTCATGGCTCATCTTCCAACTGCCACAGCGGCCCAACTAGGCGTACCTACGACCTGTGTACACCTGTGGTTATATGTTTAGATGTGTATTATCGAAATCCAGAGACTGGAGTCTAACCGACGACATCGAATTTTTTACCTAAAAAAATTGACAGTGTATAGTAAGGATTTTGGAACCTTTTAATGACTCACCTTCCTACTGCCACAGCGGCCCAACTAGGCGTACCTACGACCTGTGTACACCTGTGGTTATGTGTTTAGATGTGTTTTATCGAAATCCAAAGACTGGAGTGGATCGGACGACATCGAATGTTTCACCTAAAAAAATTGACAGTGTATAGTAAGGATTTTGGAGCCTTTTCATGGCTCATCTTCCAACTGCTACAGCGGCCCAACAAGGCGTACCTACGATCTGTGTACACCTGAGGTCATGTGTTTAGATGTGTATTATCGAAATCCAAAGACTGGAGTGGATCCGACGACATCGAATTTTTCACCTAAAAAAATGTACAGTGTATAGTAAGGATTTTGGAGCCTTTTCATGGCTCATCTTCCAACTTCCACAGCGGCCCAACTAGGCGTACCTACGACCTGTGTACACCTGTGGTTATGTGTTTAGGTGTGCTTTATCGAAATCCAAAGACTGGAGTGGATCTGACGACATCGAATTTTTCACCTAAAAAAATTGACAGTGTATAGTAAGGATTTTAGAGCCCTTTCATGACTCACCTTCCAACTACCGCAGCGGCGCTACTAGGCGTACCTACGACCTGTGTACACCTGTGGTTATGTGCTTAGGTGTGTATTATCGAAATCCAAAGACTGGAGTGGATCCGACGACATCGAATTTTTCAGTTAAAAAAATTTACAGTGTATAGTAAGGATTTTGGAGCCTTTTAATGACTCACCTTCACCTAAAAAAATTGACAGTGTATAGTAAGGATTTTGGAGCCTTTTAATGACTCACCTTCCTACTGCCACAGCGGCCCAACTATTCGTACCTACGACCTGTGTACACCTGCGGTTATGTGTTTAGATGTGTATTATCGAAATCCAAAGAATGGAGTGGATCCGACGACATCGAATTTTTCACCCAAAAAAATTGACAGTGTATAGTAAGTATTTTGGAGCCTTTTCATGGCTCATCTTCCAACTGCCACAGCGGCCCAACTAGGCGTATCTACGACCTGTGTACACCGGTGGTTATGTGTTTAGATGTGTATTATCGAAATCCAGAGACTGGAGTCTAACCGACGACATCGAATTTTTTACCTAAAAAAATTGACAGTGTATAGTAAGGATTTTGGAACCTTTTAATGACTCACCTTCCTACTGCCACAGCGGCCCAACTAGGCGTACCTACGACCTGTGTACACCTGTGGTTATGTGTTTAGATGTGTATTATTGAATTCCAAAGACTGGAGTGGATCCGACGACAACGAATTTTTCACCTTAAAAAAATTGACAGTGTATAAGGATTTTGGAGCCTTTTCATGACTCAGCTTCCAACTGCCACAGCGGCCCAACTAGGCGTACCTACGACCTGTGTACACCTGTAGTTATGTGTTTAGATGTGTTTTATCGAAATCCAAAGACTGGAGTGGATCCGACGACATCGAATTTTTCACCCAAAAAAATTGACAGTGTATAGTAAGTATTTTGGAGCCTTTTCATGGCTCATCTTCCAACTGCCACAGCGGCCCAACTAGGCGTACCTACGACCTGTGTACACCGGTGGTTATGTGTTTAGATGTGTATTATTGAATTCCAAAGACTGGAGTGGATCCGACGACAACGAATTTTTCACCTTAAAAAAATTGACAGTGTATAAGGATTTTGGAGCCTTTTCATGACTCAGCTTCCAACTGCCACAGCGGCCCAACTAGGCGTACCTACGACCTGTGTACACCTGTAGTTATGTGTTTAGATGTGTTTTATCGAAATCCAGAGACTGGAGTGGATCCGACGACACCGAATTTTTCACCCAAAAAAATTGACAGTGTATAGTAAGGATTTTGGAGCCTTTTAATGACTCACCTTCCTACTGCCACAGCGGCCCAACTAGGCGTACCTACGACCTGTGTACACCTGTGGTTATGTGTTTAGATGTGTATTATCGAAATCCAAAAACTGGAGTGGATCCGACGACATCGAATTTTTCACCCAAAAAAATTGACAGTAAGGATTTTGGAGCCTTTTCATGACTCACCTTCCAACTACTACAGCGTCCCAAATAGGCGCACCTACGACCTGTGTACACCTGTGGTTATGTGTATAGATGTGTATTATCGAAATCCAGAGACTGGAGTGGATCCGACGACATCGAATTTTTCACCTAAAAAAATGTACAGTGTATAGTAAGGATTTTAGAGCCCTTTCATGACTCACCTTCCAACTACCACAGCGGCGCAACTAGGCGTACCTACGATCTGTGTACACCTGTGGTTATGTGTTTAGGTGTGTATTATCGAAATCCAAAGACTGGAGTGGATCCGACGACATCGAATTTTTCACCCAAAAAAATTGACAGTGTATAGTAAGGATTTTGGAGCCTTTTCATGACTCACCTTCCAACTACTACAGCGTCCCAAATAGGCGCACCTACGACCTGTGTACACCTGTGGTTATGTGTATAGATGTGTATTATCGAAATCCAAAGACTGGAGTGGATCCGACGACATCGAATTTTTCACCCAAAAAAATTGACAGTGTATAGTAAGGATTTTGGAGCCCTTTCATGACTCATCTTCAAACTGCCACAGCGGCCCAACTAGGCGTACCTACGACCTGTGTACACCTGTGGTTATGTGTTTAGATGTATATTATCGAAATCCAGAGACTGGAGTGGATCCGACGACATCGAATTTTTCAGCTAAAAAAATTTACAGTGTATAGTAAGGATTTTGGAGCCTTTTAATGACTCACCTTCACCTAAAAAAATTGACAGTGTATAGTAAGGATTTTGGAGCCTTTTAATGACTCACCTTCACTTAAAAAAATTGACAGTGTATAGTAAGGATTTTGGAGCCCTTTCATGACTCATCTTCAAACTGCTACAGCGAACCAACTAGGCGTACCTACGACCTGTGTACATCTGTGGTTATGTGTTTAGATGTGTATTATCGAAATCCAAAAACTGGAGTGGATCCGACGACATCGAATTTTTCACCTAAAAAAATGTACAGTGTATAGTAAGGATTTTGTAGCCTTTTCATGGCACATCTTCCTACTGCCACAGCGGCCCAACTAGGCGTACCTACGACCTGTGTACACCTGTGGTTATATGTTTAGATCTGTATTATCGAAATCCAAAAACTGGAGTGGATCCGACGACATCGAATTTTTAACCTAAAAAAATCGACAGTGTATAGTAAGGATTTTGGAGCCTTTTCATGGCTCATCTTCCAATTGCCACAGCGGCCCAACTAGGCGTACCTACGACCTGTGTACACCTGTGGTTATGTGTTTAGATGTGTATTATCGAAATCCAAAAACTGGAGTGGATCCGACGACATCGAATTTTTCACCCAAAAAATTGACAGTGTATAGTAAGGATTTTGGAGCCTTTTAATGACTCACCTTCCTACTGCCACAGCGGCCCAACTAGGCGTTCCTACGACCTGTGTACACCTGTGGTTATGTGTTTAGATGTGTATTATCGAAATCCAAAAACTGGAGTGGATCCGACGACATCGAATTTTTCACCCAAAAAACTTGACAGTGTATAGTAAGGATTTTGGAGCCTTTTCATGACTCACCTTCCAACTACTACAGCTTCCCAAATAGGCGCACCTACGACCTGTGTACACCTGTGGTTATGTGTTTAGATGTGTATTATCGAAATCCAAAGACTGGAGTGGAACCGACGACATCGAATTTTTAACCTAAAAAAATTGACAGTGTATAGTAAGGATTTTGGAGCCTTTTCATGACTCAGCTTCCAACTGCCACAGCGGCCCAACTAGGCGTACCTACGACCTGTGTACACCTGTGGTTATGTGTTTAGATGTGTTTTATCGAAATCCAAAGACTGGAGTGGATCCGACGACATCGAATTTTTCACCCAAAAAAATTGACAGTGTATAGTAAGGATTTTGGAGCCTTTTCATGGCTCATCTTCCAACTGCCACAGTGGCCCAACTAGGCGTACCTACGACCTGTGTACACCTGTGGTTATGTGTTTAGATGTGTATTATCGAAATCCAGAGACTGGAGTGGATCCGACGACATCGAATTTTTTACCTAAAAAAATTGACAGTGTATAGTAAGGATTTTGGAGCCTTTTAATGACTCACCTTCCTACTGCCACAGCGGCCCAACTAGGCGTACCTACGACCTGTGTACACCTGTGGTTATGTGTTTAGATGTGTTTTATCGAAATCCAAAGACTGGAGTGGATCTGACGACATCGAATTTTTCTCCTAAAAAAATTGACAGTGTATAGTAAGTATTTTGGAGCCTTTTCATCTCTCATCTTCCAACTGCTACAGCGGTCCAACTAGGCGTACCTACGACCTGTGTACACCTGTGGTTATGTGTTTAGATGTGTATTATCGAAATCCAAAGACTGGAGTGGATCCGACGACATCGAATTTTTAACCTAAAAAAATGTACAGTGTATAGTAAGGATTTTGGAGCCTTTTCATGGCTCATCTTCCAACTGCCACAGTGGCCCAACTAGGCGTACCTACGACCTGTGTACACCTGTGGTTATGTGTTTAGATGTGTATTATCGAAATCCAGAGACTGGAGTGGATCCGACGACATCGAATTTTTTACCTAAAAAAATTGACAGTGTATAGTTAGGATTTTGGAGCCTTTTAATGACTCACCTTCCTACTGCCACAGCGGCCCAACTAGGCGTACCTACGACCTGTGTACACCTGTGGTTATGTGTTTAGATGTGTTTTATCGAAATCCAAAGACTGGAGTGGATCTGACGACATCGAATTTTTCTCCTAAAAAAATTGACAGTGTATAGTAAGGATTTTGGAGCCTTCCATGGCTCAGCTTCCAACTGCCACAGCGGCCAAACTAGGCGTACCTACGACCTGTGTGCACCTGTGGTTATGTGTTTAGATGTGTTTTATCGAAATCCAAGGACTGGAGTGGATCCGACGACATCGAATTTTTCACGCAAAAAAATTGACAGTGTATAGTAAGGATTTTGGAGCCTTTTCATGACTCAGCTTCCAACTGCCACAGCGGCCCAACTAGGCGTACCTACGACCTGTGTACACCTGTGGTTATGTGTTTAGATGTGTATTATCGAAATCCAGAGACTGGAGTGGATCCGACGACATCGAATTTTTTACCTAAAAAAATTGACAGTGTATAGTAAGGATTTTGGAGCCTTTTAATGACTCACCTTCCTACTGCCACAGCGGCCCAACTAGGCGTACCTACGACCTGTGTACACCTGTGGTTATGTGTTTAGATGTGTTTTATCGAAATCCAAAGACTGGAGTGGATCTGACGACATCGATTTTTTCTCCTAAAAAAATTGACAGTGTATAGTAAGTATTTTGGAGCCTTTTCATCTCTCATCTTCCAACTGCTACAGCGGCCCAACTAGGCGTACCTACGACCTGTGTACACCTGTGGTTATGTGCTTAGATGTGTATTATCGAAATCCAAAGACTGGAGTGGATCCGACGACATCGAATTTTTAACCTAAAAAAATTGACAGTGTATAGTAAGGATTTTGGAGCCTTCCATGGCTCATCTTCCAACTGCCACAGCGCCCCAACAAGGCGTACCTACGACCTGTGTACACCTGTGGTTATGTGTTTAGATGTGTTTTATCGAAATCCAAAGACTGGAGTGGATCCGACGACATCGAATCTTTCACGCAAAAAATTGACAGTGTATAGTAAGGATTTTGGAGCCTTTTCATGACTCACCTACCAACTGCTACAGCGAACCAACTAGGCGTACCTACGACCTGTGTACACCTGTGGTTATGTGTTTAGATCTGTATTATCGAAATCCAAAAACTGGAGTGGATCGGACGACATCGAATTTTTCACCTAAAAAAATTGACAGTGTATAGTAAGTATTTTGGAGCCTTTTCATCTCTCATCTTCCAACTGCTACAGCGGCCCAACTAGGCGTACCTACGACCTGTGTACACCTGTGGTTATGTGTTTAGATGTGTATTATCGAAATCCAAAGACTGGAGTGGATCCGACGACATCGAATTTTTAACCTTAAAAAAATTGACAGGATTTTGGAGCCTTCCATGGCTCATCTTCCAACTGCCACAGCGCCCCAACTAGGCGTACCTACGACCTGTGTACACCTGTGGTTATGTGTTTAGATGTGTTTTATCGAAATCCAAAGACTGGAGTGGATCCGACGACATCGAATTTTTCACCTAAAAAAATTGACAGTGTATAGTAAGGATTTTGGAGCCTTTTCATGACTCACCTTCCAACTGCCACAGCGAACCAACTAGGCGTACCTACGACCTGTGCACACCTGTGGTTATGTGTTTAGATCTGTATTATCGAAATCCAAAAACTGGAGTGGATCCGACGACATCGAATTTTTCACCTAAAAAAATTGACAGTGTATAGTAAGGATTTTGGAGCCTTTTCATGGCTCATCTTCCAACTGCCACAGTGGCCCAACTAGGCGTACCTACGACCTGTGTACACCTGTGGTTATGTGTTTAGATGTGTATTATCGAAATAGTAAGGATCCACAACCTGGAGTGGACCGACGACATCGAATTTTTCACCTAAAAAAATTGACAGTGTATAGTAAGGATTTTGGAGCCTTTTCATGGCTCATCTTTCAACTGCCACAGCGGCCCAACTAGGCGTACCTACGACCTGTGTACAGCTGTGGTTATGTGTTTAGATGTGTATTATCGAAATCCAGAGACTGGAGTGGATCCGACGACATCGAATTTTTCACTTAAAAAAATTGACAGTGTATAGTAAGGATTTTGGAGCCTTTTCGTGGCTCATCTTCCAACTGCCACAGCGGCCGAACTAGGCGTACCTACGACCTGTGTACAACTGTGGTTATGTGTTTAGATGTGTATTATCGAAATCCAGAGACTGGAGTGGATCCGACGACATCGAATTTTTCACCTAAAAAAATTTACATATAGTAAGGATAGTAAGGATTTTGGAGCCTTTTCATTGCTCATCTTCCAACTGCCACAGCGGCCCAACTAGGCGTACCTACGACCTGTGTTCACCTGTGGTTTTGTGTTTAGATGTGTATTATCGAAATCCAGAGACTGGAGTGGATCCGACGACATCGAATTTTTCACCTAAAAAAATTTAGTGTATAGTAAGGATTTTGGAGCCTTTTCATGGCTCATCTTCCAACTGCCACAGTGGCCCAACTAGGCGTACCTACGACCTGTGTACACCTGTGGTTATATGTTTAGATCTGTATTATCGAAATCCAAAAACTGGAGTGGATCCGACGACATCGAATTTTTAACCTAAAAAAATTGACAGTGTATAGTAAGGATTTTGGAGCCTTCCATGGCTCATCTTCCAACTGCCACAGCGCCCCAACAAGGCGTACCTACGACCTGTGTACACCTGTGGTTATGTATTTAGATGTGTTTTATCGAAATCCAAGGACTGGAGTGGATCCGACGACATCGAATTTTTCACGCAAAAAAATTGACAGTGTATAGTAAGGATTTTGGAGCCTTTTCATGACTCAGCTTCCAACTGCCACAGCGGCCCAACTAGGCGTACCTACGACCTGTGTACACCTGTGGTTATGTGTTTAGATGTGTATTATCGAAATCCAGAGACTGGAGTGGATCCGACGACATCGAATTTTTTACCTAAAAAAATTGACAGTGTATAGTAAGGATTTTGGAGCCTTTTAATGACTCACCTTCCTACTGCCACAGCGGCCCAACTAGGCGTACCTACGACCTGTGTACACATGTGGTTATGTGTTTAGATGTGTTTTATCGAAATCCAAAGACTGGAGTGGATCTGACGACATCGATTTTTTCTCCTAAAAAAATTGACAGTGTATAGTAAGTATTTTGGAGCCTTTTCATCTCTCATCTTCCAACTGCTACAGCGGCCCAACTAGGCGTACCTACGACCTGTGTACACCTGTGGTTATGTGCTTAGATGTGTATTATCGAAATCCAAAGACTGGAGTGGATCCGACGACATCGAATTTTTAACCTAAAAAAATTGACAGTGTATAGTAAGGATTTTGGAGCCTTCCATGGCTCATCTTCCAACTGCCACAGCGCCCCAACAAGGCGTACCTACGACCTGTGTACACCTGTGGTTATGTGTTTAGATGTGTTTTATAGAAATCCAAAGACTGGAGTGGATCCGACGACATCGAATTTTTCACGCAAAAAATTGACAGTGTATAGTAAGGATTTTGGAGCCTTTTCATGACTCACCTACCAACTGCTACAGCGAACCAACTAGGCGTACCTACGACCTGTGTACACCTGTGGTTATGTGTTTAGATCTGTATTATCGAAATCCAAAAACTGGAGTGGATCGGACGACATCGAATTTTTCACCTAAAAAAATTGACAGTGTATAGTAAGTATTTTGGAGCCTTTTCATCTCTCATCTTCCAACTGCTACAGCGGCCCAACTAGGCGTACCTACGACCTGTGTACACCTGTGGTTATGTGTTTAGATGTGTATTATCGAAATCCAAAGACTGGAGTGGATCCGACGACATCGAATTTTTAACCTTAAAAAAATTGACAGGATTTTGGAGCCTTCCATGGCTCATCTTCCAACTGCCACAGCGCCCCAACTAGGCGTACCTACGACCTGTGTACACCTGTGGTTATGTGTTTAGATGTGTTTTATCGAAATCCAAAGACTGGAGTGGATCCGACGACATCGAATTTTTCACCTAAAAAAATTGACAGTGTATAGTAAGGATTTTGGAGCCTTTTCATGACTCACCTTCCAACTGCTACAGCGAACCAACTAGGCGTACCTACGACCTGTGCACACCTGTGGTTATGTGTTTAGATCTGTATTATCGAAATCCAAAAACTGGAGTGGATCCGACGACATCGAATTTTTCACCTAAAAAAATTGACAGTGTATAGTAAGGATTTTGGAGCCTTTTCATGGCTCATCTTCCAACTGCCACAGCGGCCCAACTAGGCGTACCTACGACCTGTGTACACCCGTGGTTATGTGTTTAGATGTGTATTATCGAAATCCAGAGACTGGAGTCTATCCGACGACATCGAATTTTTTACCTAAAAAAATTGACAGTGTATAGTAAGGATTTTGGAACCTTTTAATGACTCACCTTCCTACTGCCACAGCGGCCCAACTAGGCGTACCTACGACCTGTGTACACCTGTGGTTATGTGTTTAGATGTGTTTTATCGAAATCCAAAGACTGGAGTGGATCTGACGACATCGAATTTTTCACCTAAAAAAATTGACAGTGTATAGTAAGGATTTTGGAGCCTTTTCATGACTTACCTTCCAACTGCTACAGCGAACCAACTAGGCGTACCTACGACCTGTGTACACCTGTGGTTATGTGTTTAGATCTGTATTATCGAAATCCAAAAACTGGAGTGGATCCGACGACATCGAATTTTTCACCTAAAAAAATTGACAGTGTATAGTAAGTATTTTGGAGCCTTTTCATCTCTCATCTTCCAACTACTACAGCGGCCCAACTAGGCGTACCTACGATCTGTGTACACCTGTGGTTATGTGTTTAGATGTGTATTATCGAAATCCAGAGACTGGAGTGGATCCGACGACATCGAATTTTTTACCTAAAAAAATTGACAGTGTATAGTAAGGATTTTGGAGCCTATTAATGACTCACCTTCCTACTGCCACAGCGGCCCAACTAGGCGTACCTACGACCTGTGTACACCTGTGGTTATGTGTTTAGATGTGTTTTATCGAAATCCAAAGACTGGAGTGGATCGGACGACATCGAATTTTTCACCTAAAAAAATAAAAAAATGTACAGTGTATAGTAAGGATTTTGGAGCCTTTTCATGGCTCATCTTCCAACTGCTACAGCGGCCCAACAAGGCGTACCTACGATCTGTGTACACCTGAGGTCATGTGTTTAGATGTGTATTATCGAAATCCAAACACTGGAGTGGATCCGACGACATCGAATTTTTCACCCAAAAAAATGTACAGTGTATAGTAAGGATTTTGGAGCCTTTTCATGGCTCATCTTCCAACTTCCACAGCGGCCCAACTAGGCGTACCTACGACCTGTGTACACCTGTGGTTATGTGTTTAGGTGTGTTTTATCCAAATCCAAAGACTGGAGTGGATCTGACGACATCGAATTTTTCACCTAAAAAAATTGACAGTGTATAGTAAGGATTTTAGAGCCTTTTAATGACTCACCTTCACATAAAAAAATTGACAGTGTATAGTAAGGATTTTGGAGCCTTTTAATGACTCACCTTCCTACTGCCACAGCGGCCCAACTAGGCGTACCTACGACCTGTGTACACCTGTGGTTATGTGTTTAGATGTGTATTATCGAAATCCAAAAACTGGAGTGGATCCGACGACATCGAATTTTTCACCCAAAAAAATTGACAGTGTATAGTAAGGATTTTGGAGCCTTTTCATGACTCACCTTCCAACTACCACAGCGGCGCAACTAGGCGTACCTACGACCTGTGTACACCTGTGGTTATGTGTTTAGGTGTGTATTATCGAAATCCAAAGACTGGAGTGTATCCGACGACATCGAATTTTTCACCCAAAAAAATTGACAGTGTATAGTAAGGATTTTGGAGCCTTTTCATGACTCACCTTCCAACTACCACAGTGGCTTAACTAGGCGTACCTACGACCTGTGTACACCTGTGGTTATGTGTTTAGATGTGTATTATCGAAATCCAAAAACTGGAGTGGATCCGACGACAACGGATTTTTCACCTAAAAAAATTGACAGTGTATAGTAAGGATTTTGGAGCCTTTTAATGACTCACCTTCCTACTGCCACAGCGGCCCTACTATTCGTACCTACGACCTGTGTACACCTGCGGTTATGTGTTTAGATGTGTATTATCGAAATCCAAAGAATGGAGTGGATCCGACGACATCGAATTTTTCACCCAAAAAAATTGACAGTGTATAGTAAGGATTTTGGAGCCTTTTCATGACTCAGCTTCCAACTGCCACAGCGGCCCAACTAGGCGTACCTACGACCTGTGTACACCGGTGGTTATGTGTTTAGATGTGTATTATCGAAATCCAAAGACTGGAGTGGATCCGACGACACCGAATTTTTCACCCAAAAAAATTGACAGTGTATAGTAAGGATTTTGGAGCCTTTTAATGACTCACCTTCCTACTGCCACAGCGGCCCAACTAGGCGTACCTACGACCTGTGTACACCTGTGGTTATGTGTTTAGATCTGTATTATCGAAATCCAGAGACTGGAGTGGATCCGACGACATCGAATTTTTCACCTAAAAAAATTGACAGTGTATAGTAAGTATTTTGGAGCCTTTTCATCTCTCATCTTCCAACTGCTACAGCGGCCCAACTAGGCGTACCTACGACCTGTGTACACCTGTGGTTATGTGTTTAGATGTGTATTATCGAAATCCAGAGACTGGAGTGGATCCGACGACACCGAATTTTTCACCCAAAAAAATTGACAGTGTATAGTAAGGATTTTGGAGCCTTTTAATGACTCACCTTCCTACTGCCACAGCGGCCCAACTAGGCGTACCTACGACCTGTGTACACCTGTGGTTATGTGTTTAGATTTGTATTATCGAAATCCAAAAACTGGAGTGGATCCGACGACATCGAATTTTTCACCCAAAAAAATTGACAGTGTATAGTAAGGATTTTGGAGCCTTTTCATAACTCACCTTCCAACTACCACAGCGGCGCAACTAGGCGTACCTACGACCTGTGTACACCTGTGGTTATGTGTTTAGGTGTGTATTATCGAAATCCAAAGACTGGAGTGTATCCGACGACATCGAATTTTTCACCCAAAAAAATTGACAGTGTATAGTAAGGATTTTGGAGCCTTTTCATGACTCACCTTCCAACTACCACAGTGGCTTAACTAGGCGTACCTACGACCTGTGTACACCTGTGGTTATGTGTTTAGATGTGTATTATCGAAATCCAAAAACTGGAGTGGATCCGACGACATCGAATTTTTCACCCAAAAAAATTGACAGTGTATAGTAAGGATTTTTGAGCCTTTTAATGACTCACCTTCCTACTGCCACAGCGGCCCAACTATTCGTACCTACGACCTGTGTACACCTGCGGTTATGTGTTTAGATGTGTATTATCGAAATCCAAAGAATGGAGTGGATCCGACGACATCGAATTTTTCACCCAAAAAAATTGACAGTGTATAGTAAGGATTTTTGAGCCTTTTCATCTCTCATCTTCCAACTGCTACAGCGGCCCAACTAGGCGTACCTACGACCTGTGTACACCTGTGGTTATGTGTTTAGATGTGTATTATCGAAATCCAAAGACTGGAGTGGATCCGACGACAACGAATTTTTCACCTAAAAAAATTGACAGTGTATAGTAAGGATTTTCGAGCCTTTTCATGACTCAGCTTCCAACTGCCACAGCGGCCCAACTAGGCGTACCTACGACCTGTGTACACCTGTAGTTATGTGTTTAGATGTGTTTTATCGAAATCCAAAGACTGGAGTGGATCCGACGACATCGAATTTTTCACCCAAAAAAATTTACAGTGTATAGTAAGTATTTTGGAGCCTTTTCATGGCTCATCTTCCAACTGCCACAGCGGCCCAACTAGGCGTACCTACGACCTGTGTACACCGGTGGTTATGTGTTTAGATGTGTATTATCGAAATCCAAAGACTGGAGTGGATCCGACGACACCGAATTTTTCACCCAAAAAAATTGACAGTGTATAGTAAGGATTTTGGAGCCTTTTAATGACTCACCTTCCTACTGCCACAGCGGCCCAACTAGGCGTACCTACGACCTGTGTACACCTGTGGTTATGTGTTTAGATGTGTTTTATCGAAATCCAAAGACTGGAGTGGATCTGACGACATCGAATTTTTCACCTAAAAAAATTGACAGTGTATAGTAAGGATTTTGGAGCCTTTTCATGACTCACCTTCCAACTGCTACAGCGAACCAACTAGGCGTACCTACGACCTGTGTACACCTGTGGTTATGTGTTTAGATCTGTATTATCGAAATCCAAAAACTGGAGTGGATCCGACGACATCGAATTTTTCACCTAAAAAAATTGACAGTGTATAGTAAGTATTTTGGAGCCTTTTCATCTCTCATCTTCCAACTGCCACAGCGGCCCAACTAGGCGTACCTACGACCTGTGTACACCTGTGGTTATGTGTTTAGATGTGTATTATCGAAATCCAGAGACTGGAGTGGATCCGACGACACCGAATTTTTCACCCAAAAAAATTGACAGTGTATAGTAAGGATTTTGGAGCCTTTTAATGACTCACCTTCCTACTGCCACAGCGGCCCAACTAGGCGTACCTACGACCTGTGTACACCTGTGGTTATGTGTTTAGATGTGTATTATCGAAATCCAAAAACTGGAGTGGATCCGACGACATCGAATTTTTCACCCAAAAAAATTGACAGTGTATAGTAAGGATTTTGGAGCCTTTTCATGACTCACCTTCCAACTACCACAGCGGCGCAACTAGGCGTACCTACGACCTGTGTACACCTGTGGTTATGTGTTTAGATGTGTATTATCGAAATCCAAAGACTGGAGTGGATCCGACGACATCGAATTTTTCACCCAAAAAAATTGACAGTGTATAGTAAGGATTTTGGAGCCTTTTCATGACTCACCTTCCAACTACCACAGTGGCTTAACTAGGCGTACCTACGACCTGTGTACACCTGTGGTTATGTGTTTAGATGTGTATTATCGAAATCCAAAAACTGGAGTGGATCCGACGACAACGGATTTTTCACCTAAAAAAATTGACAGTGTATAGTAAGTATTTTGGAGCCTTTTCATCTCTCATCTTCCAACTGCTACAGCGGCCCAACTAGGCGTACCTACGACCTGTGTACACCTGTGGTTATGTGTTTAGATGTGTATTATCGAAATCCAGAGACTGGAGTGGATCCGACGACATCGAATTTTTCACCCAAAAAAATTGACAGTAAGGATTTTGGAGCCTTTTAATGACTCACCTTCCTACTGCCACAGCGGCCCAACTAGGCGTACCTACGACCTGTGTACACCTGTGGTTATGTGTTTAGATGTGTATTATCGAAATCCAAAAACTGGAGTGGATCCGACGACATCGAATTTTTCACCCAAAAAAATTGTCAGTGTATAGTAAGGATTTTGGAGCCTTTTCATGACTCACCTTCCAACTACTACAGCGTCCCAAATAGGCGCACCTACGACCTGTGTACACCTGTGGTTATGTGTTTAGATGTGTATTATCGAAATCCAAAAACTGGAGTGGATCCGACGACATCGAATTTTTCACCCAAAAAAATTGACAGTGTATAGTAAGGATTTTGGAGCCCTTTCATGACTCATCTTCAAACTGCCACAGCGGCCCAACTAGGCGTACCTACGACCTGTGTACACCTGTGGTTATGTGTTTAGATGTATATTATCGAAATCCAGAGACTGGAGTGGATCCGACGATATCGAATTTTTCAGCTAAAAAAATTTACAGTGTATAGTAAGGATTTTGGAGCCTTTTAATGACTCACCTTCACCTAAAAAAATTGACAGTGTATAGTAAGGATTTTGGAGCCCTTTCATGACTCATCTTCAAACTGCTACAGCGAACCAACTAGGCGTACTTACTACCTGTGTACACCTGTGGTTATGTGTTTAGATGTGTATTATCGAAATCCAAAAACTGGAGTGGATCCGACGACATCGAATTTTTCACCTAAAAAAATGTACAGTGTATAGTAAGGATTTTGGAGCCTTTTCATGACTAACCTTCCAACTACTACAGCGTCCCAAATAGGCGCACCTACGACCTGTGTACACCTGTGGTTATGTGTTTAGATGTGTATTATCGAAATCCAAAAACTGGAGTGGATCCGACGACATCGAATTTTTCACCCAAAAAAATTGACAGTGTATAGTAAGGATTTTGGAGCCCTTTCATGACTCACCTTCCAACTACTACAGCGTCCCAAATAGGCGCACCTACGACCTGTGTACACCTGTGGTTATGTGTTTAGATGTGTATTATCGAAATCCAAAAACTGGAGCGGATCCGACGACATCGAATTTTTCACCCAAAAAAATTGACAGTGTATAGTAAGGATTTTGGAGCCCTTTCATGACTCATCTTCAAACTGCCACAGCGGCCCAACTAGGCGTACCTACGACCTGTGTACACCTGTGGTTATGTGTTTAGATGTATATTATCGAAATCCAGAGACTGGAGTGGATCCGACGATATCGAATTTTTCAGCTAAAAAAATTTACAGTGTATAGTAAGGATTTTGGAGCCTTTTAATGACTCACCTTCACCTAAAAAAATTGACAGTGTATAGTAAGGATTTTGGAGCCCTTTCATGACTCATCTTCAAACTGCTACAGCGAACCAACTAGGCGTACTTACTACCTGTGTACACCTGTGGTTATGTGTTTAGATGTGTATTATCGAAATCCAAAAACTGGAGTGGATCCGACGACATCGAATTTTTCACCTAAAAAAATGTACAGTGTATAGTAAGGATTTTGTAGCCTTTTCATGGCACATCTTCCTACTGCCACAGCGGCCCAACTAGGCGTACCTACGACCTGTGTACACCTGTGGTTATATGTTTAGATCTGTATTATCGAAATCCAAAAACTGGAGTGGATCCGACGACATCGAATTTTTAACCTAAAAAAATCGACAGTGTATAGTAAGGATTTTGGAGCCTTTTCATGGCTCATCTTCCAATTGCCACAGCGGCCCAACTAGGCGTACCTACGACCTGTGTACACCTGTGGTTATGTGTTTAGATGTGTATTATCGAAATCCAAAGACTGGAGTGGATCCGACGACATCGAATTTTTCACCTAAAAAAATGTACAGTGTATAGTAAGGATTTTGGAGACTTTTCATGGATCATCTTCCAACTTCCACAGCGGCCCAACTAGGCGTACCTACGACCTGTGTACACCTGTGGTTATGTGTTTAGATGTGTATTATCGAAATCCAGAGACTGGAGTGGATCCGACGACATCGAATTTTTCAGCTAAAAAAATTTACAGTGTATAGTAAGGATTTTGGAGCCTTTTCATGACTCAGCTTCCAACTGCCACAGCGGCCCAACTAGGCGTACCTACGATCTGTGTACACCTGTAGTTATGTGTTTAGATGTGTTTTATCGAAATCCAAAGACTGGAGTGGATCCGACGACATCGAATTTTTCACCCAAAAAAATTGACAGTGTATAGTAAGGATTTTGGAGCCTTTTCATGACTCACCTTCCAACTGCTACAGCGAACCAACTAGGCGTACCTACGACCTGTGTACACCTGTGGTTATGTGTTTAGATCTGTATTATCGAAATCCAAAAACTGGAGTGGATCCGACGACAACGAATTTTTCACCTAAAAAAATTGACAGTGTATAGTAAGGATTTTGGAGCCCTTTCATGACTCATCTTCAAACTGCCACAGCGGCCCAACTAGGCGTACCTACGACCTGTGTACACCTGTGGTTATGTGTTTAGATGTGTATTATCGAAATCCAGAGACTGGAGTGGATCCGACGACATCGAATTTTTCAGCTAAAAAAATTTACAGTGTATAGTAAGGATTTTGGAGCCTTTTAATGACTCATCTTCACCTAAAAAAATTGACAGTGTATAGTAAGGATTTTGGAGCCCTTTCATGACTCATCTTCAAACTGCTACAGCGAACCAACTAGGCGTACCTACGACCTGTGTACACCTGTGGTTATGTGTTTAGATGTGTATTATCGAAATCCAAAAACTGGAGTGGATCCGACGACATCGAATTTTTAACCTAAAAAAATCGACAGTGTATAGTAAGGATTTTGGAGCCTTTTCATGGCTCATCTTCCAATTGCCACAGCGGCGAAACTAGGCGTACCTACGACCTGTGTACACCTGTGGTTATGTGTTTAGATGTGTATTATCGAAATCCAAAAACTGGAGTGGATCCGACGACATCGAATTTTTCATCTAAAAAAATGTACAGTGTATAGTAAGGATTTTGTAGCCTTTTCATGGCACATCTTCCTACTGCCACAGCGGCCCAACTAGGCGTACCTACGACCTGTGTACACCTGTGGTTATATGTTTAGATCTGTATTATCGAAATCCAAAAACTGGAGTGGATCCGACGACATCGAATTTTTAACCTAAAAAAATCGACAGTGTATAGTAAGGATTTTGGAGCCTTTTCATGGCTCATCTTCCAATTGCCACAGCGGCCCAACTAGGCGTACCTACGACCTGTGTACACCTGTGGTTATGTGTTTAGATGTGTATTATCGAAATCCAAAGACTGGAGTGGATCCGACGACATCGAATTTTTCACCTAAAAAAATGTACAGTGTATAGTAAGGATTTTGGAGACTTTTCATGGATCATCTTCCAACTTCCACAGCGGCCCAACTAGGCGTACCTACGACCTGTGTACACCTGTGGTTATGTGTTTAGATGTGTATTATCGAAATCCAGAGACTGGAGTGGATCCGACGACATCGAATTTTTCAGCTAAAAAAATTTACAGTGTATAGTAAGGATTTTGGAGCCTTTTCATGACTCAGCTTCCAACTGCCACAGCGGCCCAACTAGGCGTACCTACGATCTGTGTACACCTGTAGTTATGTGTTTAGATGTGTTTTATCGAAATCCAAAGACTGGAGTGGATCCGACGACATCGAATTTTTCACCCAAAAAAATTGACAGTGTATAGTAAGGATTTTGGAGCCTTTTCATGACTCACCTTCCAACTGCTACAGCGAACCAACTAGGCGTACCTACGACCTGTGTACACCTGTGGTTATGTGTTTAGATCTGTATTATCGAAATCCAAAAACTGGAGTGGATCCGACGACAACGAATTTTTCACCTAAAAAAATTGACAGTGTATAGTAAGGATTTTGGAGCCCTTTCATGACTCATCTTCAAACTGCCACAGCGGCCCAACTAGGCGTACCTACGACCTGTGTACACCTGTGGTTATGTGTTTAGATGTGTATTATCGAAATCCAGAGACTGGAGTGGATCCGACGACATCGAATTTTTCAGCTAAAAAAATTTACAGTGTATAGTAAGGATTTTGGAGCCTTTTAATGACTCATCTTCACCTAAAAAAATTGACAGTGTATAGTAAGGATTTTGGAGCCCTTTCATGACTCATCTTCAAACTGCTACAGCGAACCAACTAGGCGTACCTACGACCTGTGTACACCTGTGGTTATGTGTTTAGATGTGTATTATCGAAATCCAAAAACTGGAGTGGATCCGACGACATCGAATTTTTCACCCAAAAAATTGACAGTGTATAGTAAGGATTTTGGAGCCTTTTAATGCCTCACCTTCCTACTGCCACAGCGGCCCAACTAGGCGTACCTACGACCTGTGTACACCTGTGGTTATGTGTTTAGATGTGTATTATCGAAATCCAAAAACTGGAGTGGATCCGACGACATCGAATTTTTCACCCAAAAAAATTGACAGTGCATAGTAAGGATTTTGGAGCCTTTTCATGACTCACCTTCCAACTACTACAGCTTCCCAAATAGGCGCACCTACGACCTGTGTACACCTGTGGTTATGTGTTTAGATGTGTATTATCGAAATCCAAAGACTGGAGTGGATCCGACGACATCGAATTTTTAACCTAAAAAAATTGACAGTGTATAGTAAGGATTTTGGAGCCTTCCATGGCTCATCTTCCAACTGCCACAGCGCCCCAACTGGGCGTACCTACGACCTGTGTACACCTGTGGTTATGTGTTTAGATGTGTATTATCGAAATCCAAAAACTGGAGTGGATCCGACGACAACGAATTTTTCACCTAAAAAAATTGACAGTGTATAGTAAGGATTTTGGAGCCTTTTCATGACTCAGCTTCCAACTGCCACAGCGGCCCAACTAGGCGTACCTACGACCAGTGTACACCTGTGGTTATGCGTTTAGATGTGTTTTATCGAAATCCAAAGACTGGAGTGGATCCGACGACATCGAATTTTTCACGCAAAAAAATTGACAGTGTATAGTAAGGATTTTGGAGCCTTTTCATGGCTCATCTTCCAACTGCCACTGTGGCCCAACTAGGCGTACCTACGACCTGTGTACACCTGTGGTTATGTGTTTAGATGTGTATTATCGAAATCCAGAGACTGGAGTGGATCTGACGACATCGAATTTTTTACCTAAAAAAATTGACAGTGTATAGTAAGGATTTTGGAGCCTTTTAATGACTCACCTTCCTACTGCCACAGCGGCCCAACTAGGCGTACCTACGACCTGTGTACACCTGTGGTTATGTGTTTAGATGTGTTTTATCGAACTCCAAAGACTGGAGTGGATCTGACGACATCGAATTTTTCTCTTTAAAAAAAATTGACAGTGTATAGTAAGTATTTTGGAGCCTTTTCATCTCTCATCTTCCAACTGCTACAGCGGCCCAACTAGGCGTACCTACGACCTGTGTACACCTGTGGTTATGTGTTTAGATGTGTATTATCGAAATCCAAAGACTGGAGTGGATCGGACGACATCGAATTTTTAACCTAAAAAAATGTACAGTGTATAGTAAGGATTTTGGAGCCTTTTCATGGCTCATCTTCTCACTGCCACAGTGGCCCAACTAGGCGTACCTACGACCTGTGTACACCTGTGGTTATGTGTTTAGATGTGTATTATCGAAATCCAGAGACTGGAGTGGATCCGACGACATCGACTTTTTTACCTAAAAAAATTGACAGTGTATAGTAAGGATCTTGGAGCCTTTTAATGACTCACCTTCCTACTGCCACAGCGGCCGAACTAGGCGTACCTACGACCTGTGTACACCTGTGGTTATGTGTTTAGATGTGTTTTATCGAAATCCAAAGACTGGAGTGGATCTGACGACATCGAATTTTTCTCCTAAAAAAATTGACAGTGTATAGTAAGGATTTTGGAGCCTTCCATGGCTCAGCTTCCAACTGCCACAGCGGCCCAACTAGGCGTACCTACGACCTGTGTACACCTGTGGTTATGTGTTTAGATGTGTTTTATCGAAATCCAAAGACTGGAGTGGATCTGACGACATCGAATTTTTCTCCTAAAAAAATTGACAGTGTATAGTAAGGATTTTGGAGCCTTCCATGGCTCATCTTCCAACTGCCACAGTGGCCCAACTAGGCGTACCTTCGACCTGTGTACACCTGTGGTTATGTGTTTAGATGTGTATTATCGAAATCCAGAGACTGGAGTGGATCCGACGACATCGAATTTTTTACCTAAAAAAATTGACAGTGTATAGTAAGTATTTTGGAGCCTTTTCATCTCTCATCTTCCAACTGCTACAGCGGCCCAACTAGGCGTACCTACGACCTGTGTACACCTGTGGTTATGTGTTTAGATGTGTATTATCGGAATCCAAAGACTGGAGTGGATCCGACGACATCGAATTTTTAACCTAAAAAAATTGACAGTGTATAGTAAGGATTTTGGAGCCTTCCATGGCTCATCTTCCAACTGCCACAGCGCCCCAACTAGGCGTACCTACGACCTGTGTACACCTGTGGTTATGTGTTTAGATGTGTATTATCGAAATCCAAAGACTGGAGTGGATCCGACGACATCGAATTTTTAACCTAAAAAAATTGACAGGATTTTGGAGCCTTCCATGGCTCATCTTCCAACTGCCACAGCGGCCGAACTAGGCGTACCTACGACCTGTGTACACCTGTGGTTATGTGTTTAGATGTGTATTATCGAAATCCAAAAACTGGAGTGGATCCTATTACCACAGGTGTAAAGAAGTCGTATGTTAATATATTAAGCAGTTCTAGATGTTAGTATTTAAATTATTGAGAAATAACATAATACCAGAAATCAATATACACGTTTATAGAAAACGTGACTAAACATTTTAACCACCCAACGCCCAACGCCAACCAAAACCAGCAACACCCACTGCTGAAGTCATTCATCCTTTACTATGATTCCTTGAATTTCTTCACGTTCACGATTACTCCGAATGCTACCACCCCCTCATAGTTTTCATTGAATGTCCTACAAGAGCGCATGTCTACCAAATCCATTTAAAATAATCCTTACGTCAAAGCAATCCACCATGCCTCCCCTTTTGAGTTCCATATACGAGTAAGTCGACTTACTAAGTTTTCATTCGGTAAACTGCAGTCTTCTTTTAACCACCGTACGCCACTCTTTGGCGGACGTGTTTTCTGCAAATTCAAACCACAAAGAATAATTTTGAAAAAAAGAGAAATTTCAGTAGTCAGTGCACAAGGACAACGGCATTTTCTAATTGTCCTTTGTGTTTTTTTTCAACGGGTATTTCTGTTTTAATTCGTGTGTGGATTTATGTTTCGAAATATAAGTTCTTTTGTTCGAAAGTAGGCGTTGTCGGTCGGAATTTTGTTCGTTTCAAATGATTTTCTGTTCATGGGGCGTAGCTCTGTGCATTTGTGAAAAATAATAAGAAATATCGAATCCTTCGTTTTTTGGTAAAACGCTTCATGTGTGAGTCCTCTGAGACGTCCACCATCTAGATTAATTTTTTGCAATGAACTTAATACCCAATATGTGTGCCATAAAATTTATATTGATTTTATTTTATTATAACGGTTCGTATAATTGGAGTAAAAAGATCTAAGCGCTGCAGCAAAGGTAAGTTTACATATTTTATTTTTTGTATTTGAGTTCTTGAAGAAAATGTATCTTTTGTATTTTCGATTGGTCTGTCATGCAGAGAAAAATTTTCAAATATCGATTTTTAGCCACCGCAGTTCTTTGTTACGGGTTGTCTGTTTTTTTTTTTGACGTTGCGTGACAGCTTGTTTCGGTCATGGTGAGAATTGACGTAACAACGCGTGGATACAATTGGACGTGATCTCATCCCCTATTTGGGGGGTCTCTTTCAGTTCTCCGAAATGCTCATGTAGTAGTGTGAATATTGTTGTCGGAGTTTATTGTGTTTTTTTTCTCCTTTTTTCTTGTAACTTTGTACCCCCTCGCACGTGCTAATTACATGTGTTCGACTAGCAGGGGGTGGACACAACGGAGACATGCAATATTGTCGCAGAAAGGTCGTTAGTGAAATTATTTGTACGGTTTCACATTAGTGACGACCTCCAACCTTATGGGCAATGAATCATATCGATGAGACCAAAACCCAATCGATGAGTGACGTATTAACCTTACCCTAAAGCAGCTCTATCGTATAAAAATAGTCTGGGGCACAAAAATAACTAATGCAATTAAGGAACATAATTCAATTGATATTTATGACGATCGGATTGGGTCCAAGTTACACGAGTGTTCACACAAATGTACACGCAGTGACGTCAAACTGATTATAGGTATTGCGATTTGGAATGATCACTAGGTCATAAAAGTTGTTAATTCATCGCCGGGAGAGTAATTGACTTGTTGATACTGAAATAACAAGTTTATAGCGTAATTCATCAGAAAGAGTTACGATCTCACGATTTTGCTATGGAAAGAGGTGACAAGTGGTCATTTTTTTTCCAAAAACAACTTTTTAGTAGTTGTCTGGGAGATGACCCATCTTCGATGATATACCACATCAAGAGTTGTTGGATATCACACCCTTCTTGAGTCATGACGGAGCTCGGCAACCAAGATCACGGCAGAGGCTCGTGTCACTGCGGTGAAATTTGTTTTTCTCCTCAAAATTTACTTACGGAAATTTGTTGAATAACACTTTGTCACAATCTGTCTGCAATTCCATTCACAAATAGGCTGATTGTTACCTTAATACGCACAACTAGCACTTAAGCTTATTGACTTCTGATAACGTCCAAGTTAAAAAGAAAAAAAAACAAAAACATCACGCTACCTCGTCCTCCAAAAACTGCGTCTTACTTCATCTAAGACATTTGATATTCGAAATTCGAAATTCGAATATGTGCTTAAGTGCGTGCATGAAGATGAAATGCACGTTTTTCTCAGCAAAAAACAAATGTGATTTTCATGCATCGTACAATGTGTTCAAAGTACACACGTACTCACTTACTGATACTCTTTGTTTCTCAATCGTCTGGCAACAAGCTACGAAACAAACAATGTGTGCCTTATCAATTGCTTATCAAACAATTCAGTACTAGTCTGCTTAATAAATGTCTATGCAAGGCTAGCTATGCGAATAGATGCCGCCGAGATACAAGTCAGCAAAACAACTTGAGCGGATGTAGTCGCACATCGACCACTTGTTGTCTCGCCGGGGCAATGTGCTATTTCTGATATTTGAAGCAAAGGCAAATGAAACCTATTTTCGGGCAGTCAGCAAACTGCAAAACTATAAAATGAATTTTCTCTAAAACATTCGTTAGCAAAATTAAGTTCCACAAAGGGAATGTTTTCTCAAGGAAGAGAACATCAATAGATTAGAATAAAACAGTTCGATACGGAAATGCTGTGAATTGTATTGGCCCGGAATGAAGAGTACTCAATATATTAATTTTCATGTGGAAGTGAAAACACTATATGCAGCCAAGAAAATGTATTCCCTTGCGATGTTTTCATTCGACGCTGCGCCCACATTTGTGTGAAACTTATACACGCACGTCAGCAATTATGAATTGTGTGGCCTTAGTTCGAATTTCGTGACAATTTAAACATGACCGCGAAGTAAATGGATTAGAACTTGGCAATTGGTGACACATGCAAAATGATAATTTATAACAAACTTCAATGGTCATGCGACAATGTCTGCAGACAATGTCGATGACAATTTGTGCAGTGTTTCCCAACGATGCTCATACTTGTACAATTACTTTAATTAGGTCTAAGTTCTGGGTTTTACTGTGCAAAACGTGGGTAATTGTAGTCAATAAAGGATGACAGAACTGAAAGGCTTTAGACAAAATGTACGCTATCAACCGTGTTTTTTTCATAAGCAATTTACCAACAGCGGTACTATCTGAAGTAGCTGACTTCCGAAAATCAAATTGACACGCTACAGTCTTGGTCCTACAGTCCTGGTCAATGGACGATCTTTTTGGTTTCATAAACTCCGACAGGATTACCAAGGCCAGTAGGTTACTTAAGTGGCTCTTTTTGGCAGTTATACGAAGCCAGCTGTCTGTACTCAATCTATAAACATCCATATCTCTCAATCCATAGTTCGTTGACCACTTTACAGTGTTGTCAAATGTTTAAGAGTCTAACTTAAATCTAATCGCAATTCCTCTCAAACTGTATCTGATTTCCCTTCAAAAAGAAAGACAAATCAATATTGCTCCTAGTCCACATCATATTCTTACTCTGAGCCATTTGTTCAAAATGTTGTTTTCTATTCAATCAGAGGCAGCAACATATTGCCACTCGCCTTCAATATCATTGTTATGACACAATCGATAAATTCACGGCTGGCATATTCCTTTAATGTCGGCAGCGCTCTCACTCGGTGGCCCTTTGTTTGGATGTTCATGAAATCGATTCAACTCAACCCCTCCCGTCCCCGACCACATTCTATGACGTTAGTCAATAACCGGCACGAGGATGAATTGCCTTCAAATGGAAAGGGGGCTCTTAACATAATTGATTAGTCATGTATTATGAATTGACTTTGGACAATATTTTCTTGGTTTGATTTTCTTGTAAAGTGGGTACTTATTGAGAGATGGAACTGATTCTTCTCTTACGAGTTGTCTAGACCATAAATAGCAATAGCTGCTAAAACAATGGCCTTAAGAAACTCTAGACTATAGCAACATCAATTCACCATCCCCCTAGCAATTCATTCCCATATGCATCTAACTCCCTTCATAAAGTCGTTCAAATTAACTTCCATCTGAGGCAACATCTTCCGCTTCCACTAAAGCGGCACTCTCAAGAACTGCATGTATGCTTATGCATAGTCTGCGGGTGTTTTGTGACCCTGCATAAAATAGGAATCTCGGCCTTCACCTCTCACATTTGTCGACTTCTAGTAAGGCGTTGCGGGCATACATCTTTTTTGGGTGCTTCCTACGAACTGGCTTTCAATGCCGGTAAAGACACCACGGTGTGACGTTCGTGATGCATCATCCATTGTGCAGCTCCTAAGGGAGGGGGTAAGGGCAATTCAAATACGAGTGGGTGACGTCCATGCAGAATAGAAACATGCTCTTCTTTTCGGAGATTTGAGCACATGGGTCACAAGAGGCTTAACAGATGCGGCACTCTGTTTTGCGCAAACAATACTCTGGAGTTATTAGACGAATGAGGTCATATCTAATCTATTTCAGCATCAAAAAACAAGATAATTAGGGTAGATACAATTTTACCAGAATCAAGACCGAAAAATGGAGATTCTTAAGTATCTGCAGTCTGTATATGCATGTTTACGTATATTGAGCAATTAGGCAATATGAAGCGAGTTTGTTTAGCAGGAATGTGTTGAGTGCTTGTCGTACATAAGTAGGCCAGCAGTATGATCAAGTCAATATGACGAGCAGATACTTCTAAGAGGGGTTGCTGCAGGTTCCAACGCAGCTAATCCAACTTAAAATCTTGTCCATGAAATGGAAATAGGAAAATAAGAGTCCTCTACGCATCTCTGTGTATCGCGGATCCAAGTTCTGGGTTATGCATGGCCAATTGGTCGTTCCTGAGACCAACATGTTGTTTTCCTTTCGTCACACATAAAGTATGCAAAAACGAATAACATCAAAACCGGTCGGTGAATGAGCAAATAATCACACATGTATGAGGTCACGCCTATTAGCATGTATGCACCAAATTTCTAGTCAAAATGATTAGAATAAGCGAAAGTAACTGGAATCTTTGCATCTATGTAGTAATTTTCCATAGATAATGGGTGTTTTATCAAATCCATCGCTTCCGTCATAGCCAATTGTAAATAGACAAGATCGCGCTAAGGCCTCTAGTGTATCTGTCTCTCCCCCTTTAATGATGGGGGGATTCAAAATTCATTTTGCGCAGTGGAAAATTCCCTAGAAAAGGCGTAAATTCACTTGCTGCTGTCATTAAACACTGAATTAGTTTTATATGAAATTAGATACAAACATAGTGTGTATGCATGGGCAAGTGTATTCGTGATAAACACTTTTGTTTGGTATGGGTAGAGTACAATTCCTATGTTTTTTTGTTCATATTCATTGCTTTACAAGGCTGACAAATTTGTTTTGACATAATTAAGAATTCATACATGTGCATGCGTTGTGTACATGTTGGCTTAATAAGAACTTAGGATGACTAGACCGGTCCGTTGGGCAGATTTGTTGCACCTTGCAAAAGTGTAAACAATGAGACAGGTTTTCAAAGAATAAGTAGAATGGGAAATGCGTCGCTGAAGGAATTTGTATGGCTTTGGAGAATTACATATATTAGGCATGACTAATAGTTAGTTACAGCTTTGTGGGATGACTAATGCGAGGCAGCAAAATTCTGTGAAGCTACATACATAATTTTAGCGTAAGACTATGCCTGTGTATGAAGAAGTTTAAGTGGGCTGATTTTCAACCAACAGGCCACCTGCTCCATTCCTCCACAGACCCTGTGTCGAGGATGCATCAAGTCGGAGCTCGACTGTCCATGATTTGCTTACGATATAGTAATTTGCAGAACGCCTATCAATGCACTCTGAGTACCTACATGTTAGTGTAGACCCATTGAAGCAGGTGGAGACCAAGTGTCTCGGGGTCTTTTCACGATTGATGGGAGGAGTAATGCCGAACTTTCCTGTAGGTTTGGCGAAGCTGGGTGAATTTCGAAACAGCTTGGCAGATCTGAACTGTACGAAGGCCGAGCTTGGCGTCAAAGCCAAGTTAGCTCAGTATTCAGTATATTCCAACTGACACCTATAGCCATGCTATTTGGATAATGACAGAGAGAAGAAGATCGCGACAACGTGCTGTTGTGGGAGTTACTCGCCGTGATAGGTTGAGAAACACGGTAGTGCCCGAGGAACTCAACGTTCAGCAGGTGATTCTTCGAACGGCAAGGGCTATCCGCCGATGGTTTGGTCACGTGCCACGGAAGTCCCCAACATCACGGCTTCCAAGATGTGCCTTGAATGTGACTCTTTTATTTACAATCAAATGTTGAGTTAGTGAAATTTAATGTCGGATTAGGTAGTTGAGCACTAGAACTGATAACCAGGTACCTTCGCATTAGAATGAGTGCAGTAGGAAACGTTGAAAATAGGATATCCTACGTCAAATAAAAACAAACATTTGTTTAGAATTAGAATAATAACGTTTGCAAAAACGTGCATGCAGGTATAGTCTCACGTAGCTTGAGTGGCTTGAAAATATGAAGACATTTCTAATTAATTTATATTTATTACATCCATACATGCATACAAATGTACACATATGGTTGCCTCCCCGATAAGAACAAGTACCAGCCCCATTTGCTTTATTGCGCATTTAGATTCTGACCAAGTGTTTATGGTTGCAAATAGAACCATGTAAATACTATAGGTACCACATACGGATGTAAATATGTACGCAAACTTAATAATCCTTTAGGCAGAAAGAAAAAGGTCTAATTTTGCACTAAATTCGATTATCATCCCCTAACCACCCCATTGCATTGGATGTCTTATGCAACCAAGCTAAATATTAAATGTTTTGTTTCTTGTTTTTTTTTTCAGATCGCAAAAACAACCACAAGACGGGCGGACCGACAGTTGGTGGATTTTTTTGTTCTTCAAAGAAAACGAGCACTGTGCATGTGATTGGTTTTGTTTTCTTCGTTTGGTAAATCTCGCTGGCTAGTTTCAAAATCGTGGATACAACCAAAACAACACAAAAAAAAATTCCTATTAAGGTACTTATTCGCGTTTGCACACAATAAAAAGTGCAAACATATCAAGCATAAATTTGAGATTACAAGTTCGCGGTCTGGCCCCCAATCAGCTGGTTAATGTTTATGTTTAGCAACCAGCAAAGAAAAAACCAAGACTCGCGTTAGTCATCGAGATTCTACAAAAAAAAACTGTATATCGTATAGTGACGCTTTAATTCAACATAAAAATATATACCTACACTGTATATGTAACTAGATAATTGTATTAACAAACAAGAAACAGTCACACGCACACACACGGTGTGAGTATTTGTGCACGGTTGTCGGGTGTGCCATTGTGTAGTGGTGTTCACGTGAATACGTCGAGTGCCCATCAAAACTGCTTTTGTGTATATATACCGGACGTCGTTCGATCGTTTGAACACAGATCTTATTCAGTCGTTTCATATACCTTGATCCGTTAGGATCGCTAGCACCGGCACATCGGAGAAGTGAACAAAAGTGAAGAAAAACAAAAGCGAAAGCAACATTAATTCGCCGCATTTAGGAGCGAAATCGTTTTTGACTCTACCAAGAGCAACTGACTATCAGGAACAAATCGAAGGTATTTGTTTCGCGAAAAAAAAAATTAATCAATTAAATAAAAAACAAATCGCAAATACATTCAAAATCGAGCAGAACAAATTAAATACATTTGAGTGCAGTAGAGGAGAACAAAATTTTGGATATTGGGGCTTTGGCCATTGTATGGGTAAGTAAAAATAAATAACAATTTCGTTAGAGTACATTCACCACAATTGCATTGGCCTTGTTTGTTGTTTTGGCAACGACGTAATTACGAGTTTGTCGTTGTCGTTCATTTGTTGTATCTTTCGCATGTTTTCTTAGAGGCTTGCACTCTGTTGTATGTGTAGCGCATAACACATTCGTGTTGGGCTCGTGCCTTGCGTATACAGAAACGGAAATTCAACTTGGCTTGAATGTGACAGATTTTAATTGAATTGTGATTGTTTCGATTTCTGCTATAGAAGTTATGCTATTCAATTGAAGCGTTTAGTAAACAGTCAATTTCATATCTGTATGCACATACACGTTTCCAATCATTTGACCGAACGACTCACTATTCTCTTAGCAACAGTCCAGAGTAATTAGGTCTTACAAGTGCTTCATAAATATTGGCATCAATAATCAATGAAGCGCGGCATGTTGAATGAGTTCGAAAAAACATGTTTATGACACAATTTCCTTAATCAGACATGTGATACGATATCAGATTGTGTTGCGCTATAAACACAAAATAAATGTGTAGGAAATATGAACTCAGTCTAGCATTCAAGGAGATTTTCAGATAAACCCTGATGTGTGCTGGGAATGATTTCCTGTCTAATTTACTAGGTAATTTATCACAATCGACTTAAGTGCCAAGTCCCAGTTGATTAATCGCCTTTAAATCACTGATGAGAGATCCAGTATTAAGGAAGTTGGAAGTGAAATATTCCTTGGGTCCTTGGTTCAAACACCAATCATTTGTCTGGCATTCGACAGTTGTTTTCAATTGTAAGGCACCACAAATGCATGTTACCATGCACACTTGTCGTGAGATAAAAATAAATTCATTGACACATCAACCCACGTCGGTTTGCATTGCGTCTTCAAATTTACTTACGTCCGTCCGTCCGTCTGTGTGGATACATGTTGTCAAGAACGTTCGTATTTTTCTGAGAATTTAATTAACAACATCCAGCTGACGAGTCACGAGTGACGCAAAAGATGATGCTGAAGCCATTAGTCAGTTACACATACGTTTGCATGTACATATTTTACCTGAAGGCTTTTTTCTTCAATGAAGGTGTTTTTTTGAACTTATGTGCATACAGCGTAGTCACTAATGTTTGTATCATGTGTAAGTGGAATGTGTTTCGGTGTATTGTACACTTTACCCACACATGCCTCATCGGGGTCAAAATTCATTTGTTACTACAGCAATTCTTATCAAATGAGACTGAGAGATTTTTGCCTACACACGTTCGGTGGCAATCACTATCACGTTTTCGAGGCATGTCTGAATTACAAAATTGACATTACGAACTTGTAGTTCAGACTACGATTGGCCGTAGAAAACCGCAACACAAGATTTTGTTCGTACACATTCTTAAGCAATAACTAAACAAACCGTATCGCCTTATGTTCTAAATGTAATTTATATTTTTTTTTTTCATTTTTATAGAGCGTTCTAAAAAGTCATTGACAAGCGGAGACGAGCCGGGCCTGTTCAAAACGGTGCAGGACCGGATTGGTCTTAATTCAAGCAACTGTGCTACAAATCAGTGTTACACAGCGTCTGCTGCAACAGCAACTTTTCCAGCTATTAATTCATTAAGCGCTAGCAAAATTAATCTAGACGCTTCCTTAAATGATTGCGAAAGTGGCTATGTGCCAACGGTTGGTCGTTGGGGCGCCGAATGGCCAAGTTGACTCGCCGAAGCCAGCTTGGGATGTAAACTTATTGGATCGGTCGTCGGATCGGTTGGATTGACTACAACTAATACTGAAACGATTACCGCCGGTCCGGAGACAACATGTAATATCACACGTGATCATATCAGGGATATCGCCCAAAATGATCAAATCGTGGACAACGATTATGAGGACGATGATGATGATGATGAAACAAATGATCAAAATGCAAATAACGACGAGGCAGGTGTTGGGAATATATACAAACAAGATAATTCCGATGCAGCATCCGGGCAAACGTCATATAGCAGCAATGAAATCATTGATAATGTGACATCAATTGGAGCGTCATCGGTCGCCGATGCCGACAGATGCAGAAGCATCCTTAAACTCCTGGAGGAACAGCAGCAAAAACATCCACATCAGCAGCAACATCAACACCAGCACCAGGAGAAGTGGGCTACTGAAGATAGCTACAATTTAACTGCATACAATCAGACTAATGGTGTATGGCCATTAGGACATCCATTGCCATTGCCCGATTGGGCATCGGAAAGCAAGGGAACACTTAATTTTGATAATGTTTGGCAATATGAAGATCTTAATGCACTGATCGAAGCGAAACTCCATCATATGTTGGAAGAAACCCACTACGACACAGTTCACTTGTTCGTTGATTTCCACAAGGCCTTCAAGAAAACCCGACGATCCGACTTGAAGTCATTCTTTCAGTTTTACGATATTCCCATCAATCGTCGCCATCACATGTGCGTCAGCTTGGCCATGGAGATTATGGCTAGAATTATGGAGATATTCCCTATTCTTGCTCGATACATGTACATTGTGTCGTGTGAGGAACATGTCGTGGCTTTGCGTGACTATATCGAATCAAGTGAAGAGTGTGGCTTAAATTCACCGGAAGCCAATGTGGAGAAGGAACATTCAATGGCGGCAATGCGTATCTCCATTGGGGGTCGTCGTGGTATTATGATTTTAGATCCTGGCTACCATGTTGCTCGTGCTGTTACAGTGATGGAAGATCAGATGTATCCACATACAGGTTTGTTTAATTTTCATTCTATTTCCAAAACATTGACTAATGGGTGTGCGTTTGTTTTCAGGTTGGTTCACGCAGTCGAATGAGCAACATTGTACAAGGGACTATTGTTACAACTTCAGCATGCACAATCACAAGTACGTTGAATGGATGGAGCGCGAAACTCGAAATGATCAGCAGACATACAAGTCATCGTTGGTTTACGTGGAGCATCCATATTTGACGGCCATTGATGTGACGGTGCGTAGGAATTTGGTCTATAACTTCCGTTCTTTGCTGGCACGCGATGCAAAGGGTCGTGTTCTTGCTGGAATTTACCTACCACTTTTGCCCAATTGTAATGAAGCCCAATTCACAATGTTCTACGATGGACCAAATGATCAGCGCATTAAAGTGAAATTTATGTTTAACGTTTTCAAAAATCCTTCCAAGGTATGTAGTCATGTCGACGGTAGATTGTTGTCTTCATTAGTTGAAGAGACAGAGGCCTGTCCCCCCACCCACAGTATGAAATACAATTTTTTGTTTGTCCATTTTTAGATTCCCGATCACGTTCATGCGCACATTGAAAAACTAGCGCCGCAGTTAAACATGATCAAGTCTGATCTTCTCGATCTGTGCATATCCTTAGCCGAGGTCGTCACCGACCAGGATTTCATCACGCAAGTTTTAGCTATCAACGATGACATCAGTTCCATGTCAGCGGACAATTAATTAACACTAAAAACCACTAATCATCATTTAGTAGAAGAAGTTATCATTAATAGATATTCATTTGCAAATACCATGAAAAAGTTTTTAAATGCTTTTGTCAAATTTGTCTTTCGTTTAGTGTATTAGACTTAAATAAGATCATAAAAGGAAACGCTCACAAGAAATTATAAAAATAACCACACCAAGGGATTTAAATAAATTTGAAAAGTATCCGATTTTTTTATTATTATTTTGCAATGATTTTAAACCAAAAACCACATGATTTTGTTTTGAAATAAGTTTGTTATAATTTCCACTTCGTCCTTATCTTTCTCAATCTCTTCACTCTGAAACAAACTGTTTACTAGGTCCTTATATATGTATCTATGCTCAGAAAACAAAATATATATTATTCGCCAGAAGTTCAAGGAAGAAAAAATATACTAAAACAAATATAGCAAACAAAACATTTAGAGACGCAGTTGTGTGTGAAAAGTTCAAACGTTTTTTTTTTTTTTTGGAAAGTAGTGAAACACTTAAATAAGGGCGGCACGTACACACGCTAAAAAGAAAAACAAACAAACAAAATAGATAAAGGACAAATTCACCTCACACGGTACGCGCCTATTTCATAGCTCAGTCATTGCTGAGTGCTTATCAAGAAGACCACAAAGCTCTTTAACCTCCAGTCATCCAACATATACATGCATATATATATGTACAACAATTTAAGCAAAGCATGCTACCAGTAATGATGTACCGAATTGTAGGGTCCTTAAGCGAATAATAGAAAGATGAATTTCTTATAAATATATACTTATACACAACTATGGGTACAAAGATAAACAGATATATTTAAAGAAAAAACAAAACAAACAAAAATGATCTTAAAAGAAAAAAAATAAGGAAACTTTTTCAAATGAATTTAGTCTAGAACATTGTCAACTGTATGAGTGCTTCGAGTGCATATCCATTACAGGACGCTGAAGTGGAATGCGACGGATTAGTCTGTTGCACTAGCATCGACGGAACTGAAGTAGTGTGCTTAGGCGGCACACCGAAGGACTTATACAGTTTTTAAAGATATTCTTATTTTCAAACATATAGACTCTGCTTTGAATATTTATTGCTATTACGATTATTATTGTTATGATTATTATGAATATGAAGGAAATTATGTACTGATTATGATTATTATTATGATTATCTATTATTATAGACAAAGTATTGATTGCATTATAATGAAACAAGAACACGTATTCAATTATTTTAGATTTCAAATAAAGCATTGAAATTAATATCAATATGTGCGATTTGTTTTACTTTGGGAATGTGAAGAGTACACGATGTTATGCTCCAGATCTAGGTTAGTATAACAGTTAGGCTTAGACCAATAGTATCACAACGCGGATGAGCTTAATCGAATACATTACCGGGACCCATCTTGTTGGCCACGGCCGCAAGGCAACCCATAAAGCGGCTTAGCTGGTTTATGCTGATTGCATTCAGTTCCCTAAGGTGATTGAAGAAGTGGTCCCTTAGGTGTGAGTGAGTTCCTACGACTAACCAGAGCACTGCACAAGCAGAAGCGGTGACGTGTAGTCTCTACCTCCTCTTCATCCATGCAGCTTCTGCAAAAATCGTGTGATGTGCCCAGGATAAGTGCGGTTTGGGTTCTCTTTGCTGATAGTCCTTCTCAGTGTCTCGGATGAAGGAGGTTTCACAACCCCACGCGGCTTTAGTTCGCATTTGAAAGTGAAATAAAGCCATAATTGGATTATGGTGTAAATTCCCACTTGAAAGTGATTATGACATTAGTTCACTTTCAACTGAGATCTAAAGCCATCACTTAAATGTGAACTATCGCCATATGGTGTTAATTTACGTTGCAATGGTAACTAACGCATCGAATGTACGGAGCATAGGTCCGCCGGTGTGCTGGTTACTAAAGGTCAAGACAATCATGACCAGAGCTCCCTCCGATGGGGGATATTTATTGGAGCATCCTCCTTCAACTCCATCGGTACCATACTAATTGCAAGGATTACACCCGATGTGATAATGGAGGACGAGGTGGAGGCATCGGTGGCTGCCCCCCTCTTGCAAGTTCGTCCCCATCCTATTTACAGACCTTCAAGGTCACCGTCGCGTTCCAATTGCAAGTGGCGTTAAAAATCACGAGACCACACATGATGATTTTAATCTTACTAAACAAAACCATCCATCTTATCACACACCTTTAACTCACTTGAAAAATATCCCATTTCATAAATTCCTTTATACCAAATTGAAACCCCCACACTGATGACGTTCACCTACGTTGAGTTTTTCAGCGACAACGTTCGACCTAAACTTCACTTTCCCAGTCGTCTACGTGGACGAGCTGTCATTTCATTCTTAAAATTGGTCTTGTGTGGAGTTGAAAATAGTTCATCCAGAAAATATTCAAGGAAATAAGTTTTTCTAAGTGAAAATAATAATACAAAATGGTAAGTTATAGTTCATTGAAACACTTATACACAACTTCACCCAATTGTGTATAGAAATTAGCGTGAATTTCGATTTTCATTTGCTGACCGATTTTCCAACTCGCTACATATCTAATGGTTTCCCTATTACCTTTCACTTTAGCCTGCTCCAGCTAGTTCGACTTCAGTGGGAAGCGGCAGTCGCTCCCCAAGCAAATTATCTGCCCCAAGGAGCAGTGCTTCTGGTGGAAGCGTATTGAAGCAGAGGAAAACAACCACCACTGCTGCGAGGAGTCGCACCACAGGCGGAGCTGGTTCCGGTGGCATGTGGCGCTTCTACACAGACGATTCTCCCGGCATCAAAGTGTAAGTTCTTCCATAATGTTTGTTTAATTCGAAATTAATTGTTCTCCACTTTTTTTTCCAGTGGTCCAGTGCCAGTGCTTGTCATGTCACTTTTGTTCATTGCCTCCGTGTTCATGCTTCACATTTGGGGAAAATACAATCGCTCTTAAGTCGAAAATTTCGATGACGTCGACTATTTTCTTTTTCTTTGCTAATTTTCATATCTTTTAAGTAAATTCTTTAAAGAACGTGTTTTTTTTACTTGTTCCCTGTTGAGGAGTCCTAAACATATTTTGTGTTGGAAAGATCAAGAGTAAAGGAAACAATATCCATTCCACAGTTTGTATGTGGCCTACATAATACTTATAATAATGAGACATTGAACTTTATACATTAAAATAAATAAACTTCATTTTTTCTATACTTTGGGATTTTTCTGTTGTCTTGGGGTACGATCTAAAATCATTTTCATTGAAACTTCCAACTGAGCTGGCCTGTTGCTTGCAGAGGACACGTACTTACTTTCTTATCAGGGAGAGTACTGAGTCTGAGCTATAGCTGGCTTCCATCGCTGACTGTCCGAAAGCTCTGCTTCTGTCTGAGACCCCATAAGAGGTTACTTCTATGTCGATTGGGAGCGTAGTTCTCTTAGGTATCACCAGCAAGAAAAAAACGGTTATCGATTTGATTTGCCGATCAGCTATTACCTAAAGGTGGTTTGAATGGTAATTTATTCAGCACGGTACCGGTTCATAGAGTCGGAACTCCGCCTGCAAAATGTGTGCATGCGTCCGGCGTCGCGTAAAGATTGCAAAAAAACACGTCACAACAATCATTTCGTGTCTCGACGAACAAATAAAAGAGCACATTTCGTTATAGTCAGTTTTAAAAAAATTATTTATTTAAATTAATCGATATTTACACGTAAAATAAAATCGAATTCTTAATATACAATTCTAACAATAGAAAAATATATAATATATATATAAACATTATTCCTTTCCTCGGTCGCGCTCGGTTTTGCAACGCAAAAGGGAACTTAGCATTTACAAGGTAATACATATTTATAACTTATTTACGTACTATACGTGCGGAAAGGTAAAATACATTAAGGCAAGATTTAAAACAATCTTAAAACTATTATTCCTAGCCTATTTGTTTAACGTAAATGTTAGTCTATGTGTAGGTGTAGGGTGGAGGAGGGGGGAATTATAAAATAGCAAATAGTTTGTAAGTTGAATGTTATCTTTAAGAATGCAACAACGTATTGGGTTATTGTCTTTTTTTTGTTTTTGTTTTTGTTTCAAGTCTTTTCCTTTTACTACTTAATGTGTATTTGTGCTTTATTACATTGTGATTCGCAAACGCTCAATCGTGCATTGCCCAGCGTCTAGCTTAACTCGTTCCCTTCGTACAGACCCTCGCAACTGTCTAACAGTCGCAGCACTGGTGAAATATCATACGGATACAACGATCTCGATACCAATCGACTGATTTGAAGACGTAGTCTTATTAACACTCCCATTGCTTCGTCGAGCGTGTTGACGCCCATGCCGAAGTCATGGCAGCTTGCCACAAACATCGACCAGTTAAGCCGAATGTACTTGAGAAACCTGAGAAGATAGAGCAAGAAGCAGGTTTCATTACTGACAAGCAAGTCAAGCAGAAGGTCGGAGCTGTTTGAAATCATTTTTAGGAATTCCAAGAACGTGTACACAGGATTCAGCATCGAAACAAGTTCAGGAAAGGCATTGTTGCGAAACGAAATGCCAGCTGTCACATCCAAAGTGCACACCATCGCCTCTATTAGATGATCATCCTGATCGTCAAAGAGATGAATTAGTATTTTACTAAAGTGGCACTCGGGATGGAACTCTAAGGTGTTTTTGATGAATGATTCCAACTTGCGCAGAACATCTCTTATCGATCGTTCAATAAGAACCATGTCTTGGAATGCATCATAATCTGTGCTGTCTATTGAACTGTCCGATGAATCACTTCGAATCTCCTTCACTGTCACCGCGATGGATTTCAGAACGAGAAGCACCATTTTCTGGAGTATAGTCTTATCCATTTCAATGGCATCGATGTCATGATTACTTGGCGTGGTTGCGTACCTTTGCATAGTTCCCGCTTCAAACAGTATGGAACGGCCTTTGAAGCCAAGAAGGCTGACCACATTTTCCGGTCGACGTCGCGGCAGCGATTCGAGAATGCGAAAATCCTTTACGTGTCGCACAATCTGATGGGCTAGCATACACGTCTCCTCCGGTAGAAGGTCTTGCAACGCCAACGTGCTACCGTAGCAGAGTGACTCGTTGAAAAGGCTCAGCATTTGTTTGTATATTGTGCAAGATAAATTTTGATCGAGCAGCAGCTCGAACTTGTCCAATTGCGCGTAAAATGGCAAAGTCTCGACGATGGAAAGGTTTGCTTTCACGCTGATTATATTCTCCCAGAGATGAAGAAACGTCAACACGCAGTTCTCTGCGTTTTCCAAGCCAATGTGATTTGAAATTAGGTTACTCATGTTTTTCACCAGTGCCGGCCACTTGTTCTCCAAGATTTTAATTGTAATACATTTGAGATGCGTCGTATCGAAACTCTCAGAATCGGTTAGCGCCACAATGTGACAGCCGTCCTCCGTCTGCAAATGACTTAGGTGTCTATCCTCGGAATTGTGGTTTCGACTGCCATCGCTTAAGCCCCCTTCTAAGATATCATCTGAATCTCGAAAATGTACTGCAAAGTAATTGCTCTCCAACGACGGGTAAGCGTGAGCCGATGCGGAGGTCGATGGTCCCGCCGCACCGCTGCCGCTGCCGCTGCTTGATGTCTCCAGAGAAATACCTGCATTTCTGGCATCAATCTCATCTTCCAACGGGTGTAGATCGATGTCTTTCCACTCCACGATCCTCTTAATTATCTCTAAACTAAAGTGAATTTTTTGAACTGCAACAAAGTCAAGGCGCTCAAACTGAAACAAGTTGTCCACCAGTTTCTTCAACCAATTATCATCCATATTATGCTTGGCAATAACTAAAAAACTGGCCAACACTCTACTGGACAGGAATTGCACATACTTGTTGTTGAAATTGGCCAGAACGATTATCTCATCGATCAGATTGTGATCGTTTCGTATCAGGGCGTCGCACACATCCATTATTCGACTGCAAATGAATCCTTTGCTGTTCTGCTTTAGGTATACATCGAAGAGCAGCTGAAGATTCGATAGGAACTGTAACAATTTATTTGTTGGCCACTCATGCAGAGTGGCGACTCTCTTGACTCCATTGGAATCCTGGTGATAGTGGCTTTGGAAAGGTCGTCGCAGTGTTCGTTCGCTTATACCACAAAGGCACTGCTTGATTAGGTACTCTTCGAATTCACCCATTTCGTTTGTGATTGCTGATGTGATATTTGTGATTGTGTGCGATGCAGCAGCGTTCATCCTTGGCACCAGATCTGGCATTATTTGCTGATTTTGGCTGTGATGAGGATTCACTTTGTCAACCTCATCGATGCCAAGTGTTGCGGATGATGTCAGCGAACTACTGCTACAACTGGCAAGACTCGATGTACTACCGCTATGATGATGATGGGGATGCAGATGATGATGGTGATGATGATGCGGTAGATCCTCGCTGGCTAATGACGATGAACTGCTGCTATTGCTGCTGTTGTTCCCACTACTGGACGAAGGTGATGATGATATGGGAAGTTCAGATGAAGCGGCAAGTATATCTGGCGGTGTACCCAATTCCAAATTAATGGACATATTTTGCTTGCTCGTTGTTGGGGACGATGGTGCTGAAAATGATGTTGTCGCCGTTGACGACGCTGATGATGATGATGTTGATGAGTGAGATTGTGCCTGTGCATTGCTGCTGCTGTTGTTGTTGTTATTGTTGCTGCTACTGCTACGATTTTCAATTCTTTGACGTTTAGACACTGGTTGCTCATTGGACATTGTTGTCGTCGATTTTGATGATCCCGAATTGGGTGAACGCTCTTTCCGTAAAACCATTAATGTGGATTTATTTTGCGGTCCTTTTCTTCCGAACTTTGAATGGTAAATTATTCTGAAAATAAAAAAAAAACACTTTTTAATAAAAAATAAGTATTCAACTTCGTAACAAGAACCTTAACAAAAACTGATTCAAAAAACAACTACCACTTTAGCTACCGGTCAATAAGAATGTATCACTTCTCTTTCCACAAGATATAATTCCGTCTAACAAGGAATACACGACAGATTCCAACACGATTTGAGCAAAAAGTTTCAAAATGCTACCGGATTCTGGCAGAGAACCAGCTAATGCAGAATGACGTAATCACTGGTAACAAGTTTGAGGCGATCCATTTTTCAGGAGCTCTTTGGAAAGCACTTGGAATCTTCATGAACAATAACCTCCACTTGCATGACTTTGTCGCAGAACTATGTCCAATTATCGTCTCATCAATTTCCATCTGATCCAAACTCATAACTCACACTCAATATAAATCTACAATTCAATAAGTAGGTATACAAATTAAGTATGGATGTGACTCAGGTTAAGACCAGGAGCTCCTAGCGACATGCCCACTCACATCGCTATGTATTTCACAAAACAAAAAAAAACAAAAAACGTTTAATTCTCCGCTTGGATCCGCACAAAATTCCAATTTCCCAATTCATAACAAATTAGCTGAGGAATATATTCTGAATTTAAAATTCTATAGAAATGTTTCCGATCAAGGCGTGTGGACCACCTGTTGAGCTATTCTGGCTTAGCTACTGTTCACTTTTGACAACATTTTTTCCACCTTCTCTCACGAAATATCAACGATTGGAAATTCTACAATTCGATATTCATTTCAAAAATCTACACTTTATCGTACAAATAAATATATTTACTTCAACGTTTAATCACTCAAACAATGATTGAAAAAAATTTGAAATTTTTTCAAAATCGTATCGACGCACACAGCACTCTTGAACCAAGATGGGAGCAAGACAAGAATTTCCACTGACAAAGGTGCTACCGAAATACGCACACACAAGGTTACGTGTTAAAAGCATGCGAATTCTTCACATAAACGTATTCCATTTAACATTTCTCAATTATTTCATAAGTTTTTCCATCATATTGCGTAGAATTGAGTGAGAAATAACTAATTTATTGAAATATAAATTGACAAATATTTACCTTTCTAGTGGCAAAGTGTCACTTATCTTTCAAATGTCATTATTATTATGCATTCGTCGACTTCATGTTTGTTTTTCATTATAGTTTTGCTTTTATTATTCACTCGTATTCAATTGCAAATGATTTCACTTGTGATTTGATTAATTGAATTCACATTGGATGTACAAAAAAATTTTTTGAAGCACACAAATAACGCTGGTAAATTGAAAATCCAAGAGTTTGACTTCTTAATTACACACAAGCTGAATTACAACGCCATCTTGGAATACATTATAGGTATGAGAATTTACTACAAAACGATAGTAGCGACGCCATTAAACAATACACAATAAATACAACGTAAATATGTGTTATTACTCGATTAAATGTAGAATTATGTTGATATTTTAATGGGTGTTACGAAGTTTAGCTGTTAAACGAACATTTATTGTTCCAATTGTAATCGTATTTGATTGTAAATGATTTGTGAATGTTTTGTTTTTTGTTACACACATCGACGTATAGATGACAGGGTAACCAATAAGTCAAATTCTGGCAAGTGTACACTAAGAACTGAAATTGAAACAGTTTTACAATGCAAACTAAATTGATTGTCATTTGTCCACATTCGTTGCTGTATGGGTGAGGTACAACTTGGCTTGGAAGTCCGCAAATATTTTGCTAAGATTCAATTCGAATTGGTTTACAATAAGATATATTAGCATATAATAAGACAAATGTTATTTTTATTCCATTTTTCCAAGTTTCAATCCAATGAAATGTCAATTTTCTGAAAAAGGTTTGTGTCAATATTATCTGGCCCCACCTTATCTACAAGTTCTTCATTTGACATTGACCATAAACCGAGAAACTCAGTTGTTAGTTGGTCTGAGTTCCATAGTGAATAAAATTCATTTTATTATTGGCTAGGCCACTGGACAAATTCCAATAAGACTTACTAATTGAACTCTAGTCTGTGTACAATTTAAACTCAGTGCATTTTATAAATATTTACACATCTATATCTTCTCATCTAGAAACGTTAAAGTAACACTATCAAGTGCAAATATGTCCGGTTTACCACTGTTAACCACCGAACCTGTTTATCAAAAAATTCAACAGTACTATAATGAAAACGGCAGCAAAATTAACATTAAGGATCTCTTTGAAAAGGATGCTGGTCGTTTCGATAAATTTAGGTATGTACAATTAAAGAATAAAAACGCATTAAAGTCGCCATACATATTTTTCCTCGATAGAGTGTGGGGGGAAATTTAAAAATAGCCACGAATACGTATCCTTTCAGTATCCATCGATGTAGGAGAAGTTATAAATTTCCGGTACATACACAAATTGAACGAAAGTAGATACCTAACTCGAGAAAAACGAGAGAAAAAAAAACAAAAGCAAAAGCAATCACCTTACAAGCCCCAACTGCTGATGATTATATAAATTGGAAAAATTAAATATATATCATCAAGCAGTTATTTGCTGTTTTTTTTGTTCTTGATTTGAAAGTGAAGGGGTATCCTTGACATACAGACAAACGGTGTACATGTTAACTTGCCCTTGACTTTCGCAGAACTAGACGTCTTTCGAAATCAAAATGATCATTGCAATATTTGCATCGCGCCTACAGAGAAAGAAAAAGCTGTACTTCACCGTTCTCATACATATTTCGAGAACGAAACTTGCAATCGATGCATACGAAACATGATGGCACAACTTCGTGGCTTATCACCATGCTGTGAATATTCTGTATTCAAGGAAACTATTCATGTCACCGCAAAATCAGAATACGAAGATCAAGGTCTACTATTCTTGTTTTGTTTTGTTTTCAAAATTTGGCCGGCTATTCAATGCCATTGAAGGTCATTGTCCGCCGTAAGAACAATTTAGATTTTCACTGCAGATGTACACAGATATAATGCGTTAGGCATTTTTTTTTCTTCATTTTTTCCCATTAATGATATGCATGACGTCATTCGTACTGTAATCCTATTTCAATAGTCGATAGCTAGTTGCGTGTACGACAACAGCTCTGCCGTCATGCGTTTTGAGGCGTTATTTTTGAAAGCCAAACATTCAAGCGATGGATTATGTAAGCGTAATGTTTGATGAACGAGGTGCCCTCTGAAATTAACCTTTATTCGAGAATACGTGTACATATGCACATATTTGATTCATGATTTTCTTGTTAATAGAAATCAATTGATTGAACTACAAAGTAGTCGGGGTGCCTTAATGTGCACTGATTAATGTGAGAAAGTGGTTTACTGGAACCAATGTCATGTTTTAGAACCTAACCATCATTACCTTACTGTTTTCTCAGTATGTCTAGTAGCCAGTTATTTTCTTTCACAGTTAGTCTGTTATTTGCCTATGGCCTCTTGCAAACACCTTTCCGAAGTGTTTAGATTACACATTAGCAAATAATCGTTCGCGTAGTGCTGAAGCGATAAGACTTAATAATTTAACACTGAACTCATCCGCATTTAAGTCTCTTTCGTAATTGAGTACTTGCCTTATGTCACGAAGATAATCAAAACTTTTATTGAATCCAACACAACAGATAGTGAGTTTATTAATTGTTTTCTTATTGCAGCCTACGTTTGAAAACTCCCAATGATGGAGACATTTTGTTGGATTACTCAAAGAATCGCATTACACCAGAGGTATGGTCACTACTGCTGGATTTGGCCAAAGCACGTAAACTTAACGATGCCCGTAAAGCAATGTTCTCTGGTGTACACATCAACATAACTGAAGATCGCGCTGTCCTGCATACTGCATTACGTAATCGTTCTAATGAAGCCGTCCTGGTCGATGGCAAGGATGTTATGCCTGATGTTCGTGCTGAGTTGCAGCACATGAAAGAGTTTACTAATCAAGTGATTTCTGGAGTATGGCGTGGATGCACTGGCAAGCAAATTGTTGATGTTGTCAATATCGGTATTGGTGGATCTGATTTGGGACCATTGATGGTGACTGAAGCTCTTAAGCCCTATTGCAAGGGACTACGGTCACATTTTGTATCCAATATCGATGGTACACACATGGCTGAGGTTCTGAAGAAGGTCAACTATGAGACAACTCTCTTCATTATCGCATCCAAGACGTTCACAACTCAGGAAACAATCACTAATGCTACATCGGCTAAGACATGGTTGCTGGAGCATGCTAAGGACGTGAGTGGAAACCGTCACGAGCGGAAATGAGAATTTGTGGTTTAATTTAATACCATTTGCATTTTGTGTTTTTACAGCCAGCGGCCGTAGCTAAGCATTTTGTTGCATTATCAACAAATAAGGAAAAAGTTACTGCCTTTGGTATTGATAGCAAGAACATGTTTGGTTTCTGGGACTGGGTTGGAGGACGCTACTCTCTGTGGTCGGCTATTGGACTTTCAATTTGTCTGTCTATTGGATTTGAAAACTTTGAAAATCTTCTGGAAGGAGCCTACTATATGGATGAGCACTTCAAGAGTGCACCATTAGAAGCTAATGTTAGTCACAATCAATTGATCAGCCTATCCAGAGTAAATGCTAATTTTCTCCCCCATTTAGGCTCCTGTAATTCTAGCTTTGCTGGGAGTTTGGTATTCAAACTTCTACAACGCAGAAACACACGCTCTTCTGCCATATGACCAGTATCTGCATAGATTCGCAGCCTATTTCCAACAGGGTGATATGGAGAGTAATGGCAAATTTGTGACAAAGGGTTCACAAGTGGTTAACTACAACACCGGACCAATTGTCTGGGGTGAACCAGGAACCAACGGTCAGCACGCCTTCTATCAACTGATCCATCAGGGTACTCGTCTCATTCCATGTGACTTCATTGCTCCTGCAGTCACTCAAAATCCCATCGGCGGCGGAATCCATCACAAGATCTTGCTCGCTAATTTCTTGGCTCAAACTGAGGCTTTGATGACTGGAAAGTCAGAGGCCCAGGCTAAGGCTGAACTCGAGAAGGCCGGTTTGTCTGGTGACAAACTTCAGAAATTACTGCCCCATAAGACATTCACTGGCAATCGTCCAACAAACTCAATTGTGGTCAAAAAAGTTACACCCTTCACCCTTGGCGCTTTAATTGGTAAGATCTGATTCAAAAATATTTGTATTTAGTATGAGTGAAACGAATGCATTGTCATATTGCAGCGATGTACGAGCACAAGATCTTCACACAGGGTATCATTTGGGACATCAACTCATTCGATCAGTGGGGCGTTGAATTGGGCAAACAATTGGCAAAGGCAATTGAACCCGAGTTAGCTGATGGCACTCAGGTCTCGTCTCACGATGCTTCAACTAATGGTTTGATTAACTTCATCAAATCCAACTGGTAAACAGGGTAGATGATGAAAATAAGAAATAAAATATTTTGGTCGTACAAAAAAAAAGAAACAATTATGAAAATTAAAACAAATTAGTAACAATGCCATGCACAGATGAATCTAGAATTTGGAGAAATCATTATTTAATTGTATTTTGTTATAAATGTTTATGTTTAATATAAGTAAATTAAGGTGGTTCGCATTTGTAAAATGAAACGAATGCACTACCTGCACACACACACACACACCACACACACATTGAGTTACGATTTAAAGCGAAAGCTAAAAAACAAAAGAAAACAAATTAAAATTCATTATTGTTACGCATTTGCCTATTTAATATTTATGTAGTGCATGAAGTGAATAAGATGGCATATGTTGTTATTCTCCTTGAAAAACAATCGAGTAAAAAAACATTCACATCACATATAATAAAGCTAAATTGGATGTTAGAAATATATATTTCCGGTCTTTTACTTCTGGGATCCTTCATAACTAATTCAGGTATAGAGATACTTCTAAGACCTAGATTGAAGTGGCTGACTGCTGGTAGACAACAGTCACCACGTGATACCACGCGAATCCATTTTAGCCTACTCTGCAAACCATTTTAGCCTACTCTACCTCTGGCAGATGTCAGGAAGAAAGTGGACGATAAAATCATGAAGCTAGCTAATGAAAGGTAGAACTTGTTAACCACTTGTGGGACTACCCGAATGCTATGGCCATGGTTCAACACCGACAAACTCCTATGCAGCAAAGAGCTGCTGCGTATGGTAGTAGGCGCGCTAACCGGCCAATCATTTGAGATATGACGAAAACAAAATGGGACATACCCAGAATACCATATACCACACATACATCACTCATTGCCTTTGTCAATGCCCCAGCCTCTGCCAACTAAGGCATAGAACACTGGGGGAATTTTTCTTCCAAGATCTTCAAGTACTAACACTAACATCTCTTTGCAAGTTCGTCAAGATTTCTGGATGCTTGAGACAACAGACGCAACAACACCTGAGGTCAAATCGTCGTTTTAACACCCGAGCACGAAAAGGAGTAGGAAGGAAGGAGACTATTAAATCCCACCCATCATCATCCATCACAATGGGTCCAATTGGACCTAAGTGAGGAGTCTACCCACGTACCTAATCTAACCTAACGCAAGGTCAAACATTTCAGGTCACCTTCTCCGATATATTTCACTACTTCTTACTGGTCATGGTTGATGCCTCTAAAGACACGTCTTATGTATAATATATGACGCAGAACGACCAGATGAATAATGTCTATCTTTACGAGACGTTTAGATTTATACGAGATGCATATTCACTCATAGTCGCATTCATCTGGAATGAAATGAAAATTAATGAAAGCTCTCAGCAAACTTAAAGGTTTCAGTTCACGCTAAGCGATTATTTAAAAAAAAGCGACACACAACTTGCCTCTTATTTACATTATCAGAACACCAACACATAGACCAATGGACAAACCAATCTCCTTTGCCTCTGGCAGCGATTAGATGAGCCACATGTGCAACGTGGTTGGTGGATGCTTATGTGTTGGTTTTTATTCTTGCAAGTGCAATGGTTTGCAGCTGATTTGGAATCATCTTTGTTCCGGTGTCCATGTGGTCGGTATATTTGAAAGCGATCATCTATGAGACATTTCGGAGAACAATTCAGTTTTGTTTATTATCTCCGGGGTCGTAAGGTCCCACCGACGCAGGTCAGACTAGGGTCTGGTGTTGTTCGTGGACGTGATTCGCAGGAGATGGGAATTTTTTTCAAACCCACAATCTTGTTGACTGTTTAAATAATAAGTCAACGCCTTATTACTCGCCGCTTGGACTTTGCCCGGTCGTTCAAGGTGTTCCCGAAAGCTATAGTCTCATGATTGAAACGCGTGGGCATCTAGGAAACTGGTTAGTCATTGTTGAAGATACATCAAGGAATGGAACCTACAGCGAGTGATTAGATTGGTACCGAATAGGGGAGTTTCATGTCACACGAGGACCGACTGAAAAGCTAGAAGCAAGGAAGAAAGGCTTGCAGGGAGGATCATGTCACACGAGGACCGACTGAAAAGCTAGAAGCAAGGAATAAAGGCTGCATGGAGAAGGGATGAAGAGACCTACAGACTTTATCTTTGGAGTCGCATATCCACTGTTCGGACATATGACATGGAAGATAACAGGACATACTTGTGATCCTGTGTATTAGGCCAATTGTGCTTAGATTAGACTCAGGTGTATGTCCTGTCTCTCGAACAGCCTCATCTTTTCCAACTGGGAATGACTCACGTTGAACCACAGCGGTCAACAGTGCACTATAAGGGATGGCATCTTAGTCGAAATTATTGAAGGAAATGATTGTCTGATACAATGGGCAAGAGTCAGAGTCAGGGTTCAAATCAAATGGGAATTACATACAAAATCCCACGCTGCTCAATAATTCCGAAGAAGCAGATAAATCTTAATCATTCTTTGAAATTTCAAATACACTTCCCAAAATGAAAATGACTACTCGCTCCCCGTGTCGGAAATAAGTCACCCAAGCAAAAAAAACCCATATCACGTGTACGAACTATCAACAGACACTGATAATAAGACGGTAATGATATCAATGCTTCAAAGGATCGACCGATTAGTTGCGCTTCAACTTGTTGAAACATTTAGGATGTATACTACCATTCAAACTGATAGAAGTCTAATTATGCGCAATTAATAATTTAAAATATAATTGTAGTCTCTAGACTGTTGAAGTCACGTTATTTAACACGCAGTAGATGTGTGTCTCTTTGATTTACTCGATGCCTCACTGTAGCTCCCAAGTTTCATCACAGGAATGATTGTAATGAGAAGTTGAGCGTTTAGGGCATAGAATGGAAATTTCCTGAAACATACCAGGAATCTTCTCATTTGTGGTGCAATTCCGATTGAGACTGCAGTTCCATAGTTCACAGCAATTTGCATGCCAAAGCAACTCTTCTTACAACTAAAGACGTTTTCAGAAATGACAGGTCAACCCCGCGTCCAAGTCACAATCTATCATATATATTATTCCATCGAAAGCAGCGAGCGACCTTCAATTCAAATTTAACCCCAAACTATCTGAAGCCAATTCCTTAACCGAGTCTACCCTTGACAGAGGCAAACAAATATCAAACAACAAATTCCAATGACAATCGCTATCGCCATCCTATTGTAGCTGCTACTCATGTAGCAACTAATCAAGTCGACACCGCCTTGATATAAGGCCATAGTCCATCGTGAAATTACCACACGCCCGCAATTGCCTTAAGCCGATTTCCACCGGAATCTATGTCAAAACTTAAGACGAAATAGGAGGTTATCTATCAGTTTACACAGTCGAGCACAAAACTAAGATCGTCGCCATTCTTCATTAGTCACACATTTCGAAAACGGCTTCAAGTTCATAACCAGGTGGCTCCTAGTCTAGACATCGGTCACGAATACAACGATTAAGGAGCATCTTTGGCGATAAACGAAATTGTCAATTTTCAGCTGAAGCGAACGTTCTGCACGCTCGTTGGCTTGCTCTAATCACCAAAAGAGCGCTTATCTTTGGTGCCTAAAGAGTGTGCTGGTTTCAAATCATAATTCGTTGAATTTGAATTACTCGCAACTAAGGCTGTGTTATGAAACCTTGCAATATACTGGCGAAATCGATTAGGGCCGTTTGTAACAGGTGTTTTGTGGACTCTAGAAACGTGGAGCATCTATAAATGGAATGAAACTGAAATCTCAGTCGTGAGGTGATAAGGGTACCAAAACCAAACACGACCATAGACAATGGTCAGTCAACTTTTGACGGATAGGATCGGATGGTGATAAGAACGTATTTTCGATTTTCCATTCAGATACCTCTGGCGAGTGGTGGCTTCTCGGGTCAGGCACGTGCTGGTGCATGAATCGGGGCAATGACTCTATACTGTGGTGATGTTTAATAGGAAATGCAATCATTTCAGCAACGTGGTCCGCTAGTACGGATGATGTTTTTCGATCATGGCATCGAGATTGTTTTTTTAAATGCGAGAGCTGATGAAATACTGATTAGCGAATGTACGACGAGTGGCGGCTGATGATCTCAATGTTGTTTCAGCCTAGAAGGGCGGGAAAATTCCTTCGATCACTCGCTCGGTTCTTTAGAAACATTGTTCGTTTTTTTTTTTTGACTTGGGACCCATGGTAGAGGTAATTTTAAGAGTCAAGATCATGCTGTCACCATCATACTGTTCTCGGTGGCCATCAATTCCAGCGCTGACCAACTTCACAGGGCTCTGTTCAACTCTCATTCATCGATGGTTGTAAATATTAATTGTCATTTTTGTTCATTTTCCGTTCATAGAGCTCATGAACGACTAGTAAAGCTCTTCTGAAGCAGAGTTTTCAAAGAAAATTATCGAATTGAAATCAATATTCTCTCAAAAGACTCCGCAACGCAAATGGCTTCCGGTGACAGAACACTGTCAGCATTCTAACGCGACTTAAAATACTTACAATTCCCTTGCATGCGACCGGCATAAATAAAACTCGACAAATATGATCAATTACACCATTGACACTACGAATTGCGTGCCCAGGCCAATTAACAATAGCGCCACTTGAAATCTCATGGCCATGCAAAATAAGCACAGCGTCAATAAATCATGAATTAAAACGCAGCATTATGCAGAATCCACGTCAATTCACAAAGTCTCGCATCTCATGAACGTACGAGCAAGGGTTGTATAACCCACTGGCGAACGTAAATCGAATAGCGAGATAAGATGAACAGAAAAAAAAGTGAATTCATCGAAAAGGCAAATACGTCGCACATACGCCCAGCATGCCCAGACACATTGCATATTCATTCACCCGGAAAAGTCCGCCAAGACTAAGCTGTAAGCGCGGTTACAACAGACAGACGCGACTTGCAGTTTCCTCTTCGCTTCGACTGATGTTCGCGTGCTTAGAGCTAGGGGCAATTTGATGCAGCTCCACCCCAGATCAATGATCTCTAGTCTGGGAATGTGCTCCATCCGAGGGTCAAGTCGATCGAGCGATATGTTTAATTGTGGAATTTGTTTGGATCTCACGCAATAATTGAAAATATTGTGTAAGCGGAAGCATTTCACTTCAAGAGAGTTTTGGAAGTCTTATCAATAATTATTCTGTTTAAGAAAAACCCCCTTCGGAGGAATAGAATGTTGCAAAAACTATGGACTGGATTTTCCATATATCAGAATGTAGAATGCTTGAATATTCCCATTGATTGTCTGATATCTCAGGAAACTCATTCCAAGCTTCCGATGAAAACGTAATATTGCCCAGCATCTTATTTTTTTCAACTGGCGCTAACCACTTTGGTTTCCTGTTTTCACACTTTCAAGAAAAAGAAAAAACCATACCAATTCCCTAACAAGCACACGTTTCCGCTGTGACAAAACAAAAAGAGCTCATTCTCACCCCAGGGTCAGATGTTAAATTGTTTCCACTTTATGATGAAATCTATTGTCAAGTCAGAAAATAAAAATCATCCGAATATTTTCCCGGTCAGAACAAATGACCTTTCTCACTGACATTTGATCCACACTATCAAGTCTCGCTTGATGCTTGCCAACTCCTTTGCTCAATTCAGACGTTCGAAGTTCGTAATTATCTAAACAAATCATGCATTTCACATTCGTTACCAACAATTCGTGTCACGGTTTACAAGTCGATAAGAGCACGCTTATATAAACGCCCGAAATTCCTCATGCAGACTTCGGCACATAAATTAGCGATAATTTTGAAATAAACGTCATCACGAATAGAGGGGCCTGTCGCTACTCGTAGTTTGTTGTTCATGTTCTAAAAAACAAATTTTCAATCGAAAAGAACCCCAATGAGTATGACTAATACGAAATCAGATGAGCCATCGTGTGGTCGTGTGCCACTAGACTTGGTTGTCAAATGGGCAAACATTGGAAAGCTTCACTCGGCAACTGAACAATTTTTGAACTGATAACTAAGTACGCAGAGGCGTACCCTATCATACCACTTGTCATTTTATTCAATTACATTTTGGTAGACGCGCGAGTGATGAATGATCATCACTGAGAGGAGGGACGTTTGCTGAAGTATTTCCTGTGTTTCGCGTGCGTGGTTTTTTCCGCACGATGTTTGACACTTAAGATCACCTCCATGTGACTATGATTGGAGGGCACATTCTTCCGATAAGCAAAACACAATGGACTTGGAGACTAGGATGTCAATTAGAAATTGCCATAAATTAAGTGGAAACGGAATTCGACTCGGACCACGAAAGATCATGATTCATGAATGTATTGCCTTTAGCATGGTGTTTTTGTTTCATGTTTCTGTTGGTGTTTGTAAACCATGCTTGCAGATCTTTCAACTAGAACTTTAATCCCGTCTGAGGCGCTGAACTGTAGATCTGATTGTTAATCCGCACGAAAAAGAACAAGTAGTCTTTATTATAAAGTATGTATACAATTCCAGCCTTTGACCCATTTGCCACAACTGTCACAGCGGCTTAACTAGGCGAATCTACCACCTCTGTACACCTGTGGTTATGTGCTCCTACGCGTATTAATCCAATCAGTAACCCTGAAGGGTTACAAATCAGTTGAAGAAACGAGACCATCATTCACGTCTTTCTGCACGGAATTTTTCAATTTTCTCCCACTCTGCATGGATCACACAGCAAATGTTGATATTTCTACGCATTCTGATGTAGTTCTTCCATATCCTATCCAGTACCATCCATGAAAGTCCCCCCGGAGTCCCGGAAATCCAGAAATCAAATTTGGTTCATTCAGATCAGGAAAAGTCCACTGAGTTCGTTTACCATTTTACTGCATTTTTTCGGCTGAGAAGTGCCAATTTCTCGAAAGTCGATTTTCTCAATAATTCAACTTTTAAATGAGTATAATGTGACATGGCCGAGTGCAGTTGAGTAATTCCTAGTGACCACCATTCGGTTTTTGTGATTTGTTTGCGTATTTCGGCTGGAAAGTCGATTTTTGAATTTTGATGACGTATGTTAAAATCACATTTTCACTAGATGTGTCAGCAGGTCTGGCAATGATCTGATCGAATTGCACTGAATAATTGTCAATTTTGCTGAAAGTGTTGCCAGCAGGTGCTAGGTGATGATGAAAATAAGGGAATTTATTTATTTATTAATTTATTTATTTTAATTTTTTGAATTTGACTAAAGTGCGCGTTTGTTAGAGTTAAAGGCGAGGGTACCGAAAAATGTATAATTTCGTAGCACTACAGGCTGGTGCTCGTAAAGTAGTAAAAAGGCTATGTAGGGAGCCTAGAAATAAACATGGGAATAGCGGTCTCATGGATTATGTTGAGTGGAATATAGTGGCAAGCACTCTATAAATTTGGAAGTAATGAAGAAGTTCATCTACCTTGGACATGCGTCTTTTCACAATTGTACTCAATATAACTCAAACACAAACGACCCATGATGTTGCTCTTAAGTATTCTCAAGGGCAGAGGGCGTCTGCTGACATCGAAAATATCACCTAAAAGAGGACTATTAACGTAAGGATTATTTAGCTTTTTCCTAGTTCATCTTCCAACTGCCACAGTGACCCAATGAGGCCTACCCATGATTTCTGAACGCCTGTAGTGGTGTTCGCTTACGTCTATTAATCGAATCAGATACATTGGAAGGCGTTTCCCGACATCGATATCGACATTTTCTATAGAGCTATGAGCTATATCGCTACGGAACACCTAACAAATTCAGCTGGATCATGTGAATCCCAATTTCTTTATTCCATGCAAGCATTGGCACATAACTGTTCGAAATTCCAGCGAAAACGTTTTTATTTTGGTTCCTAATCACTTGTTGATTATGCTCTTAGCGTTTTAGACCTGCTATGATTTAAAAGGTTATCTTTTACGTTGAGACCACTCTCACCATACTCTCTAGAGTCATATGAATATAAGATTCGTTAAATAGTAATGCGATAGTAATTATCTCAAGTAAGAGAGTTCATTGAGGTTCTCCTTGAGTTTGAAATGCCACGATGTGACGCAAGGCTTAACTTGAAAGGAATCACATTACTAAATATCAACTGATTATGATAATAGTGCAAAAGTCAATTAGTATGGATTCTTTTTATGTGAAAGTCATTTCAGGCACTTCATAGCGTGCTAGCTGAGTGAGAAAGAATGATATTGAATAAGGAAGAATAAAATTGAGATTTTGTGAAGTTAACGATGTTCTCCTCAGAATACTGCTCATGCGAGGCATAGGCGTATTCAGAATAACAGTAGACACCCATGCCAGTCGAAAAATATTAAAAAATGTCCGTCCTTTTTCACTGCATTATGCTGAGAAGGCACTCCAAACATTAACTGCAGCTATGCGGAAGCAACTGACTAGCTAGCTAATTAATGATTCAATCAAGACCTTCTAATCATAATGCGACATGCTTAACAGTCTCGACTGATTATGCCCAATGGTCATCCTAACTCACGAACGCACTCGATTACACTATCAGTTAACATAATGATTGAGCATTGAAATGCTTGACAAACGCCTCAAGCTCAAGGGAAGATCATTAGGAAGGAGCTATCATCATGCATGGTGAGTGGTGACGTTTCCATCGCCCCTCATCCCGATTATCCATAACGAACTGCCTTATCTATCGAAATTAAATGAAAACAAATTGCAACTGCAACATGCATTCCACGCTAACATATGCGCGGAACCCCAACGCGACTCCACGGTCCTATCACTCCCGCGGTCAGGCAATTAAAATTGAACTTCGATTTACATGCTTTAATGGGCGATGCTAATTGTGATTTCATTGCGTTCATAACACATCCACATACAACATTGTTAGCACGAGACATAATAGATAAGAGCGTGGAGGAAACATCTTCGGGATCAGGAATTATGCAGCCCACAATAGGACGCCTTCAATTCTGGGTCATCATCATCTGCCATATGATGGCGCCCGCCATCATTGATTGATTTCTGATCTCAACTGACACACGCTGCAGTCCATATTTTTAGAGATTGATTACATTATCTGCTGCTTCTGGATTTCCAATTTTAGATGAAAACAAAACCAGTTCAGCACGCCCCTAAGTACAGCACATTGTTTGAGACCACAGCTCCGCTGCGGGCTTCACCTCTCTGCGACTTAAGAGACAATCTATACTGGCTACCGCCAGGCGATACCACAAGTGAGAAAGTACCCAGTGCCTTATCGAGGCCTGCTTCGGAACCGCGACACAGCATCTATGAGTTAGAACGGTAAGTCTAACCTGACTCTCCACAAAACATTTGTTTAGTTTTTAAGCCTCAACTTGGTTCGGGATTGTATGTGTGAAAAGATTGTGAGTTCCTTGTGGGTGGTGATTAGAATTATCACTCACACACGCACGAGAATACACTCTCTTTTAATGCCTTAATCTTTTGTCTATTAGTTTGTCTTGTCACCCGAGCACCCGTCGTGATACTAGCCTCATTTATAGACTATCAGGCCTTTGGCAAGCAATCGATCTGTGTGATCATCGTCGGCTATCTCTTTTGGTTCTGAGCGATAGAGACCGTCCGAGACAAGGTATTTTTCGTCTTTTCTTTTCTTTTCCAAACAGAGATCCCAGTGCTGTATAAAATGTGTTCGAAATGTGGGAAGTCATTCAGTTTCAATACGAAACCGTATTCGAGTACAGATACCTTACAGTCTTCCTCTCCTCGAGTGAAATCGTCTCTCGCTGCTACTGCTGCGCTCTGAGTTTTGCAAACGCGTTCAAACGAAGTGAAGTGAAATTTGTTATTGAATTTGTTTTCCCTTACAATCACAATTTGACGTCAAAAAACATGCTGTTCAAAGTGAGTTACGATTTATTTTCTTATTTACGTACATGGAAATGTTTTTCTAATTTTATTCACGTGTGATCGGTGCATGAGTACCTAACGATTTTTTTCTGAATCAAATCCTCCGGTGTTTGTGTTTGCCAACGGTATCTGAGGCTGAATGTCCTTAAAATTAATCTACCACTTCAATGAATCCAAATTGGAATATAAATTCGTATAAAACACAAATAAAATGATTTACCTACTGTTAAGCCTTACATGCTTTTACTCAAGAAACTGGTGCCCCTTTCAATTCTACAAATTAAGTTGACAGCATCCTAAAATGCGCCAAACAATTGCATTAAAGTTAATGCCACAAATAACGTACACTTAAGTATTTTAAAAAAAAGTCAAGTTGCAGTACGATGAGTACGGAATCGATTTACGTCCAAATTGTAACCGTTGTGAACTGCCCGTAGCCTAAACAAAACTCATGCATTTCGACTCTATAATGAATATAATGTCCAATAAATATATGTATCGCATATAACTATTTCCTCATAAGTTTTTCAATCATAAGCGACATTTTGCCAAACCAAAAATGTCTTGAAAATACCACAACCAAACATTTAGTATTCATTCCCACTACAGTACAATAAATGAATTTGGCATGTAGACATCCAAAATTTCAAAACATTCCCTGTCACCATTGGTCGACTATGAAAATGAAATCCCCAGACCAGAAGTATGTGTCTCCATCGAAAGAATTCAAACAATCAAAGTCCACCATGTGTACTGACTGAAACGGATGTCATCAATTTTGTACTGAATGTCATGCGTCTTATCACGTTTTTGCCGACTGGCCAGACATTTAAAGTATCTAAAGGTCCTACAGACAGTTCACACAAGCATTTCAAAACGATTCCGCAATTATTTTTACTTGGTTATCTTGTAGAATTTTGTGTAAATCAAAAACAAATATCAGCACAGTCACTGAGAGAGGCCACTGAAAAATATGAGAATCAAAAAGGAGAAACATTATGTTGTCTGAGAAGATGTTTGTACGATCTGGTTTGTGTTGAACATCATTCGTTGGTGAATCATTCTACATAAGATGTAGACGATGCTGGAAAATTAATGCTCGTGTCAAATTAAATGCTTGTCATAAAAAGGAATACATTCCTCTGGTCGCATATATTTCATCATCCAACCGAAATCAAAGTCTTAATCAGCAAATCACTTTGTTTCGGTGCCGAATGACTTTTCTGATTCTTCCGTACCGTGAAAGTCCGTTTCCGTCCTACTCATTCCTCAACAACTAGTGGCTTATGGTTTAACACTGTCTCACTAGTGCAACCCGCTCTGATAACCCCATATACTAAAAATAATCCATCCAAATAATGTGTCTACACATTTGGCAAAACCCAAAGCATTGTGTGTACGGAACGATTACTCTTTTTGAAAGCCTCGTTTAGAACTCTTCCTTGATTTAAATGTACTAATGTTGATGTCTTTACCCTTTTTCTTCCAGATGATGTATTCAACAGCCCTGATCCTACTTATTGCTGCCAGCATCTGTACAATGGTCATGTGCCGGCCCTCGGATGTGACCAGTGGTCATCAGGTCGATCAATCGGTGAACCCCAGCGATTATTATGGCAATTTGAGTGAAGAAACCATAAGAAAGTTGCAAAAATGTGACATGGACATGGAGGTCATGGAGCTGTGCATGCGCTGCGCCAAAGTGACCAAAGCCGAAAACGTCTATCCCATGTGCTGCGGCAATGACTTCAACGTACAGACATGGTGCCACAATTATATCTACTTTGGGACAAAGTCTAAATGAATTTTTCTATAAATTAATACTTTTTTTTATTATTGCCATTGCGTATTTATTCACTTATGTATATTATATATATATTATGGTTCTATTTGTTTTATATTCCGCTCCACATGCTCGATTGTGTTTTGTGCTTGTTCCCCGATTTTCGTATAATGTTCGTGTTTATTTGTAAGCAAACGAGTTGCTAAAAGCTATATTTATCTGTGATCTTGTACGTGTTTTAGATAAATTTTTTATTATATACTAAATAAATATGAAATATTATATATCGAATATGTTTCGTGATTTTTATTGAAAAGAAAAGAAAAACACATCGATTGGAGCTTCAGTCAGTCATCCTGGATTCATCGTCAGTTTGTGTGCTTAAAACAGCAAAATTCTATATGACGGTTTTCTACTCCAGGGTGTGTTTCGTGGTAGAACTGTTTGTCTTGGCTTAAGACAAGGATTGAACATGGTCAAAATAAATACAACCTCCGTGTGCCACTTTTCGCGAACTGTACCCATGAAGTCACCTACCCTTATACTTCATATACGGCTGTATAGAATTCGGCAACCCCATCAGACTGAAAGCTGCTTCGAATACGAGCAACTCCACTGAAAACTTCAAACTTCTTATCGGCATTGAATTACAGAAAGTCGTGTAATCTCTGGAACGAAAGACTACAGCCCCAGTCTACAGAGGAAATTAGCATAACTCCAGACATATGCGACAAATATTACTTGCCATTTAAACACTTCTGTCAAGTGTCCAAAACGGACCCTGGATAAGATCAACAAGCTGTGCATTCTTCGTAGGGATGCTCCCACATTGTTTTCAATAAATGACGCGAAGATATCTGCATACTTACCAATCAATCAGAGTTAGAGCCAGCTACATTACTTACTTACTTCTCTCAGGACGACCTACGCATGGACTGGATCTTGGCTGATGCTGCTTTGCATCCTTGACGGTCAAGAAGATCAAGTTGTCTTTCATCTCTGATTGTATATCTATTTCTCGAAACAGGAGACATGATTGGATTCGAAAATTCTCTTTCTTTGCTATGCGATAAATTCTTATAATTATACTGCTCATATAGCTCGCGATTATGTCTTCCACTTTTGTAGGCTACCATACAATAAAATTGGGTTCATATGACATAACTAATTGAGTGACAAGATTGTCAGGAAAATGAGTTGTAAAACAGGACCTCCAGACCTTCATCATTAACAAAAATAAGAAGAAAAAAACACGAAAATATTCCAAACTTTGATCAATAACGAGTGTGACAGACTTTAAGTGTACAACCTCCTGCTCGTCACCAGGTTATTCATTCTATCGCAGGTATATTTTCCTCTTCTAACGGCGCTACAGTCCGGGGTGGACCTGGGCCTCAGTCAACAAGCTTGTCCAACTGGCACGATCTTTAGCCAGCTGCCTCCAATTTCGCGCGCCAAGTTGTTTGAGGCCCTTCTCCACTTGTGGGCGCCATCGGTTAAGTGGGCGACCTCTATTGCGTTGTCACACTGGTTCGGAGTCGATCCCTCTCTTGCTGGAGCAGTGTTATCCATGCGCTCTACATGGCCTAGCCATCTTAGGCGTTGAATCCGTAGATGCCTGACTAGGCTCATTTCGCTGTACAGCCCGTACAGTTCATGGTTGAATCTTCTTCTCCAAAAACCATCAACGCAAACAGGACCAAAGATGGACACCAGGTATGCAGTTTACAATATTCTGGTTATATATTCCCCATTATTCCTAAAATTAGGAACACTATTTGACTTCATAGTTATTGAATGAATGAGGCTTTACGATCTGCATAATCGAGTGCCCGTAGGTTGAAGAGAAAGTCACTTTAAACTAACTACGACTTCAAATTACATATCCAGGTATGATTTGCATCTTCAGCAAGACAGATTTCCGTTTATGCATGACTATCTTGGAAAAGGAAAACTCACTGTTTCTTTGCATAGTTGAATAGTGAACGTAGTCGCTAACCAAGTCCTGTATGAAAGTGGAATAGAAGTGCAGATGGGAGAATTCAGACTACATAGACCCCGCCAATTTCACGTGCAGAGTTCCCTTCTGAAATTTATGAAATAACGTGGAGGAGAAGAATAACCTTACCCAATTCTCGAGTTGAAGACTCAAGTTGAATGTTATCAATGTCAGCCCAATTTAACATCCTTCTGCAGGTCTCTCTCTGCTGATTCCGATTGCAGGCCAATATCGATGAAAAATATGTAGAATAGTTAAACATTTGATGACAATTGTTCACCCCCGTTTCAGAACTTTATCACCGACACGGCAATAATATTTTTCATTTCTTTGATTTGTGCATCACTTGCTACGAAAAAAAAATGACAGCTTCATGACCGACCCTGAGATGAGATTTGAAGTTATTTATAAACTTCTTCACAAAGGAAACTGCTATTTGTTCATTTGTTGAATGGATGTCACTCGAAACAATGAAATAAAATTTGCTGACATGTTAGGCAGCACGTCGTTTCGCAACTGTCCGTTATCGCCACGAAGTGTGGGCGACTTACTTAAGTTTTGTCTGTTTGTAAAATTATTCAAATCTAGCTACTAGTAGACAAGGATTTTTCGGACATTTGGGTTATGTCAATTGATAACGTGTAGAGGTTAAACTTCGGTGACATCAGACACTTGCCTTTAATTTATTTTGCTGCGACAATTCAAAAAAAGTATACCAAAAAAACCAATCTCAAATGCTTGTGAAGATATAAATATATGTATGTGTATGGTTGTGTATTAAAATGAAAGTCATCATCATCTAGAACAGGAATGATTTTCGGTCCATGTCACGTATCTGTGAGTACGATTGAGGGCCTTAGTCTGACTCAGCCTCTGTGGTATATCTCTAGTGATACTGGCGAACGTATGAATATGGCCTGCGTCTTTTAACAATTGGGCGATGTGTCCTTAACACTGGCTCCGGCGAGGAAGTTTTCTGCCCCCTTTTTGGGACATCGGCGAGTGACTGCAGTAGGTAGCAGTAAATAAGAAGGAAATGGCCGTGTACACGGACGACTCAACAACAGGAGCAACGGACTGAACTCCAAAAGCGTGTATTTTCAGTTTCATGATTTTTCTGCCGACTCCGGACTGCAAAGTCTAGGAAGCTTTTTTCTTATCATTGCCAATGACGTGGCTCGTAAGTATTCTCAAGAGCAGAGGGCGTCTGACGACATCGAAAATGTTGAATCTCTCCTAAAATTTTAAAGTCCTCACCGACAATGACTTGCCCGAAGTGGTTCATTCCAAATGTCAATCACAATCTCGTGTGACACACTGAGCCGGGTTTTCTTGAACTCGTTCCCACGCTACATCAATACTGCATAATTTCACTACGATTCAAAGGGCAATTATAGTGGGCAACATCGAAAGACTTTCTTCTTGTGTATATGTCTCGAAGATTTAATTGTTATTAATCATTTTTTATCACCATACATGCCCTCTACCAGTGAACAAAAAATAATAATATTTTGTTTACACATTCGTGGATTGACTGATACACAATCATTCCTCTTAATTTGCTCACCCGCGCACCATCAAAGACAGGCGTCTACGCAGGAAAAAAATCTCTTTTGAATGTAAACAGCCGCTTGATTAATTAACCCGGACCCACCCGGGAATATGCTTCGAGCTGGTTTATTTTCGTTGCGAATTTTTTTGATAGCCCACTTCAATCAAGGCTGTGGCAATGCTGATAATACTTAGGTACAGCCAACTAGTCGACAGGCTCCGATTTCGCTATAAGGGAAAGTGCTTTCATTCTTTTCAGTGTGACATTCAATGATAAGACTCTAGGAGTTGAAATAGATAACCGATAGTACCCTCCTTCACTGAATTTAGTTCCGCGGTTACAAGACCCGAAATTCGAATGGCACCAGTGACCAGACTGTTGACTTTCAGATGTGGCGGAACCATGTGAGAAGACAGTGTCAATCGACGAGGACACAGCACAGATCATCGACAGTAAAAATAAACTCAATAGCATTGAGATTGTGCATTCCAGAGACGGGATCACCTTCCGAACAAAAACATTGAGGTGAATCACCCGCAAAATATTGACCCCTTATCTGCTAGGCCGAGAGGACTGAGAACAATAGCTGCACAGTCTCGGCGGCAATTCAATAACAATGTGTGCTTGTGTTGGTTTGTCGATTGTCCAGCGTTTTGGCCTCAAATTCGCAACATCGCTTCGTGGACTTTGAATGATAATTAGGTTCAAGATTTTCGGCTGCAAGGTCTTCTCAAAGGCAGATGATGTCACGTTTTGAATGGTTTCATAGTCACAAAGTGATCCTCGTGGTCTTTATACGCTGATTTTGAAAGAAAAATTCAACGTCAGATATATGGTCCCTTGTGCGAGGAAGGTGAATGGAGGAGAAGACATAACCGCGAACTCTACAAGCTGTACCAAGATGTGGATGTAGTCCGGAATCTCCTTGAACGGCCTTGAATCTCCTTGAACGGCCACATTGAAGGCATGGACAACAATGCTCCAGCATAGAGGGTGTTCGAATTCGAGCCTTCTGGTTCGAGAAGGAGAGCAAGACCAAACCACCGGTATAAAGACTACGTCATATCAGACGCAGAAGACAGCTTGATATTGATGTCTGGAGGCAGGTTGCCCGGGACCGTCAACGATGGAAGGAAGCTATGGATCGCAGGACTGACAAATAAGTAAGCGGGGCATATATTTAGAACATAGGTATCGACACTAAATCCTGTTTTCATTCATAAATCTCAGTTGAAGAAAACGAGACTTTCACGTCTTCCTGCACGGAATTGTTTAATTTTCGTCCACTCTGCATGGATCACACAGCAAATGTTGATATTTCTACGCATTCTGATGTAGTTCTTCCATATCCTATCCAGTACCATCCATGAAAGTCCCCCCGGAGTCCCGGAAATCCAGAAATCAAATTTGGTTCATTCAGATCAGGAAAAGTCCACTGAGTTCGTTTACCATTTTACTGCATTTTTTCGGCTGAGAAGTGCCAATTTCTCGAAAGTCGATTTTCTCAATAATTCAACTTTTAAATGAGTATAATGTGACATGGCCGAGTGCAGTTGAGTAATTCCTAGTGACCACCATTCGGTTTTTGTGATTTGTTTGCGTATTTCGGCTGGAAAGTCGATTTTTGAATTTTGATGACGTATGTTAAAATCACATTTTCACTAGTTTTGTCAGCACGCCTGGCAATGATCTGATCGAATGGCACTGAATAATTGTCAGATTTGCTGAAAGTGTTACCAGCAGGTGCAAGGTGATGATGCAAAATAAGGGAATTTATGTAGTGAACCGTGAAGAATAAATTTTATTGAATTTGACTAAAGTGAACGTTTGTTAGAGTTAAAGGCGAGGGGATCGAAAAATGTATAATTTTGTAGCAGTAGTCTGGTGCCAGAAGATTGACAGTGTTCCTATCCCAGGATTGCCTGTAATTTAACAGAGATGGTGTCGTGAATGGTAAAATGGCTATGTTGGGAGCCTAGAAATAAACGTGGGAATGAGACCGCTCATGGATTGTGTTGAGTGGAATATGGCAGAAGCACGTTATAAGTTTGGAGGTAGTGAAGGAGTTTGTTTATCTCGATGCAACCTCCTGAACTCCACGTATGACATCTTACTGGAGATCCGAGTTAGAATCGTCCTTGGCAACCGATGCTAATTCGGTTTGTCGATTGGGATTTTCCGTATTCTCTTTTATCTCTTGTCGTTGATTGCAACGTGTAAAAGATGCTTGGGATTACCTAAAGTAAAAATTCGCAGCTTTACCATTACGACATGCAGATCCCTGAAATGTTGAAGTGAAGAATCGAAAGAAAAACTCGAACTATATAATTTATTTAAATTTAACTCTTTTATTAAACTTTTTTCCCCTCAAACATGATTACAAAAGTTCACTTCTATTCATAGTTAAATGTAAAATTTAATTTTATATAAAAAAAAACTCACTACAAGATCAATCAAATATTTGAAGTACGATTCCATGTTTTAAAATTAAAACTATTTGGATATTTACAATCATGAAGGAACATTACAATTTAAAGAAAAAAATGTATAACTAAATTTTCTGTTTCCTTTTATTTTTTTGTTTTTTTGGCAAATCATAATTTTTTCGAATGTTAACCGCTGAATCACTTAGAACTTGTGGTTTCTGATTTCTGTTGTTTTTTTTCCTGTTTGTTTTCTTCTCACCAAACATGTCAAAGGAAAAAGATTTTGTTGCATGGATGTTTAATTCTATGATAGCGTCTATGCAGATTTCTGTCACCAGCATAGAACGATCACCAATTGAAGAGAAACAAAACAAAGGACAAGTGGGCTTTCTTTAGACCTTTTTTTTACTTGTTATTCTCGTTTTCAATGAGACGGAAGCTTTAAAAAGGGCGGGGGGGTGGAGGATTGTAAGGAATGGCCATAAGGGGTAAGGGACGGCATAGCGTACGATGTAAGTGTTTTTTTTTTTTTTTGGATTTTCTATTGTTAATTCGGCATTTTTCTGAAAAGTATGTAGGTAGAGTTACAGCCAACATCTCGATTTGTTTGATGTTCGTTTAGAGCCTTGCATCAAGAAAATATTCGTAACTAATTAACATAAATGAATATTTTCTAATGGTCAACTCAAAATCTCAAACGAAATGCCGTAGAACTAGTACGAAAGTGTGTGAATGAACAAAATTAAAAAAAGAAAAGAATAAACAATACGAAAAAAAGTAGAAAAAAATGCAAGAGCAGAAAAGTTCTTAATCACTGTAATAGGTATTCCTTTTTTTTGCAAATTGTTAGTTAGTTGGTTAACTTACCCTGAGAACCGGTTTTTTGTCTTTCAATGCGACGCAGTATACATATTTTTTTTTGCACACGCTATGCAGGTATGTATGTAGTTTTTTTTTCATTTTTTTATGTAGAATATCATAATGGCACCAACAAACCGTTAAACAATTCTTCGAGATATCACCTCAAAAATGTATAAGACAAACGAAACAAAAATGTGTCTTGAGAAGATAAAAGAATTGAGAGAAGAAAAAAAAGAAAATTAAGCAGACTCTTAATTTCTTTTCTTTCTTTTTTCCTTTTGCTCGACCATATCCCTTTTGAATTCTCATTTAATAGCTTTCCATTGCACTTCCATCAGTTCATCATCAGTTGTCCAAATGCATATATTTACAGTCCTTATCACCGCATTGACCCATCAATTGATACGGACACACAATACCGTTTGGATTTATTTGCCTGTGTGCAAAGAGGGGCGTGTACACAAAAACCAAGAATGAAAAAGAAACAAGAGAAAAAAAGAAACGAAACACAAGAAGAGGGACGTGTTCCAATTTTATAATAATATAGATGCAAAAGAAAGTAGCCAAGAATAAAAAATGCAAGAATAGCTATTATTTTGTTTCATTTTGTTTTTTTTTTTGTTGTAGTTGGGTTGTCTGTTTAAAGAGTCGCAACTTTTAAAATAGAACAGATTTAAAATTAAAATGCTTTGTTTTTGTACTTAAACCGGCAACCCTGGGATTGTGCATTGATAAGGAATGCAGCTACAGGGTGAATCGAAATTATTGCTAACTAGTTGTGAATGCTTTGAAACACACAGAATGCTGGAGCACCTTGAAGGTCTCATCAGGTGAGCTGTAAAATAGTTGTTAGGCTAGTCTAAACCTAAAATGTAAGTCTTCTCATTAATCACTACAGCGTCTATCAAGTTTTCACTTCTCAGACTTTTTAAGGATTCATGCACAAAGGAGCTATGCAGCAAGGCGTACTTTTTGAAACACTGAAGCACCCTGTATTGAATTCCCTATCCACACACAAACACTACCGCATCAAAAAATCTCACATCAAGAAATAAGAAAAGGTAAAACAATAATCAATACCGATTCACAAATTGTACACACCTCTTATCTCGCCTGTGACCCAATGGCGAAACGTAGTCCTGAAGTTTGATCCCGCCCATTTGTTCATTTTCACACACTTCACGATCACGTTCCTGTTCATCTTCATCTCTCTCATTGAAATGCTCCTCTTCTTCTACTTCTTCTTCTGCTTTGTCATCTTTGGAATTGTGTGCTTTCTTATCATTATCATCGACTGGTCTTTCGTTTTCTAACGCCTCCTGCAAAAACTCATTACAAGAGATTTGTTAAAAGAATACACACAAAATCAAAGAGTAAAAAAATATTAGAAAACTATTGGTAAAGATGTAAATATGGAAGAAGTTGAATCTTTTGTAGAAATACACCCACTTCGTGTCCATTTGTGGTGGTTTTTTGGTCTGGGTCTTGTTCGGTTTTATCTTCATCCTTTGTTGGCTCATTCAACATTGTTGCAGGTACGACTGTATGTGTCAGTTTTGGTTCTATTCTCGGAGTAGCTTCAGGCAATGATGTCGCTATGGCGTTAGTTTTACTATCGTCTATAGGCAATTTAACATTGACTCGACATGGGAGCGAATCATTTTCAATGGCGGGTACGGGTATATTTACTGGTGTAAGAGTAATGGCAGCGGCATCTGCTTGCAATGGCTGCGTGACGTTTTGCCACTTTTCCACATCACTCATTTTCATACTGTTCACACACTTGATCTCTGCAGCTAGCTTTTTGGACTTCTCTAATATGACTGATTTTTGATCGTTATTCATGCTAAACAAAATTAAATCAAAAGAGAAAAGGAACGTAGTTTTAGAAATCGAATAGTCTAGAATGTAAATGATAATGTGAGACATTCAAAACAGTGAAGGATTTACGTATGATTTACGTAATTATTAAGAATACTAAGTATCAGTCAAATGAAGAGGAACGAGTGCTACCGGAAGGGTATCGCAACGCGTTTCTCTGTGATTTACAAACTAGACTTCACTTAAGTTAACTTCCTACGCATACGTACCTGTAACTCTGACCGATAACCCTCTTCCCAAAGACGGTCACATCTTTTTGAATTTTCACTCTCCTCGTCTTGAGCGTTTCAATCATTCGGTGAGAGTTACAAATCTCTGGATAGATCTTCGTTATGCGCTCTTGCTGTTGACGCATGTGTCGCTGCACTTCTTCCATTTCTTTGCGCAGTTCCATTAAGCGGTGCTCATGCTTAAGCTTTTCCATTTTCGCTTTCTTAGCAACAGTCACCATTTCTATGCTCCTGTCCAAGTTTGAAATAATGCTATTGCTGAAATGAGAAACACATTACACAAGTTTTACGCCCTCAATGCAAATCAGCATGGAACTGGTTGCAAGAGCTTACCCTGTCTCGCGATAGGTTTTCTCGTACAACGCCAGTAATTTCTGATTAGACTGGTTCGGAGTTGATGGCACCGGCTTTGTTATTGAACCAGGAGTGGATTTTGCAGAACTGGGTACGGTTTTTGCAGGCGCTGCCGTGGTGGAAAGCGGCACATTGGCAAGCACCACTGTTGAGTTGGTTTGTCCCGCTTTTTCAGGTGTCTTGGGCTTTTGCACTCCCTCCGCAATCGTTGGTAAGATTTTCTGATTTTCGAGAACTTTTGGTTTTAGTGAAGCCTGCTTTTGACCAGTTTTGACAACTTGGCATGTTGCTGTTGCAGTGTTCACAGAAGCATTCTTCACCAAAACTTTTCTTACGAGGCTTTCAGCCTCTCCCATCACAGTTCTTGTTTCAGTAGATGTCACGGGGGCTGTATTTTTAACAATAACTTGCAGATTCTTTGCTTGCTTTTGACGCTCAAGCATTTTCATTCGATTGATAAGACGGCGGTACTCCTGCTGCGATGCTTCGGGCAAATGACGTACAGCCTTAAAAAAAGAGATAAAAAAAATCGAAAACAATTGTGAAAGCATCTTCAAAGACCAATAACTCACTACTGGGGTACTGACTGCTGCAGACGTGGATTCCTCCACGTCATCTGTCTTCTTTGAACCTTCGAAGACCTTTGAGCGGACATTTTTCAAAAACTTGTCTAATTGTGCTTCGAAAAAATCATTTACAATAGACTTCTCCACAATTGGCTGGGTTACGACACTAGCTATTGGCGATGCAGTCCTTGTTGGGGTATCACAAGGCGATTCCATTGGCAAGCTGATCGGACTGGCGATGTCGTAGTACTCGTTTCCGATTGTTATACTTCGATTCAAGAAGTCCGCATCGCGTGCTGCCAAATCGTCGGCATCGTCATCATCGTCACCACCATCGGCTGACAGTGCAGAGTAATCACTTTCCGAGTCGGAGGCACGAAGTTGAATCACCAATTTATTTACTTGTGGCATTTCTGCGGTGGTAATGAGTCTATTGGAAGGTTCGTCAATTTTTTTCAGTTTCGCAGGTACTGCGGGTTTTGCTATGTTTTCCATAAGCGGTCGTTTCAGGTCGCTGACGCGTGTATTGATGACTTTATTAGGTTTCACTATCTTAGTCGATTGGTGCACGGACGATTTGGGATGAAATGTATGTGTGCTCGAGAAGAGATGCGATGGCTTTGAAGTAAATGCTTGTTCTGTAATTCGATTCTGTGTTTTTTCGACTATTGGTTGCAGTTTTGCTGCTGGAGCAATCGTTACGGCAGTATTTTCTTTCCCCCCTTTTGCGACACTTAATGATGACTCTGCCTTCAACTTTGCATCTTGCATGGGCGCATTTTCCTTGGCTTTAGCAAGTTTGCTTACCATGGCCAAAGTCTTCCCCACCTTAGAGACGCTTGATGCAGGACTTTTCTTTGCGACTTTCTTTTGTACTAGAACTGGAGCTGATTTTAACGCGGTACCTTCGGTACTCACTTGCTTAACTACGCACAACGATTTTACTACTTTGGGAGCAACTGTTTTCACGCTTGCATCACTTAATTCGACATTAGATTGCTGTGGAATTGGGGACTTTTTGATATCATTGACATCTACTTTCGCTTTACTGCTTGATGCAGAAGATTTAACCATTTGATCAGCGATGTCTTCAGTATCCTTCTCTGCTTCGGTCAAATTTTTTTCCGGATTGTCAATGGGTTGGGTTGATCTATCGTTTATTGGGGCTACATCAGACAATGGGCTTTTCGCTGGCGGTGCATCTGGGGAACCTATTGTTGGCCTTTCTACATCACTTTTCTTGGTTTCAGGAACTGATTGGCTTTGGCACTCCATTGTGAGTTTATTTTTGTTCATCTCCTCATCCGCTGCATATCCTTTTGAGTTCAAACTAATATCTGCTGGGTTTTCGTTTTCTGAAGTGGGCGCACGATCAGCTGATGACTCCTTGGCAAACGCCGCAACTTTGATGGACTTACGATTTTGTGTTGACAAACTTACTGCCTGTATACCATTGTCTTTTACCTCATCAGCATCTGCTTTCTTTGATGTGTGTACATTTGTATCCAGACATTCACTTTCTGCTTTAAGTTGAATATTTGTGCTCCTATTTTGCATCGGGTCCACTTCTTGTTGACAGTCAACTTTTATTGTTTCATTAAGGGGCGAACTTTCACCTTCGTATTCTTCATCTGGTTCTATCTTAGGCTGAATGGGATAGTTGCTCTCCGTCTTAATCTCTTCCGGAGTCAGGTTAAATTTAACATCACTACATTCCTCATCAGATTTGCACACAGTCCATCCTTGCATCACATTATTCACTCTAACACAAGGCTGACCAATTTGGATCTTGGCAAAATCAGCAGTTGACCGACTTAGCTGATTCTCCGCATCATGCATTGTCATACTAAACGCCGAAACTGGCGAGAATTTATCTGGGATTGACAACTCTACAAAATTCTCCATCGGACTTGCATTTCTCGCCGTCAACCGACGTACGGCCTCCTTTAGGACACTGGCCGATGAATTCTGCGACTGCGATTTTTTATTCATACTGCTGATGAGAAAATCCCGCAATGCTTCCGCTTCTAGAGAAGTGTCCGCATCCAGGGAAAGCATCTCCTCATTCCTTCGCCGTTCTTCGATGACATTTTTATTCACCTTCGGTGAGTTCATCTTTGCTAAGAGCAAGGTACGCAATGCCAACTCCTCTTCTTCTACGTCGGAATCCAAATTCGCAGGAGAATCTAATACAGTATCAAATTTGACATCGGGTGGCATAAAATGGGGGTGCTCTACGTTAGTGTTATAGCGCAACGGAGTCGGAACGTACAATTCGTCTTGCATCCCTAAGTTTTTCGGCAGAGGAATCTGTTGGATTGGAACCCAATTCTCGTAAGACAACTCACAATCGCTGTCGCTGTTGACGATGTCCATATCAACCGGTTTAGTATCAATCCCATCGTCGTCGCTAATGACAATTTTCGGCGATGGGACTGGACTTATTTCCATGCAGGGCTCTGCCTCATCAATATTTATCGATGGTGACACTGACACATTCGCATATGCTTCATCGAAGTCGGACGGTGAATAAGCTACGTTCTCATTGCGCTTCTTCCGAACCAAATGTTTACGAATGACGGCAGATTTCAGCGCAATGATTCGCAATTCCTGCTCCTCCATGTTGTCATCCGTGTCAGGCTTATCCTCAGGACAGTCCGAGTTATCATCAACTTCCACTACTTCCTGTACATCATCCACATTCTTCTCATTCAGAGTGTCAGTGTTCTCCTTTCTCCTAATCAGCCGGTCTTTCAATGAAATATGCTGCTCATGGCGGTTGGTATTTCTAGCTAATGCCAGGCGCAGCTCATCTCGATTTATCGAAAAACTGGCATCCGCTTCGGAGCTCTTGTAATTCTCGTAGCCATCTTCCAAGCCCAAGTTGTAGTTGTCCAAGGTGTAGTCATCACTGACGTACTGATACTCTCGCACCTTGCGAGTTGGCTTGGTAGAATGGGTCTTTTTGCTTTTTCGCCGTTTCTTCGACGACGATCGTGCGGCATACTTCTCATGGAACATGGACAGCAACAGTTTATCGGATGGACGGTATGGTGGCGGAGGTGGGGGTGATGATGATCTCTTTCTTCGTCGATGGCCACCGCTTGTTGTTGTGTGGATCATTTTTCGACGTGACGAGGAATGTGGCAACGATTTTTGACGCTTTGTAATACGCGTCATCGGTGGCGGTGGTGGATAGATCTCTTCATCTGATATGTCAATGGATATTAAGGGATATCTATCGGCATGGTGGTTGGATGAATCCTTTTTGGTATAATCTGTGAAGAAAGATGATGGAAAATTGTTTTATTGATTAAACCCAAGTTTCTTCGAGTGCGCTCGAAAGGCGTCCTAAATGCATTCCGAATTTGATGATAAGAGGTATATAAGGAAACCACTATGCTTATCTCAATTCTTAACAGTACAGTTTACGTTGTGAAGGGCTCGGTAAAGAGCGCGTTAGTTAAACAAGTACTAAAGAATTAAAGTAACACATTACCTTGTGGAAAATGCCTTGAAATATACGAACACACATGTATCTAGACAATATATACGTTAACTAAATGACTTGTAGGAGAACGCTTAGGTAACCTTAAGATATTTGGTTAAGATCATTCATAAATATAATCCCAATTCTAAAAGAGTGGATCTTCAATTTGAAAAGTCTTCTTTGAAAATATTCAATCAGTAATTAATGAAGAATTAAAGAGAACGTCATTAACTCACCATAACTTCCACTTGCATATATCGCTGATATATTTGCAATTTTCTCCAATTCAGCATTTTTCGCTTCTAACTCTTCGATTCGTTGGCGCATTGAGAATTCTTCATCTGATGATATGATATCTTCATATTCATCAATTATTTCACCCTCTTCGCGATCATCAGCTGCTCCCTCTCTGGAACTCATAATTGATTTTAGTTTATCTGTTGATTTACTATGAATATCCGAGGGAGACTTCACTGTTGCAAATATCCCCATTGAAGGTATATTTGAGGAGTTCCTATGAGGTTAATCCATGACATATCATTTTTGTTCCGCACGATATTTTTTTTATATATTTTTATTTTTGTGTGGAACTATTTTAATAAATCAAAATTCACTTAAATAAGTTTTCTTTTATCATAAAATAACCACTAGCTCTTATTTTTTCCTTCGCACTTTCTTTCAGTGACAGACGGACATGACACTTTTCTTCTTGGGAGGTTACAAACGAGTCTCGACCTGAGCACGACAAATTGGTTGCGTTCAGCACCTGGCAAAGGAATGATCAGTAATTTGTGGACCATTTCTAACAAGTCGTCACACGATTATCACACACCGCTACTCTCAATTTTTACCATCTGATGACAAGAAGATGTTTGCTTTCCATTCATCTGAATTAGAGAAAAAATCATCTTAAGTAAATTAATGCCATTTTATTCAACCCCTTTTCAAAAGACACATTCACTCGACTTCATACACACCCATTCAACTGTCACTTACCAACACAACTCACCATTCAACTTCCCCTTGAAAATCCATGGTGGAAATCTGAAAAATCACGTCTCAGTCTCACATGAACAAAGAAAATACCCTATACACCACAGGTCCATTGAAAAATAGACGATAAACGAAATGACAAAAGCAGTTGTGAAAAGTGAAGCAATAGAATAAGATAGAAAGAATAGAGAAGTAAAAAAAGAAACACACACAGAAAAAAAAGGAGTCCAAAGAAGAATTGAATTTTTTCTTTTTGTTCTTCATCTTCGTTGTGTGATTCGGTCCGGTTCGGTAATGTTGGTTCAGTTTTTTTTTTCGGCGTAAGGAATAGCAGTGGACGGGAATTAGCCTTTGAATTGTTTAATTTTTTTATTAATTTAATTCGCGTATATCCCCAACAGGCAGGGACATCAAACCGGCATTCAAATCAATTCCTTAAATGCTCCAATAAATCTTAAATGCAACAATAAAGGAGAAAAGAAAAGAAAAAGAAAGAAATAAAGCAAAGCAGAATCACCCAGCACTTTTTAGCTATCGAACACGAAGGCCAGAATCCAATTTGAAAGTGCGTGTATTGGAGTGAGATAGAAGAAAAGTGTGGAGGAATCAAGAAAAGTGTTGTGTGTGTTCCGACCGACGAAGAAGACGAATTTCCTTCGAATTTTATTTGTCTTCGATTATTATTATTATTATTATTATTGTTCGTTCTGCATTTATTTCAATTAACTAAAGTGGAGACATTTTCGTTTATACCCCTTTATTTGACTATCCATTTATTTTTTTAAATTTTTTTTTTGTAACTTGCGAAGAGCGTGTGGTGTTAGAAAAATCATGTTGATCTCATGTAAATGTTCAAACTTTGTCGCGAGCAGCAATACGAGCAGGAGCACAAGCTGCGGCAGTATTAATCAATTTGATAAGAACAATCAATCGAATAATAATCGCAGCGCTACTGCTTTTGCGGCAGATAGCAACTCGGTTAATGGTGCTGGGGACGATGCGTTGATCGCGGAGTTGATAAATGCTTTTCTGCAGAAATACAAAAGGAATAGCATCTTCTATACACAGTCCATGGAGATGTTTAAACAGGTAAGCAACATATTATTGACTCCAATTGAAAACTTAAGTACTGATGATCAGTGAAGGCTGATTGTTGTGATATGTTTATTGGTCACTTTCACTCTTTAAAATGTATCTTCGCTCACCTCCTCTTGTCTAGTCTGATCTCTCGCATTTGTTTTTATTTTTTGTGCAAAACATCTTTGAGATTATTAGAGTGATCGCGTGGGTTTTTTGCTGAATTGATGAATGATGAGAAATGAAACGCGGTGAAGAACTTTATCACAAAGCAAATCGCCTAAGAACTTTGTTGTTATTCTATTGACAAGATAGAGCTTCGTAGATTCACATACTTACTTAAATTGCCTGGGGATTGATGGCACGATTGCGAAATGCCTCAAGAGTGGAATTTTGTGTTTTTTTTCTGCGGACAACTCTAGGTACCTAATACATATGATGCTCGGGACTCCCGATAGATTATTCCTTATCTCTGGAAAATGCACGTCAGAGTTGTTATTGGTTTTTAAAATGAACACCAGTGTAGTATAGCACATGGTCTGGTGTTATATTCAAGTAGGAGCGATGCACCGACGTATTGAATAACTCAGGTAGGCTAAAAATTATGAAAAACACACACAAAAGAGAAATGTGTATGTGTTGTAATTTGTTACCGAAATGAGGGAAGATTTTGATTGTCTTCTTTGAGTTGAGCGATGCGAGCAAAAGAGTGCCTGACAGGTTCTAAACTTGTGCTAATGTGCAGAAATCCTGATTAAGTCGATGGAGCAATATTTAATCTTTATGGCCAAATTTGAATGTGATTTAGTATACATACATGGAAAGACGTATGAACCGGCTTGACGTTCAACATTGGATACAGCGTATGGTTCTTGCATTTTGTATAACCGACATTCACTTGTCAGTCTTATTAAATAAATAAGTTTGTGATCAGGGCTGTTCCAACACGGGTCTTCCACTAACTCTATTTCTGGCTAGCTGACTCGAAGTAACCACGCGTTATTGGTGGGTCTTCTCTTCTTTTTGTGTATGCCACCTAACATGTGGGTGTCGTCTGTTGTCTGCTCACACCGGCAGCTAGACAGACTAGACATACGTCGGTTCCTGATTGACCAAAAAACTCGAGAAGGCTATTGACTTCTTCATCTGCTTTAAAATTGGTTATGACTCGGCACCATAAAGCATATTTTGGGCATACTTAGCTTGGTCCTTCGAGAGATCCCTCTATAACTCAGTTATTGCCTCTTCCTCGAACTTAACAGTTGCTGTTGTTTTCGATCAGCCAAAGCTCGCATAGACCTTCATATACGAACAGTTCAAATATAATTCTGTTAAGTCAGTCCACAATCCCTTGACCAGCGGCTTTGCAGTCAATCAACTTGTGCGTTGTGCCGTTCGCCCACAAATGGACAGCTATAAAGTTTAATGCCGCCTCCAAACGATGGTTTTGTTAAGCGTCTTATGATAGTCATGCATTTAAAACTTTGTAAGATGCGATGCATCAAAAAATATATATAAAACTTGTTTTGGTAGCTCTGGTCTACACCGTCAGGTGACACACTTTAATGCGCTGTCTATAACAAGCTGTTATTCTTGAAAGAGTTTCTGTTATTTCAATCTCAACGAACCCCAGTCACTTTCGATTTTTATTCTCTATTAAAATTGTTTTACGATTTTCAAAGATATAAAATCTATGACTGAGTCTCATAAATCCACGAGCTTATGTAGATCTTATCTGATATCTCGTAAGTTATACGGCTACGGCTTTTTAAGAGCTCCAAAATTAGGCAATGACACGTCCCGTACTGATGCTATACTCAATTTTAGCCGCATTAAAACCTCACGAATCGCCATGATCTCCTGCCCTAGCTTAAACAGACAGAAGGTTGATTAAAGCCTTATTCGACACTTTTCTCAGCATTCGTAGCGACATGGTTTTTGGCTCAAAAGAAGCTTATTTTCATTCAAAGAAGCGTCTTTGCATGCAGAATCTATGCTGGAATGCATTGACCAAAGATAACACATTAACCGATGGATTAATAATTATCCTTTAAGTGTTTTCAAGGATGACACGATGAATAGTCGACTTTAAACGAGCAGGTGTTCTTTCATCACCTTATACATACGTTTTTGAACAAAAAAGAATCTGTTGAAGTCTAGTACACTAAAACGTTGTGTTTTGTGGTACAGTTCATCAAAGGGCTCTCCCATAAGACCTTGCGTCAGTGTCAGTTTATAAAACCCCAATTAGATACTAGACGCAAATTGAAATCGAAGAGCAAAGGGCGAAGGACAACCAATTGACCAACAATTATCTAGAACACAACAGACACATTGATTTGATTAACACACGCTGATGATATCGAAAGCATAACGAATTGAAAAATCATTGCTCCTTTGTGTTGTAGCACTGCTTCCGTGATACCAAATGCTAATCCAACCGCTTCTTTTTCCTTCCACTTTCGCAATGCACTCATTTGAGTACATTGAGTGTAAACATTTTGTTGATTGCAAAACAATGCGCGCATCAAAGAACGTGAAGGTAGAGAGTATTTTTTTTTTTTGTAAAGCACTCTGAGGAAGCAAATATTACACAAATCCTATTTATAGTTGCGTTTATTTTTGCGTTTTTCATTTTATTTTTGCCGTTTGTTTTGAGAAAATAATCACCTGATGTGTGTATGTATGTATGAACGGATTTGAGTTTGTAGAGCTCATGTAGGTTAGGAATTCTTTTCTGCCTGTGGTGACGTCAAACAATCGGAAAATGTCTCAAATCATCTTGAGTTGAAAACAAAAAAAAACTAGACATGCCAAAGTATTTTATTAGAGAATGAATGGCATCGCTTTTTGGTATTTGGAATAGAAGAGGTACATATGTACATCCTTTGTTTTCTTAATTTGGATGTAATTTGTTGTGTTCGTTTCCGTTCAAACAAATGAAGCCTGAGGAATTTGCTTTATAGAGAATGAAAATACGGTCCTATTGATACCATCCCGAAAGGACCAATATAAGGTAGGACAAAGTGTGAGAGAAGGTGACCTGAGATAAATCATTTTGAAAAATCGCTCATACCTCGAAACCGGCGCATTTTCCGGCGATGCAACTTCCTCTGAGGAATTTGCTTTATAGACAACGAAAGAAAAATGGACGTTGTAAGCAGCATGAATGCAAATACCTGAAAGAATCGTGAAACATGAAAAATAAATCCGCTCCTGAACACTGAATTAATCAAAAATCTCTACCAACAGCCGATCTATGATACGTTTTACTGCCAAAACAAAAACTAATCATACACTTTACGATCGCTAAAATTTTGATTACATGATAATTAACACCATCGTGCTGTGGGTGCTTATCACGATTCAACTTAAAAACCGAGCTCAGGCATAGCTTGCTGGGACATAGCCAACACAAAAAAAAATGAAAAAAGAAATATTCCACAGCCTATTTAAGCTGAGAGAGAGAACGAATGACTAATCGCAGACGGAATTGAATTTTATTTGTAAACAACTTTTAATTAGCTCAATATGAACAGACCATGTGTGGTTGTTTTTGGACCTCCTGCTGGACACTTGACGTTTCAAATCAACTCAATTACAATTAATTATTTAATTAAGAGAATGTAAGCGAAGCAGGGAGGCATCAATACAAAAACAGCTTAGACAGTAGCCCACTTGTTTCAATTGGGTCCAGCGGTTCTGTCTTGTTGATGCTGTGCTGGGGGTTGTGTTGCCTTGCCTGCTGTTTGTCAAAGCAATTTACTTCAATTTTGTTCAAGCGACGACACCCGCCAAAATAGCCATCATCATCAATTTATTTATGTATAAGCAAGCATGTGTATTTTTTTGGCATCAATACGTAGTCTAAAGATGAATGGGGAAAGGGGGGCCCCTTTCAGAGGCATTGCCTTCAATTTGTTGTCTTGTGCGATCAGCACTGGCTGCTCAAACTTGAAGAAGCCCACGTAAAAATATTTAAATTGTTGTTTACCGTCAACCAACGACAGTGTCCAAATTGGAGAGTCGAGTGTGGTATCTATTGGCGAACATGCCCATGGCTCTGCATGACTGCGCTTGTTACATAATTTAGGTTACATATAACACACACATACAACAGCGGTTCGTAGGAGAGAAGAAGTCATTGCCTCTGGCAATGGCAGACAAATTGGTTGGATATCGCTGCAAAGTGTCAATTGCAGTTTCACTTAAGATTTTTTCTTACTTTTTTTCTGATGCACCCAACTGACGACGTGGTCAGTGATGTGTACAATGTTCTAGGTGGAGTGTCAACATTGACTTCCTTGGAGTGGACAATTTGACTGGCTTTGAATTTTTTTTCCGAATATTCCTTTAGTCCAAAGTGAGCACTTCTCAGTAACGCGTTCTTTAGCCCTCGTCGGCTGTGACTGTCAAGGAGATGATCCATGACCTACTTCGGCCACGAGAGGTCTATTGGTGTCGCAAGTTCTATATAAAGATTTCCCCCAAAAAAATGATTACAATTTAGAACATTTTTATTTTGTCTCCGCACCAACGACAGATAAACATTTAACAGCAAAGGAAGAAGAAAAAGAACATGCTTTTAGGCTAGAATTTCGATTTTCTGAGCTGCTTCTCTAACCAAGCCAAAATTCGACACCACTCCCCCATCTCAGTGCCAAAATACGTCAACATTTTAATTTTTTTACATTTGTCAACACAGCGTGTGATTGAGTACTTATTTTCAGTTAGGTTCTTCTCGTCCTGTTCTCACACATGTATCACATGTCCCCATTCACAACGCAGCAAAATACAAGATAGATTTTACTTGAATCGCCTTACAGATATCGGATATCTGAGCCGATAAACAAAATCTAAAACCTTGGGTCAAGCATGCACCAAAATCAAAACAAAAAAACAGTCGCGGGCACGCTCTCTCGTTTTGTGTTTTGTTCACTTCAATCAGCCTGAGTCTGATTAAATTTACGCTGACCATAGATAATATGAATAAACAATGAAAGAGAGAAAATTGAGAGAGAGAAAAAAAAATAAAATTAAGTCCACGAGCATTTTCGCATTTATTTATTTATTTTGAGTTTAGTTTATTTTTGTTGTTGTTTGTCTTTATTTAAAGATTAAATCCAGCGATAAAAAGCCGAGGTAATTGGAACAATACCCTGAATAGGCGGCGTTATAGTGGACACGCATCATAAAGCTTTCTTGTTATCTTTTTTCCTCGTTTTTTCTTCTTTTTTTTTTTCAAACAGAAACATGATTGTCGCACACTTATCTATATTGATAATTCATTTAAAATTGTATTTGTGAAGTGAAAACGAGAGGAAGACGGATAGAGAGAGAGAGAGAGAGCGCGAATGTACAAGTTTAAAATAAAAATAAATTTGTGCGGGTGAATATGACAATTAATAAGATCTAAGCCCCCTGCAGGTTTTGAAACCCTGCAACAAGTTAACACGAACAAAAAAAACTGGTTCTATAGAGTGTCTCGTCTCCTCTCAGGTGATTCGGGAGTGGAGGGGCAAAATGTAGGCCTACATATGGACAAACGAGTTTATTTTTGTTTTGTTCATACCTCTGAGTCAGTCAGTCGAAAAATTATTTACCCGCATCCACTTTGGAAACCAAGTAAATAAAAAAAAAAATTAGTCTCTTGTGATGGAAGTCGTCTGTCGTTTTGTTTTCTCATATGTTTCTTATTTTGGTTTCTAATTTTTGTTTTCATTTTCTGTTTTTCTCATTCGTATCCACAGCTATGCTATTTGTTATCTAAGTACTCTGTGTGTCTTGCTACTGGTGCAAATATTATGTCATACCCGTCTCAGTATTTGCCGGCTTGACTGTTGTATCTTCTGTCCGATTAATGCAATCGGTTTGGTTGTTCCTTTCTTTCCTTTCATTTTTGTTTGGCTGGTCATCTTTTTCTTGTCTCTTGTTTTTATTTTGATTTTTTTGAGTTGCTGCCAATTTGTTAATTCAGTTTTTTGCCATAAATTTGACTGAGTCAAGAGGAAGGAATTGACACACACGTGCGAGGAGGGCGTTAAATAATCGCTTTATTTATGGACCCATAAGCGCGGGTAGCAATTTTAATGACAGGTGCAAAAACCTTTGTTTCATTTATTGTAGCGTGATGAATTCATATTTTTATTGTTGACTGACAAGCGTATCACGCAGATATGATTATACAGAGCTTTGCCTTTGATTATTTTTAACGAGAGGATATATTTGCATCTTTGCGTCAGTTTTTTTCCTCTACATCGTTTAATTGTTGTCACACGAGTTGCTTTGAATATCTGTTGATCTCATTTTAAATGAAGTAAAACAACGTAGTCATGGGAATGGTCATCGCTTGGCTTTGTTGTGTGAATATACCGTCAGGCGGATCTTACGTGCGCCTATCGTCTTTACTTGGACAAGTGAATTATCATGTTTTTTTTTTTATTGGAGAAAGAAAGTCATGAGTGTGTGTAGTGTAAATGAAAACAATCCCACTTACGCCCACTTAAGTTAAGCCCGTTGTATCCTGTTGGTATTGCGATTACTTTGAACACAAAAAGCATATCAACCAAACTCATGCTTCGCTTGACACGAAAAGGTTCCCAGGCATATTCTTTAGACGGTGCGACCTAGACCTAATTAGAATTGCCTCTGAGTTCAATTCGGAACTCAGAAGCAATTCTAATTAGGTCTAGATGGCACCGTCTAAAGAAAATGCCTCTGCATCGAGTGACAATTGCACTACCATTCGAAGATCTATTTAATTCAATGAAAATAAAAGACAGATTCACTATGGAATGTCTAGCAAAAGGGGAACTATAAAGACCAAAAACAAATCGAGTTACAGAAAGACTCATTCAGTCATCCTATAAAATATCGCTTTACGTAAACACAACAAAGCAAGTACTAGCCACATGATGATCGTTAGAAGCTTTTTGCACTCCCCTCCTTGGCTCTTTCGGTGTGTACTCCTCGCAATAAATAAATACACTCGACACACCGCAACGAGTACACAATGAATAAAAAAAAAGAAGAAAAAAGCGTAGTCTAACATCTGACAGACGTCCATACATTTATCAGATACAACAACAAGCGTAGACGAACAAAAACTACAGGCGCTAAAATGTGATGTCTGTCGGATTCAGCAAATAAATGAAAAAAAAAACAGTCAGCAACAGAGACTCCTCTATCTAAGTTCTCAAAGATCGTTTTGTTGTTGTTGTCCACACCAACCCATCGCCAAGTAGTCTAAATTAAAAGCTACACACATCAACCGAATCACAGCAACAAAATGAAAAAAAAAAATCAAAATTCTAACATGGCTATGATTAAAATTATCAAGCCGGGAGGGACCGCACGGAGACAGCAGGAAAGTGTGGAATAAATAGTAGACGGCGATTGTCGTCGATGACGACAATGATAACTATAGAATTTCAATTCGAATAACATCGAAGGGGTAGTGTTGACTGTCGAGTGTACACTGGACTTGCTTGAATTTCATGTATGTACACACGCCTAGCAGTTGTGGGAGATAAAAAGTTTCCCCTTTGAGGATGAATGGGGAAATAAGGCGCACCGTGATCAATGTTGGGCCATCACACTGGCGCCCGTTCACTGATGGCAAAGCTATGACTCGCAAGTGTTGCAGCAAGTTCTTCTATTTCGTGGTTGGAGTTGAAGCATTTAGGCGATGAAGCACTTTAGCCTTCATCCCTATGTGGAACTTATTCACTCCTGCGGTTGGCCTCTGGTCTCGCCGGGAATCTTTTCCTTCATTATTCCTATTGGCATTCGGAAAAGATTATAGGAAGCACATATTTTTGCTAAACCCTCTTAACTGGGCATACACCTCCCATTAAGATGATAAGAAAGGGTCTCATGGAATCTATTTCCAACGCATCTAAGCACTTTCAGCTACAAAAAAAATGTGCCGGGAAATTCTGTGAACCCATAGATAGCACATATAAAGTCGATCGTCGCTCAGGTAGACTTTGAATAAATATAATGAATAAATAACCGCTCCACGGTCTGGTATCGTCTTAAAGGAACGATAAACATTTGCTTTATTTATATTAAGCAAACCTGGCCAACTAGCGAAGCTGCTTAAAATATTTGCATGGGATTTCGCCATAAAAATATCGCTTCAATCGCCCATCCCACTCCTACCCCCCCGGTTCGAGATACATACATACATCATGGTGTTTGCCCACATTTGACACAATGGCAACCCATTTCACACCTAATGCGAGGCTCGGATATTTTCACATGGCTGCCTTTCGAAGGAGGAACGGTGGAGCCGCCCGAAGCACTACACCGTGACACTGTCAGACAAACAGAGCAACAAACCTGAAGTATTATTCACAATAATTTGTTTTGTTCATTATTTTGCTTCGACAGATATGCATGAGAGTAGGTATGTATGTGCGTTTTTCTCTCCTCCGCTTGTGTCGTCTAGTGTGTGTTTGTTATGCAAATGTAAATTCATTAACAGACTCAGATTGTGCGCTTCGGTCGCAGTTGTAATTACATACGCGAGTACGGGGAATGTAGCGGAATTTTAATATCAAATCAGAGTGTACGAGGGGGAGGGCGTCGGCCGGTCCCTGACAGCGTTGAAGACATCTAAAGACCCTGAAGTCTGCAACAGAATGTGGGCTAAGTCAATATATTTACGTTTAAATTTAAGAGAAGACCTGCAATTACACATGCCATGGGGATTCGAATTGTTTACTTAATGAAATGAGTATGGCTTATGCATGGTTGACATTCGAAAGAATTTTGTTTTGCGTAGTTGTACGGTTTATTTTAATTACAAAAAAAAACAGATCACTTTATTTGTTTGCGTTCTGTTTTTACGGCGGGAACGACATTTGTCGTAGTTGTTTTGATAGACGATATAGATTTGCGGCGCGTTTCTGTGTACATACGATACCCCACTTACTCCATATGCGACAGAATTCAGCTCACTATAATGGTGCCCCCAGATCAGGGAAGTAATTCCAATCTCTGTACATAAGCCGGACCTTGAAAGGTCCAAAGTTTACACATAAAGTGTATCATCATTTGGTCGGGACGCGCATATGTATGTATGTCTCCCGCAGAGGACGTCCGCTTCTGATCGAGTGGACGATCTTTGTCTCGATCCTAAATGGTAATCATATGCAACATTTTCAATAAAAAGAAGAAGAATCAGAAATCAGATCGCTTCGTAGTCATGTTGAACAAGGGAAACTAATGAATCCATATGGTCTTACTCTCAGCTCACGTTAAATATTTATAACGCTGTCATTGTGGTTCATATCATTCATTTTTTATGAACGTCTCATTATAGCCCTTTAACCCTGTTGATGCTTATATTATCACGTGATAAATGTTTGTGTTTATTTGGCACGGACACATTAGCATTAGTGGAATGAGCGATAAACTTTTGCCGCAAAATGGTATGGATGATCGCAATACATGCATACGTACATATATTACAGTATGGTCGAGAACTTGAAAAGAAAGTTAAAGTTTTTTTTTCTTCTTCCGGGAGGATCGTTGCATTTGTGGTTGACTTTTAAACTACCTTCTCCTTTGACTACGATGAACAACAGTTCTACTATTTTCGGTGCTGACTATGTTGGGTCAATAAAGGCAAAGGATCGGATTTTGTTCCATTGAAACATTCTAGCTGCTTGGCAATTTAATTCCAGAGAATGTTTGTTGATAAAATGCAACAGAAAAAATATGGAAGATGATTCCTTTTAGGCTTACCGTCTACTGTGTACTTTTTGCTAGCTACCATGTCTATTGACTAATTTGCATGATTAACTTCTTAGTATATCGGAAATAAAACAACAAACCAACCAACCAACAACTTGTTCTATGCATAATCAAATCAGCTTCAGTTCTCCAATTAATAATCAGTTGCTACACACTCTCACACATCGGATACCCACCACCAACCAGAAGTACTTTTACGGATTGTCGGGGAGACAACTGTCGCCCTCTTGGCGACGACTACGTGCTCGAACTACATAATTTGTAGAAAGTTTCTTAAATTATTTTTTCCCGACCGGAAAAAAAACAAGATTGAGGCGGAGTTTTGTAATTTAAAAAAACAAAAATAATTCATTTACATTTTAACTCAATGACACTGACCACTGAAGTGATCAGACAGATCACATCTTAAACCGAAATCAGTTGGGCAATATCGTTTAATGGCTTTTTTAATGGACGCATAGGTAGTGTTTTGTGTGCTTGGATATTTTCTTAAGCTGTTGACTTTAACGGCAGGGTGGCAATAACTTGATTAACTAATTTTACATGCATGCATTTCCGTAAACAACTATTGTTTAGAAAAGTGCATGCATTTGAATGAGTCACGTTGCAATGAAGAAATGGGTAAATGAACGGCATAGATTGTAGATTACAGTGTTTTATTCGAATAAATCGACCTATGGAAGGTCTGAGCCTGAAATTTTTTTAGATTTTTTCCCAGTGCATTTTCCAACTGCCACAGCGGCTGTACTACAGGTACCTACGACTTCTGTACACCTGTGGTTTTATGTTTTTACGGGTATTAATCGAATCAGTAACCCTGGAGGGTATCTGGCAACATCGAACATTTCACCTGAAAAGCTCCACAGTGTATAGTAAGGATTTGTCAGCCTTTTCATGGCTCATCTTCCAACTGCCACAGCGACCCAATTAGGCTGGCTACGACTTGTGTTTCTACGTGTATTATGGTGTGATTGTGTAGTTATGCGATGTCTGTCATAAGTCTGACACACATTTGATACAGTCCACCTTGAACCCCATGTATTCAATGATAATCAACAATTTGCCGTCGCACAAATTACATCGAAATTAAAGTATAATTTATAGATAAACTAATTTATGGTATGAACTATGTACATACATTGCATTAGTGATTCAATGGCACAAAAACTCTCATTTATCTACGTTGATAACATCAAATGTTCTATCTAAGGCCATTTTGAACCTATGACAAACATGGTGACAATCAATTGGATGAATATATTTATCGTCAACCGTTGCCCTCGTATCGTTCATATCTTATCGTGAAAATAACAATTTCAAACAACAACAGAGTATACCAAGTGCACATGTGTCTAACGATAACAATTTGTTTTTTTTTTCTCTATTTCAGGTCGTTGGACCATTGGCTGAACTTTCAGTTACCATCCACCAGCGCGACTTAATTTACAAGCTTTCCTGCAATTCGTGGATAATAAACGTTTGCATCAATTGCAATACGGCTGTATGTGCTAAAAATAGTTTAAACGGGACTTATCTAATTAATTCTCAACTGCTGACAAGTAATGAAGAATTAGCTCATCGCAAAGCGGACAAATCCTATTCAGAAACTTTTGGTATACTAATTATGAATCATCATAATCCCCAGATAGACAATAGTCCATTTAACAGCATAAGAAATAAATCCAGCAACCGTGTGCGATTACTAACGCAAAGCTTGCAGGCAAGACTGCACAAGGAGATCGCTGACACAGACGAACGTATTTTGCGTTATGAGGAACAGCAATTTGCTCTATTGAAGAGCTTTCGTGAAAAGTCTGAACAAGAATATCAAATATTAGTTAGTCTAGTTAATCAAGTACCTGAACAAACGAATGATGCCATGGGAGCAGCGAACAATACGGCGAGTGCTCCAACCACACCCACCGCACTAGCTAAGATCGCAATTGCAGGTGGAACTGCAGGAAGTAATTCTTCGACAAGTGCCATGGATAGCAATACTCAAGTCTCTGCACAAAGTGTATTCTCGTTCAATAATAAGAAGGTTACAAGTTTTGATACCCCCCCAGCAACGCCTGATAGTACACCGATGAGTGTGGGCAACAGTCCGACATTTAATCGGCAACAGCAGACCGTCATTGGTGTTAGTGGTGCTGGAAGCGGTCATCGATCTTCCTTTGGCAACGGTATATTTTACATGAACACTCCCAATACGACTGGTGTCAGTGGCTTAGATAGCGATGGTGATTGTTTATTTGAACTGGAAGGAGTTGAAAGTTACACATCTGCACCTAGGACATCATTACCTTTGAATATGTCTGATGTTGAAGAGAGTGCTGAAGATGCAGAAGGTAAAGAGAATACCTACATATTGTGGATTTAATTGAAAGCAAGTTCTTCATGAATTTTGTATTGTTATTCATTTCAGATGCACTTGCAGAATTGGAGGCAGCAATTCCCATACCAGGTGGCCATTCTAAAAGGCATAATGCGAACAGCTTTGCTAAGAGCTTGCCAATAGCTATAGCAAACTCTGTTACCGAAAGTACAATCATTGCAGATTCAGACGACGATGTAAGTGCATTCTTCTGTTTGTTTTCGTATCCTATCAAAATTTAGCCGATATTTAATAGTTCCTTAATCCGCCCTCATAACATCAAATCCGCACAACATATTAATTAAAGGCCTTTTACTCTCAACAGATTCTCGATGACAATGTTGACATTGCAGCTAGCATCAAAGCCCTTGCAAAGAGTGTACATGGCGAAACTGTTTTTGGTGACTTACCACGCCCGAGATTGAGGACGCAAATCTAAAATAGAAATATGTACATGTATATACATATTATGATTTATTTCTTTTCGACTACATATATTTTTTTTTTTTACTCAAGAGAAACAAAAAAAGAAAAGAAAGAAAAAACAATCTAAAATATTTCAATACATGGAATAACGTTTATTTTGAATGTTCTTCGATTGCCCTTGAAGTAGAGTGAACACAAACTTCGACGTTGATTTTTATTATTAAATTTTGTTTGTATTCTTTGCCAGTAAAAGTTTTATATACTACCATTGAATGAAATAAGTCATATTATGCTGTTTAATATTTTTTACTTAAGTTGTTTAGTTGCCTAAGAAGATTCATGTTAAGCATTTTTCCATCATGATAAAAAAAAATTTCAATTTTCAAACATAACATACATATTGTGTAACGTCTTCAATTGTTGCCTCTTTTTTTTTTTTGGATGTAATTACTTCTGCAGGTGGTAAGCTGTTCGCAAAAATCTTGCAAAAACAAACGTAGTTAATGACATTTGATTCCTTTAATAGACGTTTTATGTCTGAACGCTCGGGATTTTTATTTTTATTAATTTTCTAACTGACCCATGATCTCTAATTGGAAAGAATTCAAAAATATCCTCATTGTTTTGAAATTTTCTAATTAAGGAGTTTGATATGCTATTTCTTACTCTACAATTGGTACTTTGTGTGGTTGACATAAGACGCTACTAGTAAGCCTTGCAGATCACATTTGCTGTCGATTCCTCGTGGGGTTACTCGACGAAATCAATCAATATGTTGATAGTTTTCCTTTGAAGTACTATCCCTCCATTAAACGAGATACAACATGTACCCTATCAAATGGTTTCTCTTCCTTGTTTGTACATTTTTCGCATAAAATATCGTAAACATGGGCTTGTGTAGGTCCGCAGGGATTTGAAAACAAATTTACGTTGGATCCTTACTGCGGCTGTTATCGATTTGAAACTCAGTCGCTTGAACATTTGTGTACATACTGACAAATGCAATTAATCGATTTGTTACATTGAATAACTATATTTAGTAAATACAATTGAAAAAGAAATATTTTCTAAACAACATTTCAGAGCATTTTAATTGCAAAGTTAGATTTAAAGAAGTTCTGTAACGAATGTGTTGAAATTTAAGGCTCAATTTATAAATGTTTGAAATTATGCTTGACTATTTGCTTTAGAAACATAATTAAAAGAGTGGCTAGTACATATGTAAACGTTTATCGAAATGCCATGTTTGTTAAACGTTTGAATTGCTAAGGTGACTAGAAGAAGATAAAAGGCGTATATTTTGTAATCACCATGCCTAGTAATTAGGATTTGTTAAGAAGACTAAAATATTTGGAATGAAATAACGTGAAATAAACCGATATGCTCACAATGGATGCTCAAAAACTTTCATTAGAATATAAATTTAGAAATAAAAAAAAACACATTTACACATTTGAAGTAAAACGGAAATGTATGTTTGATCTACAAAAACACTGGCAGCGACATTGGAGTAGCTATTTAATTTGTATCGGCCTCGTCATTGGATGAAACTGAGAATATGCTAATATTCTCCAAATTTATTGTTTCAAGTCGGCGCTTGTACGAGGACAACAATCAAGAGTGGCTAGCGAAGATTACTGTTCATTGTTCAATATAAATGAATCAAGAGAAATGGTTGTATTTATGCGATCTACCCTAATAGGCAGCAAAATCTTATACATAATCGTTGGAATAACCACGTGAATTGTGAATTCAATAGTGTCTCTAAGATCATCGAATCTAATCAGGGAAACGTTTGCAAGGATTTTGCTGCCTTTAAGGATTCAATAACAACTAGGAGAACCTATGAAGTTAGTTATACATTTTAATACACGAAATATATTCCCTACACATGTTACTAACTTGAATAAAAGCTCTTACCATTATTTGAGTATGTTCGTAATTAAATTATGTCGTTTTTGTTGTTACCCTAGTTAACCGGGAAATCTGCATCAAAAGCTCAATCATAAACATATATATAACCTGCGTATTTACTTGTGTAGATATGTACAATAAAAACGTCTCATAGCTATTTGAATCTATGTAACAAAATATCCAAGTAAAGTAACAACAATCAACAGATACACATTTTCTCTAAAATATTGCTATCCCACTGAATAGAGTCAAATCATAACTTTTCCACAAAATACATGTATTTAAACAAATAAAGAGAGAGAGAATCCAAAGAAGAACATATTTTTTGTAGATCTGTTGAGTAAACACACAAAAAGAAGCAAACATAAAATAAATAAAAAATAAACGAAAAAGTTGTAAGCAAACAAGTTTTATATACACCAATTTACACTCATAAGAGATCCATGTTTTTCAAATTTGTATAGCATGAGATTATTGGAAAATAAATTTATCCATTTTTGCAGTCACTTTTCTTTCCTTTTCTTTCCTTTTCTTTCCTTTTCTTTCCTTTTCTTTCAACGGTTGTTCTTAACGGTCGTGTTTCGGAAGAGGAGGCAATAACAGTTGAACCAAATATACAACAGCTATGACGGTAAGGTTTTGGAATTGTAATCGGTTTGTACTAGGAGGTGCGACTATTAGAGCAGAATGAAAAGATCGTTAAACACCTACAACAATGGAATCTCCTTTCGTAAGACTCTTCAAATCATCAAACAGGACTATGCGGCAAACAAAGACCCTCGACTGCTTGTTCGTTAGTTGCAGTATAGTCAGACTATCATTCAAAATCACTGATGCAAGGTTCTGAACACTTGTAAGTCATGACAAGAAATACAAAAAGGCAAAAAGGTTTCGTAAAAATTATTCTAATGTATGTATAAGTATATTTTACATTATTTTTCTTGTAACAAAATCAGCGTTACATTATGTAATCTAATAAGTCACTGAAAGTGTATAACAGTTTTAATTTAAATTAATACAATCGTTTGTTTCCAAAAAAGAAAGGCACATTAAATTTTTGAGTGTGATTACAAATAAGGCGATCAAATGAACAAATGCCTAGGAATCCACTAATCAGCCCAATCTGCATCGTCACCAACGTCATCGTCGGATGACGAATGTGCCTTGGTTGGTGGTGGCGGAATCAAGGAAGAAAGACGACCGATTACATTTCCATTGTCACCAGTTACTTCTCCATCCTTCGCCCCAGATATACCTTTACGACGCATCAGCAGCTTGTTGTGAAGATCTGCCATTAAGTCTCCGGGATTGGAGCTCTTTGGTTGATTTGGGATGCCAGCATTTAGTTTCTCAGTGGATTGCTGCCGAGCGACATCGGCTGCAGCGCGAAGACGTCCACCCCGAGCTCCACCGGCTTTGCGAATTGCATCCATTAGATTTGATCGCACATCTGTTGCTGTCGATGAGCCCGATGACTTCGGCTGTGATGATTGAGTAGGTGCACTCACAAAGGGAGGTGGCGGCGGTGGTGGTGCTGGCGGTCTCACAGGTTGAGCAGCAGGAACTTCTGGAACCACCATCGGTGCTGGTGGTGGAGGGGGCGGAGGTATTGGAACTGGTTTATTAATTGATGTATGATGAACTGCGGCAGCTATACTTGAACTCGGTACACTCACATCAATTGGCACAGCGGTATCTGCTACCTCAGGCAGATCAGTTATGTTTTCGATAAACAACGAAGGTGCTATCTGATGATTATCGGCATACTCAAATTGAATGTCGTCGACTATGCCGGGTAAATCGGGCAAATCAAGAGGTAAATCGATTGTAGGGGCTTCATTTAACTTCGGCGTGTAGAAGAGCCCAGGCTGCAGTCGTTTGTCAGTACGGCCTTGACGATTGCTTAATGAATGTGGCGCCGCTTCAATTTTCGGCCCTGCATTTATAGTGCTTTCAGCTTTTCGTGCACCCTTGCTTCGATTCGATTGGCCAAAGTTTGTATCATCAGCAGGTCCACGAAATACGTTCTCAGCCGTGCTAAACAACAGAACGGAGTTAACCGATTTCAAATTCATGGGTATATCTCCCAATCCACGGTTACTGGATATGCGGTTTGCTGTTGATTTATTCTTCGCTCCACGAAAATGAAAGAATACCAATTTATCATTGATATTGTTAGGCACTGGATCTACACGACTGACAATCTCAATGTCCTGCAGATTCTTTCTAATTGCATCACCATTCTGGAAAGTCAATTCGATGTCCCGAAAAACATGTGTGGATGGAAACTTTGCCGGGGAGAATATTTTAATCGCCTTATTTGTTCCACAGAGATTTTGAATCTTTATTGATGCCGAATTTATACGTAGGCTAAGTTCGTTGATTTTTACATTATTTTTCGAAATACGCTTGTCTATTCGATCGAAAATATTCGATATTGTTGATTGTAAACAATCTAAAGCGTTGGCTGCTTGAATTATTGTTTCCTCGTGACGTAAATCGGGTGGTATTACTGGGACAGTGTACATGATTCGTTTAGTTGGTCTGAAAGAAGAATTTTAACCCGGAAGTATTAAACTGAAATAAATTAAATGCAAATGTTTTCGAATACCTCAGCCAATTGGATTGTATTTCTCAGATTGTATGCACACTGCACAGCTGATTTTGACATAATCTATTGGCAGACGGCAGTTTCGTTTCCTAGGACAGAAACAGAAATCATGTACACAGAGATATTCAGCCTTCCAGTGGAAAAACCCTTGCGAATCGCATTTCACCTCAGATTTTGACGTTTGTGCTCTAAAGTCACGCATACTACTTTCTTTTCACGCACACTCCTTAAGGCTTTCGAGCAGTGTTGAATATGGAAACAGCAGGTCTTTTTTTTGCAAACGATCATGCACTATCTATACCGTGGGCTGCATGTATTTGCATGCACATATACTCTTGAACTACTTCTAAAGGCTTGAGAAAGTATTTGACAGCTTGTTGTATTTGCTGCAGACGCTGATTTGCAGTCTCACTAGCAGAAAACATTTACTTTATTTTTGCTAATTAGTTTCTGCCAGCCGCCACTTTTGTTGACAGCTTAATTTGCAGCGGGTGTATATTCGCAGTCGGACCACACCTGAATTGATTGCATACAAATAATTTCTTACTAAAGTTCAAAAAGGCACCATGACAGGTAATATAATAAAATATATGTTACATCCTACATACATAACGAATCCTACTAAACTTACTTTCATTTAGATTTAAATGTTCTCTGTACATTGTTATGCTTTGCGTTGGCTGAGTTTGCCTGGAGATTTGGAAGAGCTATCAGTGAATACATAAATTTTTCCAAGCACTACAATGCTCCGAAATTTTGGACAATTTGCGTTTATAGTTTTACATTCTCTACACCATCCATCGTACTGCTGAGTTTTGTCGCTCTCTATGCGGCAACGCAATATGATAATCTGACGAATGTCACTGCCGGTATATGGAAACAAAAGTTCATTATTATCACATATATATTATTTCGTCTTGTGAGTCTTGACAAATCGACGCTTTACTATTCGGATCTGATAAGATCTGATAGCGGAATCGACTATGCAACTGGAATGGCATCGAACTATTTCCATGGATTTTTAAAGCTAACACTTCCGTCGCTGGATGAACAAGCAGGTAATTCATCTTATTTCTGTTCATGTTTTTCTTTGTGGTGTATTCATTGTATCTATGAGCATACAAAACATTTCTGGACGTTTTTTTGCGAGCTGCAGCGCATGCCCCGCTGACTCATGCCATTAAAACGTGTGCATATAGTGTTGATAAGCACAATTGCTTTTGAAAATTAAAAGTGGCATGGCTTTGAATTTCACACGCTTTATGTATGCATGTGGATATTTTTAAATATTTACAATCAAAACACTTTAAACGCATATATTCGTCTTTTTTCTCTCTTATTTTAGGAATAAAAGAAAGGATAATGAATTATGAAGATCAGCATCGTGTACAGTTTGCAGTTAGACGTCTATTTATTCTTATTCCCAGCTCTCTACATACCGATCGCATCTTACAGAGTGATATCATGGTGAAAGAAGACAATGTATATATGGCTTAGTGGCATAATTCTTTCATCACTAAATGATATTCATATATTTCAGAAACCATTAGAAATAAAAAAACATCGCGCTGGTGTGGACCGTCGATATACACACGCTGTGTATCGCATAACAATAGATGGAGTATTCTATTACATATGTGCAGAAGGCGCTACACCCTTATTAAGTTACCTTGATTCAATGAATTCCCCCATTACCGGCACTTGGCAGATGAAAGCAATGCAAAAGGAAATAACTTATAAATTTTATACTGATCTGAAGAGAATTTTGTCTAAATACAATGAGACTGTAAAGCAAGTTGAGCTTGTGTACTACGATGGTAAGTGTCGGAAAGAACTGAATAGTACCTTGTTCATTTGTTGTCAGTTGGTTTATTGGAGAAGCGGCGGTTTTTAAATCGCTGTTCGGAGCAGCAAGACTACTAACATTTGCATGGGTCATACAAAGTCCTTTCAGTTGGCCATTCCAAGTTGTTTTCTCAAAGAGTAGGAATAACGCCGATTGAAATAAGGCCACATTTCAAAGATCTCAAATGGTTATTGGAAAAACATCTTAACACACGGCTTTCGACCATCCACTTGGTTGCACATGCTTGATCGACCAGTACACACAGAGTTAGCTGTGTGTATTCTTCGTCCATGGACTTGGAGAGAGCTTTCGAAAGAGTGCATTCAAGACTTCAATCCAATATATACATTCTGACTTATTTGCTCCTCATTAATATCAATCAATTTCAGATCTATCACCACAAGGCGAACAAATAGACGTTGGAGAAATTCTGTCTGCCCATGTTAAACGTGTGTGGGAAAAGGATGCAATTGAATCAAGAAATCGTAAATCGCAATAGTATATACAGTGTGTCTTGGAGACGACTTCTCGTTACCTCAACAATCATTTTTAAGGTTGAATCATCAAGTGTGTGTGTGTGACACTTCCACAGCTTTTTACATTTAAGAAACGATTGACATGACATTGCGGAGTTAGATACATTTGACATATTTACCGATTAACCTGCATTAATTATTACAAGGGAGTATTTTTGGGTTGCTAATCTAGATTCTCACAGGCTCTGTATGCTGTACGTCACGGCTGCTGTATACTCGAAGGACACTATCTTCCACAGTCAGTCCAAATGTTGGCCTAGGCAGATGACTTCGACGGCGTCCCCAACGTGTTGTAGTGGAAGCTTTCAATGTGAAAACGAGCTGGTCTTAAGGTCAATGAGGACAAAACGGAAGCTCTATGCTGTCGAGCAAGTGCGGGAAGTCACACAGCAGCTAGGATCATTACAAAAACATTACGATCAACAGGCGCAATTTTGAGGTAGTAAAAGACGACTCCGTCCACTTGGCAGACTACTACTTCGGTTTGTCGAAACTACTGACAAGGAAACAAAAATTTGTTGATAAATTAAATAAATGGAGATAAAAATACTTTATTTTGCAATAGAAACTATGTTTTAGCATCGGCAACGTTTTCCTTATCTGTACTAACTGCCAATTCGAAATGTGACATCGCCAGCATACGTCGCTTCCACACTTCATAGTCTTCAAATTCGGGTACTTTCGCTCGTTTGATAGACTTGGAGCACTGAGACTCATCTTCACCATCCCCAGATTTGTCAGCTTGTGAATCCTTTGCTTGTTTGTCTGTCGTCGAAGTGAAATGGTTAGATAATACTTTATCCCAGCGTTGCTCCAATTTTGCCCATTGCGATGGACGCAAATGACTGAAGGATAATATTTTCGGTTTTGATATTTTCTTTTGGCTTGCTTTACAGGCTTGATACACTGCCATTGCCGCATACTGCGGATGTGTTATATCAAAATCCGTCGAATCACTTTCTTGGCTGCTCTTATAGAATTCTAAGAGTTCGGTTGCTTTCTTGGAAATCTCATTCAAGCTAAGCTGAATACATATGTCACTAACGCCCACCACTTTGTTGAGGTCTAGTAGTTTTTCAAACATTCTTTTGTTATTCACATACTGCGTCTTCCGTAAGCCCGAGAGTTTTAAAGCATTGGCCTGGTATATACATATAACAAACGTATTAGCATACATATGTAAAGTTTGAAATCCAAATCAAACCTGATCAAATGAGACTCCGAGAAAGAATGCTGCTAAATCAGTACACAATATAATTTTGGCATATTCGTTGAGCGTAGCATTCACATTAGTAGATCGTAGTTCCAAAAGACGAAGCAGCTCTGTTGTCTTTCTGTAAATAATGATCACAATGAGCTAAATCACACCCGATTGATTCATCTTACCCAACGATTTTCGGCTCATCTATAAGCCCCATCTTTTGAATTAGCTGCTCTATCAATGCCATTGTATGAAATCTTAATTATAGGACAAGTAAATATACTTTTTTATAAACTAATGAGAGATAAAGATCTCTTTTCCTTCTCTTAGTTGAAATTGAGGCGGGAAGTTCAAATTGTCAGTTTAGATCAAAAAACAAACATAACTGTCAAGGGAAACTAGTGTTACCACTTTACTTTAATTAAGATCAGCGGCCGAAAAAGTTTGTGTTGTATTTGGGTGGCGTTTTAATCCGGATCTAACCCTTAAAACGACTGCAGTCCGCATTTACACTGCCAAATTGTATCGCAATATTATCAAACACAAGTCGCAACGATTGTGGTAAGGGAATGTTGGCAAAGGAAGCGAAAAGGGTTTGAGGTTCCCATGTCACATGGGTGCAGAAACCGTATTGAATTTTTATTGTCAGCGTTGGGCATCGTATTTGTAAATTGAAATTCGGAACTCGGAAGCATGCAACGCATGAGTGCAAGACCACATGTGTGGGAAAGAGAAACAGAAAAAATCGTATGCTATCGAAATCCCATATGCTTCAAAAAACAACAAAACTCATGTTTGGAGAAAAAAAAACTTTATTTCGGTTGCGTAATTTTAATTTTGTGAAAAAAACTCTTCCCCAGAGTGTGTTGTTGTTCGAATGTAATCCCTTTTCTAATGGATAAGTTTTTGTGCTTTAGCCAATTCCAGTTGAGCAACAGATACGTTTTGTAGACCATCCTTAACACCATTGAGATTTTCCTTCCACGCTTGTAGCAAATCGCGCAATTGTTCCCACTGTGAGAAGCCGAATGTCCGGTGCATTGTACTCGAAATGTGCACCTTTTTGTTGGCCTGATCGAGTCGAGCTCGCACAAGTTTCGTCTTCAGCACTTCAATGATGAATGGTTCGACTTCGTCTTCGGGGATTTGCAATTCCTTTGTGAGCTGCTCAAAGGTCATCTCTGGATTACTCTCAGCCAATTGCATGAATGTAAGCAAACGCATTTTCTTCATATTTTGTTCATGGTTCAGTCCTTGGGATGTTACAAACTCCTTGTGATTCTCGTAGAATTGAATGTATGATGGCAATTTGTCTGACACAAAAATCGACAGCAAGTCATGAATGAGATCGCCCTCGAGGAAGCGAACTGGTTTCAGCGATAGTAGTGGATCCAGCAAAAAGGTGTTGGGGTCGGCCAGTGCGGTTACTATGCATTTCATGGCATCCTCACGGGCAACACAAGCATTATCAGCGGTATATGTTCCTAAGAGTTCGATCATCACTTTAGCTGACAATTCGATGTTGGTGTCTTTAAGAACATCGTGAAGTAGACGGTAGAGCTTTTGCATTTGTTCGCTTGAAGGAGGGCAGTTCACAAACTGACTCTTAAGTTGATCAACGCCAGTGAATACTTCCAGAACTTGATCGCATTGCTTTGCTACTTGGACCAAATGATAGTAAACATGGTAGCGAAGTGGTGAACTTGTGTCCAGGTTATTGAACAATCGCCACAAACTAAAACAAAAGGTTTAATATATTTTAGGTGAACATTGGATTCTCACTTACGATTGCAAGCACACTTTAGCCAAGGGTACATCGGGGGCTTTAGTCATTTTCTCACAATAGGCCAAGACTATGTTTTCGCCCCTATCTAAAGAGATCTGAAAATGATAGTATGGGTAAAACATACTCTATTCTAAACGAATTCAATGCCAACTTACGGTGATCATAATGGAAACAATACTATTGAGGATGCCATCGATTTGTGCTGGTTCTCCATCTTTGAAGCAAACGTCGCAGACGCCGATAATTTTATGCAAATCATCCTCGATGCCCTTTGATGATTTCTCTGAGGATATTTCCGCTCCAAGCTTCTTAAAATATTTCCGAAGTTCCTGAACCTATTTGCGATAGTAAATGTATGATTAAGTTTACAAATGTTTCGAGCTAAACATAACCTGCAAACATGAATTGTTTGAAACTAATTCAAGAAAATATATGCTCAGGGCTTTTTGGAAAGAAAATAAATGTATAATTGAACTAACCTGCTCGTCCAGGGATAAATCTATAAAAACCGGGACAGAATTCATGGTTTTTTCTTTGGAAAATTAAATAAATTTGATCTGCACAAAATTAACAGCACACGTCGCTTATTTTGACAACTATAAAAGAGATGTCAATTAGTGTGCATGAAAGTGAGTTTAAAGAGGGAGACACAAACGTATTGATGGGAAGTGTTTGAAAAATACGATTCTTAAGTGCCGAACACATGAGGAAGTCTGAAACAATTCGATACTCGATTCAAATTCTTGTGCGATAAACGTCATTCATCTCCTTTTGAAGTGACTGTGACAACAGATAATTCAAACATAACCTTCAATACAAAGCCGCCCCGGTAAAAACAAATTTGACTTCGAGAATTTATCTTAAAAGTAAAAGTGATTAGTTGTGATCAAAGAACATCAAAATGCGTACAAAAACCAATCCCACACATAGTGTTAATCTCTCAGATCAAATCTATTGCTTTGAAATATGCGGCAATGATTTTGCCTACAATTTGGTCTGTGTTGCTGTTTCAAAAACGATCATACTAGGAATGGTTCGATTTCCAGTAAGTTTTGATCTTACAAACCCCGAATTTTAAGTACGGCTACATTTTTGTTTTTCCCTCAGGAAGAATCAGAGACAGAGACATTCGCATGGGAGCGGTTAAAAGAGATTTATCACGAGACGAGGTGCCATGCTATATCATTTTCGCCAAAGACTTCATTGGCTCTCATACCCAAGGTTATCACCCTCGCCGCAGCAGGAGCCGATTACAATATTAGAATATTCCGGACTGATCTAGACCAAAAAGACACAGTGCAAGTACTTAAGGGTGAGCCCAATTGCGGTAATCAACATTGCATTCAAATTACATGTGCGTTTTTAAGGCCACACAAATTATGTGAATGATATCGCGTGGGAGTGTGAAGAGGAGTTCCTAGCATCTGTGAGTGACGACCATTCTTGTAAGATTTGGAGCTCTCAGCATAATTTTGAGGTGGTCACAACATTCTGCCTTTCATCTGCTGGCATGTCTGTGCGATGGCATCCTGATGAACCGGGCAAAGTGCTTGTTGCAGAAAAGAAGGGAATAATTCACCTATACAATGTTCGCACCCAACAAGCGATCCTATCTCTGGAATCTCCGAAATTCCCAATGATGTGTGCTGACTGGTCACTTCACAACAGGCTTTTCGTTACAGCGTTAGCCGGCGGTGATGTAGTCACATGGGACCTTAGAAGGACATGGTGAGATTCTGTGAAGCTATTTTACTGAGCATTGTGAACTTTTTTTTTCCTATTTTTAGTGGTCCCTCCGATGTTAAGCACATCCATGAAGACGGTGGTCGTGTGGTTAGATTTTCACCAAACAGTGAAGTTGTTTATGCGAGTATTGGTCGTCCGGATATCAGTCTGAAAGTGTATACCGTCAAGTCTACAGTGCCATTAATTGAGGCTTCACTAAAACTGTTCGGTGGACTATCCTGGCATCACAGACTGCCATATGTTGCCGCAGCTTACGACCGAAAGCTGTGCTTTTGGAAGGTCCAGATTAAGTAGAAATTTAAAGAAAGTTCGGTTAAAAATAAAAATGCTTTTTTTCTTCAAATGCTTTTCTTGTTATAAATTCTCACTAACCGAATATGTTGAATGAACATAAATGTAATCCGTCTCTTAGTCTACAAGTAGTGTCCTATGGATTCAAAATTATTTCCACTCATTTCAAATTCGACACATGCTACGACAACATCAAGATGATACGATGAACAAATACTGGATGTGAACGCATTACAGTGGTCCGAGCAGAGGCTTCCGTCCCGGCCATGCTTCCTTGGCATATTTCTTCTTTTGGGGTCCATGGCTGTTCTCTAGTGCAGAACTGTCTTCATAGCGTTGCACTGAAATGGAATGATTTTTATACAATAGTTAATCTCCGAAAGCAAAATTTAAAATGCTAACCATTTCCTCTGTTGAACTGCACTTTTGGTTTGGTAACTGTTGCGTCAGGTAGAGCAGGAGTTACATCTGGAGCGGGATTTGGTAAGAGTAATCCCAATTTGGTTCCCATGGCAATCGGTGTAATGTCGAAGTCATTGCTAACGTTTAATCTCGCTGATGTCTGATCGTGAGCTTCCGGAAGGTCTTGATACAATTGTGGCGCTGCAGCTGTTGGGTGCAAATGCTTCATATCATTCGAAGTCGTGTAGTTTGTGTTGCCTGATGTTATGCCAATTTGATTTGGTTCGAATCGCATGCGTTTGGTTGGCACAACTGTAGTCTGTACGAGGTTTCGGAAACGTCCGACATTCGGATCGACATCTTCCGGGTTGATCACGATTTCCTCCTCATTGAAGGTGACGCTGCGACGTTTTCTCTGTGATTTGCTAGAACTCTAAAAATGAATAAACTATTCAGACAACGACTTAAATATGCAAGAATGTTGGGTGCTACCTTCCGCAGGCTGTCGTCTGTTATACCAAGCATTGAAATTCGACGATTATGCGCAGTGTTGTATTCCGTGAGATTCTGAAAAATCCAATAAATTCCATATAATTGTAATATAACTTTTTACGCTACATACATCTAATTCCGTTTGACTCTCTGGAAGACCAAGGAGTGCTCCATCACTGGACTCACTCATGGGAAGATCTTCAATTATACTTGTTCTCTGTCCAGCGGATGGACGTTCCCTTAGGATATATTGCCGAGTTGATGCTCCAAAATGAAATGTCATATTTATTTGTAATTGCGTTGGCTTATTTGATTCTAGACGAAGAGTGCCAATAAATGTGCCATGAGCTGGAGCAGAAAACCATTGACGATTAGTAAGATTCACTTAATTCAATTTTTGGGCAAATATTGCACCAAACAAATTGCTACTCACTTGATCCCAAATCCACTAAGTACGCGATATTCAAATGTTTGTGATACACAAACGCTGCGTGTACCCTTGAGCAAGATGCATGATCTATACAGAAATCATTCATTTGAGCATTGCGTCCAAACAAATAACACTTCTTCTCATCGACCATAAGTTTCTGCACCAATTTGTCCTCCTTCAGTACGTCAAGATGCAGTCCGGTTGGGGGTTTTCCTGCCCTATTTATCCAAATAAACGAATTACATTCTACTCAAGTCTCTTATGTTTATTTTAAGGTTTTTAATTACCAACTGGGGACCTCATAGCTACTAGCCATAATTGAAATTACTTGATAATCGCTTCTTGTTTTGGATAGCGCTCAAACATATTTAATATTTCTATCAATGTATGCACAAAAATAAAGGAAACAAATTGACATTTAAATGTTGACAGAAGTTGACAGCAATGAAATACAGTTTGACAGCCTGTGAAGAAGGATGGTGTTCATTTTGCAACGATTCTCGTATTCATTAACTATGCATACGTTCATTGTTTTGACATTTGCCCGCGAAACTGCCAGTGTTATAAACGTGGAAACCCTATGTGAGAGAAACCTACGAGTATTTTTTTTTTTGTTTAATATCTTTAAAACTAATTTAAATTAACATACGTGTGTAGCGAGTCCTTAGTTGAAATCAATATCATTGCAAGGAACCGTGATAAAGTGTGTAAGTGAGCATGTCGAAACGTTCTCAACCAGCGTGGCAACAGCCAGCTACTCCTGACCGTCCTAAATTAAAACTATACAACAGTCTAACTAGACAAAAGGAGGAATTCGTCCCATTGGATGGTAATAATGTCCGTTGGTATAGCTGCGGACCAACGGTGTACGATGCATCGCACATGGGACATGCAAGGTAAGCAGCGTTTTGTTTTTTTTTTTTTTTACCTTTTGCTGACTAATTTCTTCATTTTATATCATCATCTCTTTTTCATTTCCTGTCACATAGGTCATACATATCGTTTGATATTTTGCGACGTGTTCTTTCCAATTATTTCGGCTATAATGTTCAATACGTAATGAATATAACCGATATTGATGATAAAATCATTAAACGTGCCAGACAAAACTATCTGTATGAGAAATACAAGAAGAACGCTGGTGCTTTGCCAGTCCTACTAGAAGACTTGGGCGAAGTATTGGAACATTTCAAGCAGATATGTGAAAAGAACACGGACCCCGATAAAAGAGTTATGCTTGAAAAGACTCTTACGAAGATGAATGCCGCGGTAGAAGCACTTGAACTCGCCGTAGCATCGGGCGACACAGATAAAGTCGAACAAGCCAAATTGAACTATCTGACAGAGGCAAAAGATCCAATTGCAGATTGGATAGATAAACGAGAATGTGACCAAGTTAATGAGAATTCAATATTTGAAGCACTACCACGGTACTGGGAAGATGAATTTCACAAAGATATGCGTGCGTTAAACGTAAGTAAAGCTGCTGTATTTTAATTGCAAGTGTCGATCTGTGATTCACGTGAATGAACTGGATTTTTTTTGTTTTGTTATGACATCATGTTTCACGAACTTAACTCTGTTTTTGAGCGAGGAATTTTAGTTCTCTTGTTAGGCTGGGACGAAAGTATGTATATTGCGGTCAAGGTCGTTCGCCTTTCATATCAATATTTTTGCGAGTTATGTATGTATGTAGGTCAGAGCGGTTGGTTAGGTTGAAACAGTGTTCTTAATTGGAAGTATACTAAGTAAAATCGACATCATTATCTATTGCTGTGTGTCTCAAATGTGGGCTTGAAGCATATCTGCGGCTGTGGCTACTAGTTACGCTTCATGAAGTTTGAGATAAAAAGAAAAGAAAAAAACGAATTCGTAAGGAAATTAAATTTTATTTACGTTGATTTGCGATTAGGAGTATATTTTGCGACCACTATCAGTTTTGAAAGCTTCCAACGAAAAACCCACTCATAGACTTACGAAATTAATTACGTTTAGTTGTTAGAATCAATTTTCGTTGGTTAAAGATTGGCTTTTATGGAACTAGATGATGACTCATACCAAAAAAGTGTTAGTTGAGGATGTTAGTTTGAATTTATGGGAAGCGAATGATGATTTAATATGTTATTTTCTTCTGTGCAGATTCTCCCACCAGATGTACTGACTCGAGTCAGCGAATATGTTCCTCAAATCATTAATTTTATTCAAAAAATCATTGACAACGGCTTGGCGTATTCGGCAAATGGATCAGTATACTTCGATGTGAACGGATTTGATAAAAGAAAGAATCATCATTATGCGAAACTAGTTCCAGAAGCGTATGGTGATACAAAATCCCTTCAAGAGGGCGAAGGTGATCTCTCGCTTGCGGAAGACCGACTGTCGGAAAAGCGTTCTCCCAATGATTTTGCTCTGTGGAAAGCGAGCAAATCTGGCGAACCTTTCTGGGATAGCCCTTGGGGCAAAGGTCGACCAGGTTGGCATATCGAATGCTCAGCCATGGCCTCTGACATCTTTGGCCAAACAATGGACATCCACACGGGTGGTGTAGACTTAAAATTCCCTCATCATGACAATGAATTAGCACAATCCGAAGCCGCATATGATCATCCCGATTGGGTGAAGTACTTCTTGCATACGGGACACTTAACCATTGCCGGCTGCAAAATGTCGAAGTCATTGAAAAATTTCGTTACAATTCAAGAAGCCTTAAAAAAGCACACCGCTAGTCAACTTCGGTTAGCCTTCCTCTTACACTCGTGGAAGGATACGTTAGACTACTCCGAGAATACAATGGAGATGGCAGTCCAATATGAAAAATTCATAAATGTAAGAAAAGTAATCCACGTCCTTTATGTAACTCCACATAAAAAAAGCTTTTTTTTTTTTAGGAATTCTTCCTCAATGTAAAAGACTTGACGCGGAACTTGCTGACTGAAGAGCCCCGAAGTCAGTTCGACGACTGGAGATCTATTGAATCTGCTCTTCAGGCAAAGTTCAATGTCGCACGGGAACAAGTGTATAAAGCATTGTGTGGTAAGTTAAATGCTGCCATTCATCAGCAAACGAAATACAATAATTTCCCATCTTAGATAATGTTGATACTCGAACTGCCCTCGATGTTCTTCGTGATCTAGTCTCCTCGTCGAATATCTACCTCCGCGATAGCAAATGCTGCAAACGCAACTCTCTTCTTTTGCGGAAAATCGCGACGTACATTACCGATTTACTGCACATTTTCGGTGTAATAGCTGGCCCACGTGGGGGAATCGGATTTCCAGTAATCGGCTCGATGACTGACCAAGCAAACGGGGTCGATTTAGAAACAGCTCTTATGCCGTGTGTTATGGCCTTGGCTAATTTCCGAAGCCAGGTCCGGGAACAGGCGAAGACACTGAAAGCGGTTGACATACTGAAATTGTGTGATGAATTGCGTGACGATGTCCTTCCCAACCTTGGTGTTCGTTTGGAAGATCGCGAATGCGGCGAATTCGCGGTGAAGCTGGTCGATAAGGAATCGCTGCAAAAGGAGCGAGAGGCAAAAAAGCAACTTGAAGCCGAGAAAGCCGCTGAAAAAGAGAAAAAGAAACAAGCTGCTGCCGCTGCGTCTGCTGCGAAAGATGCTCAAAAGAAAATCGACCCGAAGAAAATGTTCTTACACGAAACCGACAAGTATTCTGCATTTGACGATAATGTAAGTCAATTAAATAAGAGAATGCTCCAATCGATTTCAATAAACATGTTATTTACAGGGCCTTCCAACACATGACAAGGACGGAAAGGAAATTAGTAAGGGTCAAACGAAAAAATTGCAAAAACTCCAACAGCAACAGGAGACACGGTATAAGGAGTACTTGGGAGCAATTACGATTAATGGTGCCTAATTTAGCAGTTGCACACAAATTGCTATTTTAATTCTTTTTTTATCTTCATACAATTCTTAAGTATTCACCACACAAAAATAAATTAAAATGCATTATTAGTTTTTATTTATTTTGGCGTAATTTATAAATTATATTGGAACAACTAAAGAATTATTTTGTGTTTCTTTCTTTCCGTTACAATGGATTAAACTGTATGTGTACCTCAATCGATGATAAGGCTTAATGTGTAGATTCCTTTGTGAGCAAGTGTGACAAATTGCAGTACTTTTAAAACAGCTCATCAATCATTCTCTTCGCTCTTGCATATATGTTGCGGGATGAGCCAAGTTTTGGATGTGTCCCTCCAAAAAACTCTGCGCCGTGGCGATGGTAAATGAATGACAATGCAGGTGCAGCACAAAACAATGGTGCTTGCGCCATTTCACAATTTCCTGAGCAAAGGAAAGACGATTTATGTACGAATATTAATATATAATTTGAAATAAAACATAAATTACGATGTAACACAGTATTGAAAGTATAACTTGTCTGCTCGAAGGCAAATAATGCGAGAAGCTGAACAGTAATCGCTTAGAATTGTACATGAAGGCGTGCGGCATTTTTGAATTTCTGTTGATTCATTGAATTCAATTCCCATTTCGAGAATAGAGTACATATAAAAATACAATTAAAATCAAAATTTAAAAACTTACAAGACAATAAATAAAAATTAAAAAAACAACATTTCTCATTTATGTGCTGAAACATGTTCATATACCAATCAAGTCAATGATTGCAAATTGCAATTCATGGATTACAAATCATCGATCCAATCTGTTGCCAATGGAAATTCATCACATTCGTAATCTTTTGCAAGGAGATTTTCAAGCAATTTCTGTGCTTCCATTTCGTATGGGTTTTCCACCATAAATGTAACATCATCTAGATCAAATGATGGCATTTTTAAATCCTCGATGTTGAAATAATCTTCAGGATCAGTGTCGGCATTCATGAGTTTTTCCAAGACATCTGGCTCAATGGTATTCATCTCTGACCAAATTTCCTCAAGACCTGCAACAAAACAAACGATTAAAATAATTGAAATGAACAAATTTATACCCAAACCTTTGTAGCACTTATCATTGCATTGCCTTGGAGCGGGTATGTCGTTGTCATTTACATTTTCCGACACCGTTTGGACAGTTGGTTTTATCTTTTTGGAATGATCCGCTTTATGATTATTTTCAACGCGAGATTTGATTTGCTCAGTTTGCTTTTTTAGCAATTCAGTGGAAGGTGGTTTAGGTGGTGTAATCGAAGAATGATTATGGATAACATTTTTTATTTCTCCCAATGCTTGCTTGCGGACTGTGTGCTTGCGATCGGAATGAAATTGTTTATTGGTTAGATTCATTTGACCATAGTTTTCGCCGTCCATTAACAATCTATCGTTTTGTGCTGTAGACATTCTTGTCTTTTTTTATATTCTGTAGTGGGCACGAAAATTTATTTATTAGATTTCTGTGCTTATTAACGAAATTCTTTTAGATACAATAGTCAAACGTTAAGCGGGACTCCGAAGAAAAGTTTTCAGCTTTTAAAATAAAATTCAAATTTGACGTTTAGGAAAATGGAAAAGTGATGCCAATCCTTTGTTTCAGTGAACAACTGTACAGTAATAGATTTCTCTCATCGCTCACTGCCTTCTTGTTCATATCTTGTGCGAATTAATAAACGGTAGGTATGCAGCTAAGGCTGCTTTTACACACGCAACACAAGAAACTTCTACACATAGGAATCAACCCAGTTGCAATTCCTGCTCAATTTTCCGTTTCCCACCCTTTCACACATGTGTCATCTCTTTCTTACAAATGCATAGCATGCTTCCAATACCCAATACTGAGAAGGCAAGAATAAAGCAATTCGCACAAACGAAAAGAGATAAATGGGAATACGAAGGATCAATCGCAATTCTCGAGCACATGCAACTCGGGCTACCACTTGCACGTTTCACCTCCCTTGTCAATAAGATTGGAAAATTGCAGATGAATTTAGCGTGTGTAACAGGTGTACATAGGTCGTAGGTACGCCTAGTTGGGCCGCTGTGGCAGTTGGAAGATGAGCCATGAAAAGGCTCCAAAATACTTACTATACACTGTCAACTTTTTTAGGTGAAAAAATCGATGTCGTCGGATCCGCTCCAGTCTTTGGATTTCGATAATACACATCTAAACACATAACCACAGGTGTACACAGGTCGTAGGTACGCCTAGTTGGGCCGCTGTGGCAGTTGGAAGATGAGCCATGAAAAGGCTCCAAAATCCTTACTATACACTGTCAATTCTTTTAGGTGAAAAATTCGATGTCGTCGGATCCACTCCAGTCTTTGGATTTCGATAATACACATCTAAACAAATAACCACAGGTGTACACAGGTGGTAGGTACGCCTATTTGGGCCGCTGTGCCTGTTGGAAGATGAGCCATGAAAAGGCTAAGAAATCCTTACTGTCAATTTTTTTAGGTGAAAAATTCGATGTCGTCGGATCCACTCCAGTCTTTGGATTTCGATAATACACATCTAAACACATAACCACAGGTGTACACAGGTCGTAGGTACGCCTAGTTGGGCTGCTGTGCCTGTTGGAAGATGAGCCATGAAAATGCTAAGAAATTCTTACTATACACTGTCAATTTTTTTAGGTGAAAAATTCGATGTCGTCGGATCCACTCCACTCTTTGGATTTCGATAATACGCATCTAAACACATAACCACAGGTGTACACAGGTCGTAGGCACGCCTAGTTGGGCCGCTGTGGCAGTTGGAAGATGAGCAATGAAAAGGCTCCAAAATCCTTACTATACACTGTCAATTTTTTTAGGTGAAAAATTCGATGTCGTCGGATCCACTCCAGTCTTTGGATTTCGATAATACACATCTAAACAAATAACCACAGGTGTACACAGGTGGTAGGTACGCCTATTTGGGCCGCTGTGCCTTTTGGAAGATGAGCCATGAAAAGGCTAAGAAATCCTTACTGTCAATTTTTTTAGGTGAAAAATTCGATGTCGTCGGATCCATTCCAATCTTTGGATTTCGATAATACACATCTAAACACATAACCACAGGTGTACACAGGTCGTAGGTACGCCTAGTTGGGCCGCTGTGGCAGTTGGAAGATGAGCAATGAAAAGGCTCCAAAATCCTTACTATACACTGTCAATTTTTTTAGGTGAAAAATTCGATGTCGCGGATCCACTCCAGTCTTTGGATTTCGATAATATACATCTAAACACGTAACCACAGGTGTATACAGGTCGTAGGTACGCCTAGTTGGGCCGCTGTGTCAGTTGAAAGATGAGCCATGAAAAGGCTCCAAAATCCTTACTATACACTGTCAACTTTTTTAGGTGAAAAATTCGATGTCGTCGGATCCACTCCAGTCTTTGGATTTCGATAATACACATCTAAACACATAAGCACAGGTGTACACAGGTCGTAGGTACGCCTAGTTGGCTCGCGGTGGCAGTTGGAAAATGAGCAATGAAAGGGCTCCAAAATCCTTACTATACACTGTCAATTTTTTAGGTGAAAAATTCGATGTCGTCGGATCCACTACAGTCTTTGGATTTCGATAATACACTTCTAAACACATAACCACAGGTGTACACAGGTCGTATGTACGTCTAGTTGGGCCGCTGTGGCAGTTAAAAGATGAGCCATGAAAACTCTCCAAAATCCTTACTATACACTGTCAATTTTTTTAGGTGAAAAATTCGATGTCGTCGGATCCACTCCAGTCTTTGGATTTCGATAATACACATCTAAACACATAACAACAGGTGTACACAGGTCGTAAGTACGCCTAGTTGGGCCGCTGTGGCAGTTGGAAGATGAGCCATGAAAAGGCTCTAAAATCCTTACTATACACTGTCAATTTTTTTAGGTGAAAAATTCGATGTCGTCGTATCCACTCCAGTCTTTGGATTTCGTTAATACACATCGCACAGGTGTACACAGGTCGTAGGTACGCCTAGTTGGGCCGCTGTGGCAGTTGGAAGATGAGCCATTAAAAGGCTGCAAGATCCTTACTATACACTGTCAATTTTTTTAGGTGAAAAATTCGATGTCGTCGGATCCACTCCAGTCTTTGGATTTCGATAATATGCATCTAAACACATAACCACAGGTGTACACCGGTCGTAGGTACGCCTAGTTGGGCCGCTCTGGCAGTTGGAAGATGAGCCATGAAAAGGCTCCAAAATCCCTACTACACTGTCAATATTTTTAGGTGAAAAATTCGATGTCGTCGGATCCACTACAGTCTTTGGATTTCGATAATACACATCTAAACACATAACCACAGGTGTACACAGGACGTAGGTACGCCTAGTTGGGCCGCTGTGGCAGTTGGAAGATGAGCCATAAAAAGGCTCTAAAATCCTTACTATACACTGTCAATTTTTTTAGGTGAAAAATTCGATGTCGTCGTATCCACTCCAGTCTTTGGATTTCGATAATACACATCGCACAGGTGTACACAGGTCGTAGGTACGTCTAGTTGGGCTGCTGTGGCAGTTGGAAGATGAGCCATGAAAAGGCTCCAAGATCCTTACTATACACTGTCAATTTTTTTGGGAGAAAGATTCGATGTCGTCGGATCCACTCCAGTCTTTGGATTTCGATAATACACATCTAAACACATAACCACAGGTGTACACAGGTCGTAGGTACGCCTAGTTGGGCCGCTGTGTGAGTTGGAAGATGAGCCATGAAAAGGCTCCAAAATCCTTACTATACACTGTACATTTTTTTAGGTGAAAAATTCGATGTCGTCGGATCCACTCCAGTCTTTGGATTTCGATAATATACATCTAAACACATAACCACAGGTGTACACAGGACGTAGGTACGCCTAGTTGGGCCGCTGTGGCAGTTGGAAGATGAGCCATGAAAAGGCTCCAAAATCCTGACTATACACTGTCAATTTTTTTAGGTGAAAAATTCGATGTCGTCGGATCCACTGCAGTCTTTGGATTTCGATAATACACATCTAAACACATAACCACAGGTGTACACCGGTCGTAGGTACGCCTAGTTGGGCCGCTGTAGCATTTGGAAGATGAGCCATGAAAAGGCTCCAAAATCCTTACTATACACTGTCAATTTTTTTAGGTGAAAAATTCGATGTCGTCGGATCCACTCCAGTCTTTGGATTTCGATAATACACATCTAAACACATAACCACAGGTGTACACAGGTTGTATGTACGCCTAGTTGGGCCACTGTGGCAGTTCGAAGATGAGCCATTAAAAGGCTCCAAAATCCTTACTATACACTGTCAATTTTTTTAGGTGAAAAATTCGATGTCGTCGGATCCACTCCAGTCTTTGGATTTCGATAATACACATCTAAACATATAACCACAGGTGTACACAGGTCGTAGGTACGCCTAGTTGGGCCGCTGTGGCAGTTGGAAGATGAGCCATTAAAAGGCTCCAAAATCCTTACTATACACTGTCAATTTTTTTAGGTGAAAAATTCGATGTCGTCGGATCCACTGCAGTCTTTGGATTTCGATAATACACATCTAAACATATAACCACAGGTGTACACAGGTCGTAGGTACGCCTAGTTGGGCCGCTGTGTGAGTTGGAAGATGAGCCATGAAAAGGCTCCAAGATCCTTACTATACACTGTCAATTTTTTTAGGTGAAAAATTCGATGTCGTCGGATCCACTCCAGTCTTTGGATTTCGATAATACACATCTAAACACATAACCACAGGTGTACACAGGTTGTATGTACGCCTAGTTGGGCCACTGTGGCAGTTCGAAGATGAGCCATGAAAAGACTCCAAGATCCTTACACTGTCAATTTTTTTAGGTGAAAAATTCGATGTCGTCGGATCCACTCCAGTCTTTGGATTTCGATAATACACATCTAAACATATAACCACAGGTGTACACAGGTCGTAGGTACGCCTAGTTGGGCCGCTGTGGCAGTTGGAAGATGAGCCATTAAAAGGCTCCAAAATCCTTACTATACACTGTCAATTTTTTTAGGTGAAAAATTCGATGTCGTCGGATCCACTGCAGTCTTTGGATTTCGATAATACACATCTAAACATATAACCACAGGTGTACACAGGTCGTAGGTACGCCTAGTTGGGCCGCTGTGTGAGTTGGAAGATGAGCCATGAAAAGGCTCCAAGATCCTTACTATACACTGTCAATTTTTTTAGGTGAAAAATTCGATGTCGTCGGATCCACTGCAGTCTTTGGATTTCGATAATACACATCTAAACACATAACCACAGGTGTACACCGGTCGTAGGTACGCCTAGTTGGGCCGCTGTGGCAGTTGGAAGATGAGCCATGAAAAGACTCCAAGATCCTTACACTGTCAATTTTTTTAGGTGAAAAATTCGATGTCGTCGGATCCACTCCAGTGTTTGGATTTCGATAATATACATCTAAACACATAACCACAGGTGTACACAGGACGTAGGTACGACTAGTTGGGCCGCTGTGGCAGTTGGAAGATGAGCCATGAAAAGGCTCCAAGATAATTACTATACACTGTCAATTTTTTCAGGTGAAAAATTCGATGTCGTCGGATCCACTCCAGTCTTTGGATTTCGATAATACACATCTAAACACATAACCACAGGTGTACACAGGTCGTAGGTACGCCTACTTGGGCCGCTGTGGCAGTTCGAAGATGAGCCATGAAAAGGCTCCAAAATCCTTACTATACACTGTCAATTTTTTTAGGTGAAAAATTCGATGTCGTCGGATCCACTCCAGTCTTTGGATTTCGGTAATATACATCCAAACACATAACCACAGGTGTACACAGGTCGTAGGTACGCCTAGTTGGGCCGCTGTAGCAGTTGGAAGATGAGCCATGAAAAGGCTCAAAATACTTACTATACACTGTCAATTTTTTTAGGTGAAGAATTCGATGTCGTCGGATCCACTCCAGTCTTTGGATTTCGATAATACACATCTAAACACATAACCACAGGTGTACACAGGTCGTAGGTACGCCTAGTTGGGCCGCTGTGTGAGTTGGAAGATGAGCCATGAAAAGGCTCCAAAGTCCTTACTATACACTGTCAATTTTTTTAGGTGATTAATTCGATGTCGTCGGATCCACTCCAGTCTTTGGATTTCGATAATACACATCTAAACACATAACCACAGGTGTGCACAGGTCGTAGGTACGCCTATTTGGGACGCTGTGGCAGTTGGAAGATGAGCCATTAAAAGGCTCCAAAATCCTTACTATACACTGTCAATTTTTTTAGGTGAAAAATTCGTTGTCGTCGGATCCACTCCAGTTTTTGGATTTCGATAATACACATCTAAACACATAACCACAGGTGTGCACAGGTCGTAGGTACGCCTAGTTGGGCCGCTGTGGCAGTTGGAAGATGCGCCATGAAAAGGCTCCAAAATCCTTACTATACACTGTCAATTTTTTTAGGTGAAAAATTCGATGTCGTCGGATCCACTCCAGTCTTTGGATTTCGATAATATACATCTAACCACATAACCACAGGTGTACACAGGTCGTAGGTACGCCTAGTTGGGCCGCTGTGGCTGTTGGAAGATGAGCCATTAAAAGGCTCCAAGATCCTTACTATGCACTGTCAATTATAATAACCGCAGGTGTACACAGGTCGTAGGTACGCCTAGTTGGGCCGCTGTGGCAGTTGGAAGATGAGCCATGAAAGGCTCTAAAATCCTTACTATACACTGTCAATTTTTTTAGGTGAAAAATTCGATGTCGTCGTATCTACTCCAGTCTTTGGATTTCGATAATATACATCTAAACACATAACCACAGGTGTGCACAGGTCGTAGGTACGCCTAGTTGGGCCGCTGTGGCAGTTGGAAGATGAGCCATGAAAGGCTCTAAAATCCTTACTATACACTGTCAATTTTTTTAGGTGAAAAATTCGATGTCGTCGTATCTACTCCAGTCTTTGGATTTCGATAATATACATCTAAACACATAACCACAGGTGTGCACAGGTCGTAGGTACGCCTAGTTGGGCCGCTGTGGCAGTTGGAAGATGCGCCATGAAAAGGCTCCAAAATCCTTACTATACACTGTCAATTTTTTTAGGTGAAAAATTCGATGTCGTCGGATCCACTCCAGTCTTTGGATTTCGATAATATACATCTAACCACATAACCACAGGTGTACACAGGTCGTAGGTACGCCTAGTTGGGCCGCTGTGGCTGTTGGAAGATGAGCCATTAAAAGGCTCCAAGATCCTTACTATACACTGCAAATGTTTTTAGGTGAAAAATTCGATGTCGTCGGATCCACTCCAGTCTTTGGATTTCGATAATACACATCTAAACACATAACCACAGGTGTACACAGGGCGTAATTACGCCTAGTTGGGCCGCTGTGGCAGTTGGAAGATGAGCCATTAAAAGGCTCCAAAAACCTTACTATACACTGTAATTTTTTTTAGGTGAAAAATTCGATCTCGTCGGATCCGCTCCAGTCTTCGGATTTCGATAATACACATCTAAACACATAACCACAGGTGTACACAGGTCGTAGGTACGTCTAGTTGGGCCGCTGTAGCATTTGGAAGATGAGCCATGAAAAGGCTCCAAAATCCTTACTATACACTGTCAATTTTTTTAGGTGAAAAATTCGATGTCGTCGGATCCACTCCAGTCTTTGGATTTCGATAATACACATCTAAACACATAACCACAGGTGTACACAGGTTGTATGTACGCCTAGTTGGGCCGCTGTGGCAGTTGGAAGATGAGCCATTAAAAGGCTCCAAGATCCTTACTATACACTGTAATTTTTTTTAGGTGAAAAATTCGATGTCGTCGGATCCGCTCCAGTCTTCGGATTTCGATAATACACATCTAAACACATAACCACAGGTGTACACAGGTCGTAGGTACGCCTAGTTGGGCCGCTGTGGCAGTTGGAAGATGAGCCATTAAAAGGCTCCAAAAACCTTACTATACACTGTCAATTTTTTAGGTGAAAAATTCGATGTCGGTGGATCCACTCCAGTCTTTGGATTTCGATAATACACTTCTAAACACATAACCACAGCTGTACACAGGTCGTAGGTACGCCTAGTTGGGCCGCTGTTGCAGTTCGAAGATGAGCCATGAAAAGGCTCCAAAATCCTTACTATACACTGTCAATTTTTTTAGGTGAAAAATTCGATGTCGTCGGATCCACTCCAGTCTTCGGATTTCGATAATACACATATAAACACATAACCACAGGTGTACACAGGTCGTAGGTACGCCTAGTTGGGCCGCTGTGGCTGTTGGAAGATGAGCCATTAAAAGGCTCCAAGATCCTTACTATACACTGCAAATTTTTTTAGGTGAAAAATTCGATGTCGTCGGATCCACTCCAGTCTTCGGATTTCGATAATACACATCTTAACACATAACCACAGGTGTACACAGGTCGTAGGTACGCCTAGTTGGGCCGCTGTGGCAGTTGGAAGATGAGCCATTAAAAGGCTCCAAAAACCTTACTATACACTGTCAATTTTTTAGGTGAAAAATTCGATGTCGGTGGATCCACTCCAGTCTTTGGATTTCGATAATACACTTCTAAACACATAACCACAGCTGTACACAGGTCGTAGGTACGCCTAGTTGGGACGCTGTTGCAGTTCGAAGATGAGCCATGAAAAGGCTCAAAGATCCTTACTATACACTGTCAATTTTTTTAGGTGAAAAATTCGATGTCGTCGGATCCACTCCAGTCTTCGGATTTCGATAATACACATCTTAACACATAACCACAGGTGTACACAGGTCGTAGGTACGCCTAGGTGGGCCGCTGTGGCATTTGGAAGATGAGCCATGAAAAGGCTCCAAAGTCCTTACTATACACTGTCAATTTTTTTAGCTGAAAAATTCGATGTCGTCGTATCTACTCCAGTGTTTGGATTTCGATAATATACATCTAAACACATAACCACAGGTGTACACAGGTCGTAGGTACGCCTAGTTGGGCCGCTGTAGCATTTGGAAGATGAGCCATGAAAAGGCTCCAAAATCCTTATTATACACTGTCAATTTTTTTAGGTGAAAAAATTCGATGTCGTCGGATCAACTCCAGTCTTTGGATTTCGATAATACACATCTAAACACATAACCACAGGTCGAACGTACGCCTAGTTGGGGCCGCTGTGACAGTTGGAAGATGAGCCATTAAAAGGCTCCAAGATCCTTACTATACACTGTAATTTTTTTTAGGTGAAAAATTTCTTTGTCGTCGGATCCGCTCCAGTCTTTGGATTTCAATAATACACATCTAAACACATAACCACAGGTGTGCACAGGTCGTACGTACGCATAGTTGGGCCGCTGTAGCATTTAGAAGATGAGCCATTAAAAGGCTCCAAGATCCTTACTATACACTGTAATTTTTTTTGGTGAAAAATTCGATGTCGTCGGATCCGCTCCAGTCTTCGGATTTCGATAATACACATCTAAACACATAACCACAGGTGTACACAGGTCGTAGGTACGTCTAGTTGGGCCGCTGTAGCATTTGGAAGATGAGCCATGAAAAGGCTCCAAAATCAATCAATCAATTTTTTTAGGTGAAAAATTCGATGTAGTCGGATCCACTCCAGTCTTTGGATTTCGATAATACACATCTAAACACATAACCACAGGTGTACACAGGTCGTAGGTACGCCTAGTTGGGCCGCTATGGCTGTTGGAAGATGAGCCATTAAAAGGCTCCAAGATCCTTACTATACACTGTAATTTTTTTTAGGTGAAAAATTCGATGTCGTCGGATCCGCTCCAGTCTTTGGATTTCGATAATACACATCTAAACACATAACCACAGGTGTACACAGGTCGTAGGTACGTCTAGTTGGGCCGCTGTAGCATTTGGAAGATGAGCCATGAAAAGGCTCCAAAATCCTTACTATACACTGTCAATTTTTTTAGGTGAAAAATTCGATGTAGTCGGATCCACTCCAGTCTTTGGATTTCGATAATACACATCTAAACACATAACCACAGGTGTACACAGGTCGTAGGTACGCCTAGTTGGGCCGCTATGGCTGTTGGAAGATGAGCCATTAAAAGGCTCCAAGATCCTTACTATACACTGTAATTTTTTTTAGGTGAAAAATTCGATGTCGTCGGATCCGCTCCAGTCTTCGGATTTCGATAATACACATCTAAACACATAACCACAGGTGTACACAGGTCGTAGGTACGTCTAGTTGGGCCGCTGTAGCATTTGGAAGATGAGCCATGAAAAGGCTCCAAAATCCTTACTATACACTGTACATTTTTTTAGGTGAAAAATTCGATGTCGTCGGATCCACTCCAGTCTTTGGATTTGGATAATACACATCTAAACACATAACCACAGGTGTACACAGGTCGTAGGTACGCCTAGTTGGGCCGCTGTGGCATTTTGAAGATGAGCCATGAAAAGGCTCCAAAATCCTTACTATACACTGTCAATTTTGTTAGGTGAAAAATTCGATGTCGTCGGATCCACTCCAGTCTTCGGATTTCGATAATACACATCTAAACACATAACCACAGGTGTACACAGGTCGTAGGTACGCCTAGTTGGGCCGCTATGGCTGTTGGAAGATGAGCCATTAAAAGGCTCCAAGATCCTTACTATACACTGTAATTTTTTTTAGGTGAAAAATTCGATGTCTTCGGATCCGCTCCAGTCTTCGGATTTCGATAATACACATCTAAACACATAACCACAGGTGTACACAGGTCGTAGGTACGTCTAGTTGGGCCGCTGTAGCATTTGGAAGATGAGCCATTAAAAGGCTCCAAGATCCTTACTATACACTGTAATTTTTTTTAGGTGAAAAATTCGATGTCGTCGGATCCGCTCCAGTCTTCGGATTTCGATAATACACATCTAAACACATTACCACAGGTGTACACAGGTCGTAGGTACGTCTAGTTGGGCCGCTGTAGCATTTGGAAGATGAGCCATTAAAAGGCTCCAAGATCCTTACTATAGACTGTAATTTTTTTTAGGTGAAAAATTCGATGTCGTCGGATCCACTCCAGTCTTCGGATTTCGATAATACACATCTAAACACATAACCACAGGGGTACACAGGTCGTACGTACGCGTAGTTGGGGCCGCTGTAGCATTTGGAAGATGAGCCATGAAAAGGCTCCAAAATCCTTACTATACACTGTCAATTTTTTTAGGTGAAAAATTCGATGTCGTCGGTTCCACTCCAGTCTTCGGATTTCGATAATACACATCTAAACACATAACCACAGGTGTACACAGGTCGTAGGTACGCCTAGTTGGGCCGCTATGGCTGTTGGAAGATGAGCCATTAAAAGGCACCAAGATCCTTACTATACACTGTCATTTTTTTAGGTGAAAAATTCGATGTCGTCGGATCCGCTCCAGTCTTCGGATTTCGATAATACACATCTAAACACATAACCACAGGTGTACACAGGTCGTAGGTACGTCTAGTTGGGCCGCTGTAGCATTTGGAAGATGAGCCATTAAAAGGCTCCAAGATCCTTACTATACACTGTAATTTTTTTTAGGTGAAAAATTCGATGTCGTCGGATCCACTCCAGTCTTCGGATTTCGATAATACACATCTAAACACATAACCACAGGTGTACACAGGTCGTACGTACGCCTAGTTGGGGCCGCTGTAGCATTTGGAAGATGAGCCATGAAAAGGCTCCAAAATCCTTACTATACACTGTCAATTTTTTTAGGTGAAAAATTCGATGTCGTCGGATCCACTCCAGTCTTTGGATTTCGATAATACACATCTGAACACATAACTACAGGTGTACACAGGTCGTAGGTACGCCTAGTTGGGCCGCTGTAGCATTTGGAAGATGAGCCATGACAAGGCTCCAAAATCCTTACTATACACTGTCAATTTTTTAAGGTGAAAAATTCGATGTCGTCGGATCCACTCCAGTCTTTGGATTTCGATAATACACATTTAGACACATAACCACAGGTGTACTCAGGTCGTAGGTACGCGTAATTGGGCCGCTGTGGCATTTGGAAGATGAGTCATGAAAAGGCTCCAAAATCCTTACTATACACTGTCAATTTTTTTAGGTGAAAAATTCGATGTCGTCGGATCAACTCCAGTCTTTGGATTTCGATAATACACATCTAAACACATAACCACAGGTGTACACAGGTCGTACGTACGCCTAGTTGGGCCGCTGTAGCATTTGGAAGATGAGCCATGACAAGGCTCCAAAATCCTTACTATACACTGTCAATTTTTTTAGGTGAAAAATTCGATGTCGTCGGATCCACTCCAGTCTTCGGATTTCGATAATACACATCTAAACACATAACCACAGGTGTACACAGGTCGTAGGTACGCCTAGTTGGGCCGCTATGGCTGTTGGAAGATGAGCCATTAAAAGGCTCCAAGATCCTTACTATACACTGTAATTTTTTTTAGGTGAAAAATTCGATGTCGTCGGATCCGCTCCAGTCTTCGGATTTCGATAATACACATCTAAACACATAACCACAGGTGTACACAGGTCGTAGGTACGTCTAGTTGGGCCGCTGTAGCATTTGGAAGATGAGCCATTAAAAGGCTCCAAGATCCTTACTATACACTGTAATTTTTTTTAGGTGAAAAATTCGATGTCGTCGGATCCGCTCCAGTCTTCGGATTTCGATAATACACATCTAAACACATTACCACAGGTGTACACAGGTCGTAGGTACGTCTAGTTGGGCCGCTGTAGCATTTGGAAGATGAGCCATTAAAAGGCTCCAAGATCCTTACTATAGACTGTAATTTTTTTTAGGTGAAAAATTCGATGTCGTCGTATCCACTCCAGTCTTCGGATTTCGATAATACACATCTAAACACATAACCACAGGGGTACACAGGTCGTACGTACGCGTAGTTGGGGCCGCTGTAGCATTTGGAAGATGAGCCATGAAAAGGCTCCAAAATCCTTACTATACACTGTCAATTTTTTTAGGTGAAAAATTCGATGTCGTCGGATCCACTCCAGTCTTCGGATTTCGATAATACACATCTAAACACATAACTACAGGTGTACACAGGTCGTAGGTACGCCTAGTTGGGCCGCTATGGCTGTTGGAAGATGAGCCATTAAAAGGCACCAAAATCCTTACTATACACTGTCAATTTTTTAGGTGAAAAATTCGATGTCGTCGGATCCGCTCCAGTCTTCGGATTTCGATAATACACATCTAAACACATAACCACAGGTGTACACACGTCGTAGGTACGTCTAGTTGGGCCGCTGTAGCATTTGGAAGATGAGCCATTAAAAGGCTCCAAGATCCTTACTATACACTGTAATTTTTTTTAGGTGAAAAATTCGATGTCGTCGGATCCACTCCAGTCTTCGGATTTCGATAATACACATCTAAACACATAACCACAGGTGTACACAGGTCGTACGTACGCCTAGTTGGGGCCGCTGTAGCATTTGGAAGATGAGCCATGAAAAGGCTCCAAAATCCTTACTATACACTGTCAATTTTTTTAGGTGAAAAATTCGATGTCGTCGGATCCACTCCAGTCTTTGGATTTCGATAATACACATCTAAACACATAACCACAGGTGTACACAGGTCGTAGGTACGCCTATTTGGGACGCTGTGGCAGTTGGAAGATGAGCCATTAAAAGGCTCCAAGATCCTTACTATACACTGTAAATTTTTTTAGGTGAAAAATTCGATGTCGTCGGATCCACTCCAGTCTTTGGATTTCGATAATATACATCTAAATACATAACCACAGGTGTACACAGGTCGTAGGTACGTCTAGTTGGGCCGCTGTGGCAGTTGGAAGATGAGCCATAAAAAGGCTCCAAAATCCTTACTATACACTGTCAATTTTTTTAGGTGAAAAATTCGATGTCGTCGGATCCACTCCAGTCTTTGGATTTCGATAATACACATCTAAACACATAACCACAGGTGTACACAGGTCGTAGGTACGCCTATTTGGGACGCTGTGGCAGTTGGAAGATGAGCCATTAAACGGCTCCAAGATCCTTACTATACACTGTACATTTTTTTAGGTGAAAAATTCGATGTCGTCGGATCCACTCCAGTCTTTGGATTTCGATAATATACATCTAAATACATAACCACAGGTGTACACAGGTCGTAGGTACGTCTAGTTGGGCCGCTGTGGCAGTTGGAAGATGAGCAATGAAAAGGCTCCAAAATCCTTACTATACACTGTCAATTTTTTTAGGTGAAAAATTCGATGTCGTCGGATCCACTCCAGTCTTTGGATTTCGATAATATACATCTAAACACATAACCACAGATGTACACAGGTCGTAGGTACGCCTAGTTGGGCGCTGTGGCAGTTCGAAGATGAGAAATGAAAAGGCTCCAAAATCCTTACTATACACTGTCAATTTTTATAGGTGAAAAATTCGATGTCGTCGGATCAACTCCAGTCTTTGGATTTCGATAATACGCATCTAAACACATAACCACAGGTGTACACAGGTCGTAGGTACGCCTAGTTGGGCCGCTGTAGCATTTAGAAGATGAGTCATGAAAAGGCTCCAAAATCCTTACTATACACTGTCAATTTTTTAGGTGAAAAATTCGATGTCGTCGGATCAACTCCAGTCTTTGGATTTCGATAATACACATCTAAACACATAACCACAGGTGTACACAGGTCGTAGGTACGCCTAGTTGGGCCGCTGTGGCATTTTGAAGATGAGCCATGAAAAGGCTCCAAAATCCTTACTATACACTGTCAATTTTTTTAGGTGAAAAATTCGATGACGTCGGATCAACTCCAGTCTTTGGATTTCGATAATACGCATCTAAACACATAACCACAGGTGTACACAGGTCGTAGGTACGCCTAGTTGGGCCGCTGTGGCAGTTGGAAGATGAGCAATGAAAAGGCTCCAAAATCCTTACTATACACTGTCAATTTTTTTAGGTGAAAAATTCGATGTCGTCGGATCCACTCCAGTCTTTGGATTTCGATAATATACATCTAAACACATAACCACAGATGTACACAGGTCGTAGGTACGCCTAGTTGGGCGCTGTGGCAGTTCGAAGATGAGCCATGAAAAGGCTCCAAAATCCTTACTATACACTGTCAATTTTTTTAGGTGAAAAATTCGATGTCGTCGGTTCAACTCCAGTCTTTGGATTTCGATAATACGCATCTAAACACATAACCACAGGTGTACACAGGTCGTAGGTACGCCTAGTTGGGCCGCTGTAGCATTTAGAAGATGAGTCATGAAAAGGCTCCAAAATCCTTACTATACACTGTCAATTTTTTAGGTGAAAAATTCGATGTCGTCGGATCAACTCCAGTCTTTGGATTTTGATAATACACATCTAAACACATAACCACAGGTGTACACAGGTCGTAGGTACGCCTAGTTGGGCCGCTGTGGCATTTTGAAGATGAGCCATGAAAAGGCTCCAAAATCCTTACTATACACTGTCAATTTTTTTAGGTGAAAAATTCGATGTCGTCGGATCCACTCCAGTCTTCGGATTTCGATAATACACATCTAAACACATAACCACAGGTGTACACAGGTCGTAGGTACGTCTAGTTGGGCCGCTATGGCTGTTGGAAGATGAGCCATTAAAAGGCTCCAAGATCCTTACTATACACTGTAATTTTTTTTAGGTGAAAAATTCGATGTCGTCGGATCCGCTCCAGTCTTCGGATTTCGATAATACACATCTAAACACATAACCACAGGTGTACACAGGTCGTAGGTACGCCTAGTTGGGCCGCTGTGGCATTTTGAAGATGAGCCATGAAAAGGCTCCAAAATCCTTACTATACACTGTCAATTTTTTAGGTGAAAAATTCGATGTCGTCGGATCAACTCCAGTCTTTGGATTTCGATAATACACATCTAAACACATAACCACAGGTGTACACAGGTCGTAGGTACGCCTAGTTGGGCCGCTGTAGCATTTAGAAGATGAGCCATGAAAAGGCTCCAAAATCCTTACTATACACTGTCAATTTTTTTAGGTGAAAAATTCGATGTCGTCGGATCAACTCCAGTCTTTGGATTTCGATAATACACATATAAACACATAACCACAGGTGTACACAGGTCGTAGGTACGCCTAGTTGGGCCGCTGTGGCATTTTGAAGATGAGCCATGAAAAGGCTCCAAAATCCTTACTATACACTGTCAATTTTTTTAGGTGAAAAATTCGATGTCGTCGGATCAACTCCAGTTTTTGGATTTCGATAATACGCATCTAAACACATAACCACAGATGTACACAGGTCGTAGGTACGCCTAGTTGGGCCGCTGTGGCAGTTGGAAGATGAGCAATGAAAAGGCTCCAAAATCCTTACTATACACTGTCAATTTTTTTAGGTGAAAAATTCGATGTCGTCGGATCCACTCCAGTCTTTGGATTTCGATAATACACATTTAGACACATAACCACAGGTGTACACAGGTCGTAGGTACGCGTAATTGGGCCGCTGTGGCAGTTGGAAGATGAGCCATGAAAAGGCTCCAAAATCCTTACTATACACTGTCAATTTTTTTAGGTGAAAAATTCGATGTCGTCGGATCCACTCCAGTCTTTGGATTTCGATAATACACATCTAAACACATAACCACAGGTGTACACAGGTCGTAGGTACGCCTAGTTGGGCCGCTATGGCTGTTGGAAGATGAGCCATTAAAAGGCGCCAAGATCCTTACTATACACTGTAATTTTTTTTAGGTGAAAAATTCGATGTCGTCGGATCCGCTCCAGTCTTCGGATTTCGATAATACACATCTAAACACATAACCACAGGTGTACACAGGTCGTAGGTACGTCTAGTTGGGCCGCTGTAGCATTTGGAAGATGAGCCATGAAAAGGCTCCAAAATCCTTACTATACACTGTCAATTTTTTTAGGTGAAAAATTCGATGTCGTCGGATCCACTCCAGTCTTTGGATTTCGATAATACACATCTAAACACATAACCACAGGTGTACACAGGTCGTAGGTACGCCTAGTTGAGCCGCTATGGCTGTTGGAAGATGAGCCATTAAAAGGCTCCAAGATCCTTACTATACACTGTAATTTTTTTTAGGTGAAAAATTCGATGTCGTCGGATCCGCTCCAGTCTTCGGATTTCGATAATACACATCTAAACACATAACCACAGGTGTACACAGGTTGTATTTACGTCTAGTTGGGCCGCTGTAGCATTTGGAAGATGAGCCATGAAAAGGCTCCAAAATCCTTACTATACACTGTCAATTTTTTTAGGTGAAAAATTCAATGTCGTCGGATCCACTCCAGTCTTTGGATTTCGATAATATACATCTAAACACATAACCACAGATGTACACAGGTCGTAGGTACGCCTAGTTGGGCGCTGTGGCAGTTCGAAGATGAGCCATGAACTGTCAATTTTTTTAGGTGAAAAATTCGATGTCGTCGGATCAACTCCAGTCTTTGGATTTCGATAATACGCATCTAAACACATAACTACAGGTGTACACAGGTCGTAGGTACGCCTAGTTGGGCCGCTGTAGCATTTAGAAGATGAGTCATGAAAAGGCTCCAAAATCCTTACTATACACTGTCAATTTTTTTAGGTGAAAAATTCGATGACGTCGGATCCACTCCAGTCTTTGGATTTCGATAATACACATCTAAACACATAACCACAGGTGTACACAGGTCGTAGGTACGCCTATTTGGGCCGCTGTGGCAGTTGGAAGATGAGCCATTAAAAGGCTCCAAGATCCTTACTATACACTGTAAATTTTTTTAGGTGAAAAATTCGATGTCGTCGGATCCACTCCAGTCTTTGGATTTCGATAATACACATTTAGACACATAACCACAGGTGTACACAGGTCGTAGGTACGCGTAATTGGGCCGCTGTGGCAGTTGGAAGATGAGCCATGAAAAGGCTCCAAAATCCTTACTATACACTGTCAATTTTTTTAGGTGAAAAATTCGATGTCGTCGGATCCACTCCAGTCTTTGGATTTCGATAATACACATCTAAACACATAACCACAGGTGTACACAGGTCGTAGGTACGCCTAGTTGGGCCGCTATGGCTGTTGGAAGATGAGCCATTAAAAGGCTCCAAGATCCTTACTATACACTGTAATTTTTTTTAGGTGAAAAATTCGATGTCGTCGGATCCGCTCCAGTCTTCGGATTTCGATAATACACATCTAAACACATAACCACAGGTGTACACAGGTCGTAGGTACGTCTAGTTGGGCCGCTGTAGCATTTGGAAGATGAGCCATGAAAAGGCTCCAAAATCCTTACTATACACTGTCAATTTTTTAGGTGAAAAATTCGATGTCGTCGGATCCACTCCAGTCTTTGGATTTCGATAATACACATCTAAACACATAACCACAGGTGTACACAGGTCGTAGGTACGCCTAGTTCGGCCGCTGTGGCATTTTGAAGATGAGCCATGAAAAGGCTCCAAAATCCTTACTATACACTGTCAATTTTTTTAGGTGAAAAATTCGATGTCGTCGGATCCACAAAAGTCTTCGGATTTCGATAATACACATCTAAACACATAACCACAGGTGTACACAGGTCGTAGGTACGCCTAGTTGGGCCGCTGTAGCATTTAGAAGATGAGCCATGAAAAGGCTCCAAAATCCTTACTATACACTGTCAATTTTTTAGGTGAAAAATTCGATGTCGTCGGATCAACTCCAGTCTTTGGATTTCGATAATACACATCTAAACACATAACCACAGGTGTACACAGGTCGTAGGTACGCCTAGTTGGGCCGCTGTGGCATTTTGAAGATGAGCCATGAAAAGGCTCCAAAATCCTTACTATACACTGTCAATTTTTTTAGGTGAAAAATTCGATGTCGTCGGATCCACTCCAGTCTTCGGATTTCGATAATACACATCTAAACACATAACCACAGGTGTACACAGGTCGTAGGTACGTATAGTTGGGCCGCTATGGCTGTTGGAAGATGAGCCATTAAAAGGCTCCAAGATCCTTACTATACACTGTAATTTTTTTTAGGTGAAAAATTCGATGTCGTCGGATCCGCTCCAGTCTTCGGATTTCGATAATACACATCTAAACACATAACCACAGGTGTACACAGGTCGTAGGTACGCCTAGTTGGGCCGCTGTGGCATTTTGAAGATGAGCCATGAAAAGGCTCCAAAATCCTTACTATACACTGTCAATTTTTTTAGGTGAAAAATTCGATGTCGTCGGATCCACTCCAGTCTTCGGATTTCGATAATACACATCTAAACACATAACCACAGGTGTACACAGGTCGTAGGTACGCCTAGTTGGGCCGCTGTAGCATTTAGAAGATGAGCCATGAAAAGGCTCCAAAATCCTTACTATACACTGTCAATTTTTTTAGGTGAAAAATTCGATGTCGTCGGATCAACTCCAGTCTTTGGATTTCGATAATACGCATCTAAACACATAACTACAGGTGTACACAGGTCGTAGGTACGCCTAGTTGGGCCGCTGTAGCATTTAGAAGATGAGTCATGAAAAGGCTCCAAAATCCTTACTATACACTGTCAATTTTTTAGGTGAAAAATTCGATGTCGTCGGATCAACTCCAGTCTTTGGATTTCGATAATACACATCTAAACACATAACCACAGGTGTACACAGGTCGTAGGTACGCCTAGTTGGGCCGCTGTGGCATTTTGAAGATGAGCCATGAAAAGGCTCCAAAATCCTTACTATACACTGTCAATTTTTTTAGGTGAAAAATTCGATGTCGTCGGATCCACTCCAGTCTTCGGATTTCGATAATACACATCTAAACACATAACCACAGGTGTACACAGGTCGTAGGTACGTCTAGTTGGGCTGCTATGGCTGTTGGAAGATGAGCCATTAAAAGGCTCCAAGATCCTTACTATACACTGTAATTTTTTTTAGGTGAAAAATTCGATGTCGTCGGATCCGCTCCAGTCTTCGGATTTCGATAATACACATCTAAACACATAACCACAGGTGTACACAGGTCGTAGGTACGCCTAGTTGGGCCGCTGTAGCATTTTGAAGATGAGCCATGAAAAGGCTCCAAAATCCTTACTATACACTGTCAATTTTTTAGGTGAAAAATTCGATGTCGTCGGATTAACTCCAGTCTTTGGATTTCGATAATACACATCTAAACACATAACCACAGGTGTACACAGGTCGTAGGTACGCCTAGTTGGGCCGCTGTGGCATTTTGAAGATGAGCCATGAAAAGGCTCCAAAATCCTTACTATACACTGTCAATTTTTTTAGGTGAAAAATTCGATGTCGTCGGATCCACTCCAGTCTTCGGATTTCGATAATACACATCTAAACACATAACCACAGGTGTACACAGGTCGTAGGTACGCCTAGTTGGGCCGCTGTAGCATTTAGAAGATGAGCCATGAAAAGGCTCCAAAATCCTTACTATACACTGTCAATTTTTTAGGTGAAAAATTCGATGTCGTCGGATCAACTCCAGTCTTTGGATTTCGATAATACACATCTAAACACATAACCACAGGTGTACACAGGTCGTAGGTACGCCTAGTTGGGCCGCTGTGGCATTTTGAAGATGAGCCATGAAAAGGCTCCAAAATCCTTACTATACACTGTCAATTTTTTTAGGTGAAAAATTCGATGTCGTCGGATCCACTCCAGTCTTCGGATTTCGATAATACACATCTAAACACATAACCACAGGTGTACACAGGTCGTAGGTACGTCTAGTTGGGCCGCTATGGCTGTTGGAAGATGAGCCATTAAAAGGCTCCAAGATCCTTACTATACACTGTAATTTTTTTTAGGTGAAAAATTCGATGTCGTCGGATCCGCTCCAGTCTTCGGATTTCGATAATACACATCTAAACACATAACCACAGGTACACAGGTCGTAGGTACGCCTAGTTGGGCTGCTGTGGCATTTTGAAGATGAGCCATGAAAAGGCTCCAAAATCCTTACTATACACTGTCAATTTCTTAGGTGAAAAATTCGATGTCGTCGGATCAACTCCAGTCTTTGGATTTCGATAATACACATCTAAACACATAACCACAGGTGTACACAGGTCGTAGGTACGCCTAGTTGGGCCGCTGTGGCATTTTGAAGATGAGCCATGAAAAGGCTCCAAAATCCTTACTATACACAGTCAATTTTTTTAGGTGAAAAATTCGATGTCGTCGGATCCACTCCAGTCTTCGGATTTCGATAATACACATCTAAACACATAACCACAGGTGTACACAGGTCGTAGGTACGCCTATTTGGGACGCTGTGGCAGTTGGAAGATGAGCCATTAAAAGGCTCCAAGATCCTTACTATACACTGTAAATTTTTTTAGGTGAAAAATTCGATGTCGTCGGATCCACTCCAGTCTTTGGATTTCGATAATACACATCTAAATACATAACCACAGGTGTACACAGGTCGTAGGTACGCCTAGTTGGGCCGCTGTGGCATTTGGAAGATGAGAAATGAAAAGGCTCCAAAATCCTTACTATACACTGTCAATTTTTTTAGGTGAAAAATTCGATGTCGTCGGATCCACTCCAGTCTTTGGATTTCGATAATACACATTTAGACACATAACCACAGGTGTACACAGGTCGTAGGTACGCGTAATTGGGCCGCTGTGGCAGTTGGAAGATGAGTCAGGAAAAGGCTCCAAAATCCTTACTATACACTGTCAATTTTTTTAGGTGAAAAATTCGATGTCGTCGGATCCACTCCAGTCTTCGGATTTCGATAATACACATTTAGACATATAACCACAGGTGTACACAGGTCGTAGGTACGCGTAATTGGGCCGCTGTGGCATTTGGAAGATGAGTCATGAAAAGTCTCCAAAATCCTTACTATACACTGTCAATTTTTTTAGGTGAAAAATTCGATGTCGTCGGATCCACTCCAGTCTTTGGATTTCGATAATACACATTTAGACACATAACCACAGGTGTACACAGGTCGTAGGTACGCGTAATTGGGCCGCTGTGGCAGTTGGAAGATGAGTCAGGAAAAGGCTCCAAAATCCTTACTATACACTGTCAATTTTTTTAGGTGAAAAATTCGATGTCGTCGGATCCACTCCAGTCTTCGGATTTCGATAATACACATTTAGACATATAACCACAGGTGTACACAGGTCGTAGGTACGCGTAATTGGGCCGCTGTGGCATTTGGAAGATGAGTCATGAAAAGTCTCCAAAATCCTTACTATACACTGTCAATTTTTTTAGGTGAAAAATTCGATGTCGTCGGATCCACTCCAGTCTTTGGATTTCGATAATACACATCTAAACACATAACCACAGGTGTACACAGGTCGTAGGTACGCCTATTTGGGACGCTGTGGCAGTTGGAAGATGAGCCATTAAAAGGCTCCAAGATCCTTACTATACACTGTAAATTTTTTTAGGTGAAAAATTCGATGTCGTCGGACCCACTCCAGTCTTTGGATTTCGATGATACACATCTAAATACATAACCACAGGTGTACACAGGTCGTAGGTACGTCTAGTTGGGCCGCTGTGGCAGTTGGAAGATGAGCAATGAAAAGGCTCCAAGATCCTTACTATACACTGTCAATTTTTTTAGGTGAAAAATTCGATGTCGTCGGATCAACTCCAGTCTTTGGATTTCGATAATACACATCTAAACACATAACCACAGGTGTACACAGGTCGTAGGTACGCCTATTTGGGACGCTGTGGCAGTTGGAAGATGAGCCATTAAAAGGCTCCAAGATCCTTACTATACACTGTAAATTTTTTTAGGTGAAAAATTCGATGTCGTCGGACCCACTCCAGTCTTTGGATTTCGATAATACACATCTAAATACATAACCACAGGTGTACACAGGTCGTAGGTACGTCTAGTTGGGCCGCTGTGGCAGTTGGAAGATGAGCAATGAAAAGGCTCCAAGATCCTTACTATACACTGTCAATTTTTTTAGGTGAAAAATTCGATGTCGTCGGATCCACTCCAGTCTTTGGATTTCGATAATACACATCTAAACACATAACCACAGGTGTACACAGGTCGTAGGTACGTCTAGTTGGGCCGCTATGGCTGTTGGAAGATGAGCCATTAAAAGGCTCCAAAATCCTTACTATACACTGTCAATTTTTTTAGGTGAAAAATTCGATGTCGTCGGATCCGCTCCAGTCTTCGGATTTCGATAATACACATCTAAACACATAACCACAGGTTTACACAGGTCGTAGGTACGCCTAGTTGGGCCGCTGTGGCATTTTGAAGATGAGCCATGAAAAGGCTCCAAAATCCTTACTATACACTGTCAATTTTTTAGGTGAAAAATTCGATGTCGTCGGATCAACTCCAGTCTTTGGATTTCGATAATACACATCTTAACACATAACCACAGGTGTACACAGGTCGTAGGTACGTCTAGTTGGGCCGCTGTGGCATTTTGAAGATGAGCCATGAAAAGGCTCCAAAATCCTTACTATACACTGTCAATTTTTTTAGGTGAAAAATTCGATGTCGTCGGATCCACTCCAGTCTTCGGATTTCGATAATACACATCTAAACACATAACCACAGGTGTACACAGGTCGTAGGTACGTCTACTTGGGCCGCTGTAGCATTTGGAAGATGAGCCATGAAAAGGCTCCAAAATCCTTACTATACACTGTAAATTTTTTTAGGTGAAAAATTCGATGTCGTCGGATCCACTCCAGTCTTTGGATTTCGATAATACACATCTAAACACATAACCACAGGTGTACACAGGTCGTACGTACGCCTAGTTGGGCCGCTGTAACATTTGGAAGATGAGCCATGACAAGGCTCCAAAATCCTTACTATACACTGTCAATTTTTTTAGGTGAAAAATTCGATGTCGTCGGATCCACTCCTGTCTTCGGATTTCGATAATACACATCTAAACACATAACCACAGGTGTACACAGGTCGTAGGTACGCGTAATTGGGCCGCTGTGGCAGTTGGAAGATGAGTCATGAAAAGGCTCCAAAATTCTTACTATACACTGTCAATTTTTTTAGGTGAAAAATTCGATGTCGTCGGATCCGCTCCAGTCTTCGGATTTCGATAATGCACATCTAAACACATAACCACAGGTGTACACAGGTCGTAGGTACGCCTAGTTGGGCCGCTATGGCTGTTGGAAGATGAGCCATTAAAAGGCTCCAAGATCCTTACTATACACTGTAATTTTTTTTAGGTGAAAAATTCGATGTCGTCGGATCCGCTCCAGTCTTCGGATTTCGATAATACACATCTAAACACATAACCACAGGTGTACACAGGTCGTACGTACGCCTAGTTGGGCCGCTGTAGCATTTGGAAGATGAGCCATGACAAGGCTCCAAAATCCTTATTATACACAGTCAATTTTTTTAGGTGAAAAATTCGATGTCGTCGGATCCACTCCAGTCTTTGGATTTCGATAATACACATCTAAACACATAACCACAGGTGTACACAGGTCGTAGGTACGCCTAGTTGGGCCGCTATGGCTGTTGGAAGATGAGCCATTAAAAGGCTCCAAGATCCTTACTATACACTGTAATTTTTTTTAGGTGAAAAATTCGATGTCGTCGGATCCGCTCCAGTCTTCGGATTTCGATAATACACATCTAAACACATAACCACAGGTGTACACAGGTCGTACGTACGCCTAGTTGGGCCGCTGTAGCATTTGGAAGATGAGCCATTAAAAGGCTCCAAGATCCTTACTATACACTGTCAATTTTTTTAGGTGAAAAATTCGATGTCGTCGGATCCACTCCAGTCTTTGGATTTCGATAATACACATCTAAACACATAACCACAGGTGTACACAGGTCGTACGTACGCCTAGTTGGGCCGCTGTAGCATTTGGAAGATGAGCCATGACAAGACTCCAAAATCCTTACTGTCAATTTTTTTAGGTGAAAAATTCGATGTCGTCGGATCCACTCCAGTCTTTGGATTTCGATAATACACATCTAAACACATAACCACAGGTGTACACAGGTCGTACGTACGCCTATTTGGGACGCTGTGGCAGTTGGAAGATGATCCTTACTATACACTGTAAATATTTTTAGGTGAAAAATTCGATGTCGTCGGATCCACTCCATTCTTTGGATTTCGATAATACACATCTAAATACATAACCACAGGTGTACACAGGTCGTAGGTACGTCTAGTTGGGCCGCTGTGGCAGTTGGAAGATGAGCAATGAAAAGGCTCCAAAATCCTTAATCCTCCACTGTCAATTTTTTTAGGTGAAAAATTCGATGTCGTCGGATCCACTCCAGTCTTTGGATTTCGATAATATACATCTAAACACATAACCACAGATGCACACAGGTCGTAGGTACGCCTAGTTGGGGCGCTGTGGCAGTTGGAAGATGAGCCATGAAAAGGCTCCAAGATCCTTACTATACACTGTCAATTTTTTTAGGTGAAAAATTCGATGTCGTCGGATCCACTCCAGTCTTCGGATTTCGATAATACACATCTAAACACATAACCACAGGTGTACACAGGTCGTAGGTACGTCTAGTTGGGCCGCTGTAGCAGTTGGAAGATGAGCCATTAAAAGGCGCCAAGATCCTTACTATACACTGTAAATTTTTTTAGGTGAAAAATTCGATGTCGTCGGGTCCACTCCAGTCTTTGGATTTCGATAATACACATCTAAATACATAACCACAGGTGTACACAGGTCGTAGGAACGCCTACTTGGGCCGCTGTGGCATTTAGAAGATGAGAAATGAAAAGGCTCCAAAATCCTTACTATACACTGTCAATTTTTTTAGGTGAAAAATTCGATGTCGTCGGATCCACTCCAGTCTTTGGATTTCGATAATACACATTTAGACACATAACCACAGGTGTACACAGGTCGTAGGTACGCGTAATTGGGCCGCTGTGGCAGTTGGAAGATGAGTCATGAAAAGGCTCCAAAATTCTTACTATACACTGTCAATTTTTTTAGGTGAAAAATTCGATGTCGTCGGATCCGCTCCAGTCTTCGGATTTCGATAATGCACATCTAAACACATAACCACAGGTGTACACAGGTCGTAGGTACGCCTAGTTGGGCCGCTATGGCTGTTGGAAGATGAGCCATTAAAAGGCTCCAAGATCCTTACTATACACTGTAATTTTTTTTAGGTGAAAAATTCGATGTCGTCGGATCCGCTCCAGTCTTCGGATTTCGATAATACACATCTAAACACATAACCACAGGTGTACACAGGTCGTACGTACGCCTAGTTGGGCCGCTGTAGCATTTGGAAGATGAGCCATGACAAGGCTCCAAAATCCTTATTATACACTGTCAATTTTTTTAGGTGAAAAATTCGATGTCGTCGGATCCACTCCAGTCTTTGGATTTCGATAATACACATCTAAACACATAACCACAGGTGTACACAGGTCGTAGGTACGTCTAGTTGGGCCGCTATGGCTGTTGGAAGATGAGCCATTAAAAGGCTCCAAGATCCTTACTATACACTGTCAATTTTTTTAGGTGAAAAATTCGATGTCGTCGGATCCACTCCAGTCTTTGGATTTCGATAATACACATCTAAACACATAACCACAGGTGTACACAGGTCGTACGTACGCCTAGTTGGGCCGCTGTAGCATTTGGAAGATGAGCCATGACAAGACTCCAAAATCCTTACTATACACTGTCAATTTTTTTAGGTGAAAAATTCGATGTCGTCGGATCCACTCCAGTCTTTGGATTTCGATAATACACATCTAAACACATAACCACAGGTGTACACAGGTCGTACGTACGCCTATTTGGGACGCTGTGGCAGTTGGAAGATGAGCCATTAAAAGGCTCCAAGATCCTTACTATACACTGTAAATATTTTTAGGTGAAAAATTCGATGTCGTCGGATCCACTCCATTCTTTGGATTTCGATAATACACATCTAAATACATAACCACAGGTGTACACAGGTCGTAGGTACGTCTAGTTGGGCCGCTGTGGCAGTTGGAAGATGAGCAATGAAAAGGCTCCAAAATCCTTACTATACACTGTCAATTTTTTTAGGTGAAAAATTCGATGTCGTCGGATCCACTCCAGTCTTTGGATTTCGATAATATACATCTAAACACATAACCACAGATGCACACAGGTCGTAGGTACGCCTAGTTGGGGCGCTGTGGCAGTTGGAAGATGAGCCATGAAAAGGCTCCAAGATCCTTACTATACACTGTCAATTTTTTTAGGTGAAAAATTCAATGTCGTCGGTTCAACTCCAGACTTTGGATTTCGATAATACACATCTAAACACATAACCACAGGTGTACACAGGTCGTAGGTACGCCTAGCTGGGCCGCTGTGGCATTTTGAAGATGAGCCATGAAAAGGCTCAAAAATCCTTACTATACACTGTCAATTTTTTTAGGTGAAAAATTCGATGTCGTCGGATCCACTCCAGTCTTCGGATTTCGATAATACACATCTAAACACATAACCACAGGTGTACACAGGTCGTCGGTACGCCTAGTTGGGCCGCTGTGGCTGTTGGAAGATGAGCCATTAAAAGGCTCCAAGATCCTTACTATACACTGTAATTTTTTTTGGTGAAAAATTCGATGTCGTCGGATTCACTCCAGTCTTCGGATTTCGATAATACACATCTAAACACATAACCACAGGTGTACACAGGTCGTAGGTACGCCTAGTTGGGCCGCTGTGGCATTTTGAAGATGAGCCATGAAAAGGCTCCAAGATCCTTACTATACACTGTCAATTTTTTCAGGTGAAAAATTCGGTGTCGTCGGATCCACTCCAGTCTTTGGATTTCGATAATATACGTCTAAACACATAACCACAGGTGTACACAGGTCGTAGGTACGCCTAGCTGGGCCGCTGTGGCAGTTGGAAGATGAGCAATGAAAAGGCTCCAAAATCCTTACTATACACTGTCAATTTTTTAGGTGAAAAATTCGATGTCGTCGGATCAACTCCAGTCTTTGGATTTGGATAATACACATCTAAACACATAACCACAGGTGTACACAGGTCGTACGTACGCCTAGTTGGGGCCGCTGTGACAGTTGGAAGATGAGCCATGAAAAGGCTCCAAAATCCTTACTATACACTGTCAATTTTTTAGGTGAAAAATTCGATGTCGTCGGATCCACTCCAGTCTTTGGATTTGGATAATACACATCTAAACACATAACCACAGGTGTACACAGGTGGTAGGTACGCCTAGTTGGTCCGCTGTGGCAGTTGGAAGATGAGCCATGAAAAGGCTCCAAAATCCTTACTATACACTGTCAATTTTTTTTTAGAGAAAAATTCGATGTCGTCGGATCCACTCCAGTCTTTGGATTTCGATAATACACATCTAAACACATAACCACAGGTGTACACAGGTCGTAGGTACGCCTAGTTGGGCCGCTGTGGCAGTTGGAAGATGAGCCATTAAAAGGCTCCAAAATCCTTACTATACACTGCAAATTTTTTTAAGTGAACAATTCGATGTCGTCGGATCCACTCCAGTCTTTGGATTTGGATAATACACATCTAAACACATAACCACAGGTGTACACAGGTGGTAGGTACGCCTAGTTGGGCCGCTATGGCAGTTGGAAGATGAGCTATGAAAAGGCTCCAAGATCCTTACTATACACTGTCATTTTTTTTAGGTGAAAAATTCGATGTCGTCGGATCCACTCCAGTCTTTGGATTTCGTTAATACACATCTCAACACATAACCACAGGTGCGCACAGGTCGTAAGTACGTCTAGTTGGGCCGCTGTGGCAGTTGGAAGATGAGCCATGGAAGGCTCCAAAATCCTTACTATACACTGTACATTTTTTTAGGTGAAAAATTCGATGTTGTCGGATCCACTCCAGTCTTTGGATTTCGATAATACACATCTAAACACATAACCACAGGTGTACACAGGTCGTAGGTACCCCTAGTTAGGCCGCTGTGGCAGTTGGAAGATGAGTCATGAAAAGGCTCCAAAATCCTTACTATACACAGTCAATTTTTTTAAGTGAAAAATTCGATGTCGTCGGATCCACTCCAGTCTTTGGATTTCGATAATACACATTTAGACATATAACCACAGGTGTACACAGGTCGTAGGTACGCGTAATTGGGCCGCTGTGGCATTTGGAAGATGAGTCATGAAAAGTCTCCAAAATCCTTACTATACACTGTCAATTTTTTTAGGTGAAAAATTCGATGTCGTCGGATCCACTCCAGTCTTTGGATTTCGATAATACACATCTAAACACATAACCACAGGTGTACACAGGTCGTAGGTACGCCTATTTGGGACGCTGTGGCAGTTGGAAGATGAGCCATTAAAAGGCTCCAAGATCCTTACTATACACTGTAAATTTTTTGAGGTGAAAAATTCGATGTCGTCGGATTCATTCCAGTCTTTGGATTTCGATAATACACATCTAAATACATAACCACAGGTGTACACAGGTCGTAGGTACGCCTAGTTGGGCCGCTGTGGCAGTTGGAAGATGAGAAATGAAAAGGCTCCAAAATCCTTACTATACACTGTCAATTTTTTAAGGTGAAAAATTCGATGTCGTCGGATCCACTCCAGTCTTTGGATTTCGATAATACACATCTAAACACATAACCACAGGTGTACACAGGTCGTAGGTACGCCTATTTGGGACGCTGTGGCAGTTGGAAGATGAGCCATTAAAAGGCTCCAAGATCCTTACTATACACTGTCAATTTTTTTAGGTGAAAAATTCGATGTCGTCGGATCCACTCCAGTCTTTGGATTTCGATAATACACATCTAAATACATAACCACAGGTGTACACAGGTCGTAGGTACGTCTAGTTGGGCCGCTGTGGCAGTTGGAAGATGAGCAATGAAAAGGCTCCAAAATCCTTACTATACACTGTCAATTTTTTTAGGTGAAAAATTCGATGTCGTCGGATCCGCTCCAGTCTTTGGATTTCGATAATACACATCTAAACACATAACCACAGGTGTACACAGGTCGTACGTACGCCTAGTTGGGCCGCTGTAGCATTTGGAAGATGAGCCATGACAAGGCTCCAAAATCCTTACTATACACTGTCAATTTTTTTAGGTGAAAAATTCGATGTCGTCGGATCCGCTCCAGTCTTTGGATTTCGATAATACACATCTAAACACATAACCACAGGTGTACACAGGTCGTAGGTACGCCTATTTGGGACGCTGTGGCAGTTGGAAGATGAGCCATGACAAGGCTCCAAAATCCTTACTATACACTGTCAATTTTTTTAGGTGAAAAATTCGATGTCGTCGGATCCGCTCCAGTCTTTGGATTTCGATAATACACATCTAAACACATAACCACGGGTGTACACAGGTCGTAGGTACCCCTAGTTAGGCCGCTGTGGCAGTTGGAAGATGAGTCATGAAAAGGCTCCAAAATCCTTACTATACACAGTCAATTTTTTTAAGTGAAAAATTCGATGTGGTCGGATCCACTCCAGTCTTTGGATTTCGATAATACACATCTAAACACATAACCACAGGTGTACACAGGTCGTACGTACGCCTATTTGGGACGCTGTGGCAGTTGGAAGATGAGCCATTAAAAGGCTCCAAGATAGTTACTATACACTGTAAATTTTTTTAGGTGAAAAATTCGATGTCGTCGGATCCATTCCAGTCTTTGGATTTCGATAATACACATCTAAATACATAACCACAGGTGTACACAGGTCGTAGGTACGCCTAGTTGGGCCGCTGTGGCATTTGGAAGATGAGTCATGAAAAGGCTCCAAAATCCTTACTATACACTGTCAATTTTTTTAGGTGAAAAATTCGATGTCGTCGGATCCACTCCAGTCTTTGGATTTCGATAATACACATCTAAACACATAACCACAGGTGTACACAGGTCGTACGTACGCCTAGTTGGGCCGCTGTAGCATTTGGAAGATGAGCCATGACAAGGCTCCAAAATCCTTACTATACACTGTCAATTTTTTTAGGTGAAAAATTCGATGTCGTCGGATCCACTCCAGTCTTTGGATTTCGATAATACACATCTAAACACATAACCACAGGTGTACACAGGTCGTAGGTACGCCTATTTGGGACGCTGTGGCAGTTGGAAGATGAGCCATTAAAAGGCTCCAAGATCCTTACTATACACTGTAAATTTTTTTAGGTGAAAAATTCGATGTCGTCGGATCCACTCCAGTCTTTGGATTTCGATAATACACATCTAAACACATAACCACAGGTGTACACAGGTCGTAGGTACGTCTAATTGGGCCGCTGTGGCAGTTGGAAGATGAGCAATGAAAAGGCTCCAAAATCCTTACTATACACTGTCAATTTTTTTAGGTGAAAAATTCGATGTCGTCGGATCAACTCCAGTCTTTGGATTTCGATAATACACATCTAAACACATAACCACAGGTGTACACACGTCGTAGGTACGCCTAGTTGGGCCGCTGTGGCATTTTGAAGATGAGCCATGAAAAGGCTCAAAAATCCTTACTATACACTGTCAATTTTTTTAGGTGAAAAATTCGATGTCGTCGGATCCACTCCAGTCTTCGGATTTCGATAATACACATCTAAACACATAACCACAGGTGTACACAGGTCGTCGGTACGCCTAGTTGGGCCGCTGTGGCTGTTGGAAGATGAGCCATTAAAAGGCTCCAAGATCCTTACTATACACTGTAATTTTTTTTGGTGAAAAATTCGATGTCGTCGGATTCACTCCAGTCTTCGGATTTCGATAATACACATCTAAACACATAACCACAGGTGTACACAGGTCGTAGGTACGCCTATTTGGGACGCTGTGGCAGTTGGAAGATGAGCCATTAAAAGGCTCCAAGATCCTTACTATACACTGTAAATTTTTTTAGGTGAAAAATTCGATGTCGTCGGATCCACTCCAGTCTTTGGATTTCGATAATACACATCTAAATACATAACCACAGGTGTACACAGGTCGTAGGTACGCCTAGTTGGGGCGCTGTGGCAGTTGGAAGATGAGCCATGAAAAGGCTCAAAAATCCTTACTATACACTGTCAATTTTTTTAGGTGAAAAATTCGATGTCGTCGGATCCACTCCAGTCTTCGGATTTCGATAATACACATCTAAACACATAACCACAGGTGAACACAGGTCGTAGGTACGCCTAGTTGGGCCGCTGTGGCATTTTGAAGATGAGCCATGAAAAGGCTCCAAGATCCTTACTATACACTGTCAATTTTTTCAGGTGAAAAATTCGGTGTCGTCGGATCCACTCCAGTCTTTGGATTTCGATAATATACATCTAAACACATAACCACAGGTGTACACAGGTCGTAGGTACGCCTATTTGGGACGCTGTGGCAGTTGGAAGATGAGCAATGAAAAGGCTCCAAAATCCTTACTATACACTGTCAATTTTTTAGGTGAAAAATTCGATGTCGTCGGATCAACTCCAGTCTTTGGATTTCGATAATAATCATCTAAACACATAACCACAGGTGTACACAGGTCGTACGTACGCCTAGTTGGAGCCGCTGTGACAGTTGGAAGATGAGCCATGAAAAGGCTCCAAAATCCTTACTATACACTGTCAATTTTTTAGGTGAAAAATTCGATGTCGTCGGATCCACTCCAGTCTTTGGATTTGGATAATACACATCTTAACACATAACCACAGGTGTACACAGGTCGTAGGTACGCCTATTTGGGCCGCTGTGGCAGTTGGAAGATGAGCCATAAAAAGGCTCCAAAATCCTTACTATACACTGTCAATTTTTTTAGGTGAAAAATTCGATGTCGTCGGATTCACTCCAGTCTTCGGATTTCGATAATACACATCTAAACACATAACCACAGGTGTACACAGGTCGTAGGTACGCCTAGTTGGGCCGCTGTGGCTGTTGGAAGATGAGCCATGAAAAGGCTCCAAAATCCTTACTATACACTGTCCATTTTTTTAGATGAAAAATTCGATGTCGTCGGATCCGCTCCAGTCTTTGGATTTCGATAATACACATCTAAACACATAACCACAGGTGCGCACAGGTCGTAAGTACGTCTAGTTGGGCCGCTGTGGCAGTTGGAAGATGAGCCATGAAAAGGCTCCAAGATCCTTACTATACACTGTCAATTTTTTTAGGTGAAAAATTCGATGACGTCGGATCCACTCCAGTCTTTGGATTTCGATAATACACATCTAAACACATAACCACAGGTGTACACAGGTCGTAGGTACGCCTAGTTGGGCCGCTGTGGCTGTTGGAAGATGAGCCATTAAAAGGCTCCAAGATCCTTACTATACACTGTCAATTTTTTTATTTGAAAAATTCGATGTCGTCGGATCCACTCCAGTCTTTGGATTTCGATAATACACATCTAAAAACATAACCACAGGTGTACACAGGTCGTACGTACGCCTAGTTGGGCCGCTATGGCAGCTGGAAGATGAGCCATGAAAAGGCTCCAAGATCCTTACTATACACTGTCAATTTTTTTAGGTGAAAAATTCGATGACGTCGGATCCACTCCAGCCTTTGGATTTCGATAATACACATCTAAACACATAACCACAGGTGTACACAGGTCGTAGGTACGCCTAGTTGGGCCGCTGTGGCAGTTGGAAGATGAGCCATGAAAAGGCTCCAAAATTCTTACTATACACTGTCAATTTTTTTAGGTGAAAAATTCGATGTCGTCGGATCCACTCCAGTCTTTGGATTTCGATAATACACATCTAAAAACATAACCACAGGTGTACACAGGTCGTACGTACGCCTAGTTCGGCCGCTATGGCAGCTGGAAGATGAGCCATGAAAAGGCTCCAAAATCCTTACTATACACTGTCAATTTTTTAGGTGAAAAATTCGATGTCGTCGGATCCACTCCAGTCTTTGGATTTGGATAATACACATCTTAACACATAACCACAGGTGTACACAGGTCGTAGGTACGCCTATTTGGGCCGCTGTGGCAGTTGGAAGATGAGCCATAAAAAGGCTCCAAAATCCTTACTATACACTGTCAATTTTTTTAGGTGAAAAATTCGATGTCGTCGGATTCACTCCAGTCTTCGGATTTCGATAATACACATCTAAACACATAACCACAGGTGTACACAGGTCGTAGGTACGCCTAGTTGGGCCGCTGTGGCTGTTGGAAGATGAGCCATGAAAAGGCTCCAAAATCCTTACTATACACTGTCCATTTTTTTAGATGAAAAATTCGATGTCGTCGGATCCGCTCCAGTCTTTGGATTTCGATAATACACATCTAAACACATAACCACAGGTGCGCACAGGTCGTAAGTACGTCTAGTTGGGCCGCTGTGGCAGTTGGAAGATGAGCCATGAAAAGGCTCCAAGATCCTTACTATACACTGTCAATTTTTTTAGGTGAAAAATTCGATGACGTCGGATCCACTCCAGTCTTTGGATTTCGATAATACACATCTAAACACATAACCACAGGTGTACACAGGTCGTAGGTACGCCTAGTTGGGCCGCTGTGGCTGTTGGAAGATGAGCCATTAAAAGGCTCCAAGATCCTTACTATACACTGTCAATTTTTTTATTTGAAAAATTCGATGTCGTCGGATCCACTCCAGTCTTTGGATTTCGATAATACACATCTAAAAACATAACCACAGGTGTACACAGGTCGTACGTACGCCTAGTTGGGCCGCTATGGCAGCTGGAAGATGAGCCATGAAAAGGCTCCAAGATCCTTACTATACACTGTCAATTTTTTTAGGTGAAAAATTCGATGACGTCGGATCCACTCCAGCCTTTGGATTTCGATAATACACATCTAAACACATAACCACAGGTGTACACAGGTCGTAGGTACGCCTAGTTGGGCCGCTGTGGCAGTTGGAAGATGAGCCATGAAAAGGCTCCAAAATTCTTACTATACACTGTCAATTTTTTTTTAGAGAAAAATTCGATGTCGTCGGATCCACTCCAGTCTTTGGATTTCGATAATACACATCTAAACACATAACCACAGGTGTACACAGGTCGTAGGTACGCCTAGTTGGGCCGCTGTGGCAGTTGGAAGATGAGCCATTAAAAGGCTCCAAAATCCTTACTATACACTGCAAATTTTTTTAAGTGAACAATTCGATGTCGTCGGATCCACTCCAGTCTTTGGATTTGGATAATACACATCTAAACACATAACCACAGGTGTACACAGGTGGTAGGTACGCCTAGTTGGGCCGCTATGGCAGTTGGAAGATGAGCTATGAAAAGGCTCCAAGATCCTTACTATACACTGTCATTTTTTTTAGGTGAAAAATTCGATGTCGTCGGATCCACTCCAGTCTTTGGATTTCGTTAATACACATCTCAACACATAACCACAGGTGCGCACAGGTCGTAAGTACGTCTAGTTGGGCCGCTGTGGCAGTTGGAAGATGAGCCATGGAAGGCTCCAAAATCCTTACTATACACTGTACATTTTTTTAGGTGAAAAATTCGATGTTGTCGGATCCACTCCAGTCTTTGGATTTCGATAATACACATCTAAACACATAACCACAGGTGTACACAGGTCGTAGGTACCCCTAGTTAGGCCGCTGTGGCAGTTGGAAGATGAGTCATGAAAAGGCTCCAAAATCCTTACTATACACAGTCAATTTTTTTAAGTGAAAAATTCGATGTCGTCGGATCCACTCCAGTCTTTGGATTTCGATAATACACATTTAGACATATAACCACAGGTGTACACAGGTCGTAGGTACGCGTAATTGGGCCGCTGTGGCATTTGGAAGATGAGTCATGAAAAGTCTCCAAAATCCTTACTATACACTGTCAATTTTTTTAGGTGAAAAATTCGATGTCGTCGGATCCACTCCAGTCTTTGGATTTCGATAATACACATCTAAACACATAACCACAGGTGTACACAGGTCGTAGGTACGCCTATTTGGGACGCTGTGGCAGTTGGAAGATGAGCCATTAAAAGGCTCCAAGATCCTTACTATACACTGTAAATTTTTTGAGGTGAAAAATTCGATGTCGTCGGATTCATTCCAGTCTTTGGATTTCGATAATACACATCTAAATACATAACCACAGGTGTACACAGGTCGTAGGTACGCCTAGTTGGGCCGCTGTGGCAGTTGGAAGATGAGAAATGAAAAGGCTCCAAAATCCTTACTATACACTGTCAATTTTTTAAGGTGAAAAATTCGATGTCGTCGGATCCACTCCAGTCTTTGGATTTCGATAATACACATCTAAACACATAACCACAGGTGTACACAGGTCGTAGGTACGCCTATTTGGGACGCTGTGGCAGTTGGAAGATGAGCCATTAAAAGGCTCCAAGATCCTTACTATACACTGTCAATTTTTTTAGGTGAAAAATTCGATGTCGTCGGATCCACTCCAGTCTTTGGATTTCGATAATACACATCTAAATACATAACCACAGGTGTACACAGGTCGTAGGTACGTCTAGTTGGGCCGCTGTGGCAGTTGGAAGATGAGCAATGAAAAGGCTCCAAAATCCTTACTATACACTGTCAATTTTTTTAGGTGAAAAATTCGATGTCGTCGGATCCGCTCCAGTCTTTGGATTTCGATAATACACATCTAAACACATAACCACAGGTGTACACAGGTCGTACGTACGCCTAGTTGGGCCGCTGTAGCATTTGGAAGATGAGCCATGACAAGGCTCCAAAATCCTTACTATACACTGTCAATTTTTTTAGGTGAAAAATTCGATGTCGTCGGATCCGCTCCAGTCTTTGGATTTCGATAATACACATCTAAACACATAACCACAGGTGTACACAGGTCGTAGGTACGCCTATTTGGGACGCTGTGGCAGTTGGAAGATGAGCCATGACAAGGCTCCAAAATCCTTACTATACACTGTCAATTTTTTTAGGTGAAAAATTCGATGTCGTCGGATCCGCTCCAGTCTTTGGATTTCGATAATACACATCTAAACACATAACCACGGGTGTACACAGGTCGTAGGTACCCCTAGTTAGGCCGCTGTGGCAGTTGGAAGATGAGTCATGAAAAGGCTCCAAAATCCTTACTATACACAGTCAATTTTTTTAAGTGAAAAATTCGATGTGGTCGGATCCACTCCAGTCTTTGGATTTCGATAATACACATCTAAACACATAACCACAGGTGTACACAGGTCGTACGTACGCCTATTTGGGACGCTGTGGCAGTTGGAAGATGAGCCATTAAAAGGCTCCAAGATAGTTACTATACACTGTAAATTTTTTTAGGTGAAAAATTCGATGTCGTCGGATCCATTCCAGTCTTTGGATTTCGATAATACACATCTAAATACATAACCACAGGTGTACACAGGTCGTAGGTACGCCTAGTTGGGCCGCTGTGGCATTTGGAAGATGAGTCATGAAAAGGCTCCAAAATCCTTACTATACACTGTCAATTTTTTTAGGTGAAAAATTCGATGTCGTCGGATCCACTCCAGTCTTTGGATTTCGATAATACACATCTAAACACATAACCACAGGTGTACACAGGTCGTACGTACGCCTAGTTGGGCCGCTGTAGCATTTGGAAGATGAGCCATGACAAGGCTCCAAAATCCTTACTATACACTGTCAATTTTTTTAGGTGAAAAATTCGATGTCGTCGGATCCACTCCAGTCTTTGGATTTCGATAATACACATCTAAACACATAACCACAGGTGTACACAGGTCGTAGGTACGCCTATTTGGGACGCTGTGGCAGTTGGAAGATGAGCCATTAAAAGGCTCCAAGATCCTTACTATACACTGTAAATTTTTTTAGGTGAAAAATTCGATGTCGTCGGATCCACTCCAGTCTTTGGATTTCGATAATACACATCTAAACACATAACCACAGGTGTACACAGGTCGTAGGTACGTCTAATTGGGCCGCTGTGGCAGTTGGAAGATGAGCAATGAAAAGGCTCCAAAATCCTTACTATACACTGTCAATTTTTTTAGGTGAAAAATTCGATGTCGTCGGATCAACTCCAGTCTTTGGATTTCGATAATACACATCTAAACACATAACCACAGGTGTACACACGTCGTAGGTACGCCTAGTTGGGCCGCTGTGGCATTTTGAAGATGAGCCATGAAAAGGCTCAAAAATCCTTACTATACACTGTCAATTTTTTTAGGTGAAAAATTCGATGTCGTCGGATCCACTCCAGTCTTCGGATTTCGATAATACACATCTAAACACATAACCACAGGTGTACACAGGTCGTCGGTACGCCTAGTTGGGCCGCTGTGGCTGTTGGAAGATGAGCCATTAAAAGGCTCCAAGATCCTTACTATACACTGTAATTTTTTTTGGTGAAAAATTCGATGTCGTCGGATTCACTCCAGTCTTCGGATTTCGATAATACACATCTAAACACATAACCACAGGTGTACACAGGTCGTAGGTACGCCTATTTGGGACGCTGTGGCAGTTGGAAGATGAGCCATTAAAAGGCTCCAAGATCCTTACTATACACTGTAAATTTTTTTAGGTGAAAAATTCGATGTCGTCGGATCCACTCCAGTCTTTGGATTTCGATAATACACATCTAAATACATAACCACAGGTGTACACAGGTCGTAGGTACGCCTAGTTGGGGCGCTGTGGCAGTTGGAAGATGAGCCATGAAAAGGCTCAAAAATCCTTACTATACACTGTCAATTTTTTTAGGTGAAAAATTCGATGTCGTCGGATCCACTCCAGTCTTCGGATTTCGATAATACACATCTAAACACATAACCACAGGTGAACACAGGTCGTAGGTACGCCTAGTTGGGCCGCTGTGGCATTTTGAAGATGAGCCATGAAAAGGCTCCAAGATCCTTACTATACACTGTCAATTTTTTCAGGTGAAAAATTCGGTGTCGTCGGATCCACTCCAGTCTTTGGATTTCGATAATATACATCTAAACACATAACCACAGGTGTACACAGGTCGTAGGTACGCCTATTTGGGACGCTGTGGCAGTTGGAAGATGAGCAATGAAAAGGCTCCAAAATCCTTACTATACACTGTCAATTTTTTAGGTGAAAAATTCGATGTCGTCGGATCAACTCCAGTCTTTGGATTTCGATAATAATCATCTAAACACATAACCACAGGTGTACACAGGTCGTACGTACGCCTAGTTGGAGCCGCTGTGACAGTTGGAAGATGAGCCATGAAAAGGCTCCAAAATCCTTACTATACACTGTCAATTTTTTAGGTGAAAAATTCGATGTCGTCGGATCCACTCCAGTCTTTGGATTTGGATAATACACATCTTAACACATAACCACAGGTGTACACAGGTCGTAGGTACGCCTATTTGGGCCGCTGTGGCAGTTGGAAGATGAGCCATAAAAAGGCTCCAAAATCCTTACTATACACTGTCAATTTTTTTAGGTGAAAAATTCGATGTCGTCGGATTCACTCCAGTCTTCGGATTTCGATAATACACATCTAAACACATAACCACAGGTGTACACAGGTCGTAGGTACGCCTAGTTGGGCCGCTGTGGCTGTTGGAAGATGAGCCATGAAAAGGCTCCAAAATCCTTACTATACACTGTCCATTTTTTTAGATGAAAAATTCGATGTCGTCGGATCCGCTCCAGTCTTTGGATTTCGATAATACACATCTAAACACATAACCACAGGTGCGCACAGGTCGTAAGTACGTCTAGTTGGGCCGCTGTGGCAGTTGGAAGATGAGCCATGAAAAGGCTCCAAGATCCTTACTATACACTGTCAATTTTTTTAGGTGAAAAATTCGATGACGTCGGATCCACTCCAGTCTTTGGATTTCGATAATACACATCTAAACACATAACCACAGGTGTACACAGGTCGTAGGTACGCCTAGTTGGGCCGCTGTGGCTGTTGGAAGATGAGCCATTAAAAGGCTCCAAGATCCTTACTATACACTGTCAATTTTTTTATTTGAAAAATTCGATGTCGTCGGATCCACTCCAGTCTTTGGATTTCGATAATACACATCTAAAAACATAACCACAGGTGTACACAGGTCGTACGTACGCCTAGTTGGGCCGCTATGGCAGCTGGAAGATGAGCCATGAAAAGGCTCCAAGATCCTTACTATACACTGTCAATTTTTTTAGGTGAAAAATTCGATGACGTCGGATCCACTCCAGCCTTTGGATTTCGATAATACACATCTAAACACATAACCACAGGTGTACACAGGTCGTAGGTACGCCTAGTTGGGCCGCTGTGGCAGTTGGAAGATGAGCCATGAAAAGGCTTCAAAATCCTTACTATACACTGTCAATTTTTTTAGGTGAAAAATTCGATGTCGTCGGATCCACTCCAGTCTTTGGATTTCGATAATATACATCTAAACACATAACCACAGGTGTACACAGGTCGTAGGTACGCCTAGTTGGGCCGCTGTGGCTGTTGGAAGATGAGCCATGGAAGGCTCCAAAATCCTTACTATACACTGTACATTTTTTTAGGTGAAAAATTCGATGTTGTCGGATCCACTCCAGTCTTTGGATTTCGATAATACACATCTAAACACATAACCACAGGTGTACACAGGTCGTAGGTACCCCTAGTTAGGCCGCTGTGGCAGTTGGAAGATGAGTCATGAAAAGGCTCCAAAATCCTTACTATACACAGTCAATTTTTTTAAGTGAAAAATTCGATGTGGTCGGATCCACTCCAGTCTTTGGATTTCGATAATACACATCTAAACACATAACCACAGGTGTACACGGGTCGTAGGTGCGCCTAGTTGGGCCGCTGTGGCAGTTGGAAGATGAGCCATGAAAAGGCTCCAAAATCCTTACTATACACTGTCAATTTTTTTAGATGAAAAATTCGATGTCGTCGGTTCCACTCCAGTCTTTGGATTTCGATAATACACATCTAAACACATAACCACAGGTGTACACAGGTGGTAGGTACGCCTAGTTGGGCCGCTGTGGCAGTTGGAAGATGAGCCATGAAAAGGCTCCAAAATCCTTACTATACACTGTCAATTTTTTTAGGTGAAAAATTCGATGTCGTCGGATCCACTCCAGTCTTTGGATTTCGATAATACACATCTAAACACATAACCACAGGTGTACACAGGTCGTACGTACGCCTAGTTGGGCCGCTGTGGCTGTTGGAAGATGAGTCATGAAAAGGCTCCAAAATCCTTACTATACACAGTCAATTTTTTTAAGTGAAAAATTCGATGTCGTCGGATCCACTCCAGTCTTTGGATTTGGATAATACACATCTAAACACATAACCACAGGTGTACACAGGTGGTAGGTACGCCTAGTTGGGCCGCTGTGGCAGTTGGAAGATGAGCCATGAAAAGGCTCCAAAATCCTTACTATACACTGTCAATTTTTTTAGGTGAAAAATTCGATGTCGTCGGATCCACTCCAGTCTTTGGATTTCGATAATACACATCTAAACACATAACCACAGGTGTACACAGGTCGTAGGTACGCCTATTTGGGCCGCTATGGCAGTTGGAAGATGAGCCATGAAAAGGCTCCAAGATCCTTACTATACACTGTCATTTTTTTTAGGTGAAAAATTCGATGTCGTCGGATCCACTCCAGTCTTTGGATTTCGTTAATACACATTTAAACACATAACCACAGGTGTACACAGGTCGTAGGTACGCCTAGTTGGGCCGCTGTGGCAGTTGGAAGATGAGCCATGAAAAGGCTTCAAAATCCTTACTATACACTGTCAATTTTTTTAGGTGAAAAATTCGATGTCGTCGGGTCCACTCCAGTCTTTGGATTTCGATAATATACATCTAAACACATAACCACAGGTGTACACAGGTCGTAGGTACGCCTAGTTGGGCCGCTGTGGCAGTTGGAAGATGAGCCATGAAAAGGCTTCAAAATCCTTACTATACACTGTCAATTTTTTTAGGTGAAAAATTCGATGTCGTCGGATCCACTCCAGTCCTTGGATTTCGATAATATACATCTAAACACATAACCACAGGTGTACACAGGTCGTAGGTACGCCTAGTTGGGCCGCTGTGGCTGTTGGAAGATGAGCCATGGAAGGCTCCAAAATCCTTACTATACACTGTACATTTTTTTAGGTGAAAAATTCGATGTTGTCGGATCCACTCCAGTCTTTGGATTTCGATAATACACATCTAAACACATAACCACAGGTGTACACAGGTCGTAGGTACCCCTAGTTAGGCCGCTGTGGCAGTTGGAAGATGAGTCATGAAAAGGCTCCAAAATCCTTACTATACACAGTCAATTTTTTTAAGTGAAAAATTCGATGTCGTCGGATCCACTCCAGTCTTTGGATTTCGATAATAGACATCTAAACACATAACCACAGGTGTACACAGGTCGTAGGTACGCCTAGTTGGGCCGCGGTGGCATTTGGAAGATGAGCCAAGAAAAGGCTCCAAAATCCTTACTATACACTGTCATTTTTTTTAGGTGAAAAATTCGATGTAGTCGGGTCCACTCCAGTCTTTGGATTTCGATAATACACATCTAAACACATAACCACAGGTGTACACAGGTCGTAGGTACCCCTAGTTGGGCCGCCGTGGCAGTTGGAAGATGAGCCATGAAAAGGCTCCAAAATCCTTACTATACACTGTCAATTTTTTTAGGTGAAAAATTCGATGTCGTCGGATCCACTCCAGTCTTTGGATTTCGATAATACACATCTAAACACATAACCACAGGTGTACACAGGTCGTAGGTACCCCTAGTTGGGCCGCTGTGGCAGTTGGAAGATGAGCCATGAATAGGGTCCAAGATCCTTACTATAGACTTTCAATTTTTTTAGGTGAAAAATTCGATGTCGTCGGATCCACTCCAGTCTTTGGATTTCGATAATATACATCTAAACACATAACCACAGGTGTACATAGGTCGTAGGTACGTCTAGTTGGGCCGCTGTGGCAGTTGGAAGATGAGCCATGAAAAGGCTCCAAGATCCTTACTATACACTGTCAATTTTTTTAGGTGAAAAATTCGATGTCGTCGGATCCACTCCAGTCTTTGGATTTCGATAATATACATCTAAACACATAACCACAGGTGTACACAGGTCGTAGGTACGCCTAGTTGGGCCGCTGTGGCAGTTGGAAGATGAGCCATGAAAAGGCTCCAAGATCCTTACTATACGCTGTCAATTTTTTTAGGTGAAAAATTCGATGTCGTCGGATCCACTCCAGTCTTTGGATTTCGATAATATACATCTAAACACATAACCACAGGTGTACACAGGTCGTAGGTACGCCTAGTTGGGCCGCTGTGGCTGTTGGAAGATGAGCCATTAAAAGGCTCCAAGATCCTTACTATACACTGTCAATTTTTTTAGGTGAAAAATTCGATGTCGTCGGATCCACTCCAGTCTTTGGATTTCGGTAATACACATTTAGACACATAACCACAGGTGTACACAGGTTGTAGGTACGCCTAGTTCGGCCGCTGTGGCAGTTGGAAGATGAGCCATGAAAGGGCTCCAAAATCCTTACTATACACTGTCAATTTTTTTAGGTGAAAAATTCGATGTCGTCGGATCAACTCCAGTCTTTGGATTTCGATAATACACATCTAAACACATAACCACAGGTGTACACAGGTCGTAGGTACGTCTAGTTGGGCCGCTGTGGCAGTTGGAAGATGAGCAATGAAAAGGCTCCAAAATCCTTAATATCCAAAAACTGGAGTGGATCCGACGACATCGAATTTTTCACCTAAAAAAATTGACAGTGTATAGTAAGAATTTTGGAGCCTTTTCATGGCTCATCTTCCAACTGCCACAGCGGCCGAACTAGGCGTACCTACAACCTGTGTACACCTGTGGTTATGTGTTTAGATGTGTATTATCGAAATCCAAAGACTGGAGTGGATCCGACGACATCGAATTTTTCACCTAAAAAAAATGACAGTGTATAGTAAGGATCTTGGAGCCTTTTAATGGCTCATCTTCCAACAGCCACAGCGGCCCAACTAGGCGTACCTACGACCTGTGTACACCTGTGGTTATGTGTTTAGATGTATATTATCGAGATCCAAAGACTGGAGTGGATCCGACGACATCGAATTTTTCACCTAAAAAAATTGACAGTGTATAGTAGGATTTTGGAGACTTTTCATGGCTCATCTTCCAACTGCCACAGCGGCCCAACTAGGCGTACCTACGACCTGTGTACACCTGTGGTTATGTGTTTAGATGTGTATTATCGAAATCCAAAGACTGGAGTGGATCCGACGACATCGAATTTTTCACCTAAAAAAATTTACAGTGTATAGTAAGGATTTTGGAGCCTTTTCATTTTTCATCTTCCAACTGCCACAGCGGCCCAACTAGGCGTACCTACGACCTGTGTACACCTGTGGTTATGTGTTTAGATGTGTATTATCGAAATCCAAAGACTGGAGTGGATCCTACGACATCAAATTTTTCACCTGAAAAAATTGACAGTGTATAGTAATTATCTTGGAGCCTTTTCATGGCTCATCTTCCAACTGCCACAGCGGCCCAACTAGGCGTACCTACGACCTGTGTACGCCTGTGGTTATGTGTTTAGATGTGTATTATCGAAATCCAAAGACTGGAGTGGATCCGACGACATCGAATTTTTCACCTAAAAAAATTGACAGTGTATAGTAAGGATTTTGGAGCCTTTTCATGGCTCATCTTCCAACTGCCACAGCGGCCCAACTAGGCGTACCTACGACCTGTGTACACCTGTGGTTATGTGTTTAGATGTGTATTATCGGAATCCAAAGACTGGAGTGGATCCGACGACATCGAATTTTTCATCTACAAAAATTGACAGTGTATAGTAAGGATTTTGGAGCCTTTTCATTGCACATCTTCCAACAGCCACAGCGGCCCAACTAGGCGTACCTACGACCTATGTACACCTGTGGTTATGTGTTTAGATGTATATTATCGAAATCCAAAGACTGGAGGGGATCCGACGACATCGCATTTTTCACCTAAAAAATATTACAGTGTATAGTAAGGATCTTAGAGCCTTTTCATGGCTCATCTTCCAACAGCCACAGCGGCCCAACTAGGCGTACCTACCACCTGTGTACACCTGTGGTTATGTGTTTAGATGTGTATTATCGAAATCCGAAGACTGGAGTTAATCCGACGACATCGAATTTTTCACCTAAAAAAATTGACAGTGTATAGTAAGGATTTTGGAGCCTTTTCATGGCTCATCTTCCAACTGCCACAGCGGCCCAACTAGGCGTACCTACGACCTGTGTACACCTGTGGTTATGGTTTTAGATGTATATTTTCGAAATCCAAAGACTTTAGTGGATCCGACGACATCGAATTTTCCACCTAAAAAAAATGACAGTGTATAGTAAGGATCTTGGAGCCTTTTAATGGCTCATCTTCCAACAGCCACAGCGGCCCAACTAGGCGTACCTACGACCTGTGTACACCTGTGGTAATGTGTTTAGATGTATATTATCGAAATCCAAAGACTGGAGTGGATCCGACGACATCGAATTTTTCACCTAAAAAAATGTACAGCGTATAGTAAGGATCTTGGAGCCTTTTCATGGCTCATCTTCCAACAGCCACAGCGGCCCAACTAGGCGTACCTACCACCTGTGTACACCGGTGGTTATGTGTTTAGATGTGTATTATCGAAATCCAAAGACTGGAGTGGATCCGACGACATCGAATTTTTCACCTAAAAAAATTGACAGTGTATAGTAAGGATTTTGGAGCCTTTTAATGGCTCATCTTCCAACAGCCACAGCGGCCCAACTAGGCGTACCTACGACCTGTGTACACCTGTGGTTATGTGTTTAGATGTATATTATCGAAATCCAAAGACTGGAGTGGATCCGACGACATCGAATTTTTCACCTAAAAAAATTGACAGTGTATAGTAAGGATTTTGGAGACTTTTCATGGCTCATCTTCCAACTGCCACAGCGGCCCAACTAGGCGTACCTACGACCTGTGTACACCTGTGGTTATGGTTTTAGATGTATATTTTCGAAATCCAAAGACTTTAGTGGATCCGACGACATCGAATTTTCCACCTAAAAAAAATGACAGTGTATAGTAAGGATCTTGGAGCCTTTTAATGGCTCATCTTCCAACAGCCACAGCGGCCCAACTAGGCGTACCTACGACCTGTGTACACCTGTGGTAATGTGTTTAGATGTATATTATCGAAATCCAAAGACTGGAGTGGATCCGACGACATCGAATTTTTCACCTAAAAAAATGTACAGCGTATAGTAAGGATCTTGGAGCCTTTTCATGGCTCATCTTCCAACAGCCACAGCGGCCCAACTAGGCGTACCTACGACCTGTGTACACCTGTGGTTATGTGTTTAGATGTATATTATCGAAATCCAAAGACTGGAGTGGATCCGACGACATCGAATTTTTCACCTAAAAAAATTGACAGTGTATAGTAAGGATTTTGGAGACTTTTCATGGCTCATCTTCCAACTGCCACAGCGGCCCAACTAGGCGTACCTACGACCTGTGTACACCTGTGGTTATGTGTTTAGATGTGTATTATCGAAATCCAAAGACTGGAGTGGATCCGACGACATCAAATTTTTCACCTGAAAAAATTGACAGTGTATAGTAATTATCTTGGAGCCTTTTCATGGCTCATCTTCCAACTGCCACAGCGGCCCAACTAGGCGTACCTACGACCTGTGTACACCTGTGGTAATGTGTTTAGATGTATATTATCGAAATCCAAAGACTGGAGTGGATCCGACGACATCGAATTTTTCACCTAAAAAAATGTACAGCGTATAGTAAGGATCTTGGAGCCTTTTCATGGCTCATCTTCCAACAGCCACAGCGGCCCAACTAGGCGTACCTACCACCTGTGTACACCGGTGGTTATGTGTTTAGATGTGTATTATCGAAATCCAAAGACTGGAGTGGATCCGACGACATCGAATTTTTCACCTAAAAAAATTGACAGTGTATAGTAAGGATTTTGGAGCCTTTTCATGGCTCATCTTCCAACTGCCACAGCGGCCCAACTAGGCGTACCTACGACCTGTGTACACCTTTGGTTATGGTTTTAGATGTATATTATCGAAATCCAAAGACTGGAGTGGATCCGACGACATCGAATTTTTCACCTAAAAAAAATGACAGTGTATAGTAAGGATCTTGGAGCCTTTTAATGGCTCATCTTCCAACAGCCACAGCGGCCCAACTAGGCGTACCTACGACCTGTGTACACCTGTGGTTATGTGTTTAGATGTATATTATCGAAATCCAAGGACTGGAGTGGATCCGACGACATCGAATTTTTCACCTAAAAAAATTGACAGTGTATAGTAAGGATTTTGGAGACTTTTCATGGCTCATCTTCCAACTGCCACAGCGGCCCAACTAGGCGTACCTACGACCTGTGTACACCTGTGGTTATGTGTTTAGATGTGTATTATCGAAATCCAAAGACTGGAGTGGATCCGACGACATCGAATTTTCACCTAAAAAAATTGACAGTGTATAGTAAGGATTTTGGAGCCTTTTCATTTCTCATCTTCCAACTGCCACAGCGGCCCAACTATTCGTACCTACGACCTGTGTACACCTGTGGTTATGTGTTTAGATGTGTATTATCGAAATCCAAAGACTGGAGTGGATCCGACGACATCAAATTTTTCACCTGAAAAAATTGACAGTGTATAGTAATTATCTTGGAGCCTTTTCATGGCTCATCTTCCAACTGCCACAGCGGCCCAACTAGGCGTATCTACGACCTGTGTACACCTGTGGTTATGTGTTTAGATGTGTATTATCGAAATCCAAAGACTGGAGTGAATCCGACGACATCGAATTTTTCACCTAAAAAAATTGACAGTGTATAGTAAGGATTTTGGAGCCTTTTCATTGCTCATCTTCCAACTGCCACAGCGGCCCAATTAGGCGTACCTACGACCTGTGTACACCTGTGGTTATGTGTTTAGATGTGTATTATCGAAATCCGAAGACTGGAGTGAATCCGACGACATCGAATTTTTCACCTAAAAAAATTGACAGTGTATAGTAAGGATTTTGGAGCCTTTTCATGGCTCATCTTCCAACTGCCACAGCGGCCCAACTAGGCGTACCTACGACCTCTGTACACCTTTGGTTATGGTTTTAGATATATATTATCGAAATCCAAAGACTGGAGTGGATCCGACGACATCGAATTTTTCACCTAAAAAAATTGACTCATCTTCCAACTGCCACAGCGGCCCAACCAGGCGTACCTACGACCTGTGTACACCTGTGGTTATGTGTTTAGATGTGTATTATCGAAATCCAAAGACTGGAGTGGATCCGACGACATCGAATTTTTCACCTAAAAAAATTTACAGTGGAAGTGGCCCAATAGGCGTACCTACGACCTGTGTACACCTGTGGTTATGTGTTTAGATGTGTATTATCGAAATCCAAAGACTGGAGTGGATCTGACGACATCGAATTTTTCACCTAAAAAAATTGATTTTGGAGGCTTTTAATGGCTCATCTTCCAACTGCCACACTTACGACTTCTGTTGTCCGTTGTGTATGTTCTCTAGTGTCTATTAATCGAATCAAATAGATTTGGTGTGCATCCACTGTGGCAGTTGGAAGTTTAGCCAGGAAAAAGCTAAAAAATCCTTGCTTAACACTGACAATTTTTTCGTTTTCATTAGCCTATATTTTTTTTTGCAATGCATCCGTTTCATAAGCACCCTATAAAAGCTGCATACATATGTACATAAAAAAAAGCTCACATCGTCCTTACGATAAGTGACATCTCCTTCTGAATCCTAGTTCGAATTGTCAGTTCTCTTTCCTTTGTCGAACATTCCGCTTCGGGTATTCTCTTCTGCAATTGTGCGCCAGTTTTTTTTTGTTTGTGTTCTGATCGAAACGGGCTCGAAATTGTAGTTCAAAACTTAACAGCCGAACCTTTACCTTTCAAATTAGATCGAAGTGAAATTAAAGTCTACTTTTAAGCGCAGTTCAACACGTCAACAATAATTATTTTTTCCTTGCATATATACGATGGCATTCGCCATCTTGGCAATACGACATCAAAAACAGTTTAAAAAATAAACGAACCCGAAAAACATCAGTTCATCCCTGTCACTCTGGAAAAAATGCAATATGTGGCGTTGTATTGAAAGAGTCTATGTGCCCGTTCACTCCCTTGCGATGGCAGGCTATTTATGTGAGATAGCTAATAGCGGATTGAAGGAGCACAGCGAGAACATTCAACACTGGTGGTGAATATCCATCTTGCTCTATCGGTCTGGTTTCGATTCCGACTACGGCACACACCGAAACGCAACACACTGCAATTCGCCGTGTCCAACTGCTCTGACCTGTATGCGGAATTTCTGCTCCTCCTTTGTGTGTACTTCTCTTCTGTGCAACTCGAATTTTATCCGTGATTTTTAATCTCTGCCCCCGTCCAAATAGAAATAATCACCCACAGATAGTGTCGAATAAATAAATTCAAATTGTGGAGCCAAGTGAATAGACTGACATCAAGTTCAACGAACAAGTATAGAAGTGAAGCCCCCATTTGTTTTTGCATCATACTACGTATTCGATGTGTCGAGGTGAACGTACATACGTTCAGTAAAGCAATAATACACATCAGAACTTTAATGATCATTTGGTATAAACAATATCAAGGTGAGTATGTACTCTCTGAGTACCAACCGAGTTTCATATTTATGTTTCCTTTCACAATGCAATTGCAACATTCGTTTAATTTCATCGTCATATTGTCTGAAAGTTTTCTTCAAGCAGCTTCGTTCGCTGTCATAAGTTGAACTGTGAAACGATTGCTACGGAATTTCGGTCGCACATTCTTTCTCTTCGTCCATATACATACATCAATTCGTACGTACAAACTACAAACACTTGTATCATTTGTTTATTGGGCTCCACTGGAGGTAGGGGGAACCATATTCAATGTCAGTGATGATGTATGTTGATAAAGGCATCTTTCTCCTCCTAAATTGCTTTCATTTAAACAACAATTAGGCTTAGACAAGTCTCGCGTTTATCTACTTTCGGAATTTTCAAAAGTCTGCATAATAAAGCTCTCCCCAGTCCCTCATCCAATTGCACACGCAAACATGTGTATGCACATGTACGAACGATTTTGTTATGTAAATATCGCACCATGCACACATGCAAACAAACATTCCAAAGATAAAAACAAACCACCGTTCATTTGTGTGCTTGCAAAAAAAAAACAAAAAGTGAAACATCTTGAACTTGTGCCGCAAAAAAAAAATTTGTCCGAAGTCAACTTTCCAAAATATGAAACGATATCTCCATTTGCCGCACAGTACCCAATAGAGATTGATTACCGCAAAAGAAAATTGAGCAGATTTTCAAAATTAAACTAACCCCAGTTGAAAATTGGGAAAATGGCAAAACTGTTCTGTGGTTTTTCGCCATGCTGACCCTCGTTTCTTGTTTCGTTCTTTCACGCTGCACCAACGGCGGATTGGAAGTTGGTACGCGTCTACTGCTGCTTGCTTGTTGGAAGAATCTGGTTGGAAAAGTGAGCTACTGCCTCTCAGATGTCTCTTGAAAATCCAACAGGGTTTACTTTTTTGGCACTGTAGGGGATATTTTCCTAGATGTGGGCATTTCATATTCAGCAACGAATGGTCAGTTGGTTGATTTCAGTCATGTTTCACTTAATATAAGGAAATTATGATGGAAAGTATATGTAATTTGTTAGTTTTACTCATGAAAAGGTATTTAATTAGTCTAGGCTGCGTTAAATGTTGAATCATTCATAAGTGGGTACAATATGGGTTCCATTCAACTTGTTTCTAATCGTTATTTGTTTATTTTTTTGTTCAAAAATGTGGCGCTACAACCGGTAGAGGGGGCCAAGGCCTAGCTCCTCAGCAATCACTCGTGTTGTGCGCGCCTATTGTTCTCTCACCAGTGCAGTCTCACCAGCAAAGTTTGAGAAGCTTTTTCTAGTCAGTTATACTCTTTGAACATTTGTCAGTGACTCGAAAGAGGAAAGGACCGAGAAAATTATTTTTTGTCGTACCAGGAATCGAACCTGGACTCGTAGTCTGATCTGCAGGGGAAATTTAACAGTAGGCTAAGGAAAAAAAAAGGGATATTTTCCATCGAATGTATTTAGGTCCATCCTATATTTGATTGTTAGTTACCCTCGCTGAACAGAGCTTTAACTGGTTTATAGCTTCACTCAGGATAGAGAAAACTGGTAGAAGACGAGACGATCTTATAACTTTTGCTTGGATACGCCGATTTCGTGTAACTTATAATATTGATGCCGTGTTGCTCTCCCTGTGGACTGACCATTACTCGATGATTCTGTATTGCATTTACAACTGATCTAATCCTATAGCATGAAGGCTAACGACGAAGCGCGTCAATAATGCGTTTGCTGAATCTTCGAGATAATCCCACAAGCTTACAATCTTTTAAAAGCTGGATTAAGTGGAAAACCTTTAGCCTACGCATTTAACTTCAAATGGGTGCCTCACAATTTCAAGAGTAATTAATTGCAGAGGCAATAATGTTTTCAAACACGATATACTCGCACAATTGTAGGAAGTCAAGATGTATGTCATCTCATCTACCTACTGTCTGCTTTGATAAACTACACCATTGACCTAGTTTAAACAGCTACTGCAAAGTGCCTACTTGAAGTGTGTGTATATATGAACGTGAAATAGATGATTGCATCTACATCATCACTGCCTATACATAAAGAACAAAACTGTAGCAATCGTCGAGAATGCCAAAAATTGCATATGATTTGGGTCTCATTTTAATTGCCACCTAGACTGAAGCTGGCTGGACGGTGCCGTTGGTTGATTGCCTGCGGGACCCAAGGCAACGGTTCGAATTCTGGTGAAAGCAAAGTTAATAGGCTTTTATCCGGTTCATATTTGGGCGATCAGTGGTAGTAATCTGACTATGGACCAACCTAGTTTGAGTGTGCTGGCGATATCGCTGGCAGCTACCTAACCCAGACTAAAACTATGACCCTACAGTCCTAATGGACTACACGCCAGGAAACAGTAACTCTTCATCGAGTAAAGAAAATCATTTGAAACACTTATTACCCTACGGATTGAAATGACAAAGCACTTACATTTACACTTACATTGTGCTTAGGTTTCGCGACCCGACTTTCTCTTGCCTCCAACTCGCCCAAGCGCAACAATTGATGGGGAATCCTGATTATGCACGTGAATAATGTTTGGTATCTGTTTTCAATTCAACGATATCACACAGATGTGGTAGATTCAATGAATAGTTGGCATTTTCTTTCTGTTGCAGCAGCACAGGTGAAACAGAAAAACTTAACACCTCCACGATTCTAGAGCCAAATGTATAACAAACCTACCAAAACACAGCACCTGCCACCCTATATCCCATTTTTCGGGTGTGAAGAAAGTTTGCAAATCTCTTTCACTCTTCCATATTCCTCCCCTCCAGCTTAACATTACAATCGTCCGACGCTATTTTGAGTTGATGAATAATTCAGGTGTCACACCCTCTCGACACCTGACTGCATTTGTCTTACCCCAACACCGACGAACATTAGAAATCGTGTTGGAGTGCCTGTAATCGGTCATTTTTATTGTTATGTTTACATTTCATTTCATTTTTGCGCTTGCCGTTGTCGTAGGCCTTTTTGATGTATTGCGCAATCGTGATGGGCATGCATGTTTATATGTTTTGCCTTCTAATTATAGACTACACGTGTCTTTTTATGCATTGTTAGATCTTAATGGGGGGTGGAGAAAAAATCGAAGAGACGAGAGGGAAACACAATGAAAAGTGCATAATGGTAAACAAGATGGCAAAAAAAAAGTGAATGCGCTCTCATCGCAGAGTTTCTATGAAATAGGTCACCAATGACTGTGATCCGGTGAGGAGGGAATTGAATTAGAAAGTTTTGATTAGATGGTAGTCATCTGTTGGTTAATAAGCAAACAGACTTCCAACAAAAAGGGGTTAGTGTCCGATTGGTGTTGTTAGCTTTCTATCGCAATCTCTTCGGTTGGCCTAGATACAGCTAAAGAGTACATTGCACCTTACCATGACGAAATCAACGTACAGTACAAGGCAGCTATAAATGAATTTGGAAATTATGGCAACTCATGCAAATGATTTCGATTTCTTTTTATAGAGTAGCGGTGTGTAGACTGTAGACTACTGACTACACGCCCGTGTAAAGAAGGAAACAAAGAAGAGAATAATACAAATGCGATTTTGAAGAGGACAACGATGAGCTAAGCCCAAAGTAAATTGCCTCAGAAATGAAATAGAAAGAAAAAGAGATAAAAAAAACAACCGCACATACTAGGTACAATATTGCAAAAGCAGTCAACGAAGAGGGGGGTGGGGGGAAGAGAATGTCATGGGCCGACGACGGACGGACAAAATTTGTTTATATTCTTCACGTACATACTTATACCTCGAAGATTCGACTGAGATGGTGGGGATACAACGACAATGCATTAATTGCTTTATAATTTCAATGAGCTCGCTCGCACTGCTGCCGCTGTATATGACCCAGAAATTCCACAATTCAATAGTCATCGACTTGCGCTTGAATGCTCGCTCGTCAATCAACCGCGAATCTGTTTTTGATACCTAGTCGCTAGCTATCTGCGCTTTTTTGGTTCTTTTTCAAATTGATTATCACAGAGCACAGAGTCTACTGCCGTGGAGACTGTGAAAAGTGTACTGCAGTGAATTGTAGATTTGTCTTGTGTGGATTATCAACGGATAAGTAAAAAAAAAACAGCCAGCTGTAGAGAATGTACGGAAACTTTCCAAGTCGTTCCTTTTGTTCCTCTTAAACTGATAAAGAAGAAATTACATGATACATCGACTGGTGTCCGTTCCTATTTTTTGCGGTTCACAAGTATTTGCAAATTGTTTTAGATTTTTTTCTCCGTTTTCTGGTTAACTCGTTTAATTCCCTAATATCTCGCAAGGGGGAAATTATATTTCGGAGTACATATACGCTTCTGACCTCATTATGTAGTGTTATAACACGTAATGTCTGGTGGAGTGATTACGTAGAAGCAGATAATGCTTGCGCTTTTTCAACACATAAACATGCATGACACAGACGCACACACAAGCAGGTTTTGACTTTTGACAATACTCTTGTCGTCCGTTACCCGTTAGAAGGTGTATCAAGAATATGCATCGGTATTAGCTGAGTCATAAGTTTTCTCCTGGGGGCATTGATAGTGGGCTTTTTGATTTTATTCAGTCAAAACATGCGGAATTCAAAGCATGAATGAACAGCCTTGACCCCGATTGATGTGGTAATACGATGATGCTGGTTGATCTATATTTAGTTGTAAGCAAGCCGTTGTAAAAGACTTGTTTTTTCGATCGTATTTCGTTCGTTGTTGATGTTACCTTATTCCTTTAACCTCAATTATGATGTCGCATTCAATTGCTGAAAGGTCACAAATGTGTACATGACTTACGGAGAGACTGAGTGATGAAATTGGGCTGTTTTTGTACCTCTAACGCTGTGGTTTGGTCCATATTAGGCGAGTCTTACTCTTAGTTGCTTATTCAGATAAGCAAGTTAGAGACAGGGTGATGAAATTAAGCTGATTTTGTATCTCTAACGCTGTTAGTCTTACACTTAGTGCTGCTTTTTGAGAGAAGCAAGTTACCCTAAGCATGTATTGACTTAAAGTAGGATTCCTTTGATTGGTCCCCTTAGGTTAGGTAGTCCAATTCTTCTGCGGAACATATGGCCACTCTGCTGCTTACAGAAAATACAGAGAATCAGAAGAACATCAGCAAGCTGTGTAAACAAACTCGAGTGGGTACTTAATTAAGTTCACACATTGCATCGCTTGTTTGGAATTCAGTTTCACAGAAATGCTGCTGGAAAGGGAAATGAATATGTTATCTCAATTGTAGCTGAAACAAATGTTGCTTTACTCTCTTAAATCATTTATTTTCTTTTCATTGCAGACCACATCCCGCAAAGACGATAACTGAACGAAAAACAAAAAACCAGTCAATTCACATTTTAACTGAAGAAAAAACCAGCACTTGATCTCACAAAAAGATTGTATTCAAAACTGAAAAGTAAATACAACCCAAAAGATCCAAGAATAACAAAAAAAAAAAAGAAAAAGGAAAAATCAAAACAAGCAAGTAGACAAGGCTTCGAGACGAAATGTCAATGTCGAAATCTCCCGACACAGCTCAACAAATAAAATATATTACTTCGGTATTTCGTGCGCTAATCACATCCCGTAAACAGCCATGTACATTGCGAGAAATTCTCCGCGAGTATCCCGAAGTGGAGAGTAAACCGATTAACTATACGAAACTAGGATTTAAATCAGTTGAGGATCTGCTACGTGAAAGTGGTGATTTTGTTTTAACTAAACTAGGAGGGGAGGTAATTTTCCTACGCACACACATTATTCGGTTTTTTTTGTATTTTTATCCACTATCTAAAAATAAACCACGATGCTTTTTTTTTGTTCCCCATTCCAGACATGCATCGCTGCCAAGTACAGCAAGAATTCATCGCATATAGCGTTGATGGTGCGTGGACAAAAGAGCAGCAGCAGCAGCAGCAACAGTAAATCGAATAAGACAAACAAGAAGGCACAAGTGCGACAACCTCAGCGGCCTGCCGATCAGAGTTGGAATAAGAGTTCATATTCGTCAAACGTTTATCAGAAGTTGCCGCCATCGTTGAATCGATTTATTGTGTCTCAAAATTCCATGAATGGTGATAATAATAACAATACAAATCAGATAAACAATAGGAACGCTCAGCAGAAGCAATTGAACGCTGGTAATCGTTCGCTGCAGACTGTAGGTGCTGGTCAGAAGGATTTACGTGATAAATTGAATACGAAGAAAGACGTCAAAATGATGGCGAACGGTAAACAACAACAGCTACCGCAGCAGCAGTCCGGAATCGACTTGAGGGATAAGATTAATACGAAACAAAATACTCAGCAGCAGCAGCAGCATCAATATCAGCAACAGAATAAGAATAAAAACGGACCACGTGCTATACTTGGCCAGAATAACAATGCAAATGGTGTTCAGCAGCAGCATCAACAGCATAGACAGCAATCCAATCCGTGTGACCATTTGCAAAACAGCAACGCAATATCAATAGCTTCGTCGTTAATACTGGCACAAAGGCAACAGCAAGCAATGCATCAGCAAATGCAGCCATCATCCCGTCATAGTCAATCTCAGCCACATAATCAGCGAATGCAACAGCAGCAGCAACAAATGCAACAACAACAGCAGCAACAAATGCAACAACAACAGCAGCAACAAAAGAGACACCAATCATCATCCCAGTCGCAGCCGCAGCCGCAACAGCAGCAGCAAAAATCACATCAGCAAAATTCCTTGGCAAATCCAGCTCAAATTAATATGAAACCTAACAAGCCGCCACAACAACAGCTACAGATGCAGCAGCAACAGCAACAGCCACAGTATGCTGGAATCGGAAAGAATTCTGTTCAAGATAGACTGAGAATTAAGTTAACCAACAATAATTACAATGCAAGCAATAATTTCAACGTGGGCGCTGGCAACGGCAGCATCGGAGCAACACCCGAATCATCACCGGTGCCGTCGTCTGCTGGTTCGGAACAGAACATGCCAAATCCCTTTGGCGATCGAAAACATGTGATAAAAAATGAAACTCAAGAGACTCAAGTAAGTAAACAATATTCCGCTATAGTGTCTAGTCAGCATTTTATTCCGTTTTTCTCTCCATTTTTAGCAAATAATTCCGCCAAAAGTTTTTCAATTCAATCCCAAACTGGATCCGATTACATCACTGTCTCAATACTGTGTGGTTCGCAGATGTCTGCAACCGGAGTACAGCTTCTTCCGGTCGAAATTCACGAAACTGTTTCAGTGTCGAGTGCTAGTCAACGGAAGCATATACTCCACCTATCCAAATGAGTATCCAAGCGAGCAAACGGCGAAATTCTCCTGTGCAGCTATGGCCATTGAAGAGATCAAAGTTCAAGAGTGTCGTCGCCATTTGCCAATATGCCCTGACAACGATTACGAGTTGACAATGAAAATCTATCAGGAACTCAAATCGCATCCGCACGGAATCTTTGCGAAAAATCTCCCAGAATGGTTTGAGAATACCTTCGAGCAGCTTCTGCCCGACCATTGGTGGTCTCTGATTGAGGGATCCAAGCAGTTCGTCACGGAGACAACAGCATCAGACAGTCTTATCATCTTTGCAAACAACGACTTCGAAAACGGCGACAACTTGGAGTCAGAATCCGAGAGCTTTACAATGGACGCTATCAGTCTGCCGTGGGAGAACAAATACTGGAATCTCTATGTAACACACTGTGTGTCGACAATTGAAATATGGGGACGTCTGTTCGGCAAACAGTACAGTGATCAGTTTGACAATTTAATGAACGACATCGACGTTTACATGCTCACGGAGAAGGTTCGCCCGGTATCGGTGGCCTGCAAGCAGATCTATCTGGTTTGCATATCGGAGTGCTGGCATCGTGTCCGCTTGGACGAGGTGGACAAGTTGAACGGCATAGGGTTGTGCTTCTTCATCGATTTTGGCGATGAAGACTGGGTGCCAGTTTGTCAATTGTACATATGCGAGAAGAAATTCTTGAAACTGGCACCGCAAGCGGTTTCCTTCAGTCTATTCGGTCTGGAAGATTTCACTGGTAACCCGAATGCTAAGAGACATTTGGATGGAATGCTGTCGAGCAAGAGTGTTGTGGGAGAGATTCTCACCAAGGAGGACGTCTATCAGGCTGGCGTTGCGGAAGGAAATGTTTTCAGAATACAGGTGGTTCTTTATGACACATCGTCTCAAGAAGACGTCAATTTGAATCCGCTGATTCTACATCAAATCTGTGACGATACTCCGCCGCCAGAGATCAAGCGCACAGGACTGACAAACGTACTCATTACTCATATAACCGATGCGGGAGATGTGTTCCTGCAAGTGCGAAACTCCGAGTTGCAGTACGTTCAGGTCGGTATTCAACTGAAAGGTGTTTCGTAGAACATTTCCCAATTGAAAATGCTTTCTGTTCGATTTCAGAAATTAATACAACAACTGATTGAGTCAAAGTTCAAAGAGGATCAACACAAGGTGTCTCGTGGGGATATTCAGCGTTCAAACTTGTTCTTGATTTGTGATAAAGCGACTAATCAGTGGTATCGTGGAGCGCTGGCGACCACCACAAACATACTGGACGATGAAGAGTTCGACATATTTTACATCGATAATGGCATGACGAAGCGTACGCATATATCGAACATGTTCCAATTGGAGTCACTTAGCACAGCGTTGAGCAAATTTCCGCGTCAAGGAATCAAAGCGAAGTTGGATAATATTCCATCAATAACTCCGGGGATTGTGGCCAGGATGCGAGGCCTCCTGCCTGCCGATTCGAGGGCATTGGTAAGTGGACAATGCGGCTGGGGCGTAACCTCTTTCATTGATTTATTTTAGGTCAAAATCGGTACACCTAGCGTGGTACCATTCATTGTTGTCTACAAGCGATTCGAAGGCAGTGAAACGTTGTGCAATGTGAACGAGGTTATTCGCATTGAACAAGAATTGGAGAGGTACGCATAATTTTCTAATCACTTTCGTGACAATCTCGACTTTGCTTGTTTGTAAATGTTTGCAGTTCCAACTCTGATCTGCTAGATGAGAATGGGTCTACGTCTCCAAATGATTGTAAGAGCCTCGGCGGTGGCAGTAGCGGTGGACTACCGTCACCGGGAACATCATCACGGAATAGTTCATCAGTTGATTTGAATCAAACATTTCGCAGTCTTACAATAAAAACAAACTCAGTGCCAAATTCTCCACAGAAAAGTGATTATATGCTCAAGTTGAGGAACTACGATGAGGTGCCAAGCGTTGGTGAATTCTTCGATGTGCGAGTGACCATGTCGGCGAATCCATGTAATTTTATGGTAACTAGAAAAACAGCAACAAATGTGAGAAGGAATTGAAATAAGAAACGATTTGGTGTTTGCAGGTTCAGCCGTACAAGAATTTCCCCGAACTACGGAAACTCATGAAGGACTTGCAGGACTACTGTGCTAACAATGATGAGTTTATTCCCGTTGACATGGTGGAGAAGGGGCAAGCTTATGCTGGCAAAAATAAAGACGGTTTCTATCATAGGTACGTGGTCACTTGATATTGTGTTTAAAGTACAAATGAGTCAGCAGACTAATGTCCTATCCCTCGTAGTACAGCATCTAGAGTTCCCCTCATTCTCCCTTAGTTTTGATCGATGAAACATGCGAATAATTTCTATTTTCAGAGTCGTCGTTGTAAATATATATCAGGAGATGATCCACGTTAGCTTCTGCGACTTCGGCGACGTTGACATACTGCGCAGCGATCAGCTGAAGACACTCCCGGCTAAATTCCGTCAACTTCCAAAGCAGGCAATTCAAGCCAAACTCCATGGTAAGATTGAAGCAGAAAAAAAACCATTGCCGACATCGTGTTTCTTAACCTCCCCCGTTTATCAAATTCCACAGGCATTTCAGCCTGCAATGTTGACTGGACCATGGAAGATTGTCTGCGATTCCGCGAGCTGACGGTGGGACAGAAATTCGTTTCAGTTATTAAAAAAGTCACCGACGGTGACAAGATCAGCCCTCAAACGCGTATTCTCGAGCTGGATCTGATCGATGTGCAGACTGACGATGACATATATATTCGAGAGATTCTATTGAAAGAAGGTCGTGCCCTCGAAACCACGGGAGAGTAAATAACCATTCAAAAAAAAAGCACAGCATAGAAAGAAAAGAATAACAAACGAAAAAAAAACAAAACAAAAGAAAAAAAATTACAACTATTACTATTGATGTTTGGAATGTAAACGGTGCTCGTGCGCCAGATTAAATGGAGAAAACTGAATGTGTCTATGGCGGCGGTTTACGCGGAGTAAAGCCTATTCTCGTTGTAGCCCATCTCTGCGCTGCTGTTTGGAATACGCTGTAAAACCGGCAGGAAATCGCATATCGCTTCGATGTCATGCATAAAGTATATCCAATTGCTAGAATATTTCGTTTATGAATTTCACTTTAATTATTTATTACATAATCTCCCTCTCTCTCTGTTGTGTATTCGATGGAATACCATTTTATTTTACAAGAGCTCGTGTCGTCTCTGCTTTTGATACGATATTGGATAAGGCTTAATTTCCTTTTTTTCTTCTTCATTGTAACGAAACGATGTTTATTGGTTTCTTTTTTTTTTATTATTGGTTGAATCACATTCCTATTTTAACAAGGCCCATTCGAAGAGGGATATGTTCGGTTATTTATTAAATAATTTATTTTTGTTTATTATGTATTTTGAAAGAAAAAAAAATGAGATTCACAAAGGAAAGCAAAAAGAAAATACGAAAACGATATTAATTACTAAAATTTGACTAAAACAATTTAGTATTCGACTCACTTCGAGTTAATTATGGAGAAACACATGTTAGATAGAAATATATATCTCCGAAGCTTAACTACTATATATTTAAACAAAAAAAAAAATTAATTGTTAAAACAAAACAATGTCTATATGTATTCAGAATGAAAATGGAAACACACACATTTACAATAACGAAATAATTCGATCTTTTAGCTACTGGTGTATTAATGAAATAAATAATACAACAAGTGTATTGGTTTTTTTTTGCTTTTGGTCACTCGGGGCGATGGGTTTTTCCCTTTCCTTACTAGACTCTTTACAGAGCACAGAACACTACGTTAACGTACACGTGTTAACACTCAGTATCGCTTTACACAGCAGAGTTTGCTGTGCGACTAAGCATCATCTGGATGGCGCAGTTGGTTGAGTGCCTGCCCTTGGTTAGAGTTAGAGGGGTCCCCGGTTCGAATCCCAGTGAAAGATCCAGTCACCATTGGTCGTTGGGATCAAATTAACGGCACTATCACTGCAGTGTTCGATCAGTGGGTCCGACTACAGGTATCACAAGAAGGTTCTACCAAGCGTTCGCTGTCTGGCTCTAGCAAGGGTCGGGCAGCTGCAAATGAAATGTGGTAGTCTTCCTCTCAGCAGTGTTGTTGCAACGGCCACAGTGTGTGTTTATGTGGGATACCTAGTTTTGTGGAACGATATCCTAACGAACAGCCAGTGTCCCGTGCAAACCGCCACCAATCTAGCCGTCGAGTCTGTCAAGTTCGCGGAAGGAGATCGTTTGCTTTGGCTCGGTGATACTGAGGCCATATTTTTCTTGATGGAGCACAGTTGGTCACTCTGGCCCATCTGAGGTTAGCTATTCCAAGAAAGTGCATAGAGATAGAAGCTGTGACTGCTTGTATTTGGGATGTGCCCCTGCAAGCAGGCAAGTAGATCCTTGTCGGCCTTCTCATTTCCTGGGATGTCGCTTTGATCTGGAACCCAGAGCTGGCCTTCTAATGACGCTAGCTCGGCCCCTGCATTAGTCTACAAGTTTAGAGTGTGTACTGTGTAGTGCTTTGATGGCTGCTAGGCTAGCAATATATACGGCAAACCTTCTGTCTGGACAGGATGTTTAGGTGTACTTTGACTTGACGACATGCTTTCCGGATTGCTAATAGGAAACTGGAGAGCATGTGTATACCCCCGAACTAGCCTTAGACTGCACCCACAGTTATAAATCCCAAAAATGAATGTGAAGTCGCTAATCCACGGCCAGTTGGCTCTCAAACGGACGATTTAAAAAGGCCGTTGTCATAGGGTGTGAAGGTTTGAGGTGCTGGGAACGTCTATTCAGGAGAAAGCGGTTGTATGATCGCTGCCTACACCCGTTTCTTTCGTCCGAACATATTCCATCAGCGCCCGATACTCCTCAACTTTTGGCAACTGAACTTGAAAGAAATCTCCTAAAACTACCGGGAATTTGGGAATGCGGGAATGCGAAGCTTTCAAGGTTAGGCATGACCCTACAACAAAAGCAAAATATTAATCAAACCATTCCTATTAATACATACTTTTATATTTAATTAAAACATTTAAACAATTCATATACGTCCCAGGCGCCACGTGCCATAGTTTCCATGTGTTTAAAATAAGCGATTAAGAGTGTTCAAAACAAGGCATCAGGCAGCAGTCTCCATTTTACACAATCTCGAATTTACCCGAACAGCAGGACAAGTGGTCGGCGGCATGCACTGGAGGAATATCTTTTGTGTTTTCCTTTATTTCCGTTATAATGTTTTGGATTTTCACCAAAATCTCTTTTGATTCGTTCGAATTGAGGCGCTTGTTCATGGCAACCTCGTCTAGAACGGCTTGTTGTTGTATCGCCTGTGTGTCACTGTTGTCTATAGGATGGGTGACATTTGGCTCAATGCAAATGTTCTCCATCACATTAGCTAGGTTTTCATTCAATCGTAAGTTGTTTGGTAATTCTAGTCCCAAGTTGGACACGAGTTTGTTTAATGTGGTAATCTTCTCACGCATTTCATCGCGCTCGGCGAGAAGCAGTTGCAACTGGGCAGCCTTTTCGTATTCTCGCTGTTTCAAGATGCGCCTCTGCGTTTGGTAGAGCGCTATGTATTCGCCGATTGTTTCGGTTTCGCCCTGTAGTTGCAGCACCAAATGTTCGAGACGTTGTTTCTCTTCGGTCAGATCGGCTACTTGTGCCATCAATTTAGTGAAACGATTCTGAAGCTTCTGCAGTGCTTCCATTGTGGGAATTGTGGGCGGTTCATTGGAGCGATAGTGATGACGCCCATGATGTTGGGAATACACTTGGTGGCTGCGGTCCGGTGAAACTGGTGGTGAAGAGTGCTGGGCACCTTTGGAGTGATCATGCTCGTCTGAGGTTGTCGGTGAGTGGGAATGATCGTGACCAGCATGGCCTGATGAACATTCTGAATGCCGCTCAGTGTTATGATCGTCACTGTGTTCGTGGCCATGATCGTCATCGTGATGGTGTTCCTGATGTTGGCCATCATCGTGGTCTCCATGACAGTTGTCGTGACTGTGATCCTGTTCATCACTCGAATTGAGTTTCGACTGATCCTGGTTGTTCTCGAATTTCTCCAGATATTCCCGGGCCTCGTAATGTTGTAATCTATCCAACTGCTGTTGAAGGATTAGATTTTGTCGTGTCAAATCGTTGTTCTCGTGTGTCAAACGAATCATTTCCTCATCTTTGAAGTGCAGCTTCTTGTCAAGATTCTTAAGATGTTCTTCCATGTTATGGAAGCTATTGCGGACTTCCCGATTTGCATACTCTTCGGCATCTAACTTGTTCACTAGATCCGCCTTGTCATTCGTCAATTGTACAAACTTCATTTCGAGTTCATCCAGTTGTTTCTTGAGAGCATCATTCTGAGTGAGCGCCCGTGATGCCGCAATCTTGTCACTCTCCATGGTTGCAAGCAGCTTTCCATTGTCGGGTCTCTCTGAGAGAATATTCTGAATGTGCTCTTCCATTTCGGCAATTTTACTGTCCTTCTCCGACAGGCTTGCATTCAAAGAATCCAATCGATCCTCTTGGGATTTTATCTTCAATTGAAACTCGTACCGTTCGGACTCAAGGTCACTGAGTTTCGTTTTCAGTTCGTCAATTTCTTTGGAGCGATCTGTAGTCGCGTCGGCTTGCTGAAATCAATGAATTATTAAACAATGTACGTTCGTCGCATCAATCACTTTCGTTCACCTGATTTTCTCTAAGATGACTCTGCTTGGAAATTGATTTCTGAATCTCTCTCTCCAGCGAACTAATGTGCTCAATGAGTTGGCTTTCACTGTCCTGTAGCTTGGAACATTCATCCCCGAGTTCACTGTTTGTACGTTTTAAAGTCGATACTTCTGCGTTCAAATGCGCAACGTACGACTGATACTGCTGATTGGCTTGGTCCTTATCTGTAGTAAGCTGTTGCACCATCGCCTAAACAATCACAAAACAATGTTGAGTGAAATCTGTGGAAGATATGCCGAATTGAACCAACCTGTAAATCGCGTATTTGCTGCTCGTACATAAACTGCGTCTGTGTGAGCGACTCAACGCGATTGTCCTTCGAAATACTCGCCTCATCTGACACTTGGTTAATGCGAATTTTTGTCAATTCCAATTCGTTGCTTGTGGTCTTTAGTTCGTTTTGAAGGCTTTGATTTCTGTCCTTCTCGATGGCCAGCAATTTCTTAGTCTCTTCCAAGTGTTCCGCTTGGTCATCGTACTGCGATCTAGTTCGCTCCATTTGCACTTGAAGCGTTAAATTGCTTGAATTCAGCTCCTCTATCGATTTCTGCTGCAAAAGGAATTCTTTCTGCAATTCATCCAATCGCTTTGAGGTCATCGTGAATTGTGTCTGTAGCTCTTCATTTTCCAGCTCTTTTTCCCGGCAGATATTGCGGAACTTATTCAGCTCCGATGACAGCGCAGCCTTTTCAGAGATCAAGATTTGAATTGTCTCAATGCTGCCATTGGTGCAATTGTGATTTTGCAACAAGACGGCGCTTCTATTTTCATCGTCTTCGATGGTAACTGGCTCTTCTGCTGGCATTGTCAAATTGTTTATCGGCGACTGAGCCGATGTGTTGGCTATTATTTCATCTTTTCCTGGGACAGATACTATCTCAGTTGCTGTTGCAGGAGGCTGATCTGCCAGCGATCCATCCGTGTCCTTCTTATCTTTGGATTGGAATTCTTTCAGCTTGAAATATAGTATTTGTGAAAATTATGTGACGTGTCAGATATCATTTAAAATACCAAATACGTTCAAATCGTTTTATTCTAGTTAGTGTACCTTTTTGCGAGCAGCTGCAAGCTTCTTTGCTTTGTTTTCCTTTGAATCTTCAGGCATTCTCGCGGAATTGTTAATGGTTTAATGCAGTTTATTTATTATCGGCGAAAAACATTTTCCAATTAAAACTGCTTCTCAAGAACTAGTTGTCTTATTTGACAGATGGTGGAACGTGTGGATGGTGTGTATTTTGTTGGACGACAGGGTGCGGGTTAAATTTTACGTTGTTATATGTTTTTCTCGAATATATGTATGTACTGTTCACACTTGATTACAAAGTCATTTAAGCGGATAGTAAACCTTCGCCAGAACTGCAAAAACGGCGTTTAAACCCAGCAATAAGATCTACATCACAATGGGTCCATAACGACCTAGGTTAGGTTAGGTTAGGTTGGAGTGTCTGACTCCTGGTAGCAGTAGTCACACTTAGGCCAGAGTAGGCCCGTTGTGGTACCACGCGGATCTAATACCGTTTTGATGAAGCGGTTGGCGCTTTTGATGAAGCGGAGGAGTTCAGATTAGGACCTAAGTGAGACGTAGACTTTCGCTACTACCCTGGGACCTAACTTAACCGGGAAACAGATCCCTTTGACGTGGGTCCGTTCTGCAGTGCACTAAGTCGAATTTCTCTCTAACTCGAGAGAGACCATCCTCAGAGTCGAACTCCTTCTAACTAGTTCTAATTTTGCTATCTCGTGATTATTCGACTATTATGGAGGTTCGACGGTATGGCCTTATCCTAGATGAAATGGATTGAAACCCGATAGAGTGCAAGTTAACAACGAATACGCTGATTTCGCATTCTCAGCGACACATGCGCCGGATGCTCAGCCGATCAATTTATTCTACTACTTACTTACTTATCAGGCCGGCAACCCATGGAGGGTCCGAGCCTGAGCAATTACTGCCTTCCATCGTTGACGGTCCTGGGCACGCTGCTTCGTCATTAAGACCAAGCTTTCTTGCATCCGCGATTACTTGGTCTTTATACCGGAGATTCGGTCTTCCTCTCCTTCTCGAACCAGTAGGCTCGGATTCAAAGACCCTCTTTGGTGGAGCATTGTTGTCCATGCGCTCGATGTGGCCGAGCCAGTGCAGTCGACGGATTTTTGCCTTCCGGACTACAATCCTGGTACAGCTCGTAGACGGGAATATATATCTGACGTTGAACTTTTCTTTCGAAGCCGTCCAGTTTTCGGCTCCATAGAGCAGGACTGGCATCAATTTATTCTTAACACCACAAATGTCAACATTCCGCAAGCACTAGCCAAAACAATCCAAATGATGAACTCCAAGGAAATCACAGAAGAGGCTCATGTTCCAAGAACGCACCCAACCCAATCCACAGATCGTCCTCCTAGCAGAACCCACTCCAATAGCATCCGCAGGACCTGCAGAAATGCCGAGTCAACAATTTGCCGACATCACATTGCCCATAAATAATTGTAACCATCCTTTTTAGATTTAGTTCTGTGGACGCTTGTCCAACAGAAAATAAAGTTCGCTTTTTTTTTAATAAACTTCGCTGTAGAAAATTTAATTTGTACATCAGATTGTTACAGAAAAACATACACCAAGCAGTGACATCACACATTCCATCAACAAATTGCTTTCAACCAATTGAAGAGTTTCTCACGTAGTCGACTCTCACAAGCTTCCCATGTCCCATTAAAACAAACAAAAGCACTCAAGTTGTAGCTGCTGTCACAACACACAGTTTAGACGGAGATTAACAGAGAATCCTGCCTTCTTCTGCGACCCCTCCAGTTCGTTGTTAGTACGATAAAAAATCAAACGAAAACTCTTGCATTTATGGCATACACAAAGACCTTTAATTGAATATATTTTTTACGATTGTTATTGGAATATTTACCTATTAATACGATAGAGTAATTAAATGTATAAGTTTTGCCCAATAGTTCTGGATTTCGGTTGCAATTACCTGTCGATTCGGTTGTCATTTTCAACAAATAAAAATCCACCGTATCTCGTTTATGGAAAAAAAATGAATAAACTTCACGAGAAATAAGTAAGTGATGGTACTTTAATAAATATGCCTTTGATTAAGAAGATGGTTTTGTTTTCTTAAGCGGATGGTATTGCTGAAGAGCAGAATGTGATTTCAATCGAAATTGAAATGGATTCCTCTTTTATTATTTTATTAGAAACTTGCTTGCTATGTGCGACCTTGACGGTTTGACGGAAATAATGTTTCTATCTTATGCAAAGATCGCAACTTAATGTGTTCGTTATGGCAAGTTGGGGTGGTGTGTGTCTCAGATCTGGGTCGTCTACTCGAGAACGGTTATTTCTTCTTTAACCAAAAATTCAACGATTTCTTCATCTACATCCTCTGTTTCCAAGCTGTCAGTATCCACATCTGCGAAGAATAGAGAAAAATGGGAAACACAAATAATAGACGAACATTTGGATGAAGTGTTGTCAACAACTTACGATTCCTGAGCTGTAGCCGCCTATTCTTCTGATCATTCCATTCGGTGATCCTCTTGGTACGATACTCAGAGAATTGTTCTCGCAACTGTGAACGTTTCTCGAGCAATTCCTTTGAAGCGCGTGTCATGCGCAGACGATCCTTGCTCTCGAACTGCGGATAGTATTTCTTTAAGCTCTTCTTGATCTCCTTCTGCTGAGTATCGCTTAGCAGGGTCGGTGGACGTGGACGCCACGAGAACTGTACAAAGTTCTTCAGCATTGTCCGCTTGAGGATGCGACCTTGGAATGAGTATATATTGTACCCGGTGTCGTCCTTCACTTTGTACAATGACACTGATGTGACAACGTAACGTCCAGTTGGATCCCACTCAACCTCGGAGGCGCGGAAATGATCCGGTGACTGATTCGGAATGAAGTCATTGTTTGTGTCGATGAATTCGAAGGAGCCCAATGTCAAGTTCGCCAAAACAATGAACTGACCGCGAGGCGACCAAAACAGATGACTGCAGGTCTTCTTCTCGAGTTTCTTCACCAAACTGGGCTTCTGGCCTTTCTTGACTTCATAGAAACTCACATTGGCACTTGTCGGCTCACCATGGACAATGGCAAATTTGTTGCCGACTGGCTCCCACGAAAAGGCTAGGATAAGTTCCTTAATTTCCACTGAATCAACAGGGATATCTTTTTCGCGCATATGGAAGATCTCAAAGTTGTAGAACATTCCCAGGAACTTCACATCGAGGTCCTTCTTGTCCTTCTTCTGCTTGGAGAAACGATCGACTTTCACGCACAGGTAGTCACCAGACTTTTGCCAATGAATCTTACAATCGGCGACATGGAAGAGATTCTTGTTGCGAATCTCCCGCTTCTTGGGAATTTCCAGAAGGATGACTCTTGCTGGGATTTGATTCTGCTCCCCAACCCAGTAGGCGATGACGTTGTCCGTGGGCGACCAACTGAAACCACGAATACCGGCCACCTTGATGGACTTCAAATCAAGCAAATAGAAACTGGGTGTTTCGTAGACATGAATAGCATTGTCGCCCATACGCGCAACATACTTGTCGTCATGCGACCAACGGAACATCGACATATTGGACATACCGTCAGAAACGAAACTACGCTTCTCTTGTCCAGTGCGGATGTCCCAAATGATAATCTTCTGGCCGGTGGGTGTAGGACCGTAGGTCACAAGATAATTCTCGCACGGTGAGAACTCAACGAATTGAGTGCCAGTATGAGGGAACTTGTTTATCTTGCTGTACGTACTTCCTCCCCAGATTGCCACACCAGGCTTGTGGAAAGTAACAATGTATGTTCCCAATGGTGACCACTTCACAAAAGTGTCGGTAAAACGATCACGAGTCTCCAATTCATTCGGTTCGGGAAGGGTGTTCTGCCAGAATTGCACTTGCAATGAATTGGGAGCAGTTTCAGCTGCCACGCAATACTGATCGTATGCATCCGGTTCCATGATGAAGTTGTACAAATCGTTTTGCATTTTAAATGGTTGCGGAGTTGGTGGTTCCCATTTCTCGGGGATGTTCTCGTACCTGTAAGGGGCATTTTTTTAGCATCGTTGGATTGGTTATGAGGTACGTAAAAAAAAAAGCATACTCACTTTTGGAAATCAGTAAACAAATTGACTGCAAAAGTATGATTTTTATCCAAGCGGTGATGATTCATAGTCTTCACGGCTTCGCCAGCACTTCGTGCATTCTTGTACTCCAAGAACGCATATCCTTTGGTGTTGCCCTCCTCATCCAAGGGATGGAATACATTCACAATATCACCAAAGGTCGAAAACAGCTTCAAAATGACCGACTTCAACTTCTCCATGCGAGATGGTTCAACTTTGGGAATATTATCCACAACCACAACACTTTCGACGCCATCAGTTTCGCATGGTTTCTGCTCCAGCATATCAGCCAAGAGCTCTGGAAAATTTTCAAATTTAATTGCATTTTTTTGCATTTGTTTTTGAGGTTAGAAAATTTAAGCATTCACAGAAAGCAGCCATGCTGCGCTGGCAGCGGCTGGTTACGCGGGTGACTCCTTCTTACCTTCATCGGGAATATCGTCCACAAAACCCTCCGGATCCTCGAAATTCGGCTCTTCAGAGTAATCATTTTCGTCGCCGCTATCACCGGCATATTCTTCACTTTTCTTTTTCGCCATTTTCACGCCTATTCACAAGATCAAATTAAGATGAAGAATTACGAGCAGTCATCAAACGTTAGCACACCGTACAAAAAGATATTTTCGCAGTCGCCTAGGTTGGTCGTAGTGTTGCTGGCACTTCAGCAAAACGTCAATCGGTTTTGACATGTATTTTCAGGGTTGGTACAACTGAGTGGTCTATGGTTTTAAGATGGTAATAGATTTGTTGTTTTCAAATTGAAAATTAATTTTTTACGAAGAAATTTTTTGTTGCGCTTTAAGGACGTTTTATATTAAGCTTATGGTCTCAAGGAATAAATGGAAATAAAGTTTTAATTGAAAAAAAATGTTTTAATTGTTTAAAAAGTAAACAACCATTCTCATCGTTGCTTTATAATAGGCACGAACTTGAGTTCAAATGAAGCCAAGCTAAACTACGATTCTTCTTTATCCTTGCACCATTTCAAGCGAAAAACAATCTGCCCACATTTTGCGGAATAATTTTCAATAAAAATGTACTAGATCAATTGAAAAGTCTTCTCTCCTAAAATATACCATTCAAAAATTTCAAACACTATCCGCTCACAAAGAAAACCAGGCGAAATATGAAAAAGGAAAATTTCATTGAAAAATAAAATTTGATGAGTTTGCGCAATCTCTCACCCCTGTGTATATTGCTACCCAAGTTCTTTTCATTCACACAAAAAAATCACCCAAAATGCCAACATCAAACAAGGCCAAACATACACACCCATAGCGGCATAAATCCACACTGAACAAGGACAACATCATTCATGTTTTCCTGCCCCGGTCCCAATGTGGCCATCTTCATGATTTTTTTAATTTTGAATTTCTTTTAAGATTCTTCGATGGATGATGGGATTTTGTGGAATCCACAAGCACGTAGGGGATTTTTGTAATCTACGATTGTTGCGGCAGCTGTGACTTCTATGGGAATGGAGTAGGTGTAGTATCCATGTATGCTAGGTGTGGAATATCATGCCCAGCCGCTTGCACACAATTTGCACATTTTGATTGTATACTTCTTCTGTAAAATCGAACAGTTTCTCGATCGTTTTAAGACCTCACCCACGATTAAATCAGTCATCTCACAGTGACCGCCGCCTTTTCAACTTAGTTGCGTAAAGTGGCAACCTTGTTCAGTACATTTTGATGCGTAGAGAAATATTACCAAAAAAAAAAGGAAAGAAAGAAGTACAAAAAACTTTCGAAGTTGGAAGGCAAAAAGGCTCTGCTGTACGGCAAGTATTTCGTCGCTGTAACTTAGCCGTGAATTGTAACCCGAAGAACCTTTTTTTAAACATCAAAAGGGATGTGAAATTAATTGAAAACTTCAATTCATCTCATTCCCAAAATTAAACGAGTGACATCAAGTGAAATAGAAAAGAAAAATCAATCACCGCTTTTTGTTTGAAAAGCAAAAGTGTTTCCAGTGTTCGTGTGTTTTTTTTTTGCAACTTTGTCGATACTTTGCAATAGAGTGTTTGATTCGGGTCTCCTTTTCTCCGGATACCACGAATAGCTGATGTGCAAAAAAAGAATATCGCGAAAAAAAACGACAAGAAAATAGATTTTTGGTTTTGTTAATCTCAAAAAATATTACAGAGTAATACAGGTTCTTCGGGATAAAAGGGGATAAAGACGGGGCGGATAAGGTAAAATTGGAAACGAAAACTCCTTACGGACAAGGAAACTGCAACAAATAAATAAAGAAGAAAGAGGAAAAATTCGATATAATTGCTGGGAGTGAGAAGAAAATCTGCGTGTCTCGTCGCTAGAGCACTGTTTTTTTTTATATGTTCGGTGAAAAAAGGGAGTGTATAGTGCGTTCTGTTGAAAGTTTCTTCTTTATTTTCTTCTTAATTTCGTTTTTGTGTGTTTTGCAAAAGTCAAAAGCAACAACTAAGTGCGACAAGCTAAGGTTAAATTCATTTTTGTTTGTAGCTAGGAAACGACGTTCGGTTTGTGATTTTGAAAAATTTGTTGCGAAGATAAAAGTGGAAAAGAGGAAATCCCTTAAAGAAATACGTTGGCTGATGTCTTTATGCTTTAAACATGGTGAAACTGGTCGTGCTACGCTTCAATATTAGGATATTTGTGATTACAAATCATGACAGAAGGACATGAAAGGTATGTAAGAAGTTTAAAGAAATTATCTCGTCTCGAAGATGAAATAAAATCGAACACAGGAAAATGTGTTTGCAAAAATTTGCGTAAACAAGTAGCAAGCGTTTTTTTTTTAAGGGCAACACACTTGATAGATACTTTTTTTTTCTTTCTGTTAGTCAATTTTGCACACATTTAACTGGACGGATGGAAAAGTGTTTTGTGTGTGGCAGTTTTCAGGGATGGACTAATGTTTTTGAATGGGTTTTGTTTAGCTGAGTAGGGAAAGTATTTAGATAATGTTGAGCGACACAAGATGCACAAAGAAGTCCTGCAAGTTATAAGCAAATCGAAGTGGCATGGGATGTACATGTTTAGTCTACATTATGTGTGCAGTGCCTCAGAGATGTATTTCTGTTGTGTCTAGGACGGTAGCATGGACAGCAACATCATTCAATCACAAGTCAAATAGATAAAATCTTTTAACCCAAAGCCAAGAGCTTACACGGTTTATGTAGTTGCATATGTTTCTTGTATTTAAGAAAGCACTAGGTATCAAATAAGGCCTTGTTTACGGCTCACTTACGGCTCATATTTCAACCGATTGACAGACGGAAAGCCATGCAACATAATTCAGTCATATTCATCTCTACGATCGTTCGTCAAAACATAGTTTCTCATTAGCACGGGAATCATACGCATACGCTACGTCTTAAGGATGAACATGTTATTTCTTGAAAGACCATACACAAATCCTTGATCATCGAGACAACTGACCTCCGTCCCGGACACATCTTCAGTAATACAATGCAACAAAGGACGAAGTCAGAGACACAAACAAGTGGACAATGTCCGTCATCAACTTGTATTCCTTTGGAGATGGTAAAATATTCCATCCAGAGCGGTTTATAAAGGTCCCCGAAGTCTCCGGATAAGCCCCTTCTACGGCTCAGAACTGTATTTCAAAGTCACCAATTGTCAAACAAATATCAAATTACTCACTTGAACTTTCAGTTCCAATTGTTGTTATTCTTTGAAACGCTGCAAACGTAACACCAAACACTAGACTTAATTATAAATTCACCTCAGCTAGGTTTCTGAAATCACTTTCGTGCAATTCTGTATTCAATGCTTTAATTAGAATGCAATTTTTTATGTAGATACATTTGAATTTTTCTCCCATTCAGCGGTTCTTCCATTAGTCAAGCTCAAGGGTTTTATATTTGGATATGTGTAAGCAAAACTTAGATTCAGGTGAGCTACTGATATCGTGCTTTGAATTTTGGTATACCAATTGAATGTGGTTTGAACAGGGACGTCATTGTTTATGTTGCATTTCCTTTGCGAAATCTTTTACTAAACACACGAGAATCTCAGAAAAAAGGCTTGTAAACCTGTTGGCTATTTCACTGTCAAGTACCAGCTTTCTTTGCTACAACCTGTTGTGCCCCTGATTAGCCAAGCCGTGCATACATGTATCATCTCATAATTCTTGTCGAGAAAGCTAGCTTTTCTGTGTATGCGCCACGTGCTGCAGTTTCTCGTCAGAGTTTGTTGATCTCTATTGTGTCCGAGTAAATTCAATCAGAGAATAAATATAAGACATTTTTAGACTGGTTCAATCTACCGATGGTGTGTTCGCCTTGGTGCAGTGGGTAGGCGCTTCGATACCTACGCTGGGTGTTCTAGAGTTCGGAGTCGACAAGATAACGTGGTCCCATCCAATCGAGATAGAACAATACAAGTGGCTGTTGTAGAGGCTCAGGTCCACCTGGGACTTTCGCGTCGTTCCATTGACAGACCAATGTTCCACATGCATTGTAGTTGTATCAATTGAAGAAAATTAAGAAGCTGGAAAGATCCTTGCAGTCCTCTTTGTGCCTACAGCTCGTGGGTCTATCGAAGTAGTCCGTCTATTAATCGATTCACTCCCTGATTTAGATCAAACATAATCGAAGATAATCCCAAAAATGACCAAGACACAGCCTACTGGTCTTTGTTAAGGTCACATGATCAAACTAGGGAATGGATCAGGAAACTCCTCTTATTTTCCGAGAGCGGGAGACCAGACAGCCTCTACATATAGGTATTCTGGCTAAGAAAAGTCCTTGAAGACAAATTGATTCCCTCACTTGTAGCCCTACTGAAGTATTAGACTTTGTAGGAAAATATTTAGGCGTTCTATAAGAGCAGCAGCAATTCTTCGCGATCAACTAGGTACCTTTTCAAATGTGTAGCGAAAATATTCAACTACAGTGGGCTTCCCCTAAGGCGATTTCTCAAGGGATATCAAAATCAGTTCGAATTAGAGAGAGTTCGACTTAGGGAGAATCAACTGTATACATTTGTATCTCTTATGCTGATTTCCTCTTCGGCAATCTGCTGCATTTTGTCTATCAGACAACAAAACGAGTCTCAGACATTATGTACCAAGTTGTGGCACTAAAACTTACTTCTCATCGCTATCCCACTGTCGTAACTTATTCTCAATGCACAACTTAGCTCTCCTCTTAAATGCTCATCAATTTTCATCTAAAATTGCATTCCGATAAAGACATGGAAAAAAAAAACCCATTGAGTCTGCTCATTCCTCAGGCAACTTCCAAGTTTGAGTTTATTCATAAAAGCAACATTTTCTTTGATGTTTCTTCACCTAAAGAATACACAACAACAGAGAGAGAGAGAGCGAGCGAGCACACTGAAAATATATATGTACATACCTTCGTGTTTTCGTGACCCCCCACACTATAAACATTCATTCTATTTTCATTCAGTAAAAGGGACTACAATAAGTGAAAGCTCTTTCCTATTGCCAGAGCGTATTGAAAAGCAGCTTTAGCAAAAGTAGTAATACGAGGAGGGGGGGGGGGAATGATACATTTCTATGTACAAGTTTTTGACAGTCTGATTCAGCGCCACTTGGCACACCGCACGAATTTCGGGGGCTGCGGTTTCCGTTTGCTTGAATTGTAAATTATCTTTTTTTTTTTTTTTTCATTGCCAATAGATTTTTCTGCTCCAGTCTATCGTCTGAAAAATTGAACTCTTTTGTGAAAATAGAACCGCTCTCCCATTGCTGTTCGCCTGAGCAAAACAATACAAAAAGCATCAATCGCTCGCTCGCTCTGCGTTTAGCTTTTCATCAATGAAATTGTTTCTTTTTTGTATTCTTCATTCATATCATAGACATGACCTCTAAGAGACAATCTGACAAAGAATTAAGAGAAAGAAAAGAACGAAGAAAAAACCTAACCAAACCAAACATAAACAATTCGGGCAAACCCACAGCTGGCAGGGAGGGGAATAACCAATAATTTGTACATTATGTGTTCGAGTTAACACTCCCGATTTGCGTAACATGCACATAGGTTGGAGCTAGGATTCCTGTGCAGAGCTGAAGTTGACGTTATTTTGAAATGAGTTCTGCTGTGAAAGGGAAATATTTAATTTACATATGTAGGGATGTACATGTATATAGAATCCTACGAAAGGGGATCGAGACGTCAGTCATTCATGGATTTATTTCGCCTACCTATGTACATACATGGTCTGGTGAAAAAATAAAAGCTAGATGGTGCCAATGGTCTCGCAATTCTATAAACGTTGAATGAAAATGGGAAAGTTCGACGTGGTATATGGGTTAACCCATCTATCACATGATGTCCTTGTGTTCCATTTATCAAAATTCAATCCTTTTGTTTGGATCTGTATTTATATGTGTTTTTAATTAAAATTCATTGTATTCCACGTTCACATGTGAGAGGATGTGTCTACATTGTTGTTATACAAAAATAATCATCATTCAAAGTACGACCAAACCGCCATATATTTTAATGTTCCTTCAAATCACTGAATGGAAAGCTTTTCGTAGCCCTCACACTAATGCGCAAGGAACTTCTACAGAGACTTTGCTCTCACTCTCCCTCTCTCGCTCTCTCTATATCTCATCTTTGATCTCTACGTCTACTTGTCACGCATACACACACCCACTCTATAAAACAGCGAACCGAATAAATTTGCCCTTATTCGAACAAAAAAAATTGTATCAGAACCCACCCTACACAAGTTAGACTTGTTACCGAAAATCAACGGTATGACTGGTGTGCTCTTCAGTGTTGTATATTGATGATGGATACCGATGGCAAGAATGATGCGCGCATATGCAACATTCTGTCAACCTATGGTACCCCTACTTAAGGTTGCTTTTCACTTCATCAGAATATATGTACATATGTACCATATATATACGTGAACTCATTCCTATGTACGAAGAAAAGTTTGAATAACTAGGTCAACTTTTAATTCATATTGTGTTCACTAGGACAATGAATTTATGAATGCTTGCTGGGCTTGCTGTATTTACCTACCTGTGTCTCTTGTTGCTTTGTGCAAACTTAATTATTTTATATACAATATTGTACGTAACCAAAAATGCGAGTATATACATATTTTCGAATGCAGCATTTCATTCATAGGGGCTGCTATGTGTATGACTTGTACCCGCCGCCGCAGCTTATGTACACTGTGTCAAGGAATTCTACACATGAGCTGGACGCTAGGTAAACAACTGTATTATTGAATGAAAACGTCTGCAACTACTTATGAATTGGAGGCATTTGAATGAATGAATGCTGGCTGCTTATTTTTTTTAGAATATTTCCTATAGACAATCCTTCGTGTCGTGGTCAAAGTTGCCGAGATATATCTTTGGCTCTGTTTATGTGGCATAAATGCACACCTAGTCTCCCCTCAAAGGATGCGTTATCGCAAGGGAAGTAATTCACTTATTGTGGTTTGCACCTTCGGTACTCTTGACAGCCTCAACAACCACCTGATGCAGTAATAGCTAATAATAGAATTACTCGTCAATGGCATAGGCACATCAAATCACTTTCATTTTCACTTTATCTCCTGCGGCATAGTTGTTCAACGATGCAGACTAGTGTTAGCGCAATCGATTATTTGTTTTCACTATGAACGGTTCACGCCCTGAATCCTTAGGCCTCCTCTTCGCTGAAGTTCCTTTCACTTTATAATTTGTTTTATATTTTCAGCGACTTCTTAGTTAAAGTACGTGCACAGGTAATGACAAGAGACGAGAGCACCGAGGGTTGGTTACCACTCGCTGGGGGTGGTTTAGCTAATGTTTCAATACGCAAACGTACTAGACTATCCCCCGGCGCAGGTGGACATGAATACATTATCTATGGCCAAAGAATATCTGATCAAAATGTAAGTTTCTCCACATCACCTCTTTCAAATATATGTAGAAGAATTTTCATTGATTTCTTTCGTTTTTTTCCTCTGCAATAGGTAATCCTCAGTTGTGTTATAAATCGTGACTTAAAATACTTCAAAGTGATGCCAACATTTCATCATTGGCGAGCTGGAAAACAACGCAACGGCCTAACATTTCAAACCGCCGCTGATGCTCGTGCATTCGATAAGGGAATTGTTCGAGCATACAATGAACTGATTGATGGTAAGGTGCCTCTGGTGCCACATTTCAAATTCAAATAAAGATTGGAATTAAAGTAGTTGATGATAATTTTTGTTTGGTTAATGTTCGTATGTTTTTCTGTTTATTTTTAGTTTATTTATTTACGTTTTTTTGATTTGGACTTATTTCCGATATTTTGCATGTTGGCTTTTCTTTTGCAACTAGAACTTTTGATTTGTGTTGTATTCGTTTTTATGTGTGTCACAAAATGAAATACTATACATTGTTGTGTGTGCTGCGGGGGTGGGCAAAATATGAGATCATTTAAATTAATTCGATTAGATAGTCCTGAGTGTGCTTCAGTTTGGTTGAGTTTTTTTCCCCTCCAGTCTTTGGTTGTAGTTTCCACTGATTACGAGGGTCCTTCAGCATTTTGGAAACAACACTGCTCGCGCATGGACGAGTTCGTATTTGTATTGCTTGTAAAACCGAATTGAATTAGGTCAACGACGAACTATCGACAAACTATTTACGTTTTATCGAAATTATGACATTTTGTGAATCGCCTGCAAGTCGAGTTGTTTGAGATTCTTCGTCGAGAAAGGTATGTTGGTCAAATGTTGTTCAAATTACGACGATAGACGCATTGTGGACAAGACAGACAACTGACAAGTATTTTAGAAAAGAATTCAACTTTCTTTGCTTGAGAAGTCCTGGGCTATGTACTAATTTTGAATCAAAAGTAGACTCAGCTATAAAGCTAAATATGAGACCTCTTTGCTCCTCTAGATGAAATGTAATAAAGTGTAAGCAACAGCGTAGAGGGCTTCATATTCACGTCATTACCTTTCTCGAGCCACTGGCAAGGCTCAGACAAGTTTAACTGCCGAGAAAAACTTCTCAAATCTATTCCAAGATGTACTTCTTGCATGCTTCTACAGATCGAAGAACATTAGTGTTAACCAATGTGCCACCATCTCTCTAGAACTAGACAACAATGATGAGTGTTTCGGTTTTGTGCTCGACTAACACACGTCACAGAAGACGATGCTGAGATCCTCACCAATCGAATCCATCTTAAAGTCGGTCCTTAATAATTTTCCTTTAGTTTCAAACATCAACTCATTCTTTTTTGTTTTTGTTTTTTGATCGCCATTTCTAGGACAGAGTAAGCAAGTGTTTTGTGTTATTTTTTTCATTTGTTTCATTTTATATTTTGTTTTCCATTTCTTTTTGTCTTGGTTTTTTTTGTTTTATTTACATATTTATTCGTTTTGTTTTAATTTCCGAAATCTAACATCATGTGCTCTTCTTTGTTTTGCCTCATAATTGGACCACTTTTTTTCGATATAAACAAATAATTATTGGTAAGTTCCATTTAAGAGTTAGAACCAACAAAAACATAAAAAAAAGAAAGAAAATGAAACACGAAATAATGATGTTTCTAGTTTTTATTTGTAACCGTTTTTATGATTTGCTGGTACACACAAATAAAATGAAAAAAGAAAAATAAAAACCTATCATTTTTTTTCACCTCTAATTACTCCCGCTTCCTTCGAAATGCATTTACCACCAATTTGTGCTTAAATACACTTGCAGGATTGGCTAAATCAAATCCATCCATAATATGGCCTCCACTCACAAAATATGACTCAGTTGGGGAAGATGAAGTGTTTATGGTAAGTCAAGCTCATCAATAGAGTGCTCAAAAATAATTCTAATCGATGTGTATTCCCCCTTCCCCCGGCAGACATTGGATTTGCCCATTGACACCGAGACACAAACAAGTCCTGAAGGTAGCGAAAAAAGCCATAGTACGTTTGTTGTGATTTGTATACTAACTGAAAAATGGGGAAAGTTTTTAATTTCGTTTCTTCGTCATTTTTAGTTTCTCCAACAGGGAGTAGTGAACGAGATAAGGACAGTGAAAAGGAGAAGGGCAGTATTCATTACATATCCAGCGACAAACCACCACCACCACCGCCGCCAAATCCTAATGCGGAGCAGCCATCTATTGCGCCAAGCGAAAATTATTCCTACGTCACTTTAACCGCAGTAACCCAATTCGATTTTGAACTAAACACGATTTATAACTTATTTATCTTTTTTTTCTTCTTCTTCTTCATAAATGTATACAGGTACATGACTATAACTATCCAGTTGTTGATCAGCCAGCTGCGGCACAAGTGCTAAATGCACGACGTGAATCAATTTGTAACTTAAAAAAGCGTTCAGCACTTGAGGCTTCATCAGAGGAGACGACCACAGTGGGTGGCTTAAAAGTGCCAGTGATGGGAAAGAATAACAGAGTTCGATGTCGATATTGTCATGAATTGTATTTGGACGATTGCAACCGAAAGGGTGCATGCGAATTTGCACCCGATCATTTTCGGACTGGCTTTGAATGTATTTCCGGAATGGGTTGTGCGCGTTGCATGTTGTATCATTGCATGAGCGATGCGGAGGGGGAAACACCATCTCATCCGTGCGAATGTGTGAACGAGACTGGTTGCACTAAAAGGTAAATAATAGAATTTTTGATTCATTTTCATTTCATTTACGTTTATTCATGGCATGGCTTGCGAACAAATGGGGTAATGGGGTTGGAATGTACGAACAGACCTATCCTCATGTCGTGACCATGACGAATTGTTTGTAAAGAGAGGGGGGGGGGACTCCGTAAAGACAAGTCACAGGAAAGCAGGGTTCATGATCGAACCCATATTTAACAAATCGCTTAAGTGTGCAGGGACTACTAAATCTCCATAGTTTTTTGGGAGAAAATAAACGATCTTATCAATAATCTAGCACCTCTGTCCCCCTGTATGACTGTAGCAACAAATGTGTGTGTTTTACTTTTTTGCAGATGGATTGGATTAACACTTCTTTCGTTGGTTGTACCATGCCTGTGGTGCTATCCACCACTACGAGCTTGCCATTTAATTGGCGTATCCTGCGGCGTATGTGGTGGAAAGCATAAGCCGCAGGTTTGACATTTGGAGGCTAAATTGGAGCAATATGACAACTATCATTTCTATCATCCAAACTATGCACAAAAACACCAGCAACAACAATTTCAACCCACTGTTCGATCGCAGCTTAACGATTATGGCCGACTTGTGTTTTAATTTTTCTGCATAAAATCAAATTCACTTCCATCACCACCGAAGTACATTTTTTTTGTTTTTGTTTCAAATAATCCAGAAATGATAGAAACCATGTTTGAATAAATACCAAATGTGAAAGAAGTACAACATAAATATTATATATGTATGTTATTTTGTTACACCATTTTGTATGAGAGTAGGTATCAGTTTTGTATTATAACTATTTTTTAAAATTTTTGTTTAAGTTTATTGTATTAAGTAATATATTGTGTACGCATAATAGGGCACGCCAAACCGACTCACGCAACAAAATACAAAACATTAACACACATGACATTGACACAGCACAAGTACTTTACAAATTAATGAATAATTTTGTGTATATTTCTTTCATTCTCTCTCTTTTTTTTTAATTATTATGAATCATAGATAGCCTTAAAGTTTATTTATTATTCGTTAATTGTATAAATAATTTATAGATTAGACCTTAGAAAATATAAAAGAAAAACAAAAATAGCAAAAAGTACATAAATAAGAATTGAGAAAAAAAAACAAAGAACAATTTTTATACATTTATTGAACAATTTTTTGCGTTGATTTTGACTTTAAGTTGCTCTTTGTTTAATAATTTTATACAAAAAAAAATATATATATGAAACAAAAAAGAAATTGAACGCGTATAAGCTTTAGAAATAAAGATTAAGTGAACATAACTCAAATTTATGCTTGATGTTTATATGCATATATATAAATGAAAATATATATATATTTTTAAACAATAATCAAATTTAAATGCCTAGATATTTGTTAACTTTTTTGTAATTTTTTTAATTTTTATGTTGTTTATATTAAATGAAATATAAGAAAAAAATGAATCAAACAAAAGAAATTTGCTTACAGTATTAAGACAAAACAAAAAAGAAAAAAGGGAGAATTAAATTTTTTATATGTACAAACTTCTTATAAGTTATTTGTTTTTTAAATACTATAATGTTCGATAGATGGGACGACAAGATAAAGAAGGAATAAATAAAATAAAAAAAAAAGATAAACAAAAGTTTAATAGCTCTTTGATAAATAACTAAAACATATATCACTTGTGGGTTTTACATGTCTATGGAAAAACGCCAACTGATCAGATGTGTGTGATTATAAAGAAATATGAACAATATATATATCGACGGTGATTTAGTCCAGATTGAGGACAAGGTCCAACAAGTCCTGGAACGCTTTAATATTTCAAAGAAATCATAAGTATTTTTCGTTTTTTTTTTTTTGTTTTTCGTTTTCGTTTTTTGTGCGTCATTTGTGAACGACAAGGAGTGGCGAAGATATTAATGATGATATCCAGTTGTCGTTGCCAAAATGAGATCCTGGTTTACTAAATATATTGAACTCACTAAAAAAGAAAAAAATTGACTAAAATTTAAGAAAACAAAACATTGTTTTCATCCAACCTTTTATAAAAAAAAAAATACATTTCTTTTTCGATATTGTGCATTTTGTCATGGATCGTTTATGGAATTCCCTTCGCTGCAGATGCTGATGTATAATCATTTCTTTTCGTTCGAATTGATGAATGAATTACGTTTATGATCTTCCTTAGGGCTCAAGGAATTCTTAAACTTAATACATCGACTAACAAAATATTTAATATAATACTACCAACTATTAAACGCAAAATCGCAATGAAAAAAATGTGCTTACCATACAATGCACACGCGAACAAGTACACGTCTTTACATACCATTTTTGTTTTTATGCATTAATGTGTGCAAATGTTTGCAATCAAGTAAAACGATTGATTGAAACAGCATCTCATCGAAATGAATTCCAACGTCGTCCTCAGCGATTGATTTGTAATCACGAATCAATGCATGAGGCAAAAATGAAGAAGAAAATCTTAAAATTTCTGTTGAATTTGTGAAGAAGAAAAAAAATTAATACTATTGCAAAAACAAAACATTTAACAATATATCTTGATAAATAAAGTATAAAGAGAACAGAAAATATAAAAAATATATATATATAGTATAACTTTATCAATAAATGTGCAGCTACCATATAGATAAACAAAAAAAAAAGGAAATATAAATGTATATTCAAACTTTATTCGTAGGTCAATATTATTAAATGTCAGTAACAGAAAATGGAACAAAAAAAATACTGAACGAATTATTAATAAAAACAAAAATTCGTCTTTATAATCTCAAAAAAAAAAAAACAAAGTAAAAATTGTTGTTTAAAGAAAAAAAAAAGAAAGAAGAATAAATTCTGTAAAATAAATTAAAACGGTTGTGGCTTTCACAAAACAAATAATAATTTGATAAAAAAAAAAAGAAAAAAAAACGTTGAAAAATCTTTTTGCTGTGACTGTGTGCTGGTTTGCAACGTGTTCCACGAGCAGAAAATCGCACTAATCACTAGCAAGCAGGATTTTCAGCAATACCAAAACACATAACTGTGAATATGAAATAGTAAGATGTGTAAATCTTTAGTACAAAAACAAAATTAACAGAACAAAAGAAAAAAACAAAAAAAAAAAGAATGAGGAACCTTAAGCTAAAGTAAATAGATAAATGTACATTTAATTTAATTTAAATATATTGAATATACTAAATACATACAAGAGTGAGCAAATAAAAAAAAAAGTATAAAAAACATAAATAACAACTTGCCAAACATCTATAACAACACAAAAAAAAAATAAAACTAAACGAAACCATGATAAGTTCTGAATGTTGTCTCAATACAATAGCTCAGTATTAGCTCATGGGATGGAGTATAATAAATTCAGATACCTAAGCGAAGAGAGAAACACATAAATTTAGTTTATTTATTCAACCCAGCCATTCGTTTTTAATTATATATATTTTTATGCACAAGTATTTGAAGATATATATATATGAACTGTATGTAATTTTTAACAGAAAACCATACCACAAACAACACACACAAAAATAGTTAAAACGCTCGAAGTGTAAGACATATATGTATTGTATATTTAACAAATAACTTACGTAAATTTGTTCAGAAAAGAAAACAAAAAAAAATAAACAGAAATATATCCCATAAATGTAATTAAAATAATTGTGGAGGTGTATTATAAAGAAGAAAGAAAACATATATCTAAATCTATATATATGTATATATACATACATACATACATACCACTAACTAGAAAAGAACATGCATATGTTTATTCAAAAATAAATGTTGCATGTATTATGTATATATGTAAATATACGTATATAGGAATATTGAACAAAAAAAAAACAGTATAAATGGTCAACTATATTATATATTACATATAATACTGAATAAATAAATAAATATTACACACAACATATAATAAAAGAAAATGAATACCATGAATAATATTAATTGCTGTGTTTTTTTTTATTATCAAATTGTTCCTTGCCTCCTTTCTATAACTTGACTTGCCTCTAAACGACTCTAAACTTCGTCTCGTCTCACTCGTTTTAAACTAAACTAGATGTTCGTACGTAAAAACATTAAAACATCCCATTATCTCCTCGATAAGAGCATTGAAACCCTTAGCATGATTGAATCTTTCCTTTCATTAAAGCAAACAATTCGAGAGACTATCACTTTCGAGATAATATCCTTGATTTATAGCCTTGGGCCCTCGATGCGCTGGCTACTATGCTATCCTATAATTTAAGAACTGAGTAAATCCTTGATTAGCCTCGGAGTTGCCTATCAAGTTGCCTATCACTTGCCTATGTTTTTTTTTGGTTGCGTCCAAGGACGTGGCAATCTTCGAAAGGACTATCATCAGCATGCACGATTCGCAAAACAACCCAGGTAATCGATTTTGGGAATACGCCTAAATACTAACCCACACCCTGCACTCTTCTACCACTCTCGCTGGTTAGCGTATCACGCTGTATTCTCTATGTTTGCCTTACTCTTTCGAGCCTTCTTAGTTCTATATGCACGCTAGTTATAAAGGAGCAGATCTCCAGCCATATGCCTGACTAGGAGCTCGGGAGTTGGTAGACGTGTTCTCGCTAACGCAAAACGCCTGCAATGAAAAATTGCGTGGTCTGCATCTTCTTCTACTTCGCATTCTGAACAGAAGGGCTAGCTATCGTGACCAGATCTATGTAGGTATTTTCGATGACCCGATGGTAGTTGCAGTTCCCGTGAGCTCTCTTGTCCAGGCTTCTACGGCGGGTATCAGTTTATGGGTCCATCTGCCTTCGGTTGTGGTGTGCCATCTGGCTTCCCACAGATGTTGCGCTCTCTTCTGTCGCCCTTCAGGCGCCTTGTGCTAGCCTCCGAGCCTTAGGTAGACCCTTTGCATCTCGTTGGCGAGAATATCGATAGGGATCACTTGCCTATTTATGGACAGGCCTCTGCTTTCAGAGAACCAAAAAAGCAACAGTCCACAGTATCCCGCATTGAAGCAAAAGCTAAACACTGCACCGAATTAAAGTTTCAAGAAGAAGTAATCTTATCACTAAAGAGGTGCACTTTAAAAAATGGAATCACAAGAAAGTAGGAAAAAAAAGTTATATCTGGCCCATGGGGGGATCGAACCCACGACCTTCGCGTTATTAGCACGACGCTCTAACCAACTGAGCTAATGGGCCGATTGGAAACCGCTATTTCCACTCTCTTTTTCACATTTTTGCACATTCCCAGCTGCTTAAAACTTTAATCGAATGCGTACATTTAACTCCACACTTTAATTAACTTAAGAAACTGTGAAAAAAGCGATACATAAACTGCTCATTGACGCAACCTCTCCATCTAACATCTCAATCCTTAAAACATCTTGTAATATGCCTCAAACAAATGTGCACCATCTCTGTTCTTGTCAGTCATCTGTCAAGTGATTTGTTTACTCCCAATCATAATATTTTAATTTTTGTTTAAGTATCCTTTCTCGTATATTTCTTCAAAACTGGTGAAACAATGGAAAAGCTTGAAGCATTAAAAATGTCCTCAATGCGACCACGAACAAATATTCTCGATCGGCCACTTGCTAAGGGCAAAACTGAAGTCTCGCAAAGCATTGTAGCACTGCTCTTCAGTGAAATCGTTCAATATTGCCAGAGTAGAGTGTACACAGTTCCGGAATTGCAAACAAAGTAAGATCCTGCCGCTGAGAGGGACACAGATTTCATTCACAATCATTTTAGGTTGCATGAAATGGGTCAGGATGTGGGCACCAGAGTTATTGATATTTACTTTGTTCGAGAAAGGAGTTCCAAACGAGAGACGAAACTCACGCAAATGCTGCTATTCGTGAAGACAACTTTGTGGAAGGTAACAAACACGCAATATCAGTCCAATCATTGTCATATTTGTACATATTTGTCTCATAGAACCTCTTTGGTAAAGAAGCCGAGAAACTAGAGCACGCCAATGAGGATGAACGCACCTACTACATAATCGAAAAGGAGCCACTGGTCAATGTATTCATTAGCGTTCCAAAGGACAAGGGTTCTCTCAATTGTGCTTACTTCACTGCAGGCATTGTTGAGGCAGTCCTCACGCACTGCGGATTTGTAAGTCTGCTGAAACCCATGCGAAATCGTAACTCTAATCAATCATCTCTTCACAGCCGTGTAAAGTCACCGCCCATTGGCACAAGGGCACAACGTATATGGTGAAGTTCGAAGACTTTGTAATTGCAAGAGACAAACAATTGGAGGACAAGTAAATACGAATGAATATACGTACATATGTATGCAAAAAACAAATACGATCATTTCCTTTGGTTTTTATTTGAAAGAAGTTCACAAATAAAGTTAATATATCCCTTAAATAAACTTGAAGTTGCGATCTTTGTATGAAACCTGTCCTGTGCGATACTTTTGCTCTCTACCATCTCGTTCGTTTTTCAAGAGATAAGCAAATCCAATTATCGGCAACACTACTGTGTACATTCCCAGTCTGAATGCCTTGCCCGTTGGCCTAAAGTGTTCATAATAGTTCACACGCATCGCTTGGAATCGTAGGATTCCTTTATCCATCTAGGCAGGAGAAATATTGAAAAGAATTATTTGTATATGCGCTGCAGTTAAGATGTATTCAACATGATGACATAACAGCAGACGATAGTCCTACTTACAACGGTGCCGCCTTCACCTCTAGCATGATTGTACGGATTGGATATTTCTTTATTGAATTCCGCACGTAGTTGAGCTGCCCTCTGATGCTTTCTGAGAAGCAGTTCTTTCTCGACCGTAGATAATTCAGGCATTTTCGTGAAACACTTTTCCTAACCGAGACGTTTTGATAATGTCTGATATTTGACAGAGAATTATTTTGACATCTATGCCAAAATTAAACAAGTTTTCAATTTGTAACAGTTGGCTGCGAATGTACCAGATTATAATTGTTTTAATAAATATTGATGGAATCAAAGTATATGTACGAATTTACTAAAATTCGTCTCAATAAAAAGAAATTAATGAAATTTAAGGATTTACTTATATCACAATATTTTAGCTTCGACAGCACTTATGCCACGAGAGAATATATTTAACACCAATATTTAAATACCTAGTATGAGGTGAATAACAAGGCGTTGGTAACGCCATGTTTGACAGAACAAACAAGTGCCAAAAGAAAAAAATTAAACCTAAGAGACTGCTTGAATAGAAGCCGCTACAGAAGTGGTTTACAGGAAACCAGCCTTTTAAATAAATTTTTAGTGAATTAAGTCAATTATGGACTCTAAAGTAAGTTACAAGACGCCAGTTCGCAAAAAGAAATTAAATTTAAATTTTAATTAGCGGTCGACAGTCGACGGGTTGGTGAACGAGACGTCAATGATGCGGTTGAAAATTCTGCAACATGCCGCCGAAATTTCTCCATACGTCAAAGAAAGAACACTTGGACCTGACAAGGAAGACTACCAGATTGAGGTTGAAAGCCCCACAAACCATGACGCCGGAGTTGATGTACCAAAAATATCCAAATCTCCAGTGAAGAGCCCAACCTTTATAACTCCCCCAAGATGTTCAAATTTCGAGGTTTGTACATACTACTGAAATCTTTGTGTTAAAACCAACTAACTGAGCCAACCTCTTGGGCCTTTTAGAATTTAGATTACGAGACATTAAATGCAACAATAATACTCCGGGAAGCCGATCGGAATCGGCGAAAATCAGTACGAAAGCAAATCGAAGAGATCCACAAACAAGCGTGCACAAATCAACAAAAACGCGAGGAATTGCACGACAAGCTGAAGGCAGAACGGGAAAAGAGACTGCAGGAGCAAATGGAAATCGAAAAGAAGATAAACGAAGAGGCGAGTCTACAAGCGCAGCGCCAGCTAATAGAGGAAGAACGAGAAATGACAGCCATACGCCGCCAGAGTCAACAGAGTCTGCAAATGATAACTGTGCAAGCGATTGTTCAGTATCAGAAAAAATTCCGAATTCGCTATGAGAAGGTCGCCAAAGTGCTGATGTCAATTGATAAGAAACTTTTATCCTCCGCCGAGGCGCACAACCAAAAGTTGAAGTCGTTTGTGAAGGCATTTGATCAACTAATAAACAAGATCCGTAGCCAAGAGACTGGCACGGCGGAGTTGAAGATCGCCGAGAACCTGTGCACATCAATTGCAGAATTGGAGGAGAGTATACTTCAGGACGCCAAGCAACAACAAGGACAACTGCAGTTGCAACAGGAACAGCATTTGCGAGAGCAGGAGCGGCAATTGGAGATTCAAAAACAACAGGCACAAGTTCAGGCTCAAGCGCAAGCACAAGAGTTGCAGCAGCAGCAACAACAACAGCAGCAGCAGCAACAAGAACAGCCCCAACAGCAAGTAGTTAAACCTCAAAACATACCCGCGGAGCAGCCAGGACAACCCAATTGTCCCGCAGATGGCCCCAAACCCGCGCCCACCGAAGGATCGAACGTCCTCATCGAGGCATCTGCCCAATTCGTGAGCAAAGAGCGCTACGAATTCTATACGGCAATTAATAAGTTCTACACGGAGAAAGTCGATAAGGTGAAGCCCCTACAGGGTGACGACAATATGAAGAAATACCGCTTCGCCTGCCAGAAGGCAATCAATATCCCTGTGAATGCCATCTCAGCTGTGAGCCAGCAGCATCTGCAGGTGCGTACGACAGCTGCATCCATAACCATTTTTGCACTAAAACCCTTTATTTTTTCGTAGGATAAATTTGAGAAGCTGTACTCGTTCATCGCGGGGAATCCCTTGAAAACAGCCGACGGCCAGATAACGGTGAACGACCATCCGCTTGGTCGTGACTACTGCATCCTCTTGATGGCAAAAAAGTTCGTCAGCCAAGGGGACACAGCGGTTTCGAGCAACCCACAAGCAGCTTTCCCCGTCGCCTCAGTCATTGTCTCGCTCTGGAAATTAGTTCCAGAATTTGGTCAATTGTTCCTCGCGTACACGTTTAAGGAATCACCATTTCTGGTGCCCTATTTTATACCACAAAAGCGTGGCCAGTCTGTGGAGGAGTATTACAAGACCCTCGGTTACCGTTTGAACGACGGCGTCATCGAGAATCAGGACATGTACCTCAAGCGACAGTCGGGCATAGCCAGGCTTTACTCGGCGGTAATGATCACATCTGGACGAAGTGCCGACGGTCCCCAGCATCCGTATGGCATTGAAAACGGCTGGATTTGGCTATCGAACTTTATTAACCTCCATCCGCTGCCGGATATCTGTGCTACCTTAATGCTGGATTTTCTGCAGAACGCTGCGGCCGACATGCTTGCGTACTTCGGCAAGCAGTTCCGCAAGCTTTTGTTCGTCATAAAGCAGCAGTACTTCCCCAAGCTCTCGGCGGTGGACGAAGGCGGACCAAAGGCGCGCCTAGAAATTTTACTGGGAAAGTACATCAAAGAGGGGCAGATATCGAAACCGCAAGGCTTACTGCCGCCTAACTTCTGGTAGGTTGTGCAGACCTTCGATCTGAAAGTTGTTAGAAGATCTAGACAATCGGGATATTGTTTTTATTGTTGTTTTTGTTGTGCTGCTGTGTGCTGATAAGTAAAGAAACAAGATCTAATGATAATCAGAGTTGTATTTCTTTTGATACCCAGTATTTGAATTTTCTTAAGAAGTTGTTGGCTGTTGGTGGCAATCCATGTTTCGTTTTAGTCCTCTTCATCCAAATCGAGGTCGTTCAACTCGTCTTCCAAGCCGCCCAAGCAGTCATCGTCGAGGAATAGATTCTCATTGATCGGTGCCGCATCGTCAGCTGGTGATGCATCGGATGTAACTGCAGCTGCGGCGGCATCTTCAATGTCTATTGCATCTTGTTGGTCTTTTAATCGAGTGGTCGATGCGACAGTTCCAGTTCCATCCACCTAGAGTATGGACAAATAGACGGAATAAACAGAAACTGAAGGGATTTCAAGTAAGCACCTCTTGAGCGGCTAGAGACAAAGCCGCCAGATCAAGTTCCTTATATTCAAATGCGTTGTCGTCCTCATCGTCGGAACGGGTGTAATTGTCGAAGGCAGCATCGCCATCTTCCATTGGACCATCGTCGACCAGATCCGGATTGAAGCTGAACATTTCCCTGCCAGAAATGCCGAATTGTTTGCCTTTGCTGTAGTCGTGCTTTTTCTTCTCCTCATCGGCTGTCCGCCTATCCTTCTTCTCTTGGATTTTCCGCTTTTTCCACGCCAAGAAGGTTTCCAGTGTCACACGGGTCTGCAAGGAAAATCGAATTAAAGCCGAGCTTTGACAGGCATTCGCCGCGACGTACTTGATTGGAGCCCAACGCTGCCCGTTCTCGTTCGATCAGATCAACCAATGAAATTTCCGAAGGTTTCTCTTCCTTCTTCTTGTCCCTCTTGAGTACGTAACCCTGTGGCAGGGCATGTCGATAAATACACTTCTCGCCATTGGGACACTCCCAGAACCAGCCGTATTTCGATTTCTCCAACGCTTCCAGGAAGAATTTGCAAATCTTAAAAGAGATCAACGGTTGATGGCTATGCTAGTGGCTGAGGAATACAATCCTTACAATATCAGTGGTTGGACGACGCTTTTCCTCCGAGTGTTTCTGATCGACGACCTCTTTCAGCTTGTCCACATCCCAGTTTTGCATGTCGTCGCCCTCATTGTCACGCATGTCCACGTAAATTGATCGTTTTTCCGCCTGCAAAAAATACCTCAGTTAGCAGGACTCCTTACCCCAGAATGCACTCCTTTGCAAATTACCTTATTTTCCAACGTTAAGTCGTGAGAGAACTTACACTTGTCGCCCTTTGTACAGTTGCCCTGTTTGAAGAATGCACAGACCACCGACTTAGGATCGGTACCCTTTTCAACCTTCTGTGCCTGCACGGGCTTGAACAAGGCAGCCAGCTCCTTTTGTTCCAACAGTTTCTTCTCCTTTTCCTCTTTTTTCTTATCAGCATCGCTCTTCGGATGATGTCCACCGGCGTGTACTTGTTTTTGCACTTGTTGAATGAATTTTTGCTGCTTAGCACCTTTTTTATTCTTCAATCCAAATGTTTTGTCCTTATTTCGAGAGAGACGATCATCGGTTAATTCATTTCATATGCAATACATTTTAAGGTTATGATAACAACACTGCGAGCTCTCACATCACTTTTGTTGGCAACATGTACTGAACACTGTGATACTACCCCCTCTGAATTGGGGAACTTACCTCAATTACTTTCTCCTTTTTCTTTTGCTCCGTCTTTTTGCTGGGAGCAGCTGAGCACTTCTTGGGCGGCATTTTGTCACAAATTCAATGAGGAACTTCTTTGTGCGAAGAGATGTGTTCCTTTATTAAAATTAATGTGAGAATAGTGATTAATGTTGGGATAGTCTACTAGTGCACAAAATTCCACATCCGCACACACGATATTTTCAAATGACAGCTCGTGAAGATGTCAATTCAATTGGAATGTCTAACTGTCAGTGGAATTGGAATAGCCGGCTTGTATTGGATGGGAATGTGCAACGAACTGTTCGTTTTCAGATTTTTGATTTTAGTAGTAGATTTTAATGAGATTTTTTTTCTTTGTTCAGATTCATTACGGATTTTGTTATAATTTATAAATAATATGAACGCGGAAATTAATTGTATACTACTGACTTAAAATTAGTCAGTTAAAATGTGGGTTTTCATGGAAATTACTAGATATAATCTGTTTTTAGAGAAGTATTTAGCAGTCTGTTCATAGATGGCGCAACATCTGATTTGAATCGCAACGATAGCTCGAATATGAAATTCGCAACATTTATTAAGGCATTTACGGTATCATGAACTAAGGCAAACAAATGAATTGAAGCCATAATGGCGTTAATTCGCTTTCAAGTGGGAATGTACATCATAGTACAATTATGGCCTTATTTCACTTTCAAATGAGAACTAAGGCAATGTTAGTGGTGTCTATGGCGTTAATTCACGTTTAAGTGGGAATTTACACCATAAATCACTTTCAAATGAGAACTGAAGCCATGGTGGCGTTAGTTCACTTCAGAAAGGGGCCTTAGTTCTCAGTTGGTGGTGAATTTATGTATCTTTTCGTAACCAAGTCCAAAATTCGAATTCAGTTCAAGTCGAACGCTCTTCCGAAGCAAACTGATGGCAGAGGTTTAAATTCTAGACAAATGAAGAGAGTACACATCGCGAATTGGGAACTGGGCCTAGCTTCTACAGCAACCAAGGAGGATTGAACGTAGCCACTCAGCGTAGGAGTCGTCGCACCTACCCATAACCCCTATGGATGTCCTAAAATCTAGTTTCCTCAGACACCCCTTTAACTCGAAGAACAACCCCACAAATAAGGGTTGAATCGAGAGCACACTGCCCCTACCTGTATTCTTCAACAACAAAAGGTGAACAACATAATAAAACACAATTATCATATCACGAAATGTGTAGCTATGCATAAACTGTTTTGAAAAATGCGAGGCAATCAAAGAAATCACCGCCATGTGTCGCCATGGGCCAAGCCACAATCCAGCTTAGTCGGCCAACAGACGACAATTCTACGAGGACTATACACATTGCCACCAAATGACGACCGAGCGCCAACGACAACGACTACACCGACGACGTAGACAGAGCTGAAGTTAACGACTACGATTCGAAATGTGATGTGTGTGATGATGCCAAAAGGTATATCAGCTGGCGGCGGCAGCAGCAGCAGCAACAGAAACAGCAGCAAGAACGCGATGCGCAGCGCAGCGCAGTTCAGTCACATCCACCAAAAGCGAGAGGGAGAAGAATAAATCGGGGAGTAATGTAGACGGACCACACAGAATAGAGCCCCGACCACCCAGTCAATGAGTATAAGACCACACACAGACTTTTTATTACGAACAAAAAAAAAATATATGTATATACGATGACTGAAATATATCGCGCAGCGATACACCGACCAACTGCGTACGGATCTCCTTCGGATCCACGGATCCATCGCGCGTTACTTCAGCGGATACAGATACTAATTTCATTCTTTTGATTTCCCCCTTACTCGCGCTTCGCCTTTGGATGCAAGTTGTCTTCTGATTGCACACGTGGGCACGTATGCAAAAGCGACAGATTCGTTAATAGCAGCCGGCGTCATCATCAGCCCAACAGGAATGGAATATCAACACAACAACAACATGATCGTCGTCATCAAGATCATCAGCGCCATGCGTCCGTCGTACACATTCTCTGAATAGATCAGCTCCACTCATGGCATGCTTCATATTATGTGTACATGCATGTATGACCGTTTCTAGCTCATCTTAAAAACAAATAAAACTATTTACAATGTAGACCGACTCGGTCGCTTGAAGCCCCTTTGCAGTGCAGTGCAGTGCGACGCGACGTTGGACTCGGGTGGCCGCGTCACATGCCATATCTGAGTCTTCCGCAAGATAAAAACATAACTCAGTAACATGGTCGAGGAAGAAGAAAAAAAAAAAAACCGATTGAAATGAGATTACTCGTATGCCACACATGTGGTGATGCATATCCACTCGTGAACACCGCCACACTGATCCATCTAGCACGTTCCGGCTTTGCCTGTGCACTGGATGGGGATGAATGATGTACGGACGAGATGCTTATCATAATGTTTCTCTTCTAGTTTAATCTCTTCTCGAGTTTGAGGGCGAACGCGAGGGCGACATGCATCGGCGGGTGTGCACACGTATAATTACATAATCTTAATCTGGTTGCCGGTGATCTGGAGATGAGTGCTTGTGCTCGATACGCGTACGTGGTTTTGTCGCTTGACATTTGATTCTGGAAAATCGAATTTCTGAGTACCTACTGCGGGTAGCTCTCTCAGTGCGGTCTAAGCTGGGGATGGGAAGCATCGAAATGTCGCCGCATCGTCTTAATCAGTGGCAGCGGTTGTGTCTTCTTGGGAATAATCTGATACCTCGTTCGGCGAAGGGGTTGTGTGAGCATGTTAATCAATCAATCGAAGTTCTTAATTCGTTTGAACTCTTCTCTCTTCTGTGAAATTCATCTCTGATGTGTCTACCCTAATCCCGGCCACTCTGCAATAGATCCGGGTGGGGTCCTCATTCCTTTCACAAGTGACACGATTCGAGAGACAATTGGAAGGGTCACCGTCGTATCACGGCTGTCGTCTTACACGCAAGGGATTTGATAGATCACTTTGCCGTTCATCGAGGAGCTATCATCACTGTGGTCTTGTGTTTGATGTTGAAGCTGCCCATGGACGGAATCCCAAGCCAGATTGTCACTCGGACATTTTTTTTTCCACAGAATCGAGTTTTATTCGTTGAGTTGGGTCGTACTACGGAATCGGTTTCCCTGCCTGAATGAGTGAAACTAGAGCTTCAATGGAATTCCCCGGCTGTTCTGAAAGTAATTGTTGCGCTTACTTTCGTTCTTAACGTTCTTAACGTTCTTAATTCGTTTGAACTCTTCTCTCTTCTGTGAAATTCATCTCTGATGTGTCTACCCTAATCCCGGCCACTCTGCAATAGATCCGGGTGGGGTCCTCATTCCTTTCACAAGTGACACGATTCGAGAGACAATTGGAAGGGTCACCGTCGTATCACGGCTGTCGTCTTACACGCAAGGGATTTGATAGATCACTTTGCCGTTCATCGAGGAGCTATCATCACTGTGGTCTTGTGTTTGATGTTGAAGCTGCCCATGGACGGAATCCCAAGCCAGATTGTCACTCGGACATTTTTTTTTCCACAGAATCGAGTTTTATTCGTTGAGTTGGGTCGTACTACGGAATCGGTTTCCCTGCCTGAATGAGTGAAACTAGAGCTTCAATGGAATTCCCCGGCTGTTCTGAAAGTAATTGTTGCGCTTACTTTAGAAAGACTTTCAAGGACATTTTGACTACACTCTGCCGAATAAAGAAAGTCCGCCAAGCTTACTCCTCGCTTGGCAGCATCTGGAGACCCACCCAGCACTCCAGCTCACACAGCTCTCCAGCACACTAAAGCTTCGCACTGCTGTACGGATGCGAGGACTTGGAAGACAAACGACATCATTGCCCGCAAGCCTCTGGTCTTCGTCAGTAAATGCTTAAGACGAATCCTGAAGGTCTTCCGGCTGGAATGGATAACAAACGAAGAGCTGTTGTGTAAAGCTTCTCAGGAACCCATCGAAAGTGGAGCTGGATACTGGCCACATCCTACTTGAATCGAGAAGGAACATCGCAAGGACGGCCCCCACTAGGACACCACAATGACAGTCGGGGTCGATCAAGCTCAAATTGGACACGGACCATGGAGAAAGAACATCAACAGGCCGTCAAATCCTGGCCAGAAGTGACTAGGCTGGCCCGAGACGGTGGAGATCAGTTCTCAGTTGGTGATGAAATAACGTGGCGTTAAATAATGCCGCATAGGAGTCGTCGCACCTACCACAGTCCCTATGCATGTCCTAAAAACTACAGTTTCCTCAGACGTCCCCAAGGAGATAATTCGCAGAATCCCTGTTACCGCAAGATGCACCATAGGAGCAACCTTTCTCTATGATCACGTTGATCACTTTTTATTCCTAAAACCATTCAGATTCGTATTTGAATTTTAGGAGGTTTTTCAGTTCATCACCACTTAAGTCCTTCAGCTCTTCGAAGAGCTTGCGCTTTCCTTGAAACTGCCTTCTTTTCCTTGCTAGGGCTAGGCACTTTCGGGGCAGAGCTTGGATAGATTCTGTTTATTCCTCATCTTTGCAGCTTCTTGTGCGCATTGCATGTAAACCTATGCTTGAGTTCCCGGTATGGAACTCGTATTAGCGTGCATACATCCTTGCGACTATAGCCGATCCACGATGTTAATCGCTTTCTATTCTCCGACAGGGACAAGTGGTTATCGAACGGCCTTTCCACCGACGGATAAAAAATGGACACAGATACTGGAGTCGTATTCTCCTCGGACATCCTGCACAAACGAGAATCTCTTTTAGACTCCCTGTTTCAAGAAAAGATTCTGGCAAACAGAGAAAGCAGCCAAACACAAACAAGCAACCGATAGATATGCACCAGCATATATCACCATTTTTGTTGACAGCCAGTCTGCACTGAAGTCAATGGGATCCTGTGCAATGACTCACTAAGGTCCATCAGCCAGCATAAGGCCAAACTCTGCTGGGTTCCGGGCCACAGGTCAGTAGCAGAGAACGAGAGAGCGGACGATTTGGCCAGACAAGGGTCTGAAATGGACATTAGCGGACACATCACTGCGATCACCGATCATAATACAAAAAGAAGCCAACTCGCTTGGCTCGCAAAGAAATGACTGTCACACGACAAGATCTACTAGGCCAGAGCTTAATAACAAAGAAGACATCTGGCGTTGAACCGTAACTCGATCCAGTGAGCACAGGACACTGCCCCTTCGGAACAATGCTCCGGAAATGGAACTCGGAATCCAGCGATCTCTCTTCACTCTTATTGCTCTTTGTTCCTTGTTCCTTGTTCCCTGTTTTCTTTTTTCCTGAGCTCGGAGCTGCAGCGACAAAGAAGAGACCGAGACGATCCAACATCTGCTGTGCCACTGCCCAGCTTTTCAGAATCGGCGCCCAGCTCTTCACAGATTCTTCACAGAGACTACGGCAGGGTCAGGGAATGTAGACGGAGGTGGTTTAAGCCATCACGTGACAGGATAGGTTTATAGAATGTGTACTCCACTAATGAAGGGATTCACAATGGGCCTCCGGGTGGAAGTGATGTTCTACCATCCGAAACCTAACCTAACCTCTTCTTGCTCATCATCGACCATCGAGCCCAATTCTCAGAACACAAACCAGCGAGTTCTGGCTATATCTAGGGCTTCGTCTTTTAGTCATTTTTTCTTTATGAAGCTGAGCGGCATAGGGCATTGCTAGAGATTCTCCCACCTCCGTACCCTTTTTCCTCAGATTCCAGCACGCCCCTGTACCGAATTCGCCAAGGATATGACCCGAAGTGTCATGAGCAAAAGAACATGGACTATGCGTACATAAATTCCCGGCAGGACAGCCCAAAAGACCTACGAACTGCCTCGAATCACTAACGTCATTCCCTCGATTTACGTCAGTGCTAGTTGAAATTCAATTGACTGTATCTTTACCACCCACTTAGCCAGGCTATAATACCGCAGCCCAACAGCTTGGAATAAGGAGGCACACTGCAAAATATTCCTACTAAATATGGTCTTGACTCGATCATAATTTCATTCACCAATTTAACTTTCATTCATGACTCACAGTGCCGCCGTTGCCGTAGCCGTAACCGCCTTACAGCCACACCACACCACTCAATCAGCACTCCAGATATCATATCTGAATATCTATTCACAATAATGAGCCGTATAATTGCCATTGTTTTCCCGCACAGGACCAAGAAGGGCAAAAACTACGCTAAAAAAAAAAAAGAAGCAAAGCAGCAAAGCAGCTTGGCACGAATAACAAATAACCATACGTTATTAAATGGATACAAAACGACCGCCAACAGATACATTCGAAGTATTAATCGCTGAACGTTATCTCACAACGATGGAGGGACTACGGCAAGAAGAGGCGACACAGCGAAAGAGACAGAACGCGGTAAAGAGAGTGAACGAGACCTTTAAGAAAACAGGAAAGAAAAAAAAAACTTTGCATTTGCATAATTGAGCCACATTACGTCGGCGCGGCGTTGTGTGTGGCCCAGCCCGCCATACAATCTCTACAGATCCTGAGAAATGTATGCATAAACATGTCTATATGCTGATCGTTGCTTATTGCGTTGGTTGGCATCAATCGCCAAGAGGGCGGTGCAGAGTATAAGCCCAGATAGACGGTCACAATAACTGCATCTACAACAAATAAATGGATTACATATCAAGAACATGTGTCTTCATTCAATCGTACAGTCGTCGGCCATAAGAAGACTGAATGAAGTGTCGACCATAGAGGAGAGATGCAGATGAGACGCGAGACTGAAACTGAAACGCTCAGCGACGCGTCGTGGCTGAGGGCTTGGAAGTGCTACGGTGTGATATTGTGTGTAACACTATGTGACCAATTAGAGTTGGGATAATTTGTGTGACCATCGGTGAACAGGCGGTGCATATAATTTTTTAACTCCGATTATTATCGGTGAACTGGATTAACGTGTCTCAAAACTGGGCCACTTCCTAACGAACCGACACCTGTGATCGGCCATGCTGTGCGGTGTTGAAATCGAAATTGAAATATGCTCTCGTTTAGTTGGTGGCACGGCGCGGCGGCGTTGGGCGTTGGGCATTGGACGTGGAAATAAATTGCCTTGTTTTGTTGGAGGAATGTATCGGTTGGGGAGCGGATTCACTGGGTTGGGCTGGTGCCAAAATTGTGCGACTTTTTGAAACGGTCCGAGGATAAATGTCCGTCTGAATGTTGGATTGCGGATTTTGTTCTGCTAAATTTGATGAGGAAACAAATGCATTTTGAGGTTGGAGAGAACTGATAGAGAGTCGGTTGAAAATGAACGATGAAGATAACATAATCCGCCATCAGAAGTTATTAATAAGAATATGGGTGGCGCTACAGCTTGTAGAGGAGGAGCAGGGCTTAGCTTCTCAGCAACCACTCGTGTTGTGCGTGCCTATTGTTCTTTCACGAGTGGAAGGGACCTACACTTTTATGCCGAATCCGAAGGGCCAAGTTTGAGTTTTTCTTACACTTTACACTCTTTGAGCATTTGTCAGAGTTACATCTTGAGAACCTTCAACGAGGAACGTTTGTATTTAGGAAAGGACAGGCAATGGTATTCCAGGCAATGAAAGAGCCGAACGGGTGTGGGCTTGCCACTGGAAATTAATCAGGAGACCTCCTAGGCCTCGATCAGCAGGGTCCGTGAAGGATAGAATATGGACAAAAATGGACTTACAAAGAACCACGGCCATCCTCAGTTTGAGCAGACAAAACCAGAGTAACCTAGTTGGATTCCTCACAGGACACTGCGCAATGGGTAGTCACGCCGCAAGACTGGGACAACAAAGCAATGGCATCTGTACCTTGGATGAAGAAGAAGAGGAGAGCCCCTCACATCTACACCACTGGCCTCTAATAAGAAACACCGAATACTATCTAAACGAAAAAAAGCAAAATTTAAATCCGGCAGAAACCACCATAGTACCTTTCACAAGAAAACACAAACTGGAACAACTAAAACAAATTAGTCTGTCAGGCACAATACTGGCACCAGTAAAAGAGGTAAAATATCTAGGAGTCATCTTAGACAGCAAACTCATCCGGAAAAGACACACAGAAGAGATCACCAGGGAGGCGACGCGTGCTTTAATGATTTGTAGAAGCTTACGGGAAAATCCGGGAGCTGCAGTCCAAGCATCCTGAGATGGATGTACAATCACATAAGGTGCAATAGCATGGTCCAAAAGAACTAACCTGATGAGCGCAAGAGAGACACTCAATGCCTCTGTATTACAGTGGCCATGGGAACTTGCCCAACTGTCGCCATGGAGGTTCTACTGGAGCTGACTCCACTGCATCTGGTGGTCGCAGAATCTGCAAATAAAACAATCAACAATCAAGACAGGCGCATTACATCGAGACAATTCGATTCACTAGCCAAAAAAACTACCACTCCTGGTCATTCCGAAGGATGACGCGATTAGAAAATTCAATTTCCTGAATGCAATGAAATTTCCCTGGAGCAATGTCAAAGTCAACAGACAGAGCAGCAATACGGTAAAACGGTGTACGGACGGATCAAGAACTGATGAAGGAACAAGGGCAGGAGTATTTGGCCTTTAATTGAACCGAAAAAGACAAGTACACTTCTAAGCCTCAACAGAAATGAAATCATTAAGGTCGTCGGGATCATCATAGGTCGCTATATCCTGGGCTCACATAAAAGGAAAATGGGACCCCCTTACAACGTCTTCAGCAGGAGCTGCAGAGATGAGGAAGAAGTAGAAACCACGATACACTAACTTGGCAGCTGTCCAGCCGTTGCAAGAACAAGAAAGGCGACTATCTATTTAGCAGTCTAAAAGAAATTTCAAATATAAAATTTGGCTATAACCCAGTAATGAAGTGGACAATCCCTGAAGTAGCTTTCGAGGCCTTTCGAGACTCATGTCGACTATATGCGGTCCGAAGCGAGGTAAATGAATAATGGTTGCGAGAGTCCTCTGTACAGCCGTACGTGGCACAAATATGGTCTGACGTCGGGAATAAAAAGTGGCACATGAAAGGAATCAAATCTGTGTTTAGATTATGTGCACTTAGAGTTAGCAGTGCATATCGAACGGTATCCTCTGTGGTACCAATCGACTCTAGGACAATCGCGTGCAAATCGGGCCAACCGTAAATCCAGCGCAGAAACTCGAAAGAAACCGCAGTATAGAAGCGTGGCAAAACAAATGGAACGAGCTCTAAAAAGGATGGGAAAGGATGGACGTACTGACTAATCCCAAGGATTGAACTAAACTACTATCTTACACAGTTCTTGACTGATCACGGTTGTTGGCGGGAACATCTTTTCAAGCGAAATCGTGATTCGAGTCCGTCATGTCCTTGCTGCGTAAACATGGGCGACGATATATCTCGATACACATTTTTTTTGAGCCAAGACTTCGCTACAGTTTCCGCTTGAAAGTGTGGCCCTACAGTGGTTCGGTAAGCCGTATTTGAAGTAGACCTCTGATCGGTATATGCCTGATAAGACTGAGCGCTGAGAGAACGCAACATAACCAACAAAACGATCTCTATTTGCTCCGACAGCCAAGCGGCAATTAAAGCCATAGCAACGGACGTCTTGACATCGAAACTTGTCAGGTTATGCAGATAGGGCGTCAGCCAGATGTGTAGCCTTGGTGAACACGGTGACCCTGTATTGGGCACCAGGACATGCTGGCATATAAGGAAACGAAAAAGCGTACAGTCTCGCGAAGAACGGATCTGAGCTTGGAGAATCTCATGCAATCTCTTACGCGTTGACGACGCATGAAGGAAACTGTAAGACGAAGCCCTAGATAGAGTAAAAACTAGATGGCTCAGTACGAAGAGGGCCGACTGAAGAGGCATCAACATCACTGATCAATTTAAATCGGAAAATGGTGCGCAAGCTAACAGGAGTCCTTACTGGACACTGTGCCATAGGCACGGACAACGACTTTTGCAGGAGCTGCAGGAGGATAAGAAAGAAACAGAATGCATCCAACATCTGCTATGCGAATGCCCAGCCCCAGTAATTAAAAGAAATCAGTACTTGGGAAAGCATTTCTTTGCAGAGCTGGAAGACCTGTGACGGTGTAGAGTTGCGAAGCCTGCTGAAGTTCCCAAATGAAGCAGGGTGGTTTTAGTAAAAAATAAAGAAGCACAAAGGACCAAAAATGACAGAAAGAATAAGATCGCGAATACAAGCTGCCGAAATGAGATTTCTTCGAGAGAGAGAGACGGCAGTACGCGGGGAACTCAATGTAGAGCAGCTGCTTCTTCGAATGGAAAGGGCTATGCTTCGATGGTTTGGTCATGTAGCACGAGTGTCCTCATCATCACGTGGCGAGCCTTGAATGCGATTCCGACAGGTAGCCGATCGCTTGGCAGACCCACAACGAGATGGTTGGACCAAGTCCAGAACTCGTCTAGTTGCGCTTGGGCATAACGCCAGATCAGTTAGAGTCGATGACGGAGGATCGAGTGGCCTGGGGATCTCTCGTGCGTGCATTTCTCCCGCGACTCCTGTAGTGGAGCATGTGGGTAAGTGATGATGATGATGATGAAACACCAAAGAAATCAGTGCTGGACACGAAGCCATGGATGGACCCAACTTGTTGGTCTAAGCGAGCCACGGCCGTAAGGTCGCCCATATAATATGTCTCCGTGTTTGTATCGTCTCCTCCAAACGCGCCGCCAACGCAAACTGTGCCGCCAATGAAGACTTTCTTCTCGCAAGAACTAAGCTCATCTTCCAAACATTCACCTTACACTCATCATAGAATCACATTTCACAAGCCTCCGTCCGGGGAACCTATATATGTATCAACATCCCCCTTCGCAACCACCTTTTCGCAGTCCAACTTATTCCAGCCTCACCAACCACGTCCCACTTCCAGCTCCTATTGTGCTCATGGCCCACACACCTAATAAACCTCACAAGAATCCAAATACGTACCCGTATCAGTCACGTATCGTTGCTAATCTATTCAAATTTATTTTTACCGTTCCATTTACAAAAACCAAAACCTCATCGTGACGTATTATTACAACATGGGTGGCACTGGGCAGGCAAGCAGCTACCAAAAAAAAAAAAGAAAAAAAAACAATACAAAATCCCCAACACCGAAAGACCACAGCGAATTCCTAATTGAGACCGATGTCCAACTTTGAAGTTTTTTTTAATGGCAATCCAACGCTTTAGCAACAATCAATTGAGGAGCGGGTACATGATTAGAGCGTCGTTAGCATAGATCGTCCAAAATAACGACTTCGTGTGAATTAGCATGACACATTTCGAATTGACAATGTTGTTGGCTGTTAGCTGTTGGCTCTTGGCTGTTGGAGTCCCCCCATTATACCTATGAAATACCGAATCGTGATAATCAAATAATCAGGGTGTCACCAGTTAGTATGGAAGGCATTAAGCATTAAGGCGCTAAGGTGATACTATACACATGTAGACGATTGCGAAAAAAAGAAAAAGAACGAAGACCAAACGTGATGTGTTTTAAGCTCTCTTTGAAGGAAACAAACAAAAAAACAACAACGAGTCTGACCTCACAATGCACGGCGCGCGGTGGTATCCACACGGCTATGCATGTACAATTTCATTCGTTTATTCTGCTAGTGTTAATTATTTTTTAATACATCCTCAACCGCTGAACCGAAATTAAAAGAAGAGAAAAGCAAAAGAAATGATTGAAACTAACCGGTAGGTAGGTAGGGTAACCCAAAGCGTAGCGCAGTGGCAGCCTTTGGCAATCCGCCCGGCACACACACACACCGTTTCGCATATAAAATGCAGAATTCATTATCATCATCCAATGGCCCACCGCAGTCAGTCGGTGTGCCACTGCAGGACAAGAGGGGTGGTGGGATGGATCGAGATGGTCAGAAAGTGCGCGTTAGCGCACAAGGAACCACATGCGCCAAGTATTGGTATTGCTACCGTGCGTACGCTTAACTCGCGACTACCCGCGTTGATGATGATGATGACGCCGTGCGCCGTTGGCCGATTGGTATGGAATGGTAGTAGCGACGACGATGTCAGCGATATTGGCGCTGGTGTTGGCGGTATCGACCGCGACGGCGTCTGTGCGGACGAAAAATTCACTCAGTCAGCGGCAAATGATCAAAGCCATCGGCAAAATTATTACAAAGTGATGTAGCATGACTAAGTACAATTATTACCCTCGCCCGGCTGATGGCCAAAAAGAAGAAACAACCATCAAACGATGGCTGCGCGCAGAGACAACAAAAAACAATAATCATAATGATACTAATTATGACTTTTATTACGATACTCCTTTCCTTTTTTTCTTTTCCCCGTAGACCCCTTTTATTTCGGTGCTGAGGAGATGCAGAGATGCAGAGGAGATATTCACTTAAGGTTGTGCTCCCATTCAGGGAACATCAGCATCAGCCGATGAGAATGGGAGTGTCAGAGTCTACGCTGTGCACATGACATCTTACTCTATGAAAACCATTAAACTCCCATGACATATCTGTTCTCGATATCTGGCTTTCTCTGTGTGTGCCATTCGGTTCGCTCCGTGATAGGGGCGACCTACCGCAGGCAAAGACTCTGAAATAATCCAATCTCCTCGCTGACAGTTACCACTCTTTTATTTTTTTTTTTCAGGTAACAGGCCGCGATGCTTTGCCTGATGGTGACCACTGAGCTCTGGTGAGCCAGGGACAGGGAGAGAAAGGGAACGAGACGATCATGGATTTTTTTTCTCCCTTGGTTTATCGATTTTCCGACTTTCAATTATGCATCCGCCTTGGATGTGGAAGATTAGGTGTGAGTGCGTTTGAATTAGTGACGGCATCAGAAAACTTGTGTGTTGCCTAATCCTCTCTGCCCATCTCACTCTTTACTGGGATCATTTTCGTTTCTCGCACCTTTTTTTTCTATTCTCGGTTCCCCTCTTGTTCCAGAATCTCAGAGATCCAATGAGGCATGAGGTTCTTTTCTTTCAAACTGTTGATCGTCTCCTCAGTCGGTCGCTCTATCTATTGGCATCCTCATGACGTTGGACTTCCCTGTGTTCTTGACTGATTCCGCTTAAATTTCAAACAAAAGACCAGATTGGCTTCGAAAATGCATTGAGTTGTAAACGCACGGTGACACCTTAATTGGTCTTTCGTTGGAATTGCGTGTGCAGTCGATTTTTTTTTTTTAATTTTTGTCTTTCTCCAACACTGAAGATAGATGGCAGTTTGGACAACACACACATATAGGGACTCATGTTAAGAATGATAAATGACATAAAGTCGAAAATGCAATAGATGATCATGATGATGATCATGTGTGTGTCCTTCCTTCTCTCTTTTTACCACTAAGCCTTTTGATCTTTTGTTCGTTTCACTTCAAAAGCCAACTGCGTGAGAATGTATCTGATTGCGAAACACACACATTCACTCGGCGTTTTGTTGCTATTTCTGATGCAATAGGACATGCGGAAGGTGAACAAGAAAGATCGTATCTTTGATCTTGAACTGAACAACTAATGAGCATGAGACCATGAAGGCGGTGAAATTGAAAGGAAGTGCCAAAGATGAGTTTGTGTATTCATGGAATAGGGCTAGAAGCGACTTGCCGTAGCTTTGTTACGTGTAATAAGTAGTTATTACACAACAATAAATCAACATTTGGGTGCATTGATGTTTTAATTCGATGAACCGTGTTCGCAGGTGGTGATCTTAGAAATGAAGGATGAATAGGTAGTGTTGGGAGGCATTGCTGAGGTCTGGGAAGCATCTAACAACCGAACCCATTTCCATGTCATGACCATCGCTGTCAAGTCCAAAAGCGTAACCCTATGAACCACAACAAACGTTAAACTGTTTGGTAATACCATTAAAGCCTAATTCAACATCATCATCAGTGTCTTTCATTCACACGATGATGGGAGATAGATTAGCTGTAACTCTAGAGGTCATAAACTATTAAAAACCAAAAATCTATCGTTCTCGTAAATCACAGTACAGCGTTACCGACATAAAAGGTACACACACTCCACACAGATTTTTTTCCAAATACAAAGGGGTCCCGATAAAGTAATAAAAACAAAAAGTAGCATCCCAAGACCTTCGGGACAGCATTCGATTTATATAGCTTGATATAATCGGTTACACTTGTCTGGTGTGTGTTTTCTTAAATCTTTTTACACACAGCTGATGATTTACACCTTAAGATATGATCCACAATTAAGAGCTTCTCTTTGATGTGTGTGGGCTTGATGCGGTTCCAACTGACTGCATGATCATGTGTGGTCACATGTGGGCAACATTCTGTTTCGTTGATGCAGAGATGCGTATAATGCTAAACTAATTACAAACCTCAAGTCCCACAGAATAGAGCGCGATTACTCGAGATACAGGTTGGGTCATCGAGTGTTTTTTTTTTAAATCTTAGGCTATTTTGACACTGGCAGCTGTTTCTCACTCGAAATCTTGACTGAAAGTCTGTATCATAGCTCCGCGGAAAGAAATGATTCGCTTTGCGCTTGGAAAACGTTGGAAAATATTAAAGTGAGTGCTGTGTAGCCAAAACAGGGCGTTCTTTGAAAGGAAGAAGTTTTGGCAGACGAAATGAAGCTGCTGTACGCAAGTTTGTGCAAAAAGTTCATGAGACTGGTATACACTCATGGTCCCCTTCGTCGCAAAGAACGTGGCTGCTGTGGCCTTTTTGGAAAATGAGGCTAGGTAAACGGTGGGCGTTACAGAGCCGTGTTAATCGACTTTTTTCTTACTGAAATTGAAGACTTGGATTTGGACGACTTCTGGTTCATGCAGGATGGCGCGCCATGCACACAGCGTATGCCACAACCGATCTTTTGAGCACCAAATTCCCAAAATCGTGTTATCAGCCGTCTTGGCGTTGTCAATTTGCCGCCTCGAAGTTGCGATTTGACACCTTTGGCCTTTCTGACCAAAGTTATGTCAACAACCCGGAAACAATTCAAGCACTTAAGGACAATATCATCCAAGCCATCCGTGAGCAACAGATCGAAACAAGGTCTTGGAAATTGACAGGGGGGGTTGCTACGAAGCCAGCCGAGACAGCCACTTGAGCGACGTTGTATTTCATAATTAATGGGAATGTTTATTCTTACTAATAAAGCCATAATCCATGGAAACAATTTAAATTTGTTCATTTTATTGCATTTTTAAAAAGAAACTTATATTTAGCCCACTCTGTACATGTTTTTTTTTGGATTGGAGAAGGATTTTGAAAAACGAGGCCTTATTCCAGTTTCTACTGTTTCAGAACAATATTTGCTGGAGCTTGAGTTTACTGAGAAGTCAGAGCCATCCTCATTCTTCCCCGAATCGGCACAAAAATTGTCGTTTGAGAAGATTACACATGTCTCGTCGAAAATTGTCTCGCTTGGAAGCATTAGAAACATATTAGCACAATTCATAAACATCCTCAAAAACAGGCGATAATGAGATGTACTAACACACAGTAGGTATGTACAGCGCGTGTTGTCCTTAGCGACATCAGAAATATGAGAGATCACATCTCCTTAACTATCCCATCTACAGGCTACAAGACGTCACTAGAAAGTAGGTAGGGCACCTACATCAGAAGCGTTAAATTGAGTAAACAACTCTAAACAAATACGCACAAGCGCGTACAATTATCCGAGCATTGATGTTTGCTCTTGTAAACAACATCGCACCAATTTTGATTGTATAATTTCGTCCGACAAACACACGCTTCACATTATCAAATACGTAATCCGTCCGAGCAATCGTTCCTTTCAGGCCAAAGTCAGATCGCCAATCAAGCGAAACAAAAACAACAAATGACAACCAACAAAACAACAGAAACAGGGACAAACAACAAGCAAATGAAAACAAAAAAAAAAAAAGGAAAACAGAGCAAACACTGACAACTAGCCGCTCTCTCGCAAATCCATCTGATAAAGCGCGATGCGGTGTGTGGCGGCCAACGAAGGAAATCAACACAATAACAACAAGAGAAATAACACAAAAACCGTTGAACACACATCACCGTTTACTGCAAGAAAGCAGAGAAGTGAAAATGCTGCTACACATCGCATCTCAAATTCAAAGACAAACCGGGGGCAGAAGAAAATGAAAAGAAAAAAAATGAAAAAAAAACGTAAGCAACAGCAACAATAACAAAAACACAACAACAGAAGAAAAACAACATAAAAAAGAAGTAGACAGCGTATATCAAAGTCGTCTTTGGTGGTCTCTCCGGCCCGTGGCCATGCGGTTTCGTGTGGTAGGTAAAGTGAACTACTCGCTGTCCCCCCAATTACCACCGATCTTTGTTCTCTCGCTCTCCGCTGTCTGCCTCCTGTTTTCTATCAAAAAATATATACCTATATTTATACGGTGTAAGGTCTTACTTAAATCAAAGCCATCAGGAGGTCATCGGAGACGGCGTGAAGGCAAAAAAAAGGGAGTCAACAAAACCAAAAAAAAAAAAATAATATCAAATTGCAGGTTAGGACAATCTGCTGCTGCACTCCCCCTCCTGCTCGAAAATGCATTTAAGGCTCAACAACAGAAGACGCAAATAAATTGAGACATTAAGTCTCTGTCACCATCGTAGATTGACTGCAGTTACTGTTTCGTTGTTCATCTACAACACCCACACAGGCAGGCGCGGCGGTCGCATCACCCAGCAGCCCACACATCGGATGCAATTTTCAATTCTGAAAAACTCTTAGCGCGGTAATAAACATTCCGACCCTCGCCCCCAAAAACTCAAAGTGAATGTGATTAAAAATTCACTCCATACACACTGGGAGCGATCTCAGTCCCCCAGAGGAGGGCATGAGACGACACTAAAGCGGGGACAACAGAGCTCCTTAGTGTGCCAGAGAGCCGCCGCCGCCGCTGCCGCTGCCGACAACGACGACGACGCGAACGACAACAACAACCACGCATCGAAGATGAGGATGACGATGACGAAGATGATGACGATGACTCTTGCGTAGAGGGGGTATAGTATCAGCTCCTTTGGTGTTGAGGGATTTTATTGCAGCAAATAAATGTGTGTATACGATCAATTGCTACATTAACCATTTTACGGGCGGTTGCAGTTTGAGCAGGAGCTCGCCGCCGCCGCCGTCGCCGCTATATGCTTTCAATCGGCTCGGTATCCTTCACATTCTGTGGCGCTGTCAGTGTTGAGTATGATTTCTGGTTCAGGCGGGGGTTGCATTTGCTTAATGGATGCCACCATGACAGGGGAGCAGCCACAACACCAACAGCAGCATCATCATCATCATCGTCGTCATGATCGGCAGCAAAATGATTCTCGCCGCATGGACCCCAAACGATAAACATTGTTGTGAAGCATAGCGGAAGCCATGTGTGTGGTCCTTTGCTCTGTGTGCGCTGCGCTGTGTCCAAACTCCATTCCATTCAATTCTACACACGATCGATCGTTCGCTGTGTGTGTGTGTCCGTTCATGTGATTGTATTGTGTTTGGGGGGATTTTGAATCGGCAGAACGCGTTCTCTCTCCGCCATAGGCTCTCTCTTGCTCTCAGAAAACAGAAGAAAAAACAAAAACAGTGTTTACTTGCGAGAGCCGACTCCGACTTCCGAGACGGACAGAATCGAATTTCATCGATTCTTTAATCCGTTGTGCAATTGTTTTGTGGATGTGAGCAATTAAAATGTTGGATGTTGGCAGCGAAACAGCGGCGGCTGCGGCCTGCACTGGTTGTGAAGTGAGAGTGAGAAATCGGCGACGCGAAAGAGAGCAAACGAGTGGTGGAGAAATGTAAAAGAAAACAGTACAGTCGGGGTCGACAAAATAAGACACACGCGGATCTTGATTTAGGGCTGTGTGTCAAATGCGTTAAAATGTTAGCCAAAGGATCATTTTCACTCTGAAGCTGCATAAAATGAATGTTTGATTAAATTTTTCTTAAAATTAATCAAAAATTAATGGTATAATAATAATATGGGTGGCACTACACCCCGTAGAGGGCCAGGGCTTCATAGCTTCTCAGCAACCACTCGTGTTGTGCGTGCTATTGTTCTATCACGAGTGGAACACAATTAACATAGACAAAATCTATTAAACTTGGTAGATGCGAAAAATGATGAAGGAGGTCTGTAGTCTTGCCTGTGAGCTGTGACTGCAACTGTTGTATTGGCATGCCTACCAAGGAACACATCTTATTCTGAACAAATGCCCTTTTACTGTCCAAATTTCACAACAGGAAGTGTGTTCTTCAACTCAATGGCCTCAAGGACGACAAGTTTAAACTTTGTCTTGTTACCACGAAGTGAGTAGTAATTGTAATAGATTGTTATGTCCCTCATCAACTTCTGTAGACATTAGAGAACTAAAAATCAATTCCACTAAAGCGAAACACCCACAATACAGAACCAAATATATTTGAATAAACCTTTTTTAAACTCAAATAGTCTCTTTTCGCCGCGACTGTCGCAATAGCCATCCACGCTCTCGATCATTCTCTCGATCTTCTCGTGTCTCTTCAGCCTTCGTCTGCCGCCACACACATCACACTTACAAAAAAAAACACAGTCCCCTCCAAAATAGACATTTCAATTTATTCTCAGTCTCTTTTTGCTATTAGAAAACGGGCCGAGCCTCTTCTCCATTCCCATATTCTAGCACATAAACCTCAAGCATAATTGAAATGTTAACCCACACAACATTCGCCGTCCACCACCACAGATACAAATCAAAATGGCCGTTAAGTAATCCCGAGCTGTGTGCGTGTAATACATTCGCCATCCTTCACACATAACCATATGTGCATGCGGATACACGCGCGTGTATGGGTGAATTCGAATTTGTATCTAGATTGTACTCTTGCTCTCTAGATCGCAGCCGCTGCATCGACATCGACCAGATTGTCGTTGATCCTTGCTTGAGGAACATCTTTGCCGCTGTCGCTCCCGTCTGGATTTACTCGCTTAATATACATTTCGTTTGGAGTTTCTGTTTATTTGTTCGTTAGTTTTTCTTTCTTTTCCCATTACACATTTCATTGAAGATTCAGCGAGATATGTACATGTATTTTTTATATTTTCATAAAAAAATACAAAAATTTTCAATAACACAATACAGTTGGTGTGGAAATGTGAGATCCAAAAAGTGCAGTCAGTGTGTTGTTATTTAAGAGTTCTTATTTTTTGTTGTTTTGTTTTTCCATAATTTTTTTTTTGTTTGCCTTTGTAAATCCAAGAGAGTTTCAGTTTCATCAGCAATGCGAAGTTGCCGCTGAATACGAATCAGAAATCGAAAGGGAAAAACGTGAGTGTGTTTTTGTAGTGAAATATCGAAACGAAATTATATTCAACCACATCCTACAATGTTTGATGAAATCCAATGTTTTGAAAGAAAAATTGTATATTTCATCGTTGTCGCACAGAGATGGTGAATAAAAGAGTGCAGTTCTGTTAAAAATGGAAACAGTGAATTAAGAAGTAAATCTAAAGGTCTAGCTTAACAAAAAAAAAAAAAAAAAGTAACACAAATACAAAGTAAATAAATAAATTGAGAGAGTTAAAGAAAAGAAACAAAAAAAAAAAGCATAGTCCACACATTGCCCAGAGAACGAAACAGGAGAAGAACGAGAGAAAAATGGTTGTGCCCACAATGGATACCCTGCCAAGAGTTCCTGACACACATGGAGATGTCGTCGACGAGAAATTATTCTCGGACCTATACATAAGGACCAGTTGGGTAGATGCACATGTTGCACTCGATCAAATAGATAAGGTAAGCAAGAGATGTTCTTATATTTGTTGTTTTTTTTTTGTGTTTAAAATTCGTAAGATAAGACCTTCATCGAGGCGGCTAAGGACTGAGAGAATTTGTGGTTTTTATACATTACTCTATGAGATGTCTTGTTTAGAATCTGCTTAGGAGGAAGGAATGTCGCAGAAGTTCGATGAGTTGTTGAGAAATCGTTGTACGCCAACAGTGTGATCATTTGTGACGTGCTGACATGCAAAAGGCATTCCATTCTCATACGTTTGAGCGTGTGATAGACATGATCTATTTGGCAGGCATGAATTTACACTGTTTTGTTGCAATGATCGAAGCAAGCCCAGCTACTTATTGAATGATCGTTGATGTTGGAGTTTTTTTTTTACGTCAACAACAGATTGTGTACTGTAGTCACAATGTGCTGAAGAGAAAGAATTTCTTAAAAAATAACTAAGCCCTTAAACAACGCACTGGATGGCCAGTTGGTTGAGTGCCTGCCCTTGGTTAGAGGGGTCCTCGGTTCGAATCCCAGTGAAAGCAACGCTTTTATCCGGTTTTCAAATCTGCACCATTTGCCGTTGGGATCAAACTAATGGCACTATCACTGGAGTTGTCGATCAGTGGTAGTAGTAGTCTGACTATAGGTATTAAAAGTGTGCTGGCGAGGTTGCTGCTAGTAGTACAATGGACCAGTTTTGGGTCTGACTGCTCCAGTCCAGCGTTACAAAAACCTCAGACAAAAAAGAAGCCCTTGAACAAGTGACTGCGACTACTGACTATGTTCTCTTCATCACGAACTCATTGACATCTGGCCACATTGTTGATGTGATAAGCAACGATTCGACACATCCAAGCCTTGTTACTGCTTATCACTTGGGTCAAGTTGTAGAGAAATCTGATTTGACGATTTCCTCCGTCTGAAATAGAGATTAATCAATTCTGATCATCCGATCGCTTGATCTTTTGTAAATTCCAGTTCTCTCACCGATTATGCATTTGAAGTGTTTTCCTCCGTCCGTCCAAGCATCCGACTTGTTCAGAAAGGGAACGATCGGGAGCATTAAGGGCTAATCTTTTAATTGATTCATTTCCGGAAAGAAAGGAAATGACGTGACACAGAGAATGCATCTGTTTACCCTCTTACCATTTTCTATTTGAATTACCGAATGTAAAATGTTTGTGAAATAATTCGATTGTAAGACCTTAGATACTGATGCAGCGAAGCTTACGACTTAAACTCTGCAAGTCTAAGTAGATTAGTTTCATGACTTAACTACGCCACAGTCGAACTGAATCTCTTTTATTCACTCATTTGGTAATTTGTCGACCGAATTTCGTGCAGTAATTGGATGGACTCTCAAGGCCAAGTTGGTTTTTCCGAACCCTTATCAGTTGTTTTCATTGAGCTGCTACGAAATATACACTTTGGAAGTGGAATTACCGCTGAGACACTGCATTCGGTTGAAGACATTAATCGGATGTGCCTTTTGAGTCCCATTCCATAACATAAACCGTCACAAACAAGGTGTAACAATAATGTTAGCAAGGGCAATTCCTTATAAAACCCCCAAATGAACTTCTTCGCACTTCTATTTGCACCGCCATCATTAACAGCGCAACATCAACATCATCATTATCGTCGTGGTCATCATCGTAGACTATCCCCCACACATCACAACCGCACAGCCGCGCGCAACTTAAATTATAATGTTTCAGTATTGAATGTCTTTATATTTTAAATTGAGTCATTAAAGTCGGCGATAAGATGCCCATATAATACACACAGTTCACCATTTCGGTACCCCAAAACAAAAAAAAAAAATCAACCAACAAACGAGTTAACAACTTTATACAGCAAACGGCAGTCTGTGGCGGCAACAGCAGGCAGGCTGGGGAGTCGCAGTCCAGGCAGAGAAGCCGCAATCCAAAGAACCAGCAGCAGTGGGTGAAGTGTTGTGGTGATCCCCGATCATCGTCGTTGTGAATAGAGCGTGTGAGAGAGAGAGAGAGCGAGATCTCCCCAAATGCCCCCCCCCCCCCCCCTTCCCCTCCCACACATGGTGCACAAAAAAGAGTGACCGAAAACAATAATAAAGAGGAGAATAATAACACAAAACCGGAATGATAGATGTCCGAACGAACGAAAGACCATCGCTTTTGGCACACACAACACATTGAACGCGAACCGAGTGTAAAGAGAAGATCAGGAGACTGCATCGTATCTATACTCTACTCTTGTAAGCCACACAGCGACAACAAAAAGACGAAATACAAGATTACGACACGACGACGACGACGACGACGACGACGACGACGACGACGACGACGACTACGACGACGACGACGACGACTACGACGACTACGACGATGGTGGTGGCTCCGACGACGGCGGTGGCGGCAGCGACTACAGCGACGACGACGACGATGAGGGCGACCACCCATGGAGCAAGTTGTTGTCATTTCGAAGCAGGAAAGACTGAGATAGAACGATTGGGGGGCACCACAACTCTTTTTCGTTGTCATTATTATTGTTGTGTTTTGCCGTTGTTGTTGCTTTACCGTGACGGCGGCAATGGCGCGCGCGCGATTTTCACGATCCCTCGCGCGTATACGCATTACAATTACACGATGTACATGCGTACATATGTGCTTAAAAAAAAGAAATGGATTACACACGCGGAGAGTAAATCACAAAAGGGAAGAGGAGTCTTCCTTTTTCGGAAAACCGTATGCACGAGAGGAGGAAAAAAGAAAAACAGAGAAAAAACTTATCGCTTTCAACATTCTTGCATGTGGGTGGCGAGAGATTTATTGGAAAATTCCCAAGTATTGTTGTTGCGGCTTGACATAAGGAATTCATTCATTAAGCTGTCAACTTCAATGGGATCGTATATGACTGGGCGCGAGCGTAGGAGGGTCAGGGTTGGATGGAGGCATAGGGTTTTATTGGTTTAGGTTTTAGCGGTTGAATGCTAACATCGTGGCGTGGGAGAGGGGGCTATATCACAAAAGAGACCTTTAAGCTAACACACCGATAAATTGTCATAAATGAATGGGACGATGCATTCAAAAGCGGTTTGTTTATGATGTGTTTTTTTCGAGCGGGGAATCATTGAATGGGATTCGTGATAATTGAGAGATGTTGTGCGCTTTGGAGGTTTGAACTAGTTTTCGGAATTCGAGCAAACACATGCTGGGACTTCTCGGAAAGGAGGTTCATGCTTTGCATGCGATGGAGCGGGTGGAAGGTGACATTTTACTTCTACATACACACTTGAAGATGCACAGTGGATTACAGTGGACCCCCTAAGTTAAATTCTCATGGGATATCAAAATCAGTTCGAGTTAGAGAGAAATTCGACTTAGGAAGAGTCCATTGTAACTCTTTAACGTCTTTGAACAGAAGGCAGGTTGTTTGCTATCAGATGTAGCATATCTCATGAGGATTAGTTGGCGGATATCTGTCTACATCAATTCAACACTCCTGGGGTGTCAGAGGTGACACAGAATTAAATGATTATACAGATCTCTGAAGAATCTGAGTACTGTTTGAAAGAACAGGATCGAGAATTGGCAGTCTTATCTTTCACAACATTCCCAAAAAAAAATGTTGCAACAAAGCGATCGTATCTAGTACTAAGCCCACCAGCACCACAAAACGCTTATCACATCCAAATTGTACAAGTATAAACAAATATTTGATGTCAAAGAAAAGAAATTTCATCTTCGGATGACAACTTGAAGCGCATTCACACTCCACACGCTTTTACTGCTGTGTGTACACTTGACAATAAATAATTGTGAGACATGTCTGTAAGTGATTAGACATTGTTGCTTTGAATAAATACGTCTTATCTGTGATATAACAGCACAAATGCGGCTTTAAATGGCACATGATTGAAGTTCAAGTGATTGTTTGCGTATCAACTTGACGGCTTTTGCTTTGATTAGGGTTGAGGCAGATGTGATTTCTGGAAAACGAAGAACGCACATTTTGTCTGATTTCGCCGTATTTTTGGAACAGATTCGATGCTTTCGATTGGGATGTGGAATTTACTGACACATTAAATCTGGTCGTTGATAGCTGTTATTTAGGACACACACTCGAGTTCGACAGTTCATTGACCTTTGCTGTGTAATTATGTACAATCTTGGATTAAAATTGTAATCTTCAATTGAATCATCGATAAGCCCATCTCTTGTTTCGCATGAAAGATCCTTTTCTTTCTGAAAAAATATATACGTGCAAATATGCGAAGACCGGAGAGGAAAGGATCTGTTTAAGGAGTTCCGAATTTTGACATCGAGGCATTCATCCACATTACCGTGCGACAGGTTTAGTGTCAACTAAAGGCTCCACTTCACAAGCGAACCACGATTCCAGCGTCAATTTATAGCGCACCCAGCACAAAACTATACACGTACCCGTGTGTTATTCATATTTGTTCATTTGTACATACGTGAATATTCATATAGACAATAAAAAAATAAAAATGAATTGCTCCGCTCATGGTTATCGTTCCCATCACTGTTGTCGCAGAGTTGTCTCCCACATTGATAAACATCAAAGCCACTGAAGCACGCATCGTACCCAAATGCTGTAGGAATTCACTTCATGGTCTACGTGCTCAGAATACATTCGAATGCAATTAGAAGTGGAATAGCAAATCAAAGTATAACGACAACAACAACAAAAACGGGAAACACACAAAGCCGATGAGGTGCTGCTTTTTGAAGCACCACACGCCCGCACATATCCGGTTTCCTGTTTCTGGAGTGTCCGTGCGGTGTAACGTCATCTGCGCGAATTGATCAAAATGATTACCACCTTCTCACTCGGCAGGTAACAAAAATATCTAAAGGCTAACCCAGATTACGAAATTCAACAATAGAGCAACGGCGACGGTGGCGGCGGCTGTGTTTTTGAGATCAGAAATATGAGAGCGGGAGTGCCAGGAGTTCGCTTGAACGACATCTTGAACAGATGAAGTTATTATTGTTATTCCCCCCCCCCCTCTCTTTACCGGTTGGCCGATCGACCCTCTCCACCATCTCTTGACATAAATAAAGACATCAACGAAAAAAGAGAGAAAAAAAGAAGACAGAAAAATACCGGAAAGGCAAAGAAGACGTATCCCGAAGCCTACGATGAAGATATAAAAATCGGTAGAGGGAAGATAATAAGGTGAACAAAAGAAAAGGGAAAAAACAAGCTGAAAGTTCGTGTCGGTCTCGTACTACGGCGAAGACGACCGTGTAGGTACGGGAGAGTGAGTGATCATTTCGAACGCAAACCGATTGTGAGGGCAGAAGAGAGAGAGACAGAGAAAGACAGCAATGAAAGGAAAATTTCATTGAACGTGTGGAACATGCACACGCTTTTCTACTCCATTCGAGAGAAGTAAGTTAAATGAAGCGAAACTCATTTTCTTTCTCGGTTTTTCGGTGGAGTTCTGGTTGCATGGTCATTACGATTGTTAAAAGGGGGCGATTTGCGGGTAAATGTTTTGTAAGAATACACTGATCCCAAATGAGGGTTTACTTTGAATAGAAATCTGTACGCACACATGCAGATGTTTGTTTTGCAATGATGAGGAACAAGAAAGGCGGTAGTTTTGAAAAGGAAACGCTTGATGGTGGAAGTCTTAATGCATGGATTAAGGATTGTTTGGGAGAAGGATGTTCCTTCGAGTGGGTCAATAGATGATCTTCTTCATAAAACATTCATCGTCACCGACAAACAAGTCATTGAAGCCGAATAAACCTTTGCCGGAAGCACTAGTTCCGCTCGAGGTCCACCCAAGTGTGTCTAGAAAGGGAGAACTCTAATTCTCGCGAAGGTGAATGTACAATGATCAGAAACAATCCGACAATCTAAAACCGACAAGACCTGAGTTCGAAAGGAAATGAGCAGCTGTCGCAGGACCGTCATTCGAATCAGACTTCATGTGTTGCTCATCTGCTTATAGTTTTCCTGGTCAACCTTGTGATCATCTTCCATCGGTGCCGTGAACAAATGTCACATGAATTAAAGCCATAATGGCGTTAAGGGCTATACTTCGATGTGTCATGTGACACGAATGTCCTCATCATCACGACTTCCGAGGCGTGCGTTAAAGGCGACCGCTTGACAGATCCAGGACGAGGTGGGCGCCTGGTTGCGCGTGGGCATAACTTCTGATAAGTTACGAATCGAGGGTGGAGGATTGAGTGGCTTGGTGATCTCTCGTGCGTGCTTTATCTCCGCGACGCCTGTAGTAGATCATGCGGGTCAGAGGTGATGACGTTAATTCACTTTTAAATGCGAATAAATGCCATAAACTAGTTATGGCTTTAGTAGGTGCCATGACATGAGGCCATATGGTCCTACGACGCTTTTTCGAAATGACAAGACCATAGCTCTAATATGGTCTTATGTCACCTTGCAAAAGCGTCATAAGACCATATGGCGACATGGCTTTAGTTCTCATTTGAAAATGGAAAAAGCCACTATTTGGATTATGGAGTAAATTCCCACTCAAAAGTGAATTAACGCCACATGGCTTTAATTCACATGGTCTTAGTTCATGGCACCCTGCCATCGTCGTCTTATTTTGAATTTAAAATACTCTATCGTTAGAGAGGATGGCTGTAGGCTAAAGTAGGGATTCAAAAAAAAATCAGCAAATTACCGTTATAAGCGCTAGTATTACGGGAAGTTGATCTTGCTTGAAGAAATGAGAACAGAATGGACCATAGACCCCTTGAACTGCTCGATAAAAATAGAAACAGGCCTTTAATATATCCCGTCCCCTCTAGTTATGACCATTATGTGCCAAACAAGGCGAGCAGACTCAAGACCCTTCAAGAGGATTGAGCCTAACTGCCTGATTGAAGGTCATGTGAGATTGAGCATCTTTCATTGGTTTGCAGTTCGTATTGTTCTCTGTGTACTCATGGTGCGATGGTGTGATTTTTCGCATGCCACCTTAGACCTAATAAATCAATAAACACAGCCTTGAAGGTCCTCTTTTGTTCTGGATGAATGGGCAAGTTAGTGCATGCCTTCTTCTTACACGTCATTTCCCTAGAGTTTGCAAGAAATTTGTCCGAATTTGTTGCAAACCAGCACACCTCTAGTTGCTTCCTATCATCAAACTTGAGATCCCAGTCAAATCCACTTTCTCCTAACGACCTCCCTACGAGATGACGTCTTTATTACATCCGTCGACATATCTCAACCATTGATAACGAACCTTTATGACCACCGCGTCGTCTTAGTCATTGATATATTTTATAAACCAAATTGTAGCCACGATTTGTTTCCCATAACCAATTTCCTCAGCCACCGTTCGGGAAGAACAAAACCAGATCACAGCGCACACACCTTCTCAATGATAATAGGGTCCCGCATACCACAGTCATTTTGGGATTATTTTACGATAGTTTCTCTGGAGTTTCCTGGCCAATCAAAGAAGTAGTCGAAGTGGAGAGACCCGAATCAAAGAAACCACCAGCAACCGAAGAGAGATAATGTCGACAATGATGTGGATCTCTGTGTGGATCGTAATGATGTTGTTGATGGCTCAAAAGATGAACACCGCTACCATGATACTCTCAGTTCAGTGCTGCTCCCCTTTTCTTCTTTCGTATAGCTTTCAAAATGCCTTAATATGAGACTATAAAAAAAAAGACAGAGTGAACCCTCCAGCCATGACTTTAGGTCGAATTGAATACCTCTCACTCGGACAAATGTGTCGTCTGAATCTCTTCATCCTTGTCTTGGTTGATTTTTTTTATACATTTTTTTTTGTGTGTATTTGATGTCATGTCGTATCTTCGACCGAAGGGACCATTATCATCATTATCCCATATGCTGTGTGTTACAGTATACAGTCATCATGTGTATAAAAGGAGGAACAACAGCAGTGGCTCGGGGAGCAACAACAGCAGCAGCAGCTGCTGCTGCAACAGAATCAATATCTTCTCTTTTAAACGGATTTTCGATGTTGGTGGTCGTCGGATCTGTTTGGTGGTTGGTTTGTCGTTTTTTTTTTCTCCTGGTCGGACACCATCACATAGGCTGCCACCATGACCGACAAGAGAATTAACTAATAAAAATTCATTGACGTCGTCATTGTCGTCGTTTCCCCCTCATTCTTTCCATTTCCTACTCGTCAAGACATTATACTCCAAATCTAGACCTAGATAGGAGGCGAAACAAAAAAAAAAAAAAAACTATGATACGACCACACCGGGCGACAGCAGCAACCATCTAAAGCCATGGGTACACGAATAAAAAAGAGAAAGAGGCTCCCTTCGCCATATTTGACGGGCTTAATTATGGGAAGGTCGTCATTAATGTCAGCATTGCATTCGCTGTAGTAATTTATAATTTGAATGCCTCACGACTTGGCATTTCTGTGAATCTAATTAGCTACTCGTCGTATCTGAGGTTTTTTTTTATATGTACGTATGCGCGAAGGCTTATTTAGCCGATCGTAAATTCTTTGAATTTCATTATAGCAGCCGGTGTGCTGCTGCTGGTCGCCTGGTGGTGTCGACTGTGGTGGTGGTGGTGGTCGAGATGGTGGCCCGTGGAGTGAGAGACATTCATACGTCGCGTCGCCGTCGTCGTCGTTTCAAAAGGAGGCACACATCACACCGCCACCGACAGTGTCTGGGTGGTCTTTTCATTCAGTAGTTGCGCTTGCTAGCAAAAAAAAAAAAATAGTGAAAAGACGAAAGCGACGAGAAGAGACGGGGGAAAAACAATAATTTCAAATGTGATCAGCCTCGTGTGGTGCACGCGGACTTGAAACCATCACACACTAATGGACCATGTGTGCGCCAGACATCTCAACACACATCTGTCCATTCATTTGGCATGCGTTTCGTTTGCTAAATATTTGGATAGATACACGTACCCCACAGATACGTGTTCAACTGTGCGCGCCGATCATTATCACGAACATATGTCTTGAGTGGGTGTGTAGAAGGGGAGGATGTAGGAGGAGGAGGGTTGCTGCTTGGTGGATGGTTGTGCCTGCCGACATGCACGTATTTTCACGGGAGCTGTATCTTTTTTAGATCTGGACATCTCTACTAATGACTGACTGATTGAAGGGGAAAAAAAAGAAATAAAACAAAAAAGGAAAGATCCCCCGCCGCCAGCACCACCACATGAGGCGAATTCAAATCCAAATTCGAATCCGAATCCGAACCGAAGTGAATGTATTTAAAAAAGAAGAAAAAAAATGAAATAAAAATAAAGAAACATGAGAATATAATTCAGACACACAGGGTCGGTTGGTCGTTCGGCTGATCGTTTGGATCGTTGGCTGACTGTTGGCTGGCTGGTTGGTCGGTTGGTTTGTGTGTCTTCTGGGTGGTCCCGTTGATGTTGATTATAGGTTCAAAGAAAATCGCATGAGGGCACCACCCAAGAAGATGGCTATCAATTTTATTGTCATGCGTTAAGTGGAGTTGTAGTAGGTATCTATAGATTTGTTGTTGGAATTCGCGTCTCGACGTTTGTCGTTCCCTGCCATTCATACATATATTTTATGTGTTGTTTTTTTTTTTTTTGTATTTTTGTTTATATTCGAAAAGTGTCATTTGACCGTTGGCTTGGGGAGTCGTATGGATTTTGCATTGAAATGGAAGTGTGCGTGGGCTTGGATGAATTTATTAATTGATTTTCGGGGAAGGCGAGTTTTTATCTGTGATTTTTTTGCTGTTCGTCTTCCAATCGAATTTCATTCAAATGAAGACGTCTGGGGGACTGATTGAGTTGCTTTTGTTGGGTAGGTGTTCCGCGAAGAGGAACGTACGTCATTGGAAGGCTTCTTTGGTGGTCTGATTGGAAGTAATTTACGATACAGGAGATGGCTAATGGGTGATGATTTTTTGTTCGTTGTGAAGCGGAATTCGAGCTTGCCTTTGCTTTGGGGTGGCATTTGATTGAACCTGATGACAGTAGAATTCGCTCGTAACGACCGCTGACGGGAGACAAATTTGTCGTCGTTGTAAGCTTTATCCGAACAAGTTAAACTTTTGGTGTGTTCTACGTCGATTGGGATTTGACAAAATCAAGAGCATGGCTTGGTTCGGACGTCTATATTGCATCGGTATGAGCTATATTCTGGGTTAGGGCCGTGGCGTTTACATAACAAGCCTGAACCAAATTCATCCGAATAGGTACCAACTCCGTGCTGGCGCCGAAATTGGATCGGTATGAGCTCAGCTCCGGGTTAGGGCCGTGACCTGTACACATAATTAAGTTCGTGGTCGGTCGTCTATTCGTGCTCTCTCCGTGTTCATGTCGTGCTAAAGTCGGCTGTGGAATGGCGTCAACCACTAAACTCAACTTTTTGTTCGATTGACCTTGACCTTGAGTTCTTTTGAAGGAGAGTTCACAGTTTTGCAGCTCTTTCTGTCATAAAATTGAATTTACAGCAGTTCTTAAAACCTCGCAATAAAGACGTCCATTCCACATCCTCGACCACCTCTGGAATCCAAGTGACCACCACCAATAATTAGTTACGCTTATTAACAAGTCGTTACCTGCTCCTTAAAAGAAACACCACTCGGTCACAGAACTATCTAGGTACCTGTAATTGACATCTAAACCAGATCCGTCATACACCCCGTCACGGAGGATTAACTTTAATCCTTCGCAAAAAAAACAATGCAACTTGGTACACCTTCATTCGAATCGTGTGTACCGTACACATCCATCAAAGCAAGTTGTCATGTCTCCTAATGCATTACTCGGGCTCACTATGAAGTGTTAACAACCACGAAATGCCCTGACGTCTTAATAACAAAGAGCCACCCGACTGATTTTTCGGAAGAACAAAAAAAAAATACGCAGAGGAGAAGAGAAGACAAGACTCACGATGATGATCATGACGACGACGACCTACCTGGTGATCTCTACATATTTGTGAATCTCCGTTGTTTCTTCTCCTCGGCATTGCGACGACGTGCCGGGCCTATAATTTCGGATTTGTGGAAACACACACACACATACACAATGGGCGAGATTAAAATAAATTCTAAGAAGTAAGATGTAACCAAAAAGAAGAACGGTTACAAAAGGCAAGAGAAGAGGAGGAAATCATCACATAAAAAGGTTCACTCTCAGCATCCATCCAAAACAATTCACGAAAACGAAGCGATTTCGAACGAAACGCTGGACAAAAGCCGAAGAGAGTATAGCCGCATACACTATTTCGGTGGAAGACAACAGACAACAGACAAGAGACAAGAGACAAGATACAAACACCGTTCATTCCGAACAGCAAACCTCTCGCCCCGTAAGTAGATTGTGATGTTTCCGAGCTGCGGGCGTTTCCCGAATCCCAATACACAATACATAGATAAAGATACATCCATACATCCGCCATAAATCGACAACAATTGCCACAGCAACCGGCCAACAACTGGGGGCCTTTTCCTTGCCCTCTTCGCCGGTTGTGTTGGTTGCCGGTCGTCGCCCGCCTGCTGTGAAAAGTATGCTGGCTGATGTCTTAATTATCCGTAGACACACACGGAAATGCTAAAAATCGATTCACCATCCTCCTGTGCCAAGTACACACACGCCAGGACTACGGCGGAGATATTCGTACTCGTCCGTTCGAACACTCCACTCCGTACGCCGTACTCTTGCTGTACGGATTTCGTTACTTTTTCTTTCTTTCTTTCTTTCTTTTATCTATTCCCATTCTTCCTCTAGGTATTTCTTTTATTTCATCGTTTTTGTCTTTTTCTGAGGTAAAGGTGTGCTCTTTGGGTGCTACGACAAGGTGGTAGAGGATGGAATAGGGAAGGTTGTTCGTTCGTTTTTTTTTTATGAGGGATAACGAAAGAGGAGCGCATCGGGCCCAGGCGTTCGTGGAAAATTGAGTTGTTGCCTTGACTCTGGGGGTTTGGTAGTAAAAGCGCTGAGCTTGTGAGGTCTCATTTTTTATGATGCGACCCAATCTGGGAACAATTCGTGTATACATATCTTTCGTTCACGAAACACGCTTGCGTTTGTATGTTTATTGGCCAAGTTGGGTGATCAGTTGAGTCTAGATACCGTGCTGGTTATAGGCTTTCATTGGAAACTGTTTGGGTTTTTTTTTTGTTTTTGCGTGTGCATGAGGTGAAATGAGGAGAGTAATTGGTGGTGAATCGAAAGTATTCGGGGAATTCAAGATCTCATGTCATGTGCATTGCATTTGTGACTTTCTTGGAAAGGGTCTTTAAACTCATAAAAATCATGCGATTTTCAGAGAAAGACAGAGAAAGAGGGAGAGGAAGAAGGTAGTTTAGTGGCTTCGTTTTGCTAGTTTGAGCTGATCTCCGAAACTGTTGAGTAGTAGTTCCTCATTGCCTACTTAGTTGCACAGAGACTTGAGGAGAAATGATTCAGTTTGAGGTCTCAGATGTAAGTCTGATTTGCCCTGTTTTTTGGTCTGTTTTTTACGTCAAATTAATGTTGTTCCCTTCTTTATTTTCCAGGGCAAAGCGCGAGGGAATCGAACGGCGATATATCTACGATCTGTGTTTCAATCTCATCTACAATCGCTAGGCTATTCAGTGCAAAAACACGCTGGTAAAGTGCTCTTCGTAGCGATCCTAGTCCTGAGCACATTTTGTGTTGGACTAAAAAGTGCCCAAATCCACTCGAAAGTGAATCAACTTTGGATTCAAGGTAAATAAAACCTAAACATCACCTTAAGAGAGGAATCTCTAAATATATCCATTCATTTTCGTAGAAGGTGGACGTTTGGAGAAGGAACTCGCGTACACACAGGAGGCCATCGGTGAGGTGGAATCCTCAACGCATCAGTTAATCATTCAAACAGCGCACGACCCAAATGCGTCGGTGTTGCACCCGCAAGCCCTGCTCACACATTTGGAGGTCCTCAAGAAGGCGACCTCGGTGACGGTGCACATGTTCGAGACAACGTGGAGTCTGCGAGACATGTGCAATATACCGACGACGCCGAGCTTTGAAAATCTATTCTTCGTCGAGCAAATGTTCACGCATGTGATACCATGTTCGATCATAACGCCGCTGGATTGTTTTTGGGAAGGCAGCCAGCTGCTGGGACCAGAGTTTCCTGTTCAAATACCGTAAGTTTGTTGTGCCCTCCCCCCTTTAAGTGAGTGTGATTTGTGAGAACATCTTTTTTTTCTGTTTAGTGGCATGGAAAAACGAATCAAGTGGACCTGGTTTGATCCGATGAACTACCTGCAATCGATGAAGACAGACATGCCAGACTCGGCTCCCATCGACCTGGTCGAGCAGTACATGAAGCGTGCCGGTATCTCCTCGGGGTACACAGAAAAGCCGTGTTTGAATCCCCAGGACCCTCAGTGCCCAGACACCGCGCCGAATAAGAACAGCACTCAGCCCCCGGATGTGGGTTCCATACTCACTGGCGGTTGTTATGGATACGCAACGAAGTATATGCACTGGCCGGAGGAGCTCATTGTGGGCGGTGTAGTTCGAAATCGAACGGGTCACCTGCGAAAGGCCAAAGGATTGCAGACAGTAGTCCAGTTGATGACGGAGAAGGGAATGTTTGACTCGTACAAGGGGGAATACAAGGTGCATCACATCAGTTGGACCCCAGAGAAGGCAGCGGAGGTCTTGAATGCCTGGCAGAAGAAGTTCGCCTATGAAGTTGAAACCCTCCTTAAGAACTCGCGCATCTCAAATTCGTACGATATCTACGTGTTCTCGTCGGCATCGCTTGATGACATTCTGGCCAAGTTCTCCAATCCCAGTCCGTTGAGCATAGTCATTGGGGTGGCGGCGACTGTTTTGTATGCGTTTTGCACGTTGATTCGTTGGAAGGATCCGGTCAAGGGTCAGAGCACTGTCGGAGTTGCTGGCGTGCTTTTGATTGGCATGTCAACCGCCGCTGGACTAGGACTCTGCGCGCTCTTGGGAATCGTCTTCAATGCGGCCACAACTCAAGTGATCCCCTTCTTGGCACTGGGACTGGGTGTGGACCACATATTCATGTTAACCGCAGCGTACGCTGAGAGCAATCGAAAAGAGGAAACCAAGTTCATCCTGAAGAAGGTCGGTCCGAGTATCCTGTTCAGCGCTGTCACAACGGCCGGCAGTTTTTTTGCGGCTGTCTTCATCCCGGTTCCTGCCTTAAAGGTGTTCTGTCTCCAGTCGGCGATCGTGATTTGCGTTAATCTAGCCACAGCCTTACTGGTCTTCCCTGCAATGATATCCCTGGATCTGCGGAGGCGGACGGCTGGTCGGGCGGATATATTCTGCTGCTGCTTTCCCGTGTGGAAGGAAAAATCGGTAGCCGCTATGTCAGCCGGGCCTTCGACGTCATCGCATTTGAACAACAATCGCTATGGGAATCCGAGAAACACGGGATATCCTGTGAAGAACTGCAACAATCGTAGTGCAGGCGTGGGAACACCACTGAATCAAGCCAATCAAGAGGAGGCCCTCCTGTCGTGTGCCGAGAAGCGAATGCTGAGCTTTTCGCTGTCGAAGTTCGCCTACAAATACTACACACCATTCCTGATGAAGAGCTCTGTAAAGTTTCTCGCTGTCACACTGTTTACTGGATCGCTTATCTTCGGATTGTATTCGTCAATGAAACTGCAGGACGGCTTGGATTTGATAGATCTGGTTCCTAAAGACACGAATGAGTACAAGTTCTTGGACTCGCAGTCGTCAATGTTCGGATTTTACAGCATGTACGCGGTGACACAGGGCAACTTTGAGTATCCCAACAATCAGCAGATCCTTCACGACTTCCACGAGGCTTTCGTTCGAGTGCCGCATGTGATTAAGAACGACAACGGTGGGCTGCCGGAATTCTGGTTGACGATTTTCCGTGACTGGCTGATTAACTTACAAGACACCTTCGACAAGGAGAGACATGAGGGCAGGATCACGCAGGAGCGATGGTTTCCCAATGCAAGCAGTGATGCAATTTTGGCCTACAAGCTACTCGTGCAGACCGGATACGTGGACAATCCAATCGACAAGAGTTTGGTGAACAAAAATCGTCTAGTTGACAGGGAGGGAATCATCAATCCGAAGGCGTTCTATAACTATCTCTCCGCGTGGGCGACTAACGATCTCTTCGCTTATGGAGCTTCACAAGTAAGTTTACACCGAATTGCCTGAAATAGCAGTAAGTCTAATGTTTTCCTTTTTGTCATCAGGGTAAGCTACGACCAGAGCCACGGCAGTACTATCACGTGCCGACGGAGTTTGACTTGAAAATACCCAAGAGTCTGCCACTCGTGTACACTCAGCTTCCATTTTACTTGCACGGCCTGACGGACACATCGGAAATCAAAAGTCTTATCGGGCACATTCGTGACTTGAGTGTGAAGTTCGAGACGCGGGGACTGCCGAATTATCCCTCAGGTAAGCACGACCTTTTCGATGATTTGGTGGGCGGTTGTGTAATGTTTGTTTTTTTTCATAGGAATTCCGTTTGTCTTTTGGGAGCAATACATGACCTTGCGATCGTCACTTGCGGCTATTCTCTGCTGCTCGCTGGTTGCGGCATTCGTCTTGGTCTCCATATTGCTGCTGTCCACATGGGCTGCACTTCTGGTGGTGATCGTTGTCGCGGCGTCGTTGGTGCAGATATTCGGCGCAATGACATTGCTTGGCATCAACTTGTCAGCCATACCGGCGGTGATCTTGATCTTCAGCGTGGGACTAATAGTTTGCTTCACTGTGCACATATCATTGGTAAGAAAGCCATTCAGTCTGAGTCTGAGTTCAGTCAAGCTAACACTTGTTTTCATTTCTCTAGGGTTTCATAACTGCAGTGGGAAATCGCGAACGGCGTATTTTGCTTTCAATGCAGGTCTCCATGGGTCCCCTTGTTCATAGCATTCTCACATCAGCTCTGGCCGTGTTCATGCTTTCGACATCGCCCTTTGAATTCATCATTCGACACTTCTTTTGGCTTCTGCTGGTCGTGCTGTCAGTTGGCGCCGTCAATGGTCTGTTTTTCTTCCCCATCATTTTGAGTATGGTCGGTCCCGAGGCTGAACTCATTCCAATTGAGTATCCCGATCGAATATCGACTCCTTCACCGATTTTATCGCGCAGCAAACGCAGTGCCAACAAGACTGTCATTGTGAATGGATCGTCACGTTCGCGTTGCAACAAACCGCACTATCATCACAAGCATGTAAATATCAGTGATCCATCACTCACCACAATCACCGAGGAGCCACCATCATGGAAGTCTTCCTCGTCGTCGATAACTATGAGCAATGATTGGAATCAGAATAATGCTGGTAATGGTGGCGGTGGTGGCGGTGGTGGTGGCGCCGGCGGCGCTGGTTGTGTAGGAGGTGGCAATGGAGGTGGAAACCCGAACAATACGAACAACTATCACTATCAACCGCAACAGCAGACGCATCCACAACAGCAGCAGCAACAGCGCTCCTCCCAGCAACACTATCAGCCACCACCGAACCAGTACCATGGATCATCGAAACGAGAGAACAACTATTGCGGAGGCGGTCTTGATTCAGGCATTCACTATCCCGAATTACAAAGTATTGTCGTGCAGCCTGAAGTGACTGTGGAAACGCATCACTCTGATACGAATACAACGAGAGTAACGGCGACAGCGAATATTAAAGTTGAGCTTGTTACCCCCGGCAGAGCGTCAAGAAGTTATAATTTCACTAGCTAGCGTTAAGATCATTAATTATTATTGCTTATTAATTATAAATATTATTTATTTTTGCACTTAGTACCATTTTTTTTTTTATATATTATCTTCTGTTTGTTTTTTTGAGGACGCAAAGTATTTTTTGAACGAAAAGAAAAAATATGTGTATGTACATAAGAAAGACTATTTAAGGATAAACAAAAAAACGTAGAGATATATCTGTTAGAGTGCTAGTGTTCGTATTTTAAGTTAATCATTTAATTTGTTTCACCCTCTTTGTATATGTACTTACTTAGCGATAAGTTAATGTAATTCTCTGCAAACATTCAGTTCGTTTGCGAAAAACTATTTATTTTATTATTCTTTTTTTGTTTATCATTTAGTGTGTATTTAAGAACGAACTACTAGACAGAGAGAGAGAGAGAGTAAATAGCAGTTTATTTTATCTATTTTTTAGTGTATGTACATTATTTTCTTGTTCAAACAAAAAAAAAAGAAAAACAAAAAAAACGAAGCAAAATATATGCATATCAAATGGAATATGTTTATCGTTAACAAGACTGCAGTATAATTGACCAGAAGGCAACAATATTAAGTACATATATTTATACTATATACACTTAAGACTGAAGTGATACAACAAGAATTTTTTGTTTTTTTTCATTTTTTTTTTTTATTATTTACAACAAATCTCTTAATAATGACTGCGTTTGCTTGTTATTTTTTGTTAGAGTTACCATTCCATGGGTATGTGTGAGGAGTGTTTTCTGTGGGTTTTTGGATACCCAATTTAAACCGCTGTTAAACCATCTGTTGGGGCAACGTGAAACGAAATCCAGAAGCCTTCGCAGACGTATTCGAGTGACTTTTTGTTGCATAAACTGTGGTCACAAATTCGAGGACATATTTATTTACACACACGCACCATTTATTTTCAAAATCAAAAGCTAAACTAATCTATTACGCAAGCTTTTCCTTCCAACTTTGTACTAGCTTTACCTATACATACGACTCTTAGATCTAAGATCGAAGTAAAAAAAAAAATCGAAATATATTCCAGAAACGACCGAAATCTCGCACTTCTTCTTTTCCAACCGGACGAGGTTTTTCTCAAGAGCTCCGTAGTGTGAATGCTAAGTCAGAAAACGCATATCAATCAACTTCCGTTCAGATTGACTTTCAAATTCGGTCCTCGAAGTGCTCATGACTCACCTAGAGGTCCGTTGCCGAGATAATTTCAAATTCTCAGCACGAAATCAATAACTTTAACGTTTCCCTCGGAAAGGGAGAAATAACGATAATTTATTTCAAATATTGTGGCCTGTTCACGCGACAACAGAACATAATGTCCAATTAAACGCCTCTCCCCCCCACCAATCGCATACATCATCTAACAAGTGATAAGTAAAATGCGTGTCATTATGTAAATTTTTATAATTCATTTTTAAAATAGACTGCGATATTAAGATAGTTGTTAACGAAAGAAAAGAAAAGGAAAAAAAAGAAAGAAAGAGAAAAAGAACCCCCCCCCCTGTCGACTTAATCAAAGATAATTAAATGTACAAACAAAATATTATAGCTCATAAACAAATCGAATTCCTGCTAATAATTATTTAAACTATACATTAATTCATTGTAAATAATTACATAGTAAACATTAAGGCTAACGTGGTGACGGCAAACGAATTAATTTGTCCGAAAATGTAACATTTGTCTTGTGAATAATAACGTTTAAGTTTAGAACAAATTAACAAATAACAAAACAAAACAACAAAAACTATAATGCACAAATGCTAATTTAAATTTAAGAATTAAGTTGAGTCTAACATCATGTATTTGCGTGACGGCAATTTTTCGGATTTCGATGTATTTAGTATAAAGTACAGTAGGTACACGATTTGTATGAAATATTTAAACACACAAGCACACAGAGTTATTTATATTATCACATGTAAGAGAGGATCAATGTTCAATGTTTGTAGCGACGAAGAGAAACGTAAAAAGAGTTAACAAATAAAAACAAAAAAAAAAAACGCACGAAAAATGAGATTGAAAAAATTAACAATAAAACTTTGAAGTTTTCATTTCCGACATGTCCGACATTTTTCACGAGGTCGACGAACTAAGTTCAGCCGCAATTTACGATCTGCAGGGGACGACCATGATTAAGATGAGAACGAATGTGTCCCGAGGTGGATGCTGATCATCAGCCAAATGTTGGAGCATAAAGATAGTCAGCCCTATCGAAGTTGCGATACGAACTACGAAATAAATGCTGTTACACACACGCAACTTCAGATTTTTCACTACGATTCCTCCACGAATGAATTATGTGATCGCTATTCCGGAGTTCGTAGTACGTTTTCGATTACGATGGAATCCGTGTTAGGGGTGAGTGCTTCCTAAACTTACGGAAATAACAAACAGACAAAGAAGCCAAGTATTTTGTCGTTAACTTCACGGAAAGGCTGACGTTCAACATTGTACATTGATTATGACAATGGACCAACAAGTAGTGTGCTGGCGATTTCGTTGGCAGACCACACTATCTATCCTTTGACGCGTAAGCAAAATAGATTAAGCCAGAGGACGAAGCTGTTGCTCTACAAGCAGCTAATGCGGCCGATCTTACCGTGTGGCTTCCCAAGGTTAGGTAGAGTGGACTGCCAGCGACGAAATCGCCTGCCACTTAGAGACACACTATGTTGGTCCATTGTCATACCCATAGTCAGACTACTATCACTGATCGACAACTGATAGGGGCCGTTAATGTGATCCCAATGGCAAATGGTGACTGGATTAACTTTGCTTTTATCAGGATTCGAACCAAGGGCCCCTCTAACCAGGCGCAGGCACTCAACCAACGGCGCCATCTTGTTTTTTACGGCTTCCCAATATGGCACACCATATCTAAGACCAGTGATGGCCCGAGGCGTGGACTCCTACGCACTTGGAAAGTCTAGGTTCGATTGCTGGCACGACAATAAATGCTTTTCACGGCCCCACCTCTTTCGAGTCACTGACAAATGCTCAAAGAGTATGACTGTCTAGAAAAAGCTTCTCAAACTTGGACGTTCGGAGTCAGCATAAGACTGTAGGTCCCTCTTCCACTCGTGAGAGAAAAATAGCACGAACAACACGAGTGGTTGCTGAGAAGCTACGCCCTGGCCCTATACGGGCTGTAGCACCACCATTATATTATACGTTAGATTTTAATGGACGGCTTCCCAATTTCGCACACCATTTCTAAGACCCGCATGAAACCAGAAGCTCGCAATTTTTGAAAGGAAAATACCGCGAATATGTACCGGTCTCACCCACGACCGACCACGACGGACCGTCGAAAGCACCACAGCAACAGCGAAGATTTACGACGAAGCACGCATCATCCCCTTACATGGTGACACTGTTCAGAAAGCAGCTTCTAGACATCAACAATCATCCTAACGAGGCAATCAGGAACTTGAGAAACACCGTCCCCCGACAACGCTACGTCAACGCGCTAAATCTCTGCTTAGCGAGCAGAACTTCCCAACGACATCTAACAACGAGCTGCATATCTTCTACCAGAGCAGCGATAGCAGTCATCTTCGAGCCTAAATCGGCTTACTTAAGAAGAATTCTGTTCTCCCACAATTTATTTGAGGCGGAGAAGAATCTCTGGGTTTCTCCACAGTTCTTTTCTTGATTGTTCCTTCTAAACGCAGCATCAGATGAGCGGAGATTTAGTTATTGAACTCCTTCTTTTCTGCTTCTATATTGCGTCTTCCACTTCTGTTAAAAGATACCACCTTCAATCTGATTCCATTTCAAACACACTGGGATCATCTACATGGTCTGAGAGATTGCCTAGTACTCCCAACTGTGATAAGTACAAGCAAAAAATGCTCCGTCTTGTCTTCAAACTCCTACAAATTCTGGCACAATACCATATTAAGGACCCTCCAAGTTTGAGTGCTCGCCGAGAGCCAGTAAGTTAGAAATAGTAAAATTGTTCGCCCAACTAGCTTTAAGCATTTTTGTCTAGTATATAAGCTTATCCTGAAATAATAAATAAAAATGAAATAAAAAAAAAAAAAAAAAAAGGACCCTCCAAGCACAGCTCCAAGACAAACGATAAAAGCTCCCATAAACTACGACTGGTTATTGTCCACGCCAAGAGGTTGATGTACACAATTAGTTCCCCTTCGAACCTGGAGTGTACATGCCATAACTTCGGAGCAGTGGTTCAGATACAAACTGTTCCACTTTGTAGTAGAATAATCAGGAATGTGAAACTGTTACTGGTGCCGGTTTGCGTTCGGGGAAGAATTTCCGGAAATGGAAGCAGTGTCTCAAGAGCAAGAATTAAAGCCACCCCAAGAGAGTTTAATTACTTTACTTAAACATTCACAATCTTCCTCTGTCTATCTGAACTCCGTTCGAATTCGTTGCAGGTCCCTCTTGAGATCAATGATTTTCTTGTTGGTTAACTCAACTATAAAGCAGACCAAACTGAGGCCAACACCAACAGCGAACGCAGCAAACACATACTGAAAGTAGTCCAATTGCAGTTGCTGAATTATCACCGTCTGCTCAACGAGAATTTTCGAGTATTTCATGGTCACCGCCATGCGGAACGCCTCCTCCTCCCAGAACAAGTCGAGACCGGCCTGCTTGATGTACAGAATAAACTGATTGAGGCTCTCCTCGAGACAGGAGTCGTGGGGCAGTGGAAACACCACGTACTGTCGTCCGAAACAAATCTCCGATAAACGAAAGAACTTCTTTTTCAGTCCACGCTGCTGCTTGTCCAGGAAACGCCATCGGTCTTGTCGAATGGTGTACGCATAGCAGCCGTTAAAGTTATTCCGGTATTTGAGCATTTCGAAGTATGACACCGGATACAGTAGCTCAAGGAAGTCCTTTCCAAGCATTTGAGATTCTCGGATCGATTCGAGCTCATAATCGATCACCATCACGCGGAGATGCTCCTTCTGCAGGTCTTTCACCGTGTCAATGGGCGGCTGGAACACCATGTTCGTGCAGTAGCTGGTCAGGTAGGTCGAGTAGATGCAGGAGAGGATGAATCCGAGCAGGAACACCAGCGTGAAGAAGGCAAACTGACGAATGGAGGGCGAGTACATGCGTTCGGCCATGTTGGGACTGTAGACGAGCAGTGCCAAGCTGCGCAGGAAGTAGCGTTTCTGGGCTCTCTCCGGCGGTGGATCGATGTATCGCAACAGCAGTGCGACGTACACAATACTGATGCAAGCGACAAGCCAGGTGGCGCGGTCAAACGCTATGACGACGTACTTACTTTTCGGCACCTCGCTGCGCAGTGGTACCATTACGCACCAGCGAACTGATTCCATGGGATAGGTGGCACCCATTCCATGAAGGTCTCTCCTAGAGAAACTGTGAACGGTCAGGTCCATGTTCTGGCTGTGGAATTCAAGAAGCAGCTTTGCCAAGTCCAGGTCGGTCTTGTATTTCGGGATGAAGGTGATGTTCATGTGCTTCGCAAACAGTGCGATGATGATGGCGTGTCGCCCGACCATTGACGTGACGCCGTTCTTCTTGAATGGGAATACCCTTGGCGCGTCTTCCGTAAATGGCACTTCGACCCTGTGCCCCATCCAGTTGTCGGTGGTGTTTAGGAAGAGACTGCTCACGTCAGTGAAGCCGGTTTGGTTAATCCACATCAACTCGGGAAAGGGATCCATCGCAAAGATCTGCGCAGTATTTGAATTCAGGTCATCGAAGAACACCATGACGTTGACGAATTGGGCTTGCCACAGGAACTTCAGGAAGTACAATTGCCGCTGGAGTGCCACCGGAGTTGTAATCACAAAGATAGCCTTGCGCCGGTGCATCCCACGGAGTTGGTCCACAGCGGTGTTCAGAATTTTCCCCGATAGGAATTCGGTGAGCACGATTGACAGGACGTCTGTGTCGACGATGTCCTTCACTTTCTGGCTGGACTCTTCACAGATAACTATCTGCGGCACCTGACATTGTTGAGCGAGTTTTTCGGGCAAATCGCGGAAACGGTCGACGGAGTGTGTGAAAATTGGAAACGTCCGGAAGCGATAGACGTCGTTGAGTCGGCGAATAACGTCCACAACGTAGCTAGTGTTGAGCTGCGCCCAATGGGGGTGAACAACGACTGCCAGAACGAGGAGAGTGACTGCAGGACTTTGCATATTTCCGATGAACTATTGCTCAAGCTATCCGTTCGCTGGCCGTATTTATATGGGCCGAGGTTTGCGTGCTTTGGGAATTCTGTTTTTGCCTGGTAGACTTAATTATTGACATTTGTGTTCCGTTTTTTTCCCCCGTTTGTTTGTGTGAGGATAAGCATCTTTTCGAGAAGGGTAATTAGCTCAGTTTAACACCACAGTTGAGCTTTATTTATGGGCAAGGAAATGAGGGTCGTTGGAGGCAGTTGTTGCCTTGATATAAGTTGCTGAATTAGGGACTGTTAGTGGGCATGAAGCACACGAGTACAGAAGTGGTGGGATTCGCCTTCCTCTAAGTCGAATTTGCACGGGGTATCAAAATTAGTTCGAGTTAGAGGGAGTTCGACTTAGATTTAGGTTTTTTGTATGAAAAATTGAGGGGGATGCCGAAATATGGCGAACAAAAACTGCGAGTTAGAGAGAAATTCGACTCAAGGAGAGTTCGACTTACAAAGAGTCCACTGTAAATCATTTCTTGGTCAATTTAGGGATGACATTTTTTAAGTTGGGGACAATTGGTTTAGAGAGAACATGACCGAAATTCCACAGGGAGCAACAAATGATCTTAAGATCATAGTCATGCACTGCAGACTCTGCACAGTAAATTTTTAAATATAAAGCTTAGAGTAAGTATTAGAGTAAGAATTACTGACCATTCTAATTCTTACTCTAATACTTACTCTTCTTCCTTTGCGTCTTTTTTCTTTTTGTCATAGTTAGCCTATGAATTTGTGCGATTGTCTGTTGTCACTTAAATCATCGGCTCTCAGTTTGCATGATGAGTTCAAGTTCAGAAATACAAGTGACTCTCTGTCGCCCGGAAGTAAGCAATTATTGAAGTCGTAGCCAATGGAGAAAAGCAAAAGGCTGTGGCTGTGGCGTTTTCGTATCGCTCCATCCACGCTTACCATCCATTTTAAAAAGGAAGGAAGTGTTGGCTTTCGCCCCGTCGACCAACAATGTGATAAATTTTACTCTCGATAATTAGTAAATCTCGATAATTCGTACCCCATACTCAACTGAATACAAGAACATGTAATATTTCCCACATAACATACAAACTGGCACGTTATTGCAAGCTACTCAAACTTAATTCAGTCTCTACCCAAAAAACTGTTTTCTTTTCCCCCCGTTCAACTTCAACCGATTCACACACACCCTTCCACCATTTCTTGACTCAAATTCTCAGGAAACGCTGCACAAGGGCAGAGATTCGACAGCAGGATAAACATACCCCTAAAAGCCGTGATCGTCTAGTGGTTAGGACCCCACGTTGTGGCCGTGGTAACCCAGGTTCGAATCCTGGTCACGGCAGATGTATGTTTTGCTGTTCTTTCCTTCGTTGGGATGTTTTTTTTTTCTCAAACGTGCAAACATTCGTTGGGTTTGTTCAGCTGTTGATTTTCTCAAATCAAATTGTTGCCACATTATTAAAGCTCATTATTTGGAATCATAGCTGGGAGCTGTTGATAATTTTCAACAGAATATTTTCAACCCCCGTCCCCATTGACTGGAAAGAGGTAATGAATGCGGGATTGGGCGAGTGGTTGAACATGACTTCTCAAATTAATTGTTACTTTATTCGTCGCGTCTGAGAACAGACATGGCATTGTGCTTTTAAAGCTTAAGGACTTGACAAGGTCTTGTTCTGTTTGTTATTTGATACAACTTGTCTTTATTTAGAATTCAAGAAGAATACATTATCAAGTTGGTCAACATACTTTTATGCCCAAGTTTTTCTCAAAATTTTTTTTAATTTTTTATTTTGAACTCTTGCTTCACTTCCTAGACACAAGAATGAATACGAAAATATTTTTTTCGGAGTCGGATTCGATCGAAAATCCACTGATCCACCGGTGCAGACTCAGCTGCATTCCAAGCTTTCAAATGCAGCTGGATTCAATCGGCAACCGATGCATACTGTTTAGCTTGTATAGCAGAACGGAATAAAACTATTCGCACGCAGTTTGGAATATTTTTGCTGGACAAACTTTTTGTTCAACGAATGCTTGTCTAAAATGGACCAGTGGGCATTAAAGGGTTAAGACAGAGGGCACAGACACGCCCACCCTGAATATATGTAGTCTAGAACTGCATTACAATTTCTTTCACAATACCGAGAAGTTGCAGTAGTTAGAAGGCACCACTTGCCTTAAAACAAAAGAAATTTGGCCATCAATTAGCCTAAAACGGTCACTCAGTCTGCTTAGGCTCAGCAGTCGTTAAGGACTCTCATAGGACACATAACCGAGCACTGTGCCATTGACAGAAGAGGAGGTAGAAATCACAGATCCACATACTTTGCTCGTGCAGCGCTCTGGGTAGTCATAGGTTCCTACACTTAGGGGCCTACTGTTCCAATAATGCCAATGAGCTAAATAGCGCCCGCATAGGCCAGCTAAATCGCTTCACTACAAGCAATGGTGCCGATGTTATGAGAGGTTAATTCGCCTGGTATCACAATGGGGCTACTTTGGCCTCAGTGTGACTGCCCTCAGCACTCAGCCACTTCAACATAACCTAAACTAACTTAACGAGAAGTTGATAGTAAGCTTGTCAAGAAGTTTAACAAACTAAAGTTAATCTGGGTGCCAGGACAGGAAGGATTTGAAAAGGCTGACATACAAGCCAAGAAAGGTGCTTAGATACCCTTCATTGCGGTCTCGCCTCTCTATGGATTCAATAAAACGGATGTAGACACCGTGTTCGGCACATTTGCTCACGACAGCGTCATATAGGTAACTGCCAAAACGATCGAAGAGTCAACTAGAAAATTGCAAAGTGCCTAGAGTTAGATCAAAAAGAAACGTGAAGAGCTTCAATTAAGATATGAAGACATGTGCTGGCTTATTGGAAAATATTCCAAGCTTAGCATTGACAACAAATTGCTTATATACAAGCAAGTGCTATAACCCGTCTGGACGCATACAACAATGGGGTGGTAGCAAAAAAAGTAATAAAAATATACCACAAACACTTCAAAATAAAGTAATAAGAACCATCGTCAACGCACCCTGGTACGAAACGACGATATACACAACGATCTTAAAATTCTTTCAATTCAAGATGAAATAATGAATTTTGCTCATAAGCATGAGCGTCGTCTGGAAGAGCGACATTAACTCTGTTGTCCTTTCATTTCTCGACGAAAGCAACGCTTTCCGCAGTCTTCAAAGGACTAAACCCCTTGACCTGGCACGGTGAATTCAACCCGCGCTTAGCTAGAACTCTCAGTGGAGAATCTCTTGCTAAACGCGTCTGAATCAAGAAAGTAAAACTGCTGTATAAGTGTCCAACTTAGTTGTAGGGGAAATACATTTTATTTGAAGGAAGGTGTTTTTACTGGGTAAAATCCCTTTCGCTATGCGGGAACGGTCCCCATAGTGTCTGTGGAAGATTTTCACCTAACCTCGCAAATAAAGCGGACACAAATCTCCATCAGAGAGATGATTCTGTTTTGGAACGACAAAGAAGGGCATTATATAATAACTGCCGGACGTTTATGGAACAAATCTACAATCCCAAACGAGCCAGAAGAAGCTCTACAACTCATAAAGCTGATCTAAGGCTGCTTTATGCGGCACTAACAGAACACGGAGCATGTAACTACTACCCATAAAATGGGCCTTATCACAGTACAGAAATCTGTAGGCACTGTGGCCAGACGAATCTCAAGTCTTGCCCGAGAAAGATTCAAAATAATAAATAGAACACCCGTAACAGGGAGAGACACAAGAACAAGAAGACAGAAGAAATCCCATCTAGGATAGTTGTAAAATGTCTGAAGGCTGCACTTAAATCTTGGACCAAAAGAATGGGGTACAATAGATCTCTATGGCCGCAGGACTAGAGCCTGCATGACACACCCCAAGTTCTTCAATTCAATTCAATTGTCAAGATGCCTTTGCAAGTGAGTGAAAAAACCGTACAACTTTCCATCAGTCTGTCGTTGTAGTTTCATTCATTTTGACCTTCAAATTGGCATCATCTTTAGAACCCTCACCACACGTCAATACTCTCAAGTTCTTCTCATAACGTCAGTCTTAAGGTGGAACTTCAAGATAGCTAATATTTGCACCTTAACGTCCATCGTTTGTCTGAAAATCCCTACAGCCAACATCTCATCTAAACTCGCGTAATTCGTCAAACATTTAGACCGCTCAGTGTCAAACCAAATGTCAGCAAAATTGCCAGCTAAGTGCTCACAAATCACACTCGCGGCCAACAGTAGATAGCACCACTTACAATCATTTGCCACTCAGCCAACAATTTGCCTATCGCCAGCCTTCAATCACAAGTAATTGAAAAGTAAACACGTCGAAATGACCCCAGCACCCAGCTCAGTTCCCACGATGGTTGGTTGAATTGCAAATGCAAAGTTTGCACAAATTATCCGAAAGGCCGATAAATCACCGCAGAACAGGGTCATGCGGACAAAAACCGGGTATAAGTTGAAGTCCTGCTATCTGACGGAGAGCAGTGGCAGGCGAAATGTGCACAATCATCTGTCAGGTGTTGTTGCTGCTTCTGGCGGAGGCAGTCGTTGCGATTCACTTTGAGCGACTCACTCAAATCTCACGGCTCATTCGGTCACAGGAGGAGATTCAGTCCGTTGTGGTGTTCTCGCAGAAGAGTGTCGTGGAGGAGTCGCCGGGGTTCGATGCGTTCATTCGCTGGCACAGCACTGTTGTGCCTGTGATCCTCATAGAAGGTGACACGAGTGACATCAAATCATTGAGTCACCTGCTGGGCGGCAGGTCAATGAGCTTCATTTTCATGGATGACATAAGAAATGAGAGGATGCTGAAGATGGTGAATCAGACCCTGCTGCACATACACTCGTCAAAGTTGGTCTTCGTCCTGCAGAGCCTGACAGAGGACGAGGAGGTACTGCTGCGGTTCTTTAGAACATGCCTTCAGCTGGGAATCGTGAACATAATCGTCATGTGCGACAGTCGAGTCATGGCTTACAATCCCTTTCCAATAGTCAGCCTGGACAACTTGACCAATGCCCCCGTCGGAGGGTATTTCCCGGATCGTGTCTACGATCTGCAAGGGTATACGTTCTATGCGCCCCTGTTGCAGGACGGGGCGAGGGTGTTCATCTACCACGATAAAAATGGCGTGATGCGGGCTACGGGTGTCAATGCGGAGATCTTTCGCACATTCGTGCAGAGGCACAACGCCACGTTTAAGAAAATGGAGAATGTCACCAGTCAGAGCAGTTTCGACATCACCGACGGGTTCAAGCTGCTGGGGGAGCGCAAGATCGACATCCTCCTGCATACGTTTACCTACTTCAATCCCGATCGCTTTGCGTGGAGCTATCCCATCGCACAAGTGCAGTGGCAGGCCTTGGTGCCATTTGTCGGCGAGATACCGTCGTACATGTACCTGATACTGCCCTTCGACAGCAATGTCTGGGCCTGTCTCGGAGTGAGTTTCGTTTACATATCGCTCGTCTGTTATCTAGCGTTGCGGTATTGTCAGAGGCAGACCGAGTACGGGCCGGTGTTCTCGCGCAGTCTGACGCAGTTTCTCTACATGCCGCCGACGTCGATGCCGCTAACACTGCGCGCTATCGTCCTCGAGATGCAGATATTCTGCTACGGGCTGATTTTTACGAACGTCTACCTGGCGTTCCTCTCCGCCTTCCTAACGACCACCGTTCAGGGTAAGCAAATCGACACGTTCGAGGAGCTCTATCAAAGCGGACTGAAGATCCTCACTTCGACGTTTGAATCGGGCTTGATCAGCTCGACAGACGTGTTTCATGCGCGGCACCGCAATATATTTCGCATCGAAGAGATGGACTTTGTCGAGGAGTACCGCAAGAGTTTGAACAGGACATACGCCTTCGTGATGGCCGAGGATCGGGCCAAGTTTTTTATCGGCCAACAAAAGTACTTGAAGAAGAAACCGATGCACGTTTCCAGATGCCCCCTGGCGCACAGGTTCCTGACGTTCACCATGCAAATGGACTCGCCGTTTCTCAGCAATTTCGACGCCATCTTGCTGCAGTTGTATCAGACGGGGTTGTTCAAGAAGTGGGAGACGGACGTCTTTGACATGGCCGTGGCGACGAACTACTTGCAGCTGTTCCGGTCGAGCGACGAGGACAGCTTTAGGCCGCTCACTATATCGCATCTGTTTGTGTGCTGGATGACGTTTGTCGTCGGACTGAGTGTGTCACTTGTGGTTTTGTTTGTAGAGGTGGTGAGGTTTAAATATAGAAAGTAGATTATTTTGGGGTTTTTTTTTTGTGGTTCGGAGAGAAAGGTAAGACGTGATTTATAAAAACAGACAAAGTTAAGGCGGGTGCTTAAGGATGTCCTGCACTAAGAATATCTCCAAAATGCGAGTTCAGCTATGCGTTTGAGCTCCCCCTCGAGTCATTCCTAATGAACTTCATTCCTATTCTCCGGTTCTGTGCCACGTTTGGCTCAGATGTCCAGCCACTTTAACCTTTCAAGACCAAACTTCTGATGAATATTTAAAGGGGTTCAATGGGTTAACAATCTGTGAGCCCGCTTCGTCATCAAATAGACTCCGAATGAGGAATGAAAACTCCGAAATATAATTAAGCCCATTAAGCGGCAAAATCTGCCACAGACAATGGTTTAGGCAGGCCCTTCCCGATTGTCCTCAGCAAGGACATTCGAAAACATGCATCCACACAACATCCGTTTCAGACCATTTATCCCTAAATGGTCACCCGTGGAACGAGCTATCACAAAGATTCGTATCCTCTGACCCGTGGTTCAACTTTTCCGTTCTGCCAGTTCAATTCGAAAAGTTTAAATAAAGCGTCGTTGTCGGTTTCCAATCGATTTGCCACCGAATACAAATTACATATGAAACACTAGCGTAACCCCAAAGCATCCTCATGCCAAGTCTCGGAATTCTTATTTTTTCCAATTTCAACAGACCCACTGCGATGGACAAAGAAAGAAGCAAACGATAACTTTCTACTCAGATGCCTTCTTATTATTTTTATCGGGTCACTTCGCATTGAGAAAGGACGAGCTTCCACTTCCTTTTTGCGGTGGAATGAAGGAACGGCTTGCAGCAGAGAAGACGGTTCCATCTCATCGACCAAAAAGCAACAGAGATCACCTGGTGCCTATTGCTGCTAGTGCTGCTGCTCTTCCGGGGGCAGTGAAAACAATATTTTCATTCTCAAGCAAGGACTGGGTGGGGTGGCATGGTGTAGGCGTGTGTGGGGGACGATGTGTGTAATCATTTGAAGGACCATAAATATTATTTTCATCTTCCATACACAGTCTAATGGCAGGCGTAATGCTGTTACAGTTGAAAGGTGCATAAGGGGCGATGGTTGGCAGCGCCTCGGGCGTTCTCTCCTATGCCTGTGGAGTGGAGGGAGGTAGTTATCGTTCGGTAAGCGATTTGTCACCCAGAATTTATGGTGTTGCGATAAAAGTTTTCCAATAAGACGACGACTCTCCCGCTGCCAAAGGTGCCTCGCCTAATCAAAACAAACATCGGGGCATACAGTCGGGGTGACAAGAAGGGCTGCGAATTGATGTATTTTTTTTTCTTCCTAATGCAGTGGACTCCTAATTCTCACGGGATATTAAAGTTCGACTTAGAGGATGGAGAGAGAGAAAGGTTTTTTGTATGGAAAATTGAGTGAAATGCTAAAATATGGCGAACAAAAACTTCGAGTTACAGAGAAATTCGACTTAGAGAGAGAGCTCGACTTAGGCAGAGCTCGACTTAGGGAGAGCTCGACTTAAGGAGAGTTCAATGTATCTCTATCGGCTTCTAGGTCAATGAGCACCGCCAGACAGTCAACGCGGCTTATGCTTTTTTCGGTTGAATTTCGGTCTGTATAAACATTGTGCTGACGAAAAGAGGACTACGACCAGCTAATTCATCCAATTCTCCAACATTGAGTATCTGTCTTGCTCTGTGTCGTCTTGTAGCCCATACCTAGTGTCCCGCTCAGCCTGGTCTTTAAGTACCCCACTGGTAAGAAGGGCTTACATCTATCCAGCTTTGCCACGTCTTCAAACCCGGCCTGGGTGAGAAGTACTTGAATCTGACCAATGTCCACATTGGTTTCGTCCTCAAGCAGTGAAAAGTGATCTAGTGGTTTCGTGGTGTGGTATCCGTTTTGGGATAAAAGCTGAAGAATTGAGTAGATCCACGTCGCTTGCTGAGCTGACATATGCTACTGAAATGAGATTAAGAGCATCTGGACAATCGGGGGCCATAAAATTAGTTCGATAAAGAATAACTTCGACAAAGAATTTACAATGGTGCCAAGAGTAATCACAGGAAATTTCAAGTTTCTAGCGTTCCTGGTTGATTTAATGCCATTGAGACATCCCACAAAACATTTCCAGCTCCTTGCTTTCCCTATACACTGTTCTTCAATTTTATTGCCACCTCACCGAACTGATAATATCAGTTTTCCTTTTTTTTTCTCCCACGTTTTGTTCATAATAGAAACTTTTAAGCGTTTTCGCTTGCCGAAGTTTGGCTTGGAATTGCGAGTCTCCCCCCATCCTCCACCGAGCCGTATCATTCCAATCATATTGTTCGATTTGTCAAACTTTTTTTATGTCCATCGATACGCAGAAGCGTGAATCCTTTTTGCCAATCAAACATTGAATTGGTTTATTATTGTGTTCTCTCTGGCAGCTACTACGTGATATAATGCACTTCACTGTGTCCCTCGATTCGGTTTCACCTCCCCATCCACACAATAGCAGTTTCATTTCGATTTCGATTTAACCAAAATTAAATTGTTTGCTTTTGTCAATGATACCGTGCGTCGGGTGATGGACATTCTATGTTTTCAATTTTGAATTGCAAATTGGAAAACTAAAAATTGCTCTGCTGGCGTCCCTAAAACGAATTGCGCTCGATTTCAGAGCGAAGCATAACATATTTTGTCCTTAATTTAGTTGTTGGTCAGGCTAATGAATAAATGTAGGTTTTTTCGAAAATTGCCCGAAGATTGGGTGGGTGGTGAAGACAAAAAAAAATGAACTAATGGACAAATGTGGACGCTAATGGACTCTTAACTGGATTTTATGAATTTCGATTAGCGAGCTAAAATTGACTTCAATTACGGAAAACAAATCATTTTAGATATTCTTTTTTTGTCGGCATTATGGCACATGCTTCGTTACCACTACGGGGCGGCCTTCAACTTCAAGAGTTTGGTGGTCGGTTTTAGTCTCCAAATACAAACAAGTCGATGGATGAATGGTCACGTTTGAAAGATTTGCTGGGACATGCTATTTCGAAATCCCCCTCGAATGGGGAGGGAGACTCTGCGTGGCTCATTCTGTTTGAATTGGATTGAAAAATTTGTTAGTCTAGGTCATGAGTGCGCCTTTAATCTTTAAAACCAGACATTGGACTAGTATGTCTTCCACAGCTTGGCCGGCTCGTTCATTCCCAAGGGGAGCTTAGCCACGCATGCATCATTAAGACTGAATGAATGTCAGCAGGAGCTACTTCATAACCCGAAGACTCCTAAACATTCGGACACCTTTTAAAGATATCGATAATAAGCACAAAACAGAAGAAAAGGTGTGCAACTCGACTGCCAAGGAAATCTACACTGAAGTCGGAAAGGCACAGGCTCCGGTGTATTAGCTAGAGATTGTCTGAGCTATCAATAGCTCAGGATGAGAATGAGGATGAGGATGAGGATGAGGATGCGAAGATAAATATAAAGGACATCCTTCAATTTCTAATAGTCAAGTCAAGTAGGACAACGGAGTATCGGGAAGTGACAGCACAATGGACCTTAAAGGTCTAAGTGAGGCAAAAATCCTCTGAGGAACTTTGCCTGTCACATCTACCTACCTAGCCTGCTCGCAGTCTCTTTGGTTATTTGTTCAACCATTTTGTCCCATTTTGGTCTATTCTGTTTAGGCAATAATTACACGATGAGTTGCCAGTCGGTGAGTCTTCCTTGACCCTTTTGGGTTGTATTTCATCAACCTGATGGTTCCTTCCTGGCTATTCTAGAACTGGATGCAGCACTCCGAAGACCAGTGGCCTATTTGACATGCAGTTTACCACTGATTTCCCACAAGTTCGTTGAAAGTCGTGACAAATGAGTACTATAACCCGCAGATTCAAAATGCTGGCATTTTTCTTTTCTATCATCAAACCCCTCCCCCTTCGTTGCTTATCTTTAAGCGCACTGTTGATTCTCACACCGAACTCTCTTGCATCTCTGGAAGTCCTTGAACCCCATTGAACCCTTTCATTTCCACTCCAGTCGCCCAGTTTTCCCTCCTTCCAAATGAAGGTCTACTAATTTTGCCTCTTCTCCTTCACTCGAGGCAAGGAAATTGAATTTCTTATGAAAAATAAATCCACCAGCACCAACTCTCCTCTATCATGCTGGCGTGTCTATAGGTTGTGCTCGCTTATTTAACGGCAAGCGAAACCACACCACCTTTCTAATTTCGAAGAGTGCCAACAAACACACAAATCTAATGGCTGTCCGGTCCGTACCTGCGTCTCCTCAGTTCCTTCTGCCCGCCGCGCCGTCCCTTGGAACGAGATTCAAGATAATCCAAAAACGAGGGCGGAAAAAAAGAAAATCAATTTTCCGCGCACAACTAAATTATTAATCGCGAGAAATGTTGCACCCCTAATCGAGTTCTTCTTCTCCGCTCGCGTTGCCGCTCGAATGTGATTCATCGTTATCCTCCGTCTGCGAGCACTTGTCGGACAAAAAGCGAATCGTGTACGCGTTCGGATATAATTGAAAGACTTCATTTCTCATCTGTTTGTTTGTGAGTGATACGAATGCGGATGTTGATCCTTGAGCGTTCCTTAATAGGATTCGAAGGTGTTTTTTTTTTCGCTCTCCTTTCTGCAAGGAATTATATATGTAAAACCAATCTTATGCTTATGCCATTTTGGGTATTTTGGCATCGTCGAAGTGATGGGGGGAGGGGGGCCTTCCGGGTGTACGGGATGGAAGTGCAAGAGTAATTTCCTTAAATCACTTCGTCCTTGAGGCGTAAGGTTGAGAGGAGCAGGGTTCTTAATTCATTAATATTTCAAGGGACAACACAAGACGACTTGTCTTGCCACAAACTGGGGCACATTGATGCGGTGGCAGGGGCTCTTATACATTGCTTGTCATTTTTGGATGGGTGCATTTCGGAGCAGAGGTGCCACGGAATTTTGGAATTCATTCTCAAGTTGTGACAGGTTGATGCCATTTTTGGTCTTTCCAGAGATGATCTTTCATCATTTTCTTTCTGAAGAGCAAACACACTTTGAAGGGGTGAACTGTTGCCTGTTGACTTGTGAGTCAGGCTATCAATCTTCTGGAGGGGAGGAGAGTACATTCGCTTGAGTATTTCATGATTACTTGGAGGGTCTCGTGCGCTTTTCAAACGTCTTCTTGTGCAGATGACTGCCGTTGAGCGCCTAGATTTTCGCGTTTTTAAAATTATGGACCTCGGGAAGTGTGTAGAGTATGAGCTCAAGCTAAATTATGATGTTTTGGGTTCTTGTTTCATCTCTAGATTAGTCACATAAAGCTGGACAATCAACAGAGCTGATTCTTAATGGTTTCGAAACAAAAATTCTGCGTCGGATATATGGTCCTGTCAGCGAGGAAGGTGAATGAAGGAGAAGACATAACGAGCTGTTCCAAGATGTGGATGTAGTCCCGAGACCCGAAGCAACAAAAAACCGTCGACTCTAGCTAGCTAGCTCGGCCACATCGAGTGCATGGACAACAACGTTCCAGAAAAGAGGGTCTTCGAATTCAAGCCTTCTTGGTTTGAGAAGGAGAAGGAGACCGAACTTTCGGTATAAAGACCACGTTCTAGCAGACACAGGAGACAGCTTGGTCTTGATGGCTGGAGGCAGCTTGCCCGGGATTGTAAACGACGGAAGGCAGCTACTGCTCAGGAGGAGACGATGACCGAAACTCTGGTACAACGACCACTTAATAGCGGACGCAGCACACAGCTTGATCTTGATGACTGAAGGCAGCTATTGTTGAGACTGAGATCCTTCCCTGGATCAGACATGCCTGATAAAAAAGCAACCATACCTAGTCTAGTTTCAATTCCACGACTCAAATCAATGCCCACAGTTCAAGCAGCTTACAGAGGATCTAGGATTCTTTGAGCACAAGTCCATTTACTCAGCCTATAGGCACACACTCGGGCATATATTTAGAACATGAGTTCGACAACTTAATCCTTCTTTCCATTCAAACAACTCAGTTGAAGAAAACGAGACCAGCTTTCACGTCCTCCCGCACAGAAATGTTCATTTTTCTCCCACTCTCTACGGACCACAAAGCAAATACTGACATTTCTATGAATTCTGATGTAGTTCCTCCATATCCTATCCATTTCCATTCATCAAAGTCAATCCGGAGTCCTGGAAATCCAAAAATCTTTTTTCATCGAAATCGGAAAAAAGGCCACTCGGTTCGTTTACCATGAAAGCTGAAAACTGCCAATTTCTCGAAAGTCGATTTTCTCAATAATTCAACTTTTAAATGACATGGTTGAGTATGGCTGAATAATTCCTAGCGATCTGCATTCGGTTTTTGTGATTTGCTTGCGTTTTTCGGCTGCAAAGTCGATTTTTGCTTTTCGATGACGCAAAAATCTTATTTTAACTCGTTTTTCAGGCCTGGCAATGACGTGATCGAATTGCACTGAAAAATTGACAGATCGGATGAAAGTGTTGCCAGCAAGGGGGAATCGATAATGCGAACTAAGCGAATTCATTTAAAGAAGAGTGATGAAGAAATTTTATTGAATTTTACTAAGGTGAGCGTGTGTCTATCGAAAAATGTATAATTTTGTACTACTACACGCTGGTGCTGGAAGATTGACTGGCTTTCTAGCTCAGGATTGCCTGTAATTTGACAGAGATGGTGTCGTAAAATAGTAAGGATGCTATGTAGGGAGCCTAGAAATAAAGAGACAAGACTTAACCGCGAACGTTACGAGCTGTCCCAAGATGTGGATGCAGTCCGGATGGCAAAAATCCGTCGTCTGCTCTAGCTTGGCCACATTGAGTGCATGAACACCCATGCTCCAGGAAAGAGGATCTACGAATATGAACCTCCTGATTCGAGAAGGGGGGGAATGCTGAACGATTGATGACTAGAAGCAGCATGGCCAGAATTATCAGCGATGGAAGGCAGCTATTGCTTAGGCTCAGGCCATCCGAGGGTTGCAGGCTTCAGAAGTAAGAAAGTAAGTGAACTCGCTGAACTTGGACTATCAGAAAAAAAGACCTTAGTCTCCCAAGGAATCAAATGTCAAACACCTTATAAGTTTCCACCACAAAAGCTCACACTCCCAAAGAAGAGCGTACCACATTCGCAAATAAACTTTATTTGCGCCCCCTTCCGCACCTCCTCGCAGCGCTGTGTTCCCACAAAAAGCATGCAAAACACACACCAAAAGAAACCGCAACCAACGTGAAGACCAACTTAAAATGTCCCATTTCCAGTGACACCGTGTGTTCCCTCGTCTCCTTCAGCACTGCAATCGCGCCGGCTTCCATCGCCTCCTTGGGGCTGAGAGCACTCCACCGGAGGTACAGTCCAGAGCTGTCCGTCCTCAGCGTGAACGACTTCAGCACCTCGTAGAATGGTGAGTCGAATTGAATCGGCAGCGACAGGAACATGTTGGGGATGCAGAAGTCTTGGACGATTTTGAAAATCGGTTTCCACAGCTTCGACTGCTGATAGTCGATCATCTTCCAGCGTTCCTCTTTCACGATGTAGGCGAACGAGGTGCTCAGCTTGTTTCTGTAACTGGCCAGCGTGTCGGGGTCGGTGACACGAACGCGTTTATGCAGTGCCCTTGGAAACTGTTCCGTTTTGAAGAACGCCGTCTCTTCGTAGTCGAGCAGGAGGATCTCCAGACCAGTCCGCAGGATGTCCTCCACGGTCTCCGGTTGCTTGCCGTACACGGTGGTGCTGAAGAGGCTGGTCAGAGCGCCCACGTATAAATTCGATACAAAGAACCACGTGAACACCAGCAGAACGTGCATGAGCGCCCTGGTCCCCCATCGATCGGGTTCGATGGCCGTTGGCGATGACATTGCTGTCGGATGGTTAATTAACTCGGCCAGGCGACCGGCGACTTCTTGTTCTCTGGTGTAGTTCGCAATGACGTGCACTGCCAGAAAGGCAACGAATAATCCGGCGATAATCAACCACATTTGGTGGCTGAATGCGCAGACGACATAGAAGCCGCGGTCGATTTCCGGCACGACCGGCAGGATGAGGCAGGCGTTCGTGTGGGCGATGGGGTAGCTTCCGTCAATCTCGTAGGGCAGCAGGTACGTGTACGCATGGATGCCGACATCGATGACCTTGTCGGTGGTCAGTTCGACGACGCGCTTCTGGTGCAGGTGGAGAGAGCTATTCGAGATGTTGAGCAGGAAGAAAGTGGCATTGATGTGCCGCAGGAACTCCTTGTACATTTGACCAACGGTGCCCGTGATTACCATTTTACCAATCTTCTCGTCATAAGCCTGCGAACATTTGGGACTTGGGTGTGGTGGTCACGAAAAGGACAGCTGGTTGCTCTTACCTTCATGACCAGCGGCTCATCGACAAACACCGGCGTGGTGAACTTGTACCCCATAACGTTGGCGACCTTGTTCCAGAAATACTCACTCACAGGCGCGTTTGTCAGGTTCACGATTCGAATGCGATCAGGGAACGGATTGTATGTGAGGACCTCATTGCTCAAGTTGCTTGGCGAGTACGTCAGGATGACGTCGAGTATATTGACCTGCCAACACCACCAGAAGAACCGAATCAAGCTGTACACCGCCACATCAGCCGTTGGGTCGGTCAAAATGAAAACCAGCTTCATCGAGTGGATTTTCGTCAGGACCAGGTCCGACAAGTTGCGAATGGGGTCCGTCAGTCGGTCCATAATAACAAACCCCAGGCCATTGCTGCTCACTGTGTCGCGGAGGCGCATGTGAACGGGAATGTCGTCGTTCAAGCAGATCAATGGTGTGGCAAAGAGCCGCTGCAGTGCTTCCTCCAACGAGGGGCCACTGACGAACGACCGAGCGGCGGACACGTTGCGTAAGATGACGAACGTTTCGAACTGGAATATGTCGTGCAGTGGCTTTGCCGCACTCACCACGAATTGAAAGTCGTATGCGGCAACCGGGTGAGCTGTCAGCAGCAGCACAAGGTGAATGTATACCCGCGAGGGCATGGCGAAGACTAACTGAATCCGGCACGGAGCGAGGGCGTTTTATGCGATGTGTGACATGGCAGTTCAATGGATTCAATGTTTGGTCTAACCACTGTCAACATGTCAGACGAAAGGAGTGCGTTTGTCGTGTGCAAACGGAGTGCAATTCAAAAGGTGTACTCAGAGCAAACTTAAAGCCTTTGTGAGTCTCGCATAGTTGATGAATTCGACTTGCGAAGCGATTTAATTGGTGGCGATTCCAGTCATTTGCCGCACATAAATGAACAATGAATTGGCAGGAAGAAGGCAGGTGTGTACTGTGCATGATGGACGATAGAATCTTATGCTCATGCTCTGGTGTTTACTTTGAAAGGGGTGACAGGGGGTGAGGAGGTTTGTACGTTGTCTTGGGTGATTGGGGGAGAAACATAATGCAAGTGGATTTCAAACAGATTGCCTGTTGAGGTTCACTGGCTTAGCGGGGCGTAGAGAATCCCTCGGGGATTGAGACCGTGGAACAGCACAGAATGGTCGCGGAGTCTCTGACCAAGACTACATCATGGTTTATTTCAAATGCAAAACCTTCCACCCTGACCCCAGCAAGGCACAGGTGTTAGGTAACGACTTGGAGTGATTTTCCGTGTGCATTTGCCGAGAAAATCTCCTTTAAGAAATCATTGCAGCAAAAGTCCTGCTCTCACACGTCGTTTATTTCCATCAACCTTCAACCTGCAGCACAGCACAACAGCTGTTTCACGCCAGAAATTACTTGTGCATGCAACGTTGTCTCAATCCTTGTGTGTTGCTTCCTTGAATCAAGATATTTGCTTGTCACAAAACGAACTGATGTGCACACAAGCCGTCAGATTCTCGTAAGCACTAAAATAATTTAATATCTCTGACTGCGTGTGTGTGTGTGAGTGTCTGCATCACTTCACGGAACGTTGCCGTTTAGCATGCATTCACGGCAGAAGGCGAACTCTCTCCAAAGACTATGGGCAACGCAAAAATATGCTCCAACGGTCATGTGCAATGTTTCCTTATCAATTTACAAAATGTTCCTTGCTCTCTCCAAAAAAAAAAAGAAATAACGCACACTCCCTCCCCCCCCCCCCACCGCTGGGCTTTGTTGAATGAATTTCTTAGAAACATTTTGCGAAGACATGGCAAACGGAAGAGGAGATCCTTGATTTATTACCTCGAGGATTATCAATTCGATGGCCCGTAGATGGTCGGGGGGTTTCTGGAAATTTATGACCAACCATGGTCGGCTTTTCGGCCAAAGCAGATACATAAATCTGGGCTGGAGCGTCTGCCCGGGGGATGTCCTGCTGACGTTGTCAGTTGAACAACCTCAATGATTGCGCTAAGCATGACAAGCATAACTTATACTTGTTGCTGTCGGCCGGGTTGCGGTTGCTAATGTATCGGCTTCGGTTTGGGATTGAAATGAATTTGCTGAACCTTAGTTTATTTTCTATTAAACAGGATTTTCCAGTCAGGACTAAGTCCTTTGAGAGGACGACCATTTTTGACATTGGAAATCTGTCCGATGACAATGGAGGTGGGTCTGAACAACGTCGCATTGGGCTGCTTGTTGGAATATTTTTCGACGAGGTTCGTCTTGTCGTGACCATGATTCTTCGGAATAATTCAAAGCCGTAGAGACGAGGCACAGAAATTAAATGGAATTTTGTCTGGCAAAAGATCTTTGCTGGTTGGAGCTGAGCGCCATCACGGATTACTGCTTCGTGCTGAAGTTGAAAGTGAGGGCAAATTTTCTTGGTGATGGCGTGTTGCCCATGTGTCCATGTACAAAATGGGCCATCTAGTGGATTTTTTTAAATCATGGGTTATTTTGACACTGGCAACTATTTTCCGCTCGAAATCTTGACAGAAAGTCAGTATCACATCTCCGCGGCGCGAAATGAGTCGCTTTACGCTTGAATAACGCTGGGAAGTATTAAAGTGAGTGCCGTGTAGACCAAACAGTGCGTTTTTTGAAAGGAAGAAGTTTTGGCCGTGTGATGAAATTATATATATAACAATGACACTCCGACCGATTGGACATCGGAAACCACACTCGTGTGGGAATAGCCAGCCTTCTGCTGAGCAAACTATTCCGATCGTCTGGTCATTGGATCTCATGCTCGTGTGAGCATGGGAAATAGTATTACGCTAGCGACAAGATCGCTTAGAAATGTTGTTTGAAAAGGCTCCGAACATTACCGAAGCATTAAGCGCCGAAATGAAGCACCCAAAGCGACCGCTGTACTCAAGTTTGTGCAAAAAGTTCGTGAGACTTTTACGCTAGTGGACAACATTCATTGTTACAGATGAGAATGTGGCTGTGAGCAAAGTCTCGGTCAACAGTGGGAGTTACAGAGCCATGTTAATCGATTTATTTTGTACCGAAATTCAAGACATGGGCTTGGACGGCCTCTGGTTCATGCAGGAAGGCGCGCCATGTTGCACAGCCCATGACACAATCGCTTTTTTGCGCACCAAACTCCCAAATCGTGTTATTAGCCGTTTTGGCGATGGCAATTGGCCGCCTCGGACCTGCGATTTGACCCCTTTTTTGTGGAGAACCGTGAAGGACCGATTTTATGTCAACTATCCGGCAAGAATTCAAGTACTTAAGACCAATATCACAAGAAATTCGTGAGCTACAGCCCGAAACCATCCACAAGGTCTTGCAAATTTGGGGTCACAAAATGCTCTACTGCGAAGCCAGCCGAGACAAGGAAAAAAAAGTAAGTTTCTTCATTTTATCTCATTTTTTGAAAGAAACTTGTATTTGGCCCACCCTGTATGTACTTTGACAATCTCGCAAGTCTGTCCCACTATCGTTGGCTTTCACCGTGCGCCTATTGAGACGTGTGGACTTGAACTCGTCCACGTCACGGCGACAACGGCATAAGGGAATTATTTCGCAAAGTAAACCAGTTTTGAGCTTTTTCCAAGTTCGTCTTCCAACTGGCACAGCGGCACAACTAGGCCTACCTACGACTTCTGTAAATGTTCTCTTCTGTTGTAGTGTGTTCCTACGTGTATTAATCGAATCAATAACCCTGGATTCATTGTCCAATCGAAATTAGAAACACAGCAGAATGCTACCTATATCTCCTCCTACCCATCGCAAGTTCACCACCTTTTATGCACCATCTTGCAATAAAGACACATAGTCGGTGTTCAGCTCTACTTCAAGTCAAATTTTTGACACAGAACCCTCTGACAATTCGCTTCAATACGGCAAGAGCACGAAAGAACTCCATACTGCCCTGCGGACCATTTTGATGCAACCCAAAGATAATGCAGGGTCTCATTAGACCCTCACTTAGTCCCTCACAGACGTGTGGTGCAACACACGTCAAGGATATCATTTGCCAGATTCTTATCGAAAGCAAATTCTTCTGCTTTTCAAAGGACGTCCTCTGGTGCCGGCTAGAGCTTACCCAATGACATGGCAGAGCGAGATAATCTCCCTCTCCATCCAATCCTGTTGCATTAAGAAACACTTGTTATGTGCCGCAGAAAACAAATTTCGAGCTAGAAAAGGACGACTCTGTCCCTGATGGCAAGGGAGGAGGGGCAGATAGAACAACAAAGCAGATTCCACATCTACCAGATTGAATGCAATTCAGTTTGTCCCGATTTAGCTGTGACATAAGCTAATCCATGGCCGAGGTGCATACCTGACAGGGGAGGCGGGGGTGTGTGTGTGCAGAGACTCGTGACAGAGAGGAAGACAAAAAGGACAACCAAAAGAAGATGATGGCTTCCTTGAGTGTGAAATGGATACTCTCCATCGTCACCAAAAGGAGGAGACAACGGCGCTGAGGACTCTGCAGAAGAGAAGGATTGTACCAACTCAAGCTGTCACATAAGGACTCCATTATCGTCAACATTTTAGTATCTCGTGCCCATCAGTGGCTTTGTTGTTGTGTGTTTGTAAGTCTCCACAGCAAGTGTCCTTGGGAATGTGTCTTATCGGCGAAATGCAAAGGACTTGAAGACAATCTCTGTCTCAAAGGACTTAATTGCTCCTGAGACAGCCTTGTGGCCATTCTCCCATTCAAAGGGGGGCACAAAAGGATCGCCTCAGTAATTCAATTGCTTGTTACTAATATCCTTTTTAAACGAACGCTGAAATCATCCTTATTTTGTCCGTCCCCATAGTTGTCCGCCCTTTTCGTATTGTTTGGCGCGCAATACACACGCTCTCGCCCACATGTCGAATGGAAGGTCTCGGTATTCATGAGTTAAGGAATCACCCCCAGGAGTGGTGTGCCGCATTTACGATGGCAATATCCTTTTCTGTAATGCTAACCCCAGATCGGACGATGATTGCAAGTTTTGCTCTGTGGATATTGAAAGTGTACAGTTCAATGGGTTTATTCAAAATGAAATTGAAGGACTTGCTGGACGTTCCTGTGTGTGTGTGTGGGTGGGTGGTGCTGGGAAATTTCAGTTTTTGCCTGTTCTTATTTTTCGGGTGTGGTTGATGTTTATGCCACCAAAGTGACCATTCAATGGAATGGCTGGTGGTCTATTTTTCGCATGAGTCCGTGCCTAGAGATGGGCTTGAGCTTAAATGGAAATGGAAATGGTTGTATTGTCTGCACAATCGAATGGATGACAGTGTTACGTTTGACGTATCCTTGTGCACGCAAAGAGGTGTGCTGCAATGAGGATGAGGCACTTTGCAATGAGTCTGGTTCTTTCCGATGAGAACCATGCACCAGACTTGTGAGAAAATGAACGAAATTTGTTACACAGGTAAAGGCCGCTCAAACCAGAGATTAGAGGTTATGTACGAGTTGTTTCTCTATCTTCTGGTTTCGTGCGATAAGTCGCAACTTTGTCCGTCGAAGTTGATCCCCTTCGGTTTACCACCTTAACACTGCTCAAACTAATGTGAACTCAACCTCATTTAGTGTTTTCAACTTTGTTGAATGTTTACAAAGTCGTTGCATCGCAATTACACAACCCTAATGTGAGCGAGCTCTTATTAACCTCGAACCTGTGTGGAAATACGGGCGCCAGTCTCTTGCGGCTCTCTACCGCTGTTTCGCGGTGTCAAATCCTTGTTGCTTCCCCCATTTGTATTGTCCTTATCATGCAAGCAAGCACAGCACAAGTTCTGTGTCATCCTCCTCATCCCCTCCCCAACACACACACGCACAAGTGCATAGACTAACCGCCACTCGAGGGCATCTGCAAGCACGTCTGTTGCGGAATTAAGAATCGTTGTGCTTCTTGTTTGCCTTGCTGCTAAGATTCGTAAATCCATCTCATACCGCTATCGCGCGTCACCCACCTTAATTGCATTCACCGTACCGTACCTTCTGTTGCGTGCTATAATTTTTTTAATTAATAATGGTGTCTTCTTGGAAACCTTTAGATGCACTCTGCACTTGATTTTCTTTCACTCAGTGAAACCTGCACGTACGTAGGAAGCGGAGGAAGATTTCTGATTGTTCCGGGAAAAGTGTTGCGTTCCTGTTGCAGCAGTGGCAGAAATGATGCATGGAGTTGAGTTCTGTTGTACAGAGCACATTGGACAGCTTTCAATGGTAAACTTGGTCGTAGATGGAATCTTGGGTAATTGCAGCACGTGGCTGTGCTCGATCTGGTCGCACATAGCATTACTTAGGGACTTAGGGGTTCAATCTTCAGTTTTCATGGCGAACAATCGACTTCTTGATTCTCCTGAGACGGATTTTTTTCCACAAGTCAAATGTCCCACATCAACTTTCGAAATGAAAGGGAAAACTTGCCAACGGTTAGAAGTGAAAAGGCCACCGGATGATCCTCAAACCCGATTATCTGCACCATCCTCCAACCGGCTTCTTCACCCTCAAACCATTCGGAACCACTTTTAATCACTTAAGTCACAAAAAAAAATCTCCTCCCACCAACTTTGCCACCACCTTTCAACTTAAGCCTCTGCAACTCCAGCAACTAATCATCATCGCAGTTTCTACTTTAAGTTCTCATGCATTTCATTGCATTGCGGTTGCCCGCTTCCGCCGCTCCGCCGTTGCCCTCAACTAAACTCAGTCTCAGACGAGTTTTATTCTCATTTGCCGATTGCGGGAATCTCGGCCGCTTCCTTCTCGTCCTGTGCATTTCATATGAATTCCTTTTGTCTCTATGATGGCAATGAGGAAACTGCAACGCACATAAAAGTTTCGCAGATTTAATTAAAAGTCCTCCTTATATTTTCAGTGTGGCTTTTTTTTTCCTCGCAAGTCGCTGCCATCCGACCGCACTTAAAATTCATTTAAACATTTCCGCAGCCACACGCCACATTATCCTCGTCCATTACCTCGCAATTATATTGCAAAGCCATGGCAGGGTGGGGTACAAATCAGTGAATGAAACCTTAAATCCTTTTCAACCGTCTGTCTGTCAGGCTTTTAGAACTAATTTGGGCGCGTCGCCAGTTCAGGACGGTCACACACCAAAGAACGCGCGCCTTGACCTGACAGTCGATTAAAAGCCAAGAAAAGAAACGGCTCTCTCGTCCTCCCCGGCAAATGTCTCAGTCATATGTTTCAATTAGGAATATAATTTGAAGCCAGAATTGGCAAAGGCGTAAAGCGTGAAATAGGAGTTGATTCGGGCACTGCTGCTCAAGCGGTTGAATGAGAAGCGACAAGGAGGCATGTTTGGAGGAGAAAAGTTTTAAGTGTCATTTATGTTCACGACGTGAGCCTGACTATTTTTTTCTCTTCTTCGTTTTTATTGGACGGAGGGGTTGGGGGCAAATTGCTCATGTGGATGGTTTGATGTCAATAAAGTAATTTTGGGGCGAGTTCAGGAACCTCGGCTCTCAAATGGAAACTTATGGACTGACTCTGTGGCGACTGGCTATGCTAGGGGGAGTGAGAATGTGCTGCGAATGGATGGACTAAGGGACTCTCATGGAACAATGAAAGCATGGGTGAGAGTTAGTAAAACAGTTTGGGTGTCATGACAATTTTTCGCAGATTTATTTGACTGTTTTATTATCACTTTTGTGTCACTCGTGTGCTTTCCTACATTCGCTTGGTTTGCAGGCAGGACGCCAATGTCCAGGAATGAATCTATGTGCGTATGTCACTTTCTAAAAGTGTCATGGGGCAACCAGATATAGCCGATTTGCCAAGATAAACTACTTCCGGACACATTTTTCGTCACTTATTTCTACTAGCCTGACCTTCTGGTCTTAGTGGCATGTTTGACGGCTCTAAAGACGCGGCTTTCCATCTTGCGCAGAACCATAGAAAGAAAAGTCAGGCAAAGAAGGCGAAATCGCCGAAAAACGCACCGTTTTCGAGATACGGGCCATTTTGCAAAATCAACCATTTCACGCCACATTCTTTAAAATTTGTTCCCTACTTTCTACTGTCCGCAGCGGCATGGTTGAGGACGCAACAATCTAAAAGGAATGAACAGTCTCCGAGATATGGCCAATTTGCCAACGATTTCAGGTCACCTTCACCGACATTTTTCACTAATTTCTACTGATCGCAGCGGCATGATCACGGGATACCACGATTTATTCCAGTTAGAGGATGATTTTTTTAATGGAAAATTGAGGGGAATGCCAAAAATTCGAGTTAGAGAGAAATTCGACTAAGAGAAGGCTTCACGAGGTTAGGCTACAGTCTCCCGTGGCAATAGGAAGTTGGTTGAGTTAATTTCTCACTTGCGTGTGGCCCCTTATTCGCTTGAGACCTCTACTGCGTTGCCTTTTTTGCCTCGTTGTCGTGTCTTGAGTATAGTTATAACTAACCTAAGTTATAACTAAGGTCATTGACGACGGACGCGTAGTTGACGCCTAGTTGACACCTTACTGCATTCGAGCAATCTCGTTCATGTTACACGCGAAGGCTTATAGTTGTGCGGACGATCGTTAAAATCGACGAATTTATGATGGTCGTCAATCTGCAATAGTTTCGGTCTGCCGTTGGGTGTATTCATCGGCTTCAGGGCACACTGTTAGCATTCGCAAGAAAGAGAAATGCTTTAAATAAACACCTTTGTTCGGAGACAGTTCTCTTTCGATTTCAGATTTAAGTGAAGCTCTTGTAACGACCACTTTGCAACCATCCACAAATCATTTGCCTTCAGTTTTATCTCAAGATCAACTTCAACATTCATCATGTCATCCATGGATCTTAGGTTCTTCCTAAAAAGTCACTTACATTTCATCTGTTAAACGCCAGAGAATGCCTTTCACTAAGCGTTAAGTTAAAGGGGTGAAACCATTAAAAAATCTCCTTCAGGACAAGCAACCTCGATTTGGACAAAACCCCCAAGACACAATCAATCCGCAGAGAGGATTTTGTTTTCAACAAAATTAAAAAACAGCAGCAAAAAAAATACCTAAAAGAACTGTTTCAAGTCCTTCACGTGTTTACCATCATCTCTCGCATCCAACCCCAGCACCGCCGACAACAACACTTCAACTTAACTTTCTATTGTCTCCTCTTCGCACCGCACCAGTACATTGTTTACTGTTTGAAGAGTAAACAAACCCATTCCCCGGCCCACCTTAACCAGTGGATTGGAGCTGCGTCGTTTGAAAAATACTCAGCACGTCGGAGAAGTGCTTACATGACCTACATAGGTAAGGACTTTGGGCGAACGTCGGGGATGCGAAACGGAGGATAAGGGTGACATCCAAATTAATGTCAAAAAAGTGAGAGAGAGAGAGAGAGAGAGAGAGAGAGAGTAGGGGAACGTTCCCAGCAGATTGTTGCACAAGCTTCACCCTAAAGACAAAGCAAAGCGATAAATTAAATGCAAAATTATATCACCATCTTCCGCAGAATCGCGCGTCCTTGTTGCGTCTGTCTTGGCAATAAAACGCTTTGGCAGTCACTTCCTTGGAATAATGACATTGTTTGCATGTACATTTGCACAAGGCGGTTGAGGGAAACGTGTGTGTCTCTGTGCTTGGGAGTGTGTAGTCCTTGCATTTGGAGACAAATTAGTGTTCCGCGTTCGTTTGTTTTGTTCTAAAAATGCATGGTTTGGCATTATAGACGTTCTGGATTGGGACTGTCTGTTGGTTAATGTGTTCCTGATCTTTACAGCCTTTTCAACAAATTCCTTGACGGGAGGGATACTTAAACCACGAGAAAACACGCACAAAATGTGCGAATATTTCTCATATATGCACATTTGATTAAACATCTCAAGCCTGAGCCATTGTGCAAGCGCCAACCGGTTTGGTTTCAATTAAAATGCGATTATCCCAACAACACGCACCATAATGAATTCACCTTGTCGAACGCAAGAGAATGCGCTGCGTGACAATTAATCGAAAATTGCCAACATATCACAATCTCAAAACCACCAGATTCCTGATAGATACCAAGGACATTGGTTATTCGCATCCCGATTCCGGTCAGCGGCTGCAATATTGGAATTTTTGCGTCGAAGGCCAACCGACGGTGGTCTGGTCGTCGGTGTCACTGCGGGTGTGTGTTGGTTGGGGGGCGGTGGCAAAAATGAATTATCGACAAACACCAGGACCTTGCAGTGAGACAGGAATCAGCGGCTTTGGTTCGACATTCAGCGACGCGTTTGCCACCTTTTTCAGCCAGTTGCGGGAAAACTAATCAAAATGCGTGCGGTTTGTCCCGATAATGCAGAAAACACACAAATCCGACGTTTGAAAAATTAATGCAAAGTGGTTCTGATGATGGCCCATCGACTGGGGAGGGTACAGTGTGTTCTGCAAGTGTTGCGATGATGGAATATCGGATCAGGTGCAGTGAAATGGCTTAAACGAGGGGAAGAACGAACATGTTTTTCAGTAGTCGACGGATTCACCTTTCTTTCGAACAAGACTAGCAAAACCACAGTCTTTTAGAGACCATGATTTTGGTCCATCTAGTCAAGAGTTGTGAGCCCAATTGTGTCGGCAAACCGAAGTAGCATCGGTTGCCAAGGGCGATTCTACGTCCACTAAGATACCATTCGTGGAGTTCACGTTTACACCGAGGTAGACAAACTGGAGGTCTGCGACCCAGGAAGGTCCAGAGGAGGGGGATCCAGGCCCTTTCCCCAAAACAAAGTCCTTCCGAAGCTCCGTCATTTCCATATCCTGCCCGAAAGACATGAATATTGTGTCAGCCCCTTGAAGGCATCATTAAATTCGCTTCTGACAAGCAGCGTTGGTCTTTGTTTCCTGGAATGTCCTGTCGAACGATTCCCCTTAATCCTTTGAGTATGCAAACGAAGTCTACCGTCCACTTATCGCATCGAACGCATCAACAAAGCCTCAGTGGTCACCATTGTACGAGCGCACACGCACATATCACTTCGTACCCGCGTTTATACTTGTCTGACACATTATCTCCGTCGCCACGGTTCGTCTATGCATACGCCATGCTCGCCGCATTTAAAATTGCATGCCTCACAACAGCCATTGCCGCCACATGCACCGCACTTTGCCTGCGGTCAACTGGTATGTGGTCGTCTCTAGCAGCAGCATCATGTTAGCCATCATCGTTCTCCGCAACAATCCATGTCCTCTGTCCACTCGTCCATGTGGATGCAGATGAATTGCGAAAGCTGCTGGTCCCGTGTCCTGCTTCTCGAAGACCATTGTTCGAAACTCAAAGATACCAGCAATCTGATTGATTTCGAATTCACCAATGAACTGCCCCGTCGAAGGACGAACATGACACACACCCACCACCCCGTCACCAGTTGAATGACAAACGCCTGTCCCGCAAACTAAATGGACTCGAACATAGAGCAGCTGTGGCTGCCGTTAAAATATCGTTTGGCTGTCATCCAAGACTTTTGCACTACCTACCGGAAGTTCCGATGAGAGAGTCCTGCAAAACTAAAAAAATGGAACCAAACATCCGAGAAATCAAAATGCACACGAGTGCGACTCTGTTGCTCGCTCGCTGATGGTGTTGGCACATTTGCCGCTTCAGCTGATTAGCCACCTCCGTCGCTGCAAGAATATATCATGCCACATTAAAAATTTACGGCTACAGATAGGAGATGCCTAACTGGCCCCACCGTCCTCGGTGGTGGCGTCTATCATTTCGGAAATTGCTTGCAAAACCGCCGAGGCAGAATCGTTGATGCACTCGAGAGGGTTCGGTTGGTTTTCCTTTTTCGTGTCCTTGGCTTGGTGGTGTCGAGGCGCTGTGATGTCACGTAAGCCAGCCAGCCTTGTAATGCAATTCGCAAAGGTAGCACTAACTGTTGGGATTATGAGTAGGGCAGCAGTGCTCCTTTGAGTCAGCAGGTGACAGCTGGAAGAGTGCAGACGACGTGGGAGAAATTTTCTTATTTTGGAAATGGATTAGTTTTTCGCTGGTTTTTTTTTTTGGTTTTCTGGTGGTAGTTTCTCTTGTGTGGCAGAGGGGAGATCAGGGTTGAAAAGATGGAAGAACATGACGATGGTTGAGGCGTCGGCAGACAGACATGTGATTGATTCCACACGTGTCCCAATCTATTGATTTTTCACATAGCCTCTCCTTAAAAAAACGAAGAAAATAAACAGCAACGCGTAGCTCCATTGCCATGCCGTGACCAGGATTCGAACCTGGGTTACCACGGCCACAACGTGGGGTCCTAACCACTAGACGATCACGGCTACTGGGAGCTCGATGGTTGACGTTCGAAAACCTTTTAATTCGAAAAACTGCACTTCACGAATATCGAGGTGTTAATCGGTTTTCACTTCACGGCACGGCCGTGTCAATTCGAATCGCAACCACTTTGGTAATCCGCCAACTGTACAGAAGCAGTAGTTCGGGTATCCTTTATCAAAACCGCACAGTCACGACCTCATAAATTCAGATGCAAACAATAAAACTGGCAAAGAACAAAACGAGCTATTAATAAGGACTCGTCCTGTGGCCCACAGGCTACAACACCTGTAGCTCGAAATTTATTTCACAAAAATTGTGAAAACAACTCTCACAGAAAGAACACAGAACAGATACAAAGAGGATTGTTGGCGCTTTGAGTTTAATGGAGAGACACACACACACAGCTCCCAGCCCCCCACACACCCTTTCAATGCAAACAATCATCCGGGTATACATCTGCATCCTGCAAATCGTGCACAATTGTCTCCCTCTCTCGCATTCGCTCTGTGTGAACTGAAATCGCTAAGGACTCTCAGCGGATGCAGCAGACGGGGCATGGGAGACGACAACGGGTGATAGTCAGAAACCTTGTTTGACAATTTTTTTGAATTATTTTCTTCTTTTTTTTTCGAATTTTTTTCCGCCTCACTTTTGTTTGCAAAGTTTTCAAGAGCGGTACGAAGGTCCTGCAAAAGTTATGATGCGCACAGCAGCGTGGTGGTGGCGATGGGCATTTGAGTGGACAGTACAGAGGGGGAGGGCGTGCCGTTTGGTGTTCACTTTGCATTTGTGTCTAGTGGCAGTGTTGGTCCTGAATAAGGTGCACACTTAGGAAGCAAATAAAATGAAAAATTAACATCGGTCCAGGAAGTTAGTTGCACAAACGTGAAGTTCTCCTCTTTTCCTTTTTTTTGTCTGTTGTTGCTGGAATTGCTGGAGTTGTCGAGTGGACAACAAAAGCTGGAGAGGAATTACGATTGTCCTTGCAGTAGTTGCAATCTCCTCTCCTCACTGAGCTGGGGTTTGGGGTGAGCAGCAGCAACGCGGCATTTTTTCTATTTTCAGTTTTTTTTTTCACTTCGCTTCCGACTATGAACTGTGCTGACGCAAAGAAAATGCTTGGAGTTGAACAGAGCGCCGCGCCGTGATGTACGCTCCAGCCTTGGGGGGGAAACTGCAACCGAGCGTTAAATTCAAAACCGTGGCGTTAAAGGAGTTTCCGCAGGAGAAAAAAATGTATTAATTGCATTCTTTATTGCTGCGCGTTGTGTGAAGCAAAAGCACGCTAAGAGACGCATCCAGTCCGCACTGAAGGCGACCACAAACAAAATCTCCTCTTCGTTGTTGGTTGGATGCTATTCATTAGGACGGGGGACTGGACTTTGCAGGACTTCGTCTGGGAACCAATGGAAGTGGCATTCATGTAAGTGCTTAAGTTCTTCATTGGACTTCAATTACAGAATTTGACTTCATTATTCTAGCAATTGAATAGCCCTAGGTTTCGGCTTTAAAATTGCACTCCTGACAAACTGAAGGCATGACTTGAGCTAGATCCGCGCCTTAAGACTGTAGTCCTCTTTCTAGGCTCCGGTCTTGAAAGCCTGAGATTTGACTTGAACTCCAGCCCGAACTGCTGGTCTCGATAGCAGTCTTCAAGCCGATGTCCGCCTCCGAGACAGACTTCAGTGAACACGATGCTTCACTCCAAAGCAGATAATTCGACGGGTATCCATCTGCTCCCTTCGGCCATTGTCTAGACAAGTTCGTGACACTCATTTTCTCGCATCGACACATTGCCACAACCACTCGGTGTTTCATCGATTTCGAATTACACCGACTTGCCTCACCCTGACAACCGTCTCTTATCCGTCCATCCGGTTCAATTGTCAAAACACCAAGACATAAAACTGTACAGCGAAACATTATAACCTTAAGATCGATCCACCTGCAAGTGTGCTTCAATGGGCCACGACCACCAGCCACAACTGAGCGATGCCATGCCATGCTCGCAGCCACAACAGCGCAGCTCCCGCATTACATAATCCGCATCAGAACGGAACACGGACTCCTTTATGACGCTTTAAAATTTAATATTCCACTTAAACCGAAGGCAATCATGAAGGATTCTGTGGCTGTGCTCCTTGCTCCTCGTATGGCGCATCCTTTTGACGATGGAGATCATTAATTAAAGTTTTAGGGCGCCCGCGCCCTCCTCCGACAACTACTTGAAAGTTTATGGCGCACCGCCACCCAGCACCCGCCGGAATGTGGCAAGTGTGTGAACTCGATGCTTGCCGCATGCTAACGTGATGGCTTTCGACTTAAAAGATGAGCCATCATCTCTCATCAACGGCGGCTGAGTACGATGGAGAGTAATTTCGTATGTTGACATGAATTTTTTCTTTTTTTGCATTTGGATTTGGGGGTGGGAGACGCCTAATCGACGGGACCTTTAAAGACGCGGATGGCTCGAGATGAGGGCACGCACTGGTTCGGGGTTTCTGACCCAGTTTGACGGCAGAAATTTCCATCAGGGACGCGAAGTAAAACCAATCGGGTTATGCGTCGTTGCAAGTTTAACAAGAGTTGCGAGAAGTTGACTTTGTAGCCGAAATGTCGTGTTAGAGTAGATCTTTTGGAACTCAAAGCAGAAGGTGGCAGGAGTCTGCTCTAAGTCTTTGGATGGTGCTACAGTTCGTGGTGGCTTTCCTCGGTTTTGTACAGCCTGTACAACCTGTGTTCGGGCGGAGATTGTGGCCCAAAAGTAGAAGATGCTTCCCCCCTCAGAACTGACTCGCCGTCAAAGATCACCCCCCATTCACTTGCCATCTTTGCAATGCCAACTACGTGCTAAATATATTTTAGAGGCAACACATCACCTGTCTATCACAAACACCATCACTTATGACAGAGCTCACAGCAAATGAGTGTGACAACAACAACGCGATCACGGGGTTACTGTGTCGAAAGCATGCGTCACGCTGTATCGTCTGCGTATCAATTGTGTCAACTCTGACAAGTGAATACTCGTCGTTCATGTCGAACATTTCAAATATTTTCACTTGAGATGCTGAGTGCGTGAATGTCTTGGGTGCACCTTGAGGTTTTTGGTTAAAAATAGAAAATTCAATGAACGCGTCTCAAGAATTGAAGGGTAGGCCTAATTTTTGGTTGGATCATAGACAGGCTGCAAGGATGTGATGTAAGATGTTTATGATTTCCACGGACGTCATCATTCGCTGTAATTAGAACCATCAGTCGTTCATCGGGGTTGCACCTAAGTGGAACAGTATGAATTGCCCTGTCCAGGACCAACCATAATGCGGTTGAAAGGAGCGACAAAAGATAAGTCAAGTGTTGAGCAGCGATATGGCACGAGGAATAAAAATTATCCCTATCCTCAATCGACTCAAATAGCAACAGAAACTACCCCCTTTGAATAGAAGAAGAGACAGGGCCAACGATCGGGTGAATCAGAGAGGGCATGCCATAGTCCATGGAGCAATCGTCATTGGATCGCGAAAGAGTACCTGTCGTTGGTGTATTCGTGGTAGAAATTCTACTCAGTTCAAGTCTTTATGCCGCTGGAACTTAACTCCGACAAGGACATGATGTCCTTTGAAGGACAAAAGTTGAAAAATCAAATATTCTGGAGAAGCGTCATACCTGGAGCAATATTCCCGAAAAACATGAAAGCCACCCAAGCTCTCTGAATTCATTTCGGGCAATCTTGACGTTATTTGGATGAAGTCCATCCATGCACCGCTAAATGAAACACTCATTCGATAAACGCACCTCCTTCAGTTAAGCATAATATGACTCCCGAGGAAACGTCTCCTCAATTCCATGGTTTCAAAGCATTTTCAAAATCAATGAAGGCGTATACATCAAGTTCCATTCTATTTAAGGACACCCATGCGACAATGAATTCACTGATTCGTGGAAACCGGAGGAAATCGTCGGAACGGTCATCGGAGCTCCTTCAGTTCATATATTTTAACGACGCATTTTATTCCGAATGCATTCACAGTGGATTACGTACCACATTCGGAATGGTCACATCCAATACGCATCGTCTGTTCCGTTCACATTTGTTTTGATTGCGACTGCTGCATCCACAGAATTGATTCGCCTTCAGTTCAGTCTCTCGTCTCTATTCATGCGATTCGAGGGGGATATTAAGATAGTCGCGGTCACCGAAGGTGCGGGGCAATAGCCCTTAACCCGTTTGGTCGAACGGAGCATCTGTGCTTCAACGATTTGTGGAAAATCGTTGGGTCTCGCTGTGTCCGTTTTCTGTGGGTCATTGGGGAAATGATTATGCAATGAATTGACGATGGAATATTCGAGTGCAGCATTGGCCGGTAATCAGTTTTGAGGGCTGGATGGACACGATGAGCGAGTTAGTGTTACTTGTGGAATCAATGTTCCACGCGGTATCCAGTCATTTTCCATTACAAGTTGGTTGGTAACTAGAGGTTGCGTTAGTGCACAGATTGCAAAATTCTCATGAGAGAAGGATTTGAATGATGCTGCTTGAGACCATGATTCGGAAGGTTATGAAATAGGTTAGAATAGACAGCTTTACCATCTCGGATAGATTTGATGGCGCACACATAGCCTTGATGGCCTCCTGACGGTGCCGTGAACAAAGGCCATATGAATTAAAGCCATAATGGCGTCGTCTTGGAGACGAAAATAGGACAATTCTTGATATTCAGCTTCTTTTCGTCGCTTTATTTCCCACCACCAACTGAGAACTAAGGCTACTTTCTGAAATGAACTAACGCCACATGGCTTTAGTTCTCATTTGAAAGTGAAATAAAGCCATAATTGGATTATGATGTAAATTCCCATTTAAAATGTGATTTAACGCCACACGGCTTTAGTTCTCATTTCAAAGTGAAATAAAGCCATAACTGGACTATGGTGTAAAGGCCCATTTAAAAGTGAATTAACGTCATTGTGGCTTCAATTCATGTGGCATTAGATCATGGCATCGCCTGTATACCTTAAACTTCGACCGGAAATACACTGCAGTGAGTTTAGTGGAAATAGAGAGCCAAAGAGAAGTGTCGTTAACTCAAAGCATGAGCCGGATCCATCTTTGTAGACTGCCAGAGCAGCAGCATTTCTGACGTTGTTATACTACCAGCCTATCCGTCTGGGATGGAGGAGCAATGGTGGCTGCGGAATCTTCGGAATCTTCGCAATCTGTAGCGTCGCCATGTGCTCTTCACTGCAGACTGTTGGAACAAGCAGTAGTTCTGGTGCGTTTGAAGACTATGATCGCAGGGCAGATGTGGTGGAAGTTTTTTTTTGAATGCAACCACAAGAATCGACTTGCTTTGGCAGGCCTTCGGCCCCAAGACCGGAGTGTCGAGGGGTTCGTAATCCTGCCACAAGAATCAGTGTCTCCGACTTACTTTAGCAGGCCTTCGCCCCCAAGACCGGAGTGCCGAGGGGTTCTGAACGCTACCACATGAATCAGTGTCTCCGACTTGCTTTGGCAGGCCTTCGGCCCCAAGACCGGAGTGTCGAGAAGTTCCTTCAAACCATTGCAAACAAAAGCTACTAAGATTGACAACTGATTGTTTGCTGTAAACTCATCTAATTTGCTTAGACTCATTCTCTCTGACATCTCTGAATCATCTTATTGTATCATCCATCCTTTTTGATGTCCCTTCATACACCAAAAACATTTGCTTGGGCCCTTTAAAGACCTACCACGCTTCAGGACATTCTATCGATTGCCACATGTCCTCCAACGTGTTCCCAGTGGCCGTGATCGTCTAGTGGTTAGGACCCCACGTTGTGGCCGTGGTAACCCAGGTTCGAATCCTGGTCACGGCATGGGTGCATGGAGTTCCTTTTTAAGGACAGTTAGGGAACAAGCCCTATTTTATATATTTTTTGAAAAAAAAAACCAATAAATGCCTCCCTCCCTTTGATCCACTTCCATCTCCATCCGCAATGAATCCATTTTCAAATAGAGAACACGAGTCACTTCAAGACCGTTGATATCCAACTGAAATGTGAACTCTCACGAGTGCTGGTGAAATTGCATAAGCACATCTTGGCCCAGCCCAGCCTCTCCTCCCCTAGGGGCAATTCTCATATAAATTTAATTAAACAATTCAAATAGCTTCATCATATGTCTGAACTTTCGGGAGTTTCCAACTGACTCAACTTGACTTCCTGTACAATATTTGCAAGGACAAGTCATCCCCATGCTCAGACACACACAGAGCAGTTGCATCTCTCTGTGACCCCAGGAGGGAGGAGGGTTAGTCCGTCCTCCGACGAAAAGGTCATCCATTCCCAATGCATCATAAACACTTGTGTTTTTAAACAATTTTCACATCTGCTCGGTTGGTCGTTGTTTTTCTTTTTCAATTTTTTTCTCTGTTCCTTGTTCGTTTTTGTGCAGCAATTATTTCTAAATCTCTTATTCAACTTTTAATTAAGTGTGAAATTTTAACACATGCCTTGCAATTAACGGAGCGCACTGATAAGCACTTTTTTTTTGTTAGTTCTTCGGTGGGAAACTTGCTCCTCCAGATGCGGAGCTTCGCTGGCCAGCCTTTTGCAGCGAAGGTGAGGGAAAATGTGAATTTATGCAAATCCAAGGATCGGAGGGATACACAGGATACACATGCACCACTGGCCCTGGGGTTAATTATCGTTTATCACACGGAAAGTGTTAAACCGAAAATCGCCTGTTTGTTGGGATATTTTGGAACACAACACCTTTGCGGGGCGATGTGGTCTGGTCGGGGATCAGAGAGTGCAAGGGTGAGCTTTCCTTTGATGTCTTTGAGACGAGGGAAATAGATAAGGTGAGAGATGTCTCATGAGAGTTTAGGATTTGCGAGAGGAAGGTGGTTTATTTCGCAAGTTGTTACAGAAGTAGCTTGCTAGGGAATTTGATGTTCGTACGAAAGGGAAGCGGCAACTTTAGATTGTCCGTATTGTCGTCATTTGCCACTCGGATGCTTTGGCCCAAGTTAAGCAGTACAAAAATAGACAGACTCCTTCAATGTGACAAAAAGTTGCTAAAAATGGTATTTGGAGTACTAACTGGCCATAATCTTCTGACGTACCATGAAAGGAGAATAGAACTGCGTGGACGAGGAGGAAAAATATAACCCTCTCCACTGCTTTTGCACCTGCCGCAGGCTCTGCCAATTGAGACATGGAACACTGGAAGAACATCTTTTCCAAGACCTCCAGGATCTAACAGAAAACCCACTAAAACCACTCTTTTTAGATTCAAAAGGATATCAGTATGGCTGAGCAGCACATGAGCATGGTCATCCATTCGAAAGTGGAGTGACGAGGAGACATTGGACGAGGTTGGGGGAACTTAAGGGACATCACAATGAGCCCGGCCTGAGCTAAGGAAGATGTGGCTTATGCCCGTCTACAACTCGCTCTACACAACCTAACCAAGCCCGAACCGTAGACATAGCTTTGGAAAGACAAACCAAGCACTGTCATAAAATGTCAGCCAGTTATACGTCAGACTTCCGCTTGGAGACTATTCTTTTAGCGACCATGTCTACATTGGCTCCAAAGTCCCTCCAAAACTGCCAATATTTTGCAACTTCAGTCAGTTTTGGGAATTTCATGAAGAATGCTCAAAAGGGCAAGTGGTGTACAGTTCTCCTTTCAAAGTGCTGTTGATCCATTTCCCACCCTTCGATCCATGAATCACATGACAGAATCAAAATTACATCGCGCTGATGTCAAAAACACAAAAAAAATCAATCAACTTAATGTTTTCATTTTCACGTCCCATTGCCATGTGTAGTCCTGTTAAAAAAAAAAACAGCAACCGCCACAAACCGCAGTCCCCACAAATCCAATGAAAAACCTCACCCCGCTGACCTCTCGGTCACATTAGATTGCAATTATTTTTCAGCAAATACATGCAAATTTTGACATGTGACAAAGCGGCCCCATCGATTGAATTTGTAAAAAAAAAAAACCGATTTGTCGGCACTTCCAGGTCGTGTCGAGATTTTCCATTCAATTGAACCGACCGTGGTTTGTGTTTCATCAAATACCTGACAACAAACGCACGCTCGATTGCCGTGCAAATGTTAGCGCGCATCATTAAATCCCCATCAACGTTAATCGATATAGATTCAATTTATTCACTCATTATCGGTACATAGGTGCGTGCGTGGCACTCAAGGTATCACAAATTGAACGCGCTCATTAAGGTGCGAATCAGATTTACCGGCAATCAGGTGACGCGTTGTCATCATACGCCTCATATCGGAACAGTGTCCTTGTCGATTTAGGGGATAAATGCGTTTTAATTATCCCTCAGACACACTTGCACCCACTTTAGTTCCTAAAACAAATGCGAGTGGATTTAAAGAGAAAACCAAATGGCGCCCCGCTGTTCAATTGCTGGGGTTAGCCTCGATTAGTTTCCAATGAGTTACACTCAAGTGCTCATTAGTTTCTGTCCATCAGGAAAATCGATATCCCCGGTGGAGGAGGACGAAGAGAAGACGTGGAAGATTGATTAACACCTCCCAACTCAGATTCGGATGTCTTGCACGACATATTCATTTCATTGTCGAGGTATTCTGCTGCACTCCTTTGGATGTCCTCGTGGTACAAATTGCAAACCACTGTACGGGTGGATGGGTGAATGGATGGCTGGTGGCTCATGTGTACGCAGAATACCTAAAATATCCCTGAAGCCAAATAAACGTCAGGTGTGACAACTAAATTCAATTTATCTCTCTAAGAGGACCGCATCCTCATCCACAGCTCACTTGGAATACGAAATGCTCGTCTATCGCCGACTGATGAATGTATCTCTCGTGGAGCAGAGGAGGATGGGAGGATGGAGGATGTGACTGTTGGTAACCTTCAAGTGGAAAGGGAGGTTATCACCTTGAAGAATTTTAATTAAAGGCAAAAGCCCAGTGAGTCTTGGAAATCATGTGATGGCTGGTAAAAAGCTTATTTCTAGCTTATTGCAGGTTGATGGGATGGCGGAAAGGGGGAGAGGGGTTTGTTTGTCTATCATGAAATCGCATTTGATGCGACGAGAGCAGCAATGGAACGCAGAAGGTCGTGAATGGGAGAGTTGGTCTCGGGATTAGTCACTCGCGACGTCCGGAAGTACATCGCTTGTGGTGAAGCTTGGATGCACTACATTTACTTCCGGATGCAAATGATAAATGTGAGCTGTAAGTGGTGCATGGCGATGGGGATGGCTATGCTGAGCGATACAGTTTCGGGTGCAAGAAAAGGTCATTCGATCAAAACCAAAAATTATCAAAAAATTTAACAAACTTTCGTCTTGTCACAGCCATATCCACACCTAACTCGCAGATGAAAGCGCCATCAGGCACAACAGCCGTCAGCCATGGGGCATCCGCCACCAATGCCACAACCTACGAGAGCCAACCCAACAAGCCACCAGTAAGCATAGATCGGCCAGAAGCATCAGAAACCAGACACCAAATACACAAACAACTACGAGAGGCACCAGTAAACGTGGACACCAGCTACCAGAACCATATCCAGGGCCAGCAGCAACCAGAGCCCCAAGAGCAGGTTACCGAAGGCTGTTATCTGCTGCAGCTTCCCTAATTTATTTCCAACAAGCCGTCATTTATCGGATAACTCCTAAAATTGGGTGAACTACATGATCTGTTGGATTTTTGGGGGATCATGAACTAAGTCTCAATCAGTCCCCCCTTGTCCATCCCTTGGATTGATGATTGATTTGCAAGTCTGACATTTTCCCCAAAAAAGAATCGATCCTCAGTTGGTGCAAAACTAGCTGTCTACATTCTTTCGAGCCCCACTTTTCATTACCGTTGCTCAATTACAAAATCCGACAAAACCAAATGCCGGATGCCAGCGACTGACTCCAAATGCTTCGAGACAAAAATTGTAAAGCTTCCTAATTCCCTCCCCCCCGTTCACCACTTCCAGACCTGAAATTAAAACAAAATGCACGCCATCCTCTCATAAACCGGATGCATCAGTGCCGACAGTGCTGACGGCGGCTGTGGCATTGCCCCCATCCGCTCCCCCACCTGTGCCCCCGTCTCTTACTCAGTCAGTCGCCAGTCCGAGTGACTGTTTTATTAGCATTTTACCTTTCAGTCCTCTGCCGTCCTGCAAAAAAAAAAGTGACAGATCCAAGTAATCCTGTCACTGATGCATGCTCCGAGCATTGTCGTGTTGCCATTTTTGTTGCTTAAGCCTCCGTCGTCCGGCTTGGTCGAACGGGCCATTATCCCTGCTCTCTGCTGCATTGCATGCATCACTTATGCACGGGTGCCCTTTCCCTTGGCTGGACGGAACACCGGAACGGAATATTTTCAAAAATTCATCCCACATTCCCTGTTTTGTGTGGCCAGGATTGAGCGTTTCGATGCACATTGTGTATGCAACTATAATTGGTGTATCTGCGCTGGATGTCGTACCCGTCGCCCTTCCTTTGCCTTGCTCCCGTCCGGTCAGAGATGGAAAGACAAATTAGAAGTAACAAAAATCTTTGCAAATGTACAATTTCCTGATACACCGAGTCGCAAACATCCTGTCGTCCGAATGGCCCTAGCCTCGTTGTGAGAATGCAATGCATGTACCTTTTGTTCACACATCACAACACTATGGTTGGCATGTCCTTGCATATCGGATAAATGGAGGAGGTGCGCGGTGGCGGTGGGTGCCACAGTAGCACCGGCCGTGTTTTCGAATCAATTTGCGTCAACGGGCGATGGACAGGGGCGGCTAGCTGTCTTCCGTTTTTGTTTCGCTTGCTGCCCCCCCCGGCAGCGTAACCGAGCGATGAGGAAGAAAAGTTTTGCGAAATTCTCATTTCACCCCAACGGGAAAGGATAATGGAGTGTTTTGAAAGCGACATGTAGATTGGATTTTTGCCTGGACAATGCGATGGCCAGAGATGGCCGGCTTAAATGGCTCTTGCTCGGTAGATTGAATTAAATTGTCGAAGAATGCATTGATGTTGGGTGGCAGAGGCGGTAGGGTCGCATTTGGACCGAGGTGGCATGTGTGTGTGTTCAGTTATTTCGATTGTTTTGTGTGATTACTGCAACGTTTTGGAAGGGAATCGGATGCAAATGGGCGGACTGCTAATTTTGGGTTTTTTTCGTGGGGTTGACCCTACGATGTCTTCCCATGGAAGCCATAAGACTAAAAGCATGCAACCGCTGGGTTAGAACTCACAGCCAGGAACCACTCCAAAGCTCGAAGATCCCAAATCAATCGAATTACCTGACGCCAATTGAGGACTTCGGAATAAACTGCAAGACATGGGACGGAGATGTGTACGTTTCCCCGCTGATTTGGGGATCTGCACGGTTGTATCCAAATCGGATCAGGTCCAGGCGCCTGTGCTCGGTCATTTATCTGGCAGTACGTCTACCGAACTGCTGCAGTGTATTCCAAGCACCTGTTCAAGGAGCAGTCCTCCGACGTCCGATCGACCATGCTGGGTCCTTGGACGGGAAACTAAAGAGTTGAAGGAGAGTACCACCCAGTGACTCTTAAATCAAATCGTCCAAAATCAGTGAAAAAGCCAAACAAAAATAAAAACCCCACAAGTCTGAAATCCTTCCACTCTCTCCTCTCCCACACTCATCCATCCAAGTAATTTTCTTTTAATTTCCAATTCAATTACAGCCATAATCAGGCGTATCCGTCGCATTCAAACAAGAGCTAATGCCCGTCCCCTGCGAGGCACAAGAACCACGTCCATCTGTTGTCACCCCACAACGCCTCCTCGGGCAAGGAACTTTCGCGCTGCTCGTCTTAGATAAACCGACTCAAGGACAAAGGGGCCATTGTACCAGCGCCACCCCGATCAAAAGTGACTGTGTGCTACCATGGGGGAACTTTTGAACTTTTCATGAATGATAGGACTCAGAATTCTTCCATCATCCCCCTCCCGCTTCATTTCCCGTTCCCGCGATGGAGGTTCGAGACAGGCTAACGTCAGCGTTTAGGCCGCAAATTTAAGTTACCCCCGGAGTCTGAGTGATTTGATTATCGCGATGGGGTATTAATAATCCCTACCCTGTCGAAATGACATCCCTCTTCCCCGGGGTGGAGGGCCCAGTCAGATGGTTATTGGCCGATAGGAAAAGCCCGTTTGAAGTTCGATGTGATAAAATCGGGACATCTGCACGCCAAAGCAGTTGTGGGCGGTGACGCAGAGTGGGAGAGTCGTAAAGTTCCACCGGTCGTCGATTTAACTAGTTTTGCCAACAAGAAGTTTGTCTTATCCCCCCTCCCACCTCCCAGCGTTTATTGGGGGCAATAATTACGAGGAGCTGCTCATGATCGTGGGTCGAAAACTTTTCCATCTTGAGGTAATTTAAGTTTTGTTGTGTTTATTTGTGACACGACACGAGGCGGGGGAGGGGGGCAGGATGACGGGTTGAATGCCGGAGCAGAAAATGGCGTATCGCAGATGTGGTAACTGATTACAAATTCAAGACTTTGACGGTTGATTCGATAATTGGTTTGGATTACTTATCTTGGTTGGAAGCAACCCTGATCTGTCGGGCTTTTAAAAGGGGATCAGCGGAGCTCGGTCACGGGCTAATACATATCGATGAGTGGGCAATGAAGACTGCCTCCTTGATGGAAGTGCGGCAATGCCACCACATTACATTACGACGACAGAGTAGTGCTGCTGAGCTAAGTGAGCAGAGTCGAAATTTCCTACTCGAACATTAGGGTTTTTCGACGACTGTGTTCTGTCATTGGCGTTTGATCGCTAAGTTGCTGTGGCGATTCTATTGCCGGCAGCCATATGGAACAGGTTTTATACCAGAGACTCGTTATTCAGATTTGAGAGCCGACGAAACAGCACTAGATGCTGATTACGTCGTTGATTACAAGCGTTCCAAAGACAGGCGAAAGCAGACGGACCCTCATTCAAACGAGTTGGACCTGACTATACAACACTTTCCATTCTAACACCAAAAACGTCGCCTCCTTACACAGATACCGAAACTAGATCACATTTGATTCAACCCACAAATCAGTTATGTCATCTTCGAAACACCAATTAAGGTCAGCGCTGGGCACAAATCTGACTCTGCCATTCACTTGCCCATGCCCGACCGACAAAACACACCCAATATCCGACAGTTAAATCCCACTGAGAACGATTTAATCACGCGATAGGTCGCCATATACACTCCGGATGAATGCAATTAAAAATGTCATCCGAATGTGGACCGATGGCAGAGTTCAAAAAGCATTTCGCACCCTCGTAAAAAAATCCATTCCAAAGCCCATATATCTCGTTCGATAACGCCCCCTCTCTCCCCCCTCCCGCATCCATCGAAGGTACTTGCCAAAAACGAAAAAAAAATCAAAGCACCCTCCCCCCGCATTGCGGGCATTCCGATCGAATGTGCAATTTAGAGACTCACCCCCGGGCTATGCCAGTGCACGGCATGCACTCGCAGACTCCGTCCGTCATCCGGGGTGTCCATCAAATCATACAAAACGACTCTGTAGCCGTAGGTGGCTGTGACAAATTGGACCAATAGAACGTCACCTCATCCTCCGAGTCGGTCGGAAATTAGTCCACAAGAACGAGCGCCTAGCCGAGAAGCGCTTGCCAGTGATAAAGAGATTTATGAACTGAGATACATGCTCGGGAAGGCGTGGTGATACATCGCGTGGGCCGGGACGGCGACGACGACGACGCGACATGGTGTAGGGAGATGTTTTGCATATTTTTAGAATCCACTCGAAAGTTTTCGACTAAAAAATCCGCACTTACACTCAGTCGCTCTCTCACTCTCCCCCCGATCTCTGCTTCTGTCGGGGAAGCTGTCTTGTGGATTGTGCTTAAGTGGATTGCAGAGCCATCCGATGTGCATTGATATGCACGCTCTCGCTGTACGAGCGGATGAGTTCGCAGACTTTTTTGTGCCATCAAATAATTTATCATCGTATCGGAGGGCGCTGCACTTAAGATAAAACTCGCCCCATTAAGGGAGATAAGGGTTAATGTACCGGGGCTCCTCCGAGGGAGGGGTGAGTTTTGAAAAAGAAAATTTATGTCGGTCCTGGGTGCAGGGAGCAGCTCTTAATTTCCCCGACGACAGTGAGAGGCGTGCTTGGCTCTTCTCAGTCAAGTGATCCTGACGGCGATGATGAATTCATTTGTGTGCTGAGGCGGTTCCAGTTGACGGCGCGATGGGCCAGAGAGTATGTGTAGATAATTTGGAAAGGCTTTACGGATTCATTTTTGCCACGGAAGTTCTTGGTTTCTATTTTTTTTTAACGATTTGGCTAGATTCGATGGAGCGGAACATGAGGACATATGTACTGAACGTGACGCGTAACTTATATTTGCGTCGTGGTAGTGATGATCATTGTGACGGTGTAGTCGTAGCCCTGGTAGTCATGACGTTAGTTGTCATGACGGTAGTTGTCGTGACGGTAGTCGTGACGGTAGTAGTGACGGTAGTCGTGACGGTAGTCGTGACGGTAGTCGTGACGGTAGTCGTGACGGTAGTCGTGACGGTAGTCGTTACGGTAGTCGTGACGGTAGACGTGACGGTAGTCGTGACGGTAGTCGTGACGGTAGTCGTGACGGTAGTCGTGACGGTAGTCGTGACGGTAGTCGTGACGGTAGTCGTGACGGTAGTCGTGACGGTAGTCTTGACGGTAGTCGTGACGGTTGTAGTTGTGACTGTGGTAGTCCCGTAAACGAAAGTCATGACGCTAGTAGTCGTGACGGTAGTAATCGTGACGGTGGCATTTGTGACGGTGGTAGTCGTGACGCTGTTACTCCCGAAGATGGTAGTCGTGACGACGTTCTTCGTAACGATAATAGTCGTGACGAGGGTAAACGTGACGATGATCGCTGTATTGACGATCGTGACGGTGGTAGCAACTTCGTGATGGCACTACCCTTGACTATGCGAAGCGCTTTGAAGTGATTTTCAAAATAAAATGGCAGGCCATGAAAAACAACAAAAGAAAAGACGAGACATGATGCGGAAAGACTGAAAATCCACGCACTCTGTCAGCGCCAAGTTTAAGTAGCATTTCCCACCTCATCTCAAATCTTCCCCCGAAAGGTCTTGCAAATTGTGGTACCCCAAGGCTATTCAAAAAACCGGCTGAAAACTCAATATCCCACTCGCCCAGTCAAGGCTGCGAAGTCTTCCATGCCTACGCACAAAAACACGCGCTTCCCCCGCTTCTGTAACTGGGTCAAATGCCCGTCCATAGGCAAAGTTTCAAGAAATCTGCCGGAAGGAGAGAACACAACATTGTGGATTGACATCACAACACAATTGTATCTAATGGCTTTTCTTTTGTTTCACACAAATTTACAATGGCTCCCCGAATTCCCCCCGCTCCCAGTGTTCCTAAGTAACGCAAATCATCACTTGAACTGCTTGGAATGTGTCCTAAGTTTTGTGGTGAGCTGTCATAGCTTGCAGGGGGTGTGAGAGAGTAAATAAAACACATGGCTGTGAATGAAAACACTCATATCCAAGTTGGATTCGTAGCCAGGGGTTGGGGACGGGGATACATCGACTCCTTGACCTGGTGGTTATGACAGGCTGATGAAGTGTGTATTACGATGCGGGACCTCTTGACATTGAGGGTGGAGATGTAATGGGAGCAGACGATTCGAAAGAATAGGGCTTTGTTCACCAGCAGTTGTTGGTGATTCCAGGAGATCAAGATGAGAGGTGTCGTTTGCTTTTCTCAGCACTAATTAGAGTCAGCGCAACAAAGTGGCTGTTCCCGACAAGCAAATCGATCGTAACGACATGGAGGTGACATCTGCAACAGCCAACAAAACGAATATAAAAACATCCACGAGTTCGTTTCTAAACATTCTTTGTACACTTTATTAGCCACACTTGTCACACGGAAAATCCCAACACCTCACACACAGACACACACTAGCTCTTGACAGCTAACAACGTTCCATCCTGTTCAGAACTGCCTGCGATTCCCTGGCTCGACGGCCGTCGCTCAGACAGTCGCGTAACCGATCCTGTCGCCTCGAAATGCTTCACCCAAGTCTTGATCGTGCTGGCCGATGGCAGGGCGTGCGATGCGAAATGCCTCTTGAATAGTTTCTGCGCTGTCGTCACCGAATCGCTGTTCTTGTAGTAAGCTTTAATTATGAATGCCCGATGTACACCGGTCCAATGATCCATTGCAACTGCCTGCAGGGGCCCATGCCCCATCGCTGATATATGTACGTATGATTACCAATCATCGTGCATCCGGTGTGTCAGATGACTAAGGCGTGCAAATAATTGGGCCGATGAAAGGGCGCGGAAGTGTCGAAATAACACTTTGATGGACATGCATGCTAATCTCTCACCTTGTCCAACACCTAGGCTCATTAGCGGCCGTTCATTTAGTGCGCAACGTCTTTGAGAGCGCAACGGTCACAGTCGCACCGAGACGGTGCTGTAAGAGATGCCTATCGGGTCCTAGCGAGTAATTAAGGGGTGAATTTTGGGATTGACAACTTGGCGTGCCAAGAAATCGGATCCCTGTCCGCACCACAAAGCCAGTCAGTGGAGGCAGACGAAAATAAACATGCAAACAGAGGTAGCGGGCTTCTGAAGGCCCTCGGGGCGGTGTATTCAACGTTGAATTATATTTAAATTTATTAAAGGAACGTCAAAGACAAGAGGATTTCGGCAACAAAGTGGGTGTGACCGATATGTCACTGCTTTGGCTAATGGGGGGTAGTGAATTTTTGATGAATTTCTGAGTTCCTCGAAAAGAATGCGGTGTCATGTGAGATATTTAAGCGCTTCTATGAGTCATTGTGGTCGCTGAGTGGGGTTGGAATGAAGTCATAGGATTTTCTAACGAAAAGTCAACCAGGAAATTCTCTGACCACGATGAGTGGCTACAATCGGATGCCAACTCATGTTCCGGACCAAATTTTAGCACAGTTGGCAGCCCTTCCTGGGCTACACGTCAGGGGACCTCCCCAGAGGTGTACAGAAGTCATAGGTACGCCTAGTTGGGCCGCTGTGGCAGTTGATAGATAGATGAACTTGGAAAAAAGCTCAAAAATCCTATACTAACCACTGTAAATTTTTTTAGGTAAAAATTCAAAAGTCGTCGAATGCACTCCCTTTGTATCTGAATCGATTAAAAGACGTAAGAGCACATAACCAAAGGTATACAGAAGTCGCAGGTGGGTACAATTGGGCCGCTGTGGCAGTTGGAAGATGAACTAGGAAAAACCAAAGAATTTCTCCAGCCAATTTCCAGCCGCTAGTCACATCTCCAAATTCCAAAATTAAATGTTGAAAGTCTACGGGGAACCATATGAAGAGTGAAGACGTTCAAAACTGAAGGCATCCCTTATCCGCAAATCGGCACAAATTAATCGCAACCATTCTCACGGCGTGCCCTTTTCACTGTCATTTGTGCCCGCTTTTGTCATTGTCAACTCAGTGCGCCAATTTCGGCTGGACACTGGCCAATATTTCAAAGAGCCGAAAGGCAAGAAGCGAAACAAAAAAAAATTGCAACACCTGGCATTCAGTCGCATTTTTATCCCAATTAATCATCATAATGCAGCATGTGGCTTTAATTATTCACGGGAGCAGCAAAAGCGACGCCTTCTCTGCAAGAGAGGGAGCGACTCTGATTTATTCATGGGCTCACCTCTCTGTGTGCTCTTGTGTTCTGGTCTTCTGATGCTCTCAACGGTGGTGTGGTGCGACGTGGCTCCCTGTTGATCCTTTTCTACTCTCGCCTAACCTGGCCACGCGGGGCTGGCCAGGCTGTGTGAAAGCAGTTTAAGCGTCGGCAAGTGTGCGAATTGCCATAAAAATTGCAACACCAACACTATTATCCCGGAGAGGCTGTGAATTCCATTTTGAACTGAACGAATGGATGCCGTGAGCGGGGGCGATGCATTGCAAGCATCTGCCGGTAATATCCTTCGAGTGGAATTCCAATGTTGCATCGAATGGAAAATGGGTTGGGTAGAGCTTTAAATGGAACCACCTGCTGTTTGCTTGAGTGTGTCTAGGCTGGGAGCACTAACACCCGACAACCCAACACCCGACACTCAACACCCGGCACCCAACAATGCAACGTAACGAATCCTGGTTGCGTATCTTAATTAATATTCAGATGAGATTCACGTTTCCGTTTAAATGGTATTCTGCTTCCTTGAATGCGTGCCTGCGAGAACTGTGAGCTTTGCAGGCCGCTCTGCGTGCATGCTGGGAGGTTTTATTTTACTTTAACGCTGGCTATTCGCATAGCACAGGCCGGATGACCAGGCTTGTAATTGATGTGCTCCGTTTTAATTGAACACCTAAAATCGCTTGAATCGATTGCTGGCTGGCGGTGCTGCTGTGTGTGTGTGTGTACGGCTCGGTGAATTTCAAGTAAACAACAGTGGGTTGCTGAAGGGAGTGACACACAACAAAAAAAATGCTTCAGTGAGAAAATTAAGAAGTGTTCATTAGAGACGGGATCAAGGTTGACATGAGTTTAAACCTCCATGAGCTCTCCTTTGGCCGTTTCCTTTTGTGATTTGGCACACTTGTGACAAAGGGCTATCTTATACGAGGCACAACTTTCTCATCAATGAATTAATGTAAGCTTCCCTGTCCAACGAACGCTCTCATAGCCAATATTGCAAAATCGAAGCTTAGGCATGAAGGCCACCAAGCACGCAGGAAGGCCATACAAAAATTGATTCGTGTCGGATTCAGTTCATCTTGGCTCTACAGTCCGACAAAAACAGCGCGTCCAGGATGCACTCCAGTTTTGAAATTCCTTTCAAATTGTGCACGACGCTGTGTCTATGTGATGACTCTATGATCGTTCTTTACTCCCTTCCCTCTTAAGGCCGGAGCTGTGGCGAATATGGCTGACATTGAATTCGTAGAGGCTTGATTCGTGTCGCTTAAGACAATCACACTCTCCGCACCGGCGTGGCGGAGGCTACATAGTTGGCAATTTTAAGAGCCCCTCTTGAAATCGAAACGTCAAATTTACTCAACAAGGTCAAGAAGTTGCCTATCACCAACATCGTCGGTAGTGTTTAACGAGAGAGACACTCTTTGGCTAGGATTAGAATCAACTTTTCCCTAGACAACCAACTCATAAAAAACCGACTTAAATTTATCAAGATGGCCACCTTCTTTCTGGACAAACTGTCTCCCCTGCACTCGATGCCACGATACACCACGAGCCAGCAATGGTTAATGATGGTGTTTGGGTCCACTGTGGCCACAACGTTCGACATAAGCTCGCTGGTGCACACGAGTAAGACACTTCACTGGAGCCACACTCTAGAGTTTGCTGCTTGACCAGAATTAAGCCATTAGGTCAGACGAGAGCACTGAAAATTTCCTCCGGTTTCAGCTTAGGCAAACTGACGGCAGCCTCCTATTAATTATCCTGATGGATATCGTAAATAACTATCAGGAGCCTCCCACAATCAGGCGCGGCGCGGCAACCGAGAAAGGCGCCTCCAACAAAGACACAACAACACAGCACGAATTCCCATGTAAGACCGAGAGAATTGCAATTGTTTTTCATTTTTGCTCGATTAATTTGCATCAGGACTATCGATTTGTCTGCCATTCCAGATGCACAGTGGCATTGTGTGAGGCTAGAACGTGAGGTGGGCTTTTAGGCACCGACTCTCTGTGTTTGTGTTGCATTCGAGGATGTTTATCAACGGCAGTGCAGATCTCATCCAACAACCATCCACCCAACCAGTCGCATCGATTTCAATTTGCAAAAAAAAGGGAAAAGAAGAAGAAGGGTTTAAAACGGGATTTGTGTAGTTTTTCAACTGGAAAATGGGTTTGTCATTCACCAGGGGGCGTGTGCCGTGGACAAGAGAGGGCGAACTGGATCCCATCACCGCTGGTGGCGGCAAGAGTTTCAGCGGAATTAGAAGGAGAACCTCACTCGGACCGAGGCGGACTTGAAGCAGTGATTTGAAGTGGCGTGCAAACTCTCCGACTCCATTATTGACAGCAGATAAAAGGTAATCAGTCGCTTCAATGGTTTTTGCAAAGGTCTCCTGGGGAATTTCGGGGACGATGATGGGTGATGGGGAGCTGATGAGACTGAGGGGACACCTCTTAATTTCTTTAATGATTTATCGACAACGGAGGACTCTTCTGTGACACTTTTGTTAGTGACCCGTGAAGTGATGGATGGGCCTTCGAAATCAGAGTATCAATCTGATTTTTGTTAAACGGGCGCAAGGTTGGTAAAGACACTTGGCGTCGTCCATGATGGATTCCGAAATTTCTGGATTCACTATACACATGCAACGCGAATGCTACCGATCGCGGCTGTCGTTTGTCGATTCCCAAACGTTCTCAATCCTCCTCACAGACCGCCATCGAAACTGCATCAATTAACGCCCGAACTCAAAAAAAATGCCTCCTCCGACGAATTAACGCCAAATTCCCATCTCCATTGATGCACATCTCACTGAAGCATTCCCTAGACCGTTTCCGTCTGACAAAAGGCCGCGCCGACATCCGCCCAGCGGACAAAATAGACCATCACCCCAAGTCAAGTGAAAATCTGTCAGAAGCAACAACAGCCATTCAAAAGGAAACCGAATAGAAAATGATTTTCTCCGTTTTTTTTCCCAAACTCAGCTACACACAGATACGTGCTTTGGCATATCGCATAGAAATTCTCTTGAATTTTCTATTTTCTGCGCGATTTCGTAGCGGTTTTTCTGTCGGTCGCTTGACGAATAGTGAACGCTCGATTTTCTAAGGAATTTTTCTCATCTCTCGCTTGCACATTGGGTCGCGTCGTCGTGTCGTCGCGAGTGCGTCTATCATCAGCATCTCCGACATCGTTCATCATTTCGCTGCAAAGATGGATGCACCACAGAACGGGGCGAGGATACACAAGCTCCTCTGGTCGTCGGCCACGAACGATGCGGAACGGAGGAGGCGATAGTGTCTCAGAATCTCTCGATTTGCGATTCGATTGTTGTTTTTATCGCTCTGTCAGAACGGCTGTCTCCGATGAGGATCTCGCCCGTTCGACATTTCATCATATTTTCTGAGAGCTGACTGCGATGCGGTCCATGTGTCGGCTGCAGAGTGCTTAATCAATCATAGCCCGCTGCCTGCAAGGGTGTCGAACAATTACAAGAGCACTGGCAAAACTATCATACCCCCCCCCCCCGCCACCCAACCCCCTGTTGCTGTCGACTCCAGACATGACACATTTGATTGCCCCGAACGTTTAGGTAATGAGACTGGGGCTGGCAAAGAGCTCCGATCTTTTGGACTTAAATAAGTCTCTCTGACTACACAGGCCGGGGACGGGGCAACCGAATGTACCCGTCAGGCGTCAATTGCTGTGTTTATTTCTGGGATACACAAATTGAAGACTTCATTTGAATTTCGTTTGACGAACTGGCTCGCATTTCTCGCGGTCTATTCTTCTGCGCTCGACTGATGGATCTCTATCTCGGAGAGTGTTCTTTCGGTTCGATGTTCGACTTTTACATTGTTGTCGTGCTCGTAAATTTAGAATGACATTAGAGACGTTTGCCATGGCTTCTGTTTGGGTATTGCTGCCAAAAAGAGATTTGTTTGGTGACTCAATTTAAACTTTGACTTGACTTTCCCCCCCGGACCGCGGACCGGCAATGAGTCAGTGATCCCCGGATGAGGATACTTTATACAAGAGCTAAGGCCTGTTGTGACGTGCCGGACATTCTTGGAATGGGTACCGCGAAATCCAAGACCATTCAGTCAGTTTGTTGCCAAGTTCGATTTGGAAAGTGGTGCGATGGGAAATTTTGTCGACGTTTTGTGTGATCAGTGTTCCTTTAAAGTCTCGCATTACTTTTAACAAGAAAGTGACGCTTTGTTCGGGTGGGTGTCTGGCTTTTCTAGGCAATGTAAAGGATTCCATGGAAACCGCAGCGCGTCGGTTAGCGTCTTTTGTCCAACATATGGATTACAAACACTGCGCGAAGGAAAACTGAAGAGAAAACATCCTCGATGGACGATTGTTAAGGATCCAACCAGAGGAACAGCAGTCTAGACTTTTATCGATCAGCGACCAGCTGGATGTAGCAGAAGACAGTGGCTTCATATCCAACGATTGTGGCAAAATGTACGTCCTGGCGGCAATCGAACGTCGCGGCAAGTGTTTCAGCGGAGCATTGAGGATCACTCCGTCTGCTGCAGTTAATATACTCCTCCGCTGTACCTATTCGGCAAAAAGGAGTAGCCAGGAGAGCCTTAAGACTCAAGACACTTCGAATGCGCATTCGTCACTTAACTACTCTTAAAGAATCCAACATTGAGACCGATCGCAAACTGTCTGAAGTCAAGAAAAATGTCTCTAAACTGGATGTCTGACAATTAGACGCTGGATGAAGGGGTGGTTATAGGATTCAACTTCAAAGACGTCAACATTGCTCTTTCCTTGCAACTGCCCCAACCACTGCAGTGTCTTTCTGAAGCAGACCTGCACCACTCATCGGTGTCACAAATGGACACTACTCAATTGGCACACACGCCCGCAAGCTGGGTGTCCCATTGAAACAATACACCACCTCCTCAGCTAGTGCTGTGCTCTGACTAGTAGTAGGTACTCAAACCTAACCTAAGCAGAGCAGACGAGGAACAGCATGAAATAAAAGTGCGGTCTGGCTCCACCCGCACCACTAACCTAAGAGTTCGTACGATTAAATCATAGCTTCTCTGATCAATGGGTCTGTTCATCGCACACACAGAGATAAGTAAATTACCGATGCGAAGTGGTTACAAAAGCGCCCAAAAGCAAATGTCAAATGATTGCAAAATCCCTCTGGGAGGTGAATAAAAAAAAGTTGGATTGAAAAGAAATTACGAGTAAGGGTAATCCATTCATCAGTTTGCACTCGAGGTTGCCCCCGCACACATGAAATTGATGCTGATAGATGATTCTCGCGATTTCAGTTCCCACACTGCTTCGCATTGGCAGTCAGTTCCTCGGCCGAACTCGCGCCGGCATCCGAAATATTACTCAATCGAGCGATAAATTAAAAGCCATAACCCATAAGCCTTATCCCACTTATATCCCTCTGCCGCAATTGACTGGCATCAGAGCGATGTTACCTCCCCCCCCCCCCCCACACACTAACCAGCCGCCCTATCTGTTGAAACAAAATAGAATTCAATACGCTCCGTGTGTGCCATTAAAATCCAAGGATCAACCCATAACCGGAGGCAAGGCATCCCTCAAAAATGAAATACGTCTTCGCCCACACTCCCATCGATGATCCTGTTGCTATCTATCCAACCTCCAACCTCCCACCTCCCCCACCCGCTCCATCTCTTTACTGAGGACATGGAAACGCGGTCCTCGCAGTAGGCTCTAGTCGACTTTAATTCATAATTCGTGTTCCGAACTCAGTGACTGACTGTTGCGGACAAGGTCGGTACACACAGTCACTCACAAGCAGCGGCAACTTTTTCCAAACCAACTTTTGGGCCGGTTGTTGTATTGTGTGCTGAGCAGTAACAGTTTTGAATTTTAAATGAAATCAGTGTTAGCTACAAAATTGTGAAGTGCCGGGGATCAACTCGTGGATGGAATTGGGTCAGCATGAATAATTCCACGAAGGGGGTATTGTGTGCTTAGCATTAGAGTGCGGGGAGGTGGAATGTCCTAGGCAAGGGAAAGTAACTGAAAAATGAGGCAGATTTTTTCGGTGCAAAAAGTTGGAAGCGACAATTGGGCAACGTAAAGTTGGCCTGCAGTTCGCTTGTACAAAATTACTGAGCTGAGCTGAAGGTCACTCAAGGCAGTTGAACTGAAGTATTGGGCAACTTTAAGGAGCTGTTAGGTGGACCAGTGATGCAGATGAGAGATGGAAGAGGGATTCCTGATTGTTGGCTTGCAGGTGAGGCAAGGTTTGGGCAAATGTCCCTCGAATTGTCCTCAATTGACTGTATTTTCGGTAAAAGAATCGGGTTGTGATGACAAATGCGCTTCAGAGGTGGTGTAAAATGTGAACAAGCGAAAATGACACGCTTCTTGGTGACCAATCCAAAATCGAGGCAATCGAATGCCTCTGACTTGGCCATGCTCCTAGCATCGATTTCGATGACTTCGGGGTGAAAAGACTTCAATATACTTCTCAATTTGAATTGAATTGACATATTCCTGGCATTCAATGCGTAGTCCTGACATTATCCAACCCTCCAAAGCGAAGTAAAAACTCCCATACTCCATCGCTAAACTTCATTTGGCCTCAACCTCAATCTCTGCAGCCACATTTTCATTTATTCAATTTTCAAATAAAGTCCTTGGGGTTGTTCGAGAAGGGTGGGGGAGAGGAGAGGGCAAAAGCAAACCAAAACTCAGCTTGCTCTTGATGTGCGCTTCAATATTTTAGCAATGATTACACATTTCAGCGAGCAAGATACAACCTACTTGAAAGGAGAATCCTTCGCGCTGTTAAATAGTAAACTTTTTCACTTAATCCACTACAGCCACCGATTCACTCTCTCTCGCTCTCTCTATCTCTCCGGCCGCATACACAGGCACGAACGAACCAGAGATTATATTCCACTTTAGGTGGTGTGTGAGCCACACTGACATGGTGGCGAATATCTGACGATCCCCGGGGGATTTTGGAGTTTCTTTAATGAAATTTCCAAGTGCACTTATTAAAAAGTGCAAAATATGGGTGACGATACGGAGGGGTGAGGAGTGGAACCAGTGGCTGGTAGAGAAGCCACAGAGTAAAACAAATCTCAAATATTTACTCAAAGCTGACTGCAAATTAGTTTACTTTGCGCTGCGATGCTTTTTATGAGTAATCCGAATCTGAATCTGAGAATCTGAGACCCATTTCGAGTGCTGTTGGGGATTGTGGGGATGTGAGAGATGCCCTCATGCAGAAGGGCATTTCACAGATGCATGATGCAACTGGAATTTGTCCACCATTCAGTCATCGATGGACGGATGTCCATTCATAATTCACAGCTTTTCATCTCACAACAATCCTCCGTGGAGGTTCACTCATTCACCGCCGAACAATGGACAATCATAAATTTCCCAGACCAAGGTATGTTAATTGAACGACATCGCCATCGCGGGGGGCGGGGACGGGAGTGCTGGCATCCTGTATCGTAACCGCAGCCGTTGAGGCGTTATTAATCACTGGGCACTGGGCATTAACTGCCTGCCAGGGATAATTCAACGCGATGGCATGCTGGATTTATTTCAAGATGCCCTCCACAGGAATTCAGTTGCAATTCGACGATGGTTTAGATCCCTGTGACAGGATGCGAGCAGCTTGTGTCGGTACATAATTCATGTTTATTTTTCAGTGCGCGCCGTCAGTTGTGGATTTTCCATCCAACACTAGCATCATTTTCCATTTCAATTTCGAATGGGAAGCGGCGCGGAAAATGTGAGCAATTCTCATGAAATTTTAAATGTTATGGAGGGGCGGCTGCTGCTGCGCGTCACTTGTTTCGTCCTTTTTTTCATTGTCTCTCTGTGTCGGTTGGAGACTGAGGGGGAATGAGAGGGTAATCGATTCTTTTGAATAATTGATAATCACACTCGCATGGAGGGGAAGGGGGAGCGAAAGAAATTTTTTTTTATTTTTATTGACAACCGTGCACAAGCAGCACGGTTCAATAACAATTCGGATAAACTGACAGGACGTGAACGTTGTATCCTGTGCTGGGACTTGAGGCAAGGAAAATCACGAGTCCGGAGTTGGGAATTACAAAAGGCTTGGAGTGGCGGAGAGAGAGACTGCGTGGACAGCGTTCAAGAAGGCATCAGGGTGAAGAAGAAGGCCTGCAGAAACTGGGTTCTTTGTTTCTTGTGACTGGGTGCTCTGAGGCGGAAATGCGAGCAGTTAAAGAGCAGTCCTTGAATGTGTTCTGGTAGACCATTCGCCGACTCAGAGGAAGGAAATTCAACATCATCGAGTCAAGTCCAGAGATCGTGTGTTGCTTGCCGATGACGTGGACATTTTGTGTAAATGGCACTTTTCGGAGCTGCTCAAGCAGGACCATAGTCTTGAGTGGAGCGAGAAATAGTGCAACAAAGTGGAGGAAGTGATTCGTCGATTGAATCGCTAAAAGAATTGCGGCCCCGACTAGGACTCTGCAAGCCAACACAAAAGAGGGCGACGGCGAAGGCACACAAAAGTTAGGGAGCAACACGGCGCGCTGAAAAGTGGTTTGAATGTGACCGAGAAAGCATAAGAAGGCTAGTCTATGGGACCAACTATGGCTGGCTTATCGACTTTTATAAATTGCGCAATCTGAAGGTCTGTGGAAATGAACTTGTAAAATCATACATTCTTTACGACCTCTCGTCAGCATGTTTCCTTCAATAAACCCCCAATCATTCAAATTCAAAGCCATCATCATCCATCAAAGTTCGGTTACGACATCGAAATAAGTTCAAAAATCACGTACAAATTACAAGAGTAACAATAAACGCTTAACCTTTCAAACATCATCTCATCCTGTGAGATACACGATTTTTATCTCTCATAATGAGCCGCACGCGAGATACACTCCGTTTAAGATGCCAGCGATTCCCCCCTCTCGCGGCCAACCATTCAACCCGGGCGCCAACTACTAACTCAGCCTCATCCATATATCTGAGTGTAGTGGAATCCCATCAGAAATACATTTGCCGTTGTTCGCCCAACAGGCAACAGCCACCGCGCCGAGCATGAGATATGATAAAAGCTGAGAAAATGAATAATAAACCAGCAGCAACGGCAATCATAACTGTACAGTAAAAGCTTTGATGAGAATTACATCATCAGGCAGACGTCCTCGTCGTCGTTGTCGTCGTCGTCCTAGCTGTTGTTGTCACGACGCGGGGATGTGACACTGGCGTTGGCGGTGTTCATTGAGCAGAGGGTGAAATGGGAAAATGGGAAAATGTGAAAATATGGCATACCGCGGCGTCTTAGCACTTAGTAACGTTTTGCAAAGCGGAAATTCGTATCGCATTCTTTTTTTTTCTCCATTCCCTTCAAGAGATAAGGTTTCGGGAAACTGCGAGAGGCATCCTTGGTGCTTCCTTACGCCGAGCGCGATTTCTGATTTCCACCATTCCAGTGCTCCTGCTGCCACTGTGTGCCGCGATGAAAGTAATAAATATACTCACCGTCCTGAGTATTGTGCTGGTTTTCGGTTTTATCTGCGTTTATGGTGTTTCCTCCCCTGACAGTGGGCTGGCGAGAAGGCGGAAGGACATGCCTAGGTGTGTGCAGGCAGAAAATACATTGAAGTAGGCAATCGTGTATCTTGTTTGGTATTTCAGTTTAATGCTCTTCCCCACCGACTGACAAGAGCGATAAGAACACATTTCAAACTGTATTTCGAATTTTAGAGATTATTTCTTTCGGGGTGCGTTGACACGGGTAACCGACGAGATGTCCTGACAGAGTAACATATGACGGGTGTTGTCGTCACATTTTTTTGACAGAAAGATCGATTGACTCGATGGGAGAATGTTTCTTCGTCTAATGAATGTTGTTGGCGCGTTGAGTCGAGTTGCTTGGAAGGAGGCCTGCAAGTGAGTGGAGGTAAGGAAGCGTGATCTTTGCAGAAGGTGTAGGTGGGCATTTCTTTCTGACAGTGCGTGATTGGATACAATGGTTACTGCGGAAGATTGTCTCCCCACTCGAGGCTTAAGATGACCCACGTCCAGGTTGGAGCTTTTACTAGACTAGACACATTGTGGCGGGCTTACCAATGAATCACTAACCATTTCAAATGCCATCTCAAAGTATAGAATGTATCCATACCCAGAAGCAAATTTACCTCGGATTCATCTAAACTTTGACCAGAACCTGATGTAAGCCCCAAAAGTGAATCAAAACTCAATCAAAAAGCCGCACCCCCGAGCAATGAATGCCTCAAATATTCAACTATTCTTCAAAGGAATGATCCTTAACATAATTATATCCATCACCTCAAACGGTGCAAGACAAATGTGTGCTCCAAATGCAATTAAAACCCCTCTAAGCACATCCAAGCAAATGCCAAGAGTGGACGGAAGAATGGAAAAACGTTTGTCTAATGATGCTCTTCGGCGCAAGCAGTTTATAAGCGCCGACAACTATGGCGGATAAATCATGTGCTTAATGGTCCGGAACGGATTCTTGTTAGGCAAGTCGCCTTTGCCAGCGGCACTTGATGGGTGAGTTCCTCTAGAATGGAATAACTAGACTAGAGTTATTAGCTCCAAGATGGCATGTGTGTTTTGAAGACAAATGACATCAAATATCCTTTGATTTCGGTGAATGTTTGTACACACTGAGGACGCTTTATGCAAAGAAATGGGCGTTTTTTGCTTGTGATTTGTGAAAAGATGGACATTCGTAGGCTTTACTCGGTCGCCCTGTATTCATCGATGTTATTAAGAGGCAATGGTTGCTGCTTAAACAGTTTCAGGGAGACTTTGTCACGCATGCTATGAGTACATATGGCAATAGGGTGGATCTTCCTTGTGGCGACTTCTGTTGATTTGCAGAAATGTGAAAGAGGAACGTATTAAGTACTCTCCCGACAAGGAGAGACAGACACCGAGGTTGAAGTTCGTAGGAGTCGACGCACAGACACACAACTCCACGGCCGCCTGATTTTGAGCGAACTGGATGAAACAAATTGGTTACACCATCTAATCGTCGTATTTCAACGCCGGATATGATGTCAAAAAAGGGGTCTAAACAAGGCGACGAGCTGTCATGTGACTTACACTCCGTGAACTGTTCCTATTGACTGATCGCTGACTTGCTCTGAGTCCCAATCAATTAGGCGATCAGTGCGGGCGAATCCCAAGGCGATGCGTTACACTTCGCACTACTACGCTGCTAAATGGGGAAATGATCTCTCAAGTTCCTCGAGCCGCACTAGGATGGCTGCGGTTGGGCAGAATGTGCGCTTCAGAGAACACATTCGCTCCGCCCCAGGATGGATACGGGTGATGACTTGTTATACATCATGGACGGGGTTAGCGTGGCACCCGAGAATGCTCTTCAGTTCGTCTTCCGTGTTTCTGAACAGAGCTCTGAAGACACCGCAAAGAAAAGCCTGGTTTTTGACTTGAAAATCATTCATTTTTCCACCAGATCGTCCTTGAGATAGGTGCTCGAAAGTCTCATAATTTTAATGTCCTCCGGTTGGACACTTACCCCATTTTTTCGAACAACCCCCCTTGTTGTTCAAACCGAGTCTCATTCGGACTCCTACATCAAATTAAAACCACAAAAATCCCAATCAGAGCATGTTCTCCTATCAAACTACCAAGTTCCATCTAAAACCTCCACCGATCAGAGACACACCCCACAAAAAACAAAAAACTAAACCATCCCGACACGCATCTTCCCAACGAACATAAATCATCCACAATCACGAGCTAATAACTCATATCGACCAACAACTGTCAAAACACTTCAAAACCTCGGTGTTTCGAAGCGCTTAAGGCCCCATTAAATAAAAAATCCGCCGTCGTAAATCAATTAGAGGCGGCACGAAAGTCACCGCCGGCAGTCCCCTCGTTTGTTGATTCTTTTTGTTTTTGTTTTAATCATCCACTCCCCCCCCTCCATAGCCGTGGCTCCCATTGCATCGCCAAGACAGAAGTCGCCCACAAGGCATGCCAATTAATTAGCACGCGTCATATCAAATCACTATCAAACGACCACATCGCGGAGTCCAGGAATCAGTTAATAACTTATTTATGCTCCGTCGTCTCGGAGATGACCAATAAAAGGCGTGTTGACACACATCTGTGCGATAAGAGCGCGCACGATGGTGAGTCGCCACCGATTTCGATAAATAGGAACCGCCCGCGTGTTAATTTACGATCTCTACGACGAGATGACGCGCCGCCGCCGGGTGACGAGCCGCGGTGCAAAGGGCGCGGAATGGTGTGAGAAATTTTTAAAATTCTACGTCACTCGGGGGACGGAAATTTATTAGCATGCCTCCCATGGAAGCGGTAACATCTGGACGGGCGAACATGTGCTGTGCCGCGACAGATCGACTTCTAACGCCTGCCCTCTGTGTGGCATGGTGGCGTTGGTGGGTGGCCTTGCTGGCCATCGCATGCGGTGGGTGATGACAAATGGGAGACAACTGAATGGTGTGTTTCATTGATTTGATTTTATTCAAAGCTGGACGGTGGTGTTGCAGCAAATTATGGTCATTCTTTCAGTAATGGCGACATAAACTGTTCTTTTTGTCATGATCTTTGCTAGAAATCCGGGTGTGAAGGCTTGCAGGACCCATTTACAAATTGTTGATGAGCTAAAAGTAGGACGATAAATCGATCCCCAAGTTGTGGTGCCTCGAAATTCTGCGTCAGATAGCTTGTCTTGCCTGCGAGGGATGAGGAATGGAGGAGAAGACACAAAAGTGAGCTCTATCAGCTTTACAAAGGCGCGGAATCAGTCTGTCGCCTATACTGGCTCGACGACAGGCTAAGAAGGTCTTACAATCCCAGCCTCTTGGTTCGAAAGGGAGAAGGAAACGAAGTGACACAATTGGTCTAGATGACCGGATGTAGCGTGACAGTCACGGACAGACGGCAGCATTACCACTGACCTCACATCAGTGAACAGCTTTAGCAAAATAGACACCATCTAGAAGAACAAGGCGAGAAAAAAACAGACCCCGCCATAGACAGTCAACCAAAGACTGTCTCCTCTTCTGCAAATGATCTAAATCGACAACTTCATCGTCGAAATCATGCACAGAACGTGACGCAGATTGAACAACTAGCACCCGAGGTTCCCCATACAATTTGACGAAATTTCCTCAAATGCGTGTGAGCGCACAACCCACTCGACGACACCCCGAAAACCTGGTTGAATTTATTTTCAACTCAATAGACTCGTATTCCAGCCACGAATTTATTTTTAGAACACTTCACAGTACGGCGACGTGTACTCACCACTCACCGCGTAGGTCCTGCGCCACGGCAGAACAATCGGCGAAATGTGCCACCACGGAAATATATTTCTCATTTCGATGTAACAACATTCACTAAAGGATATTTCATTGCTAGACACGTGCTCCAATAAACTTTCAAATAGAGTACACATGTATGGCCCTGATTCGACTTACTGCTCCATCCTTTCAAATATCACCCACACACACTAACTTGGGCATGAAAAGCCCCAACTGAAGGACGACAGCGATTGAATGAAGTGCGCGCGTGTATGCGACAGCCACAAGGAGCACAGTCCTGGTGGCTGTGTGCCTTGAAATGACTCCGAAATTACGACGAACATCGTACAAACGTCGACGACTCTTGATCGTGTGTGGTCGTTCATTGATGACATACATAAGAGGACAAACAACGGAGCGTCAGCCTTGCCCACCCCTCACGCAGCCACAGCAAAAGGGATTACGAATCTAAAGTAAATTTTCAAGGATTCTTGATTCATTCTTATTTTGCTTGCAACGACAAATGGTGACAATTTAAAAGAATAACACACGCCACCACCATCAGCGCCACTCGCTCAATGGGAAGTCCTTATTCTTCTCCTAAATGGGATCCTTCCACGCGGACAAGTGAGCTCTCCTCTAATGTGAGTGTGCAGCCCGCAAAAAGGCAGAGCAGAGGGAGAGACAAAGTCAAGGATACAAACTTGTTAACATGATATCCTCCACGGAGAATGGTCCGCATTCCATTGAAATGAGAATCCTTATCATTGTCTCGCATGCACTTTTGTTATAAAGTCCCTCCCGCCGAGGGTGGCTGGAATCACTTTTATATGAGCTCAACTGAGTGTGCCAGTGGGTGGAGACCGGAGCTTAAGGACATTGAAATCGGTTTTCGCGTAAGATGATTGGCAATAAAGCGATAAGGACGTAGTATAACCTTGACGGTTTGTTGCACTTCGGCGAGAGATTCGATTAGGGACACCCCATTATTTCGTCGCTTTCATATTCATTTGGAAGCGCATTAGATGGGCGATGAGGTGCACTTAGGCGAAACGGGGGGCGTCGAGTGCGATGATGGGAGTGATTTAAGCAGCCAGCTTCAGTGTTTGAGGATGCATTCTACGGTCCAATTTCAACCGCGACTGTGTTTACTGTGAATGCCTCGCCCGTGGTGGGGGAGGGGGAGGGAATCTGTTCCCGTAGATGCACATCTAGTCCATTATGCAGGTGCTAAGTGGCTAAATGAATCGTGCAGAATGTGAAGCTGAGCACTAGTTGATTGTGATGGAGCGCCTGGAGCTGTTTTCTTGGCACTCTCGGTAAGGAGGAGTTGATGATGGTGGGAAGTGTGGCGTCAGATATTGTCACTCAACTGGTTCTTGGCATGCTGACGACTTCGTAGAGACTCTGGCAGTGCCAATGGGAAGGGGTTTACTTCGGAAATCGCCTGTTCTTCAAGCCACTGTGGCCGTAGAAACCTCTGTCTCATTTTCTTCGCCGGGTCAGTCAAACCGCTGTGACCCTAGCACCCTCTGCCTTCGGAGGGTCATGGCGTCTTGACTGACCCCTGAATTAGGCTCCGATTCAATTCGCCTCCCCCCCAAATATGCCGCCAAGCGCATTGTGAACCAATGCGCTCCCTTCCCTGACACAGTTTCGAAAAGGAAAACATCTCAAACGCAGGTGGCGTTAAGCCTTCTAACTTGTCAAACGTCTCACAAACACTTCAGCGGTCGACAGAGGCATTATTTATCTTCCTCATCGCGTTGAGTCGTCGAATATTTCACAATTCTCGTCTATACATCCTTGGCATCGCCTCTATGTCTGCCTGCCTGGCACGCCCGCTTCTTAGTCGTCAAACAAATGTATGTACACAACCCGCAACGCATCACGAAATCTAATTAATTTATCGTCGAACATTTGTTGTTGGTGCTCCATGCGTGCTTGCCGCAATTGTGATCTGCCTACCGCCTCCCTACATCCCCCTCCCCCACGACGCTCTTCCCCAGTGTCCTTCTAAATCCCTCCCCCCACCCCCCATCCGTAGTCGCACTACTGAATTCGTTTCGCTTTGATGCTCCCCGAATGTCATTTCAAAGAAACAAAAGTGCAAATTGGATTTTTCTCCCTCCTGCTCTAGACACACATACACGCACACGCTCAAACAGGCGAACAAATGGCCCCGACGAACACATCCCCACAGCGAGAGAAGGAGACGCGCTTGCTTTTTAAGAGATAGTTTATGCCCAGAAATTAGACGCAAACTGTAAATTAATTAAAAACTATTTGAGAATTCCTTTTGGACCGTTTTGCACTTCGGATGCATTCTTGCGAAGTGATTGTACATGGGAACGCGGATGGCAATGGGGCTATGGGCAGTGGTGGTGCCTGTGGCGGGCGGCAGCAACATCGGCGACGGCGGCGGCGGCTCTGCGGCTATGCCATGCGATGCGATAGATTGAGATGCAAGCGTGTGTTGATGAATTGCGAAAATAGTGTTGGGGCAAGTATTTTTGTAATTATTGTACAGCGCCACTATTTTTGGCAGCCCTACAAAGCGGTGGACGGTGAAGAAGACAAACAAAAAAGAATAGGACCCATCGAGCATGCGACACGGGATGGTTAACGTTCCTCTAGACAGAGGATTAGACCGGCAGGCAAAAAAGAAATTTAAATGGACAACTAATTGTGAATTTATTTTTAAGTTCGCCCTGCAACTGTTTGCTGGGTGTGTTCGAGTCTATTTTTTTTTTTTTTTGTGTTTCTTTGCCCCCAAGTCAGTTCGACGCAAGTGACGGACGGTTGAGCTCCATGAGGAAGTTTTGAAGGAGATTAAATTATTCAAAGTTCGAGGAGAAACTGAAAAGAGGTTCTTCGGAAGAAACTTAATGCGAAGAGCATGCGACGGAGGTACGAAGGACCAAAAACTTGAAGTTGATTTCAGAAAATGCACGAATTTCGGGACCATCGAGGAGTTCGAGTGGCTTAGCACTTGTCAACGACTACGGTTGTGACTTGCAAAATGCTCCCACTCCAAATTGGGAAGTATTTTGTTTTTAAAACGATTATCAGAGCTAGAGGATGATTCAGAGGCTGATCTGAGGAAATATTCGTCTTCCATCGCTAGTCCCCAGAGAGAAGAGGGGGGTTGTCAACACACTACTCACGGCTGAGCTTCCTGCAAAGAGCTGTCGGGCATTAATGACCGTCTTAATACAGCCCGAGTAGAGTCGAGTGCCGAGTTCGATTCTCCTGGTGGGACAACGACGATGACTACTCTACCCAGCTGGCCATTTGCCTACAGACGCACTAGGGCATGGACTGGCAACTAAACTTTGAGTTATCAACCACTGCCACATTTAGCCTAAGAAGTGAGGAGGCTGCTGTAGTGATTGACGGGTCCCATCAGGACTTGACTTAAGCCGCAGTCCAGCTGCAGTGCTTGACGGGCCCCATCAGCGTCTTGACTTAAGCCGGAGTAGACTTCGGGTAATCACCAACTTGCCTGAGACACCACCTTGAGATCACCCAAGAAAGGACGCACAACATCGACGACTCGGCCAGGACGCCACCTTAAGGCCGCTGTAACTTCGAGGTAGTTAAGGACTTCGTCTACCTCGGCTTCCAAGCAGACCATACGAACAGCATCAGTACCGAGAATAAACGCAGAATAACTCTTGCCAATCGCTGTTTCTTTGGGCTCAAGAGGCAATTGAGTAGTGGAGCCCTATGACCGTGATCATCCCTGTCCTGCTCTACAGGCGCGGAAGCCTGGACAATCTCAAGAGCAGATGAAGAAGCTCTTGGTCTTTTCAAGAGAAAAGTTCTGCGTTCAATATTTGGTCCTTGGAAGAATCAACCAAGAACTTTACACCGCCATGACCCTAGCCAGGCGTCTACGGATTCAACGCCTAAGACGGCTACGCCATGTAGAGCGCATGGGCAACAGTGCTCCAGCCCAAAGAGTCTTCGACTCCGAGCCAGCGGGACAACGCAAAAGAGGACTCCCACGGAACCGATGGCGCACACAAGTGGAGAAGGACTTCAACCAACTTGGTGTGCAAAATTGGGGGCAGAAATTGGCTGAAGATCGTGCCAGCTGGAGAGGCTTTTTGGCTGAGGCCCAGGGCCACCCTGGACTGTAACGTCATTAGAAGAAGTAGAAGTAGAAGCAGAAGTAGAAGTAGAAGTAGAAGTAGAAGTAGAAGTAGAAGTAGAAGTAGAAGTAGAAGTAGAAGTAGAAGTAGAAGTAGAAGTAGAAGTAGAAGTAGATGTAGAAGTAGAAGTAGAAGTAGAAGTAGAAGTAGAAGTAGAAGTAGAAGTAGAAGTAGAAGTAGAAGTAGAAGTAGAAGTAGAAGTAGAAGTAGAAGTAGAAGTAGAAGAAGAACAATCACCTTTCGATGCTTCCTCCAGCTGGTCAATTACTTTTTAAACCCACAGCCTTTCCAACTCCACAAGTATCCTTTCTTGCTAAGTCACACGATCTTCGGGGCCAATTCTGATCATCTCTCCTTTTGATTTCCCCCCATTTCTTGCCGTCCCCTTTGTGAACAACTCAATTTACTGAATTGTGTATCTTTTGTTCCCCAAATCAACTGTCAAAGGCACCCGCGGGATCACCCAACCCACCACTACCCTCGCCAGGACAGCTCTGAGCTTTTCGGGGCGACCCTATGCGCTTCTAATTTAATTGAATTATTCGAGTATCCTGCTCTGAATGATATCCTCATTCTGGGACGTTACATGCGATAAAATTAATTTGTACACGTCCGCATACATCCCGCGGGAGGAGAGGGACGCGACGCGCCCTCGCTATGTTTGTGAATTTTAAATGAAATGAAAATGTGTATTGTTCCCTTATTGATGGCCAGTTAAGCGGCGAATCAAGAGCGCACATAAATAGCGAATTAAATGAGGAATGATGATGAATCGAAAGCGGGCATCAGGATTAATGCGACTCATCGGCTAGGGGGCTGTGATTTCGAACAGACAAGGGCGCTGGCATTGGCTGGAAATTGATTACACAATAATTTTGTTTTGAAATCAAATCATAATGACTTGGGGGATCAATGCCGAAACGAAATGATTTACGAATCGGCAGACAATTTTGTGGTCCGCTGCGGTGACAGTGCATTGGGACAGTGGCCTAGTTCTGAGTGCGTCGCCCCGGGGCGCGGAACTTATTCAGTTCAGTTCGAAAAAGGCATTTACCACAAAACAGACCCAAATGTCAAATTGTAGTTCAACCGACTTGGAAGGCAGAGCTCTTCCTGCCCGCCGCCTAAGGTTCATGTTCCATGTTCAGGGCATAACTCAATGAAGTTTGCTTAAAGCCACCCCAACTTTAACCGTCTCACCAACAACCCGTTCAAAGTCCTTCACCTTCATGCTCCATCGTCGGAATTTATCACCTCCCACAACGACTAAGAGAAGGTCACCTCCCGGTTCTATTTAACACCATCACCTGCCATTAAATTTTCACATCCATTGTCTCGGGCTACCTCCTGCAGACAAAAGGACCCCGTCGACTGTGTCGTAACGTAACTTGAACTCCACGGAAAAGAACAAAAAATTGCAAAAAGCAATGAAAACACATTTCGCTCACGCAAAGATGCCGTCTTATGATTTTTTCACGAAGCAAGCTGATTAAATTTGCATTCAAGTGAGACCCCTCCAACCACCCGTCCGCCCATGGAAATTGAAAGTATGAATCCTTTCCGTTTTTATCGCAAGCAATAAAAATAAAAATTCAAAATTCAATTCGAACTTAATGTCCGTGTGGGGATTGAACTGTGTGCGCACACCTCGGTGGCATTAATTTCATAATTGAACACACCAACAGGAGGGCATCATTCACTTGCAGTATTCAGCAGTCGCAGAATCCTTGAAGACGCTCGAGGAGGAGCAATGACTCGAAATGATTCTCTCTTCCTCGGATGCTGCTGTTCTCACACACCACCACCCCATGCACGGTTGCAGCAGCAGGGGATGCTCCATGCCTGCCGGGCTGAGTGTGAGGAAAAAACTTTGCCGAATTGCAAATTTGACACTGACCCGGTGAGGAGTTCGTGTAAAATGTATCCCCCCGGGGGTATTGAAACCGGAAACGACAACGATTTCGATGGGAATTTTATGCAGAGCGGAGTTGGAGATAGTTTTGCACGACACTGGAGATATACTACATCGATTACCTCGAGGCGAAGCTGTTTCGATTGCGTTGGCAATTTTACGTTCAAATTCGCTTAATTTAATAAGAAAAGGAGTTTCCAGAATGAGTGCTGTTGAGAGAGTGTGTCGGAGGGCTCGGCTTCCGGTGTCATCGTGAGAGGACGTGCCGAGTTTTCGCCTTCGAAGAGGTGACTCTGGCTGCGAGCCAAAAGATATAAGTTTGTTGAATGAGGGGTGTGTGCTTTTCGGGAATTTATTTCTGACTGTTTCTTCCGGAGAAGTTGCATCGTCGAAAAACGCACCGTTTTCGAGACATAAGCGATTTTTTTAAAATGAGTTATTTCAGGTCACCTTCTCCGACACTTTTCCCTGCCTTCCATCGGTCGTAAGGAAGGGAAAGACGCGTCTTAAGAGCCCTCAACCATGCCACTACGACCAGTAGAAAGTAGGAAAACATGTCGGAGAAGGTGAACTGTGCGGTGAATCGTATTATAATTCATTTAGGGAGGAAAGGACATTGTTGACGACGTTGTTGGTGTGGCCGCTGCATAATCGGAAAATATGACAAGTTACCTAATAAATGGGGAATGGGGAAACAGTTGCTGCTTTGAGGTGATTTGGATCGTCCTAAGGGAGGACATGACTTGTTCTCACATTTCTCTAGTTGACGCAACTATGGTGCATCGTGGAGAAGGGATCTGATCTTCCATTGACTTCATCTGAAATGTTTAAACCGATGTAAGTGGAGAGGAAAGCAATCTTAAGATCCCAGTACCGCCGTCTTTAAAAGCAACCAAGAAAAATGCCCGAATCGAAAACCATGCCCAAGCACTTGGTATTAACAGCACAGTGGGGCCAATAGGACCTTTAATGAAACACAAGAATCTATTCTGCCTACAGACACAATCAAAGCCATTCCGACAAAACAAGAATCAAATTCAGAACTATTTCAACTTCCAGAACATGACCTAAGTTAGTGATTAAAGAACGTAAACTGCATTCAATCCAGTCCTGGACTTTTCATCATCTTTCGGCTGCCTAGTGTTGTCGGCACCTTATCGTCGAACTGGAGCATTGATCGCCGAATCACATGCAACATGCATGGATCGTCCTTTACTAGGAAAAAACGGTAAACGATTAATTGTATGTCAAGCACAAAGATAGCGCAATGAAACCTGCTCACTCAGGCATTAAGCCAAGCAAGCAAATTCCAGTCGCAAAACTCCATGAAGGAGCTTTTTCAAACAACAAAGAACCTGAAAAGAATGTGTTAAGCGTGATCTGTCTTTTCAGACAATTGATTAATGAGAAGCTATTGCAAGAGAGACAGCCTAAGGACCAGAGAAACAATCAATTCTAACCAAAGTTAGTGAAACACCACACGAGAGCTTCGAGCTCTTACCCCCGACGAACCTGAAAACCCAGAAAGAAAGAAATTAAAACTAATCTAGCCCTACGCCCTTCAACCACCCAATTTACACAAGAGAGGACCCCCAGAAGCGCCCTACAACGCCAAGCAACCAGAGGTTGCCTGCGTCCTGAAAAAGAAGCTTATACAGTGTCTAAATATAAAATTATAAGGCGTCACAATATACCCCGACAGAGACCAAACGAACCCCCCTATCACTTCCCGACGACACTGAAGTCCATTTGAAGTGAAGAGCACCGCTTCCCGAAGACCATTCGAAGCGATAATCAAAAAGGCTACTCACTTAGTTGGACACTGACGCGGAGTACAGGTGCTCCAACGCAGGCTGGCTGGATTTCGATCAGACTGAAGACCTACCTGCTTCGCTAGTCCAACGGTGGGTGTCCTCGCAACACAAACACTAGCACTACACACGCGGCACTCCCGAAGCTAGGATGCACTCGCGAGGGGCAGACATGGATTGGGGAAGCACCCGCGAGGGACTTTCTAGAGGAACGCTGGAGATACACAAACCCGATTCCGAACCGACACTCCCGGCACTGGAATTCAATCGCAACGAACGATACGCGTGGCAGAGGTGTGACGACGGAGAGGAATACATGGGCGAAGGGCAAGAATATACTGAATAATCGACGGCACAACAAAAAAAAAAACACAACTCACTAATTTTCGGACAACTCACGCACTGGAGACCGAGAGGGAAAACACCCGCTAGGGACTTAAAAGCGAGCGATGGACAAGCAGAAGATTCGAAGCCGGACCGACACTCCCGGCGAAACTCAACCGAACCGAACCGAAATGAGTTTCGTTTCCGAATACCGCACGACCGAGCCGATATGCAACAGCTGATGCACTCGGGACCGTTAGGGTAGGCACAGAACAACCGGTGGGACTTTTATGGGAACGGAGAGGCCATACAACCCCGAGACCGAACCGACACTCACGACACTAGAATTCAATCGCAACGAACGATACGTGAGACAGTGGTAAGGTGATTGGAAGGAACACTGGTATGAAGGGCAAGAAATCACCGAGCGATCGACGGCACAACACACTAGGCTTCAACCCGAACTTGTGACCGACTGGCTTGGAAGGGGAAATTACTCGCGAGGGACTTACAAGGGAGCGATGGAGAAACACGGACCGAAACCGAACCAAAAAGACGTTCAAATACCGACCGCGACCGATACCGACAACGCATACCCCGCCGATGTGTAACAGTTGATGGACACGCGACCAGAGAACACCCGGTGGGATTTTAAATGGGAACGGAGAGGAGGCACAACCCCGAGATCGAACCGGCACTCTATCGCAACGAACGTTTCGGTAGAAGGGATGACGCGAACACCGCCCCGGGGACGAAACGAAAAAATATGCATTTCGCACTGATTTTCAACTCAACTCCGGCGCAAGACACAACTCCACGCGCACGCGCACACCACCGAACCGACTGGGAAGCACCACATCCGCGAAACAAAAAAATACATATAGGCGAACGGAAAACCATCTCGCGCATCGCACCGACCCGACGGCATTTCCGATAATTCCTTTTTTCTTTTTTCTTCTTTTTCAATTCAATTTACAATTCGCGCATCCGATAGACGTGCAAAATCGCGAAAGAAAACGTTACAAAAATTACTCACGAACAATTCGCGACAATTTGCTGCATTGCCCCGAGGAGCCCCGATTCGACGGACCTTCCTTCTCTTTCGCCCACACAAGATGGCGGCCATATTTGAACTGAAAAAATTAAGAAAATTTTTGGTAAAATAACGCATAAATCCATCGAAATCCAGTGTAATCTCATGCAATCCATAAAATTTCATAGCCCAACATCAATTTGGAGATGTTTCCCGGCCGGAAATTCGACTTCTTACCCGATCTATTTGGATTTGAAAATTGCGGAGCACCCACCTCATTGCGTAGCCCCTGGTGTACGGCGAACTTAATCTCGGCCAAAAGCACCGAAATTCATCGCATCCAGGTGAGATTTCATGCAATTGCATTAATTTAACACTTAAACTTCACTTTGTGCATATTTTTGTGCAATAAAATTAACTTTTTAATAATTTTTCACAATTTTAAATTTTTACTAAACTTTAAGAACAATTCTGCACTCACTCAGTGACCACAGTAAATGAAAGGGAAATATGTTGGGCTTGGGACATTTTCGTCTGTAACGGTAAAACTGGTTACATACTTCAGGCGGAACAGTGTGGACTTAGGGGTGAAATTTAATTTATGTTCTTTTACGAGAATGTTTTAAGGAAGTGGTAAATAATTTTTTTTTTTTTTTTGAAAAATTGGAATTTTGTGATTTTTTATTAATGTTGGGTGGGGGGTTTTATTGTTTCAATCTTTTTACCTCTTTTGTGGAATTTAGGCCACATTTAGGGATGGTTTCCAATTGGAGCTTCAAAACGTTGCAATTTTGTTTGCAAGTTTTTCTTGTTGCATCTTGGGATTCAGACACGTTGGATATTGCCCAGGGAACAAGCTGTTTCTGAACTGACTGGTAACGATGCCAACTGTAAGACACTGTAAAAGACTTGTCGGTGATCAAGTTCTAGCGTCGCGGGGAGTTGCGCCTCAGAGTCTCTCGCATAACTGGTAGACAGATGGATCATGGCACTGTTCCTTTTGTCAAAAAGGACAATGTTTTACTCACGTCTTGCTTTGTTTATGCTGCAATATGGTGAGGTCCTTCGGATTTCGACTGATGGTCGACATTCATTGGATTGTCTGCCCTACTCCCTTCTCGGGGCTACCAGGTCAATGTTTGCCACGTGAATGTACCTGTGCCAAGTCCACACTTCATCTCGAAGTCATAGTAGCACAGTCTTCTGTTTCCCCATCAGTCTCTCTCCGAAGAAGTGAGCTACGTGGAAGTCTCATCCGATATTGAAGATTAGAGCGATGTTCCGGTGGAAAATGCCTTCAAATTCCTTGACGTCGATTCCAGAGCTCTCGTAGTCTGCCAGTGATGAGACTAGATGCTTCTTCCTGATGAACTTCTCCTTCGAATCGTTAAAACAGTCCATTTCCCTTCAAGTTGAATAACGTCACACTGCCGCCGGCAATACACTTGTCCCTTCACTCATACCTTCCTTCCCCATTTCCCCTTGATTCTGAATCACCATCAACCATTCCCCGCCCGCAGAAATCCTTTAAAACAACAAAATTGATGTCCTTCTCAAAATTGCATCGATTTACTCCAAAAAGTGCCCTCAACTTCCGGCACCATTCACCGCATTTTTTCGCCAAACACACGTCATTTTTCTTAAAACTCGATTTTCTTGGAATTTCGCGGCGGAAAGGGCCTCAAAAGAAAGCTGCGCATGTGCCATCGATAAACAAACAAATTCTGATCAAAACTTTCGTCCTAGACACCAGAATTTCTTAAAAATCGTCCTTAATTAATCACCGTGACGTCACATGTGTTATTAACCAACGACAAAAAATTCCCATTCTATTGTCATTCCCTCTGAACACCGCAGCAAGTTTTACCGTTACCGGTGCAAATATCCCAACATATTTCCCGTCACCGAATAGTCAGTGGTCAGTGCAAGAGTGTAAGTGGAAGTTTAGTAAAAATTTAAAATTGTGAAAAAATTATTAAAAAGTTAATTTTATTGCACAAAAATATGCACAAAGTGGAGTTTAAGTGTTAAATTAATGCAATTGCATGAAATCTCACTTGGATGCGATGAATTTCGGTGCTTTTGGCCGAGATTAAGTTCGCCGTACACCAGGGGCTACGCAATGAGGTGGGTGCTCCGCAAATTTGAAATCCAAATAGATCGGGTAAGAAGTCGAATTTCCGGCCGGGAAACATCTCCAAATTGATGTTGGGCTGTGAAATTTTATCGATTGCATGAGATTACACTGGATTTCGATGGATTTATGCGTTATTTTATCAAAAATTTTCTTAATTTTTTCAGTTCAAATATGGCCGCCATCTTGTGTGGGCGAAAGAGAAGGAAGGTCCGTCGAATCGGGGCTCCTCGGGGCAATCGAAAGGAAATGCAGCAAATTGTCGCGAATTGTTCGTGAGTAATTTTTGTAACGTTTTCTTTCGCGATTTTGCACGTCTATCGGATGCGCGAATTGTAAATTGAATTGAAAAAGAAGAAAAAAGAAAAAAGGAATTATCGGAAATGCCGTCGGGTCGGTGCGATGCGCGAGATGGTTTTCCGTTCGCCTATATGTATTTTTTTGTTTCGCGGATGTGGTGCTTCCCAGTCGGTTCGGTGGTGTGCGCGTGCGCGTGGAGTTGTGTCTTGCGCCGGAGTTGAGTTGAAAATCAGTGCGAAATGCATATTTTTTCGTTTCGTCCCCGGGGCGGTGTTCGCGTCATCCCTTCTACCGAAACGTTCGTTGCGATAGAGTGCCGGTTCGATCTCGGGGTTGTGCCTCCTCTCCGTTCCCATTTAAAATCCCACCGGGTGTTCTCTGGTCGCGTGTCCATCAACTGTTACACATCGGCGGGGTATGCGTTGTCGGTATCGGTCGCGGTCGGTATTTGAACGTCTTTTTGGTTCGGTTTCGGTCCGTGTTTCTCCATCGCTCCCTTGTAAGTCCCTCGCGAGTAATTTCCCCTTCCAAGCCAGTCGGTCACAAGTTCGGGTTGAAGCCTAGTGTGTTGTGCCGTCGATCGCTCGGTGATTTCTTGCCCTTCATACCAGTGTTCCTTCCAATCACCTTACCACTGTCTCACGTATCGTTCGTTGCGATTGAATTCTAGTGTCGTGAGTGTCGGTTCGGTCTCGGGGTTGTATGGCCTCTCCGTTCCCATAAAAGTCCCACCGGTTGTTCTGTGCCTACCCTAACGGTCCCGAGTGCATCAGCTGTTGCATATCGGCTCGGTCGTGCGGTATTCGGAAACGAAACTCATTTCGGTTCGGTTCGGTTGAGTTTCGCCGGGAGTGTCGGTCCGGCTTCGAATCTTCTGCTTGTCCATCGCTCGCTTTTAAGTCCCTAGCGGGTGTTTTCCCTCTCGGTCTCCAGTGCGTGAGTTGTCCGAAAATTAGTGAGTTGTGTTTTTTTTTTTGTTGTGCCGTCGATTATTCAGTATATTCTTGCCCTTCGCCCATGTATTCCTCTCCGTCGTCACACCTCTGCCACGCGTATCGTTCGTTGCGATTGAATTCCAGTGCCGGGAGTGTCGGTTCGGAATCGGGTTTGTGTATCTCCAGCGTTCCTCTAGAAAGTCCCTCGCGGGTGCTTCCCCAATCCATGTCTGCCCCTCGCGAGTGCATCCTAGCTTCGGGAGTGCCGCGTGTGTAGTGCTAGTGTTTGTGTTGCGAGGACACCCACCGTTGGACTAGCGAAGCAGGTAGGTCTTCAGTCTGATCGAAATCCAGCCAGCCTGCGTTGGAGCACCTGTACTCCGCGTCAGTGTCCAACTAAGTGAGTAGCCTTTTTGATTATCGCTTCGAATGGTCTTCGGGAAGCGGTGCTCTTCACTTCAAATGGACTTCAGTGTCGTCGGGAAGTGATAGGGGGGTTCGTTTGGTCTCTGTCGGGGTATATTGTGACGCCTTATAATTTTATATTTAGACACTGTATAAGCTTCTTTTTCAGGACGCAGGCAACCTCTGGTTGCTTGGCGTTGTAGGGCGCTTCTGGGGGTCCTCTCTTGTGTAAATTGGGTGGTTGAAGGGCGTAGGGCTAGATTAGTTTTAATTTCTTTCTTTCTGGGTTTTCAGGTTCGTCGGGGGTAAGAGCTCGAAGCTCTCGTGTGGTGTTTCACTAACTTTGGTTAGAATTGATTGTTTCTCTGGTCCTTAGGCTGTCTCTCTTGCAATAGCTTCTCATTAATCAATTGTCTGAAAAGACAGATCACGCTTAACACATTCTTTTCAGGTTCTTTGTTGTTTGAAAAAGCTCCTTCATGGAGTTTTGCGACTGGAATTTGCTTGCTTGGCTTAATGCCTGAGTGAGCAGGTTTCATTGCGCTATCTTTGTGCTTGACATACAATTAATCGTTTACCGTTTTTTCCTAGTAAAGGACGATCCATGCATGTTGCATGTGATTCGGCGATCAATGCTCCAGTTCGACGATAAGGTGCCGACAATACTAGACAGCCGAAAGATGATGAAAAAGCCGGGTTTGGATCGAATGCAGTTTACGTTATTTGATCAGTAAGTAAGTTCATGTTCTCAAAGTTGAAATGGTTCTGAATTTGACTCTTGTCTTGTCGGAATGGCTTTGATTGTGTCTGTAGGCAGAATAGACCCCTGTGGCCCATTAAAGGTCCTAGTGGAATGTACTGTTAACAGCAAGTGCTTGGGCATGATTCTCGATTAGGGCGTGATTCTTGGTTGCTTTTAAAGACGGCGGTACTGGGATCTTAAGATTTCTTGAGACGGTAGCCTCAATTGTGTCGCTTAGTTGATAGTTTTCTCTCCACTTGCATCGGTTTTCAAGTCAATACGAGTTCAGATCCCTTCTCTTTTCCATATACGCAGAATGAAAAGACGCTTCTTTTGAGGCCTCGACCAGGCGGCTACAGCCAGTAGAAAGTAGGGGAAAATGTCGGAGTATGTGACCTGAAATGGTTCATTTTACAAAATGTTGCACTCCTTTAGGGAAACGTTCAATATTGCTTCTCGTAGGTCATATACACGTGCGACCACAGTTATTCAGGCCAGACCGTCGAAGGAGGACAAAGTTATTCATTCTCAGTACAGACTCAGCGCCTTCCTCAAACGACAGAATCTCAGTTGTCAAATACTTCGGCAATCCTCGGCAAAAAAAGTTCATGTCACGAATCCTTCCGTCCCCGCCTGCCACCACGGAGGACCGCTCATCATCGGCATCGCATCCAAAACAGAGTCCAACCGCACTGTAAACACGAAACCAAACCATTGATCATGATGCTGCTGATGACAATGTACGACTGTCGGGTGTCGCTCGTGCAGATGCATTTCAATAGGAAGCCGCAATCGAAAAGGGAAAAATTCGCCCCCAGGCTGGCCGGGTGGGAGATTGAGGGAGACCGAGAGAGAAACATGATTTTAGAGACAACAGGACGCATCCAGCCCCAGCCCGGACTTGAGTGGAATAAATGCATTTGGATTTCATGCAACGTCGACGACGTTGTTCAAGGATGCCACGCCACGCCACGAAGGGACACTGAACGGGCGGGCAAGGAGTGAAAAAAGTTCGAAAATGAAAGCAAACAGAGCACATGCACACACTCGGGCAAAAAGGATCTTCTGCTGCCACATACACATGTTCGCTGTGTGTGCTAACAAGTTTCCGGTATTTTCAGCTGGCATGCAAAAATATCCCCCTACTCACTCCTTCCCGCCCCGACCGTAATCCCGTTCTTTGGAATTCTAATTGGCGTGGATGCTGAATTAATCTCTAAGTCGTCCCGCACAAAAGCGGGCACGGGATTATCAAGTGCTTAATGATATCTCTTGCCTTGTGGGCTGCACTAAGCATCGGCAAAAAGGCAACGCGTCGAGGTAATTAGAAGCTCCTACCATGCCGAGGGGGGGGATGTGGACGAGTGAGAGGCGGTTCGCACTTGTTGGTGGATGAGGAAAGGATGCCGATGCGGGAATTGATTCTCTTTTCTTTTTCGCTTCAATTCGGAGGACAATCCTCATGACAGCAACAACGTTGTGGAAACTAATAACACAGACACACTCACTCTGGATGTACATATGCACCATGTGACAACTGTGTTTAAAATGTTACACCCCTTCATTGCATCCCCCTATCCACTTCCACCACATTCTGCTGCATGCGGTTGTCGCTGGTTGTTCCTTGTTAAATAAATCTTTCCTTAGCGGTTTATCCTTTATTCGCATTCCTTTTCTATGCACATCCCCACACGGATGTGCCTCATGCATAGCCTCATGTGATATGAAGTCTTTTGGGGCTTAAGCGTGACATTATCTGTGGCGAGCGGCGGTGGGGAGAGGGGGAGATGTTGCTTTATTGTGTTGGGGAATGTCTTAAACTGCACAAATCTGGGTCATTTATTCATACGTGTCGGTATGTGTTCGGGGCGGATACTGTCAGAGGGAGAGAAGGACGAGCGAGTTGCCTTGGATCTGTGATTTGAAAGTTTTATGAAGGCACGATGCTTAGAGAGGCGACTCATCAGTGGAAGGTCGTCGAGATGGTCGCTAAAACATCCAGATGGCTTACACGAGGGACATCTGTCAGTTGATTGATGTGGGGGAGGCTTTGAGTAAAGCTAAGACTACGACATTTTTTTGCTTTCTACAAATTTTGTTGCTTCAATGACGCTTGTGTTGTCATTGAATTGGATTGGAGAGGATGCAGTGCGCTTAGGTGGGTCATCAGTTGCCGGATGAGTTTGATCGGCATGAAGGGGTTGTTTGAGTTGAGAACGACGAACGTACGACTTCGTCCATTTAAGACTCCATCACTTCCACTCGTGATAGAAGGCTCCACGATCACTCCTAAGTCCTCTTTGTTGCTAATATAGCGCGCCACAATATCTCACAACTGGGTGGACTAAATACAAGTTTCTTTTTAAAAATGCAATAAAATGAACAAACTTAATTTTTTTCCATAAATGATGGCTTTATTAGTTAGAACACACATTCCTATTGCGAATAATTGCGAAATACAACGTCGTTCAAGTGGCTGACTCGGCTGGCTTCGCAGTGGTGCATTCTGTCACCTCAATTTTCCTAGACCTTTTTCATGGTTTCGGGTTGTAGCTCGCGGATTGCTTGGAAGATTGGACTTAAGTGCTTGAATTGTTTTCGGATTGTTGGCATAACATCGCTCCTTTACGGTTCCCCACAAAAAGGGGCCAAATCGCATCTCCGAGCCATCGTTGGCATCGCCAAGATGGCTAATAACACGATTTGGGAATTTGGTGCCCAAAAGATCGATTGTGGCATGGGGCGTGTGGCATGGCACGCCATTTTCCATGAACCAGAGGTCGTCCAAATCCCTGTCTTCAATTTCAGAAGAAAAAAAGTCGGTGAACATGGCTCTGTAACGTTCATCGTTGACCGATGCCAATCGTTGCTCCCAGCCTCATAACGTAACGCCCATCGTTGCTCTCAGCCTCATTTTCCAAGAAGGCCACAGCAGCCACATTCTCATCTGCGCGCACCGTACGACGATGGGGACCATGAGTGTTGTCCAGTCTCACGAACTTTTTGCACAAACTTGCGTACAGCAGTCGCGAAGGGTGCTTCAATTCGCCCAAAACTTCTTCTTTAAAAAAACGCACTGTTTGGACTACATAGCACCCAATTTAATATTTCCTCGCGTTGTTCAAAGGTAAAGCGGCTAATTTTGTTCCGCGGAGGTATGATACGGACTTTCTGTCAAGATTTCGAGCGGGAAACAGCTGTCAGTGTCAAAGTAACCGACGATTTAAAAAAATACCACTAGATGGCCAACCCTGTACATTCATTGTTGAACTGTCGCATTGTTCTGCTCTTGATAGAGCCAGGCAGCGAGAGCTCGGTAGATCCGAGCTTGGTATACCCTTATTCAACTCACTTGACGATATCTCTGCGAAGGATATTAAGGAGCAAGTGTCCTTCTTAAGCAACTCAAGATGGAGGTTAGAGATATCTCAAAAACACGTCTTATGAATAAGGCCACGGCTTGGGGAGACCTAGCAACTCCAGTCGACAACTGCGACATAAGCGTCCCTGAGGGCTATTGACAAATGCCTAGATCTTGCTAACGTGCCTAAAACAGTGCAGATTCATGTCATAGTCGTCGTGCGACAGAAAACTTGCATAAAGCTCAAGTCGAGTACACATTGGTTCCCCATTCGGAATCATCAATCCCACGAGAGATGACATCTCCATCCATCCAGGCTTGTCTTCGTCGTGAAATTCTACCAGTTCCCCATATCTAAGGAAGCTCCTCACAAACAGACTTCCCAACTCTCCACCACACATCCCGATCCTGGACAACAAGAAAAAAATGCTGTCAAAATTGCGGAGCGTAGGGCATCGCGTCGTCATTCACTCCCATTTCGCCGGGTTACACTTCCTCTATCGCGTCAGATAAAACCTCCATGAACCTCGGGCAGTTTCCCAAGGAAATTCAGATAAACACCACCACACCGTCAGCCCCCTAACCATCCCCCCCCTCCAAAAACAACACACTCGCACCGAACGAGCGCCCAAGAGAAATGCCAGCGCCTTGTGCTTGTGCCCCCGCAGTGCAAATACGATTCCAGCAGACAGACTGACTCCAGCCCCGAAGCGCACAGATTCACATCCTTTTTGCAGGGGAACTGCTCTTCGTTGCTTCATGGCTGATAGCTCGCATGGCGTCGGGTGTGTGAGTGGTGTACACCCCACCATAATTTATAGCACGCATGCCCACCCACGCCACCGACGACCACACTATGCCACTGCCATTCCAATTCCATCGGCGGCCAGACACAACAGCGCGCACGCTGAGAGCTTTACATAAGCTCCGTGCAAAGAAAAAAAAAAGAAAAACACGATTTCCAACCGGCACATGGAACTCCACGAAACTTTGCAACAATTTGCCGAACTTCTCGGGTGGTTTTCACTTGCGTCTGCCTTTTTTTGTTGTTTCTTTCTTCAACGAAGCTGGCGGACACACGCAACGCCGCTGAAGTGAAACAAAACAAACTCTCGCCGTGCAGAGAGCGGGCCACAGGCGCACATGTACATCGGAGGCGTGTGCTGGTGTGTGGGAGTTCCCCAACCCACGAGTGCAGTTGTGTTGTGTTTCCCTGGGCGCATGGCAGTCGGCCGCAGATAGTGAGCGCGAGACGCAGGTCGTGTGTGTGTGGCAAAGAGATTGGGGGAGACTCTCTTAAGGAAAGAGAGCAGTTTGCGAGTAAGAGAGCATACACGGGGAAAAATGTCTGATTGCGGAGACTCGAGGGACCGTCGCACGGCAAAGCACGCTTTGGTGTTCAAAAATTCCACTTGCTACTTTGTTGGTTGGAGGAGGCATTGATTTTAAGAATTGGATGATCTGGTCAGGAAATGGAGCGGGACGTAAACCGTCACCTTGAATCCAATTGTCTTAGTCTCTGCCTTGAAAGGATCGTCTAGATCTACACAAGCCCTAGCCTAGACCGTCAGAACAGGTGGCCTCTATCCCACAATCAGGGACGATTTTCAGAAACCATTCAATTCAGAGTCTCACTGCGGCTGTACAAATATGGTGCCACCATTTAACTGCTTCATTTAACCAAAAAAAATGTAGGTCCAATATGTCTGCCTTGTGGTACATAATTTGAAAAGTGCTTCATGCCTCGAAACCCGCCTTGTCTCTCTTCTTGCCACAACAGGAAACATAAACAGAGATACTCCCTCTCTCTTACACTCAAGCCCTTCCCGCTCTCACTCCGACTGAAAACACGGCAAGAGCAACCATAGAGTCCAACAAACTGCATGTTGCATTTTCAGAATCTCCCCCGAACGAACGCAGAAGAAAGAAAAAAACAAGAGAGAAATGCCCCAACCGCACAACCCAGCGGCATTCAAAACATCCCGCCAAACACCACCAGCCCAAGAGAATCCACTACGAGCTGCAATTCCCCACAAATACGGCCCAAAAACCCGAACGAACACCTACACCACCGTCCACCAGGCTCCTCTATACGCTCTTTGCACTTGCGTGCACGTTCTTTGGCCAACCAAAAAAAAATCTCTTCCTCATCGCACACGGCCACGTTCGTACGCAGCAGCGGTGGCACACCGCCGCCAACAGCAGGGCAGCGGTAATTATGTGTGTGAAAGAACGGTAAATTGCCATGTTTACCGTTTTGTTTCCCTTCTGTTTCGCATTGCAAATGGTTCACGAACAGGAAGGCACAAGAGAGACAATCACAAAAAACCAAAAGCTCAGAGAGCGATGAGAGTGAAAATTGCCCTGCCCTCTCTTTCACGCTGCCGTGCCCTGTCGCTCTCCATCTCTGTCATTTGTGAGCATGACAACTGTACATGTACTGTTTGTTTGCTCGAAAAGGGGGTGTCAGCAGGCGGTGCTGGCTGACCGTCTCCTTGTGTGAGTGGATTCGTATGCGTGCACAGCCATACGTGAGCCAAAAGATAATTAAATACTCCTCTCCAAGATACAATTGAAGATTGAAACTACAATTACAACAAGGCAAAGCTAAGCAAAAAAAAAACAGCGACGAACAAACGGAAAATTATTCTCTTTGCAGCAAGCACCAAGCAGTCGTTTGATGTCGTGACGAACGTTGAGTACTCGCTCTCTGCACTTTCAGCATTCACCGTCAGTACAAATTGTACTTCCAAGCGGCGCGGTAGTGCTCGGTTTCTTTGAGTTAAAAAGGAGAACAGAAAAAAAAGAAAATAAATAAATCGTTTGACACACATTCAACGGATACAAGTTTTCAAGTGACAGTGTACAAGATTCAAGATCTCGTTGGTAAATATCGCCAACAGCTCATCTGATATTTAGCGGTACATCGCAAACGGTTTCCGTTTCGTTTTTGATTTCTGTGCTAAGAGTTGGGCGTTTTTTTTTTTGGATTTTTGAGATTTTTGTGTGAAATTCAAATTCGAACAGGAAGAGGTTGTGTTGGTTGCAATGAAGGAAAGAAAACTCCTTTACGGAAAAATTCTGGAGTAGAAATTCAAATAACACAAATTTCACTCTTCCTCAGAGATAGAGAGATAGAGAGAGAGACAGAGAGATTTTGTTCTCTTCCGATTTGTCCCAGTTCCAATTTGTACGCTCGCTCTCTCGTGGCAAGTATTTTCCCCCACAAATCGAACAAAAAAAAAAAAAACGGAATCACATCCAAGTGAGCTTTGGAAACACGACGAAGCAAAAAAAAAAAAAACAACGGACAAATTCACAATTTTCCGAACTTGAAAGGGAAAATACACTCGCGTTTGTCTCATCATTGTGTAGAGAGTGTGGTTCACAGCTAGTGCGGTACAACGAACAAGATACTTCATCATTTTCCATTCATTCATTCGTTTCGTCAGTTCTGAGAAAGAGAGCAGTCGTGAGCCTAGAAAAGAAGCAAACGAAAAAAAACCTAACAATTCTTCTAGGTTTTCTAAGAAGAAAAAATTGTTTGCCAATCATTCTCCTTCATAATAAACACATTTTGTTGTTCTTCTTCCCTCCCTTCTCCTTACCCGGAAGGGGAGCAGCGACACGACACGGGTTTGATCATTTTTTTTCTTTTTGTAAAATCCTTTCTTATTTTGTGCTGAAAATTTCCATCGGAAATCGGAATTGAATTGAATTTTCGCCCACGTCGTCGTAACTCTTTGAATATCCTCGGTCGGTGTTTGCGCTTTGCATCGCTACCGTCGCTATTCATCGAGGAAACAAAAAAGAAAAATCATTTAATTTCCAAGAAAATTCCCAAAACAGAAAGCCGAAACGAAACGTGAAAGTCGGTGTAAATTTCGCGTAAAGGACGACAAGGAAAACGATTTTCCCCGAAAGCAAAAAAAAAACGGCCTCCCTATCCCTTCGCGTGTGTGTGCTTTATTTTGTGTGAAAAATCCTTCGGTCTTTGAAAACGGTTACATTTTCTTTTTGTTTCTTTTTGTTTTTTTTTTTGCTTGCCTGCGACCAGCGAACGACAACATTTCACGTCGAAAACGTAACGCAATCGTGTTCGTCGTCGCATCCGTTGAAGGAGTGAAGAAAAATAAATAAATTTTCCTTGTTTTCATTTGCGATGTTGTGATATTTCACATTTCTTTCGTCCGATAGTCTTGCTTCTTTTTGTTCGATGAAAAGTTCCATATTTTCTTATTTCTCTTCCGTTTGTTCGTTCGTCTGTTCGTCCTTGTGAACGGTGTGCTTGGAGGAATAACTATTTAGGAAAAGAAAATATATATTCGAAGAAAATTCTTAACCATTTTGTTCTCTATCTCTCTCCCTCTCTCACTCGTTCGCTTTCTCTCTTTCTATCTCGCTCTCTTTGCACCCTTCACACATATCAGCTGATTGTTTTCCGGCATTTGTTTGATCGGGCTCCTATCGCGCGTGAACTCTGCTGAAGCCTCGCGAGAATTCATAAGAAACCGAAAGAAAAACGAAACCGTAATCAAAATAAAATAAATCGAAAAAGAATACAAATTTGGCAACAGTGTGTCGTCACAACAAATAAGCAAGAAAAAAAAGAAAATATCAGAAGCAAAAGTAAAATTAATAGTGTGTGTTCTCTTGCAGTGTTTGGTGTTTTGATTTGTTTCTGATCCTGCGAATTCATTCAAGGAGTGCGATGTGTGTGCTTTAAAAAGATAAAAGTGAAAAAGAAAAATAAAAAAAAAGAAAAGAAATCCGAAGATTATAACAACCCTTGCGACAGACGCGTATCCACTTGTCTCCTTCCACCCACCCACCAGCAAAGTACACATCTAAACACCCTCCACACGCACACAATCACACACACACAGAGAGCCACCGAGACTCACTCACACAAGCAGACCAAAAAACCACACGCTCAGACATCCTTGTCCGTGTTTGTGTGTTTTATCGTTTTGACAAACGCCATCGTCGTCCGTCGTGTGTTTAATTTCTTGTGTTGTTGTTTGGAGAATTGTCAACCTTCGTCCTGTGTTCCCAGACGAATTTCGGTTTTTCGCATTGTGCGCATACAAGAAACAGCTTCAAAACGGCGACCATAATGGCATACAATGGGGCTACCAATGGTAGCGGTGTTGGCGTCGGTGTGGGGGTCAGCAATGCCGGCGGCGGTGGTGGCGGCGGCGGCAGTGATGGTCCACAAAATAAAAAGATTCGCACCGGTGGCCAACAACCTGGTGATCAGCTTGATTCACATCAGCTCAATAGGGTGAGTACACACATATTAACCACTAATCCTCGCCCCCTCCAATTCACCTCGTTTTCTCCCTCAACTCCCTCTTAATCCATCCCATCCAACCCCCTCTCTCTCTCATTCTCTTTCGAGCAAACATGCTTTCCTGTTATTTTATCGATATATGGTCGCGTAGTATCTGGCAAATGTTTGAAATCTGAAGTTCATCCCTTTCGAATAGAACTTCGAAGTTGAATTTACTATCATTACTGTTGTATGAGTGTTTGAATGTGTGTCTGTGTGTGTCTGTATGCGTTGTGAGGGTGGAAAAATCGATTTTTACCCAAAAAACAAAAAAAACCCAACCATTTGGTGTGTGTGGCGCTATCCAAAGCAGCAGCAGCAGCAGTAGCAATATTGCTGTAGCTTTACCATCGTCAGCAGCCAAAATCCATCGAATGTGTGTAACAACCCCTTTCGATAAGGGTTGGTGCTTCTGGTGTGCTTAGCGGCGCGCTTAAGAGCGAAATTAAGGGTGAATGTGAATCTTCGAGTGGTGTGGGGGCTCGAGCGATTTCTGTCAATTGGACGAGACAGTGTTGCGTTTGCCCGCCAGTCAGATAGTAGTGAAAGCGTTTCCATGGCAACCAGGAAAGTTGTTTGCCTTTGAACAGGAAATTGATTCTTTTCAGAGCATTCTGTGATGGTTTTCCGATTTCTTCCTCATTGCTGATTGATTATTTATGAAGATAGTTTTCATATTCAAATTATGACGAAAGGGTGCTTTCCGATTCACTGGAGGCGGAGGGGCGAGGGCTTTTTGATGACTTTTGAGATTTTATTGTCTACCAACAGTAGGACATTTCGGTCTATTCATTGCTCTTATTTGCCACTTTGATTGTTACTGTTACGTTTCGTACGACAGTCCATTCCATAAGCAAAAGTGGAACAAAATTTGTTAGAATGGCTTGCCAGTCAAAGTGTTGAGATATGTCTTCTCAGAGACACACTCCAAGTACTTCCTGATTCCTGCAACGTCACGTCAGGAATCTACCGGCCCTAGAGGGCTGGGCCTAGCTCCTCAGCCTCTCTGTCAATTCACTTTGCCGTCAAAATTTACATCACTTTTGACCGTCTTTATGTTAAGCCGGCTTCACAGCTCCACAGCCTCGTGCAACGATGTTTTTGAACACCTTTTTGAGAGATATTCACTAACTTTTGAAATTTATTCACGAAGTTATGGTTCATTGGCTTTATCTGACTGTCGCTGTTACAAATTTGAAGAGATGTAGATGTCGGCTTTCTCTAGATTTCTAGTTTTCTGGTTACGCTGAACTTATGTCAGGAATTCGAAAATTTATCCACGGATCGTCTGGCAATTTTACACCTCTTATGGTCTCTGAAAATAATCTCTTCCACCAATCATTCAACGAGTTCTAACTCAAACTACATATTACATCTGTCAACTCCTCTTTTCTTGTCTTGTCTAATAAAAAAAAAAAGGTAAAGTGCCTGCAACTTCTCATACGATCAAACCCTACAGTCCGTGCTGCTCTAACAGACTTTTGCCTTCACATATTTCTGAAAAAGTCACTGAGGCCGTAGATATTTTTTAGTTTCAAAAAACTGGCCGTGGTTCATGAGAGGTAGCTTTGCACAGACAATTCAATTCTCCGGCGGCGATAACACACGATTTTAAAGTCCGACCACTGAAGTTGAAAACTTTATGGAATATAATGGAACTCCACATTTCTAGCCACAACGAAATTTCGGCCAATACCTTACGCTAGATTTGTTAAGGAATGGATGGGAGACTGTAGTCAAGCAGCAACATTTAGGACCGTTGTGATACCTCTCGGACCATGCCCATTACTCATTACATACTTAGTTGGAGCGAGCAATGATGTTCTTGTGCAGATGTTTTGCAGATCGTTCCTCAATGCATCACGACAGGTATTTTTCGAGAAGGCCGCAAGCTGTTTCTTAATTTTCTCCATCCAATCACCGTTGTATAAGGTGTCACTCGGTGGGCCGGGCATTGTGCATAAATTAAGTGAGCCTTACAATGCTTGTCCAAATCAATACGATGACAGTTCTCGGTGCAGTTTTCAGCAGGATTTTGAACAAAATTGGCCGGGTCCAAGGGCTTAATTCTGCTGCCCGCTTATACATATCGCACAGTCGAAATTGTGTCTCTTTGAGGTGAAAACAAGGTCGAACGCTGCGCAAAACTTACGTTTGTGGAATGTATGATTAGACATCTCTTTGGCGGGAATATTGTTTTTTGGCATAACAACGATGGAAAGAAGCTGATGCAATTGGCAAGACGGCGAATTTAAGCACATTTGAACAGGCCTTTGGGCCGTTTCCGGCGCAATTTCATAGCGTGCCTCTCAAACCTGATGGTTGCGAACTTCTGACCGAATTGTAGGTGGAGATGATGGAGCTAATGCTGGAAGGGCTTTTTAGCTGATGGGTGGTCTGAATGCCCACACAGGCCAGACCAGTGTTTGGAACCTTTCAAGCGATGTCCCAGTCCCAGTCTATGGACCATTTGAAGAAATGATGTGTGATATACAGCTTGTTAGTCTCTACAGCGAGATCGCCAGGGATCTGAGTCTTAAATATCACCGCAGTCATTAGCAGACGAGGCAATGATCGCGAATTCGGCTGTAAAAAGTACATGTCTAATGGTCTTTTTATTGAAATTTTTAAATTCATGCAAAAATGGTGAAGAAATCGAGAAGGAAATTCCTGTATTTATTTTTTGTAGGCTTCAGTTAATTCCCCAGATACATCATAATTGTGCCACAATTGCAGCTCGCGCTTATATCGCATTGGAGAATAGAAGTGTCCGATGGTCGATTGTTGAAGAGAGATGAACTTTGGGAACATTGTTGAACCATCTTATACCATCACGATAAAATTTCAATGGTTTTGTGTGCTTTCAAGGACTACGCTGCAGCGGCAACCAAATTTTGACGTTTGTCACCAAAGCGAGATGGTCTAAAACTGAATATTTGAACAGTGGGCTGCGCCTAAAGTGGGCGGTGATTCATTTCCGTTTGACATTCATCAAGAAAGCTAATCGCATCTGTACGTCTGCTGTATGCGCTCGGCTGTGTTCAAATCTTTAGAGTCTGCGCAGCGATTGTTGAAGGCACCCTTTTTTATGCATTTGGCCGTACTGCTGAAGGAACAACGACAATTTTCCGATTTTATTACAATCTCCAAAAACCTGCCCAAATTGCGACGTAAAGCGTGCTGAACCCGAATTTCTGAGAACTTTTGAAATTTCTAAGCCTTCTTCCATTGCAAGCACTTCCAAAGCCAGAAACGTCTAAATTTCTCAAAATGTTCCCAACATCATCTGCACTCTAAAATAATACCAAGCCACCCCACAGCCATGGTATCAGAACGTAGCAACCCACCTCCATCCATGGTCGCAGAGAGTCTCTTAAAAAACACACACTAAACTCCACCAATACGCCTCTTCGCCAAGCACATTCTCTCTCTCTCTCTCACGTCTTCGCCCTCTCTCAGCGATTCTCCTTCTCGAAAAAAGCCCTTCTGCTTCTACACAGCACAATCTAACTAATTCGTTATTTGTTTCATTTTTAATTTCACACCCTTTCTTGCATCTTTCGTCCTTAGTTCATGTCCTTATCCCCGCGAAGGATCTTCTCTTCCAGTTGTTCCACCATCCATTCTCTCTCAAGCTTCTGTGTGTCCCCTTGAAGAGCTGCCTTTCACATGAATATTCTCCTTCTTATCGTGTGTCCTTTGTCTCATCGTCGTCGTTGTTGCCTCATCATTATCTCATCGCACGAGGAGTGTGCCGATGAGAATTTAAACGTCGCTCATACGTCACCGAAAATGGTCCTTCTCCAGCTCAGCTCGCACACAATGCGCTCCCTCTGTCGTTTGCCTCCTAAAGAGCAATCGTTTAACTGTGTGGAGTGGATAAGAATGCACGAAGGATCCATGCCCAGCTCTCCATCACATCTCAGAGGTCCTTGCTTTTTTCTCTCTCTTACACTCACACACACAGGCGCGCACATCCCCCCCCCAGCTTGATGTGTGCATGTGTAAGAAGAAAATTCCAGCTGCACTTCACATACTTTTCCACCCAAGTGGCATTGTGCTTGGTTACCTGTTTGGCTCGTAGCACCCTCAGCTGCTGTTGCAACAGTCTGCTGGGGCGGGTTCGCGTGGGTGGAGCGCCACTTCAGAGACGACGACGACAACGGCGAGAAAACCCCTTCTACGAGCACAATAAGCACGCAACGTTCTCGCAATTAAATTTGTTGCATCTGCATGTGGCAGGCGAGGTACTTTGCCGGGTTCAATGATGGCGAGCTTTCCATTGGAAAATGCCAAGCATGCCGAGGTGAACGTCAGCCGCTACTCTTCACTTTTGAAGCGAACGCGGTTCTCCTCATTACTGCCATGCCACGGATATCGCCCGATTGTTGCATTGGTCTGCGCTAAGGGTGGCGCTGGGTGTTAGCGCTTTCTTCAACCTGCAGCTCGAACTTTGGTTCTCTGATATGTCACCCATTTATTTGCATTTTGATTGATTTTCCACGGTTCCGTTCGATTTTTTTCCCCGTTTCCCCTTCACCTCCACCACGGCGCTGTCTTTGTCGTCGAAAGGATGGTGGAGGGCGATAGCGATGGCGATGGGTTACTGTACTTGTCATAAATCAAACAAAACACAAAACTTTCAACAAATTACTTCAGCAGGGGCCCATCTTCCGTCGTGCCATGTTCATGGGGTGAGTTCCTCTCAAAATGGAAATGGAAACGGGACTTGGATTGCGACGGAGATGAAGAGGAACTGGCTCGTAGGGTGGATGACGCGTTCGAATGTTTAGACATTCGGAAAGTTTATTATCAATCATTTTAGCGAGTCATTAAGTCCTCCAGATGGATGGGTGGATGATTTTTAACGCTTTGTTGCGTACACCTAAGACGGCGAAGGAGAGGGTGCGCATAACGCGGTTGTCGGCGTGGTGAGTGGCCCTCACGGAACAGGAATGCGTGTCTAATTGAGCGTGGAAGAGTTATGAAAGGCAATCGGTGCGGCGCTGGCCTGGAAGCGAGAAGTATCGGACAGTGACGAATGCGTGACAAATGAACGGAGCACAGAAATGTTTTGATGACTATCCGGTCAAGAGCTCTGGTGTCCTGGTGCCCTGAGGAAATGACCAGAGATTAGGGAGGAAATCGGTTTTTGTGTGCGTGCGGCAAGCATCACGGGGGGGTTTGATGGTTTGACAATTTTGGTGGTTCGTGGGAGGACGGGTTTCTTCCACGAGCTTCTTCCAACCATCATCGTGCACCGTCCATCGAGGGGTGATTGGTTAATACTACGGGAACTAGACAAATTCCTCTTAAGGTACAATTGAGGCTGTGCTTCTTTGAAAAGCCTGGTACTTAGTTTAATCTTTGTTGCTTGCCCTTCAGTGTCGTCCATCGATCGGGCAGTGCCTTCTATCGATTGTTAATTTCCGTCAGAACGACAGTGAAAGTATTCCATTTGATAAACGAGCATCTTTCGATCCTTTGTCAGTCTCTTCAACGCTTCAGAGGTGACACGAAGACACTGGAATCACCGGAAATTGCCAAGAAGGATCCTTAACTCAACAGCATCACCCACAAACTCCAGAAAAAAACGTCCCCAGTCCACCATGGCCCAAATGTGCATTTCAATGAAATATTGCTCGCAGTCAAATTTATCGCGTTGTCACGAGAAGCAATTAATTTGCCGCGGCTTTTCTGCTTCCGAATCCATTACTCCTGCGTCCGATTATTCAGCATTCCTCCCCCCTCGGCCACGACAGTCACATCTCATTGAATTTGCATCAAAAACAATTGGCAGTGCATCAAGGAAGTTGGCAGATCAAAGACACAGTCATCGTCCCTCCACTCCCCCGCGAATGCTTTGTGCTTGCCATTCGACGGGCGACGAAGCTTTGATGCTCGTCACAAGCAAATCAAAGGCCGAAGGGCCTACCAAATCTGAAACCGATTGAATGTCAGAGAAAATCAATCGACTCTCTCACCGAGGCAATCCCAAACGTACTTCAAGCGTGCGGCGGGCGCATGATGCGTGTGATAACTCTTTGATTGCTTCCAAAATAACGGCGAAAAAACTTGGGGAAAATTGAATCGGACAATATTTTTAGAACGGAAACAGCTAATGGCCGAGGCATGAGTCAGGTCTTTCTTCATTTGTTACCTCAGCCAGCTAACACGTTGCCACTGGCTGTGGCGGTGGCGGCAGTGCCAGAACAGAAGCCACTACCAGAGTGCCATCATCATCATCTCTACTCTCCTCCACGCACGCACACACACGCTCGATGTGTGGTAACCATATGAAATTCTTTTGGAGTTCTTCAAAAAAAAAATTGAAAAAAATGTGTGTATTCTCCCTCCTCGCCGCTCACGAATTTTCCAAACGCGGTCGGCCGACCCACACCGCTCACTCGTCAATTTCGCTCGAGTCTTAAATAGTTCCATTTGGGGAAAGTAATTATAATCTTTTTTGAGGTTTTCTACGTTGCTTGCTGCGGCTGTTGTTGTTTGAAATTAGGTTTCGACGATAGTTGGGTACCTGCTGCATGTGTGCGATGATTTTCTACTGATTTACGTCACGAAATGTTAAGCACACCCGGGGGACACTGGTGCGCGAAGGGCGATTGTATCTTTGGGCATTTAATCCTCTTGACGATTAAGTGGACATGAGTACATGGAATTTTGTTGTGTTCTGAAATTCTGAGTCTAGGTCGAGTTAATGATTGTTGATGATATCTTCGATAAAGGTTTTTGGTGGCAACGGGGTTGTAGAGCGAGACGTTCGGGAATTCAGTTGACTACAGGAGGGGTCTGTGACAAGTGGTCGCTGAGATGGTCCTTCGAACGATCGTTGGAATCGGCTTCTATGCGAAATCGAGTCCCTATCCTAGAAAGCGTAAACCTTTCAGTGAACATGAGCAATCATTTCCCCAAATTACGCCATTTTTGGATTGACTGCGCGGCTTTTAAAGGGTTGGTGTGTAAAGAACGGTCTGAAATGACGTATGTTGCGTTCATCTTGAGAAAATTCACGAATAGAGAGTGTGATAGTGAATTGCCCGACTGCCGACTGAACTCTACGCCTTGGGATACTAATGGACTCCACGGAAGAAGCCTGATTTTTCCAGAGTTGATTGCGATCAGTAAATATTGCAGAGTCAGAAGATACGCTCAACTTTGGAAGCGACATCCTCTCTGACAATAAAGCTCTCACCAGCCGCTTCATAGTTGACAGTGACTCTAAAGGTAGCCTCCTAACATTTTCGTATTTCTCAGGCTTCGGTTGAGATCTAGTAGAGGTTAGTTGTTATTCATTGTCAAGTCGGTATCCTTGACATTCATGTGGTATTGCTTTCTAAGGAACATGGATAGATAGCTCGCTTATTGTCAAACGAACACAAGTTTTGATTTTTGAGGGCACATGTCGAAGCTGCAACGCACTTAGGTTCTATCGACATTTCAGCCGCCGAAGGGAGTCTAGATTTATTTCCGTCACCAACCCATGGAGGGTTCGAGCCTGAGCGTCCGTCACCAACAACTAACATAATTCGCGGCTGTCGCCACTCTCGCCGAGATTTTTCGTGGTGTTGTTAGAGTGAGAAACACGGCAGTGCGCGAGGAACTCAGCGTTGAGCAGCTCCTTCACTTGGCTCGAATGTACCCCTTCATCACGAGGAAGGCCACCGCTTGGTAGACCAAGCACGATGTCTGTTGAACCAAGTCCAAAAATTCCCCTAGCTTGGGCATAGCTTCTGGAGAGTTAGAGGTGATGGCAGAGAATCGAGTGACTTGGAGACCTCTCGTGCGTGCTTTGAACCCGCGACTCCTTTAGTGGAACACTCGGTGCTTTGAAAAAGTATGTCCATTTGACTCTCGAGCCCTGACACTCAACTTGGTTCAATCTTCTCTCCTCTTGAGATTCCTCTTAAGAAACGCAATTCGCGAACAGTTCGCCGCCAAAGTGAACCAATTCCATCAAACGTTCTCCCTCCATCAGCTACTTGTGAAATTGACTAAATGAACGCCAAAAATTCTCCCAAAAACCCTCGCCATCCACAAGAACCTTAAACTCACTTAAGCCCCGTTATCGTGGCAAATTCGAAACCCACCCATGTGCCGGCATAAGACACACATTTCCACGGCAACTCAATCGATTTCTCCACGAACACACTAATGTGTCCATGGTCGCATCTGATTCGGCACAGCCCGACCATGAAACCAGGAAAAGAAACAGCTGTTCTGGCCGTAAAACCGTTTACTGGCCAATTTGAAAGTAAAAACGAACGAAGAGTGCAATAGGCACACATGACGAATCCGAGAAATGAATGCGACAGCAATGGACGACGGCCGCCCAGTGACGGTGTGTAAGTGCACACCGAGGAACAGCCAGAGAATAACAATAAATGGTGGCCGCCGGATAATAGAAGAAAGTACGCTCTGTTCGTCGGGGCTTGTGTGTGTTCTCGTTTATGGCTCAAGTCGTTGATTGAAAAGCTTATTGCTGTTCGGCGCTAAGAAAAACAGAAGACATATGTTGTTTGTGTTCGTCTTTGGCTTTTATGTGTGTTATCTGCGACGCGGAGGCCTTGACGAGGCGTTGTGTACACGCCACATTTCTGCAGCCGTGGAGTGTTGTGTTGGCTTGGTTTTGAGGTGTCAAAGCGTGCTGCTGAAAGAGCGCCCCCTGCATTTATGATGATTCACTTTGGTAACGAGCGAACCGTCCAAGAGAATGGCTGCGATGGGAGTCAGTTGCCAGTACTTCGGATGGAAATGGCCAATTTGATGTAGGAGTGTACGGAAAGAAGAGGTTTTCATGAAAATGCCGGGACCATTGAAGGTCGGCGTTGGGCGGGTTTCTTCTGTTGGGGTTCTGAGTGACTGTCGACTTCAGTCTGTAATTCTTAAGGAGTTCCACATGATCAGTCGGCTTTCCAAGAATTTTATGAATCGAACCACGACGTGGTGGGCGTTCCGCAAACTGACGAAACTTGTCAAATCTTCGTTTGAGCTTTGATAAAAGACACTATTTGGGGGCACAGACTTGGTTCACTTGGCTCCTATTGGACCCATTGCGACGTGCAATGTACGGTGCCTGTGTTCTGGAATCCATAAGCTCGATTCGAAGCTTCAGGATCGCGGGGAGACGTACAAGTTGAGATCACCCTTCTGCGTGGTCTGATTGTCGTCCAAAGGGTCTCGCAACTCGCAACTTCAAGCGCCAAGCCGTTTTCGCTGCGAGGAGGGGCTACGACCATTTTTATTCATTTAGAGGATCTTGGTGAGCATTTGGCGTACAATGTTTGGGTGTCCTTCTGCCATGCGGCTCACTAAATCATCGAAAAACCTTAAAAAACCCTGTCCTACCACCATTGACCCACAACTCGTTGTCCCAATTCGCATATGCTCCAAATGACATTCTAAGGAAAGCGAAAATTCATCTCTACCCTCCTGTGCTTACGTAACCATTCAGACCGGGCAACGACAGGGCTTCCCAAACAGACTCCGCGCGTACTCGTAACGCCTGATTAAAATCAGCTATTGTCACCCATTCAGAGTTGTTGCTCCGTCGGCAGCGGGAGGGTGGGAGGCACACGGTGACACTCACTCGTTTTTAGAAAGTCTACCAAATCAATTGGTAATCATCGAGAGATACCCACAGAGCATGAAGGTATGTGCCTCGCCAAAATGTCTCTATTTGTGTGCTGGCTGACGTGCAGATGCGATGCGACTAGATACTCGAAGCGAGCTGGCACAAGACTCCAGACCAGACAGCAACCGCATGCCGTCGCTGTGTAGGTGGCGTATCTATGGCAACCAGAAAACGTCAGTTCACATAACTACCGTGGGTCACGTTCGTGTTATTTATGCCATGACAGGCGAGAGGAATACGTAAAAGCCGCGCCGAGGGAAGAGAGCCTACGCCGCGGAGAGGGTCAACCAACGTCTCTTCGTCGTTTTCCATCTGGAGTGACACATTTCGAGCGGAACTCCAATCATCGACGAGAAGAATGAAAATCCATTCCGTTGTTGGTGCCGTTTTCAATTTCAGACGAATTTTATATTCAAAACCTCGGCTTTGTCCGCGCTAGCCTTGTGCAACTCTCGAGATGGTGGACGTCTCCTCCTCGAACCGTAGAATGTCTGGTCTTGGGGATGCACACGGCATGGTGGTTGTACAATAAAATACAAAATGGTATCATTTCATATCGATTTTTTACGAGCGAAGGTGATGAACGTGTTCCTCATACGTGCGCAGGGACGACGTGCGGTTGAGACGAAGAAGAAGAAGAAATGCTATTTGATTCCAAAACAAACAAATGCGACCCAGATTCCGCTCCCGGCTGCTCCACACGACGAGGACTGTGGGGCGGGGTGTTGTGTTTATTGGTTTGGGATGTTTGTTTAGACTTTTGTGCACATTCGGTTGGGCAATGCCCAACACCGAGAGACACACGACGGCTATGTGGTTACAGGAAAAGATTTCTTTCGTTTTCCTTTGTTTTTCGCCTGCGCTTGGTTCCGGAATGCATTGTGTCTGGTTGCGGATTTTTGATGGGAAATCCTCAGCTGGGACTGGTTTCCAATCTTGGCCGGTCTCTAAGGCGTTCCTCGGTTCTCCGTTGATCTTTTGTTTTGGCCAGTGACGCGCGGGTGTCCGCATTGTGTTGGCAGTGTTTACCTCGAAGTTAATTCCTTGTGAGTGCTCCACTTGCAGTTAACCTCGTTTGATAGAACAAAGAGACCCGGTCGAGCCTTGGTATGAGCAGTCGACTGTGGTACTCGTGTGGTTTATTGTTGACGTTGGCGTTTATTACATCGTTTGGTGAAACAAAGCGGCACAACGCGACTTGGCAAGAGCCGTTCACTGTCGACCACAGCGGCTGAATTATTTTTGGACAATTTGTCTGGGGTCCAGGGCGGATTCTGTTGAAAGAATAAATCTGATAAATGCCCTTCTGTTCACGGATTTACTGCAGGATTGCAACAGCAACACCTTTTGTAGAGCAACACCAATGATTGCCTATTTAGTGTTAAACAAGCGCTTTCTACCGAGAACCGGCGACCAAATCTGAGTGCCTGAGTAATTCCGACCATGTTTGCGGTAGAGGGCGGACCAGGCGGTTATAGCAACGTTTTCTAAAAAAATATGGTCCCAAGAGCGTTTTAGAAGAAACACTTAACCGCTCTCAGAATCAAGCGCTCGGTGGCTTGTTTCGTCGAATAGCAGTTGACGGCCGAAATTTTCACTAATCAGTGGACCCGATGTTTAGAAAGGAAAGGATACCTCTCAAGCTTGCCTGCAGTCCATTGTTCGTCCAGTCTCAATCGCAGTCTCAATCGCAGTCTCAATCGCAGTCTGAATCGCAGTCTGAATCGCAATCTGAATCGCAGTCTCAGTCTCAGTCTCAGTCTCAGTCTCAGTCTCAGTCTCAGTCTCAGTCTCAGTCTCAGTCTCAGTCTCAGTCTCAGTCGCAGTCTCAGTCTCAGTCTCAGTCTCAGTCTCAGTCTCAGTCTCAGTCTCAGTCTCAGTCTCAGTCTCAGTCTCAGTCTCAGTCTCAGTCTCAGTCTCAGTCTCAGTCTCAGTCTCAGTATCAGTATCAGTCTCAGTCTCAGTATCAGTCTCAGTCTCAGTCTCGCAATCGCAATCGCAATCACAATCACAATTACAATCGCAATCACAATCGCAGTCTCAGTTCCTGCGCCATCCTTAGAGGTGGCCTCGTGTATAAACATCCCTTCCACCTTTGCCCCACTTGATAAACAACTGCTCTATTTCACCGTGAATGGATAGATATTCCATGTTCGGCCTTGAGTGACTTTCCAGCTAATTTGCCTAATCGAACGTGTACTCCCTCGTAAAACGACCGTAAATTTGGCTCATTTTAAGCTCGTCACGTCGGCATTTGCATGAGAATTGTGTCTTTTGCCGATTTCAACTTCAAAACAGGCCCGGATTGGCAATCAATCAGCCGGTGTGTTGGCTAATTTAGCCAGAATGGATTTCCTGAAATTTAATTTTTTTTTTATTTTGTTCGTCCTTTTCTTTGTTTGGCGAGCTGTGACCGAAGTTCGGCTTGAAATGACTCAGCGTGGCTTGTGGAGTTGTTGTCATTGATTGGATTTTAAGTTGTTTTTCTGTGTTTTGGGGATGAATACTGGTGCTGGAGCTTCTTGCCAAGACGAAGGACACGTGTGGCAATGACTCACACAAAGCGAGAGTTAATTTTTAATTCAAGCGTTGCCGAGCATCCTATGTTTGCTCCGAATTTTGCAACGCGGTATATAATGCATCGGAATCGTCGTCAGGAATCTTGGATGGATCAGGGGTTCGTCATAAGCTATAGAAGGCTAAGCTCTATTTTGCTGATGCCTTTGTCAGCTCTGGTCTTCATTTGGTTGAGTCTCCGCTTTTTGGATGCTTTCCTTGGTTGCGGACGTACGGAGACCTTGAAAAGGGCTCCATTGATTCGAATGCCTTGTCCAAATGGAGCGCAACAGTTAGTCACAACAAGCCATTGAAGTAAATTTCCCATCGCCACGGTAGCTTTTCATGCACCTTCTTCGTCGGGAGAACCAACCACATCTCCTGGTGAAAAGAAAAGCTCTCGCTTCTGCCATGGAGGTCTTCCGTCAGTCACTGTCAGTGTGTCCCTTGGCATCCCCCCCATTCTGTACGTACCCTTGGCCCAGATGGCCCAGCTCCTTGAAGGCCACCACTTCCACTTTAGCCACAAACCAATCGATCACCTGTAAGATTGACTCATTCAGGTCTTTCAATTTTGTTCATATTAAAAATAAATTACCTTCACCACCACGCTCCCCCCTTGGACACATTCTCCTTCCGCCTCCTTTCCGGGGCCGCAAGGCACAACACTCAAAAAACCGAAAAAAAACACGTTTTTTTCTTGCTTTTCTTTTTCCGACTTAAAAGTCGAACAAAAACGGAAAGGAATGAAAAAAAAAAAACATCATCCACCACCCACAGTGGTGACGTATGTAGTTCGTTTTTCGCTTGTCATCCAAAATAGATTCGATCGATTTTTCAGCTAAAAAATGGAAGAAGACCGAGGGACCCCGTCGCGAAGCCAAGGGGCGACCGATGGCGGCGGCGGGAGGAACACCGAAAACAATAGTTTTGTGGAGACGAATGAGTTGAGTGTGTGCCTGCTGATGGTGTGCCCTCTTGATTAATTTTCAGGCACATTTCGTATCCGAAAGATACAAAAAAAAAACGAAAGAAAAGAAAAACGTGAGAGTACGAGAGCGAGAGAGAGTCAGTGAGTGAGAGAGAGAGAGACGGTGGTAGGCGGAGGGGGGAGCAACACGAAGAGGAACATTCTCACAGATAAGCGAACGTGTTATTTTTAGTTTTTAACCTTATTTCGCTAGAAATGTGTGCACTGCAACTGCAATTGCTTATCTGAATGCGATACAAATACGGATACCGTGCACAATTACTCAGCCCCACCGCAACCATGCCACCGATGGGGCGGGTAGGTGAGCGGTGCGCAGTGAAGTGGTGGTTGCATAACGCCCGCAAACACAACACACCCAGAAACACCTGAAGTATCCACGTATCTAAGCAGGGAGATACAGGCAACGGACAGATTCGTAATGAAATACAACCAACCAGACGACTGCGGCAATCAGCAAGCTCAGTTCATCTAGATAAGATTGATAGGCGCTGTGACGTGTGAGGCGTTTGGAAGTCACTCACTCAGTCAGAGGGCAAGAATTTCTTGAGAGCTCCGCGAGCAAATCACGCCGTTCATCATAAGCAAATGGATTCGCTGTGTAGTTTGTCAAGAGTCGGTATGGTTCGTTTGTCTATCTGGAGCTTTGTGACTGCAGATTATGCTCTCTTTTGGGTTGAACATTACGACGGCACGGAGAGAACCAGTTTGTGGGGCTGGCTTGAAGCTGGTTGATGTCATGCACGCTTCTAGAAACCTAGTTAAAGTCGGTTTAATGACTTGTAGCTGATTCTCTATAGAGGTTGTAATAAAAGCGAAATTGCTTTCTTGGAATACTTGCTTGCTGGTCGTGGGTCATGGTTGGGGGGAAGTAGCGGGGGTCACACGAAATGAAAGTTATTTTTCATGACCTTCATTGGAGCAATTTCAGTTTTGGAGTTTGTTATCTAAATGTGGAGGCATTGCAAGTGTCATTGCAAAGTGGCCGCTTATCCGTTCACCATCAGTGTAGGTAGTCTAGATGGTGGCCTTGACCATTGACAGAGTCAGTTGAAGCTGATCTCCTTTCACAGTCATCGTGTTAGTTCTTCCAAAATGCAGTCAGTGGGCTGCAATGCACTAATTTTTCGTATATCTTGACTTTTCCTCTTATAAGGGACTTTCTTTCAAGCTTAAGGCTTTCAAACTTGTAGACAACTCTGTAAACAGGTCTCAGACTTTGCCTGCATTTACTCCTTCGTTACTTCACAGGCCAGCCCCCGATCCGGGGAGGAGGCTATGATCGTGAACTAATGCGGACATCCATCCGTAAAGGTCCGGTGCACGTTGCGCGTGTCGCGCTGAATCTGGTTCTGGAATGATTTGGGTCCTTCGAGTCATGGGGTTGGGTCCAAGTTATTTTGGGCGAACTGAACTAGCTGCCGTTGCTAGGGACGACTCTATGGATATCCATTAGGGTGGCGTTCATGAACTTGAGTCGACTTTGAGTTCGGCTTTGAGTTTGAGACTTGTGTCACAGGTAGTATGCGACGAGGCGATTCAAGTCGCTCCCTTTGATGACTCAACTTGGGCTCACGGTCATGCCCGAACAGTGTCTCCTTTTCCTTTATATTCTGTTAACAATGCACAGCTTGTGGTTCAAATCAGCTCCGAACGGCGTAGTTCTTGAGAAATTTAGCCTCAGAAGTATCCTCTCCGAGTATTGTTCTGGAGGGCTGGAGGGTCACTACGGGCTTGCTGCCATTAGAGAAACCTTGGAATGAACAAAGGATGGTGGTTAGGCAGAGGTAGTCTTATTTACTTATCAGGTCAACGAGCCTTAGAGGCTCTGAGCCTGAGCCTGAGCCTGAGTAATAGCTGCCTTCCATCGCTGAGGGTCCTGGGCACGCTGCTTCCAGTCATCCAGACCAAGATGGTCTTTGTACCGGAGGTTCGGTCTTGTCGAAGGTGGTCGGATAATCATAATCGACCGAGCCAACACCTTAGCATATACTTGAACATAGCCTAGATTCGGAGAGGCAAGAACGTTGACTTAGTGCGGACTTATGTAGTCAGAGCCATTCCAAGATTGAGCCTAGATGTGAGAGAGAAAGTGGATGGTTACGGAAGCCAGCTTTAGTCAAGTTTAGAAGCAAAGTCACAGCCATTCCAAGGCCGAAGGAGTTGAAAGCAGCGTGTCAAGTTGAGAAATGAGTGGATGCATGGCTGGTTGTGGGACAGAATGGAGCACCACATGTGATGCACCTACAACGTGTTACTTTTGTCCATTCTAGGCTTTCGGTGTAGACACCACTTCTCAGATACCAGAGCTCTCATTCAGTGAGTGTTTATCGTAGTGTATCTGAGGTGGACAGGGACATCTGGAACTCTCTAACCACCTCTGCGACCAATCGGAGCTCTTTAACATCACAATGTGTCCAACTACTCTTAAGTGAGGCGTGGCTTGCCCTCCATCTACAAATTCTAACTTTAAGAATGTAATAACGATGCTATTAGTCATTTAGGTCCACGAAGCTAGGACTGGAACTGTTGTCAGAAGTTTCGATATCATCTCAAGCCTTTGACTTTGCCAGGGTTTCATCTTCTTTTTCAAAAGCACACCAAAATTATGAATTATCAAGTTCTTCTGACTCGAGTATCACTGGTTCTCAAGCCATCTGCACCAGTTTCAAGGCAAATTCCCCCCTTTCAGCAGCAAAATTCCATGAAACTCCCACATCCCCAATCATATCAGGCATGTCACATTCCATTTCGAATGGCCTAGACGTCCATAAAAACCCCAGAGTGGTGCCCTTCCCAAGCTCATTCCATTCATTTTTTTGGTGGCCATAATTATTTGAATATTAACAGATAACCCGGTGGTGGCACGACTTGAGAGCACCTGATTGACGGCCCGCATCGTTATGGTGATTGATTGGCCTTTTTTAATTGGCAGGGTGTGAAGCATTATGACCCGGGTGTACCTTGGGCGAGTAGGTGGGTACTGTCCGAAATGGTCACCCGGGGCGGGGTGGTGACGCATTCGAATTGCTGACTAATGGGAGTACTTTAACAAGGACGGGTGCAGAGCAGAGCTGTAAAACAGAATATTGATTATCTCATAAAACGACGCGCTGGTGTTATGAGCTCTGGAAGTTTTAGGAACCATTCGAATTATATTACCAGCCAATCGAACGAAGCTGGGTTAGGCTGTGGGTGTTGAGTCCTTGCTTGAAATTCAAAGAGGAGGTTGAAGGAATGAATGAAGAGATGTTGGAAGGATCATGGGATGTGGGGTGTGCCTTTAAGGTCTGAGACCAAGGGTTAGGGCCTTAATGAGGGCTACAACTGTGACTGCTTCCACTGAGTGCTGAATGTCACTCTGAGGCAGTGGACAAAAGCTGAACGATCGAGTTAACAATATGGTCAGAGTGGTATTTCGAGTGAGGTCGTTTAGACTATCGTAGATGTAGGAGTCTGTGGTGACTTTCCCAGTAAAGGCGAGAGGAGGACAGTTGCAGAGGAGGTTTGGGTGCTTTCCCCTCCTCCTCTTCGTCTAGGCAGTTTCTGCAGAAGTCGTTAGAGAATAGGTATTTTTGCGTGAAGGCTTAGGAACATCGAAGCTAAGGTACGCAGTTCGACGGAGTGGTTCGACAACCAGCGGTCCACTCGCTGGTCTCTCTTTGACAATCAAGCACAGAGCTGTAACCGGCTTCGATTGCTTTGATTTTTTGTCATTGATGGTCGAAGGGGGATAGTATAAGTCACTGTTAGAGACCATAAGTCTTCCGCTCACACTGAGTCCTCATGGGGCGCTGCTGTCCCACGACAGTTTGTGGCGAAAACTTTTCCCCCGTTTAGAGATGAGACGCGTCCATCCGTTCAACTATTCTACGAGGCATGGAGGTAAATTTTTTGGAGCCGCTAAGATGGACGTCCTGATTTCAGCATCTGGTCGTCTCAATAGTCAACTATCTCAGAGCAACTGGGCTGTACTCTTGTAGGAGCATTGTTTTTAAGTTCTAAGCTTTAGTTCGCATTTGTTTGCTTACGAGGCTAACTCAAAAGTTGTGGTTAAAACCTCTGTTTTGTGGAATATTCCTCATTCTTGGCTTATGATCGTCTAACTCCCTACATACCTTAGAAAATAAGATTCCGTCGTCCACCATGATGTTACTCAGTCATTGACATTGCCAGAGCTGAGCACCCACTTTTGACTGTCCAGCATTCTGCCATCAGCCCTCGTTGCACTCGTACCTCCCTACTCTGTCCCAAACTTCATGCTAGCGGACACGTTTCCAGTTCCTGACCACAACCAAGTCGAATGTTGAATCAGAAAGAGTTTGTTACAAATGCGTTGCCATCTCACGGTCCCGGATCACGACTCCTCGGCGTAGCTGCACTTCCACCGCAACAAGACCAACAAAAACAAGAGCAACGCCAAAGAGTTACTTAATTGGAACGAATCTGAAGAAACACGCCAATTCCAATCGAACAATTGATTCCGATTCCAGCGGCGAAGGATTAAAGCGCTCTCCGGTCGTCGGGAGGAGGACGCAAAAAGAGCAGAAAAGAAAAAAAAAAACACCGAAGCAAGACCGTTATAATTAAGGCAGCAGTAAATAAACAGAAACATAACGTTACACACATCGAGCTCACTTCGCGGTACGCTACACAAATCGACAACAACAACAACAACAGCAAGAAGAAAAATAAGAGCAGCCCCAGCAGCAGCAGCCGTAGTGTTTGTCTGAATCTTTTTGCTTCTTTTTTCCGTCTCCCTCTCTCTTGAAAGCGTTTAGTGCTCAACCTGTTTGCATGCAAAGCAACGCCAGCACCATCGGCAGCCACAACAAACGCTTCGCGGTTAAATTCACATTCAATGAGATCCGCTGGATGGTGGATGGCCGACGTGGGCAGGTGAGGCGAAGGGACAGAGGTGGGAGAGCAGCCCCCCCGGCCGGGCTCTGAGATGCGGTGTGTGTGCGCGCGCCTTGTTGTGTGTTTCTCCAACGAATTCGCGTGAAAAACCAAAAAAAAAAAATCAAGAAAAGCATGCGAAATGAGAAATACAACGACTCAAGTGAACAGGTTATTGACGGACGGTTTTACTTTTTAGAGGCATGCCGCGCGACACAGGGAGGAGTGAGCGTCAAATGCATAGTTCTGGCATCTGTGAGAACGGCCAGATATTGGTCGAGTGTTGTGTGTGGTTTGAGGCGAGAATCATCGCCAATTAAGGCGAAGCTGTGGAAGACGTGCAACGGCCATGTAAGGCCTTCGCTGCAGTCGCTGTTGACATATTATCAATCGGCCCTGAACTAATAATTCATCGAGGCGGCCAGATGGTCGACGCCTGACCATATGACCAGAGAGTTCTAGGTTCCACTTATGGAGGATGTCAAGGTCGATTGTTGCGATAGTGTTTTTTTTATGAGCGCGTGCCCATTGTTTGGAGAAGGCGATGCCGGGCGAGGTGATCATGAATTTGGTTGAGCTTGGCCACGGTTCCGAGAGCGAATGAGGGCACGAATCAGCTCCTTCAGATGTCAATGAAGGTTCCTATGATCTCCTCTAGGAGTCCTTAGATTCCTCAGAAGTTTTAAGCTGGATTTGGTAAGATGATGCATTGAGACGTATGTTGCCTCTAAAGTCCTGTGAATGTGGCCAAGGTTGGGATCCCTAGTTTCCATTAGTGTCTTGTTGACGTTATCCTCTGATTTCATGGATTGTCGTTGACGTCCTAGAAGGACCAAAGGATCATCTCCCGACGCCTGTGCGCCTTTCCTTCTCCGCTAGGTCATGACGGTCTAGTATGCTGAAAGTGGTCTTAACTGATGTATTTAGACACTTCCTGAAGTTGCCTATCTCACTGCTGCAGCGAAGACTGATTTCAGAGATGTTTGCTGCAACTTCTGGCGAGAAACTGAATGCGTTCTTCACAGAGTCTGAGCTGATTTTCGCCTCAACCATGACCGGAGACCTTCCTTGGTGAAAATACGCCGGAGGAGTCCATTCCTCACACTCACTTACCCCACAAACGGTGCTCCAGAAAAGCGTCATTTGCTAAGGAAGTTCCCCTTAAAAAAGCGCCTAAATCGTGTCATTCGTTAATTGATCACGTCTTGTGCCGCATCAAAGTTTCTACTCCGTACAGTTGCCTGCATGACTCATGTCAGTCAGGGTCACGCTGTCCACATCAATTTACGTCACGGCCGCAAATGGATTCATCCGCTCATTACGTTCAACTGCAGACCTCGCCTTCGGTCCTAATGAGTCGTCCATTCTCCATGCTGCCGCCTTCTCCTTTTCTCAGAATCGATCTCTGAAATAACATTCCCCCTCCCCCCACCACTATCCTCCTCGGTCGGGAACAAAGAAAGACAGAATCCTGTCCATTCAACGAATAACTGTGTGCTGTGGCTCCATCCAACCACTTGTGCCTGCCTCACTCTCTCCGTCTCGCTGAGATGCAGTCGCCGCTTGCATTGCGGCCATTGGCAGTGAATTTCACTGACCTACTAACAAACGCGATACGTTTCGAAACGACGAAAAAAAGCAAACTTTTTCCTGTTTCTGTGTTTCTTGTTTCCTTCCTCTCTTGTCCCATCCGCGCACGGACAGGAGAGTGTTGCCTGCAATTCTGGTTTTGTGCGGCATTAGCTGACAGTATCGTTGGCGTTCGTGGGGGACAGCACTCCAGTCTCTTTCACACTCGCCTCCTCGATCGCGTTGCAGCACTCATGAGCTCCTCTCTCCGTCCGACCTTTCACCAGATATCCAAAAAAAAACAGTCAGCCACTTCACCGAAGCACTCATGCACACTCGGGCTATCTTTGTGTCTGCAATAGAATTTGCAATCAAATTTCATAAGCGCTTAAGCATTGAGCAATTCACAAGCGATTGCATGTGTGTTCCAATAAGTGCACATTTGAGGTTGGCTCCGCTATTGTTGAGGTTGTTCGTCCGTATCCGTGGCGTGCTGCGGCGCAGGCTGCTGTGGCGCAGAAAGACGACCTGAATTCGATCAGTGTTGTTTTTGCGGCTTTCCTGAAGTTCTTCTCTGCATCGAATGTCTGTGTGCGATTGCAAGTGCACGCAACAGTTGATCTAGATATTTGCTATCGGCACTGCCATCGGTTGATATGGTAGACAGTGCTGCCACCACAAATCGGATCCATTGACTGCGAAATGTCGGTGTCAGTGTTACACCTGATTCTGATCTGATTTTCTCGGTTTGATTGCATTAAAAGCACAAACTGTGTGTGGTGCTGCAACGCGGGCCTACACAAAGCCTGGGTGCTTTGGTTTATGGGTCACGCTGTGGCGCTGTGCTGTTTCTGCGATGACTGTGGGCGCTAACTGTCGTGAGTTTTTGACTACAGACACTTTAGTCTGTCAATAATTGACGTTCCAACGTTTGGTTTCGGTCTCCAGAGACACAAGTCGACGGTGTTTGTGTTCACGTCTGTTTGCAATACATTTCCGACCAGTCTCCATCCGGTACGTACGTATTTCCTTTAAAATAAAAAGAGTGGGTCTCAAATTCCAACCTTGTGGCACCCTATCAGATCATGTCGCGACATATACTTCCATGGTCTCCAGCGAATATGTGCCAAATATCAACTCTGTTCATGCCTACATCTTGCAGTCTTGAAATGATATCGAATGGGTCCCATACCTTGTAGCACAACATCGCCGTGGGGTCCAGAAAGAGCGGTTGTTCGAAGCCAGGTTGGCTGCCTAAAGCCCTGTTCTGGGCTCGTTATAAATGTTCGGCGGGCGTGTTCATCGTTTAAGGGCTACCTTTTGGCAAAAGTGGAATGAAGGAGGAGACAAGATCTTGAGCTGAATAGAACGCACTGGTTTTCAAGGAAAAATGCATATAAAGGACCATAGTACTTCGCCTTCCAAGAATCGGTCGCAGCCACAATCCAGTTCACTTCCCCAAACGTACCAGCGTACCCAAGATAACCTCCTCAGCCTCGATTTGACCAGAAATAACGATTAACCTTCATTTTCCAATCAGTACGAGCCCAACCCTTCCACCTTGTGGCACTCCATCAAACTCCGCTGTCCGCCATCACCACCCACACTGTTGTTGCCTACAAATCATAGCCTGTCGCATTCCTTATCGATTTCAATCAACTTTTCATGGCTGGTTGCACTCGCAATCCTCCAGACTTACCTACTGCCAACAGCCATCCACAGAACACCGCTGTCGTCGCCACCGCCGCACATTTATACCGAAACCCGATACAATGTGTGCGCCGTCGGCATATTTTCATTTGAAAGCGAATCCAATTCGCCACGACTAATAATCACGCGGTAATTTGCCGCAGACATAACAAAAAAAAAAAAAAAAAGACGATAATATGAATATTTTTCCACAATTTTATTGACAATTTCATATTCTAATGAATTTTTTGCAACCCCAGCCAAAATGTATGCTGATTCCGCAAATAAGGGCCCGTTGCAGGCGGGCCTGCACCCGGACGAGTGCTATTTGTGTATCGGTAATTGGAGTCAATCCCATGACTGGCTATGTGTGTGGGATTGATTTGTCAATCGGGCAGCAACAACAGTGCGGCATTCACGGGGTAATTCGATACGAAAATGCCTCAGAACAGATGTATTATCTCATCTCGCATTCTCGTTTTGCTCTTGCATTGCATAAGAGACAATAGCGATTGTTTGTGGAGCGGATTTTGAGGAAAAATTAAAAAAGTATTCCTCATCACTGGATGGATGGATGTGGGATGACAATACTCAGGGTTGAGCTGTCGTTGATGTCTGGTGACGGCCTGTCAACGACGGATCAGAATTATGTTTTTTTGAGAATAACAAGCAATTCTGTTATTCAATCCCCGGATGGCCTTGGGTGTGAGTGAGAAACACTTTGGCTGCGCGGTGATTTTCCGGGGAATTCGATTGACAAAAAATAGATCTTTTTTGTTTTTTTTTGTTTTTCAATGGAACGCGTGTGGGGGGTCGCGCTGGAGCGGTGATCTAGGGGAGACAACTCGAAGTTGAACGAGAGGAGGTACGAGTGCCTGAGGTGCCCACGGAAAGGGACCTCTGGTGGTTAAGAAACTGGACGCGAGACGAAGTCAAATGTGATTTGAATTTAATCCAAAATTGCCCTAGGATTGAATTCAAGATTTTCTCAAACCAAGTCATCTGTTCTTACAGAGGACGCGAGGTACTTCAGTGCCGTGGGTAGTCAGAAGGTGCTGCGTTTTCTATAGATTAGCTCCTTCCCTTACCCGATTTATGACTGTGATCCTCAGAGCAACCCAGTCCTCTACGGTCGACAATAAATTAGGAAATCCATCCTGCCGTCCATCATGGATGTTTTTTTTTTTTGAATATTCTACGTGCACTCGCAGCTTGATGTCAATCATGGCGTCATGGGATTCGATTGCTTCGTTGGAAATGATTGGGTGTCCAACTGGGTTGAAGGACGTTTTCCGGTTGTGGAGGTTCTCATTCAGGAATGTGCACTTGTCTGGTTGATGTTCCACAAAAGTGTGAAATTTCGTGGCATTTGTGCGAAAGTGTGGTGTTTTGACAGCGCTTAGTTCATCGAATCATTGCTGATTAGTTCATTGATCAGCCTTCCCGGGCTTGACAGATGATGGACATCAAATAAACGTTGAGGCAGGTCAGCTTCTTGCGTATAATACATCAATAATTAATGGAGTCGAGCCGTCAATGAGACGTTTAAACGGGTTCGAAAGCAACATCGCTCCTGCAAATGTCAAGAATAAACGGGACAGAGAGGTGTGTTGATTTTTGGTGCAATCTATTCTTCTTCTTGGCGTCGGGGTTGGACCACACATTTGCTCCACATCTGCATCACAGCAATCGCATACAAGTCAAGGTAAGACCATGCGACTTGCTCTAGGATTCACTGAGACCTGCTGAAGGGTTGTCTATGTTCGACATTGGGTCACTCTATGGGTCTTTGAAAGAAGGACACTTAGATAAACAGAACGTGACGCAAATTCTGTCGGACAACGACCAATAGACATCTGAGAACATTTCTTAGTGTTTCCAGAGCGGACACCCCTCATAAGTGGACAACACTCATAAACAGACACCCCTCATAAGCGGAATCTCTTATACCGGACACCTCTCATAACCGGACAACTCTCATAACCGGGCACCTCTTATAACCGGGCACCTCTCAAAACCGGACATTTCTCATAAGGACATCCCTCATAAACGGTAACCTCTCATAAGCGGACACCTCTCATAGTCGGTCACCTCTCATAACCGGACAAATTTCTTGGTACCGTCAGTGTCCGCCCCATCAAAGAGTTATTTCGAAAACAAGGATTCACATTTTCCATCAGTACCATATCCATGGTCAGCCCTCATCCTGAGCGACCTCTTCAGTTGACCCCCTCAGTTCGTCAACTGTCACTCTGAGGTCCCTGTCAATCCACGCACTCCACCACCGCATCCATTAATTTGCCAAATTCCAAGCGCGCTGAGTGTGGTGGCGGCGCGGATGGTGGCGGAGGTGGAGGAGCAAATTTCTACTTGTCAATCTCTGCGTCTCCGAGCGGAAGAAGTGTGTTGAATATCTTTCAACTGAAAACGTTCGGTTGTGTGTTGATCCAACAAAAATAATCACAACGACAACCACTACGACTGACTATTTATTTGCATAACACACCCTCCCTCTCTCTGTCTCATTCTCGCTCCACCCTCACCCCCCACCACCAATGGTTTCACTCTCTTGCGCTTCATAAATAAATTACTAATGACACATCGTGTAAACTAGCGTTCCATCTATTGTCAACTAAAATATCATCGCCCATCATCATCTAGAACCGCGCGCGCAGATCCTCTAGCTGCCGAGACCCGGGTTCGTCTCCTGCTCGCTCGCTCGCACTCAGTCGCAGTCTGTCTCTGTCTCCGCCTCCGTATTGCTCTCGCCCTTAGTCACCGTCCCACGAGGAGCAGAAGACTCATTTTCGAGAACCTCGTGGCATGCATCTCCCTCTCTCGCTCTCTCTCTCTCTCATTCTCTCGTCACATCTCGCGTATCTGTCATAAGTCATCAAAGTTCTTTCTACGTCACATCGTGACTGACATCTATGGCGAAACCATCAATCAACTCAGCCGCCGAACAAAACTGAAATAATAATTTTCGATTCGTTCTCAGTTAGATAGAAGCGCAAGTACACACCGGCGCACAGTGTGTATATCTTGTTGCTTTTAAATTAGAACTTGTCAGTCGGTAACGTATGTGCGTCTCTGCACCACCACCACGAGCACCGAGCCAGCATTACTAGTCAGCGGCTAATGGGCTGCAGATACTGTGTATCTCAGCGGACTGTAGGACTGCGCGTCGCACTATTGTGCCGTGTATTTATAGTGTGCCCAGACCAAAGTGAAGAACTGTTCTTCTTTTTGGTTTGAAATTCCGATCGTTCCATCATCTCTCTCTCGCTCTCGTGTTTACACACGCGAATAAATCGAAATAAATCTAAGAGCAGCTAAATATATCAATTGATGTATCTTTATCCGCTCGATGCGCTTTTGAATCTGCTGAACACCGAACGCAGTTTCTTTCAGCCCAAACACCACCCGTCTGCATTGTGTCGCCCGATTCGGCCTGCATGCCGGCGCGCGCTTTGCCTTGGTCTGGTGACTTGCTTTTCGGCCTCACTGTGCGTGCTTCTTTCTAAGGTTGCTCTTCTGTATCTCTTCCCGATCAATTCGCGGTGTTTCATGAGCATGCCATGCGTGTGTGTGTGTGTGTGCATGAATGAGTGTTTTGATGCGGCAGGGCTTCGGGGGCAATTAACGATATGTTTCAGATATTTTCGTATCGCCGTATCCACTGAATGGTTTCGGTTTATTTATTTGTGTGTGGTAATGATTATAAATTCATCATAACATCCATGGAAGTAGGCATTTGGGGGGCTTTTTAAGTGACGTTTAATGAGCCCTCAGTTGTGGGGGCGCAGTGATTTGTGGCGACGTGTCGGGCGATAATGTCTGCAGATAAACGCTGAATAAAGTGAGATTAGAACAAACAAATAGATATCGCTTCGGTTTGTTGATGGTTTGTTTTGAATTTTTTCCATTCCGTTGCTGTTGTTGTTTATCATTCAGCTTTGAACGTTTTGGGCGAGATCGGGGGGAAGTCTGTTGATGACTAGTAGTCTTCTTAGGAGATCATTGATGCTGTGACAGTTCGCAGTTTGAGGGATTTCTTCAAAAACGCGGTCTGTTGCAGACATTCTGTGAACTTGTGTGTACACGAAGCGAATCGTTGAATCCTGTGAACGCATTCGGCAGAGACTTCATCTTGAGCTCATCAAGTTGCTGAAGGACAATAGCTACAAAAGAGTAAAGCTATAAAATCAGATCAATTTTTGAGAATCCAATAGCGAATTTCGGGTCTCATGACGCCGTCGTCAATTTTCTCTAGACACCATCTAGCTCTCGCTGACAGGCAATAGCTGCAAAGCCCTCTGACTTTTCCTACCCACTTCCCCCTCCAAAATTCCTCAGTCTGAAGGTCAGACACATCAAATGTTATCCACTCGACTCTCGCATTCTTTACCGTGGAATCTCCATAATAGATCGTCACAGCTTGTCACCTCACCTCGCAATCCAATAAATCAACACATTGTCAGTGGCGCATAAACATTCATTCATTCCAATGAGTGCGGCGCTGATCGGATGAACAAGTGCCTCATCTTTGCGGCTACGGCGGCAGCGGCGGCGGCTGAGATGACATTCAGATGAAATATCATCGCTGGTATCGTCTTACCACCTGTGCACGAGTCTGTAACCGAATGCCGCCTTAATGCAGTTCTTCTCGGCTGCGGTCATATGACTTGCTTTTACGGGCGCTTAGATGCACGTGAGCGAACCTTATCGTTCGCAGTTTTGTACGGCTTGAACGAAAGCGAATATCAATCGTGGGAACTCTTGAGGGTTTGTCATGAAAGATTGAGGCTGACCATGGCAGTCAGTCATGGGCTATTGTTGGCGCGTGTGACAGAGGTTTGCGTGACATTTTGAATGCCTCTTGTATCGAAGCCTTTTAGCAACTTTCAAAGGAAGTCAAGGTATGACGAGTTGATTACCGCGTCAGTTGCATCGGTAAAGCTGAGTTTAAAATCACATGAGGCTCTGTCAAAAAACAATTCGATCATGTGCTTGTGGTTGTGTGGTGGTGGTGTCCGTCACTTCAGACAGTCATTAAGACAATCGGACATGAAGCTCCGTAAAAAGTCCGCAGAAATGTCCCCAAGCAAGCGACGTGTAGTCTAAATCCAGATGCACCTCCTATTTTGCAATCAGACAGACCGGCAACACTCTTGTCGACTACTGACGAAACCAAGTTTCGCATGCAACGAACACCAACTGATGCCTGAAAAGTAGAGCGCTGGCATGACACAAACAGTGAGTCAGTCAAAAACAAACGACAGCCTCCAGCGAGATCCCTATCTGCACTCCAACATCGTCACAATCTACAAAACGCCTGCGATCGAGTAAAAAAACCCGCCCGTTTACCACATGCAATCCTCCCATCGGCTAATGATACACATTGCAAAACACAAGTCGGGCACAGTTTCATCATTCCCTAATTTTTCAATTAACGTCGCTAATACGAAAATTACATAACAAAGATCTCCATCTCTTGTGGCGGCCACCAGTCAGTCATCCCTCTCTCCACAGCCCACATCCAAGCTCCCGCTGGGTGAATTCACTACAATGGCAGGGAATTGTTTTTCTCGCTCTCTCTCTCTCCTCGCTCCTCGCTCCTCGAATTCACGATCTAATTCCGTCATAAAATCGCACGAACAGCGTGCCATTATCTTCGTATCTCCATCTTTAAACCTCATTTATTCAGTGGCAAGATGAAAAAAAAACAGCAACACACACATTCAAACAAATTCGCGCGCACAAACAGGCTCATCGGGTGTTTCTAGTTGGGTGCGCCATCACCACAGCCAGCACAGCCCCATCAGGTACACAGAGGGCTGCCGGCGAACAGAAGAATAGAAATCCCTCGCGTTCACTGCCAAAAAACAATTTACATTCTATTGTTATCGACGATGGCGCGCAGAGAGCTTAGCTTCCTAGTCCTCCATCACCACTCTCCGACGAGCCGCCGCCCTAGTTGGGTTTCGTTTTCCCTTCGGCGTCGACGGAGCAACCTTCCCGCATCCACTGACTGTCTGCCGTTGAACTCGGCCTCTCCACCGCCTTTCTCTCCGCGTCAGAGTGTGTGTGTGTGATGTCGTCTTCGGCGCTTTCTACAGTCTATATTTTTGGCAATTGCATTTGCTACAATTAAATTTGACCGTTTGGCATTAGGCGACGAATCGCGGTGCGCACACACACAGGATGTTTTAGGCGCGCTGGGCGATCGGCGGATGACAACAAACTGATTAGTCTCGGCTTGGCCGCCGTGCATCCAGCGACTGCAGGGATATCCCCATGCTCGCCCAAGCGCACTCCAAGCAGTTGCGTGGTTGTTTTTAGACGCGTCCATGGTCGATGCGGCTGGTACTTGCATTTTCTTCTCTGGCTTGTCTCTTTTTGGTGCCTCGTAGTGGTGGAACGCCGCAAATAATTAGCGATTTAATTTGTCTTTTTGCGTTAAGCAGACGTTACTTGAGGTTATTGCGTATCTGCCTGCTGTGCTGTGTACTGTTGGCTCTTATTGTGACGGACGAGAGGCAGCGTTGGGGATGAGATGCCATTTAGATAAGGGAATTCGCCATAAATGAACTCATTTCAATGTGAGATACACAATTAAGATTGAATTACACGAGCCCGTCGAGTTATGCTATGGTAACTGATATCGACGTGGCCCTTAGGCGCGCGTACGAGGGTAGGTGGCGATGATTTGAAAACGGTTCTTTGCGAGGGACTGAAGCATAATTGGATGTTAAACAACGCCGCGGTACTAAGAGGGTGGCCCTTCACATCTGAGGGGTGTGAAAAGGAATCTGTCGTGGGGTGGCTGGGGTTTTTTTTCGATTATGGGGTATATGCGATGGTTCTCATTTGGTAACACCGACTCTGGGCATTGTTTCGTCTTCTGTCGTCTGAATTCCAATTCGAATTACACGCTAGTCAAAAACCCAAGAGGAAAGAAAACATAGAAAATAACATAGAATTGGTATAACTTTCCCACTTTTGGGACATTTTCATGGAAAATCATCACAATCTGTACAACAAGTAGCCAACACCGCCTCGAAAATGCAGTATTGATCGTTAGGACAGGTCTCACGGCACGTTGGCTTTGAAAACCTTCTAGATTGAACGCCGCGTGGTGGTGCTCCAAACCCTACATGTTAGCCCATTTCAGATCATTAACCGCGTTTTCTTTGCATTTCCGTAGAAACATATTTCCACGCAAAACCCACGAAAAAATGAAGCACCCGCGATGAGTCTTTTATGACTCAATTCATCACGCAGTCAGTCATAATCTGTCACGTTTTTTTTCAAACGAACACGAAAGCAGCTTGTATCTACGGCCAGATAGATAAGACTGTGGACTCTCTTGTCGCACCGCGATGACTTAGTTGCTTCCGGTGCCAGATGGAACTGACAATTTCGCACTCGGTGGGAACACACTTGGTCTCGGGTGTCGGTGGAGTCGAGAGTCAGAGAGAGAGGAAGAGCGTTTGGAGACATCAGACGGTTGTAAATTATTGAGGAAAAAACAGTAGGCAGTGCACTTGTTGATGGCATGCTACGTTGATGCTAATGAACTTTATCTAAATGCGTGTTGCTTACTATTTGTGTACAATTGGGTAACATTAAACAGCGCCGTTGAACTTTTCGTGGAGGAGGCTGTGGCAGCTTGACGTAAGACCTTACATCTTTAGAAACGAACCAAAATCCAGCTCAAGATTAGACAGATTCCGATTCTTGCTTCTCAGTCCATGCCAAGGAAGAGGTGTACGCCAAACCGAATTAGCCTTCGACTCGTATGCAGAAAAATGACGAAACCAGGCAGGTAACTGGTGGAAGACTAACTTAGACTTAATCTTAACCCCTGACTTTGAGGAGCTTACAGTTTGTTTGCTAGAGTCCTCTAAAGATGGTCCACGATTTCAACTAGTTGGATAGGTGTTTGGGTGCGTGCTTCAATCCTCACTTAGAGCAATTGAGATTGGTTTCATATTGAGATCACGCGGTCTGCTTGAAGCGTTATCCCTGTCACAAGGCTCATTTCTAAGTTCTTGTTGGGACAGTTATTCGCCTCGAACGGACTGTCTCTGGCTCTGATACGTCATTCCACAGCAGTGGCCACGGTCCTTACCCTTGCGGCTCACCATCTGACCCTTCTTTACTGCCACACGCATCCTTCTTGTGCTTGGCACTTTTGCTTAAAAGTCTGTATGTCATCTTGGGGCACAATGGACCCATCATGTTGGTTTAACTGAGCCACGGCCGCAAGGGCACCCATATATCTACATCCCTCCTGCAAGTCATCTTCTAAATGCACGCTCTTTGAATGCCTCAAGTCAGCAACGCACTTTTTCTTGCATAACTTAAGAGGGAACCTTCATCCACGCCGGATGCGACATTCTTTAAATTTTTGAGGGTATCCTTGCTTACAAAAACCTCCCACTTAGCATGACATCCATTACGCATGCTGCTCCTGATCATTCTTGATTAACGTGACTTGATTACACCCCGTTTCTGCCGAACCTTCTAATGAGTACCAAAATCCATTGCCAACTCGTGCTGCACATCAATTCGTCAAACAAATGTTTATGCCCCTGATTCACTGTGACATGGCCTTCCAGCGTCAACATTGCCATGCATTACGTAAATTTTGATGCGTCTTCTGCATCAGCTCCCCTTCTTTACCCGTTTCTTGCAATGACTCAGGCCCCTCAGGCAGATGCAGTGGCATAATCGTGGGTTTTCCCGTTTTTCGATTGCATCAACCCACTTTCGTCACTGCACAAGAAGCAGCCTTATCTCAGGCTGACTCCTCTTCGGCTGTCGCCGTCAAACAAGCTTCAATCCGAACCTGTTCAAAGGTGTGTGCGATGGGGACTCGCTTTTGCGGAGTAAACATATCTCTATCTCTCGGCAGTGTACACCGAAACTACTTCGAAAGTAATTAGACGTAGAATAAGAACGCAATTTTTTTTCTCCCTCCTTCTTCGTCTCCATCTCTGCTCTCTCCGCCGTTTGTTCTTTCCTGTCGTCTTTTAAGTTATTTTTAATATAAGGTGCTAAGTCAAGTCATAAGCGGAATGAACGAGAGGAGCGTTGTGTCGTACATCTCCCGGTTGCCTGACTTATGTGTGTTCCGAGTGATTTTTGTTCTGTTTTGTTGTTTTTTTTTATGGGAGCAGGAAGTATCTTACGAATCGTTTTGTGTCATTCACTCGCCCCGAGAGATGGAAAACAAAACCGAGAGTAATTAAAAGCAAAAAAAAAAGACGGAGGAACGTGTTCAGAAAGTTCAGAAAGAGTACACAGACGGTGGGGAGCTGGGAGACAGCACATTTGACACGGTGGCCAAGTAAGAAAATTAATTCTGCTGTCAATCTTGAGTATGTAGGTTACCGGAGATGTTTTTTTGTTTTTCGGATGTGAGAGGGTTCCACGTCGCGCAGTAAAACGGTGGTGATAAGATCAGGACTTATGAGATCGACTGAATGTTTGGAAGATTCAGCGACGAATTGTACGGGATGTGCAGTGGCGGAACAGACGCGTGGTTTCTACAGAGTGTTAGGGCATGTGGAGGGACTTGTGGACATCCACGAACGCCACGAATGAGATGAAGATCGAAGATTTCCTAGATTATCTTCCAACTGCCACAGCGGCCCAACTAATCGTACCTACGACTTCTGTACACCTTTGGTGATGTGCTATTACGTCTGCTAATCGATTCAGATACACTATATAGTAAGGATTTTTGAGGTTTTTCCTAGTTCACCTTCCCACTGCCACAGCGGCCCAACTAGACGTACCGTGTACGAAACCCTGTTCACGGCGCTCTTCCGAACGTTGTTCTGCAGGAATCAGACGCCACCAGAGGTCGATGAATGGTCACGTCCGCGGACACAGAGCTTCATCAGAGGTCTCCCCAAAATAGGCTGCCGACCATTTCCGCCTTCGTTGCCATCTGTTGCTGCTGGTGCGACTCAAATCCCGCCGAAAGTTGTGTCTCCCTCTTCCCCACTGGCGAACGATTAAGCGCATTCCAGTTAACCCCGAAAACCTAATTAATCTCCCGTCACACGCTCGCCTTGAAATAGTTCTCCGAAGCAACTGTGAACACACAACTCGTTTTTCTGGAAATTTGTACCAATAGATCGCAGGAATGCCAAAGAGGAGCATAGAGCACATCAGAAGTGCGGGAAAACTCCTGAAATTAATCACAGCGAACGGCGAAGAGCATCTATCAGTGTTTGAGTGTAGCCCCAACTAGCTCATGCAACTGTCAGTGCCACGGAGCGCACACAATCGCACAGAGATGTGAGATGTGAATCCACTGACACGCCAACCAACCAACCAACGGACTAACCGACCAGCCAAACAAACAGCCCGCCAACCAGTCAGCCAGAGTGCCAGTAATTAATTGCCTTTGCGTTTGCGAGCTGCCCCGACCTTGTGTGGCCGCCGCCGCCGTCGCCGCTCTCCAAACACGCTCTTCACCCTGTCAGCGTGCTAATTAATAGCAACTATTCCCCTTATCCCCTCCTCATCATCCAACTGGACGAACACAGCTTCAATCCATCTCGTCGTTGAGATACTTACTTTCCTTAGCTTGCGTTCTTCATTCATGATTTTGTGTGATATCTGCTGCCGATGTGTTCCCCCGAGAGATGATCGGTGGAGGTGGCGGAGAGGGGGCGGCGATTCCCATTGTTACTCCGCTCTGAAGTGACGTTTAACTTTCTCCGCGTCGCTTCCATCTCGAAGAGCATTTAATTACTTTTCATTTTTATTATTGGATCGTGCGAAGGGGCGGCTGGTAGGGGGGGTGTTAATAATTCGCAATGACGTCTAGGCGGAGCTGACGACAGACGCGAGATGAACGAACGAATATTTACATTTGAACTCTCTCAACAGGTTTACGTTCGTTCGTTTGTTTCTTTTCGGCGCTTGTGCCTTGTTTACTTTCTGCTGATTTGCATTTCATTTCTCTTTTCGGTAGGAAATTTACGGATGCGATTGTGTAGGCAGCCAGCCATCTCCGGAATCGGAAGGGAACACGACCGGAAACCGGCGACTGGGAGAATGAAAGAATCATTGCGCCTTGTCCAACTGGATCGACTGTGGGAGAGAGCCTAGGCGGGCCTACGGAAATCGGGAGGAATTTCCACGTGTTTTCTCTTCTGGTTTGGTTATCCGGTTTTGATCCAGATTGACTTCCGTTTTTCTAACCAAACCTAATCTTTCTTGAACAGAACTTGTCCTGACGTCAGTCTCCATGTCCGACCGTCGCTAATGTCTTGCGATGTCCTAGCTGTCACCTTCCACACTCCATTGAAATATGAGACCACTTAAATTAACGCCAATCGCGGTCGATGTTGTCCGCGCCAAAGAAATAGTTCATATTGTTCTTTGTGCAATTCGCTGTTTATTTTTGTACTTTAAAGTGTCTCCTATTTCGACTCTCGTCTCATATCACGTCAAGTTGACGAGGTGACATTTTAAAGGTCGGAGCTCGTAGAAAGGAAAAAGTATACATTTTCTCCTTGAGTGCTCCGAGATCTGTTGGAAAATGTACGAAATTCGAGAAGAACTTCATTTAAAGTGAACCAAATGTCAATTTTTGTTTTCAAGAAAATGACAAGCTATTCTCCACATTTGATGCGCGAACATTTTTTGAAAGAAACATGGTGAAACATTTGATTTTGGTGACAAATGAACTCAATGAGGGACGACCAGCGACAGAATGATTTCTAATGCCCTTCGAATCGTGTTCCCTTGTCGTTCCATCAAAATCTGCTCCAGATCATGCTTCAAAACCTCTTTCGCTTGCGTCCGTGACAGTGACACAAAAATGACACAGTCTCCTTTCACTCGCTCTCCATCCACCGCCCGCATTCACAACGAATGGCATTTTTTTTTGTAATTATGTTCCCAAGCTAATTACCCCTTCAATGCGTCCATCATCGATGTCACAAGAGCAACTTGCAAACAAGCAACCCCACCACCACCAGTGGCAGCGTCATTGCAACCACCAGCACAACTCTTGCCCAATGGGGACATTCATCATTTGCCGGCCAAAAGTGTGCAATATTTACATTCCCCCTCATGATTGTGTCGACCACCCCTTTCCTCCCCCCGGGGGGCATAAGAACAAAAGCAATTTTAATTACAATCCATGTTGAGCACAGGACCTCGGATTGAGAGCGACAATCCCTCTTGGGAATGTCTAGCCACGGGGCTGGGGGGGATGAACAAAAAAGAATTCGCCTCTTGGGGGATGGGCGGGAGCAGTGTTCTTTTTAATTATTCAATCCCTTCTCTCCCCCACCTGCTTATCACCATCCCGGGTTTGTTTATATTTGGGAAATTCTAAGCCACACGGCGCGGTATTTGGAACTCTCGCTGGGGATGCAATTAATTTTCCCTTGGCCAGGTCCGGGTAAACGGGCCTCTACTGTGTGCTGCATGCACTTCATTAGTCCCGTCTTAATGTATTAATTATCGCATAATTTTGAGTTTCCATTCAAAAGATTAGCGCTCGGGTTGTGCGCCGAGTGATAAATAAGTTGCAAGCGACGGTTCGTCTTTGTGTGCGCAGCTATTGCGTGACACTTTCTCGGATCATTTGTCACTTTTCAGTTGTTTGAGTGGTGGAGGGGGGTGGCAGCAGTTGCCAGCACACACACGGTAGCGGCGCGGCGCTAGCGCACAGTGGCAGCAAAGAAATTGAGCTGTCACCGAGGAGAGTCCAATTATTTCGACAGTCAGACGAGAGTGCCGAACGCGTTGAGCGATGAACGACGGAACAAGGTGACCAAGGAAACATTTTTGAAGAATTTTGATTGAATACACTCGCGATGGAGGGAACGAAGGGGGCCTAGTGCCTTTTGTTGGCAACTGTGGTGTCCTGACATTGCTGAGATTCTAGTACAACGTGATTAATTAGCAGTGACAGTGGGACGGGGGCCCTTAATGAGTTCCGAAATGGCAACAATAAGTGCTGCGACACTCGTTCTTGGACGCGCCATTGTATGACTAGGCTGCTAGGCGTTCCTCAATCCCTGGCAGCAAGTCAAGAGTTTTGTTTGTTTTTGGAAAGCACGGAATGGGCACGAAAGGCCGTTGAAATGCGTTAATTCTTGGTACCTTTGAGTGCAGCGAATATTGGTCTCTGGTTAGTTCTGGTTTCAGTCTGGTTTGTGGCACTGCATGATATCAAGCTCTGGCGGATTATGGCGTCTTTTGAGGTTTTGGCGTCTGCTTGGTTTCAGTGTTGACCAGATTTTGGTCTCAGCCTGATTTTACCCCGCGTCTGATTTGGGCCTCTGTTTGATTTTGGGGGAAGTTTGATTTTGCGACTGCGGCCTTATTTTGGTCTCGGCTTTATTTTGGTCTCGGCCTTATTTTGATCTCGACCTTATTTTGGTCTCGGCCTTATTTTGGTCTGAACCTTATTTTGGTCTCGGACTTATTTTGGTCTCGGACTTTTTTTGGTCTCGGACTTATTTTGGTCTCGGCCTTATTTTGATCTCGACCTTATTTTGGTCTCGGCCTTATTTTGGTCTGAACCTTATTTTGGTCTCGGTCTTATTTTGGTCATAAATTTGGTCTCGGTCTTATTTTGGTCTCAACTGTGCTCTTCTCGGTCTAGTGCCTGTCTCCGGTTTCCCATAAATGTCGTCTCCTTATCCAGTCAGCCGCAAACGAAAGAAGAGTCTGGTTTAATCAGCAATTTGGAACCATCGGATGTGAGTGGTAAACCGCTTCCTCAGCAAAATCGTTTACAATGACCACACTCAAGCATCTCTCCCCCTCATATTAATCTCCAGCCCTTATCGAATTGAACGCATCGACGAGGGGGAGCAAGAGACACGTTCTTCCAAGCGGAACACCCTCCCCTCCCCAAAAGTCACCTCTAATCTGATAATCGCCCAAAGTAAGTGGACCGCAGGTACCCACAAGAATAATTAAATCTCTCCCCTGTTCTGGCCAACGTTCCCCGCAATTAAATTCGAATTTGCATTGTCAGTATGAAAGCCCAGGAGAGGACTGTGTGGTGTGTGTCCCCAAAGCTAATGATGGCGAATTAGGCAGACCCATCGCAGAGTCGACCACTTGGCTGGCCGTCAGTCGGGTCGGGTTGAGGCATCAGTTTCTCGAATAATTCGGGGAATCAACTGAATTGCATGACAAGTCAGTGTTTTCTCGGATTAATAATTGTCCAAGGCCACAAGGTGGATGGTTGGCTGGCGGCAAGGGGAGAAGTCGGCACGAGATGCGAGGGCCTGTCAAAAATTATCCAACAAATGGCACTCGCGCGGTTAAGGGCAGACTGCGAGAGCGAGTAGGAGTAAAGGAAAAACGTCTCGAAGTTTGCAGACTCTGCGGCTGAGTTGTGGCAAGGTTGGGGCAATTTTAAAAGGTGTCACCATAAATTGTTTCGCCTAAGTGCGTAATAAAGCCAAAGATAGCGACGAGACCAGTTCTCCCCCACAACCCCGGCCAACTCGGTAGAAATGATGAAGTGTGTGGTTGTGGAAGTCGGCGACAGTGAAAGAGTTACGTGGCCCGGTCCAGCAATTAACAATTATTTCACATTAAGAGGGATTACTTGAGTGCCTCCACTCGGAGCAGTGGCAGTCAGACTCGTGGGATTTCGGTGGCGGTACCCTAGTGGTGTTTTTGTGACATTCATTCGGGGCGGGTGGGATATCCGTGAGTTATGGGGGTTATTTGAATTATATCCAGGGTAAGTGGGTCAATTACGGGCACAGACGAAGCAGGTTCTCTCCCGTGGGATTGTTGCGTAATCAAGTGGGTGGGTCGCGGTAATTCATGGGACCTTCGGAGCGGAAACCATATTTTCAAAGCTCGACAGAGAATTTGTGTAGACGAAAGCACGTTGCGGTGGAGGTAGGTCGAGTAGGTGGTCGAGTTAATCTGAAAGAAACTGTTCTGAAAATGGCTTAAAAATGGATTAGATAAGGAACAGGCAAGCGTCTGGGAGTGAGGAGTGGAGTGGGCATGAATTTGACCTTAAAGACTCTTCGCATTGAGAAGGGAGACGTTGCGTAAGGATGGGTAAAACGTAACGAGCGAGACTGTATCCCTTCACTGCGTTCCAAGATTCCATAAATTTCTCCTTCATTGGGCACGTTCAGAGCGTTGCTGCTTTGAATGCAGGGTTGCGCTCGATTTATTCTTTTACATTACTTCTTTACGACCAATCTCAATCCTTTTGGGATTTGGCGGAATCTAGCTTAGTGATTATTTTCGCGGTTTGTAAATTTGGATCAATTTATGAAGTTTTGTTCATTTTTGTGATCCAAATGGTAGCTCTTTTATTTCGGAGTTTACTGAAGCATTTTGGGTTTCAGCCCTGTTCCTCTAGTCTGAGAATTGGGCGAAAAGTGTGCTTCATTTCGACGCTTTTAAGTGCTTCTCCTCTTAACAGAAACGAGTTGAAGATTTTTTGGCGATTGAGATATCATCCTTGAGTCAAGTTGAGAAGTCAGAATCTTACATCCGGCGCGAAACCCTCAAAGACGAAAGCAATGCTCGACGACAGGAATATCAGCTCCTTATGCCCATGCACCAAAAAGGCGATTCTAGTTCTTGTAAGAACTATAAAGGCCTCTGCCTTGCTCAACGTCACCTATATTATGCTGTACAGCGTACTGCGTGAACGTCTAAAGCCGTTTTGCACTATATAGGCACAATTTCCCACTAAGACAAATAGTGGAGAAGACTAACGAATTTCGCATCACCTTTCTATCGATTTTTAAGCTGCAAGCAGCTCTTTGAGTCAGGCGGCTACGTGATCATTTGCAAGGTTTTTGGAACACTTGATCCGTCTCTTCTAAATCAAACGTTTCGAATATGGAAAGCGCTGTCTTCTTTATGACATTGTGGCATGTTTTGAACATTTTAGTACTATTTAGTACTCTGGACTTCAAACCAAAAAGCCGACATGACTTTAAGCTCGATACCAGCTCAGACTTATGTACACTCGCGTGGCAACAGCCTTCTTCCTACGTCACTTCTAAATCAAAGACCTCGAATATAGATAGCTCTGTCTTCTATATGATATTGTGGCAAGTTTTGCACATTTTAGTACTGTTTAGTATTCTAGGAAATCCACATTACACAGCACCACTCTCTCCTTCGATTCGAGATCACCCCCACATTTCACTCGATTCGATTTTCACTCTGTCTCTATGTGGTCACATCGTGTGTACGTTTTGTGGTCTGTCCCTTCCCTTTAATCACATCTTCCCTCATGATATATGTCCCATCACCTAAAATATTATTAATTTCCTTTTCATTTATCGTCTCTCCTCACAGGCACAACAGCAGCAACAGAGCCAACAGCAACAGAACGTTTTGAACAAGTCCAACGATGACCTACGAAGAAAGAGGCCCGAAACCACAAGGCCCAATCATATACTGCTGTTCACCATAATAAATCCATTCTATCCAATTACAGTGGTAAGTTTATCTGCTCATCCTTAGCTTGATATATGCACTTTCTCTCTCTCTCTCTCTCTCGCTCTGTCGTGTCGTCGGATAAGCCCACAGGGACTGCGGAAGAAGGGAAAAAAACTTCGATCCTAGAGGGATTTTGACTTGAAAAATGGCAAAGAGAGTCGTCCTGGCGGTGGTGGTGGTAGCTTTTAATTAAAATGCCTCGAGTCAGCTTTGGTTTTGTGTCATCTGTGTGTTTCCTTATTTTGTCTAGGCAAGCCACCCAGACACCACCACCCATGCGAGCAGCGGGTGTGCGTCGGCAGCATTCGGCATGCATCCCCCGCAGGCTACGGGTGAGAGAGTGGAGATACTTATGCAATCACCGCCCCCGATGCTCGAACTCTCCTGGAATTCCATTTCGCTTGCATGAGCTCGGGCGGAGTAAGTCGAGATTTGCTCGGAGACAGTTGAAATGAAATCGCACCACAACGAGACAGGTGCATCTGCAGTCGTCCTCGTCGACGTCGTCGTCGTCGTTGTATTCGTTGTTTTTTTCGTTGTCTGCCTCGGTTGGTCGCATGGATCGGGGCTATCCGTGCTTTGGTTGGATTTTATTGTGACATCAGGCGATGCTCTCCTACTCCAGAGTGACACAAGCCAGGCAATAAAACTCAAAGTTCTCCTCCGGCAGAGTATATATAAAACAGGAAATCGTCTACGAATCATGTTCTCTCCGCTTGAGGGGCGGGCAACACCCGCGGTGTGGGTGAAGTAACCAAGTTCATTTTGTTCACATTTCTGAAGTAATAAAGACGTGTTGTGTCTTGGGCCGGGAGAAGAAGAAGAAACAAGAAAAAAAAGATCAAGATACACGGGGAAACAGACAAGAATTGGGTCGTTCAAGACGTGTTTACGATCGCTGTTCAGATTACACTTTAATGTCGTCCGAATTGAACCAATCATCGGCCGGGAATCTTTCGCGAATTGGGTCAATCGCGATGAGCGGGAGATATCCGACGGCACGCGCATAAATTGAGAGATGCTGTGCTGTGACCCTGAATGAGGTGGAATGCGCAAATACTCTTGCTTTCTATTGAACACTTTCATAATCTGATTTGCTGCTGTGGGCATTCATCTGAAGACGTTCCTTTTGGGTAGATCTGGAAATCTAAGAGAGTGCCCAGTGAAGTGGGACACTGTGTCGTTTGCGACTCTATTGGTTCCACTTCCAATTTCAAGTTGATTTTGGAGAGCTGCGTTTGCGTTGGTCGGTCTCGCGGTGGACCGCTTTGGGAAGAGGAATGACGTGGGCTTTCAGTTCTTGTTGTGAGCATTCGTTACTAGTCGTTAGCGAGCTTTGAGCGACTGTGATGGGTGCTGTAAGATTGATATGTGTGGCCAAGCCTCTTGACTAGCTTCTGTCTCTTCTGTTCAGCTTAGTTCTAAGTTCTCTCCCTTGGAGTAACTAGGCGTCTTCCTGGCACGGGTCAGATGACTTCTTATTTATTGACGTTATTTGACGTCATTGACAATCGAGTACAATTTGGGTTCTGAAATCAGTGTAGGACCTTCCACATCAAAATATACACTCGCAGCTGATCTTCGGATTTGTAAAGGGCTTCCATATTTCGTGGTCTGTGTTCAGCTGCTTCTCCTAACCCTGTTGTTGTGCTCGTTGTTCACGTGAGTTCATTCACGAAACGCAGAGATTAGACAGATTAGGCTCCATTTGTTCGGTCCACCAACTGTTGGCTTCAGGGCCTTAGGTGACTTAAGCGTTGTGCTTGTACTTTGGCCAACCCTTCTCTGTCTTTAGGGAGACTGCCTTATTGTCTTTTTCCACTCCGACTAAGCCCACGCAGGGAGCAACGAACTCGTGTTGATGTCTGTTGGTCGTTTAGCGTCCATCGCTGAAGGCCGCAAGTGTGCAGTGCTCTGAACAATGATCGCATCGCTGTGGGAGCGGCGTTTAACTACATCATGCCAATGGGTCATCTATGGACCGTCGTGGAGCAGGCAGTCGCGAAGACCTGTCACATGTTTCACGTCACTAATCGTCTTGGGATGGTGTTCTCGTCAAAATCGCAAACTGTCTCAAAATACACCCCAAAGTAAACAATAGCGTTCTCACAGAAAGCTCTGAGAGTCCCATTTCAAAGCCTAAGACTCCCTCTGCCATCGCCTCGCAATCCTTTTCCGCTACAATTGAATCCTTTTTGAAGTCGACATAGACTCACAGAAGCATATGGCATGGAATAGCATAAACACCAACACCTCGTATGCTCCTTCCGCCGCCCACCACCCACCACCCACCACCCACAAATTCAAACATATGCCCCGCGATGTGCACTCGAAAGGAAACTTTCATGAATTTTGCATGAACTTTAAGAGGCGACTTCAAAACTACACTTGGAGCGCGCAAAAGTTCACTGTACGGCATATGCCTGGACGATTTCAGCATAAGAGCTCTCTCTTCTTCATGCTTCTTCCGTCCCGGCCTCCCGTCACCCGGCCACATTTGAAGTATATAAAACGCGAGGATTGAAGGACGGTTGCAGGGAGAGACCCCTAGCACGACGACGATAAAAAAGTAAACGTCTTCTCCATCGGCAAACAGCGGCAAAACCAAACCGACACACGGTACGAAACGAGATGAATTTCGTCCTGTTCTCCACCGTTCACTTCCCGGGTTGCACGGCACTGAGTCTCGAAAATGCATGAAAATAACGCAAGAGAAACAAAGGTAAGTTATTCGCATAACACTTTGCGTCTCAAGTGTGCAACGGCATTAGCGGCAGAATGCAAATCTTCGCCGCATCAGCGTCTCCATATGCCTGACGCTGGGTGGGTTACATCCGCGAGTGTGTGAGTATCCGTTCGATTGAAATCCTCATCATAAAAGATGCAAACCACCATATGCCGTTCCCAGGATGGCTCCACGGGAAACTGTAAAATAAGTTTCGTCGTATCACCCGCCGACGATTTACAGTCGAGCGCGGTGTAACTTTAAATTGAAATTCGTGCAAAGTTTGCGCGAATTTATGGCGCGCAATGATGAACGCGCTTCGACAACGCGCAAAAAGGACGATCGGAACGACGACATTAATCAAAGTGTACGGGGGGCGAGAAGGTGCGGTGGGTCCTTGATTAAGGAGTCTGTTCCGGAGAAGGAATCTACCTGGAGGCGGTCTAAGATGGAGGTCCTGCAGTGTGTCGGCAAATGAAGTGAGACAAGCACGCGGTGTAACCAAGTGAATTGATGGTGGGGGGATTTCGGAGGCAACACTTTGACGTATCAATGTTGCCAAACAAGGATGCTCTCAGATCACTTGACATAAGCATAGTATCCAGTTCCTCATAAATGAACTCCGACATCCTAATGAGCTCGACAGACAGTCGATGTGATTGGAAATGTGAAACAGATCGATTTTGGACAGCATCGCGGAAACGATCTGGAGCCTCATTGTGTGCACTCACAATAATCCACTCAGACTCGCTCAAGGTAAACAAAACAGGAATGCATCCAATTGCCAGACCCCATCAACTCCGACCCGAATCTATTTGAATTTCCTCCCCTTCTCATCAATGATGCACTCGAACAATCTCGAGAAGAAACGAATTCTCATCATTTCGAGGTTCGTCGTTGCAGGAGGACAGAAGCAGCGTCCACACATCGAATTGCAATTTATTTCGACAGAAAACAACCAGCTGTCGCATCCCCTTCATCAAGTGCATCCGAGGAATTCAAATTTGATGGTCTAGCCGTCGAGTACGACGGGGTTATCTCCATAAATTTTCAATTTTCTTCAAGAACATCGATGCAGAGGTGCCAGCCACCCACCCATCCACTCCTCTAGTGGTGCATCTGTCAGGCATCGGTTGTCGTACTCGAAGCCACAATGAATAAAATCCCAATTACCGGGGAATGACTTTATTCAAATTACACAGCAGCGTGATTAGATTTAATTTGCATCGAAATTCGAAGATGAGGCGTTATGCTCTTCTTGAAACGACGTCTGTCGACTGATAGTTGCTCTGACTGTGTCCCGGACGATGGGGGAGAAAGTGAGTGTGCACGCACACAGAACAGGAAGTCCAAAAAAACGGAACACACTGACCATGTGATATGAATTTTGTTTGCGCGTTTTTAAGACCACTTTGTTTGATGGGTCTCCTGGGTTGGTGGACATCCAACACACGATGATGTCGTGGAGGAGGAGGACTAGGGGTAAATAAAGCACAAAGCATTGCTTTGGGACGTCAAATGACATGGCAGTTAAGAGTCTATGTGTGTGTTGTTCTGCTTTTACGTTCCAACCACCAGAATGTTAATTAGAGACTCACTGAGCATGTAACTTTAAAGCCACCCTCCGGAGGGTGTAGTGTAAGGGTGTGGAAATGAATCATGTGACATTAGGGAGCTCTGCTTTTGATTGACACACGGGGAATTAGTTAGTGAATTGCTCAGAGCATGGGCATAAAATTATGGCGCAAATAAAACGAAAGTCGTTTCTTGCTCGTAAATCACGGCGCTGGTCACATGTGTCATAATGACACCAAGCAAATCCGAATCAGGGCAATGCACTGCAAAGCGTGTGCGTGTGTGCACTGAGCAAGTAATAAAACAAAATATTGAACAACAAATGCAATGTGTGCACTCGTGGTGTATGATCCACAAGCAAAGTGTGAATGTTTGCTGTTGACAAACACACACCAGCATTTGTTTGATGTCCAAGAAGAGCATTGAGTGTGGTGTTGGTCAGTTAAAGACAAACAAAGTGACATTGAATGGGCAGACATTGAATTCAGACAACGGTTGGTATATTTACAAGCCAGGCTTAGCTGTCAACTCAATGTAACAAGCCACGAGATTGTGTGCTTAAAGAGCTGACATCTAAATGGAGGATGGTTGAAAAATGGGTGCTGTATCAAGTTGCAGGTCAGGCTTAGATTACTAGGCTTTGAATGCATAGAGTTGGATGGACGAGAAGTCAAGGAGTGCCTATGCCGGCAGATGGACAAAAATTGAACTCCAACAAGGTGTAATGTATACCTTGCGGGCTTCTTCTTTGTTTGGCGCTACAGTCCAGGGTGGACCTGGGCCTCAACCAACAAGCCTCTCCAGCCAGCACGACATTTCGCCAGCTGCCTCCAATTGTGCACACCAAGTTGGTTGAGGTCCTTCTGCACTTGTGTGCGCTATCTCGTTCGAGGACGTCTTCTGTTGCGTTGTCCTAATGGTACGGAATCGAGCCCGAGCTGTGGTGTCCATCCGCTCTATATGACCTAGGCATCCTAAGCGTTGGATCCGAAGACGCCTAACTAGGTGAGTGCCACTGTACAGCCTGTACAGTTCGTGGTTGAATCTCTTCCTCTAGACACCATGATCCCAAACAGGATCAAAGATCGCACGTCGAATTTTTTCTCTCAAAACGACCAAGAGCTCCTTCATCCACTTTCAATAGTGTCCATGTCTCTGCGCCATAGAGCTAGACAGGGATAATCAAAGTGTTATATAAAGTCAGCTTGGTGTATCGAGAGATGGCTCGGTTACTCAATTGCCTCTTGAGCCCAAAGAAACAGCGATTGGCAAGAGGAATTCTGCGATTGATCTCGGTACTGGTGTTATTGTCGCTGTTTACTGCAGAGCAGAGGTAGACGAAGTCCTTGACTACTTTAAAGTTACTGCTGCCCATAATGAAGCTCTGTGCGAGACGTCGATGTTGTTGTGCGTCCCTCCGTGATGACAGCATGTACTTAGTTTTGTCCTGATTTAATGCCAGACCCATTTTAGCCGCTTCCACTTCAATGCCAGCAAGTCGGGCTTAGAAACTCTGAGCGACGGAGCTTGTGGAAATTGTCTTTTAAGACACAAGACGAGAAGGAATTCAGGGACATCTGGAGGGACATTTTCAAGCCAAGCTTGGAAGACAAAATCTAAGGGCTAAAGGCGAGTTTCAGAACAATGAGAGGAAGTGCCTCCCAGAAAGCAGGTTCAGGTTAGGTTAGGTGATGTGGCTGCTATCATGAGCGATGGATTCACTTGGACCCAAGGCTCCATTGTGTTGCCAGGCTTAGAAGAGTCTAAACTCGACTTAAGACCTCCGAGCACGAATTTCAACTGACAACTCTTAAGAATGAGCGGCTTGTGTCGATTTATTTTGGCAGTCTTCGTGAGCTTGCAAGGTTGCCTGTCAAAATGTAGGTTAGGGGGGGCAACTCAGCTTAACATAAACATGTTGGTCCATATATTAGTATCCGATATATGCAAGACATCCTACGTTAGGGATCTCCCATAATATCCGTTTTTATATGTATTTTAGTCGCCTCTTACGACAGGCATGCCTTAACGAGGGTATATGCTAATCCCTACCCGAAAGGGGTGGACGTCAAAGCACAGTCAGACAGATGTAGCATCATTTGGGCGTGTCCAACATTAGCTTTCGTAAGGCATCCTGGCCAGTTTCAACTATTTCAAGACGAACTTGAATGGTTGACAGTTGAAAAGTCATTGCTTCAAATCTAAGTGGTACCACCACTGATGGTTCGGTTCGTTTAAGGCTGCTGAGTGCCAGTCACACTTAGGCCAGTATAGGTCTGTTGTGTTATCATGCCGATCTGGTCGATCCTTCTCCGGAAACCAGTTGGCGATGAAGATGACTGGCACAAATATTGCCCCTAGATGTATTTTCATTGGGAACAGTAGGCCCTGTATAGCTGGTGGCAAGATGCTAGAAAAGTTGTTGTCAAATGCCAATTCAGTAAGTCTCTGACTGAAGTCCAAGTGATGGTGGATATCAGTGTCCCTCTGAGGAGCAGGTAGCCGTGAAGAGAACTCCATCTTAAACCCAACCGGTGTAGAAAAGCTATCAGAGAGTGAAGACAGTCATCGACAAGTCCCTGGCTCAAACCCAAGCGATGTCAGACGTCTCCATCTTTTACTACGCCCACTCGCCAGTCACCGCCCACCCTCTAGCTCATCCACTTCTTGCATGTTTTTTTTCTCGAGTCCATTGAAATTTCTCCAACTTCAAACGGGCAAACAACTTAAGGCCAAGTGAATTCGCCGATGAGGCATTTTTTAATCCAGCTGTCCCACAAATGCGACCCTCCCTTTTTTTTTTTAGTGACAAGGCATGTCAATTCCATTGCGTCCTTCTGTTGGCTGCCTCCAGGCAACCGTCCACTCACCCGCCACCGACTGTCAATTGAAATCAATTATTTCTCTTGTTCCCAGACCGCCCACTCATCAAGAGGCAACATCGCCTCACTATCACCACCGCCGCCGCCGATGCGGAAGTGAACGAATCGAACGGGGAACACCCACATCCGTGGCCGCTTTTGAAAAAACAAAAAAAAAAAGCGTTAAATTCCTTATGCAAAAGTATCTTTGACCATTAAAAGGAGACATCAACCACCGTGGTGGCCGCCCATCAAATCAGGCCCAGTGACTAATGGACTTTGCCCCTCGTCATCATCATCTTGGTTTTATTCTCTTTTTTTTCTGTGTTTAATTCCTCGTCCACTTCATTGGCACTTTTCGTGTGTTTTGATGATTTAACATCGGCCACAGTCACACAAGGAAGGGCGAGGGACATGGAACAAGACAAGCCACATGGAATCGATTTTCCCCACACACAGCGACAGCGAGAGAGAAGCATTTTATTTGCGGTCTTCGCTTTGCCGATTGCTGGTGGCTAATGGCTGACGATGATGGTGCTGCTGCTGGTGGTGCTCCGACTGCTCTCGTCATTTGATGTCAATCGAAGCGTTCTGCACCCTTAGAGGTTTGTTACTTCGATTACTTCGTGGTAATGAATAAATTTGCCATCAGCACGAACGCGGCATCCCTGTGTGCACAGCATCATTAATTGCTCTCTGCGAACGGTTGGCGTTCATGCAGTCGGCGCAGTGTCACTGAATGGCATGCGTGGCACCTTAACTCAATGCAATGATGACACAATCCACCCCCTCTCACCCCCTGCTCCAAAGTGGTCGAGTTACAATGGATTTGATATCAATCGAGATAAAATCCCACTCCACCCCTGCGTCGGGTAGATAAATATTTATCTGACAAGTCTTGTTTCATTGAACCCTTCGTTGTTTTTTTTCGCTTTTTTTATCCACCCTTGCACATGGGTGTGAGAATGTGAGTGTGTGTCGGGAGCAATTATGCCCGCCTCTAGGAGAGGGCGGCACTAAAATTGAAACTGAGGCTACTATTGTTTGTTGGCGAGTCACTTACGGACATTGTCTTGTATACGTCGCTCTTCGGAGCAATTTGCATTTCACGAGCAACCAACCCTCACCACCACACCTTCCACCCACACACCAAGACGACCATTTTGTGGCGCATCCCAGCCCAACTTGGCTCAGTTTCAATGGAAGAGAGTAGACAGCGTTTTTTTTTTCTTTCTGTGTGTTCATCTCACCGCTGCAGGACATGTATAACCGAGGGATGCCTATTCATTGAAGCAATATATGACAGAGCAGGAGGAAGGCATCCCCCTCATTCCGCTGAAATGTTTCCATTCATAGAAGGCGAGAGCAATGTATCCACAAAAAAAAAAACCCGTATCATTTGACGAGAGTGTGCCTTAAGGATATGCAAAGGCATAGTCGTATGAAGTATGGCTCTTAAGTGGCAGAAAGATGGTTAAAGGAAGACGAAATATTAGGCCATTGAGGACGTCCTTACTGGGTTTGGATGTTACGTTTCGTTTTTCGCTGTGTGTGTGAAGAGATGGTGGTCCTTTTTTGATTTAGTTAATAATAAAGTGGGCAAAGGTCCGGTCTCTTTTCTCCGCTGCTCCTTACAGGACATGACTGCGGAGTCGGGGGTAACCTTTCAAACATCCGGGACATTCGACACGACCGAGTCTCGCTCGCTGCGGGGTATTTTAATTTAGTTTCTTGAATATTAAAGGACCACGGCCACGTCGAGCAGGTCCTGCGTGAGTTTCGTGTTGATTTTAGCGCGGGCTATCCCTTTGCGTCTGTCGTCTCTGGTGGACTTTATGAAGTTGCTTTATTTTGGCTTTATTTTTGTTGACATTGGGTGTGGGACACGAGAAGTCTTGATTTGTTTGGAAGTTCGAGCACGAAATTTGGACTGCGTCACAGTGGTTAGTGTAGGATTTTTTTTCAGCTTTTTCCTAGTTCATGTTCCAACTAGATGTAGCTACGACTTCTGTGCACCAGAGGATGGCCAACTTCCCCTCCTCTACGTATTACGACGTGTACCGCTAGTGTCCGTTCCTCCAAATCCTCAACCAGTCCGATTCGCAAAAGCGTCAAACAGCAACAGGACAGGCACATCAAATTAAAGAAACATGGGTAATCTTGTCGATTGCAATGCCCAACACGGAGTATCTCATTCACAACAGTATCAGAGCGCTGCTGCACCTATTATCTCCGACACAGGCCATGTTTCCATGTCGAAATTATCTGGCAGAGGAGGGTGCACATCTAATTCGACGGCAAACACACCATCTCATGGTGGTGGAACAAACGTTCAACAATGCCAATCCCAGAACGCCACGAGTTTGTGTGAAGTGTCCCTATTCCCATTTGCATCGGGACGACAGCAGATCGAAGCACGACGTGTTGGCCCATCCGATGCCAGAGGACGATTGGATGATGTTCGATTGTAATTACTGCGAGATACACATCTGGCTTCGTTGCTGGCCCATGTCAGATCTATCCGGTCTATTGTGAGCCGCCTCTGCCACGAGTAGTGGCCTGCCAAGGGACTTAACTCAAGCAAGCGAGCTACGTGGGCAGAGTGTGTCGTCCCAAGGGGAAGCGCACTCACTTGAGGGTGGTGGGACTATGACGTTAACTGGGTTAAACTGAAACTTTCCATCACGTGTACTTCTTTCACAGCGCGTGTCCTCCTGTATTTTCACTCTTCACGCGACAACACTCCGGCTGCTTGTAGCTGAAGTTAAGAACCATGTACTTGGCTTGGGACGCGGAGTGGAGTGAGGGGGCGGTTGAAGAGAATGAACGTGTTCACACCCGGCTCAGTCACACCTCCGCCACCGACTCATCTGGGCGACATGATGCTGCAACATGTTGTCTGGCTACACACACACACAGTTGCAACGTCTCGTATAAAATAATTGTGCTCAGCCATTAATGGAGTTAATTGCTGGAAAATCACCTTCGGAGTTATGTATCGCCTCTTGTCGTCGCGCCGTGTCAGTGAACGACGAGTAGGTGAGGGAGGGGGAGGGGGCCGTGGGCGAGAGCACGTGAAACGAAGGTGAGTCGAAGAATCAGGTCTGATGTGACGCGCAGAGAGAGAGAGAGGATTTATTTGATAATTGGACGGCTGGTTATTTGGAGCAGACAAGATAGACAGGGCGACGGCGGTGATCTATCGAATTAATGACCGAGTGCATGAAGTGGCAGCCGAGTGAAGTTTCAAACGACTCTCTGCGATAGGAAGCAACTGCGAAGCCATTCAAAACTCAAAGAGTCACCGTTTAGATGCGGCAGAGCAGGGAAATGTACGTAATGGCTTTGTTTGTTGTGAAATCGTGAATCACTGAACCAGCAGAGATGTCTGTTGGATGGGTTCACTTTTGAGGATTGTCTCGACTGCTTTTGTAGGCCGGCGGAGACGCACTGACGTTGATTTGGAATCTTTGAAGCTTAGGTTATGTGTCGAGGCATCAAAACTGAGTCGCACAGAGTGCCCAGACCGTAACTCCAAGAAATTGCTGCGCAGTCAACCGCATCACTGGTTCATCTTCCAACTGTCATGGTGGCCCAAAACTTTGCTAAAGCGTCATAGGACTTAAGTCCGTACCACAATTGACTGCAATCAGCAGTCAATGAAGTACCATCTCCTTCATCGTCTTTAATACGATTTAATGTATCACCAAAACCACCCACTCAGCAACGGCTCCAGATTTCAAGTCCCTTTCAATAAATTGATCCCATTTTGCATCCTTATCAAGTGATACGCCACAGCACATGTTGTGCCCCAATCCGCTTGAATATTATCAATTTCATAAATTTCTGGATACGTCCTCTCTGTCCCTTCCCCTCACCACCACCCACGCCTGTCATCTGCAGCTTCACACGCACACCAGCCCAACCGAAGGTGTTGTGTACATCAGCAAATGTTTGCACATTGAAATCGGATAATTGCCTCATCCCGACGACGAGGGTATTGGTATCGTTGTCCATCGGTGAAATGTGGCAAATATTACTTGTATCACCAGAGATGCCTCCTCGCCCCCCCCTCCCACCCAACCGCCACTCTCATGGTGTGTTCAATGAACAGAAAGAAAAAAAAGAAAAGTTTATAATTTTCAAATGGAAATGGAATCACTTTCTGCGGGGCGCACAGCTGCGTTTGCCTATCCCCCTCCCCTTGGGGGACGACAGGAAACTCTGATAAGGACCAACGGAAAGGACTGCACGGAATTGGAAATAAGTGCGCACCATAAAAAAAGTCGCGAAACAAAGGACCTACGCGCGCGCCTACTCTTGTTTGGCATGAATACACGCCATTTCGACTGAACACAAAGGAAATCCGCTATCCTAGTGGAGGAGGAGGTTGCCAGAGCCCTGTTTCAAGTGGTTCCGTGTTCCTTTGAAAGGAGGACGGGAAATGGAAAATAAAATTGGGTTTTCTTTGCGAAACAAAAAAAAGAAACGGCAAATTTGTGTGCACCCGTGAGCTGTGGTGGCAGTGGAGGTTTTTGGTTGAAGAACCCCCATAAATCCGAGTTAAATGCGTTCACATTTATTCACCTATGAAAATGTCAAATAGCTATGGACAAATAAATCACACAATGGAGGCCATGCCATTTCAAGTCATTCGGAAGTCAGCTCGTTATTTTGCCGTGGAATCGAGGAAAATCAAGGGACTTTGAGAGCTGAATGGCTGGGGGTCTTGTAAATCATTCGAGGATCCATTTGTTTGTTTGCAGAGGAAGAGTGTGGAGGAGCTGTTGGTTGATTTCGACTGCGAACATAAATGGCGCCCTATCGTGGGTTCTGGAACTGGTTCTCTCTTGGCCCTGAATGGTCTTTTCATAAAGTCTGCTTTATCCTGTTGATGAGCGAATCACGAATGTTGCCCAAAACTGAGCAGATCATGAAAATGAAGTGCTAATTCCTTCAAGTTGTAAAAATGGCGCCCAACAGTGGGGAAAGCTGATAGTTTCTAGACCGCCTGAATGGCATGGGGCGAAAGTCTACTTTATCCTGTTAAACAGTAAGCCATATATGAGCTGTAGATGAAAATGATACGTCGACATCTTCAAGGTTCACGAATGGCGCCCGACCATAAACACATCTAGTTCTTTTACAGATTTACAGATGAGCTAAATGAAGTGAAATGCTGGAGACCTTTAGTTCGGAGTGCACTACGAGCCTGAGTCCGACAATGCAACGTGCATAAGTGGATTAAGTTATTGAACAAATTTGTGTGCCCAGCTACTAGCAGGAAATGGTGATGCTTCAGCCAGTCTTGGTAGGACTTCCCCGCCCTGGTTTGACTGATGCTGAAGACATGATGTGGAGCAGTGCGGCAGACTCTCAAATACTTGAGAAAAGTCTCTAGACTGATTTGTAGTCCTAGTGCTTTGAAGACTGCAGTATTGACGACTTTTTCTCAACTTCTCCGCCGCCTACCCACTCCGACCAGACAACCCAATCAAACCCCATCTCCTGGAAGCCCCGTTTCATTATCCCTAATACACACCACTCATAGAACATCCATTTAAATCACCATAAGACATGGCATTCCAATGGTCCCGCGAGGGCAACTCCTCCTAAGCTCACTCACTCTCTCTCTCATAATCGATTCTTTATGATGTCCATAAAATCAAATCCACCAGAAACGACCGTGTCCAGCCGTCTAAGCAATCGGCTCGATTCATAAGATTCCTCCAGACCGCATCATGGTCTGGAAATGCCAAATGGAACTGCCCTCAATGGGCACATGTCCGCCGTCTATGTGCTGCCAGTTGTATGGAGGGGCGGTTGTGCTGGTGGGAGGTAATGAAATATTCATGATCCAAGGATCGATAGTGAATAGCATTCGCAAGACTTGTGTATAAAGGCACAATAGAAAGTCTTTTTTTTATGATAATTCCTTGATGGCTTTTTAAGTGTCCGCCCGGCCCGGAGGAGATCTGAGGGACTCGAGGTCGGTCGGTGCTTCTCGTATCGCTCGTATCGCTCGTATTTCAATTAGCGGCAACTGACTGGGATTCGAATACGCCGCAGGTGAAAGTTGTGAGGTTCTTTGAGTGAAGTGGGCAGAGGAGGTGTGTGGGAACCCCGTGCAGATGGTTGAACGGCGTTTTGAGGGAGTTGTGGATGATGACCTGTCGGTAATGACAAGACTAATTGGCTTGGTTGGCAGCATTTTATTCAAACAGTCGCCACTGTGGCTACTTAAGTCCTGTTCCCAGGAAAAAAGGACTGGAAACGTGCGGTAAATTTAAAGAATTGTAACCTCGTTGCAGCGCACATTAAAGAACGTCTTCCTCCGAGGGTCTCCCTAACATCTCGTCGTAATCCCATCATCACACCGCCCTCCCCGAGGATGACACGGCAGCAAATTTTCGATCAACCAAAAGCAAACATCAAGAAAATTAAAATCCAGTCACCCCCGCCCCATCCACACGTCGTTTGTATTGTCTCGAACCGAAAACTCTCACCGGAATATTCATATTCCCAATCCTGTCTGTGCCACATCCACTACAGCACTGAGAACCACGCAAACAAAGAGAACTTCACATACTTCGCGTATTGCTTGCTTGCCCCAACCACCTTCGGAAGGAACGTTGGTGCACTGTGCACACTCGTCATCGAACGTGCAACAGCAGAAGCAGCAGCAGCAAGAGGGCAAGACGTGCCAGCGCGGGGCAGGAGAATAAACAAGAGTCCAAGAGACATAACTTCACCTGGTTCTGGCAGGCAGTCCCCGCATTTCGCATCCACTTTCCATAATCCAGTTTGCGGAGGAACGGCACCGTGAGTATACGACAAGAACCGTTCCCGGTGCATTGTTCGAACGCGAGTGCGACTGCGACTGTGAGTGTGGTTGCCTCACCCCACCTTCGAGAACCGGTTAATTCATTCGAAACTTCGCCGTGAGTGTAATAAACTTCACTCTGCTGCCCCACTGTCGTTTGACTGTCAAGGCATACAACACCATCAAGCGGGACCCTCCTGCGATGGCCAACGATACGAGTGCAACAACGTAGAATGACGAGTGGTTCTTGGAGGAGAGCTCCCCTCTCCCCCCCAAACCGAAACGAAGGACTCGTGAGAGTGAGGAGAGATCTTGTTCGGTACGCGATACGGACAGATGTATCTTATAGATACACAAGGAACACATACCGTGCTTCGAAATGTGGAGCAAAGTTTTTGTTTCGTTCTTGTGGAATTCTTTCGCACACACGCTCGCTTGTTACCGCGCGCGAACCTGTTGTACCTGAGCCCCGTGGCTGATGGCGGGTTAAAATGCACAAAATTCAGATCGTTATCCCTTACGTAATGCAAACACGGAGGGGGGGGGGGCACTTATATACGACGTGGTGGTACTGCTGGTGGTTCTTCTGAGGAGGGAGGGAGGGTTCTGCTAATGGCGGTGGCATATGAAGAATGGCGCGTGCTTTTTCAGCTCAGTTTCGATGCGAGCTCTTTGGCTAAGAGGGGGGTCATTGTCTGCATCGAAATTGTGTGCGTTACACAGTCGTGGAACATTGAAATGTGTTCTTGGGGATCTTTCACGGGAATTCGATGATTTGTTGGTTGAGCTTCTGGGATTTTGGGTGGTTTGAGGATGGTTGCGGAACATGAGCTACTTTGAAAAGTGCAGTGGGGTTACAGTACGATCAGCACTGAGATGAATACGTCGATAATGTGGACGACCATGAATGTCGAAGAACGAGATTGAAGCGAAACAATAGGACGCGTGTGGGAAAAGTGTCCTTGTTTTGCGTTAATGGCATCAAAGGAGATAATTGGACTACGAACCAGTCCGTGCTGAATAGAGTCTAGCCATGCGACTACTGTGCGATCCAATGCCTAAGGGCCATCTTAGTTGGGACGACGTAACGTAACGTCGTCTTCACCAACTTGTGCGTGATTGGAGAGAGACCTCACATGAGATCGGCTACCCAGAAAAGTCTGCCTGAGGCTCATTTTTGCTTTATTTTCAAAGTTGCTGGACCCTATCGAGGCCCCAAGATACCCTTTCTTTAATCCCGTCTACTGTGACTTGATGCGAACGTTGGCGTTGGACTTTTGCCAAAGTCGGTCACGGTCTCGTGGAAGTCTCAAATTGGCTGACGTTAAGAACTGGGCGCCACTTCCTCACTGGCAACAGCAGAACTACTCCACCCAGCGGTCCCACCCAAAAACAGCGTCAAAGTCAGCCTGTTGCTTGATTGGACATTCATTGCCTTCACATCATGCCAAAGACCGCAGCGCTACCTTCCTTCCGAATAACCTCCTTATTTGATTCTTAAAGAGAGTTTCAACTTCAAACAAAACGGCGAAAAAAAAGTGCCACCGCCTGCAGCAAGTGCACGATAACTGAAATGGAAAACGGACAAGTGAACAAGTGCCAAGCGATGATGAAGATACAAAGAAACGGGTGTACATCTGGAGGGGGTCCTCGCAGATGCGCTCGTCCAATCGACAGAGTCCACACTTGTCGGGCTGAATATTGAATTCCCTTATCCTGACAACACTTAACACCATCCAGCGAGAGTCGCTTTCAATATCACCAGCCAGCGCCAGCTCGAGGGGCGAAAAAAATCCAAGAACAGGACGAAGCTGTGTAAGGAAATCGAAAAGAAAAAAAAATGTGAGAGAATATCCTTCTGACACAGTTCACGTACTTGCCCTTTCACCGTCGTCACCGCTGCCTATTTGGATTGCGTGCCTGACTGCAAGCTGCATTCCGTGCCTGTTATGGCCTGGCCTAGGTTCCCTCCCCATCCCCCCATCGCCGCTCCCGTTGTGATATTGATTTCGGATTGCGAATGGAGGTCAAATGCATCCATGAAAATCCACACAAAAAAAAAAATATCTCAATACCGACGTTGTTGATCGTCAAGGCGGTGGCGGTGGCGGTGGAGGGGGATGGGCGACTGTTGGTTTTTCCCCCAGTCCATTGTTGTCCTCCCGGCCAGCGGGGGGTGGGGGTGATAAGTTGGCGGCTAATCTACTTGACATTCAGCGTGACTTGAAAATGTGCCAAAATGTCGCCCCACCCTTATCTCCACCCCCCTCACATCATCAGCGCGAAATCCATATGTATCCGTGAGAAACAAATGCATTAAAACTGAACGATGCCCTTGAGACGGTTGTTCGTACGTCAGTGTTTATCCATCAGTTCCCCAGAAGAGCCACGCCACCGCTTTGCTCCAGCTCCATCTGCAATTGAGGGTGGGAGGGGGGTTGCTTGGTTGGTTACCATCGAAAATTTGATGTTGTCTCTGCTTTGAGTATAAGATAGATTGTTTGCAAACGTGTACTTCATGTTTATTGCGAGTATCTGCGCCCGTCCTCAGCCACTGTCGTGTTATTTTAGCAAATTGAATTTTTATGTGCGCCACGACGATGTGCAGAAATGAATCAAGGATAAGATTAGGAAGAGGAGGGGGGGGGGGGCTGGAGGATGACGAGAGGACACGTTTCCTGAGAGGTACTTCGGGGCGTGTGTGGGAAAATAGGCGATCTGCCGCATTTTTAAATGAAATCTGGGGGAACTTTTTTTTTTCTTCTGTTGACTTCGTGAAGGTTTGTGGCGGCGAAAAAAAGAGCTACGCTTGAAGGGATGATGTTCATGGGCAAGATAGGAAACCCATCCGGGGGAAGCTCTGGGCGACAGCGGCTTTCAATGCTCTGAGATTTTTTTTAACTTCCTGATGGAAGGCGGTAATGATTGATCGAATTGGTGATTGGAAGCAATTTGTCCTTGACGAAGTCGGGTACCCTACTTGCAGTTATTTATCAAGTCCAAGTCTTTCGTAGGCCCTTACCGGAGCTTCGGTATTCGAAACCTGGAGCCTTGGATAACCTCGATAATCGTCCGAGTCGGGGCAGTATCAGTCGACGCATGTTTGCCTGCCGGACTATGTCCATCCATCAGCCCACAGCTCTCTTGGGTCTGTCGTCGCCTCTGCCTTTCTGCGCATCATCCCCCTTTGAACTTCAACTCTATGCCCAGCCAAGATTCGCGACTGAATTTGGTTGGAAAGGGTCCCATGCGTCAGCATATTGATGTCAGACTCCTCGAATGAGGTCACATTGATTCAGTGGGCGCCCCTCCCAAACACCCATTCACATCCATTTATACCAAATCCCCTAAGATCCGCGCTATACTTGCCAAAATTCAACAGACAGCCACTAATGCCTGCATCTCCTCGAGAGCCCCACATTGAACGCCTCTCCTAATTCACCAAATCAATTGTAATTCACCGCCTATGCCTGTTGTCTGTCCACAACACAAAACAAACCCGCGCATCCGATCACGCGTTCCTTTATTGAAACCCCATGTTGCGCATCGGCTCATTCATTCTCTCATTAGTCCTGCACTGGTGCGTGTCCTGGTGTAATTACGTTTTCCTATTCTCCTTCAAAAAAAAAACCACTGGTTCCAGCCTCAATGATGCAGCGCTGCCACAACAATTTGCATTATTACATTTTATCTCATCGTTGTCGTCCGGGTGGCGCGCTTCGACGCACAAAAGCCAACCAATTATCGTCGAAAGCCCGTATTAGCATTATTAGCCAGCACTAGCCGACACCCCTCCCTCCACCCCCCAAAATGCTTTGCATTGGCGTTGCGTGTTGCCAAAATGGATAATGACATGAGCCTGCCTGACTGCCGACAACGACGACGACGACGAGGACATGGATGACGATGTTGATGGTGATGCTGATGCTGGTGCCATTGTGCTCCGCCACCGCCGCCGTCGCTGATGATGTTGATGGCATTAGCTGGTGTTACCCAATTCTACGCGTAAGGGTGCGTCCACGTTCCCGCTGTGTCGTCTGAACAGGCATTGAATGTCTGTGCGCACACAGAATGCCCTCGAAAATCCCATGCAAATGAAGCGAAAATTATCGGACGGATAAAACCGAGAATACACAACGCGTCAGTAATTCCACCGACGACCGGTGTATGTCGCCCCGGTAATGCATTTAGTCCTCTGAGCGTCGAGAAAAATTGGATGACAAAATGGCCCGCTGACAGGTAGACGGGCAAAAAAGTAGCGTCGCTTGAGCAGGAGGGGGTTATGTTTTTCGCAGTGCCTGTGATTCGCAGGACAAATATCGCCGTGTTTCCTGTGAGAGGATTTGCTAAAGCCACTAAATCGCCACCGGGACGGTAGGCAGGCCAGAGCTGAGAGTTCCGTTTCCATTTTTTATTTCATTTTTTGTCACTCGGTGAGGGAGCGAGTTACTAATGGGATTTGTGTTTGTGTCTCTTTTCAGGATGTCCTGCACAAAATATGCCATCCACACGGACAGGTTTTGCGCATCGTCATATTCAAAAAGAACGGAGTCCAGGCCATGGTTGAATATCCTTTTCCAGCAACAACGTTCAATTTTTTGTTTCGTTTTGTTTTTTCAAAGTCCCTTTCTAGGAATTTTGTTTGTGTTGTTTGCCTTAACCTTTAGATTTCTCCTTTTTTTTGTTTGGCGCGTCCACGTTTGACAGTTTAGAAGCCGCCACAAGAGCTAGAGAGAACTTGAACGGAGCCGACATATACTCGGGATGCTGCACATTAAAGATTGACTACGCAAAGGTAAGTGGCAGTTGTTTGGTTTTTGCATTCTTGAAGTCTGTGGAGAGTGTCACAGTCATCGTGGGGAAGGCCTAATATAGAGCTGTGTGAGTTTCAGTGACACAGAGCCCGGTTATGACGACCATGCGAGCTTTGAGATTCAGCCTACTTATTCTGATCAGGCGTTTTAGACCGAGAGTAGGCCACAGTTGTTTCGTGATGAGGGATCCTGTGACAGGCGACTATCTACGATTTGTATGATCAAGCCTTTCAAGCTGGAATCTGTGTCCTTTTAAGAGAGTTCACAATTCCTTGGAATGCCACATAAGTTGAATGCTAAAGTACTTGGCCATCTCGTTGGGAAATATTCGACAATTCAGGGAAGTACCATGAGTTGATTGTGACTCCATCTAGAGGTTTGATCGCCGTCTGGCTGTCAGAACAGTTGACGATATCTGTACGTGATGGGCTATAGTTTCTGCCTGAAAGACGCTAATCTGACTAATCTCGGTAGCGGCCTACCTCTACTATATCGCATTTTTTGTGAATGCATTGCCTTTGTTTTCCCAAATTTTACAGAAGATCCAAGTTGACAGACCTGAGAAGCTCCAGTGGCAGACCAAGTCAACCTGAGACCTCAAGCTTTTCGGACGGCTGTGCCGCATTTCATTGTCCAATCAATATCATCAACAGCTCCACGTGCCAATGGTCTTAGCACCACACGCCTCCACCACCGTCCACCCCCTCCCCCCATTCCATCCACAGGTCGTTGTAGTTTGCCTTGAGCCTGTGACAGGTCTATTGTGGCCAATTCACCCGATGATTGATGACATCTAATGGTCGGCTATATCTTGTTTGCCCTCCACAGACTCAAACCCTCATTCTACATATATCTTTAATAATTTATCAAAATTACTCACGTTTCCCTTGTGGATACACACTTCTTTTCTTTTTCTCTTCTCTTTGCCCATTTTCTAGCCAGAAAAACTGAACGTATACAAAAATGAACCGGATTCCAGTTGGGATTACACGCTTACTGCAGGTGAGATGAATTATCATTTTTATTGTGATCCTTTCTTGCGAAACAAATTATTCTTACAAATTTTTACAACAAAAAGAAATTTCAAATTTAAATTAAAAAAAAGAAGACATTTTACTCTTTTCAATAAAAAACGATAAAAAAAACTCCAGAGAAGAAATTCTTACGACAGCCTCCTTATCCGCCAAACCCAGTCCTCCTTCCCTCCAACCCAACCACCGACCCACCCACCACCACGCTCCTGACAAGCAAACATTCTTCCTGTTTTTTTTTTGTATTTTTTTTATATTTTTTTTGTTTTGTTCGTCTCTTGGAACATCATCCATCATTGAATCACTAACATTGCATCATCAGAACACATCTATGTATCTCTCTGTATTTCACCGCGCTCACCAAAAGTCAAAATCAAAAATCCAGAAATCAAAATCAGCTCTCTAAGAGAGAGAGGAGAAATCAGGTCAAAAAGGAGATTTACTTTTTTTTTCTTTCTTATATTTTGCTTAATTGAATTTACAGGGTGTGACGATGCGAGGGCGTGTGTTTTTTTCGATTGGCGTTTTTTGAATAGGCGGTTAGTTAGGCGTCAGAAGAAGGGCATCAAATGCACTTATGCGCTGCAGACGTGCGACTGACTAATTGGAAGGATGTGCCTTGTTGAATGGTGCGCCAAGTGGCTTACATCACGCACATGAGACCGTGTCATGGGACCGATGAGGAAAATTCTCCACCAGATGTCAAAAGTGGTAGACGGAACTTTAACCTTTAAGAACTTCGCATGAGGAGAGACGAATAACAATTGCATTTTAATAGATGGTGGCAACATTAAACTACGCCTACATTTTAGGTGCTGTGTGTCACTTTCTCCTGTGCTCCTGGTTCATAGCAAAAAACTTCTAAATCCATCTCCCTTCTATTCTACAAACGTGGCAACGAGTGTCTCCATATTATTGTTCGCAGCTCAGCTGAAAATCCACACTTGCCAACAGCCCTTAAGAAATTCCGTGTCGTTGTCGACGTATTTATTCTCTTCGTCAGGGTGGCCACCTTTAGATGTACTCAAGCTCTAGATGAGGCGCTCTACATAGAGAGTGAGACATCTTTTCCTCGTGACTTGTGTACTATACCTTCTCATCTTGGCACACATTTTCTGACAGCAACGCGAAGAGACATGCAGACCTTTCAAAATGTTCGTCTTCAGAATAAGCCGTCCTCCCTATTCATCAGTAAATCATACATTTTTTAAAGAATGTTTCTTCCAAGATCTCATCAACGGCATCTGCGGTTAAAAAAACACAAACTTTTTCGTTCCCAATCAAGTCTGGTTATTGTCAAGCGTGTCTGTTTACACAATTGTCCACGACGGCCACTACCTGAGTTCTCAGTTCCTCTCTCCTAGGGGGAACATAGCCAATATTGACCACATCTAGGTCCATGCTAGTAAATGGCATCTGATCATGCCGAGATGATCGCCTGGGGTCGGGTTATAATTACAGATTTGCCACAGGAACTAACAGGTGCTTCTGACTAACAGGTGCTTCTGATTAACAGGTGCTTCTGAATGTACCAGAATTTATCGTCTTCTACCAGCTACGATAGATCAATGACAGAACAAAATATGTGCCACAACCTTTGCTTCCACCGGGATGGTCTTTAACATGGTCCCTATTCTTGAGCTGTGATACTAGAAGTTTCCGCCCATATGACCTCCTATTTTAACTTTCCTCACTTCCTTTGGTTGGAGCTTAATGACAGTTTCATTGCCATTTTTAGGTGGCCCAGTTGACAGCCAGGTTTTCAACCGTAGCTTAGCTTAACGCAGCAAAAGTTGTCGGGTCGATTAGTGCCAGGCTTTGAGTTTATTTTCGCTAAAGAGTAGGTCTTCCCATTCGATCCCCTGAGCTCCCTGTGATGCTAATTATGATTCATATCACTGTAGACAACTCCTTCACTTCTCCAACCAGCCTACTGGCAACATGCACTTGACTTTAATTCAGTATTCCTTCAAGTAGTCTCCGTGGTTTATCTCGACTCTAGTAGCGTCCGAAAAGGCAGTATTTTCAATCCCTATTTGCGTCCTTTTAGCTTTGGTCTTCAATCTGACTGTAGAGTCTACTCAGTTTTACTGTTTAAAAAAATGCCATTTAACTTCTCGAATCTCCTGATCCACTATTCTTGAATTCTTGAAGAACTCAGCACTCGCTCTGAAATTCGTTCACGATGCTCATGTTGTGTACATTTACGTACCACAAAAATGAAAACCAATAAATTCTCAAAACACCCTTTGCATCGTCACACCCTCTAGAACAACAAAACCAAACTAAATAAAATCAGCATTTACTTGAGGCTTTATATTTCGGTTCAAACATTTGTACATTCATCCCTCATGTAGATCAACGTTAATTAAAAAAAATAAACATTTATTAATTTAAATTGTACTCATTAACGCTTCAGTTGAATAATTATTATTTCTTGTGCCATAACCATACAAGAGTTCTTCTTAAAAAAAAAAAACGAAAACAAATTGAGTAGATGTTTAGTAAATAAACCAGACAAAATATATATTTTAATCTTATATATAATTTTAATTAATTCTTAAATAAAAAAAAGAAAAACGAACAGAATTATGAAATAAAAATAAAAACTGCTAAGCAATTACCGTTCCATCAACTTTTTACCTGATTGCACACAGACAAACAACAACCAGATATATTAGCAAAATTAAATATATACGTATGAGAAGATGTTTAAGTAAAAAATATGTAGAAACTTACTTTTCTTCCTCCCCCCCTTTCCTAGTTTTTTCTTTGTTGTTTTTGTGTTTTTTTTTCGGTTTTTTCGAACAGAATTAATACCTAACCAGGCTCAGCTAACAACTATGGCAGTAGATTCGTAGATTTAAGACGAAATTTTTGCATGGTTTGCTTCGTTTTTTTGTGGGGGCACAGGGATAGGGACTTTTTTTTTTTGGGAGTAAATGGGTTTGTTTTTGGGGTCTTGGAGAACCTATGAGCGGTAAGTTTTCTTTCTTATTTCTCAAACCAACTTCGATTCGCGACGGAATATTGACATTTTGACTCGGTTACTGTGGCGAAACGCGGTTTCACGACTTGACTGATCATTGAAGTTGATTATAATACACTTAGAGCAATAGTTAGACCCGCGAACAGGTTAGATTGAGACCAGGTTCAGATGTTGGAAAGCCAACAACTCAGAAGGTGATGCCAACATTTTTTCTACGTTGAAGTGGGTGGCGCTATAGCCGATAGAGGGCCAGGGCCTAACTTCTCAGCAACCACTCGTGTTATGCGTGCTATTGTTCTCACACGAGTGGAACGGGCCTACAGTTGTATGTCGACTCCGAATGGCCAAGTTAGTGGCGCAGGTGTCAAACTCTCTTATGATCCCCGTCATCGAAGACAAATTGGAGGCGAATTCTCGATCCAAAGGCACTAATCCATCGTTTGGTTGCATCTTAAAAGACTGCCTGCTGTTGTGGAGTTTAAATGGTCAGCGAATGCCGTCATGAGACTTCTGCCTTAAAGTTGAGTTTCCATTGCATCGGTGCTTACCTTACCACATCCTGGATTATTGGAAATTCGGTTTGAGTCCTTGCAGCTTCAAAATAAATCAGACGATATCTTGTTTACATTCTAAAGGACCATATCGTTTAAAATTCCTTTTCTCTCCGCCTTCTACCCACTCACGTGAAGAGTGAGTTCCCCTTTCCATTCCTCTGCTGGAGTGTGTGCACCGTAAAGAGTCTCTCCTAAACATTCTTCCGAATGTTCCTTCAATAATTTATGTATTTTCTATTCGAAATTGTTCCCAGGAATGAACCTCTATTTGCAAGCTTTCGAAAAACATTCCCTTCATTGTGCAGTCCTTCTCGTCCCCTCCTCAGTCTCCCCCTCCTCCTACTCACCACCACAGAACTCTTCCCAGCCGAGCACACCATTCCTTGCAGTTTTCAACCATCTATCGACTGATACCGGGACTACACTACTTCAGTGTCCGTTCATATCAGATATTCCATAAACCTGCTCACACAATAGACACAAGGATGTTTTTGTTTCCCCCCGTATATTTTTTTTTTGTATTTTTCGCTGTTGTTTTACTTTTCCTCCTAAGTCTATTTTTATGACTCCAGGATGCATGCATTAAATCTCAGTGCATACACATACCATATCCTACCACATTTCATACCCCGACCCAATCCACTTCCCTCGATCCATCCATTCTCCTACCGGTCCCCCCTGCAACCAGTCGACAATTCTGTGCAAACAGCTCTGAAGAAGGAAATCGTAACCCATTCGCATCGTTAAGCACAAAAAGATGAAAGAGAAACAGAAAAACAATGCATAACCATGGCCCAGGCGCATTGCTGCAATATTCTCTTCTTCACCCCCTACACACTGGTGTCCTGGCGATGCCCCCCTCTCCCCTCATCCCCCTCAAACCATTTCAATATTGAGTGCACTTTGCAATAGTGATGCGCGTGATTGTAGTTTTTAACAATCACAGTAATTGCAGATACAGAGAGTCGCTTTCAAACTTCGCCTCGCAACCCCCCCAAAGTCACCACCCGTCTCCCCCTTCCCCCGCATTCACACTAGACTAGAACAATGGCAATTCATAAAAAAAGGGCAGCACACACAAACAAACAGACAAGCATCCTGAACTCTTTTGTGGCGTAATAAATCCTTATCACTCATGAGTCCCAAAAGGGAACACGAATAAAAAATAAATATAAACTCATCGTGCTAGGTGCACGATTTCGGTGTGTTTTGTTTTCGTGTTCCCTCCTAAGTGGTGTTCGGGCTGTTTTAATTGAACACTTTAGTGCTGGACTACGAATATCATTCCTCGAACTACGGAAGGGATGCGAGTTACATCGATTTTATCTTCAAAATTTACGAACAATAAACGATGCTGGCTTTGGCAATGATGGCTCTCGTAATGTTTATGTTTCCATTGGAAATAGTCGTGGCATTTTGTCCCTCCCCTTTCGCGGAAGTACGTAGTTTTCTTGAAAAATGCCGCCCAACAGAGGGGGAACTTGCAAGTCGTTTCGTTGCCATCACAAGGTGCGAAGTGGTGTGCTCATCCTCACGACTGCTGGTACAGTAAAAAAAGAAAACGATAAAAATTCCTTCCGCACAATAAACTCGGACAGAGGGCGACAAATCTCCGGTGACACTTCACAGAGATGGCTTTCATTCTGTTTGTCTGCGATTTCTTTTCCTGTTCCAAAGGACACACACTGTGTTTGTTTCTTTTCTTATTTATTCACTCTTGATGATGATTGCTTGTTGCATTTGAATGAAATGTTGTCATGTTGCTGGGATAAGGTGTATTTGCTGGTGCGCTCTTCCTGATGGTTGTGTCAACCGCTTGGCTATTTATTCAGTTATTTGTTTCGAATCCTTTGGGTAATCAGGCGAAAGTTTAATTTGATAAAGACGATATGAACCTCAGCTGGGGAAATCTTGAAGTGGTTGTTTTATTCACATCTTGGAGTGCGTTTGATGTGAATTTTGAGGGAGATCCTTTGGGAAACCAACATTTGAATCGAAAAGTCATTTGATGTACAAAGGCGATAGGTTTCTATTAATTTTCTTTACAAAATCCCTGGAAACTTGGAAAAGCATTGCCTTTGGGAGTGAGTGACGGAGGTTTGCTGATAGGACCTATTGTTGTTAGACCACCACGACGGTCGGCTGATGCCACCATTAAAGCATCCAGGTCATGAATGATGCCTTAATTCATAGTTCCTCAATCTTTGAGCCTGTGCGGACCCCCAGCAACGAATTTATCTATGGGCCCTTCCAACAGTAGAAATGAAGGCGGACCACAGGTTGAGAATGGCTGCTTTTAATTCATGCAAAATAAGAAGTTTACACTTCCATTCCTCCTCCTTCTCATCTCAGCTTCTAGTGTGGCAGGTGTTCGACGATTACCACGATGCAGACTTGCCTTCGTATTAAGGAGCTCTTCCTTGTAAGCGAATGCATACACTTTGCCTCAATCTTGCTTACCTATCCATCACAATGGGTCCACTAGGACCTAAGTGAGCCGTGCTTTGGCGCGTCTACCCACTGACCTTACCTACAACGTCTGGGTTTCAGGCAAGATCTGAGTCTGAGCGATAGTTGCTTTCTATCGTGGATATTATCAAGAACAAGTTGCGTTCCGTCCGCGATCACTTGGCCTTTATTCTCTCTTCCTTCTCGAAAGAGGAGGCTCAGAGTCGAAGATCCTCTTTGTGGCAGCTTTGGTGTTCATGTTCCAGCTGTAGCCAGACGGGACAAGGTATCTCTGTAGAAGTGGCTGTTCGATGCGCTCAGTATCTAATATTTCCTCTCCGTTTCGACTCCTTCATCGACCTAAGGCAAATATGAACTAAAGCCATAATGGCGATAATTCGCTTCACAGTAGGAATTTACACCATAATCCAATTATGGCTTTATTTCACTTTCAAATCAGATCTAAAGTCATGTGGCATTAGTTCCCATTGGAATGTGAATAAACACCATAAGGTCTCAGTTGAAAGTGAACTAAAGCCATAACTGAATTATGGCAATAATTCGGATTTAAAAGTGAATTAACGTCATTATGACTTTAATTCATATGGCTTTTGTTCACGGCACTGTCGCATCTAGTCGGATTCTATGTCATCTGCTTGATACTTCTGCAAGCACCATCTCTGGGATGGATAGTCCTGATTTCCTCCTCAAACAAAAGCCGTCATCCCGACATTTTCTATCAAAAAATACATCCCTTCTGCCCACACTCACTCCCTAAACTAATCATGATGGTGCGAGTCTAATCCCCCACTACAGCCTTAACCACATCTGTTCCCGCAGCCAAGGGGATATTTATTTAATTTCAATTAAGCTAATTAAACCGTCGGGTCTACAGTCACCAGGTCTGTAGCCACCACCATCGCGCCGAGCCGTCTATTGTGAGGTGGTGCGACGAAATCCTGCCTAATGAGAGTCTAATTGAATTCCACACAGCCACCCACCACCCACCACCCACAGAACGAAAATCTGAAAATTTAATCAGCAGAAAAGAAATCGATTATGAATCCGCGACGGTTGACACTGAATAATCACGGCCAAATTTGCATGCTAATACCCGCCGGATGGGCGCGTTGTCCAGCAAGGGCTTGATGTAAGCCGCCAACCAACCCAACGCACACATATGAATGTGCTCCAAAAATTTGTTGGTTTTTCATTAAGCGAGCATTAATGAAACTATTTTGTCTGGTGTGTCGCGTGTGTGCACGCGTCGCCTGATAAGTCATTTTCCTTTCAACACGCTTTCGAATGTAATCAGTCCTTCGTCACTCGCTAATCCCATGGGTTGGGGGGAGTTAAGAAAAAAAAAAGGGAATTCCATGAAAGCCCGTTGAAGGCGGCCACGGTGGCACGCAATCCTCTTCAATCTTGCGGACGGAAGTTGTATTCGCTTCCCCGGGAGCGAATGAATTTGAAATAAGTTTTCATTTGTTTGCCGCTAACGCGCTCGTTGGTCTGTGATGGAGAGAAGGAGAGGGGATGGGGGAGGAGTACACCGTGCGGTGGTTCGTCTTTTGTTCTTCAGTTTGGATTTTTATTCAGTATCTCCTCAGAGCGGGGGTTGAATTGGTGGGTGAACTTGAGAAAAACTTTAATGCTGCTGAAGCTGCTGAAATGAGGAAAATGATGAATGGCGGAGAATAGAGACTTAAAATTCTCCGGCGGCCACTAGTCGGGTGTAGCAGCGAGGGTGGCAGTGTGAACCTTCATCTGCTGGTGAACTTTTGCCGAGTCGAAGTGGGCGTCGGTTGGCTTCGAAAAATGAGCGATTGGCTGTCAGTTGAACTTGTCCGGATGCATCGGAGATGGAGATTGAGTCGTAAGCCTTCTAATTCGCATCTTAATCCTGCTTAGCCAAGAACTGGAACTAGAGGCTGGGGGCATATGACTTGCAAACTGAAGGTGGCTAGTCTTATTTTTTCTTTTCAAAATTGTGACTCCTGTATCCAGTGCCACACGCCATGTTGGTTGAGGTTCCTGGGAACGTGTGCACTCAGCTGTATCAGTCCTGCGTGGTCGGCTTAAAGCTGCTGACTGCCAGAATATGACACGTGCAACTAACTCTTTAAGCCCCCGTCCTTAGCCCCCATAGACTAGAATATACCTCTTTCAAGAGCTCATAGCTCATGGGACGCCACAGCATTCAGCATTCTCCAACCGACTCCCACGCACCCACTTGGTAACCCTGACATGCTGACATCAAATGACTTTGGAAAGTCCTTTCGAGTAAAACCCGCCATCCTCTGCTTCTGCACTCAACCAACCGATTCTGGAAACGAATTTCTCATTGGTCACCCTCCCCTGCCGCAGTAACACCCTCCGTCCTTCTGCGGGGGGACCTGTCGTGCTTGCTATTCATCACCAGATACACCCGCGCAATAATTAAGTTCAAGTTGAGAACAAGTATAAATACAAACAACGAGCTGCAGCAACCCACAGTCCCGGTCTTCGTCAGGACGACGCACAAGCATGCATCTCTCACCTAGACTGCGGCTAGGCGGGGTGGGTGGGTGTGTGGGTGGCGGCTTCTATATGCCAAGGTCTGTGTGCATCACTTCTCGACGAGCTGTGCGGCGCATCGCATCGCACCGCACGTCGCTCGTAATTTTCGTTTATTTTTCCAAGACATTGCATCGGGACCAGACCGGAGGTCTTCACATATGTATGTACTTGTCCCGAGCCAATAACGACGGCCCAAGGCAGCCGTGTGTGGGCGATGCCATCAGTCGAATGCGACGTTTGTTGACCAAACGTGTGCATGTGGCTTGCGTGTATGTGCAAAGTGCGCTTTTGAAGTCGGCCCGCGACTGTTTATCGCAGTTGACAGGTACAAACCAGACAAAGGCGTCCACCAATGCGGCGGCCAGATGGATAGACAGACAAGCAGGGGCACGACTGCATTGTCTCACCTGTCTGTGCATGCATGAGATGCATCTCTTGGCGTTGATGCAGCCCCGAAAATGTGGCACACGCACAGGTGGTTTTGCGATGTCTCACGGGGGAGGGCGGGATTTAGACTTTTGGAGTGGCTCTATTTATAGCCATGCTGGCGGGTGTGAAATGCGCGCCGCACTCGACTCAGGTGGCTGCCAGCTATTAGGCAAATGAAGAGGACGCTGACGCTGCTGTGAAGAGCTTAAGGAGTGTCGGCGAGTGGTTCTCGAGTGGGGCGTCCTAAAAACAAACGAGAAGTCAGTTCAGTTCAGTCGAAGGGGGGTAGGAGGGTGGTGTGTAGAGGCGGGGGTAGTACTTGTGCCTGTTAACGTTGACAAATTGGAGGCAACGTTATTTGTGGGTCGTGGTGGAGTCAAAAGGAGCATCAACTGTGGGAAGTCTAAGTTGAGCATGAAAATTTGTGGGTCTAGAGGCCGTCGCGCCTGTGGCACTTTGCATGACGTGGAGAGGCATTGTGTGGACAGCTAGATAATCCTTAGCTCGTGCTGCTGATTGAGAGAAACTATCATGCTCTTGGAAAATATAGGCTTCTTGGGATTTATGGGTGAAGACTGTCCATCAGGATTCATGGTCATACACCTCGGACGTCGGTCTTTTGGCAGATTTTCGTCATCTTCGTCCCCCTATACCTTCCAGTGGCACATCCACTCCCTTTCAGTCGGTCATCGAGCCCGAAATTTCCCCTCTAGCTCCTTTCAGAGACCATACCCCGTCCTAGACAAGCCCACAAATTATTCCAAGACATCCACAGAAACCAGCTTAAATCAGTCTCCGATGAAACCCACTTCACTGCGACAACCTGAGCGCCTCAAGTTTGCACGGAGGAGGACTCCCAACAATCGACTGAATTTCCACTCCACCTCAAATCGCTCAAGAAAGCAACCAACCACAAGCCATGCCACAGCAGCTTGGGGGTGGTTGTTAAAATCCTGACACAACAAAGCAATTCATTTCAGCGCTCCCCACGGCTCTTCGAATACCTCCACACGAGCACAATGCCAGCGAGTCAGCCCCTTAATTTAGCCAAGTTAAGGCACAAAACTTTTCCATGGAATCGCTTACGTTTACGGCTCCCTTGCTACCGTCACAGGCCCGTCTCCTGTGTTGTCACACAATATCCTCTGCCGCAGCCATCAACAATGGAACGTGGTTCATAAATTGATTTCCACATCCACCCTCCCCACCGCCAACACGGGTTTCTGCTGGTGTAGTGGGGGCGGTAAAGAAATCCTTTCTCTTCCAATCAATTCCATACGAGTCCCCTCAACCCCATGGCAGCGCGCGCTCGCACACACAAACGCACACGTATGACGCGCAGCCAACAATTACCCGGCTAATTACGATTAATGCGATCCTGCGATGGAGCGTCTCCCCCACACTCCAGCCAGCCTCGTCCCGCCCACAGAGACACGCACATTCGTATTCATACGCGCGACGTTCCAAAAATGAAACAAGCTCCTTGCCACTCACACTCGAGCCGCCCTTAAACTGCTTAAGGAATTCCTATTTGATTTGGATTGCGTGACATATATGCTTAATGCGGTTTAGGGGCTGAATTGGATACGAACGAGAAGAAGAAAAAAAAATCGAACGTCCTTGATGCGAAAGTGGAAGGATTCCGGCTGAGGGTGCGGCGACGGCCCTGCGTGCGTTCCCTGAGACGAGGTGAAGTTCGGAGAGCTGCTCTCCATGAGATGCGACTCGAACATGAACACGTAACACTTGTCAAATGTCAAGGCGGACTGAACTGGACGTCCTTGTCTCTGGAGCGTGGCCGGGAGTAGTTTCTTCGAAGTCCTATTGGACCTGGTGGACTCCGTCTTGACAAATATACTCGACGTGTGGCGGATATTCGATGGGAACTTTATTGTGGCAAGACCTAGGAGCAGTCCTTGTGGCGCGCACACGTTTCGTTGGAAAGCCCCTAATGGATGGAGTAATTTTTGGAATTGAATTGAATGGACGGTTGGTGGGTTGTGTAAGTGTAAGTGAATTGAGAGGTAGCCTTGGGTGGGTGGGTGTTGGTGTGGTGTCACCTCGATTAGGGCGGCGGGATGTTTTGCTACGCGGAACGGTGTCATTTGACATCAAATCTATTTTTAAACTTTTGAGCAACTTGGGCTGTTGGAGGAGTGAGGGCGCCACGGGGTGTCTCAGATTAGGCGACGTGGCAGGATGAAGAACCGAGACGAACAAGGGGCTCCTGGAGAAACACCGAGAGATGCATTTAGACTGGAATACAGCTGAAAATGCTGTCAAAAATCAAGGCAATCGTGAGCCTTTATCAACGATTCGAAAGTGTGACACTATCGCCTATAGTCTCCCCCGAAAATGTTGCCAAACGTCAAGCCCCTCTCCATGGCTTATACAGTGTCCTCAATCGTCGGTCATGTGAATTGTTCAGGTGATCAAATATCAGCCAATGGTTAGCCAAAAAGGACAAGTTTAAACGAAATTTTTTGAGACACCAACTGAACGTTTATCCACTTGTAGTTGGTTGTCCAGTCAACGCTTCAAAGGCATCACCTCGCACTGCTTTAAGGACTCTTACAACTCCTAAGGGGAGTCGTTTATGGAATAAGACATGTTACCTTGTTCTCCTTCCGGTGGGTCGCCACACGTGTAGTCAATCCGAAAGACTTGGTCTGAAAAAGGACGTTCAAGCTAAGTCAAGAATGCCTAGACAGTCTCAAGTTCTCCTTCTCTCGAGACCGCCACGAACGACGGAAGGTTCGGTAATTCTACTTTCGAGCCTAATGTGTCTAGTCTAGAAGTCACCAGAAGGAGTCATCTGAAAGACCACACAACTCCCACCCCAAGTGGAATCCATGTCATCCTTCTCATGAACATGATCCTCTGAATTGCCATCAGTTCAACTGACCTTTGTCAGCCCATTTCCACATCGGTCACCTCCAAACCTGCCTCACCGCCTTCATCGGTGTCCCCCCCACCGCGCCGGCCTCGTTTAGGAACCACCTTAGTCTGCAAACTTATCCGTTTTTTATGCAAATCAGCCTCAGTTGAGGATATGCTTTAGCTATTATCAATATTACGACCAGGGAGTGGTGCGCTCGCTACACACACTGCATGAGTGTATGTGCGGCAGTGGTGGAGGGTGGGGCGGGGATAACGACTGAAAATGGAATTTGAAATAAGCTCCTAATACATTGCCGAGGTTAATAATCCAAAAATCCCTTCAGCCGCCGCCCACCGCACACAGGGTACTCGATGCGCTGTTCTAAGGACGTAATGAACCCTGAATTCATGCTCCGTCGGATTGTGTCGATGCTGCCGCAACGCCACGCCGTAGCTGGAGGGACACGCCACTCGGCGTAATTTCGAGAGTAAATTTATTAATTATTCATTAATTGTTTTAATTGGAGCCAACGATGCTGTGTGTAGTGGTGTAGTACAAAGGCTGAGCGTTGCGCGCTGCGTGGAAACGGTGCACGACGACGGCGAAGTGGTTACAGCAAAGCTGGCGAAACGCACACACCACTGCCAAGGCGGGGTTGACACATGTATTTGCGAAGGTTGTGACAATGCGAAGGCGGCAGGGGTACATCGGGGGCAAGGTGGAAGGGAATAGCCATGTGTTATCTTGTTAATGGCTTACATCGATTTGTTTTACTGCTTTGCGTTCGCTCGAATTGCATATTATAGTTGCTTGTTGTTTCGAATATGTTCATGGTTGGCTTAGGTTTGTGTTGGGCGGTGGATGGAGGAGGGTGTGTTGGAAAAGGTGGCTCAGTTTATTTGACGTCATTCGTGTTATCGGGGCTTGCACTTGAATCGGTGAGGAAATACAAGTTGAATGCCAGATGGGAGGCGTGACTTGGGAGTTTCTAAGAGATGGTGGCACTTTGTGCAGTTTTCTTGGAAGAAAGGCACTCTAATGCCTCTTTTGATGCAATCATTGTACGTAGGCAAGTTCGCATCGTTTTTTCGATATACAGCTAAGGCTGGCTTAGACAAATGATATGGGCCCATTGTGCCCTTTTGGGAGTTGCTGATGGAAGCTTTCATCATTCAATGTGGACCTCGTCAAGGTCCTCCTCTGTTTCATTCTTGGAAGAGAGGTAGAGTGGCTTCCGTACGTAGATTTTGTTCGGTAGACCCTTGAAGACCTGCTGAAGCATCTTCTTCATGCGTTGGTGACGAAAACGAGGCAACAGTACATGCTCCCGTTTGTGTGAAGCTACCGAAGACGACTTCCCTTTTCCATAGACCTCGATAGCATCACATCAGAGTCAAGTACAGGGTCCAGTAACATTTCAATTTGTTTCTGGTCTTGTCTGAACAATGTTTAGTCACTAGACTGCGGCTTTGGCTTTTGATTGAACTTGTAAGCCGTCTAATGTCTTTGTCGCTCCATTCGAATGCGTTATCTTTCAAAGCAGTACCAGGACTCGTGAAAAATCATGTGTCTGCCCATGTTTTTCCGTCGGTCCAGGAAAATCTGGTGGTCTAAGTGGTCGTTTCGAGTGGGAAGAAACATCCTCTGGTTTCATTGGTACAACTGGTTTTGACGATTACTGGAAACGAATGGATGGATGGTAGTCCTCTGATCCATTTATGCCTACATCCAGAGCAAAGTCACGATTTTTTAGAAATTAACCCGATTTCGTGAAGAAATCGAGACAGTTTCGATGATGCCGTCAGATGAGGCGACGCGGTATAAAAACTCAGGTGAACACGGAAATGCCCAGTTCTCTGCTGGTCACGTCGTCATGTTTACCGCGGACATTTGTCTGAATGTTGTGCCATTGAATGCTCGCTTGTGGTTCTAAATTTTAAAAATAGATTCGACTGCAAGTCTGATACTCGTTGGTCTCGTAAAGAATTTGTAACTCGTTAAAGAGTCAATATTAGTTCGTCCGTTGTTGTATTGGTCTTCTTGTTGCTATTTTAAAAGGGGGCAGGATCTGTATGACATTTTGTTCTCTATACGACGCAGTCTAATCCCGACTCTCCGGAGAGAAGGAGCGAAAATGATGGAGAATATAAACTTGACTGAGGGTGAGAAATGTGTAAATGTACACTCGCTTCTTTTTTCAGTCCTCACAAGCGGTAAGTAACTATTATTTCCAGCTTCTTCAGTTGGTTCGACACTGTCCTTGTAAAGTTCGCAGTCCCACTCGATAAATTTAGTCTCAAAGTCGTATATTCCTTTTAATTTATTTTATTTTTTTTCTGCTTGAACCCCCTCTGCACACTTCATATTCATACTAATGGGTTGGATGCAAACCTACACACGCTAGCTCTAAGGCCACCACAACTTCTCACATCTCTGTATAGTATATCTCTTCTGTTCTCCATTAAGCTTTGGTTTCTTGTTTTTTGTTTGTTTTTATTTCTCGTTGAATACATCGTTTTTTTTTGATTTAATATAGTAGCCGTAGTCTTAAGTTATAGTCGTTATTTTTTCTCCTTACAAATAAGCAACAACAAAAAAAATTTAATAAATACAATAACTTCCGCTCAAGAAACAACAAGAAAAAAATTAACTACAAGCAAAATGTAAAATGTATAGAAAAAAAAAATATAAATAAACATCAACAAAATCTCAACTCAACTACAGAAAACAACAACTACAACATCAAATTTAAAAAATATATATATATATCTATAAAAATAAAATACTAATATATGGACACAAGCTACACACCTCTTCCGGAAAATATATATATTTTGCAAGAGCAACAACAAAATCAAAAAAAAAAATCTAAATAAAATCCACACAAATATACAGATAAGAAATATATTTTTTAAGGATTATTCAGTTTTGAGAAGAAATTAAACAATAAAAAAAAATATATATATATAAATAAAATCCACAAGAGATAAACTAACCCCCTCTCCTTCAGCCTTCAGAAAGCATATATCTAGATACATGAAAATACCACTCCACGAAAATACAAACAGTAAAGCAAAAAAATATATATCAGAAAAAATAAACTAATACTACTACTACTATTACTACTACTTTTACCTACTACTCTACTACTACTACTACTACAACTCAAAAATAAAACCACAAGAAAAAACAGAAATTTTCAAAATCATTTTTTTTTTCAAAAACAAAAAAAAAATCCACAAAAAAAACTAAAAAAAAAGATGTTTACTGAAAAAAATCCAATATCGCTTGTTTGTCTGTGTGCAGGGTTTACGGTCGTGACGAGTGTGATGGGCTGAAGAGAGTCTCCCACCCCCATCCGTCGGGTACCTTAATTCTACTTCTTCTTCCTCCCCCCATCACCATCAAAGCAACAGCACCCAACACGGCGGCGGCGAGAGATGGATTCGATTTCGACAAAACGAAAAGAAAAATGTAGAAAATCATCCTTGTCTCTCCTCCCTCCCCCTAGAACGAAACGAAAAAAACTGCCGGTCACCTTGAACAGATCAGATTATGCGGTCTCTAGACAGATTCGCAATCGAATCGGTTTTGACATGAAACTCGAGACAGAAAGTGACGAGCGAGCGAGCAAAAATGAGAGGGAACGGCAGGATGTGTGTGTGTAGTTTGATATTTCCTATTGACAAGGGATGCGATTGCTAAAGTCTTGCAAATTAGAGGCCGGAAGGGTCTATAGAAACTGACAAAGAGAGAGAGAGAAAAGGGATAAGGAATGTATCCTCTTAGAAGGCAATCTGAAGGAGGGTGAGGAGATGTGAGAGGTGTGTAGTAACTTCAAAATAAACAGAACGGCTTCTATTATCCAGCAAAAAAGCGAACAAACAACCAAAATATTTAAATTCTGATAAAATGTGTGCCAAAAGGACACGCGACAAAAAAAAAACATCTGATCTGTTCAAAAAATCACACATCTTGACCGAACTGGGAGGAGAAATTAGAAGGAGAAGCAGTCGGATAATGTGATGGAGGAGGATGTAAAATGGAGTGGTGATGAATTGGGAGTGTACTGATAAACACCAACACATCGTGGGATCACAACGAGTGGAGTGGCGAGGAGACGACGGGAAAAAATGTGATTTACGGTCGTCCAGCTGGTGGTAAGTTAACGGATACTTGTTTGTAATATCACTCTGGTCATAAGCTATTAGTACGCACCATTTTTTTACTTTATTTTTTTTTGATTTAATACAGATTTTGTTATTTTTTTTTATATATTTTTTGTCTTTATTTTGTACCGATTATTGGAGAAGAAGATTTGCCTAATTTGTTGACTTGTGGCAATCCCATTGATTGCAGTGTATTTTGGTAAATTTGAGAAAATGCGCATCCCGTTGCTCTTGTGCACACTTTTGGTCCTACAACTAGAGCCAAAAACTAGAATCTAAGAGAGGATTATATAACTGAACCCCTAGCAGCAGCAGCATTTTTCATATTTACTGCGCGTTCCTAAAACGTTTATTTATTAATTTATGTCCTTTAAATCCTCGGCGGGGCATAAGCTGTCAGCTACGCCAACGTGTGCCATCTCGTTGGGAGTTCTGCAACGCGTTTGTGTTCCCTCCAACCCATTGCCTAAACAGCGCGATTCCTCTTCGACAGTTCTGGGCCACGAATTGCTTAGGCCACGGTTTGCCTAGGCCATTCCGCTACCTTCTGCCTGCTTGTGGCAGCAGATTCCTCTTTATGGCGTACTTGGCAATGGAATTGTCTTCTACCACTTTCTCCTTCGTGGACAAGCAGTTTCTCAACCCGCTCTCGTGCAAAAAGAACATTTAATTACGAATGGATTCAGCTTTCGTGTGAAAAATTGTGCCCACCCTCTAGGCACTGCACCCATAAAGCAGCACTGATTCAATTTGATCAAGTTAACGGCGTTTCCGTGGATAGCTTTCCGATCGCAGCTTCAGCCCTACCGCAACCCAAACCAAGGATTTTCTGATCGCCTTCAAAGCCCGAGACAGTACACTTATCCCAGCGGTTTTTGGAATCCTCGAAATAATTGTCGATTGCGCGGAATGGGCTTCAAAATGAGCAACGATGCGGTTGTTGTCTCCTCAATCGTATCGAAATGATGCCCCCGGAGCGATCCCACGGCTCGTAATCCGCCGATGACTCTTAAACATCCGTCTAGACCAGCAAAGCGTGCAAGTGGTCCTACAGTTTAAAGCAACCACCTGCAAAATACACTGCACCCTGATGCCTTGCTATATGGGCCCCTGCTTATGGTTCTCATCACAAGACCACTACAAACTACTAACACTGAGAAGTCTCCTCTCGTTTCACAGATGCAAATATTGAACAACTTTTCAGAAAGTACCCACCTTCAAGCGATTTGTGTCAAAATCTCATAACAATCCGATCAAAAATTGACAAGTTGAAGCTCACCAGCTGACTGTTGTGTCTTTGATCGCTTCGAACAAGTTTCACTGGCTGCTCTCTACTCAGATGGCTGTGTGGCTGTGTGTTAATTCATGCAGTCTGCCTGTCTCCATTCGAAAAAAAGAACAAAAAATAATTTCCCATACCGGGAATCGAACCCGGGCCTTCTGGGTGAAAGCCAGATATCCTAGCCACTAGACCATATGGGATACACATCGACTCACTCGTCAAAACACGAGCACTTTACCCCCAACCCTTGCTTCTGCGATACAACACGTCTGACTCATCGGTTGACTGTGCCGAACGAACAGAGCCCAGGTATGCAGATATTCGGCATAATTTCGATTTACATCGCAGAAACGCGACGGGCATGCAGGTAATAAAATTTGTGTTCGAGATACTTTTCAGATTCTCTTGCCTTTTTTCGCCGCTTTCTGTGACGAGAGTGGAATTGCTGGGTGAGTGTTCAGCGAGAGAGAGAGAGAGAGAGGGCAGGGTGCGCTCATTAATCATTTGATTACATGCAGATCTGTTGATTGAAGTGCAAATGTATCTGCGCTTGTGTGCGGCTGTATGCATTGGGGAAGTGAATGAAATTGAATTGTCACCTCAAGTGTGCAACGAATTGATCAAGAGGAGGGGGAAACAGATGCTCGTTGAATAGGGAAAGAGATCAAAGTCTCTTCAGACGATCGGTGATTTTTCAATTTACAGAGAAATTTATTCTGCGTTGTTGTGGTCTTTTTGTGTCACTGACTGTGGTGGTGATGGTGTGAGATGTTTTTATCCATCGATTTTTAAGCCACTGTTGAGTGGTGTTTGATGGAAAAAAAATAACACCCTTTTAAGTGTGCTTACTTCTCTTTGAACTAAACAACATCTGCTCTATTTTCGCTTTACGGAGTGTTTCTTTTGAGAAAGGTTAGAGCTAGTTGCTATGTAAACACAAGTTTTCTTATCACGTTGGCGTGGTGCTCAGTGTCAGCAGTCGATTCGAGAAACTGGTCTATGATAATTTCTGACACTGGGGCATGTTTTTAAGGGGACCAGACGCGTCGCTGTCTCTTCCCGTCGCACACTTCACAAAAATATCGTGCCTCATTGGACTTCAACGAAGAAGGAACTGGCGTACAATGAGTAGAGAGACTGATAGAGCTACTGCGCCATGTGCATCTTGGATGTTCAGAGCCATGGAAATTCAGAATTCAGACCTTGGAGAGGGTTGTCCTTATGCACGCTATCCGCGGCGCCCTATCGAGAGGTTTGCAGTCTCTCTAGCGACTCCATACAGTGAACCTGAGTTTGACTACCAATATGAACAGCCAGTGGACCATGCGATGCATTTGTAGTACCCTTTTGCACCCTCTAGCCTTTCAATATGAAGTAGATGCCTTCTTTTCGTTTTCCTCGATTTTGTGTTTCCAGCTTAACTTCATGTCCAGGATAAGACCTGATACCTGATCGTGGATATATCTCTCCCAGCGACAGCAGTAGCAGCATCCATGCACCCTGTCCTTTCCAGGCTCAGTGCTTGCGGTGTTCTCTGAGGAGTCGTCTGATTTTGAAGTATCCAACATCGTTTTGCCATCCTAACCGAAATGTGTCATGTCAGCATCGTGTTTCATGTGCACTCACGTTTGCTTTTGAACAGTTTAGAGGGTCACATCGTTAATTTCCTCAATTCTCCTCGAAAGACGTGGAATCCATCCCATCACCTGTTAACCACTTCACTCAGTCCAAGTACCCCGTTTCTCCACTCTCGACGGTCAGCGACGGTCGCACTCCGAACCCCGTTCCGTCGTAGATCCGAGCCACGTCATCGAATTCAATTTTATTCGATTTCATGTCGCGTAATGTTTCTCCTTCGGTATCTACGTCCAATTGGCGATATCTATTGCATCTCAAATTTGTTTCTTTTCCTTCTCTGTCATCCATACACTCTCCCCCCCACGTTGTCGCTTAACTTTTGCCGTCACACGTGATACTCCTCGATATCCAGTCATCCGCTGGATAGAAACGAGAAAGAAGGCAAAAATGATAATTGCCGTCAATGAGAGTAAAAATGAGTTTCAAAGCACATCAAGGTTAAATCTACTAGAACGCCATCAGCACGCCGCACCGCTGAGTGGGGTGTTGAGGTGGAACAACATACGCCGTGGCAGCTGTATGTGTGTGTTCGACATAATTATTTGTTCTCTTCTTAGACTCAAGCTTTACTATTGTTCCTCCGTGAGTGAGGAGGGGGGCGGGAGGAGCGACGTGTAATATTCTATTGACTTTGCTCCAATAAGACATCTACCATTCGCACGTTTCCAATCTGGTTTCAAAGACGTCTGGTCGAAGAGTGGGGAGTGAGGGTAGTCGTGTATGATCACAGGCCATGTGGTGGTGACGACGAAATTGTCATCTATAGACTTGTGCACGTCCCGTAATGGTCGGACGATTAATCATGTTTTGTTATTATCCAAGGGACAAGAGGTTCTCAGGCCCGGGTCTGCTGCTGGCTTTGGTCGTGTTAGTTTGCGAACGTTTTATGGTGTTTTATGAGCGAAAACAGATTGATTTCGGATGAAAATGATGTCGGTCAAGGCAACGATGTGACGTGTATGGTCTGGAGACGAGATGCGTTCGTTTTTGATGATGATTTCTACAACAAGACAGCTGGCGAGTGTTATTTAGAGACTCCCTTGTATAGCTGATGGGTGTGAGATGGGAGCCGATAATAAGGCAAGATTGAATGAATGATCAGCGAGAAGTTCTGATGAATATTTCATGAGTTGAGGAAAGCTTGGTAATTCAAGTTCGCTGTCATGTGCTTGGCATAACAGCATGACTGGCTTGACTGAATTTAGAGCGCTTTAATTGGTAAAATATGCTATTTGCTATGTCTATTCGATGAGGATTCACTGGATATGGTGTAGTTAGTCATCAGTCAGTTTTTCTTTTTCTGATCCTGCGTGCGTTTTCGACATTCCTCTCATTCGGGGGTCAGTATGGGGCGATCCTGAGATTTAATCTCTTAGACGACCACCCCTGTGTACGTTCGATCTCGTGACGGGAATGCTTTGCCAAATGTCAACTATACCCTGATCATCTCCAAGATCGACTTCGTTGTTTGTCACAGTCTTCTCTCTGTGGTACGATTCTGTTCTCCTGTTAAGAGCCAGTTACCTCTTCACACTGCCGAGGAGTCGACGACTATTTCTTTTTCGTTAATACTTTTTTAAAGAAAGTAAACACTCGCGGAGTTTCGTTGCAGTCTGCCTGTCTATGAATCTCTCAGTGAATTGAAAACGGACGAATATGCAAAATTACGCCAAATGATGTAATCTGATCGTGTCTTAAGGCTTTTTCGTTGATTCTTAGGGGATGTTGGAGCAGTCTTTCAATCCCCTCACGGTCAGTCTGACACAGCTGGATGACTAGCGGATGGCTTAGGCATGAGCTCAGTCATTGGTGGTCCTGCCACCTACATGACCTTAGCCATACCGTGGATCTTGAAGTCTTCCACTTATTTTTCTTCCTTCTTCTTCCTTCTTCTTCCTTCTTCTTCCTTCTTCTTCCTTCTTCTTTTTCCTTCTACCTTCTTCTTCTTCCTTTTTCTCCTTCCTTCTTCTTTTTCTTCTTCCTTCTTCTCCTTCCTTCTCATGTTTCTTCTTCTTTCTTCCTTCCTCTTCTTTCTTCTTTTTTTTTCTTCTTCTTTTTGTTCTTTTTCTTCTTCTTTTTTTTCTTCTTCTTTTTTTTCTTCTTCTTTTTTCTTCTACTTCTACTTCTATTTCTACTTCTACTTCTACTTCTACTTCTACTTCTACTTCTACTTCTACTTCTACTTCTACTTCTACTTCTACTTCTACTTCTACTTCTACTTCTACTTCTACTTCTATCGGGCGTCCTCTCTACTTCTGATTTGAACTCGGTGCCTAATATTTTCTAAACATGATGCCGCACTTCTGTCTCACGCCGATGTGGACTCAAGCTCTATATCTTCAACCCCTGCCAGGACTGCTATCTCTTCTATAGGTACCACTGGAAAGACCATTCCCCGAGCAAGTAGCGAATCCATCACCAATCAAGACGCAGAGGGTCGAGCTGCAACGATACCAGTCCCCTACGTGGGTTGGTTTATAGCTTCTAAAGCCCAAACTTCGCGTAGGAAGATTCGACGTATGTTCCCCCAACCTCTCTGCCTGATAATCTGATAATCCATTCAGTAGCACATAGTTTATCTGCAATCCAAAGCCTTGACATTTCTCAAACAACACTTGATTGCGATCGTTAATTGTCGCCTATATCTAAATAAACCTGCGTGTCAACAGTGGTGTGGCACGGACATCGTCTAAAGCGGTCCAAGATCCAACAACGCCTGTCGAAGATGAGGAATGGTCCTTTTTTCGTATGAAGCCACAGTCTACAGAGGACCTGTTAGTGGATTAACAAGTCCACCGATTTCTTGTTAGTTCCAATTTTGCTCATTAACCTCGTTGAGGTCGTTTCTTACTTCTGTGTACCGCGGCGGTCCTCTTCGACTTTGTTGACTTCTACCATGACCATCCCGAGTAACGTTGTCCCACTGATTGAGAATGACCGGACCCTAGCCTACTCATATCGCTGCATTTGAGTTGTTTCATCCAATCGTCATTAATGCCAACAGGATTATAGACATTTTATTAGATTTTCGGTTTTACAGAGGGGCCCCATAAAGCATTGGTGGTGGACGTCAATTCCATGTCGTCGTTGCCATTTTTCCTTGATTTTGCCTGCAATCTCTCTGCAAGTGGCTGGTCGTCATTCTCTTCAGCTAACGAAGGGTTCCTTAACCAACGCCGCTTATTTGCCAGTTCCGTCATGTTTTTTTTCATTTCATTTCCGCCCCTCCCCAAGTTCAGAGCACAGTTTTTATTCATTAAAGCACAGAGCCTTTAGGTCGTCCTCCCTTCCACCGAAACCAATTTTCATTTGCCGTCCTATAATTGGATTCTCCCAAGAAGTATCTCACGCCGTTTAATCAGAATTCATAGCTCCCTCCGAGCAACAACCAGAACCCTACCTCCCTCCACCTCACCCCAAATCCCATCCAACATTCCGCACATTCATTCGAAGAGAGTAAAATAATCTTGTGTTGTTGTAAGAAAAATTAAGAAAAAAATCAAAAAAAAAAAAAAAAAATTGTAACTGTGAACTTCATTTTGTTTGTTTTCTTGGAACTACAACGTGTTTTCTTGTTTTTCTTTTGTTTTTACTTCCAGTCAAGGAAATTGGCAACGGTCGTTCACCATTGCTGCAGGAGCCACTTTATGGAACTCGTCCTCAGCCATATAGTGAGTACCATTCCCAACAAAATTCTTCCACCACCCCATTCTTATACAACAACAACAACAAAATAAAACATGCTTTACACAACCTGTAATCCTCCGTTATCTATAGTTAGCCACAAGCAGGATTCGAATGCATTTCTGTGTCATAATTTTTTTCTCCATTTTTTTCTGTTGTTTTTTTGCATGATCCTTTATCAATTGCTCATCGCCGCGGCGGCGAACTTCACTTAATGAATTCACTTGTGTTTTTTTCCCTTCCTCTTGGTGGGGGGGATGAGGCTGTGGACGATTGCAATTCATAGCGCTCTGTGTTGACAAAGAAGCAATATCCTTGTCAACGAAGTGTATCGAGACATGGCGAGTGGAACTCTTGCAAGTGCTCTAGGAGATGATGGCACTGCCAGCCAGGCGCTGTTGTGCAAGACCAATGTTTGATTTAACATCCCTTCGACGATGACATGAAACCCTCTTGTGACTGAGTCGCAGGAATGGTATTATATCCTTTTTGCCTCAAGCTGGCTGGCTGACTGCCTCTCTCTCTTTCTTTCTCATTCTCTGTGACTGTGACTGTGACTCTGAGTCTGTTTTATATTTGGGGGTACAATATCCTTGGGTTAAAAGCCCTTAAGGGGGCTATCCTGACTGTCGTCTGTGTTATGAGCCAGGAGCCTCCCTACCACCAGGAGAAATCAATTCTCCATTTTCTGTGGTCCTCTGTGTATGTGTGTACGCCTCCCGTAGGGACAACGACTTTTGACAACGATCGCTGTCATCAGGCGTGTCTTTGGATAGGGGGGAGGGATAGGGGGCTCTGTGCCATTAAGTGTTATGTACTCTCTCACTCTGTCGTCCTTTCCAAAAATGGTACAACGAGTGGGAATGTCCTTAAAAGAACACTTTCAAATGTCCCTCTCTTGATTGTTTTGCTGCTGCTGTTTTTTTTTTTCGTCCCCCCCCTTAAAAGATGTTTCCCTTCAAACGATGGTGATGAGGAATTCATCGTAATTTTGCACTCGGGACTCGGGAAGGACTCTCACCTTTCGTCTGTCACATCGTCGATGGTCGGCAGTGCCTCCTTGCGAACAAATTTGAATCTAATGACGGTTGGAATGGGTTCAGAGGTGGTTGGTGGTCGGCCCTGGTGAGAGGATACACCCGCCGGACGAATATTTGCTTGGTATTTCGGGAATGCGTAACGCCAAGCGTCGAGATGTGAACAATTTAATTACGTTAAGTGCGATGGGGGCGGTTCTAATTGAGCGTGTTGCTGTGTGTGTGGTGTTGGGGATGATTAAGAATTTATGAGCGGCGGGGTGGCGATGGGGGAGGATTATGCTTCGACACACACATGAGGTCACAGGTAGGCAACTAGTAATGCCATCCAATTGGACCTACATGCCTAAGTGTTCGTCGCAAGCTCGGAATGGTTCAGCGCCAGACAGAAGCTCATCTGATCCGCAAAGGACCTAGGATAGCTGAAGTGTGATATATTGCAACCTGCCTCTTGCACTTTAGCTCACTTAAAGAGGGCCAGTAGACATCTTCCCTCGATTTGGCCCCAAATTTTGACAGCGTTTTGTGTGCAATCCTAATCCTTCCCATTCTTCAGGAGCCTTTCTTCGGCTCTGAGCCCGTTGGATTGCGCACCAGGCGGAGAAGAACCTCAACCGTAAAGAGACCTAGGTCCATTCTAGACTATCGTGTGCCGTACGAGAAAGAATAATACGGTCTGAGTGGGCCTCAGGGTTGCAATCGCCTTGTCGTCATAATCAGTTGCTGGTTCGGAACGTGGACGTCGTTGAGCAAGGCGCTGATGACATTCCTGATGTCCCACAAAATCTTATCAAAATTGAGCAAACCCCCCTTGTTGCAGGGCTTCTTCTTAAGCACTCCCCCGAGTTGTCCAACGCAAGCGGAACTTTCTTTCCCATGTTCGCGGTAGTTTCCTTAAGCAGATGACTCCCTTCTGGCATTCTCTGCTTAAACAACGCCACTTAAGCTGCTCTCCCGGGCGACACACTTCGAAGTCTTTCAGCCATCCTCCTCACCTTTTCCTTCGAGCGAAATATGAATTCATTTCCATTTCCTCCTGCACTCAATGTAATCACATCTACCGCTTTGCCCCTCTCCGCCAATTCAAACTTAAATATTCTTTTTAATTAACGTTAACGATACACTCTTGCCGTGGCTCGGCTAGGCAAGTTGTGGGCGTCCGCGTCTGCGACTGCGACGCGCGACTATCTCTTCATTGTTGTTTCAAATGTAAAGCAAATCGAGTCCTTGTATGCTATCGCCTCACAAAGGACTCTCCATCCTTCCTCCCTCCCCCCTATCTCAGAAGACACATCGCGCAAACAGGAATACAAGAGAAAATTACAAAAAAAAAGAGAGAAAACCGAGGGAAGAAAAATGAAAACGTACGCAGTGAAAAGTTTTAATTGACTTCTTTTCATTTTCAATTGAAATGGATAAAGTTTCACGCTCTACAACTAGCGCTGCTGATGCTGCTTCTGCTGCGGCAGGGTTTCCCCTCCGACTTAAAGACCCCCTCACCTAACCCCTGCCTGTGGTTCGGCAACAACAATGAACAATATTTACACAAGTGGAAAGACGATAAAAGTAATAATACCGTGGACCGACGGTATAGCCTTTTATTGATTCGAACAAGGACATGACTGCGAATGGTCATCATTTCATTTGCTCTGGTGGCCGTAGATTTCTTCTGGGACAGAGGAGGGAGTGAGTGAGAGAGGGAGAAAGTTGGGTTTAAAAGCTTAAAGTGAAGAGTGGCGTCTCTAATGAAGGTCTGGTCTGTTTTGTGTTCGCTTGAATGTCGTTTTCTTTTTCGGAAGATATCTTGTTTTTAACATTGAGTGTGGGGGTGAGTGAGTGGTGGGTGGGTGGGTTGATGTGGTCCGGAAAGAAACGGGGTAGATATTGTCTTGGGATGAAGAACAGTGGAAGCTGCGGGGACGTGGTGTAAAACAACGTTATTTGTGGGTGTCCAGTTGCCGAGGGATCCGACCTTTATCGTCTGTTGAACTGAAACATCTTAGGAATCAGATTTCCTCTAAGGAGAGTGTTTTGATCTCTTCTTCTTCTGCTGACGCTACAGTCCGGGGTGAACCAGGGACCGCCCAAGCCAAGCAAGCTACCTCAAAGTACGCACGCTAAGTTGACTAAGGTCATTCTCAACTCAACTCGTATATATATCGGTTTTGGGCGCGTTCTCTATTGTGGAGTCGTGCCCTAGGCACCTTAGGCGTTCGATCCGAGGACGCCTGGCTAGGCTCCGTCGCTGTACAGCTCGTGGTTGAATCTTCTCCTCCAGATGAAGACCAACGATTGAACACAGAACATTTCTCTCGAGCACGCCAATGGCTTCTGCGTTTACTCTTGAGGTTGTCCTCATAATTAAGCACAACATGGATGATCGAGGTGCCATAAATGTCTTCGAGGGAGGACCTGCTACTCGATTGCCTGTTGAGCCCTCCTTGGCGGCAGCACATAATTCGTTCTGATAGCCTCCGAGTCAATGGCAACAAGCGCTGCATTGATGGCTCGCTGTGTTCGATCAATCACGTCAATGTCATCCGCGTATGCTAGCAGTTGTAGGGACTTTTGGAACACCGTGTCTCTCTAGGGTTGGCACGACCTTCCCCGGGATGATGTTGAAGAAGTCGCATGACGGCGCGTCGCCTTGTTTAGATGCTTTATTGACATTGAAGGTCTCGGTGAGTTCATTACCTACCTTGGCGGAGCAGCGAGAATTATCCAACGTCATCCTGCACAATCTGACGAGCTTGGCAGAAATGTGGAGTCGCCCATTTCACGCTTCTCAAGGCCCAGCTATTTAAGGCCTTAGCGAGCTCAACTACGTCAATGCAGTTGGTATAGATCGTGGCCACACCTTGTCCGCGAATGTTACATTCCCTAGTTGGAACTGGAGCGACCCAAGGCCTCCGAACTCTGCAAATCTCTTCCGTAGTTGATGGTGAACTTGACCCCACTTTGAAATCTCCTCCTCCTCCTCGAGTGTCTACATCCTGTTGAACACCGCCCAAGTGAACGATGGAAAGGACAAGCGGTCAAATCAATTCGATACAAGCGCGCCTACCCGTCGATTGCTTCTATTCTACACAACACGGAATTCCGTGGTAAACAAAGTCATATCCCCCCTCCCCCCTCTCTCGTTCCCATTGATCAAAGAACACCTAAGTGCTCCAGCACTCCCCCACTTGCTCACTTTCATTTGAAATGAAAAATCCAGTCAAACTGGTTCGCGCACTCCGTTCCTTGGCTCGCCTCTCAACTTGACAAGCCGGGACGGAATCAATTCAAGCGGAACGCAACCTCCGTGCAGCACCTAGCGAAAGAGAAACTCTCTATCTCTCCACCAGCAGCACCATCACCATAGCCACCCGCACGACCAGTCATCTATTATCTGCTAATCGTCCTACTTACGGCCAGAAGAACCCTTTCCTTCTTTGCACACAATCACCGGCGGCAGCTGCATACGAACGCGTCTTGATTAGGTTCGCGCTACACGCTTATCCAAACGCCTCCCTCCCGCCCCGGCCTCCCACCGTCGCACACCTTCATCCATATGGCGGAGCAAAACGAAGTCAAGTACAGCAATTTATTTGTATCTATCGCCGTGTAGTGTGTATCTGTGCTTGAAAATCGGCCCGTAATTGATCTGAAAGTGCGCGCACATTCGGCCACACCGTTGCATATCCATCTAAAGCATTCCGATCCACAGCGGCGGATACCCACATTCGGTTGTAGTTTGTTATTTTGTTTCTTGATTAGAATATCTAATAGATACAAAAGCTTGTCTTGAGGGGGGAGGGGGGACTAACTCCTCTCTCTCCGGCCTGTGCTACCTGCATAGCGGCGATGTTCAGTGGCTTTCAGTGGGTTTTGCAGCGCGGGTTCAGCGGTTTCAACCACCTCCTGGCCTCATTTTCGTTCTTGGCTTGTTGCTAATGCGCACAGATACACATTGACGTACATGTACTGCGAGTACGTTTGCTCTGCCACACAATTGATGAGTGGATTCCGTTTTTCCACACTTTTAGGCACGTTAGCTGGTGGTCGGAGGTAGGATAGGAGGCAGCGCATGCCTTGATTCGTAATGAATGTCACGTATCTGCAAGTGGAGAGAGGTGGTTCGTTGGTTAGTTGTGCTCGTCGTAAATGCCTGGCAAGTGTTGGCTCATTCCATTTGCAACTGAATTACGAGCGTTGTTGTCGAGTGCGAGGGGAGCAGGGAGCAGCAAAGAGAAAATTGTTTTTGGTCGGAAGATCGAAAATCAATTTTCCCGCCCCATTGATGTGGTCTAAGTCTTTGAGTCCTTGTTAGTCCTTTCAGCAGATTTCTGCCCGCCCTCCTCTGTGGAGCGGATCTGCTCGCGATGTGGCAGACAATTGCGCATTTATGACCGACATTTGCAACCGAAGACGCAGACAATGGCACTCTCTCTGTTGGAGGACCTTCGAGATTTTCCAACTCGAGTGCTCTCTCATCCCTCGACACACACATCGCATGCACAGCATCCCACGTATCTGTCGTCGATTGTCGGTGATTTATTCGTTGTCTCACTGGTCCGGGGAATGGAGTGACAGCTGATTCGAAATTAATCAATCAAACTGCAGCCCCGATGAGTATCGGGCGAGTGTCCCTTTGATTGGCTGCCTCATTTAATATGCTAAATGGGTGTCAAAGAAGAACAAAAACGGGGCAAAGATGAGACATTCACAAATGGCCTGATGTGACTGATGGACTCGGTGATGGCGCTGGCATGTCTCTATGACGCGCCTGTGAAGTGAAGAGAGACAAATCAATCGACCGGCTGGCTGCTGATGGTGATTGCATGAGATTAGACGAGTTGATGGAGTGTCATTGAGGGACATTTAGATAATGACTGCGTTTGCTTGCATATCGATGGCTGGTGATGTGACGTCTCTAATGGCCTCGCGTTTGTCCACCCAATCGTGGCATGAATTCATTCGTTTTTCTGAAAGACATCTCATCTGTCGCGGATGAGTGGTTCGGATGGATATTTAAGTGTGGTCTGTGGGGCTTGACTGTGGAGCAAAGAAATTCGATCAAGTTAACAAAATTCTGTCCAAGGTGCTGTTGGGGCTTTAGTTTAACTGCCAACTACACAGAATTTGATCCAACTTTGAGCCATAGCCTTAACTCCCTCCACGGCATCTTTGTCTGTTCTAAATACACGCCCAAGCCTCTCCCTGAGGATCAGCCTCTGGCTCTGCCTCTTCTCGCCCAATGATTCCGAATTTGATCCAACATTTTGATCTGGTTCTGCACTTTGTGGCCACATCTTGTCTGGTTCCAAGTTCTGGCAGACGAACTCAACTGCCAAAACCAAACTTTGGATCAGCGTCTCCCACAGTTCTGGTTTCCAAGTCTCTATTTTCATCTGCTTTTGAACAAAATTTCCGGTCATAGTCTTTGTGTCTCTGTGTACAACTCTGAGTTTGGTTCAACTGTCAAATTCAGGCGCTTCCTTGTCGCCCCTTACAACCCATACACCAAGGACACAGCCATCCCCATGGAAACCAGTTCTCCAGTTCTTCTCTCTCTATTCCAGTGACACGAGTGCGCCCGCTCCCCCTTCCGTGCAAAACAACAACAAGACTCTTGATCTGCTCGTAAAAGATGCACGAATGACTGGCATCGCATGCCTTCAGCGCGATGATGCACCCTCTCATCACTGCGATGCCATTTGAGTGGGCTCATAAAATGCTAACAATACCCATTCCACATCAGTCTCGCATGCCAACGCGCACTCTCCCCCCTCCCATTCAACCATGCAAACAAAGGATAAATCGAATGCCACCACGTCAAGAGTTGATCCCCACCCGCTGCCATCCGATGAATCTGTGGAATGGCGAAATACATTTGAAAGGATTATCTGTTTTTAATTGCCACGGATTATGGCAGTGGGCCGGGCGCGCTGATGCTGCTGGTGACTGAATGCCTTTCACAGAGCCTGTGCTCTGCGCCTGAACAGGATTAAATCTGTCACTGAAAAGGAATGAGACGATTTATTTGATAGGCTTTACTACATAGTATGCACGATGCTCTCTTTTTTTCAGCTTTTTTTCAGCTTTTTTTCGCAATCTTCCCTCGGAGGCATGCCAACCCCCAGACCAGCCGTCGACTCTCTCGGCAGGCAGGTTAATCAAAACTCTCATCCATTTCAATTACGTATTCCGGTCAGGGAGTTGTTGTACAAATTAATTACAAGCCCCTGCGCAGTGAGGTGAAATCTAATTTGCCCGCCCCTTAATCACCTCCATTTCAAATTTCAACCAATTTAAGCCAACGAAACTGGAAAAGAACATCTCCCGAGCAAATAATTAAACTTTCCGCCGTAATGTTCAATTACCCACTTTCCCGGTCGCCCAATGGTGGAGTGGACTGGCGGAGAGGGAATGGAAAACTCCAGACGTCCAGTCTCGACTGCTTGTCGGTTCTCTCTGGCTAGGTGCTCATTGAGTATGCAAACGACATAAGTGGACCGGCAGCAACTCCGTCGCGCTGTGCCTGTGCCCCTGCGTGCTGGCTGTCATTTAATGTCTGGTGTCAAACACATCGTTAAAAAGGCTGTTCGGGGGGCTTTTCCGGCAGTTTCCGGCCGATAGCATGTGTGCCATCGAGGTGCTAAAGACTCTGATGTCCGGTCGCCGATGGCGGGTTCAGGTTTCCAGCTCTCTTTCACTCTCTGTCTGTCGTTTAGATCTTTCAAATCGAGATTGGAACTTGTTTACGGCTTTATGTTCAGCGGCATCATCTATTTCAGCGATCAACTTGGATAGTTGATGGACAGCCGAGCGACATTGAAGCGTAATGGAGCTGGGAACGTAGTGTGCCTCTGGAAAACGTTCGATTGACGATTTGTTGGCTTCGTCAGGACTCTGAATTTGGGGTAAATTTTGCTTAAATTTGATTCAACTCCGCATCACAACCGCTCTAAGTTCGAATTTTGGGCATGGCTCGACAGCCCTGAATCTGATCCTCAACTCGGGCGGTAACTGGGGAGTGTGATGACGGTTCATTGAGTGGTCTCTTTCGCTGAATAGATGATCGACGTTGGAATAGTCACCTCCGGTGAACGTCTATGAACGGCGACCCATGGAGGGTCTGAGCCTGCGCAAGAATTGCTGCTTCAACGGAGCTCCTAGTCCAGCAGCGAAATGGTTTTTCTCGTCGTTCTTGATCAGAAATCATTGATTTTCTAGAATTGTTGGCTGGTTTCTGACTGAGCCTGAAACTGACCTTCGGTTCCGCGAGTCCTATTTGAGTCACAAAAGTCCTGTGACATCGCTGCGGCGTTTGTCTAAAGCTTTAGTCTTCTTGATGCTCGAAAGGAGGCATCAAGGCTGACATAAAGTAAGCCCATGCGAATTTAAGCCATAATGGAGTTGATTCACTTTTAAATGCGAATTGACGCCGGAGTTAACCGGAGTTGTGGCTTTAATTCACTTTCACGGCATCGGACTTTGTTCACGGCACCGGACTTTGTTCACGACACCGGCATCAAATTGCATGGTACCAAGGGAACAATACAGCATTTCGACTCTTAACAGTGACCATCGGCTTTCTTTTCGTCGCACAAATGGACATCTTGGCAGTGCCCGTCTAAATGGTTGCTCTTTCAGTGAAAGACGCTGTCACGCGGAACTTCTAAAAGTCGGCGACATTCACATACCCTTCCAAGATCCCCTTCACCACACCCGTTCCTTCTCTAGTCTAGCGCGAAGCTCATTCTCGCCTCAGTACCTTCGCGATGCGATTGATTCCCTCCTCGTGTGAGACGCCGCAGATGCATTTCGAAGAAATCCAACCACCAACCCCGTGATAATCCATGAAAGAAACACGAACGAAAAGGAACAAATTTAATTCACTCCCATCCATCCATTGTTATCCCTTATTCATAGGCAGGATACGAGCTGAGGAAACTTACTCTCTTTCGGCTTGCAGCGGATAAAGCTATCCATTATCCCGCTCTGCTGTGCTGCTGTGTGCATAGTCCTGCAGTCGTCTACCACCCCCCTACGCCCCTCCGCCCAGTTGCATTATTGAATTCAATTTTTTTGCGCTCCGAAATTATGCATGGAATTGAGTTCGCCTCTGCTGGTCCCACGGGAGCGAACAAAAAACCTCCCGGACTCCCACAGGAAGTGCAACGAGGAAAATAAAGTTACCAATTCGTGCAGGGAGGGGGGAGTGGGGGCACTGGATGGAGTAGAGTAATGGAATCAGGAAAAAATGATTTAAGGATGCAAAGGCAAGGCTGCTGGGTATGGACCAGTCGCGTCTAATCTGTTCTGTTCCCTGCTCTGTAAATGCCAGGATGAGGGATAACTGCTTTTTTCTCTTGCCCCCTGGTCTCCTCTCTAGTTGGCAGGCTCTCCAGTATTCAATCATTAGAGTCAAGTTGGCGGCGGCATGAGTGACGATAAGAAAGTTGTTCCGGAAAACTTCCCTTTTTCTCTCTCTCTCCCTCTTCCTTTCATCTTCTCGTTATGGTTTTCCAGAAAAAGAAAAACATTCGCGTTGCCTCTGGCGTTGGTCGGGGGAGCCTGGAAACTGTGATTATGAGAGGGAGCGGCATAATTGCGTTCGTGATGGGAATGTGGGTGTGTGTGTGTGAATTCTAATTTGTTTCGACTTCTTGACGAGGGACTTAGTGGGGTGATGGTGCGCCGATTTCTGTCCGAGTCGAGGTTGTAGATTGTCTGCAATTCACTTTTGGCGTCACATGAGTCTCAAGTTTGAACGAGTTGTCAAGGGAACATCGCCTCGCACCTAAAACCTAAGCAAAACAGTCACATGCCCCAAGATGGTCTGGGTTGCCACACCAAATCTGGCGACTTGCCATCGCTTTAGTCTGGCGGTTCATCACTGGAATGGCGAATATCCAGCTTCGGCCACTGACCCAGAAGTGCATGCATGTGCATCCATGTGGCTGCTTATATGTTTCGTGGTGACGACGGTTCACAGACAGTCTTTTGTTGTGTCCCATAATGACCATCACACATTCCATTCGAAGACGCTCAGCTCTTTGAGTGGATGTCCAAAAATCTGTTTCGGATTTTTCGAAATCTTCACAAGAGATGACTACAATCCTGGACGGATGATCTGGATATCCCCTCTCTAAAGAGGAAACGCATCAAATCGGATTTGATTGGATTTTCAATTGTGTGTGCAGTCGACACATCAATGGACTTTGTTCTCGTCCTTGACGAACTGGCTGAAGAAAGACATGAGTGGGGGGAGGTAAGTGCAGTGGACTGCAGTGGATCTGAAAAAAAATCCTGTCAAATCTGTCGAGTCTTCCAAGGGAGATCCAACGCGTTCCCTCACAACCGGGACGACAAAGAGTGAAGGAACGCCGCCTCAGACAATGCAGAGGATTTAGTCGATTTATTTTTGAAATTTTTTTCTTCTTCTTCTTGTTGTCATCTTTTCGCTTTTCTTAGCACAATGCATTGTGCTGGGTGCTTGCTTTTGATAAAAAATGCAATCTTTCCTTCACGCATTCGTGGGCATCTAGTTTAGCACAATTTTTTTTTGTTGGCAAATGAGACTCAATCGGATAATGGCCCCCACTCTCCTCCACCCACATCTGACGTTTATTCCATTCGAAGAGCTCTCAAATTGTCACCAGCACACACTATTATCCTCCTGCCAGTGGCACCAGTGGGAGACAGATACACGCGTGCACATCCGATAAGTTGACGTGAATTTGCAGCAAATCGCTTGACAGCGCATTCTAATTTCATTCCCGTCACCTGTACAAGTGCGACTCAGTTGACACCTGTCAGTGGGTGGAAAAATGTCCTCTGAATGAATCAATTCAAGGAACCCACAGTCCGTTTCCTCAATATTTCACTGTGCCCTGGTGCATGTCGCAGCGGTGAGTGGCAAAGGAAGAGTCGTGTCATCTATAAATCACGATGCTGAACCGTGCCACCCATTCGGCGATTGTTTATTTAATAAAATTCATAAATCAGCAATATGTCCTTCCATCATGGTGGTTCTTCTTTTTGTTGCGCATCCTTGCCTGACATCCTGATATGCAATGCCAAACCGATGGGGATGTCCTGTGAATGGGAAATTATTGGCACATCCGTTCGGTTGACGACCTCTCTCTCTCCGTCTTTATTGGATTAACAGGAAAAAAATTACTTATCCCCAGATCAGATGGGTGTCCTGTGTGTCTCTTTTTTGCGCGTGTGTCTTCAATGGGAATCATTCAATTCCGGGTCGACATGTGTCGGGTTTCAGGCTTTCCCTTGTCAGTGGCTGACTGACGGCACATTAATTGCCGATTGGGGCGAGAGAGGGAGAGATAGAGAGGTACGCACGCACACGCTGGTTTCTGATTTTGAGAGCCATTCGGCAGGAGTTTGGCAAATGCCTACCGCCAAACGCGAGCTGTTTCTTGTTACATCACAGTCTCCCCCCATTTCAGCACTCGCCAGCAGCGTCTTATGCAACGCGGCAATTTCCTCGATCGATCTGTGTGCAGCTATGCGGCAGCATCTGCGAAGTGCAAAGCAACTCTCGCCACACATCATTGCGTCGTCCTCATCAATTCAGTTTATCTCGGATCTCTCAAGACTCGATTTGCCTCTAATGGCATTCAGATACAAACCCCCCTGCTCCCCTTCCCCAATCTGTTAAACAAATAGATCTGCGATCCATTAAATCACATGTGATTGTAAATAAATTCACGGCAATACACGGGGATCGAGATGCCGTCGTCGATGATGTTGTTACTTCACTTCATTCCACGCGGCCGACTTGAGGTACATAGATAGACATCCCCACGGTATCTCCGTCATTTGTTTTCCCCCAAAAATGGCACGAGAGTACTTTTCCTTTTTCTCCTTTCTCATCATCTCCAGATCTCCAGCGCCGACGACCAACAACAGCAGACGTTGCCTTGAAAGGTAGAGACACATCCAGTACGTGTATCTGTCAGGCTGATGTAAGTGCGCCTTCCGCAGCGATTTGATGGATATTTTTGCTCGGTTTGCCGTTGCTTGGCACTTTCATTTCTCTCGAGATGATGTTGACACATGTCAGCCACCAACAACACACACCTCCTCCCGCATTCTAGTGAAAGTAGTCTCAGCTCAGCGAGCGCGGGATTAATTGAATGCGAGCGCGCGTGTGAATCCTCGGTAGGTTACGCAATCGAAATGCATTCCAGGGGGAGTGCGACGTCGACGGCATATGTATGCAAATCGCCTCCAACACGTGTGTCTGTTCGCGTGAGAGAGTGCATTGAATCCGAAGGTCTGCTGTGGATGAATACGAGTATCTGGTTTTTATTACGCCTCGCGGCGGGAAATTATGTTTCGTTGCGTTCGTTTGGAAGTTAATGAGGCGTCGTCATCACCGCCAGAGAGTAGCACTTTGCTTGCAAAAGCCTTCGGCAATTATGTGCGAAATACACACGAATGCTGCATGTGTGCTTCATCGCCGGCGATGCGGTCAGTCGGGCGATGTGTGAACTAGACCTTTTTTGTTTTTTGCTAGATAATGTCGCGTTCGAAATGGAGGTCATGGAGATTAGATTGATTGAGTTGACATTCACCTGAGAGATGGACAAAATTTACCGTGTTGACTGCATCGTGGCGACAGGCTGTGAGATGGTGTTTGTGGAGGCGATGGAGTCTGATCTTCCTCTTAAGAGAATCCTGGTTCATCAGGAAGGTGGTCAGCATGGCTTTAAATTGTGACCCAATCTCATCTCGTCACAGTGTTACTCAATGCTCTACTTTCACACTCATCTCCTCAAAGTTTGATCGTTGCTCGGGACGATGAAGGAACATTTTGATTCCATTTCGCCACCCATCCGTGATCCCCAGTAGATCGCCTCAAAATCGTTGCCCTCCAGAAGGATCAAAGGCATTCACCGAGGTACTGATCATACGCGTAATCCCCAGCAACAGGCTGACTTCCAGTTCCCCAGGAAATCCCTGTCAATTTTCCTTCACATCAGATTCCACTTCCCTCTAAATTCATTCAAAAGAATCATTCACTCACACATCTGTCAGCACATCTGTTCCGTCCCTCCGTTCCTCCTCGCGAGGGTCACACTACCACCACGGGCGTGTGATGCGCAAATCTCTCGCAAAAATTATTATGTCCTCATTAATTTCACAGCCACAGCCATAACCCATTCAGTGATGACAAATTACACAATTCAGAGCAACAGAGATTCACCAGAACATCACGACGATCGCCGCCAACAGTCATCTCTGACTAATCTCGCTCGAGAGTCATCCCCCGATCAGCAAGCCTCGCCAGACAAAGTGTCAATACACATTTCCACCGCGTGCCGGGGTGCGCTGACTCAGTCTCGGCAGGGGGTGGAGACTATTTTCGATCTCATTCACACAGACGCGGCGGCCTTGGGATTGCCGCTATCCGACTTGGTCCTCATCCTTGTCACCATCAATTCCGCCGAACGGCGATCCTGTCACGATCTTGATTGTTATTGTCGTTAATTCACTTTTGATTGCGGATCTTGGACTGAATTCGAATTGACAATTGCGTTTGTAGCTGCTGGCGTCAAAGGAGAACGGCCAAGGCGGCGGTACGCGGAATATTATTCAGCAATTAAAGTCCGCTCGGAGGGGGGAAACATTGCGCGTTGCATTAAAGAGCGACATGACACTGCCGGATGGAGGGGGGTGCACTAGGGTGGAGGATGTGTTTCACACCTTGGCACGAGTGTGTGCGGCGCGGGGGTGAGTGGTGGAGGTGGGCGTACATAAATCAGTGGTTGATGTGCATCCGCATGGCTGCAATAAATTTAATGAATCATTTTTTTTGCTCACGCTCCCCGTGCGGCGGCTTCTTTTCGAAATGATTTCTGAATTCAATTTGGATGTTGTCCTGTTTTTTAATTTACGATTGAGGCCCTGGACGGGGGGATATCTGGGTCCTGTCTACTGTCCAGCTGCATCAGCGACAGTTTTTGCATGCGTTTCGCTTAATTTAATGTCGGGCTGCGTCAATTCACGACGGAGACACTCGGATCGGGCTGGGGACACGGAAATAATTGTCAAGTGCATTCGAATGGGCGGCGGGAGGGTGTTTGCGAACTCAGCAGATTTGAGATGGGAAATTAAAAAAACGACAATCGCAATGGGAATTGCGTTCAATGATGTCTTCCAGGACTTGGGTGCTCCTGGAAAGAGCCTGCGGGGCTATCCATTCAATACTGGTTGCGGACAACGCCCTAAATCTGTCGATTTAATGAGTGCATTGTGTCAACGCAAGTCTTGATGATACGGACCATGGTTACACTAGTGTACTGGTGGGTTGGTGCACGTACGAGAGGTGACAGCGGGGGAGGAATTGGAGCAAATCCCTCTGACATGACCGCAGTTCGTTTTGACATCATCTTGCTCATTTTACTGAGTGTGTAAGAGGTGCTAGGGAGAAGTCTGTTTGGGAGCTCTATGCGATCATTAAAACGCGGAATTGTGGTAGAACACTGAAGGTCGGTAAATGAGTGAAGATCAGTGGAAAGCTGAGGATCGGTGGATGACTGAAGATCAGTGGAATGCTGAGGATCGGCGGATGACTGAAGATCAGTGAAAAGCTGGTGATCAGTGGACGGCTGAGGATCAGTTGGTGACTGAAGATCAGAACAAGACTAAAGGCCAATAAAGGGCCGAAGATCAATGGAGCACGGAAGAAGAGAGAAGATCAGCGAAAGTGAAGGTCTGCTGAAGATGTGGACGCGTTCCGTTCGCCACGATCAGTCTCCAATAAATTGCCTCCATCTTAAAGAAAGCCATCACTACTTTCCCCATCGAGCCAAGAAACTGCAGCTAAGTCTCTCTTTATCTCCATCCATCATGAACACAGCCATAAATCCGAGTCAAATCTAGCAAATTAATCTCAAGCCATTACAAGTCGAGTCACAACTCAGCTCGCATTCAATTAAGTGCACTTAACCACAACTGACCTCTGTCTGGCAATTAACTGAAACGCGTACAACTCCAACCGCCGCGTCATTCAGTTCAAAAAGAAACCTACGGATACGTGTGCTCTTGCATAACATTCCGCTTTTGCTGCGCTCATAATCGCAAAGACACGCGGACACATGCCAATGCAATCGGATTAAAGTTCCGATACCGCAGATACCTAATTCTGACGAAGGAAACAGTGCTTCCTGCGTCGCACAAGAGTTCCCCAACTCGCGCCCACCTTCGGCAGACTTTTCACTCCGCTCAACCAATTACGTGGCATAATTAATTTCATTCCATGACATTGATTTATCTGAGCAATTTTTTCCCACAACCACACACCCGCTCTCCCCCCGGACACGCTGTCAACCCGTCGCACTGTAACAATAAACATTTTGCCGCAAAATTTAATCGACTATTTGGAAGCATTGTCATCATAACAAAGAGACACTTCCCCCCCACTCGCTCACGCACACACACACGCGCAGATCGACTCACATTGTCTCTCTGTGGCTGAGTGTCATTTGGTTCTGGTGGGGGGGGAGGGGGGGAAGCGTTCGAGAGGCCTTTGTGTTTATTATTTATGCCAACGCACGCATGTTTGCGCTTCAGTTTTGCATAATTGAGTCGCATTTCATTTGAATCCCTTTTGAATGGGACGACTAGTGGTGCGCTGTGGGGTTGGCCAAGTGAACGAGCGAGGAATGGGGTACTAACCAACCCACCCCCCGTTGGTGGCTCGGACTTAAGTTTGAATTAGTTTCAGGGATTTCGCCGCTGACCTGAATTTTGTTTGCATTTCAAAGCAAGTGAAAGGAGTCCAATGTTTTTTGTCCGAAATCGCTCGGACTTTCCGTGGCTGGTGGTGGTGATATAATCAAATAAATTTGTCCAAGCAGGGGTGGACGGTGGCTTTATGAGCCATGACCTTGCTTAACCTGGTTTTGAGAAAGTTTCGGTTTTAGACGGAAGGAAAGCAAAGAAGAAATGGTTGTCACAGTTTCGGTGCGCTCTCGACTGGAACAACGATCCAGTGGGGAGCAACCGCATGGAAATCATTATCCTTGAGAGGGGGCGGGTGCATCCGACGACATTTGAATTTTGACCTAAAAAAAGTTACAGTGGTTAGTTTAGCTTTTTCCTAGTTCATCTTCCAACTGCCACAGCGGCCTAATAAAACCTTCCAATGACTTCTGTGCAACTCGTTTACGCGGGTGTCCATCCTTCGTTTAAACCTAGATCCCCTCGCCCCCTACCGACCGTATTGTCTGCCTAATCGCATCCGTCTTTAAAGGTTCCCTTCCCCTCGCCGAAAGGATGCCACACAGGATGAAGTTATTTCCTAATTCACCCCCCTCCCCCATCCTCTTTCAATCAATCCATCAATCCCCCGGTACCCAAGCACAACAACAATAACATCATACCATCGCGCTGTAATCCCTCACATCTGGGCGTCTAATCTCTTGGAAATAGTCTAAGTCCGTCGTAAAGTTGTAAATCAAAGTCGAATTACGCAAAAAAAAAAAACCCTTTTTTTTCTTCCACCCCCTCCACAGCACTACCCATCACCCACGCTCCGGTCGTCCATCAGGGTCTGTGTTACACTTTGCATCTGATTTATCTCACAGAGCACAGTCGGGTGGTGGTCCGCAGCAAGAAAAAGTATCTCAAAGTTGAGAAAGATACATTTGTGTAATCATTTTTGGAAAATCTGCAAGATGTGGTCTGTTGTTGTGTTGGGAAAATCGCTGAAATACCGGAAATTGCATATATGCAAGAGCGCAAGTGTGGAAAACACATGTGCCCCGGACGGCCGAGATGAATGGGATTCGTTCGGTTCTGCTCCTTCTCCTCCGTGGGAGCGGGTCTCACTTGAGGTTGTTGCCGTTGTCGCTGCCGCTGGCCCGTTAGTCACTTGTGTGTCGTTTCACTTTTTTAATTCGGCGAGAAAGTTAAATCAAAACAGAATTCCATAGCCGCTGCCGCCGTGTGGAGTGGAGTGGATTTCAAAACAAAGCTATAACCAGGTCCACTTTTCCTGCTGCTGCTGCTGGTGGTGCTGGTGCTGGTGCAGCCGCATGTCCATTCCCTCGTGTGGTGGCACACACATGGTCATTGAGCAGTGAAACTATCGGCGGAGCAGTCGTTTCTGTTTCTTTTTTACAGGACCACATTAGCCGAAGAACGAGATCAACTTTGTATGAGGTTGTTCCCTGCAGAGCTTGTGTTTCACTTTTACTTGAACTTGCTGAGGCATGTGGGCTGCATTGACTGCATTGCCTGCAGTGGTAGTCGAGTCAATGGCCCGGAGAAGGTGAATGGCTCTGTGCGAAGTGAAATTTATCGGAGGGAATTTGTATCTATTTTTTTGTTCTTTTTTTTTTAGCGCATTTGTCTCCTTTCCTTTGCAGCGTGTCGTCCTGATGCGCAGCAGATTTCTCCACCATTGATGGCTGATATTTTACCTTTTGCAATTGACAATTGTCCTGACTGGCAGTGCGGATCGATGGCAATTGCTTCCGTCGTTTGGATGCATTCGACACGCGTTCGGTCGTTAGTGCCATTGTCAGGGATGACAAGATGTATCTCTTGCCGAATGAGGGGCGGGGGAAGGGCTGGTGGGTGATTCATTTTTCACTCACTAAAGCTGCTGGGAGACATTAACAGACGGGTGGACTATCAGTTGTGCATGTCCCCATCGACAGAGATTGACGTTTCTTCCTTTCATTCTCGTATACAATAGCGCACGATAGGAGATCTTTCTTGTTAATGAGGCACAGCTGAAGATTGGAGGACAATTTGAAATTCTCTGAATGTTTCTAATGGGAAATAAGGAATGGAGTGCTTTTTTTCTCTTGGTGGCCTCCAGTCAATGACCATTTTTCATATACAGACTTTCAATGATACTCGGAATTGAAAGAGTGTCGTTAAGAAACGTATTCCAATGTGCAGCCAAAGAGTTGTCTTGTGGAGATTTTGTATAACTTTAGTCTAGATTCAGCTGAGAATTACATTCTCTGTCAATTTTTGAAAGCAAAGATGATTTGTGAGTACCTCTGGAACTTGATTTTGTCCAAGAAACACTCCTCAGCTGTGATCCTTCATATATTGTCTTGAATACCAAATAGAGTCCATCGTTCCATACCCATTGTGGTTCCATTTCAAACCAATTTAAGGCGATCCGCGTTTTCCCGTTTGACTTCGTCCAATTACCAAGAAGATAGAGAAAGACAGACGTCCTGGGGTGCCTCCTACAGCCTCAACGTGCTTCGACCGAAATCCGGCTCGATGGACCAGCATCATGTTCTAAAAGACACCGCCTGTCTTGCTGTTGGTGTGTGCTGTAGGAAGGCGGACGAAAATCAGGATGGAAGAGACGTCTGGTCCCGTCAGAGCTAGTAGGCAACGTTGGCTAAGACTCATTGAGCATTGCGGATCGAATTCCTTCCAAAAAGGCACTAGCATCGCCTTCCGAAGCCGCAATATGTGAGCCAAACTGGCCTCTTCATCGGGCAACATCGACTTCGTGTGTCGATCCGACGCTTCTGACACCATTGACATCGAACTTCATTGACCTCGGTCGTCGTCGGTTTCAAACGTAGTTGACTTCGATGAACGCTGAATTAAGCTTTAAACCGCTCTGAAGCTGAAGCAGGTCCAATGAGAGTGTCTTCAATCACCACGAACTTGTTCCTTCACTGCGCCCTGTTACTCTCCTCAACTCTGCTCTTCGTCTTGGCCTTTCATCTCCTAAAACCTCCCAAAATGCCATCACTGTCAGACCTCCACAAGTTGCCTTCTCCATCAAATATCCCCCGAAACACTTTCTAAACCCCCTTTGATGAGCCCTAAAACCGCCTCGTCGATAATGACTACCACTGGCACAGCCCTTCATCAATCAATACCATCCCGTGATCCACGCACACACGACCCCTCACTAAGTCCATCTGCCCCAAATTGTCGATGAGGTAAACTTTCGAACACAAAACTTTCCCAACCCTACCCTCGTCTCCCTCACTCGCATCAGTGTAACGTCGGCATCACTGAGGACGGCCGCTAAACTTCGGCTAAAAACTTTTCACAGTAACATATCGACAACGGGTCTGACACAGGGGGAGAGGGGGAACCATCCTCTGGTTTGGCTTGTAACATCTTCACACCGCCAGCCTTGGCGATGCTATTTCAATTTGCATAATTTCATCGCCCCGCCCGCCGTGAAGTCCCCAGCTGACTGGAACTTTGCCTTAAAGCCAACCGTTGCATGAATATTTTCATAGGAAGCACCGCCGTCATCATCATCACCATCACCAGAAGCATCGGGAGCATCAACCAAGGCGCTGTGCATCGTCAAAGTGCATGGATATAATGGCAAACCGCAAGGACTGAGTGTTGGCGTGTGCTACGAGGGGCGGGCGGGTTGAGTCAGGATTGAAGAGCTTGAGAGCGAACTAACCAACTCGTCAGAAGTAATTATTTCAGTTGACTTGGCTGGGGCTTACAATGGTTACGCGAAAGAGGGGGGTGGGCAAACTTCAAACAGATGCAACTAAGGGCTTGTGGGATGCGACGGGTAATTCATTCTGGGGTGGTTTTGGGCTGGCTGCGCGATTCGGTAAGTTGGTCGGTGGAAAGTGAAGCGACTCTTGAGACAAATAGAGGGTTGCAGTTGGACGGGGAGTCTCGAGATGGAAGGTGTTTTTTTTGCGTTTTCTTCTACAACCTTCAGCGATCTTTGTCTGTGGAGAGTGGGAGGCAATTCGTGTTCCCAAGTCCACCCGATTGCTGTACCTACGTCTGTCCAATCGACTCGAGTTCCTAGTTTCTCTGTCCACTTGCATCGCCCATCCGCAAACCGCATCAAACCACCGGAAATTCCACAAATTCCGAAAACCGTTTTCTTCCCCGATCCATCAGCATATCCGACCATCACTTCGGTTGACACAGAAAAAAACTCGCTGATCGAATTGATTTCGCACATGCCATCCACGAGCAGCTTTGCATACGCCGACCCCACCGGCGACTTCCCTGGCCTTTCGGTTCAAGTCTCCAGTTGCCAACGGCAAAGCATACAACGTGTCAGCAGCGCTTGCACACTGAGTCAGCAAGCAGTGACCTTAAACTTGCAGCTCATCAAGGCGCGATCGCTTGCTACGTAAACACCGCCTCTCGGGGCCGTCATGTTTTACCGCGAAATCTCGAATTTGTGCGGTGCGAGCAATTAATTGGATCGGCAGGTGTTCGTAACGATTATGTGCGTATCCTCAATCGAGCGATAGAGGTGATGACATAGTTTCGTTGCGAGCGTACACGCTCATGCGGCTAAAGACTAGAGCGCCCAGATGAGAGAGGAGTAAGGTCAGTGGAGCACTGTTTAAAAATAAGACGTAGGCCTTTGCCATTGTTTGTGCGCGCCACGCAATCCAGTGGCGCGCTGGCAGTGGATTGTGTAACATCACCGGACGAATATTTGTTTGTTTTTTCTGGAAATTGATGGGGATTCTTTTTGAGGTAGCAAAAATTCCATTCAATGTTCTGCGTGAATTTACGATGAGCAGCACGTCATTTGTGAAATTTTTTTCACGTGCGGTTGGCATTTGGAATCATGGCTGGAGGTCTGTGTCTGAAAGGAGGCTTCCTAAAATTGAATGAGGCAGAATCAAAATATTTTTAGGCACTTGGTCTGAAAGGAAGCTTTCCCAAAATTTGATAAGTCATCATCAACATCTTCCTTTGCACTTGGAGATCGGGGGGTTCAAGCGAGGCTGTCATGAACGCGAAATAGAGGCGAATTTGCAAGGAATCAGCCTTATTTCACGGCACCTCTCTAAGCAACAACTGCATCCACTGTCAACGACTCTTGTTTATTTGGAGGGATGCTCATACGAGTACAGAATCATCTTCGGACAGACATTCTTGGTTCGAGGGGTGTCTTGGTTAGTTCGATGCTGACTCTAAATTTAGATTCCCAACCGACTGCTAGGACTTAGACGTCAATTCGTCGTATTAAGAGGCACCAGCGGCGCTTAGATCAACTCCAATTCCCAGGAACTTCTTTGAAACTTTAAGTTTTCTGTTTATTTTTCCACTTCCCTGACGAAGCTTAATATTGCCGTGCCCTTTGCACGCGCTGACTGCTGTATCAGACATCACCCAACATGTCATCTCGAAATGAAGCTTCTGCCAAGGGAAAATAATTAAACCCTCCGACCTGTCCGCCCCAGACGAACCAAACTATTCACAAACTTCAATTTTCCAAATCTCCACACCCCGCTCGTCCACCCCTCCCCCCACATCTTACCTGAAGAACAACGCAAATCCATTTGCCAAAAACTCTTGCAAGCATCATCACCGGAGAGGGAGAGCGAGTGGAAAACTCTTGCTCACATCCTCTTTGACTTTTCGATTTGAAAGGCAAAGGCGAAGACCAAAAAAAAAGCCAAGAAAATATGCAAAAAAAAAAAAGAAATGAGGATCCTTTCAGGATTTTGATTAAAAACAAAAAAGAAGGAAACAGAAAAACTTTTCTAATGGTACGTTTGTAGAACTCTTGACCTATTTGACTTCCTAACCTTGTTGCTGCTGGTTGCAGCAACCAACCACCCCCTTCACCACCCGCCCCATGACCATTTTCATTGTTTTCATAAATTTTAATATGTGACTCAGAGTCGTGCGATGCGCACGGTGTGGGACGAGGCGATGTGTGAGAAGGGGTGAGAGAGGGAGGGGTTTTCCAACATTATTCTTGATCTCATTATAGTCCTCTAACCGGTGGAGGAAAGGGGGATGATGTGCAAATGATGAGAATGCGAGCAGGAGGTGACCCCAAACACACCCATCCACCACCACGCCTCAGAGTGGAACAGAATCATAATTATAATAATTTTTGTGCGGAAGCCGGAAAAGTTGTTTCCCAACAATTAAAGCACTTAGGAGAAATAACAGATTCAGCCTCCGAGAGAGAGAGTGGTTCGGGTTTTGGTGTGTGACACACAAAAGCTCCCACATAACATCTTGTCTTGAAGATATTCCTATGTGATGCAGGGGCAGGGTGTTTGGGGGGGATTTTTAATGAGTGGTTTCGAGATAATCCATCTCGGGCGTGAGTAATGTCGAAGGACGACACAGAGGCGGTGACTTCTCAAATTGTATGGACTAATGGGACGTGTGAGTGTGTCTATTGTGCTCGGCATGAGATAATCAAAGGTCCTTCATGTGGATGGACAGATGCACTGAGGAACGAGAAATGACATCAGTTTTTCATGCCAGAGACTGTCAAACTATATTGCTCTTGATTGAGATCAGTTTGATCACTGAAATGCGAATGTCGCCGATATTGAGGATAGGCTGGCAGTCGAAGAAGTCACCTCCTCTTGTTTTTTTGTTGGCAGCTCCGTCAGGCTTGGAACTGTGCCTCTCCAGCTGGTGGGATATCTGACCTGTCTGTTGGGGAACCTTACATTCTACGTGCGGGACTGAAATTTGTTGTCCTTCATCCCCTTGTTGGGATCAGCATTACGTTATCCGTCGGCAGTTGGTCAACTTCGCGTGCAACCTTCAATTGATCTACGTTCATTTACCCTCGGGCAAATGGTGCGTGCAGAGCGAGAAGATCCATCCGGTGCCGGTAACATCGGTGAGCCTGTGAGTGTCCTCGTTTGGGTCATCCGCTTCCGAAGAATCCTTTTAGACCCATGCTCCGAAGATCTCAACGTAGCTCTGGTAACTGATACCATACTGTTCCCCGGATCACTTCGTTATCGCCCACATCCACTCCCCAAAAAAGAACTCAGCCTCCGAGCGAATCGGAAACGACTTCCATTTCAAAAAAAAATTCCATAAAACTGCTTAAACCGTGTCGGCAAAGTCTGTGCCGCCACCCAGTGCACCGATGGATCGGGGCACGGTAGACATTCATTTCACTCAAAATGAAATTTATGGACTGTTGCTCGTTCCTTTTCCGCAGAGCGCTCGTCTGCTGTCCGTATAATGATTTACGAGGCAAACCTTTCAGGTCAGCATCCGCACTTCATGCTCAAACTCATCTCTAGGGTGAAACGCAATAAATGTCAAGGATACACGCTGCGAAGCGAATAAGCGAACAAGAAGCAACAGGAACTCGTTCAAAAGCCATCATCTAAATTTACAGCACTAGAGAATTTTTAATTCAAGACATTCCATGAATACACTGTATCTGCGCAGTCTGAGCGGTACCCCCCTGCCCTCCGGTGCCGGGTTGAGAGATAAACACATCTCCTTCTTCGCTTTCGCCTTAATTGACAAAGAAGCTAATGCATCTTAATGACGTCCTTAAACTTCCTTGTTTAGCATCTACAAGCCGCAGCGTAAGCACATCGCTCCCAAACACACTCATACCCACATCGCCACTCACATCCACATTCGCACAAACTTAAGGCATAAATTATGTAAATTTATAATTTAATAAAAACAACAACATCGCCACGACAAGCAGGACACACGAGAGCAACTATGAAATGAACCCGAGAAAAGAGCTCTCCTTCGTGTGAGTCATGAATGAGCGGGTGGGTGGGTGTGATGTTTGTGTGAGTGAGTGGGTGCGTCGTGGAAGAAGAGCAAAAGCAAAAGACCAACACTTTTAATTTCATCGTTAAAATTTTAAACAAAAAATAATTAATCAACAAAGGACTCGCGTTACAAAGGGAGATGCACAGGAGGGAGAGTCTATGTGAAGGGTTGTCTTCATTCATTCCCCCTTCTCCCTCCCACACCCTCTTGTACGGGAGCTAGTCTTTTTTGTTTTTTTCTTAAGGCCACGCCACAAGCAAAGGTGTAGAAGAGGAAGTAAAAAAAAAACGAGAAGAAATCTTGGCAAGGATGTGAAAGATTAAGTTTGGCGGAGGACGATCGTCAGGATAATGATGATGGTAATGGTGGCGATGATGACTGGGTGGAGACGAGCGCGCACTGTCTTGACTTTCTTTTCCTAAGGACGACCGGTTGGTGGGGGGTGACAAAGTACAGCAATTTGTTATATCCCCTTTCTTAGAATTCAGTTTTTTCCTCCTCTCCACTTGTGGGTTGGGTGTGTGTGTGTTCATGATGTTCACTGAAGTTTTTCCACCCGAAAGAGTTGTTTTTCGAGAGGGGGGACCAGAGTTTTCGGTTGAAAAAAGGTTGAGAAGGTGAGCTGTGTGAAGTTGCTCCAAGGGCGCTCAGAGGTGCCATTCCGAAGGTGATTGCTACTACCCTGAATGGACCCGGCATCAAGAATTTAGATTCGCTGGAATAAGTTTTGTAACTTTTGCTATTTGTGTGCGGTTGCTACTGCCATCAGCACTGACATCGGTCGTGATGTGTATAATTAAGGAGAATGTGTTGCGCGGAGTGACTCAGGGCGAAGTTTGTGGCGAAGTGGACCAGGGCGGTGGAGGAACGTCTGTGGTCATTACTCTTGCACAGGAGAGGAGTGGCGGCGCGCCCGCATCAAATCTTTGCACGGGAAATTCAATTTGCTGATGATGCGATACTTCTGGTGATGAGGTCGGTGGGAGAATGAAGTCATCAATCGAGGAAGTTGGGGTTGGATGTGCAGCTAGGGGATGTGGAAAGGCAGGGACTGGGACGTTCACTGTAGATTGTCAGCTTCCTTGAACCTCTGCATGTACCCAGCCTGTGCTCTGATCAGAGACTAGCAAGGAGCCCCTAGGATGTCAGGAGGACAATTCTGTCCAAATGTGCCTTTTCTGAATCCTGAGCCCTGCAGCGACTTCCTAGGACTCTAGCGCCTGCTTTGGCAATCAGTGCCTTCCTATGACTGCACACATCGCTTCTCATAAGTATCCAGCTCCTGCCGAGGATTCCAGGGCATTGTTAGAAATCCTGACCTTCTTAGACCTCTAGCGACTTCTTATGCTTCTTGTACCTTTTAGGCAATCAGCGCCTTTCTAGAAATCTAGCGTTCTTAGCCCTTCAGCGACTTGTCACGTCTTCAGTGCCTTCTTAGGCATTCAGTGCCCAGCCTTCTTAGACCGCACAGGCACTCAGGTCTTCACCACCGCCTTGGGACTCAAACGACTTCTTGCACTTCAACCCCTTTAAAATCCCTCCAACGCCCCAGCTACCCTCCTCAACCCCAAGTCCATGCTCTGCACGGATGACGGCCACCTGGTGAGCCTCACCGCTGACCATTCAATTGGATCTGCCCCCATCAATGGCGTCATCGTCCGTTCCATTTAGCGAAACTGCAGCCTTCAGCAGTATCTCATGCATCTTATTCCCGCATCCGATTGAGAAATGGAATCGAAATGGAATCACCATGCAAGCGTACACACGCGGGGGCTGGTATTTTAAGTGCATCCCACCATCCCACTAGGAATGCCTTAAATTAGCGTCACACGTCCGCTTGAAATGGACTGAATCAAGAAAAATGCTTCGAATGCAATTTTAATTGATTTCCAATTGAACGCGCTCTCGCCACGGCACCGCATGGAGAGCTGGGCGCTGCAGTGGCCCAGCCACAGTCGCTGCCGCTGCAGCCGGACGGACATCCAAACTCAATCCGCAATTAAAGTCGTATTAATAAATTTTGCTTTTGCACCCGCTGACGTTGGTCGGATGCAATTTGAACTGACAGTCGGGAGTGGAAATGATGGTGTCTACGTAGCTCATAGATACTCCGTATGCGATGCGAATGGGAATGGAATTTATGAATACGCTGACGACGACGGATGCGCGCCTTTATCGAGGAGATTTCTGTGTTCGCCGTTTGGCGAGACACGAGTGGAAAGTTCATGGGAAGCTTATCGTCCGGAACTGATGTGCATTCGTTGGGCAACAGTGGGCGACGTTAAGCGAGAACATGTGTCTAGTGTCTTTGATCTTAAGGTGGTGGACGGCGGGGAGTGCTGAGATAGGCAGTTGGGAGAGTTTTTCGGCGTCGTTGGATGAGGTGCGAGGGCTTACTTCAGAAGGAGGACTCTTGGGCTGTTGCTGGTGATTGTGCATTTCGCAGTCAGTCCAAGTGAAAGTCTCAGTCATTTCTTGGACTCAAAACTGGTATCTTAGGGACGGCTACATGTCGTAAGCGTGCTTGAACACATTCCTATCTGCCAGGCCTCCCTATAGACGAAGTTAAGCCTGCAGAGGGCATCGTTTATGGCTTGCCTCATTCTGAGACTTCAAAGCAGCTTGTTGCAGCTTTTGACTCGGTCCTTGGGGCTGCTGCTGAGGAAGAGTCCATAGAAGGGAGAGGAGTCGTTTTTGCAGCGAATTTTAAGAGGAAAGTTTCGTTATCTGCCAGGTTCTCGGAGAGATTGGCCATCAAATCGTTGCCTGGTCGCCTGACTGTCGCAGAACTAGATTCAAGGACCACCAGGCGGGCTGCCATTGCATGTGTCGATGGATCCCTTTCTCTGACAGGGAGGCTTGACGCCTGTAAAGCTTCTGCCAGTCCACTCACGTACCTATTGCCTGCGGAACTCCCTAGTTTTACTTTACTTCTCCAAGACCACTTAATAGACCTTTGCCGTGATGCATGCTCATTCTCTTGAAACTGAAAAGCAACTAACGTCCCCTGAATCAGCTCCAACTTAGACCGTCTTAACGATAAGCCTCAAATTGCTGACCTCTCCCGGCCTGTCATCCCCAGTTGGACCCCCATATCATCAATTCCATTGCCATTGCCCGCCGCTAACGCCACTTAATCGATAACATCTCGTTGCAAATCCCCCCGCTCCACATTCCATTCAAATTTTATCTGACAACCGATTGCCGTAAAATTACCCAAACGACTATGAGAACACGTATAGAACATCTCGTCTACGCTAATTCGATATTAACTATAAATCCGTTTTAATTATCCGCCCTCCCTCCCCCGGGTTTTCATTTGGCCCGCCTCAAGCGACACCCCCCACCCTCCGCCACCCATCTCCTCAAATGACCACCACGGCCGCGGCCACACCAGCTGCCGGTGCAGTGCCAGTGTTTTCTCAAAACTCGAAAAACCACATGCAAGCATTCGGAGGTGCCTCTCGCGCTTTCCTCCCCCTCCCCACCACCCACCGGTGTTCGTTCTCACGCCAAAAACACTCAAAAATCCATTAAATTCTTGGTAAACTTTTCGAATAACGCCAACGAATGTCGGCGGCAATCGAGAGTGAGCGTCGTCGTCGACGTCGCCGCTCGACTATGTGCTCTCGTCTCTCGCTCTCTGACAGGGCGGACTGATGCGAGCCCCAGCACCAGCAGCAGCAGTGCGCATAGAACTGAGTTTCCTAAGAAAACTTCTAAGCAAATATTGTACCACCCAACCGGTCATACATAGCTGCTGATGCTGCGTCTCTTCGCTGGAGACGCGGAGCGTGGGGCTGTGGCCGGCTACGGCAGGTGGTGCGCCGCGTCAGGACTGAAGAAGGGAAAACTACACAACTGCGAGTGATTGGAAATTGTTTGCTGCACAAACAGCCACATGAAATATTTGTGTTTTCTGAATGGTTTCATGGTTGCTGCGTGTGTGTGCATACGAGAGGACTTACAATGATTGACTTATCGTTACATCTTGCGGGTGGTGCTTTGCTGTGATGGGTGGTATGGTGTATGTATGGGGTATGGGGTGGAGGCTGTGCTGGGGGAGGGGGTGAAAGGGGGGTAGACTTCGAGCTGAGAGAAGACGTTGACATTGGTTATCAAACAGTCTAGACAAGTTCCAAACTGCTGGGAAATCTACTAGTAACCGAGCTCTGGTGGATTCTGAGGCCTGTTAAGCGTCCCTTCGTCATTCATCGGTGGACGGAGGATGAGCTCAGAAAACGTGATCAATTTGAGAAGCAATTGATGACTTTTGTGACGGAGAACTTTGAGAACCAATTGGAGCCGATAAAGGTTAAGGGGGTCTCTGTCGAGCTTGTGACTGCTTTAAAGATAGAGGCCTGCTGTGGAACTGGTTATAGGCGCTACTGCCACCTGCGCTACCACCCACCCGTCTCTAGAGATAAAAGAAGGGCAGTCGCAGGCTTCTATGCTGTATCTGAGCTTGTGACTGCTGTGGAACTCGTTACAGCCTGCTGTGGAAACGAAAGGGTACTCGGGAAGCCGCTACTGTGCCTTGAAGGGACCCAAGAAGGTCTTAAAGAGGTCTCTGATCTGCTGACGAGCTTGTCAGGTTGAAACTGAACGCATTTCATGCACTGTTAAGGGAAGTAAACCAGTTAAGTTTGTCACGTGATCCAACCACGGTTCAAGAACGGCTTTAGGCTGCTGCACATATTGTCATATGCTTTGACATAGTTTGAGCTCTCAGGCAACAGGAGATGGTCTATTCTGGCGAAGGTCGTGCTCCTGGCGTCATCCAGGCCTGCCTACCCTGAAACATCGTCAACGCCCTTGTGAAACTCATCATACAGTCTGTCTCCTGTATCTACAGACACCATAATGACGAGCTTCAGTAAATCCGACGACAAGAGTTACGGCACTGATGGATGGCTGCTCGGTACTATCCCCCTCTGATATCTGCTTCTTCAAACAGTCAGCTTCTCGACATTTGCCCTACTCCGCTCCGTTCCCTCGAAAGCCACATGTGTCAGGTTTCCATTTGCAAGCACCCCATCTATCATTCACCCTGACGTATATCGCCTCTTCCCAATTATCGCCAAACCACCCCCCCTAACTTCGTCGACATATTTCATTTGAATATGCTGTCAAAACAAAATTCGCCGAGTGCCTTGCAAAGCTCCGGGAAAAAAATTAAAGGTTAATTTCAACAAACCCAAGCACTTCCTCCTCGTCTCTCCAATCCATGTCACAGCCAGCCCATGCCACCCTGCTCACCACCCCATCCGATGGGAGGAAAAATTGTATTTTATTGCCGGTCCCCTCGTCATTCATTCGCCCGACCATCCGTAGATACACATGGAATTCCTTGAGTTTCATCTTTTCCCCCCCCCCCCCCATTTCATTTCGAAATCGCATCAGAAGGAAGGAATGCCTAACAAAAGAAATGCCTTTCACAACAGCCCTCCGCGCGGCTTTCGTAAGGCCAGCAAAGGCACAACGACCCCCCCGGCAGTCAGATTTTTTTTTTCTTTCCTCTTCGCTCTCAATAGCGAATATCTTTCATTTATTAGATATTTATTACCACTTCCAGATGGAAACAGCGTTTGTGCGCGCCGACGGTGAAGGGATTGCGAGCGATGACGACGCACCCGGCACCACCCGGAGCCAGATGCCGGGGCAGAGAGCAGTCTCCTCTGTTGTTCCACAGTCAATTCGATTCTAATGAAGGGGCATCTCTCTCTCTCTTCGCACGCACTCTCCTCCCCCAGGGGGTGGTCTTCATTCCCCGGCGGGAGGGGTGATGAGGTGGATTAGGCCGCTCTCCTGGCAGGTGAATTCAAAATGGGGATACAAGTAACACTGTCTAATGTTATATTTATGGGCTACACATCGCTCTTGATTTATTCTGGAACTGTGAAGCCTCCTGCACCACCACCACCCCCTCCACCATTGGGGCTGGGGAAATCCAATTACGCTTCGGAATGCTTTTATGATTTATTTCGAGTCATTCCCGAGCAAACTACTCGCTCGGGTATTTATAGAATTTTATTTGGACGTGATTTCTTTTTTTTGTTGAAAACCCCACAGCAATGTGGTTGTTGTGCCGCAACAAATCGTTGGGTCGGGAAGGGGGGTATTTGGTCAGTTTCTCATTAAAACTTTACCGGTGTCGACATCAAGTTGGGGGTGGTTGTAGTTGGAAGTGGTCAAAAGTTAGAGTGACCAGCTGGATGGATGATTGGCTGGATGCCGGGTAGAAACTCCACTGGCCTTGTTCAGTTGATAGACACGGTTTCTGAAACAGGTGCTCCACATCACTCAATCGGAGTGAACCGAGTTTGGTCTCTACCCTTGGGGCATACACCAGGAGACGGCAACAAATTGAAAGTAAAGAGCAAAGCGCTGGTTTTAGCTTCCTGCCACAAAGCGGAGTTTGAGACACGACAAGTTAAAGCTCTGCCTCGAAGTCACGTCCTTGTAGACACTCTGTAGACGCCTGCTTAGATATAAAGAGAAGCCGAACCCTCCCGTGCCGCGGTGTTTCTGCCAAAAATCCAGTGGTCATGGAAAACCTGCAAGGATCCATGCATGTCATGGAAGAAGTGACTTCCTTAGATCATTCAAACTAGGGTAGAGTGGAGCAGCGACAGAGTAGACAGAGTAAGAGTAAGTCCTAACTTTACTCTTCATGAGCGCATCCCCAATTCCGGGGAGGATCCAAGCTTCAATCAGCACTTTCTTTACCTCAATCTTCAGGAGGTGGACACTACTTCCACTGCCAAGTGCCTTTCGCTCCCATATCCCTTCTACATCGATTACAGCCTCTTGCGGGTGTTCCTTTATCTTTTTTCCGCAACTGACAACCCGTGCTTCGCGACCAATGAAGGACGCTTCGCGTATTCCAACTCCATTCACTTAATTCCCCTCGTGTCTGCCGATGGATTGTGCATGGGTCTGGACCCTCTCCCGAGATGAGTCCCTAGCAAAATTCAAGCCAATTAAAGGCGCCCTAAAGTCACCGTCCTAGAGAAAATCCCCATTTCTTGTGCTGACCAAATTCAATTTTGCTGAGCCCCTCCCGGTTGCCGCAGCCTGTTGGCCAAAGACAAAGCACAAAATCCTCGTCCATTCAATTAACCAACTGGCACATCTAATCAAAGTCATTTCGAAGAAACCAACGCACATCTTGGTTGGCAAGGAACACAAGTTGAGAGTTCAACGGCCTCGTCTCATTTGCCCTTAGCAACACGCACTCAACGCTCCTCCTCCACCGCACACCGGTACCATCTGTGCCTCGGTCATCGTTAAGCTTCTTCTCATTCCTCTGGCAATCCTAAATCAACAGCAAAGGCGAGTGGCAGCTCGGCTATGTAACGCAGGAGGTGCCCCGACCAGGAACTCACTTAGCAGTTCATGAGAAGCGGCTCACCCGCGACCATGCCAAGGCTGCTTCGCAATTGTGTGTGTCACCCCCGTGCACTCTGGCTGTCAATAGGTGGCGACATTAGGAAATATTAATATTTGATTGTGCGACTGACGGCGTGGTGGGGAGGGGGTTGATGTAGGAGCGACGTCCGTCCCGGCTGTCAGTTGGGGTTGATTAAACTAGACGATGGATGTACGGCTAATTCCACTAATGACCAACAGGCTGCTGGTAAATATTGACTCAAAGTTTGTTTGCGCGGTTGATTAGTTGGAAGTTTACGATCCGAGATACAGTGCGGATAGACAAGCGCAAAACTTTTCAACTCGGAGGGGTATTTTTTATTTTTTTTTTTGGATTGCACTGCGTCCAAGTGTGTCGAACGATGGTGAAGTCGTCTCGCATACGCTTGGGGTGGCGACGGTTGTTATTGTTGGCCAGCGTATTCTAATGAATAAGTGTGTCAGTGATGGGGAGAGCGAAGAAATTGTGGGCACAATTATTCCTCTTGCAGAATGAGTCGTTGTATCCGAAGGGGTTTTTTTTCATCTAAATACAGGGTGCGTTTTATGTTCCAGGTCGATTTTGTGCGGCCGCCATTTCGATTTGGGTGGCAACTGTACTTTGGAATTTGACAATCGCAGGTGGTGGGCGATAACAGTTTTCTATGGAATAGCTACGACATGTTTGAAGTTTGTTTTAGATGCGGTTTGTTGCGTTGGATTCAGCACACGACAAGACGCTTCCTTAGAGCCCTCAACCATGCCGCCATGACCCTTGGAAAGTAGGCGAAAGTGTTGGATAAGGCGACCTGAAATGATTGACCTTAAGCAGTTTATTTTGACAAATCGGCCATATCTCGGAGACGGTTAGTTTGTTTTAGATGCGGTTTGTTGTGTTAGATGGAGCTTCTTTAGAGCCCACAACTATGCCACCAAGACCCCTAGAAAGTAGGGGGAAATGTCGGACAAGGCGACCTGAAATGGTTGAGTAGCTTATTTTGGCAAATTGGCTATATCTCGAAAACGCTGGTTAAGTACTTCGATCAATACCAACCCCCACCACCTTCACAATGCCCTACACCCACGCACATATATTTTTTTATGTTTTTTTATCATTGAAACATTCATCAAACGAATGCGCAATCCACGCAGACTGGCACCACTTCAACGCTTCGCTGAGTAAACAAAAACCGAAGAAAAGTTACTCGTTAAAAAACAAACACTACACAGTATCTCATCACTAGCCCACTTAATATCTGGGTCATACTCATCAGTTCTGGTTTTCCTGCTTCGCCCTCAACATCGTCAGCTCGCGTCATTCTCCCGCGCAGGGAGACGATGAAGTGCTCCCAGAGATGTAAAACATCCCCCAAGCGGCCCGAATTCGATTCAATGACACACGCACCACTCCACTCCTCCACCGGCCTCGGTTGTTTTCGACTTTTTATCTCAATGCAATCGGCATTTGTATCTCATTAAGAGCGGCATCGGTAATGTATCCAAAATGAATGGATCTCGACTACAGAACAGACGTTTACGACTGACGCTGATGGCTGAAGATGACGACGACAACATCGACGACGACGATGATGATGATGATGATGATGATGATGACGACGACAACGACGGTGGATGGGTATGGGGATGGAGATGAGATCAGATGAAGCGGCGTCAGCGACCACTGCCTATGATGTCGATGATGATGTCGCTGTCAATGAATTGAATAAACGACGATGACAACTACTAATTGGATAAATAGATTCGCCCAGCAACAACAATTGTGGGCCATCAGCGGAGCCATCAATTAGCCTCTAAACGACGAGCGACCCAAATCGATTTGTCTTCAAAAACAAAACAAAGCAAACAGAACAAAAAAAAAAATTGATTGTGTCCCCCTCCCCCACTGTCTGCCCTCTTGGGCTTTGTGTATCGTTAACTTTTGGAATTTATTAGTTTGAGTGGTTGAGTGTGGATAAATCAAAACCAGAACAACGCGCTCATCTCTCCGGCGGCGTGGCGCGGCGCTCACTTTTATGCCAGATGCTCCTCCTCACTCTGGTTCGGTTGGTTGGGAGAACCGTCTTCGGTTCGGTTTATTATCTGTTATCATGGATTTCTAATTGCTTTCAGTGAGATACCTAGATCCATAAAAATGTTAAACGAATTCGATTTCGGATTCCGCACATCGCCTGTGCAGCCCACCCCCATTTCCCCTTGAAAAAACAAAAAAAAAAAAAAAAAAAAACTCAAACTTGCTCGGGTTGTTGGCATTTTTATTTGTGCTTTTTTTTCGCTATTTTTATTTACATTCGGTTGGATTCTTTTGAATAAAGGTCGTTCATCTTTCGTTGGCATTTGGGATTATTGCATAACTAAGGATGTACAGACTGTGACACAGAGAGGGGGACGCCTGGGTGATTGAATGGTTTTTCGGGGGTGGGCGGGTTTATCAAAAAAGTAGCGTTTTGCTTTTCAATTTGATCAGAAAACATTGCGGGATGATGGAGATTTTCAAATCGAGTTGAAAACATTGCTTTACATGGAGAAGTTTTGAAGATACTTTTGAGATATGAGGGGCATCAAATAAGAGGTGTCAAATTGAATCAGTTCGAAAACGTTCAAAATTTATGGAAAGTGCTGATTTTTTTATTTCAATCTAGTCTACAGACGTTGAGGTTAATGTAGCATCTGTCAGCTGAAGGCCTCGAATCTGCCCTGCTTAGTTTTGGGGACTAGATCTTCATCATAGTCTGGATGAAGATATATCTTCATCTCCGCTGACCGCTGAGGTCTCCAGAAATTCACCAAACGACAGAAGCAGCTGCGTGCTAAGTGGCGCCATCTGGTTGACAATGAATGCCGTCCCCTGCCATGGAGTCGAGTTCAGGAAGAAGAAGTCAGTGAACATCGTGGGTGGCAACGCAAGGCATCATCTAAAGGCGTTCTTTTTGAAAAAAAAAAGTTGGGCCAGTTGTCATTCCTGATTTATAGCCTCCGGGTCTGATTAGAAGAATTGAGCTCCGTCACTCATAATCGTTTCGTGCACAAGTTGATGATGCAAAGTTGAAGCCTCTTGTAGCAACTGAGTCCCATAATCTCGTGTTGCTCATGATCCCGGTTCAAAGTGACTGCAAATAGCCCCGCTCCCTCCCTCAGAGCACACCTGAACGGATGAATTCCACAACCCATCGCACTCGATGCACACAATAGGCCTTCTCCTCGCAAGCTCTTAAGTCTGACAGAAGACACAGTCGTCCCACATCGTGACATCTTCGTTAATGTTTGATGCAATTAGCGACTGTCGCCGAGGTAAGCCTTGAGATGAGATCCCAATCGAGTCGGCCATCCCTGAAATGCCCCCAAATCCCCACAATCTCTACCCACTAATGTTTGCCAAAACTGATCCCCAGAAGGTCACAGTTGTTGGCCTGGCGTTCGTTTAGCGTGTGCGACATGCAAGCACTTGAGCGACGACAACTTTTCCATTAATTGGATGTGTTACATCCACACAACAACAGTGACTTTGATTGATGATGACTGACGTTGTCCACCCTCTCAACCTGGGTCAGGATGGGCTTCACTGCTTCCCTCTGTCTCTCTCTCTCTCGCTCGCGCATGTGTCGGATGGATTTTTTGATGTACTCATTTTTGGCAGCGAACGCCTCGAAATCAAAACAAACTGTGACAACTGCCTTGACTCATGCCGCGAATGTTTGAAAGGAAACTATCAAGTTCCCCCAGCTCGTGACAGCTTCCATATGTCGCCGCAAATAGTCGCGCAATCGGTGGGTTCAATAGTCTTGACATTTCCCCAAACACGGCCTCAGTTGCTCATCGATATTCGCATTAATTTCCATTTGAGAGGAACGGATGCGAACAACGATTGCCTGACGGGGGCGCGTGTGCACGTGGAGCGACTTCGAATTGTGAGATGCTCCGCTGACTCCTCTGTTCCGGCTGACAGATGGAGATGAGGGGGATTAGCGAGTGACGTGACGGAGTTTTAAGGGCGGCGCGTGGATATGGATCGAGGATGAATGAGGGCGGAAAATCCATCGAAGAAGGAAATGGATGCGCTGGGGTGGAATCTTAAGATCCGGGATGAACAGTGGGTGGACAGGTGAGGCTGCTGGCCTGAGACGGAGAAGGGTTCGTGAAGCAACCCACGTTGTTTGCCTATTTCTGGGTCAACAGATGTTGAAAGCTTCTGCAAATTCAAGGAGAAATGCTCTAATTTAAGCGTGAACCATTTTCACGACTGTTGCTGAATGAACCCGGTGAACCGTCAAGGGACGCATCAGGCCACGAGAGACTGATTCTCGGTCAGTTGGTCATCAAATATGGTTAAAGGCCGTCTGGAATGGACTAAAATAACTGCAAACTGTGATCCTTGAAATCATATTAAGTCCAATTTTGTGGTTCGTCCCTGAATTAGCGCTTAAGAGTGGTGGCATGGTTCTGTGAAGCACTGATGTCTGATTTGAAGGTCCTCCATTCAGTCAGTCTCAGGATGGCTTGGGCGGTGAGGCAAGGAGACATGAAGACAAAAGCTGCTGACGAGTGTAGTAGTTGACGTCAAAATAACACGATGTGAGAAGCCCAGGGCCAGATTGGAATGCAGTCCATTGCAAGCTCCTTGAAGTTGTGTCCAATTCCTCATTCCTTTTCCGAAACAATACCCGCCACCAAACCATGTCACAACCACGAGCCTAATTCCAACCACTCCCCAGCCAAAGCAGCGACATGCACGCTTCCCTTGAACACCATTCCAACGCCAGTGCATAGGCATCACTCGCCGTAATCTTCCGCAGCCCATAACACACTGCGTCACCACGACCGGCGGCTGTCTCATGAAGGCCCTCATTAAAGACGGCATTCAAAGTCACACCGCATGGAAAATTAGGCAATAATTCTTGAGTCTACGAATTCCCCCGCACGGCTGCATATTCATGTGGCGTGCGATTCATGCGATTCTGCAGCATTGGACGATAAATAACCGCTGAGTTATAAATCCTTGGACGCCGCCGCTGCCGTTGCCGCTGGTGCGGTTGCCCGTCGGCAAAGTGAGAACATTTTGGAGCGCGTGTTCTAGATGCAGACGCAATAATTAGTTGCGGAAACAAATGCCCGACGAAAAGACAACTAATTGCCGCGAGACTGCGCCCAACCCCCCCCCCCCCCCGCCTCAGCTGACTGATTCCCTTTTAAGACGTCGAACAATGCGCGTCTAAAAATACCGCAGCAGCTCATTCGATCAGAATGACATCGGCTCCGCGACTGAGACACGGTGGGCAGGGTGTGTTCTGGCTGCAATTGTAAATCGTCCCGCTAACAATTCGCATGACCAAAGGAACAAGAATTCGATAAATTATTTTTAAACCCAAACACACCGCGCGACAGATACATTTGTTTGGCTGTGCGAATGTCACCTGAATTCTTCTTATCCTCCTCCATCCACCGCCACTTCTTCGTGCCATTCATTCAGTCAGCTTTTTTTTTTTTGCTCGTTCCTTCTTGAGGATTACGAGTGCGAACGAGAGAGATCTCGGCTGGCAACCCTCGACGGGGTTACACACTAACACACACACACACTCCCAACACAAATAGACAGCCTCTCCCCGTGGCATCCTCCCCCCTTCGGGTGGCTCACGGTAAATCACTTGTAGCGGTAAATTCAATTTAGAAAATGTCACCAAGAGATATCTGTTATGTGTCACTTGGACTGAGGGGTTGCGCGCAAGGAGCGAGGCGGGGGGCGGCTCGAGGAATTTTCTTAATGAGAGGAAACTTCCTGAGGAATGATTTAATTGAAATGGACTGACTGGCGATGCTTCTGCGAATGGAAATGAATCAGAAAGGTGTTTTCATTTGCTTGTGTGTGTGTGTGGAGGGGGGAGAGTGGGGATGTTGTAATTTGGCAGAGATTATGTGTGTTTCTCGCAGATGACCTATGGGACCACAGAGGGTCCAAGACTAAAGCTACGGGGATCTCAAGGTGATTACTTTGAGCTCTCTGGTCTGCGAGTGAACGCCTTCGGACTGAAGCAGCCAACGGTCTGATTGGAGTGCAATCAATGACATTTGAGTCCAGTGCTCTGTTGGAGATGGACTCTTGGGGGAATTGGTTTTACTCATTTGTTGCGATTCAGATGGAAGGTCGGTCTTGATGGTAGCCCAAGGGTGTGTGTGTGGTGAGGGGGGGGGGGGGGGGGGGGGAGGGTTCTTGGTATGAATTGTTTCGCCGAGGAATCAACTTGATCAAGATGTTATGTCAAGAAAGAGAGTCATTCAAGCAATGGCGCAGGGAAGAGCTGCCGACTGAAAATGGCGCCCGGTGCAGGCTCATATGCGAAAATTGTTCTCGTGTATTTTGATGAGAGATTGTCTTGCAGAAGGCGACGCAGATGTGAGGAGGTGGATACTGGACACAGAGCTGGAGTAAAGTCCATCTGCAGAGCAAGAGCACTGAAGCATCATCTTTCGGGGGTCATTTTGCTTCTTGCTGCTGGGTAGACCTGGACCAACAGCCATCTCCAGGCGGGTGTGGATAGGGTCAGGCGCACTTTAGGAGGCTCTTTTTGGGTCCCTGTTCTTTTTTCCCATTTTACCGACGGACCCTGTGCCAGCGTGAGTCGTTTTAAGCATCTCCAGTCGTCAGTCACAACGTGTGGTCTTGCGAGAAGAAACATGTTCAGCGTCTCCTTCGTCCTGGAAGCATGTGGGCAACCAAGGGAAAGATCGTTAATTGCCTTGACCTAAATGTTGCCCCATTTTTGCTGGCCAATCGTCCACAGATCGCCTTCAGTTCACGACGGTTTCCATCGAACTCAGAGTTTGCCTCCAAATTGCCCTTGGATTCCTTGACTCATCTCAATCTCGCGCCCCATATCAAGTACCCCAAGTTACCCAGCTTCATGCCGTGTCATCGTTCACTCGCATTCCAAAAAGGATCACCAAACAATCTCACATTACAACGAAATCCACGCCTGTTAGATTTCATCTTCAAAACACAACACACACGATATATCCTTAATTACAATCTCCGTCTCTAATTAATGATTATCCCTCCGTCATTCCCATTAGTCTCCGCACTAGTCATTTACATTACCCTTTGCTTATGCGCCGCCCCAAGTCGGGCAGACTAATGACTTCCCTGTCATTCCATTCAACAAATCACTGTGTACTCGCACTCGTACTCTCGTATGTGGGACACGAGGAAAAATCTGCAAACCATTCTCTCGTGCACTCACCCGGTCTACCCCCGCCGGCCGCGTCTCTGCATATGGCCACATGTGTGGGGGGTAATGCTCCTGACGTAATGACTGACAGAAATATGATTGATGGTGGCCATCATCGCGACCGAGTAACGGCAACGGCAAGCAGTTGAGTAGTAGTTCCATTTTATTTTTCTTGTCTGTTAATTTCTTTTTTTTTTTTTCGAATTTTCTTCAACGGATGCAGGCGAATATGCATGATGGCACAGCGGAAGGGAAGAGAAAAGAATAATTCTTCGCCCCTCCGGCTCAGGTGTCCGTCCATCGTTTGTCCATGAATCCCGTTCAATGGGGGAGAGGGCGAGACAGAGGAGAGATGGCTTGACGAGAGAACAAACAGACTTTGAGTACATCTCCGTGAGTGGCTGGCTTGGATGGACAGCTGGGCAAATGGTGCAGTGCTTCGTTCTTTTGTGCAGACAAAGGAGACATCGGAAGATTGCCGTTAGTCTTCTTGACCCTTTGTCATTTCTTCACCCATCACGGTATTATTCGTGACGCTGCTTAATTGAAGGGTGCCACAAGAATGGGGGAGAACTTTTGACTTCCTTGTAATAGAGCTTCCGTCACGTGTCAGCTGGAGAAGCTATTTTTTTCTAGTTCGTCACTTTTTTTTTCTCGTGATGCAAGAAAGTTCTAGAATTGTTGCGTGGACTGATGGAAAGCCAAACTTAGGTTACAATCGATGTGGCGATTATTGTTGATAAAAAGTACAACATTATCTAAAGCGTTCAAAAATTTTAAATTCGTGACGCTTGTTACGTGACGTTGTTGATTCATAAATATTCCTCTTCCCAATGTAGTCCAGTCAAAAAATCGAAGAAATTCTCGAAACTGAAGCCTAAAACCTTGAAATCGAACGAAATTTTCGTGACGCTCACTTTTTCTGACTCAAAAAGATGAAGACACCTGATGATGTTGTGAAATGTCTGTGGCTAAATTCAGGTGTTAGGACGAGGAATACACTGTCCAAGGCTCTTGTTCCATTTTGCCCTATTTCGTGACGTTACAAATTTTTCGTGACGTTTTGTTTGAATGTACCTTAAAAGTCGGAGTCATTCATAACGCTCTTCTTACGAGGAATAGAATGTTCAAATCTTTTGTCACGTCACGAAATGTTTGTGACGCATTTTTGTTTAAATAGCAAGGGTCCACTCTTCTTGTTGCAGCATAGTGGCCTACTACGCTCACTTAGAGATCTCACTCCAACTGCAATCTAGTCCAAGACACACACACCTCCAACCCTGCCCATCATCGTTAACCAAACGTTTCGCAATCACTGCAAGACCATGCCCCCAAGTCAATTTGTTCAGACCATTCTTCCCTCAGTCCAAATGACCATTTCATAACGACCCCCATTGAATTGCACGCACACCTCACATTCTTAATAATTAAACGTGATTACCAAACCTGTCCCGGTGCCGCTTTCAATTTATCTTCTCGGCAAAGTGGCCATCTGCGTGACAAGATAAAACTTCCTTTCAGTTGAGAAGGAGAGAGCACAACCCACACACCGGCTGATAAGTAACGACAACAATAGCAAAGCATCCATTACCGGGGCCCATCCCCCCTGGTGGACCATCCTTACCTGGAATTTTTTTCCTGCTCGACTTTCGTTCGGGTGTATAAAACCAAACTTATTTCAGTTATGGCCTGTTTTTTTTCTCTCTCCAACATCACTTATGATATTCTTCCCCATCGACATCGTCGTCGTCGTTGGTTCTAGTCACATGAATAATCCCCGGTGGGAGGGAGTGTGTAAAAGCACTTGTATATTAAATCGATAGTCGCGCATGCCGGTGTGGACATGGAGGGGGGGAGAGGGGGGGGGGGGGGGGCTAGCACAGCAGAAGCAACAGCAGGACATAAACATTTGTCTTTGTGTGTGATACCAACCCCCAGACGTCTCATTCAATATATCCTCGCTACTTTCTGTGTACGCCATCAGAGTCATTACGTCTGAAATATGTATGCGAACGTATAAATTACCCTTTGAAAAGTTGCGGGCCCTCCCCGCGGGGTGGTGGCGGCTGTGTAATGAGCGAGCAATGATTGCTGGTGTGCCATATACATACGCACACCCGTTCAGCCACCACAGTAGCCCGGTCGCTTACAAATGTCCTGACATTTATCGCAAGCCTGATTATCGGCGGCGGAAAATATGTATTTCTCGTGCGATTTTTATGCCCATGTCATCATTATCTGTGCGTTGTGTCGCATTTGTTCACTTGTGTGTGGTACGTGCTTGCTGGTGGAGTGCTCCTCCTCTCCTCCTGCTGTGTGTGAGGGGTGGTAAATATTTATCTAATCAGAAATTGGGCGACTGCATGCCGTGCCGCTGCTATCGTGCGTGACATGACTGTTTGCTGATCAATTAGTCGCCGTGCCGGCTTATCGGTTACATCTGATTGACCACAAAAGTGATTGTCTGCGACGACTGACGTGCGGAATGTCGGGTCTTCTTTTGCAGCACTCGTAGTTGAATTTGAATAATTTTCCCGGGAACAAGCTCATCTCATCGAACCACCTGTGCTTCGCTGGGTGTGTGTGTTTTGGCAAAACAACAGCTCCGATCTGTGGAACATCGTGTTGATGGCTGTCCTGACGGAGGAGGCATCTTTCCGAATTTGAATCACAACTCACACTTTGCGGCCGCCGCCGACGACGATGCCGGTTATCGTCTGCTTGGGAATGGTCTTCAGCGAGTGTGTCTGTTGCTTGAGATTTTTTTCGGAATTTATGTGCCACCCGGGATATGGGGGTACAGATTGGAGATGTTTTATTTCATTTTCTTGTGCTTTTCCGCGTGTTTTCGTTGTTTTTTTTTTTGCTCTTTTTGTTCTTGGTATTCATTTGAAATTGAAATTAGTAACAGATGCGCTACATCCCGGAAATGTGTGCAGATTTTTTTTTCTCGAAAAGAAACATGTTTTCTATTGATTTTCCCAAGCTGTGTGGGCGGAAGCGATGCAGGGAATGTATGCAATACGTGGTAGGGTAGCAGATCCGAATGACTTCGTCTATCGAATGCAAACCTGACCATCCTTCCGGTTTGTGTTCGACTCTGTGATGTGTGCGATAAGTTGAAACGGAAATTGCCGATATACCTTGTTGCTTCGATAGTTATTTCCGTTTGAGGGGTGGGGGGATGGGCTCGTCGATTAAACCATTCTACCACATCCCCTTCGAAGGAAGTTGAAGGCTGTTGTGAATTGAAGTGATGCGCAGTCATGAATGGAAGCGAGATGAGATTTTCGACAGACAATGTGGATGAAGCCGTCTTTAAAGAGGTTCATTGATTCAATTAAAAAATGATTGCAAGTAAAAATGGAGTTAGTCGTTCAAAAGATTCCCAAAGGTGGCACATCTTTTCGACCATTTCGGTCCGGTGGATCTAAAGACGTCCAAAGGTGTCCTAAGCCTCTTAAAAATCGATAAGGAGATTGTCTCTTCCAAACCCCTCACCTCTGATGGCTGCTCTAATCAGAGCAAATTCAATCCCCTCTCTAACCAGACACAGCTTAAAAAGTCCACAGTTTGTTACCGAACCCAAAAAGGGCTCGTAAACGGTTCAACGACTTCGAAAATCATTACATCGTGGTCGAGGGGGTCCTTAAATTCGATCAAAACTGTATGTGATGCGCTGTAAATCATCTCTCATGGGCCATCGAAACCATTCCCCCTTCTCACCGATGTGTGTCCTTTCAATCGTTAATGAAAAAGCCCATCAAACTAAGTTCGATTCGCCTTGATAGCTGCTGCTGCTGCTCATGGCTGTCCCTGATAAGATGATGACCCATTCCTGTCCCACTCCCACGTCAGCGACAACTGTCCTCTCTCGGGATTAAATGGGAACGCAAAGATAGTGCCGTGGGTGTGACACTACCGAACATGGACAGGAAAAGGTTCCGGGTCAGCATTTTCCCCCGTCATAAAAAAAAATAGATTTCTGATGGTTAATTTGTCATTCAGGGCCGTGATCCATCTCCCGAGAGTTGCCTGCCCAAGTTTGTGTAAACTTCAAAAATCGATGCGAAAGCCGTCAATTCTCCGACTGCAAATTTTACGATGCTACCCTTTCGTCAAGGCGGCCTCATAAACTCTCTCCTAGCCGAAGAGGGTGTGGCAGCGGGCGGGCGGGGTTGGCGTCGCCTTTAAACTACAACTTAATCCCCAACTGCGCCCAGAGCGAAAAATGACATAAACTCCATCTCGTGAGTCTATAAAAACTAGGGTATATTACCACTTCGGCTCCGCCGCGTGGAGCGGATATAAATCAAACAGAAATTAATTCCAAACTTGAATGTGCGCTGCTACCCCCACCCACGAGTTATTTAAGCATCACCGCAACCCTCGTGTCGCTAACACTTGTCACACCACGCTGCTGAGAAGAAGAAAAGAAAAACCGAACCGAACGTGTAAATTCTGCATGTCAGGTCGACAGGGTGTTGGGGGAGGCCACGGAGTCGGAGTCTATTGGTTCCGGGACAAAGGTAGGCAACCCCCGTTTGACTGGTTCAAGTGCGACTGGTGGCGCGCGTATCGTTAAAATGTAAATGACTCTGGGGTGATGTTGCGAACAAATGGCGCACTGTCGTGGCCCTTCAAAAGCACCCCATCCACCCTCCCCCCAACCATCCACACCCACTCAAGCAACAACAACAATATCAGCGACGACAACCCTTACACACGTTAATATCTCATTTGAGCCTTAATTAAAGTGTGAGCGGAGGAGGGGGTGGAGGAGGGTGTTGAGGTGACGACGTCAGACCGAAAAAGTTCCCAAAGACGACGATCTCTTTGTGATTCGAAGGTGCTTGGTGTTAATGGCGTCACACACTGCGTCGTCGGCAATTGAGTTGAACAGAGTTCTCTGTTGGCGATTAGCGAAGCCTGATTGTGTTTGTCCCTGCTGGAGAGGTGGTGGGGGTGGGAATGGGAGATCCGAGAGGGAAGTCATCGGATAATGGACCCACGTGTTGGATTTAATTAACCTGAGTGACGAAGGAGCACGATGCGGCTGCTGATGAAGGTTCTTAGTTGAATTGGTTTGGGAATGCTTTTGGTGGCTCTGAGGGGGAGGAGAGATAGTGACTCTCTGTTGAGTGGACGACGAAGTGGTCAACTGTTTGCTCGGGGGAATCGACCCTGAACTCAAGATTCGATACGAAATAAGCAGTCCACATGATGGGCCATTGAAAAGCTATGCAAACAGCATCAAGAAGCATCAAAGAGCCAGTTGAGAGTCTTCCAAGTATTGCAGGCTCCTAAGGGAATCGGGAATGAGTTAGATTTGAAGTCAGTCTGGAGGAAGTTGTGACTGAAGGTGAGGTGAGCGTTTGAATTTTGAGTAGTCTCCGTTCACCCATGGGGGTCCAGAGACACCCCAAACAACGACTTCAGTTTTGCCTCAAAGGACATGTCTTTTAAAGCAATCCTTCCGACATGGCAGAGCTGACTCCTCTCAATGTGGCACCCTGGGCTGGATCGTAAAACCATTCACATCTCAGCGTCACCCACGCCCATGACAGTGAAGTCTTGATAAACTCAGTGTCGAGCTGGTGTTAATCTGCAACACTCCCCGAGATTTGGTTCTACACCGCATCTCCCACGACGCTCCCACAAGTCCAACCGCTTTGTCAGGATGAAACCGGCTCTTAGACCTACCGTGGCTGCCAGAATGTATCCTCTAATCAAGCTCCACAACCGTTTTCTAGTGACTAGTGACCAAGTTTCTTAAGAAAAACTGTGATTTCCACTCACATTGGGCTTTGCTCAGTTCTACAATCTGTTTGTCATTCAAAAGCAAGAGCTGAAGCAGGGAGGCATCCGACTCCAGATCAGTGGAGCGTCCTAAATAAGGTAGACAGACCTTCCTAGGATTTCGGGAACGGTCATTGGTCCTTAAAGAACTAGAATAGGCTGAGATCCACTGTCGTCTTCATTTCTGAAGAGGGTCTCCCCATTCAAGAGTGATTCTGGGACTCTGTTCAACAATTGAGATTTAAGTGCGTTCTACAAAGGGCAGTCCTCATCTGCAAAGTGGATGAATTCCATTGATGTGCGTGAAATTGAACCTCATTCACTGGAACTGAGCAGGTGGCAACCTGGAGGTGGTCAGAATGAGGCACAAGGGGACAAACCGTTGGCCATAGAGCTGCAAAGTCGAAAAAAAAACCCAGTCGAACTCCTCAGAGTCTAAAAAGTTGAGGTGGGAGGACGGTTTGTGACGAAGAACTGATGGGTTAACACAGTCGAATGCTTTTGAAAACGAAAGTAAGACTGTAATGTCGTTTTATCGTCATCAATGGCTCTTCGTAAATCATTTAGGCGTGAAAAGTGACCCGGAATTTCAGTCAGTTCCTCTGATTTTTGCCAGATAAGTCCTAACTCAGCACTTTGCTAAGGAGGAGTCTATTCTTTAATTGCCACAGGGATGTTACGGTTGTCATTATGGGCACCACAATAGGTCCACTGGGACACAAGTGAGAGCTGCTCAAACCCACATTTCCACTTGCAATGTGTACACTACGACTTAAGAGCGGCACATCTCTAACCCATCTAACTACTTAGACCACTGGAACGTAATTGAGACGTCGCTCCAGCCTGTCTAACTACCTACAATTTGTCCACTAGGACCTAAGCGACAAAGCTTCAGCCTGTCTACCATCTACCCTAACCCCCAGAGACTCTTTTTCCTTCCAGAAGTTACCCCCTCCCAGTTTCGACTTAGGTCGCTTAAGACAAAACATTCACGATTTCCAGATCCTGAGTGATTGCTTAGCCCGGCCTCCCAAAGAACCTTCATTTCCTCAACGTCCGACGTCCCATTTGGACTGAGTTGACTTTCGTTTCACGGAATGTTACCCAGGCGACGTGCAGATAAATCACCCCCAACATATGCACAGCCTTCCACTCTCCCAAAGGCAACAGGAACAAACTCATTTTTTCCCCAGTCAAATGAGGGGTGGCGAAACTTGTTGCCCACTTTCGAAACAAAATCGATGGTGCACGTCGAAAAGTAAGCAGAACTCGAAACTCCAATAAATCATGTCCTTCCCAATTCAGCCCTCGAAAATTCCTCATTACCGTGAGTCCTGTCCGGGATTCCGTCAGTCGGGATAAACAATCGAGAAAGACAAGCAAGGAAACAGAGTTTAAAAAACAAAACTAATTACTGCAATTCGTCATAATCAAGGACGAGCACTGACTGTGACATACACACAATCTGCACCCGTAACCGCTGCCGCAGCGCAGCAGCCACAATCACTTGACACACGAGAGATAATGGCAATTAAACGAAAGACGCCGCCGTCCAAGTCCAAGGGACGCTCGAAGGACAACTGATAAATATCAGGCACAGAGCTAGAGCTCGATGGTCGACAGAGACGAGAGTCCATGAATCTATTATCCTGGTAGACTGCAGATTCCCTGCTTTTTCTGTTTCTCCATCCTCGTGAAAGGGTGCGGAAGAGGAAGTGGAAGAGATAGAAAGAGAGGGAGAATGAGGAAGAGGATCAATAATAACATAATGAATTATTTTCCATCCAAGGACACAGTGTTTAACTTTACTTCAATCCTCGCCGCCGCTCCGGCCAGCCCCGCATCTTAGGTTGCTGCCAAACTGGAAATGGAAGTAAACAGTGCTGCTGGAGATGTTTAATTTTCCCCCATTTTCATGCTCTACCAGGAAGAGGACGATGGAAGAAGAAAGAGTGACAGTCGAGGCGAGAAGCTCATACTGCCTGGGTGGCGGTGGCGGTGGCGATGGTGGTCTCTGTTGCAAGTGCAGTCAATGTGACAAGGAGCGCAAAATTAGAGCTGTCAACGCTTCTTTTTTTTTTTAATTAACTAGTGCTCCCCTGCACGGGGGTGGTGGTGATTATGGGAGAGGGTGGCCAGGATCCATTTGTGGTCGAGATGGATGTCTGTTGCCCACTCGTCGACGTTAATGCTGCTGCCATCTCGTAATTAAAATGATTTATGTCTCAGATTACGGGTGGGGGGAGAGGGGGCAGCTGATGTCTGGTGTGAGGTTGACTGAAGGATTAGACATGTGGTCGACGATGAAAAGGGGGGGCGAAAATGACTTCATGTGATGGGCAACAAATCTTATCAAAGGCGGAGAGGCAATGACATGCCGCAGGGTTCAGTGGAGTTCCTTGTACTTGACACAGGATTTTGGACGAAGTGAGATGGAAAGTGGCGCTGGTTTTGTTGAGGAATCAAATGGAATTGAGTGTATTGGGACGGAGTTTAAGAGGGCCACCACGTCCCTAAGTCGTTGCTTGAAGTGAGGTTCAATGGAGACAATGAATGGAATGAAAACTGTGCTTCTTAAGCAGAATTTCGTTCGGTCTTTAGACCCTGATCCAGGTCAGGAACATGGCAGTTCCAACCTGGAGCACAATCCTGCCAAAAGCCCAACACTTGTTGGCACACATTTGTTCCAAAAGAAAATGTCGAGAAACAGGGACGCCTTCCGAGATTAGCAGTGACACCCTTCACCTCACTTCCAGCAATCATAAGCTTATTACTAGCCGAAGCCTCCAGAGCTGCGACTGATGAACAGAATTGGGGATTTCTACGACGGCACGGGTATTGTGGCCCACACTTGGTCCCCTCCAGGACGCAGAAACTGTCATTCACCTTGTAACCTGTCACATCACTCGAAGTTTCTAAGAAAAAGCTTCTAGGCGAGTACACGCTCAACATCCCAGAGTCGTCGGAGGAAAAAAGTTAATACCTACTAAAACACGCTCCATAATCCACCTCTGCTCTAGAAACCCTCCACCTCGACGAAGTATATGAGAAATTTGACCGACAGGAGACTTAAATTCACGCAGATCCCTCCCTCTTCCAACGTGACAAGCTCCCCCCACATCCGTTGCCATTTCAACCTCACACATCCGACGTTGCTGGCTGGACCACGCTGCTCCCAATTCGACTCAGTCATTGAGAGACAATTTATAAAATTCGTCAAGTGAAATGGAACCTGTCGTTCGCAGTGACCATGTGTGGCACGTCCCGCACCGTAAATTCTGCTCAGCTTCCGACGAGGGGTGGCGGTTGCATAAATGTCAAATGATCAAAAATTGAGAAAGCCAAACGTGGGGTTTCACAAGGGAAATTCTTCACCTGTCGCTGCTCAGCGGTGCCACCGAGACGAGCAGAGGGATGTGCACTCACATGGGAGCAGAGAAAGAACGAACGAAAAAAAAGGGAAACCGGTAAATGATTAACGTTATCCTTTGAGAGTATGACACACTGAGCTTGTCATGGCGCGTCTCGATGCTCTATCACGTCATGTCATCCGCCTAAGCCCACACGCTTTACTTACACCTGACTTGTCATCCTGACAAGAGATGAGACTCTGATGCGACCCAACATACACAAAGCACACATCAGCCCCCTCTGTTGGGTGAGTGGGTGGTGATGATGAGGCAGTGAAGAACGATGATGCACCCCTGCACCTGTGAACTTTCATTTTCTTTTCCCTCAACCATCCGCCCGGCGCCCAACAGCTGACACGTTCAACGAAAGATGAAGCCATTCAATGAACGTGTAGTGTCGTGCTGCGGCCACTCTGCAGGTTGGTGTGTGTGCGTGTGTGTGTTTGGAAAGCCACTTATTACCATACTGCAAATATTTGGCCTGTGGATTAAGCAGCAGATTGTGCGCGCGCGTTGACATTGGGGACTTTGGCAAGGTGCCTGTCAGCCTTTTAGAGGTGTGTGCTGCTTACGTGGCCATTGCATGCGGCAAATAGTTTCCCTTTTGAATGAAATTGTGTGGTTTTTAGTGGTGCGAGGGGGTGGATTCTGATTTTATCACTTATTTACTGGGCAATTTGAAACGGGTGTGGTCCTCTGTTTGTCCTGTCCTGTCTTCCAGCAACGATGTCCGATGGGGATAGTTGGCCCTTCCGGCACCCCATTGTAGAACATTCCCAAAAAAGTACTCTTATCGACTCCCCACAGCTGTGCTGTGCGCGCCCACTTGACACCAACAACTCCAATCTAATCCACTTCCACGAATCACAACTCATTGCTGTTGGCTCTGTTTTTTTTTCCAAATCCCATTCCGCCCCTCGAATCGATGCAAATCAAAGTAAGCTGTCAAAATTCCCATAATCCCAATCGATAGCAGCACCAACCCGAACACACGAACACACTCTATTCACATCTCTCATTTTGTGGCAAAACTACTCCCGACCCCTCGGGGCCACCCAATCCGTACACAGAATCATTCAAAAATAAATCCTCCATTTGCATATTATTGTCTTTTAAAAGATTAATGCCGGAGCAACTCACTCTCTCTCTCGCTCTCGGTCGCGCCCTCTCTATTGACTACAATTCCGATGCAAAAAACGAGAGGAAAAAAAATATTGTTTTCCCTAGCATCACTCCCCGTCATGCATACATATTCAATTTGCTTTCCCCTCATCCCCCAGCCCTCTGCCATCCAAGGAAGGACGACAGAACGAGCATCGGTTAAGGTTCAGAGGGCTCTCATGTATCCGATATGTGCGCGCGGCATCAAAGCAAAATGCCTCACTCACATATTCAATATCTCGATGGAGGCGAACGCAAAAAAGGCAGCCGCCTCTCGCTGCCCCCTCTCTCTCGTGGTGGGGATCCTTTGTGGGGATCTCAAGAGATTTAAATATTGACGAGGATTTAATGGCATTTAGGACATAACTGGCACTGATCCATGTGCCAATAAAACTTCGCAACCTAATCGCTATTATGCCAACTATTCGAGGACTGAATCCTGGCCGCAATGTGTCCTCCTCCCCTCCGTCGTCCGAAATGGAAAGATCGACCCACCCACTCGCCGCCGACTAGGGCGGATGATGTGATGAACTGTTCAAAGTTTGCACATCAATTATATGCGTGGGAGGAAAATGCAAATTGTCTTCAATCAAATTGAAATCCTAATTAAAACCGCCCCTCCCCCTCCCCCCAGCACGGTGAATGATTGACAATTAAACTCTTTGTCGGTGCATTTACGTGCGCGTTGAAGAAGAGGTGAACATCGGCACAGCTGAGAGGAAACAAAAGCACCACCAACCAACCATCCAATTAATTCGCTCTATTAATCTCCGTTAGGTGTGTGTGTGTGTGAGTGTGTGTCGTGCACCGGATCCTCGGAATAGACAAAACGCACAAAACACCCAACCAGACCCAGCGGTGTGTTGTCAGGTGCTCGGGTTCGGGTTCGTGAAAATGGGATTAGCTAAGGATAATCGCTTTGCTATTAACCTCATTCATTTCGGTGTGGCATTTGCCAAGTGCTCACGCGGGCACCTTCCTGAAGACACAGGACACACCGTGATGACTAGGGGGCGGCGGCTGATGGCGGAGGAAAGACGAGCATTCAAATGGGATTTAGCTTGTCTTTTTCCTGTTGACGCTTTGTTTGCTTTCGGCGGTTGTTTGGCAACGGATTGTCGACTGGTGGGGGTGGCGTTTTTGTCGTGCGAGAGATTAATGGATGCAAAGACGGCGGGTGCATACGTTGAGCTGAGGTGGTGAAGTGTGCTTTCAAAGGAACGACATTTGCTGAGGCATACGTTTGATGGTGTAGGGAACTGCACGAATGAACTACGAGATCCTCTTCGTGGATTAGGCAGGATTTTGGCCTGTTTTACGTTGTCGGACATGTTTTCGTGGTCTTTCCAATCGGAGACACAACCGAAGTCGAGGCTACTTTGCTTGAGTTGGACTTGTCAAGTTAACATTTCTAGTCGCCCGACGATGAACGCCTAGAGCTTTCAAGTAGCAGCCCTCGTTGTCCTTGAATTCAAGCCACACACCCTAAAAACAGGCAGATCGAAGCTGTCAGGCTGAAATTGAATGAATTTACGTCATGGCCGCTGTGACATTCATTCCTCGCATTCCTAAATTCTCATTCATAGATTGTTGCTTGAAACTCAGATCCATCTTCTTGGTTGAAGCTGTGCTCCATTACGTCCTTGTTGCTTGGGACATGTTCACCTCGGGCTTCTCGCTTAAGTTCAAGGTCCACGCCAGGCTTGTTGGTTGACGCCCAGATGCTCCTCAGGGATCTGCCTTGTTGTGACATGTGAACCAAAGATGTCGCTGAGAGCTGTCCCAAGCTAGGACGTACTGCCTGTCCAACTCCCAATCACTTGTTCTTCAGGCTTTTGTAGTTCACATCGATTTTGTTGCCTCTTTTTACTCTTCTCGACGAAACCGTCTCCGATCGCCACACCAAGCCATCAAAGACCACCGCCCCCAGCATCCACCCACGTCACCACTTTCCTTTAAAGCTGAACAAATTTCGTTCCAAGATTAATTCACTCACTCCTCATGACAAATCGTCCAATTCTGACGAAAGTGATATCGTGTCTCACTCCCAGCAGCCGTTGGCCCCTTTGTCATCATTTATCTACGACGACGCCCTCGTTGACGACACCGCCGGGATGTGCCCCAAAAGCTGGCAACGCACCATCCAAAAACACAGTTCGTTCACATGACGTGTGTGAAATGTGTCCGGCTGTGCATGTGTGCGTGCGTGTGTGTTTTATTCTCGCATAAAATATTACGCATCATAAACCGCGCTCATTTCAAATGGGGAACATCCCCGGCAAATCACAACCCCGTCGCACAAGGACGTTATTAATCCTGAAAAATTCAACATTATCCATCACACATCCTGCCGCTTGGCGAATGCGTTCAATGTTGAATGTTGAGCGTTGAGTGCTGCGCGTATGAGAGAAAAAAATATGATGTTCGCACCCGATAGAGAAATGTCCTCAATTATTTCAATTTTCGTCCTTTTTGGTCTCTCCGTCTCTGGTCGGCTCGGTCGTCTATGGCTGATGGTGCTGTGGTCTGCACACACACACTCGCACAGTGTGATTGTTCCTGCTTAAGCCTGCGTGTTTCGCTTCCGGGACCGTACCTACTACATGATGGAGCACTATACATCGTTTCGTTGGGTGGGGGAGGGGAGGTGTATGGGCAAAAAATGAATTTTAACAAAATTGCTTCCACTTTGTCACACGACAGGACAAGAGAGAGAGAGTGAGAGAGGGGGAAGGGATCGAGGATGGCGTGGAAATGTCATTCCTTGTTTGTTCGCCTTTTTGCCGCTCTCCCCGACGACCATTCGAGTGTGGAACGACATTCTGACTTCATGTCCTTTTTCTGCGCGGCAAAGGGTTCAGGGACTGCTGCTAATACAACATTTCCGGACAAGGAAACATTGAGCGAGAGCGAAGGGGGGGCTGGGAGTTCTTCGTGTGTCCTTCTGAATGCCTGTTAATTCTA